>JADMLD010001062.1:1209511-2419023 GCA_017589585.1 Phylloscopus whistleri | reverse complement strand
AAAAAAACAGTGTTAAAGGTACACCTTTCACAAGAAAAGCTCTGCAAACCCAGACTGTCCTGTGCATTTGCAAACTGGACTAATTAGCTGAGTGTGTGATTTTTCTGGCTAATATAAGGTGTGCCTCAAACTCTTATAGTATCAGAGAATTTTAAAAATTCAAGATTCTGCCCTCTGCAAGACTCCTGGGAAACCCAGGCTTGCTTGGCTGGTGTGTGAAACCGAAAGCATCCTAATTACCCAATTTACAAATAAATCAGGGCTGAGTATTGATGCACCACGAGGTTAATTGCTCTTCCTGCTCAATTAGTAGGAACCTTTTTTGCTCTTTATTACATTAAAGCAAGCCATTATCACTTCCTGCGTTTTTATATCTGAGGTTCAATAGTGACAAAACTTTTATCTCCTCTGCAAACCTGAATTGGTTTCCATCCGAATCCCGTTTCAGCACAGAACCCCAGCTCTTATTGTCCGTCAGTGTTTGCCCTGGGTTCCACGGTGGGATCTGTGAGCAGCATTTACGGACATTTCCTGCATCTCCTGCTCCAGTACTTTCTGGAAGCTTTCACATTCCTACCAATTCATCCTCTCGACAAGTTGCTGGCTTAGCTGGCTGGGAAAAGGTGATTTTTACTCAGTAGATCAGAGCTTATTAAAGATCTTTTTCTAGCATCTGCCAGACTCTCCATTTTTCCAGAATTCGGGTGTTTCATACAACACCTGGTTTATATTTTATTTTGTTGTGATTAGTCACAGATCAAAGGGAGTGTTGTGGATATATTGGAAAACAGCATTAAAAGTTTGTTTTGAAATGACCTTTCAATGGATAATTTTTGCTATATTTAAAAAAAGTCAAAATTAACATAAAATATTTGGATTAAACTGAAAAATTCAAACTTACTCTTGTGCTTTTCTTTGGAACACATCTACAGAACAGACTTGGAAATTATTTTTTTCCCCCTGGAAATAAAAATTCCTTTTTCCTTCTCAAGTTCAGTCAGAAGCAGTGAGCTGGGCAGGTTTCCAGGTCTGGCCTGCAGGTCACAGCGGGGTGTGTGAGTCTGAAGTGTCTGTGAGACAGCACAAAAACTGGGCCACCCCTGACAGACAAATCCCTGATCCCAGGCTCCGCTCCACAGCTGCAGAACCCCGAGGATTGCAGTTTGGAAGTCGTTGCAGTTTCCCAGCTCCCAAGGCAGCACTTGCTGATGGTGTGCTCCCATCCACATTAGCAGGGATGGAACAAATAATTTATAAGTAAATGGTGGCTGCTGCTGCAAGGCTTTTGATGCTGCACACTTCTCACCAGCAGGGTCTGCTGTTGTCATGGTTTGCTCAGCCTTGGGAGGGTTTGTGTCGTTCCAAATCACCCTGCCATGGCTGATCATGTTTCTGGTTAAGTAGGTTAACTTGTCTGAATAATGAAAGGCTTGCAAAGCTTTGACCCAAACTCGGCTGGGCACAGATGGGCTGTCTGTGATGAAAGGGGGAATCAATAGGATATTCCAGCCTGAATAAGTCAGGGAGTCACATCTCATCTTCCTGATGCTGCACCTCTCTGATGCTGATCACTTCTGAAATGACATCGTGTTCAGTTCATTTCCAAAGGAAAATAAACATATTTTATCATCCACCTTGCTGGCAGAGCCCTCCTGGGGCTCTGTCCCGGTGCCCTGCAGGTGCTGAAAGAGCTCACTTGGCTCTGAGACCCCTGATCATGCCTTGGGAAGGCTGAGCTGGAACAGAGACTGGACAGAGCTGAGAGAATAAAGTAGAGATTTATTGAAAGGCCTTTGGGACACACCTTGGGCAGGACAAGAGCCTGGCCAGGGCTGCACCCAAGGTGGACCCAAAATGGACACAAAATAGACCCCCAAATGGTCACAAAATGGACAAACAGTCACGAGGTCTCACACTTGATCATTTTGGTCCATTTGCACATTGGGGTTTAATTGTCCAATTCCAGCTCCAGGTTCTGCAGTCCCATCCTTGTTGTTTTCTCTCTCCAGCCACCCTTGTTTGTGCTTTGGGGCTGAACACTTGTCCCAGCTGTGCTTGGTGTGCAGCAGGAGCAGGATTTGTTTTGTGTCCCTGCTCTGTGCAGAGCTGAGTGACCCTGGCTGTGAGCTCAGAGCTGCACCCTGGGCAGCACAGAACCTGAAATACAGGAAAGGTAAAACTCAAGGCCTTCACTGAGGCTGACAATGAAATAAAAAACCCTTGGAACACCTCTCAGTCACCCCATCCTATTTCTGGTGATGAAATCCAACATTTCCTGCCAGGTGGAGCAGGTGCAGACCGAGCTGAGCTCTGCCCTGAGGTGCCAGAAAGGATCTCAGGCTCTGGACAGCCAGCTCTCCATCACTGAGGGTCTGCAGACACACTCCTCCCTGTCTCGTGTTGGAATGGCAGCCCTGATCCCCTTCAGACAGCTCTGCCCAGAGAGGTGTTTGGAGAAGCTTCTGTACCTTCAAATCCTGTTAGTGTGTCCCTGGGCAGTGTCCTTGGGGCTCTGTGTGGGAAGAGCACCTCTGATTGTGCCTGCAGTCCATGTGCTTGTGCCTTCTCATTCTCCCTGCTGTTCTATCTGAGCCACTTATCCCCCTGAGAAGCCAAGGGGAAAAAGCTGCAGAGGGTTTGATTCCCTGTCACTCCCACAACTGGGAACACATTTTTAGGGCTTCTCCCTCCTGTTTGTAGGGCCAAAGACTGGTGATGGAAATTGGAACTGACTGATAGCAACAAGAGTCCTGGGCAGCACTAGGAGTGGCCTCAAGAACCAAGGAGATGAACTTTCCTGAACCCAGGGATCTGCCATGGAGAGAATGAAACTCTGCATCTTCACCTTTGCCTTTTCTGCAGGTCGGGGTCTGCCATGCTAAAAAAAGCAAAGCATCCTTCCAAAGGATTTTATTTCATCTGGGCTTCTCCTGGCATCTCCCAGAGGCAGCCCCCAGCACCAGGGAGTGATTTCTGTGCTGCCTGGTCAGTGTGTGCCCTGCAGGATTGCCACACCCTGATCCTCAGGGGCCAAGAGATGCTCCTGCTGCTTCCCAGGCAGCACCTCTGTGGAGCACAGTGTGGGAAATGCATTTGCAGGGAATTTTTAAAGCTGGATAGAAAGATCACACAGTCCTGTGCATTTGTTTGTAAACTTTGAGATAAGTGTGCTGACTTAGAAAGGTCATGGAATATTAGTGGTGGTGCCTTGTGTACAGCAAATGATAAATAAGGGCATCAAAGAAGTCTTTTCCCTTCAGGAGAGAGGGGGAGATGTGGGAAATGGATTTTTAGGGAATCCCAAAGGCTGCCAGAAGCTCACACAGCCTTGTGCACCTGGGTGCAAACTCTGAGATGAAGTGTGTGACTGAGAAAGGCCATGGGACAGGACAGACACTGCTGAGAGAGAAATGGAGCTGGAAACAAGTTTCAAAGGATGGCCTTGCAAACAGAGCAGAGATTTGGAGAAACAGAACTGTGAAAGATGAATTGTACCAAACCCCTGTGGGGTATTTTAATAAATGATTGGTTTAGAAGCATTAGCAGCAAAAGCTGACAGGTCAAAAACCACTTATAATGTGTTGTAATTAGGAAATAGTTTGGCTTCTGATTGTGATGGTGTGAATTGTAACATCTGCACCGTCTCACCCTTCTCATGGGACTGAAAATGGAATAAAGTCTTTAAAACACCTCTCAGGAGCCCCATCTCTGGGTCAGAAAAAGGGTTTTTCTGACAGCACAGGACCCCTCCCCACCCTCCCAGCTCTTCCTCGGGGCTGTGGCTTGGCCAGGGAGGTGGATCTGGAGGAGCTCCATCCCCAGTGGGCTGTGGGGATGACTGAGAGTGCAGAACTAGTTTCTGATGCAAACCATGGCCTTCCACAGCTGCTCTGAGAAGTCCTGGGGGTGGCTGGCAGGGCTCTGGCCCCTCTCCTGCCCGGGGCACCCCTGGCAGTGGCTGTGGCTCTGGGTTCCCCAGGGAGCTTGGCTGTCCCGATATTTCCCTGCAGTGACTTCAAACGCAGCTCAGCCCCTCCAACAGAGACTGCAGGCACATTCCCTTTCACGTCTGTGGGATGGAGGCTTGCTATTATCCTGTAACATCTTATTTAGACATTTCATCTGCTGTTTCTAAAGGGCTGTCAAACAACTGTCAATTATTTATTCACCTCAGGTGGAGCAGAATGCAGAGGAATTGCCATATCCAAAGTTAAAGAGCACTATCTCAAAACTTTGTAGAAAAGAAATAATCCAAGCTTTAATAACTTTACCTTTTGCTCATGTGGGGTTTTTTCCCCCATTTCCAAGCTTTTTAGTGTGGGTTGATTACCATACACATCGCTGTAGGTGATTTTGTTTGAAGGTAGCTGAGTGAAAAATAAAGATTAATTTTGGCTGGAGTTTTAATCATGTTTGCAAATGAGTTGCAGCAACCAAATATCAGCTGGTGTGGAAATGCAGCGATTAAGAACATATGGAATTGAAAAACTCCAGAATTGAAACTGAGCCCACTTGGTAACTCCACCAGTTTAAGAAGCTTCTTATAACTTGTTCCATAAAATGATTCCTTTGGGAAGTGATGGGGCAGCCTTTAAGTCACCAGCACTGGGGAAACTTTATGTGTAGCAGTGTGGGAGGGGAAAGAACAGGGCTGGGAGAGTGGGCAGCACCTGGGGAGGCTGGCAAGGTGCTTTCAAGGCCCTGTTCTTTTGTAGCAGCAAATTCCTTATTCCTATGCTGCCACTTCTGTTTCAAATGTAAAATAACGGAGAGGGAGGCTCTGGAAGGAGTGATGGGATGCCTGCTGTAGCAAGCCAGCCCAGACCCCATTATCTTCATGCAGGAAGAGCCAATTCTTTATTCTCACAACTCCTTTTATCCAGGTTTTACACACCTCGTGGGCAACTTTAACTGGTTAATTCTTTCTTGCCAGTGACTCTATTGGGTAGTGAGAGGCATTCCACTTGTCCATCAAATCTCTCTACTCTTGGATTGTTTACAGGTTTTCTTCACTGATTCTCAGGGGAGTGAGGATCAGTGATCTCTGATTCTCAGTGATCACTATTTGATTCTCAGTGATCAGTGCTCTGATTCTCAGTGATCACTATTCTCTGATTCTCACTGATCACTATTCTCTGATTCTCATTGATCACTATTCTGTCATTGTCATTGATCACTATTCTCTGATTCTCATTGATCACTGCTCTCTCATTCTCATTGATCACTATTCTCTCATTCTCATTGACCACTATTCTCTGATTCTCATTGACCACTATTCTCTGATTCTCATTGATCACTGCTCTCTGATTCTCAATGATCACTATTCTCTGATTCTCAATGATCACTGTTCTCTGATTCTCACTGATCACTATTCTCTGATTCTCATTGACCACTATTCTCTGATTCTCATTGATCACTATTCTCTGATTCTCATTGACCACTATTCTCTGATTCTCATTGATCACTATTCTCTGATTCTCATTGATCACTGCTCTCTGATTCTCATTGACCACTATTCTCTGATTCTCATTGACCACTATTCTCTGATTCTCATTGATCACTGCTCTCTGATTCTCAGTGATCACTATTGTCTGATTCTCAGTGATCACTATTCTCTGATTCTCATTGATCACTGCTCTCTGATTCTCAGTGATCACTATTGTCTGATTCTCAATGATCACTATTCTCTCATTCTCATTGATCACTGTTCTTTCATTCTCACTGATCAGTGCTCTCTGATTCTCATTGATCACTATTCTCTCATTCTCATTGATCACTATTCTCTCATTCTCATTGATCACTGTTCTTTCATTCTCACTGATCAGTGCTCTCTGATTCTCAAACTCTCCTGATGGAGGCCCCGAGGCTGATGCAAAAATGTTTCTGAAAGGAGCGAGTGCAGTGGAATCTCACAGCTGGGCTGTGAGTGGCTGTGGGGCACTCCTTCAAACTCCTCACTGTGAATTGACATTCCTGGTGTTCCCAAAGAGCCAGGGGACAGATTTGTCCCTCCCCTGTCATCCCTGCCAGGAGCAGCTGCCCCATTCCCTCTGCTCTTGTTCCTAACACTGTTCTCTGGGTGCCTGGAGTGCCCCTGCCTGCCCCAGGTGCCTCCCTGGATGGTGCTGCAACCCCTCTGCACATCTGGCAGAGAATGGTGTGAGAGGGTTGTTCTGGGATGTTTTAACTTCTGCTGATGTCAGTCAGCTCTGCACAGAGGAGCTGATTTGGTGAGAAATCCTTGGGGTGGTTCTGCTCAGATGCTGCTCCCGTTGTGCTCAGTGATTCAAAGGGAGCTCAGTATTTTTATTAACAAATCCCACTCTGATTTTTGAGTCATTGCAGTCTGCTCAAATCAGCAAATGCCATCAGCCCACAGCTTTCCTCTGCTTGCTCATGAATTGGTGCCTTGGGTGAAGTGCCTGAGTTTGGTTTTCTGTGAGCCAGACCCAACTGACTGAGGCTGCCAGATCTGAATCTCATTTTCATTGCTCCATCCTTACTTAGAATGTTATAAATTGTTTGGGTTAGATTAAAAAAATTCTTCCTGTGGCAGTTTCTCTTTTCCTGAGCCACCTGGGACTGGTCACTGGCAGTGAGAAACCACTTCACCCAGGCTGTGATGAGACTTCTGAGGCCACATCATTTGGGACTGAATTGGTTTAGGTTTTTGTACTGGTTTTTACCTTCCCCTCTGCTCCCCAGCCCAAGGAAAACATTTGGGGGATCTTTCCTGTTTTCACTTTAAAATCACCAAATAACCTTGCAGTGTTCATCACTGTCCCTGTGTTATCGTTGTAGGCAGTGCTGAGATTCCAGCTGATGGAGTTTATTGATTCCTGAGTGATCTCTGCAGTGTCATTTCACATTCATGCTCTGCCAGCACTGTGGAGAGAATTTTGTGTTCATTGTATGTGAAACTCCTGCTCTGCAAACTCCCATCTCAGGATGCAGGGACACCAGGGACAATGGGCAGTCTCCTTACAAACCACTTGGAATATTTCAGAAATCCAAAATAAAAAATAAAAAAAAAAACCTAAGAAAATTGGAAAAAAATGTATATCCAGGACAAATTTCTTTCTTATTTTCTCTAGTAACTGAGTCAAGGCTCAGAGCACAGGCACACACCAAACTGGGTGGCCAGGGGAGGGAGGAAGGAAAGCAAACCATGCTGTGCTGAATTCTGTATTTGAGGCACGCTTTCCCATAAAACTTTCACTCCTTGGTACGTCTGACAAATTGTTCTTATCTTTCCCACACCAGCATTTTCTAATGAAGGCTGGTGTTAGGACAGAGCTCAGGGTTCAAACTCCAGAAAGCTGTGGCCAGCCTTGCCCCGCTGTGTCCTTCTCCAGTGAGGTTTTCTGAGGGAGCCTTTGGAGGTGTGGCTGTGCAATTCCATCCTTGCCATTCCCCGGTGCCCCGGAGCAGTGCAGCTCCCCGGGCTGCTTTGCCTTTCCTCTCTCAGCTATTCCAGGTAACGCTTTCCTCTAACAAACCCCTCCAAGGGCTTGCCCTGAGCTGTGATGTCGCACTCGCTCTAAAAGGATGCTTTTACAGCTCCGAGACCAAAACGCCTCAAGAAAACAGCTCGGGAATGTGTTGTGCACGACAATGTTGCTGCTGCTTTTGCACAGACCTCGACATTAACAAGTCAAAACAGTGCCGTGCCTATCAGCGTGATGCGCATTAAGCTTGCCCCACTGGGTCATTTCATAAAGCAAGTGTTAAAAACACCAGGAAATTGCAAATCAGTGGGATTCACCAACCTTAAAAGGCGAGTTTTAATTCTCAACGTCATGCATACTTTGCATGTTCTTCAGTGGGACTCCTGGGGACAGGAGATGGGTTTATATCACTCAGCAATTACCCATCCGGGCTCCCTAAAAGGCTCACCCCATTCATTTTCCTGTGGCTTAGTTGATTACAATGATTACCAGGAGCAGCCTTTCCTAGGGAGAGGAGTGGGGAGTTGTGTGAGACCTCTGGCAAAATGCTCTCCGAGGGAAAAACTCAGATTATCCACTTGGGATGAGCAGAGAGCAATCACTGAAATCCACTAAAGTCATTTTTGAATAGTTTTTATTATTATTATTATTTTTTCTTCCTTATCAAGTGTTTTTTCCTGCTTATCCTTGGCTGGGAACTTGAGTCTCTCACATGATGTAAACAGCAGCTCCCCAAGCAGGAGCTGCATCCATCTCGTCTGTCATTAACTTTCCACTCTCCCATCTGCCACCAGACTGGGCTGTGCATGCTGGAATATCAGGCTGATCTGTCAGCAGCTTCCCCCTTTCTCTGAGCCACTCAGGCCACCACAGATTGCTATTTTTTCGTTCTCACACAATGAGGTTTTTCCTGTTCACTCTTCTATGAAAACTCTTTCTCCCGTGAGGGTTTTTCCTTGCTGTGGCTTGGTTGTCATTAATGAGCAGTCAGCTCCAAGGAGCTGGTTCAGGTTGCTCAGAGGTTCATCTGTTCATCTGACCCATCACTTTCACAACCATGATGTTCTTATATGCTGGCTTGGTTTCTCATATTGGTTTGTAATACTATTCCCTCATTTTAGATTATTCTGATTGCTCCATTGACTTCTCACTGGAGGTTGCTTGAATTTTGTATCTTTTATAAGCTCCTAGTAATATCAGGTAACATTCTTCTTTAAAAACAACAGTTGGAAATCTCAATTGCATAAAGCTGAATTATGAAGCTGGGTGCTTTTCTTGTGCTGTGATTTGAGGCAGCCAAGCCATCTCTGCTCTTTGAACTGATTTCTTTTTGCAGTCAGTGAATGAAGACCAGGTGGCAGAGGGGAATCAGCTACAGAAGCAGGACTGGGGGTGATGCAGGACCCGGGGTGCTGCTGGTGCTGCCAAACTCCCCTGGGAGACAAGAGCCAGGCCAGGGGCAGAACTGAGGGTGAGGATGCACTGCCACAAAAACAGGAAATCTTTTGGGAAACATGCAGGCTTGAACTAAATGCCCATAAAAAGCAGACAATACAGGTGTTAAAGAAGTGAACCAGGGGGGTTTGTGGGCTGGGGAGTGCTGGGTGTTGGATTCAATCACCAATAATGGGATGTACTTTCATTAAGTGAGAAACCCACTGTCCCCTGCAGACCTGCTGCAATAGCCAAACACTCAAATACTCAAAATACTCCCCTTTCCCTGCAGGGGAAGGGTTAACTGGAGCCAGGCCATTGCACACAGCATTTTTGTCCTTGAACTGCCTCTCACATTTATTCCAAGCTCAGCTGAGCCTCAGTTTCATGCATTGAATAATCCACAAGCCAAGCCCAAAGTTTTCTGGCTCTGCCCTCGTCTCTGTTTGCCTTGTGTTGGCACTGAACTACTTGGAAGCATTTGCTTCTGCTGTCTGAGCACCGTGTAAAGCTGAGTGCTGGAACTCCAGGCTGGGGGAGGGAGGGAGGGAGGGGGACACAGGCACTGCAAAGCACCTTCTGTCCCTCAGATCCTTCCTCCCCTCACTGACACCCCTGGAGAACTGGGGTCACCTGGATTGAGGGTGGAAACAGCAGAGGAAAAGCCTTCCTGCTGGAACCTGGGCACTGAGAGTTCCAGGCTTTCTGTGCTGCCAGGCACTGACCCCCAAGCAAACCCTGCATTTGACCTGGGGCCATGGAACAGCTCCCAAAATTGAGTGACAGCCCTGGGACTGTGGGGGTGTGGTTTGGATAGAAGTGTGTGATGTCACAGGGTGCAAAACTCAGAGTTCAAGGGTTTAGAATACAGTGATATAGATATAAAGCCAGATGGAGGTTTCAGGGCAGAGGCTGAGTCCTTCCCATCACCTTGGGCCTCAGCTCTGCCAGACAAACCCTGCTAGCTGTGGAGAAAAGAAGGGATGGGGTTCCCTGCCTGCCTGGGCTGTGGGGCTGGAACCACCTGTGAGCAAGAGATAGAGCAGTTTTTATCAGCAGAGCTCAGCAGCTCTGACAGCTGTGCTCTGCTCCTCCAGTGAAGCCCTGTCCTTGCAGAAATGTTTCCATCCAGATCAGTTTATAAAACTGCAGAAGGAATTGGAAGTTTTTAACAGTTCCATCCCTATTCAATTCTGCGTGGAACTGAAATGACTTGAATGGTTTTAAAGACTTTGGCTGTTCATGATTTCTGCAATTATTAGCATTTCTAATGTATTTGATCTGTGAGTGTCAGGGACCAGAATTTAGGGCAAAAGAAGGTAACTGTACCTGCAGTTGGACTTTAGCTCCCTGTGAAGGGGTCCAAGGACAGCCCCAGTTTCAGGGCTTTGTGTCCGTGAGCTGCTGCAGTCCCAGTGTTCAGCCCCACCAGTGGTGTTGTCACCTGTGGAGTTTTTGGGGATGTCATCAGTTCCTATCCCAGAGGGTTTATCACATTCCATTGCTTAAGGGGAAACATGGATTTGGCAAACACGTTCCCACCCTCTGCTTATAAAAACCTTTCATTTTATATTTTGTATTCCTTCTTTAAAAGCAATATCAGCTGAGCATTTCAATGCATTGTAGCAAGTGTTTTTAATTTTTGTGTGTGTGTGTGTGTGATTATGATGAACAGGTAAAGATTTTTATTTTTTTTCCTGTGTGGCCGTATTTAACAAGGTTTTCTCTTTACAAGTGGCAGTTCTCAAACAGCTGCAATACTGGGAGCTGTGTTCTTCCTGTGCTCTTACATAAACACAACCCAGCACTTAAACCTCGTGCCATTCTTTCATCCTGGCAGAAGTTGTTTTCTTCACACTCTTTTCATTATTTTTAAGCCATTGAACTCTCATTCCTACAAATTCCAGGGCTGCACAAAGGCCAAGCAAAGCAAAGAGTGCTGATTTGCCATTGGCAGGGGGAAGGGGAGATATTTCCATCAGCACTGGATTCATGGCACAAAGTCAATAATAAAGCAATATTTATAGGGCTTGGAGATGATTGTAAACATACTTCAAAAATTCCCTTCAGCAGCCCTGAAAATGTAATAATCAGTGATCACAAGTGCTTGAGTTATTTCTGCTGTTCTCCCAGCCAGGCATTCTTGTAATGCCCTTCTTGCTGTTTCCACTGCTATCTTAATATCATTGGGATGCAAACAACAAACAGAGCAGGAAACCAATTAATCAGGCCCTGGGTGAAGTGCAGCTCCAGCAGTGCTCAGTGCAAGGCTGAGCTTAACCCTGACCCTCTGGAACAGCCCCTGTGGTGCATGGTCACTGCTTCTCCTGGGCACCTTCCTCTTTAAACGGGAGTGCTCCAATAAAAGATCATCTGTGGGGTCTTTTGGGGCACCAAAACTGCTACT
The DNA here is from genome assembly GCA_017589585.1 of Phylloscopus whistleri. NCBI lineage: Eukaryota > Metazoa > Chordata > Aves > Passeriformes > Phylloscopidae > Phylloscopus > Phylloscopus whistleri. The sequence goes on along the minus strand of JADMLD010001062.1, from coordinate 2,407,734 downwards.
CTGTGCAGCTCACCTGCAGAATTTTAAGGTGGTGATGTCTTGGAACCAACTCCTGCTTTAATTCCTGGTTTAAGTCCTGGTTTTACTCCTCATTTAACTCCTGGTTGAACTCCTGGTTTAAGTCCTGGTTGAACTCCTGGTTTAAGTCCTGGTTGAACTCCTGGTTTAAGTCCCAGTTTAACTCCTGGTTTAATTCCTGATTTAACTCCTGGTTTTACTTCTGATTTAACTCCTGGTTTTACTCCTGGTTGAACTCAACTTCTGGTTTTACTCCTGATTTAACTCCCGAGACAGAATAAGACTAAAAGTGCAATTTCCCTTTGCCACAGTGGAAGGAGAGGCTGGCTGCAGTCTCTGCTCTTTACTGATGGTGTGACTGGGTTCGATTTTTCCAGCTGCTGCCAACAAAACCTACAGGAACCCAAAAAGGGTGAAGTGCCACAGGTGGCAAGAGCGTCCCAAAGAGCTGCCCCCAAACCCTCCCACCCAGGTCACCTTCAGGTGACAAAGCTGCAGCTTTCAGAGCTCCTCCTTCCACCCCTCCTGCTCTGCCTCACAGCCACCTCAGAGCTCAGCTGACCCTTGGGCTGCCTGCAGCTTTCCTGCCTCAGCAGCTTCCTTGGAGCTGCCAGTCTGAGGTGTTTGGATTGTCCCTGCTGGCTCCTTCAGAGTGGGTGGCAGCAAAGCTTTGAGTAGTTTCTCTTCATTTGTAAAGCAAAACTCTGCTGGGATGGGTCTGTAACTCTGTGGTGATACCCAGGAAGAGATTGATTTCTCCAGAGCAGGAGACAGACTGACACCCTTTAGAATTTGGCTGACACTTGTTCATACATTTGAACAACCTTTCCTTTGCCATTCTAGAGGAAAACCCCTGAAAGGCAAAGACAAATTTTCAGAGGCAACAGATAAAAGAATAAAGCATTAATAACTAAAAAAAAAAAAACCCACAAAGTGGTTTGTTAAAAAATAAAAAGCAATAACTGCAGTGCACAGATCAGTGCTCTGTGGAGATCATTCACACTTGGCAGCAAAGGTCAGAATGGGATCACATGGCAGCTCTCCCACCTGGGTGTTCAGGTTAAAAAGATGTTTTATGAGGAGTCCTCCTCTGTTATCAGACTCTTAAAGGCGGCTGCAGAGCTCTTTTCTCCTTTGTTATTAGGTGGCAATTTTCCAAAGGCAGGGAATGGCCTCGTGTTTAATCTGCTGCAGGTTCTGCCACTTCTGCAGAAGCCAAAGCTTTGGTGGTGTTTGGGGGAGAACATGGATAACAGCCAGGGGCTTTAATGAAAATCAACCTCTGCAAGGCTCAGCCCAAGTGTGGAGAGGAGCTTTTCTCTGTCCCCCTCTTGCTCTCCATTAAAATAACATTATCTGCTTTGATGCTTATCCATCTTCCCATTTCAGCTTTCTGAAAACTTGCTCTGTGTGTGCTTTGGCAAAATGAAGAGAAATATCTGAGTGCCTGGGCAGTTCTGGGTGCCTGGGCAGGATTGTGCCTGTCCTGGGGCTGTGCTCAGTGCAAGGAGCTCTCTGTGCATTCCCAGGCATTTCTCCTGTCCTTCTCTGGTTTGTTTGATGCTCAGAACTCTCTGTGCATTCCCAGCCTCTGTTCCTGTCCCTCCCTGGTTTGTTTGATGCTCAGAGCTCTCTGTGCATTCCCAGGCATTTCTCCTGTCCTTCCCTGGTTTATTTGATGCTCAGAACTCTCTGTTCCTGGTTTGTTTGATGCTCAGAACTCTCTGTGCATTCCCAGCCCCTGTTCCTGGTTTATTTGATGCTCAGAGCTCTCTGTGCATTCCCAGGTATTTCTCCTGTCCTTCCCTGGTTTATCTGATGCTCAGAGCTCTCTGTTCATTCCTAGCCCCTGTTCCTGTCCCTCTCTGGTTTATCTGATGCTCAGAGCTCTCTGTTCCTGGTTTATTTGATGCTCAGAACTCTCTGTTCCTGGTTTGTTTGATGCTCAGAGCTCTCTGTGCATTCCCAGGAATTTCTCCTGTGCCTCTCTGGTTTATCTGATTCTCAGAGCTCTCTGTGCATTCCCAGCCCCTGTTCCTGGTTTATTTGATGCTCAGAACTCCCTGTTCCTGGTTTATCTGATGCTCAGAGCTCTCTGTGCATTCCCAGGCATTTCTCCTGTCCCTCCCTGGTTTATCTGATGCTCAGAACTCTCTGTTCCTGGTTTATTTGATGCTCAGAGCTCTCTGTGCATTCCCAGGAATTTCTCCTGTCTCTCCCTGGTTTATCTGATGCTCAGCCAGGCTGGAGATGCCTGAGTGCAGCTCTCCCTCTGCTCTCAGCCCAAGGGCAGAACTGGGCTCAGATTTTGGCTTTTTAGTGCTTTGCTCCCTGACTTAGCACAGTTTCTACCCAATGGAGTAGTGACACATTTGAATTTCTTCGTGATTTTTTTTAAATGGGTTTTCAGAATTCAGCTTTTACCATCTGATAAAGCAGCTCAGAAGCTGGAGATAATCTGCCTTTTCACTTCAAAGGGTGTCTATCAGACCTTCACTCTGCTCTTTGTCAGGAGGAAACTCCCAATGTCTGAACTCAGGAAAATGTTTTGAAACAAACAACACAAGTGGGAGAAAACCCTCCAGATCTTTAAGACATTTAGATCTGGACTGTAAGTCCTTGAAATAAAATACTCTAATGTATTTCAGCATTTTTAATAACACTGTGAGGTGGGGTGAGAAATTCTGACTACACTAATTCTGACATTCTCATTATGCCTCCCTGTGTTTTATCCTAATCACTTGGTGTATCATAATGCTGATTAATTTGTCTCCTGGAGGATCTCTTTTATATTAAAGTTCTGTCTGGCTTTTTTTTCTTTTATTTTTTTTTTTCAAACACTGCACAAAGAAACAAAAACTAATTAATTGCATTAATAACATCTCTTAGGTTCCTGTACTTTGTCTCACACTCAGGCTTTGCCATCGAGTCTGCTGCACAGTGCCCTGCTGGGATTTTCAGATGATAATAATCCACATATTTCCTCAGTGGGCTGCTCTGTCCTCCTGGTGCCTGCAGTGCACGTTCAGCTTGTGCAGTTCACAGTCACCCTGGGTCAGAATTACCCCGGGACAGAGGTGGAAACAGTAATTCCACCAGATGACTCTTCACACAAAGTGTGTTTGGAGCGGGGTGAAGGTAAACCCCCGGGAGCTGAGTGTTCTGTGTGGGGCAGTGATGCTGTTAAGGACCACAACGACACGGAGTTTGACTCAGAAGGTGACATTGACTCCGTTTATTTTCAGTTATTTTTTCCTTTTATACTGTTCTACAAAGAGCAACCCAATTGGTGAAACAAAGACAAACTTCTTCAGTCACAATGGTCAGAGCAGAGGGACAGCAAGGAGAAGTCCCTCTTAGGGAAAGGAATGCAAACAAAGGTTACAGTTACACAAACGTGTCTCTGGTTTACAGAAAACTCTCTGGGAAAAGAGTTTCAGAAACCCAAAACATCTCAGGCACCAACCAGGGCGACAGGTCAGACCACAGAACTCCAGATTTACACTCCAAGTTATTTTGTGTGGGGTTGGAGTAGAGCACCTGCCCATCCCAAAACTATGCAAAACAGCTGAGAGCAAGCAAATCTTAATGCCATTTCAAATAAGCCCAGCTAATGCCCCAGGCCTGTCAGCAGCACAGAAGGAGAAAAGAAAATTCTTTTCCACAACCGAGGTTTCCTTCCCCAGCAGCTCGTGGGGAGTGGATGTGGCTCTGTGAGCATCAGAGCACAACGCTTCCCGTTGGGTGTCAGCCTTGGACAATTAGTAAGCAAAAGCCATCACCAGAAGGCAAAAAGGAGAAAAAAAAAAAAAGAAAAAAAAAAAGAAAAAGGATTAAAAAGAATTAAATGAGGCAAAAGAAATGCAATAATTTCCATGTGTAAGGAAAGGATATAATAAGACAGTGATGCACTGCAGATTTATCCCCGGAGTGAAATCAGTCTTTATGAACACACAATGCCTTCCTTTACCCTCCCGTGGTCTCCTTCCCTCTCCGAATCTCAATCACACAATTCAGGGGGAATCTCGGGCCCCGAGGCTGCAGAAAGAGTGGCATTCACGCTGCTGCTGGGCTGAGGTGATTTATCTGCATCCCGCCGGGCTGTGGCCCCGAGGAATTTCCCATTAGCGCCGAAGCCGGGGTGCGGAGAGATGCAGTGTGACCAGTAATGACCAGCCAGCCTGTCCCTGCAAGAACAGCTGGAACAGCTGGGAGGGGTCAGGTTAAAATAAACTCAACCCACCAAGCCACCGGTAAACAGCAGCACTGATGGAACCGAGCAAAAACGCCTCTGCCCTGGAGGTTTCACAGTTCCCTGGAGGTTTCACAGTTCCCTGGAGGTTTCACACTGCCCATGGAGGTTTCACAGTTCCCTGGAGGTTTCACAGTTCCCTGGAGGTTTCACACTGCCCATGGAGGTTTCACACTGCCCATGGAGGTTTCACACTTTCCCTGTAGATTTGAGCATTCCACTCCCAGCTGCAGTCACCAGCAGCAAAGCCAGCAGAGAGGGGCATCCTCCTGCAGCCTGACCTGATCCAGGTCCCTGTCTGGATCCATGTCCCCATCTCTGATCCATGTCCCCATCTCTGATCCATGTCTCCATCTCTGATCCATGTCCCCATCTCTGATCCATGTCCCCATCTCTGATCCATGTCCCTGTCTGGATCCATGTCCCCGTCTCTGATCCATGTCCCCATCTCTGATCCATGTCTCCATCTCTGATCCACGTCCCCATCTCTGATCCATGTTCCCATCTCTGGATCCATGTCCCTGTCTCTGGATCCATGTCCCTGTCTCTGATCCATGTCCCCATCTCTGGATCCATGTTCCCATCCCTGGATCCATGTCCCTGTCTCTGATCCATGTCCCCATCTCTGATCCATGTCCCTGTCTCTGGATCCATGTCCCCATCCCTGGATCCACGTCCCTGTCTCTGATCCATGTCCCTGTCTCTGGATCCATGTCCCCATCTCTGATCCATGTCCCTGTCTCTGATCCATGTCCCCATCTCTGATCCATGTCCCTGTCTCTGGATCCATGTCCCCATCTCTGATCCATGTCCCTGTCTCTAATCCACGTCCCTGTCTCTGATCCATGTCCCCATCTCTGATCCATGTCTCCATCTCTGATCCATGTCCCCATCTCTGATCCATGTCCCCATCTCTGGATCCATGTCCCCATCTCTGATCCATGTCCCCATCTCTGATCCATGTCTCCATCTCTGATCCATGTCCCTGTCTCTAATCCACGTCCCTGTCTCTGATCCATGTCCCCATCCCTGGATCCATGTCCCCATCCCTGGATCCACGTCCCTGTCTCTGATCCATGTCCCCATCCCTGGATCCATGTCCCCATCCCTGGATCCACGTCCCTGTCTCTGATCCATGTTCCCATCTCTGGATCCATGTCGCTGTCTCTGGGCTGTGCTGAAGGAGCATCCTCCTGCAGCCTGACCTGATCCAGGTCCCCGTCTCTGGGCTCGTGGCAGGAAGGATGGAGGCTGGATGGCACAGAAGGGATCCACTGAAAGGCCAGAGCTGCCTCCTCAGGATCTCTGCTGTCCCCAGGTCTTTAACCAGGGCATGGCTCTGCAGCAGGAGAGAGTGGCTGGTGGGTAACACCAACCCACAGGCAGGAAAAGCAAGATTAGAAACAAACATTTTGCAGAGGAGCACATCATCCTGCTTCTGACAGCAGTGGCTGCTCTCTGCAGCTTCTGGAGCACCAGGAATGGCGCTTGGCTCTCCAAATCCCAGCGCTTGCAGTCCAAACTGGCCAGGTCCTCCTGGCTGGTTTGGTTTTTGTCTTGGGGGATGGAACAAATGAGTGCAAATGCCTGGCAATGGGATTCATCGCGTCTGACTCAAACACATCAGCGGGTTGTTGGGGGCATTTCTGCATTTCCACAGGACGTGTTGCTAAAGAGCCTGGGCATGAGAACAAAGCAGCTGCAAAATAAATGAGGCAGAGAGAAAGCTGAAACCTGGCCTTGCTGGGAAAGAAGCGCAGGGACAACTGGCCAAGACCAGCCACAAAGAAAGGAGGAGTGGAGACCTGGAAAAAGAGGCTTGGAGAGAATCATCTGAATGAAGATGCAGGATTATTGTGCAGAGACACAGACAGGGGGACAGGAGAGACAGAAGCAAATGTTCTGGAACAGAACCCAGCTCAGAGTGTCAATCCAAGCGTGGAAGGGGCTGAAAAGTACCAACCAAAGCTGCAGAGACTTTTCTAATCCCATGTTTTAAAACCTGCAAGAGTGGAAGTTGAATTGCTGACAATCAAACAAACCATAAATACCTGTTATTAGTTTCATGCCTGTAATAGCCAGGTTATCTGTAAAAAGGATAAAAAAAAAAAACCCTATAATTATCTCTGGATAAAAATGGATCTCTGGATAATAAAATCCATCTCTAAAGCACATGTGGATAGATAACAGGAAAAGTTTTATTCCAGAGCTCCCAGTAGGTTTTTTCCCACTGAGAGCATAGGACTGTCTGTATTACTATTAACTACTGGCTCCCTCTAGTAGAGCAGCATTGGAGAAAACTCTGAGAATATAAACTTAATTACTTCTTTCTTTAAGCCACGGTTTTCAAAGAGATTTTTGAAAGCTAGATTTTGAACTAAAAAAGGAATTGGAGCTCCTTTTTTTAGGTTTCAAGCTGCAAAAGGACACTGAAAAGAGATTATTTTAAGAGCAGAGAATAATTACAGCTGGTTTGATATGTAAGGTGTGATGCCATACAGAGTGCAAACCCAAATGAACTCTGTACACATCATAAAATCATCAGGCCTTATAAAAATGTCCTGGTAACCAGCAGCCAGGGAGCCACAGAAATCTGAAACTATGGCAACTCTGTGTAGGAAGGAGCATTCATTGGAGAGAGAGAGAGGGATTAAAAACAATAGCCCCTCAATCTCTGGATCAGCTTGGCTCCTCATTTTCGCAGCAGTTTATACCTTTTCAGCTTCCCAAGCCGGGTTCTTCTCCTGCAGCTTTCACCACAGCTGTCTGGGCCGTGGTTTTGAGGGAAACTTGGTGGTTTCCAACAATCCAGTTGCCTGGGGAGGGCAGCCCTGGCAGGCTGCGTGCACTGATTTGTGAAATGAAGAGTGTCATGGGCTAAGAGGGGCCTGATTTTGTTCCAATCGGGGTCAGCTTTTTTGATTGACAAGCAATTTATCCAGTAGAAGACAAGCTGCGACTTTTGGCGGAATGCTTAAAAAGGCTGGGGGGGGGAGGAGCGGTCTCTTCGTCTTTTGGGTGGCAGACAAAGGACGGAGCCACTGCGGCCCGGCCGGGCCAGGCTGGGCCGGGGCCCTGTGGCCGAGCCGGGCCGGGCCAGCCTCGGTGCCCCCCCCACCCCGGGCGGCTGCGGCGAGCCGGGCCGGGCCAGCCTCGGTGCCCCCCCACCCCGGGCGGCTGCGGCGAGCCGGGCCCCGATGTTGCCGGAGCCGGGGCTGGGCCAGCTTCGGTGCCCCCCCCCACCCCGGGGGGGGGGGGGGGGGCTGCGGCGGGCCGGGCCGGGCTGCGATGTTACCGGAGCCGGGCAAGCCAGGCCGAGGAAACCAGCGCACGGCTTCTAAATGACTCGGTTTCCCGCCGCAGAGCCACGTGGGCGGCCCGGTAGCCCGAGAAGTGTAACCCTCTGTTGTTATCAGATGGACTTTTCTAAACATCATCTTTCTCCGGAAGAAGAACAGTTATAGCGAAAGAACTATAGAAAGACACGACATAAAGCTACAGTCGGTAAGAGAAGAGTGAAAAGGACTTTAAGAAAGAAGAAGAGGAGTAGCAATTCAAGCTGGACTTTTTCCGGGTAATATAGAAACTGAATTGAACTATTCTTTTGAACTGTAAAAAATATGCATTCTAGGGAGGTGATTATTTCATGTGTAGATTTCTTTTAAGCAAAGGTATTGTGTGATGGACTGAGTGAAATTGATTTAGTGAAGAAAAACCCTTTGCCTTGGAAACTTAGAGTAAGATACCTTTAAAAGGACACCCTAATTTGCATTTTTTATTGTGTACAAGGCCCATGTTTTCAGTATTGAAATTGTGAACTGGGTAAGGATAAGTTCTCTTAAGACAAGGTTTCTATTAAACCCAGAAAAGACTCCCATCTTAAGAAATTAATGAAAGATTATCTTAAAAATGGTAAAACTGGCTGAAGTTGCAAGTCATGTCTTTTTATGTTGAGTGAAGAAAGGTAAAAAACTTAGAAAGAGAAAGAAAGATGTTTTAGAAGTTTTCATTTGTTGTTGTTGTTGTCTTTTTTTTCCCATTTCTTGTTGTTTTTGTGTGTATTAATAAACTATTTTTGTAATTTAAAGATGGGCCTGGTTTGCTTCATATTCTTCCAGTCAAATAAAATATAGAACGTGATTAAACCATCACAAAGAGTCAAAGAGCAATTCTGCTGGAAGCATAAAAAGTACAGGGGGAAAAAAGGGAAAAAGTCGATTTTTCCTGTTCCAGGATGTTTCCAGGCTTTGCTGTTGCAGGAGGATTCTGGTTCCCAGCCTGTGGGGCTGGATTGCTGCACCTGATTTGTGCTGAGGCCAGGAATGAGATGTGAGCTGAACATTCCAAACCAGCCACTCACTGTCCCTGGCTGATGGTTCTTTTCTACCCTGAACATTCCAAACCAGCCACTCACTGTCCTGGCTGATGGTTCTGTTCTACCCTGAACATTCCAAACCAGCCACTCACTGTCCTGGCTGATGGTTCTTCTCTTCCCTGAACATTCCAAACCAGCCACTCACTGTCCCTGGCTGATGGTTCTGTTCTACCCTGAACATTCCAAACCAGCCACTCACTGTCCTGGCTGATGGTTCTTCTCTTCCCTGAACATTCCAAACCAGCCACTCACTGTCCCTGGCTGATGGTTCTGTTCTACCCTGAACATTCCAAACCAGCCACTCACTGTCCCTGGCTGATGGTTCTTCTCTTCCCTGAACATTCCAAACCAGCCACTCACTGTCCCTGGCTGATGGTTCTCCTCTTCCCTGCCTCCATTTCAGCCCTGGTTTAACCCAGCTCCTGGTCAGAATCCTGACCAGGCGGGTTCCTTTTCTTTAAGAGGATTGTGAGGCAGTGGAGACCTTTGGCTCCGTGTCCCGGCAAAGGGCACGGGGATGTGGCAGAGCCGGCAGGATTTGCTGTGCATTCACACCTGGGGGTGTCCAGGTGAGAGCAGCTGTCCCTGCTTTAGTTCCACCAGTGCCCACGGTCCCTTCCTGGGTCACTAAAACCTCTCTGCTGGAGCCCTGGTTGGTGCCTGAGATGTTTTAGTTTTCTGAAACTCTTTTCCCAGAGTTTTCTGCCAACAAAACCCACGTTTTCCTGACTGTAACCTTTGTTTCCATTCCTTTCCCTAGGAGGGACTTCTCCTTGATGTCCCCCTGAGTTAACCAATGTGATTAAAAAAGTTTGTCTTTCTTTCACCAATTAATTGAGTTGTTCTCTATAAAATAGTATTAAAAAAAAAGAAATTACCAAAAATAAACAGAGTCATTGTCAGCCTTCTGAAGTCGAAGTCTGTATCATTGTAGTCTTTAACAGCCTCACTCTGCGTTAATTTTTGTGTTAATCACGTTTTTGCACAATTAACACTCCTCCTTTGTGATCCATTCCTCCCAATCCTTCACCCTCTTTCTGCAGCCGTTTTCTGTGGGTGATCAGTGAATGGAAACTGCAGCCTGTTTCAGGGGAGGGAGAGGTTCAGGTGCTGCAGGATGCAAAGCTCGTGTGCTCCTGCTTGGGTGCCTTGCAGCCATAAATGAATATCTGGTCATACCTTTGCAGACAAGTTTGAGCTGATTTGTAGGAATACTTTGATGTTCTTTTTTATCTGTGAGTACATCTCAGCAGTGAATGGCATTTCTACACCTTCTACAGCCACCCAGAAAACCAAATTCTCACCTGATTGAAGGTGCTGCTCCTTGATCCCCCCAAATTTATTTAACCACCACAACACAGCAGCCACAACGTGCTCAAGCTCAGAAAGAAGCTCAGCATAAGGAGTATTTGGCTGATGTGGTCATTTGTTTGAAACCCTTCTTAAAATTCTGGAGATGAAGAAGCTCTGTCTACACATCATCCCAAGCAAGGAGAATTGCCAAAAAAAATCTGAGGGTATGGCTTATTTATCTTCTTGTTTGAAACACTGGGGGAATTTATGTCTGGCTTAGCAAGGTGCACTCCTGATCTACAGCACTGAGCTGTCAGCTTCTCACAGGGGCTCAGATATTCTGTAACTTAAGGGAACATTAATGGAGTTTTGCTAATTTTTAAGTGGGACAGTTACACGAACTGTTTTGTCTATAAATTTCCCATATGTGGGTTCAGAGTAACTGATGGCCCTGCTGAAGAGCTGGCAGCCAGCAGCTTCCCTGGGCTGCTGGCAGGGCAGAGATCCAGCTCCCCCTGGGCAGTCTGCATGTGCATCAGTGCCCCTCCTGACCACCTGGGGCAGGTAACCCCGGCTCAGCCAGCATCCCCTGCCAGGTGGACCACGACAGAGTGAAAATCACTGAGCTCTGGGGGTGTTAAACTTTCAGGGAAGGTGGGCAGGCAGCTGGGAAGGCACAAATCCCAGTGAGGAATGCACCCGTGTGCTGGCAGAGAGACAGCCCCGGGCAGGTTGGATCAGAACAAACCATCCCCTTTCCTGTCACCAGGGCTCAGCAACAGAGGCACTCCCGAGCCACTGGCTCCTGATGTTATCCTGGAGGACTCTCCTGGGCAGAGCTCAGCTGTGTGATGTGTCCTTTCTTCAAAGAGAGAGCTGCTGAAATGCAGCTCAAATATAAATGTGTTGAGTCCAGTGGCATTCTCTGACAACACCGGGTTGATTCCCACAGATAAATGAGTTTAATGAGCCTTTGGCTTCCCCAGACTTCCATAAATTAGCAGGTTGAAAAGAATAAGACATCCTCTGTCATGGGTTTACTTTTATTTTTTAGATCATTTCCTCGACGATAGAAAAGACTCAGCTCTGAATTAATGACAGTCCTGTGAATAAGATTTTTGGGACTCAATTATGAGAACCTTTGCTTTTCTCTGAAAAAAAAAAAAAAAAAAAAAAGAGAGAGCCACTCCCAAGCTATCTTGTTTTCCTGGACACTCACCACTGCAGGCAGTGGTGTGAGCCCACCTTATTTTTCCATATATATTAAACCCAAACTTCTGATGTTAACAGCTTCGAGTCCTTCTCCCCCTCAATTGCTGCTGCTCTGCCCTGAAGCAGCAGAGCTCTGTGGTCTCTTAATAAGTCCTTTCCTAAGGAAAGGAAGGCTTTTTATTTTTAGCCCATCAAAAACGGGCTGCTTTGTGCAGGTTGTCTAATGAAGGTGGAGCAGAGTCCCCGCTCACCCCCGTTCAGAGGTGTTTATAGAGAGTTTAACCAGCAATAATTCAAAGCCCTGCTGATATAATTAGCAAAGTGCTGGCTGAGCGTGGGTGTGCGCTGCAGTTTTCAAAGATATCCAGAGCCCTCGTAATCTCAGCCTACTTGGATGGAGAGAAAAAAAAGCCTTTGAGGGAAGGCATATTCACAAAATATACAATGCAGGGGGGCTCAAGAAACGGGGTATTTTTTTCACCTAAGCCTTCTACAAATCTTGTCTCCTTTGGAAGATGCAGATTAAAGGAGATCTCATTGCCAGGCACAATTCCCAGCGATGGAACAGACTGGAAGTCAAAATCCATCCCTCAGAAATCTCAGGCTGAGATACAGCAACAATCTCCGGGATCACTCTTTCCTGCCTCTCCAAATGTGTTGTGGAATTGACTGGGGTGAACATGAAAGCTTTCTGAGACACCACCAGCTCTGGGAATCCTGCCTTTAAGCCTTGTTAAGCCCCCCTGCACATCGTGCATTGATTTTTTTCCACATATATTCATATTCGGCTTTCATTTCATTTTGCTTTCACTCAAGTCAGCAAATCCCTTAATTGCTTTGCTGCCTGTAGCTGCCCACAGCTGTCTGTCCTGGCTTGAAGGGTTCAGGTCTGCTCACAAACACCCTGGAGGGGCAGAGGACAGGTTTGGCTGGGCAGCGTCACCTCTGAGCACAGAAATTCCCTCAGGTGGGGCTGCAGAGGGAACCTGCCAGAGGAGCTGTGCTGCAGATTGCACTGTGTGTGTGCTGCCTTTACCCACAAGCTGCATTGTGGAATGGATTGCCAGGGAACATTCCTTGTTCTGAGCCCACCTGCATCTGGGCTCCTGCATGAAATGGGTTTTTTGTGCCGTGTTCTGGATGCCACCACAGCACCAAGGAACACCAGGGAGGAGAGCAGCTGCTGCTGTGGTTTTGTTTGGGGCACTCTGAGCTCAGGCACACAAAGCTCCAGGAATATTTTGCTCTCATTTTTGTGAGCTGGTGTCGTTGTAGAGCAGGAAGGCAGGACACAGACTCACAGAAGGCTGAAGATTCAAAGTCTAGCTTTATTTTTCAAAACCTGCCTTTTATGCTTTCTCACAAGGAGCCCACCTAAGAGGTGGGATCCTTGGGCCCATTGGTCACACCAAGGGACCATCAAACAAATTCCCTCCTCTGGGAAAGAATGTAGAAAAATATGATAATTTACAGTAAGATGCACTTGTTTACAACAAGTGTCTCTAGGAACAGAATTTTCTGAGATCAAAACATGGCAGGCACAAACTGTGGCTACAAGCTGGAGCATCTTTCTGTCCTGCTTTCTGGCCAGCAGGCTCTGGCACACCCTCTTCCCCTGGGGTCTCACCTGCCAGGAGGTTTGGTGAGAGAGGGACACTTTCCAGCAGTAAATGTCCCCTGGGGTGAGTGGTGAGGTGTGGTTTGCTGGCCTGGCACAAAGAAGAGACAAGTCTTTGTAAGGACACATTCCTGCCGCAGCCTTACACACAACACAGGGTATTTACAACAAAGTTAACACAAAAACTGGCCCCAAACAGCAGCTGGGTCATTATGGAGCAGCTTTTGAAATGGAAAAAGGTCGGGGAAATAACCAGCTGCTTCTTCATCCTGCCTGTGCTTTCACTCTGGGCTAAATTATTATTTCCCTAATTAATAATCTGCATGCAGATTAAAACGATTACTCTACAATATATATTGCATGACAATAAAAGAGTGACAGCAAATTATGCTTCAGTGTGCATAACAGCTTAACTCTCTAAACAGGAGATGTTTTCTAACACTCAATTCATGTCCTTCTGCTGATGATTAAACCCTCACTGATTTTGTTTTTATTAGTCCTCAGTCATTATTGTTCTTTTATCACTATGGGGTCTTTAGAATCAGCCATAATGGCTCAGAAGCGTGGTTGCTGCTGCATTCCCTTATTAAATCAAGTTACCTCTCTACTTGTCAGGGACTAAAATCAAACCCCTTTGTTACAATGTTCCACAACCCTTTAAATATTGATTATTGCGACTATGCAGAGCTGCTGAAGATTTATTTTTGGTTGGACTAGTTCAGAATGGGGAAAAAAACCCAAAACTTCCATGACAACAGCGACAATGCAGCTGCTGCTTTCCCCTTGGAAGAACAGCCTGGCTGCTTCTCCTTGCAGGAGCTCCTGGGGGCTCCCAGCTGTCCTCTGGAGCCTGGGCCCTACTACCTGCAGGCTGGAAATCATTTTGAATGGGTTGGAGCTTTACTTGGTCTGTGCTGGGTTGCAGAAGCAGCAGAATCAGGGTCAGGGAGATTCTGGGAGCTCCTGGGGCTGCCAGTGATGCCTTGGGAAGGCTGGCCTGGAACAGAGGCTGGACAGAGCTGAGAGAATAAAGCAGAGATTTATTAAAAGGCCTTTGGGATGCACCTTGGGCAGGACAAGAGCCTGGCCAGGGCTGCACCCAAGGTGGACCCCAAATGGTCACAACAATGGACCCAAAATGGTCACAAAATGGACAAACGGTCACCAGGTCTCACACTTGGATCAGTTTGGGTCCATTTGCACATTGGGGTTTAATTGTCCAGTTACAGCTCCAGGTTATTCAGTCCCATCCTGTTTTCTCCCTCCAGCCACCCTTGTTTGTGCTTTGGGGCTGAACACTTGTCCCAGCTGTGCTTGGTGTGCAGCAGGAGCAGGATTTGTTTTGTGTCCCTGCTGTGTGCAGAGCTGAGTGACCCTGGCTGTGAGCTCAGAGCTGCACCCTGGGCAGCACAGAGCCTGAAATACAGGAAAGGTAAAACTCAAGGCATCAGCAGCAGTGAGGTTCTGCTCAGTGCCAGGTGAGCAGTGCCTGGCCCTGGCAGGGACAGGAGATTTGCACCAGGAGTGACCTGATCCAGACCATCACAGGCAGAGATGACAAACGAGACCCGGGAACTGCTCACCTTGCCTGTGATGAGGTTCCTTAATTGTCTAACTGGTCACTGTCTTCTCTGAGCACAGCAAGAAATAGATTTTCTGATATTTCTCTCCTATGCTTGAGCTTAATTAGCTAAATGAAGCCTGCCTTGTCTCACCATTAACTAAGAAGAATACACGTCAAGCAACCTAACTAAATCCATCAATTCCATCCTTCAGCAGTGTGGGTTCATTTATATCGAGGTCTCCCTGAGAAAAAAAAAATCTAAAATCATTGAAAGCTGAAGTCACTGTGGTCCTTCAAGGAGCTCTCCTCATTTGTCATGTCCTTGGTGCTTTATCTCTCTTCTCAGACACCCTGGAACTCTTTGTTGCAAATTATTTCTGAAGCTGTTAATGCTGTTGAATGGAAGGAGTCGGGTAAATGGAGAATTTTCTGGTAACACTTTCCTCCTCTCTGATGGGAGCCTCGAGGGGAGCATTGGCTTGTGGCAGCTCCCCTGTGCCCTGCCCTGTGAGCCCTTCCCACTGGAGGGTCACAGCACACCAAGGACTGTCCTGCTCCATTGAGGAGGTCCAGGCTGAAGGACAACTTCTGGCCCCTGCTCCAGACTTTGTCATGGATCCCATCAAAATCTTTCTGCAGAGTGCTTACCCATCAATGCAGGGACACATTTTCCTTTCAGAACTCCCCCTCTGCTCCAACAGCACTTTTATCCAATTGTCACCAGCAGAGATGAATCCTGTCCCTGCCCAACACGTTCACAGTGGATGGAGAGGAGCAGTCACACAGATTGATTTCCTTCCCTTCCTGTCTGGTCCTGGGGTTTTCTGGGAGTGCTCTAAGTCACTCAGCTTCTGTTTGTCTTGCTGCTGCTTGCTCCAGCCTCAGGTAAATGAGAAATACCTTCAGGAGGGTGTGTGGGAAGGAGAGGGTGTGCCAAGGCATTAACAGCACCTCCTGTGCTCCTTTTCTCATCAGCCACAGTGGCAGAAGACAGGGAAAAGCTTCTGCTCCTTTCTTTTCATAGAATCCTTTAGGTTGGAAAAGACCTGGAGGATTGTTGAGCTGGACTTGACCCCTCAGCTCCTCTCCTGCAGGCAGCACGTGGCTGGGGAATAACTTGCTCCCCAGAGCAGGGAGATGTCTGTCCAGGGAAGATGTGGATGTTTGCTGCACTTCACTCACAAGTGACAAACTTGCACGAGTGACAGAGCCTGACAGGCTGTGAGGTGGCTGTGTCTGGGTTCAGGGCTGGAAATCCCATTATTCCAGCTGATTTACAGGGAGGATGAATTTGACCTGCTGACTGGGCTGTTCCTGCAAGATGATTTTCAGAGACCTCCCTCCCTCCCTCCCTCGCAGACAAGATGCAGTCGGCCCATTGCTGTCACAACACAAAAACAAGAGATGTCTCTCAAAGAACTTTGCCCATCAGTTCATTACTGGTTTTTTGAATATGTATTTATTCTGTTTTGTGCCTTGACAATGAAAATAAAAAGTTTGTTGAAAGTTGTCAGGGAGGCCTGTGTTTCAAAGCAGACATGAATAGGTATCACCTCACGTAATGAGTGTGTCTGACGTGTCCCACTTTCACTGTGCATCTGTCCCAAAATCAGCTTTGCCTCCTGCTGGGAGCATCCCCAGCACTTCTGCTTCTCTCACACTTAGTTCTGGTTTTGGAGAAGCCCAGGGGATGCTGTTCTATAAAAAGGAGGTGAAAGCCAAGCAGGAGCAGGTGCCTCGGGGGTCTGGGGCAGGTGAGGATGGGCTGCCCCAGGCTGGGGACTTGTTGGAACCCTGGGCACTGAGAGTTTCAGGCTTTCTGTGCTGCCAGGCACTGACCCCCAAGCAAACCCTGCATTTGACCTGGGGCCGTGGGGAAGGCTCCCAAAACTGAGTGACAGCCCTGGGATTGTGGGGGTGTGCTTTGGATAGAAGTGTGTGATATCACAGGGTGCAAAATTCAGACTTTAAGGGTTTAGAATACAGTAATATAGATATAAAACAAGCTGGAGGTTTCAGGGCAGAGGCTGAGTCCTTCTTTTTCACCTTCTTCTCCCTGGCTCTGGGTGGTGTTTGTAATTGGGCAGGAAAATCCGCATTGTGGGACATGGGTGGTTGGGTATTGGGTTAAAAGTAAAAATAATTTAGGTGTCATTTCTTAATTGGACAATTAGTGCTTAAAGACCTTGTACAGAGTTAGAGACAGAGCCATTTTTCACTTGGCTAGCCAGAACTCCCAGCCTGTGTGACTGTACTGTGGGTAAGAATTGATAAACCCGTGGGTCTGAACACAAACCGTGCCCCCCGAGCGTGTAACCCCGGCTCTGACGGGCACTGCTGCACCCTGGCCCTGCTCAGCCCCTGCCCCGTGCCAGGGAAGGGGGGCTCCCCTCTCCAGAGGGGCTCTGTGCTCTCACCAGCTCCCAGCAGGGTGGGACTGGGCCTCCCTCTCCTGGTGCAGTTTTGGCACCTGAGGTGCCCTCAGTTCCCAGGTGTCTCTGACACAGCCCCGGGGGTTTGACCCCTCTGGGGCTCTCTGTGGCACTGCTGGGACCTCCCCGGGCTCCCAGACTGAACCCCTGGCACGTGGGGCTTTTAGGAGTGCAATCCAGAGCACTTCAATCAGAGCTGCTCTGAATCGCCCTGGGAAGGTGCCTGTCTCTTTCCATTGATTACAGAAAGTGCTTACAGAGAGCAGCCTTCTGGCCCCAAAATCAGCTGTTGTGCAGAGCCCTGTGTGTATTTCTTATTTCAGCCTAGGCTGGAATGGGAGCAGACAACAATTTCTTTGATTATTGCATTCTCTGCTCCGCTTTGCTTGGTGGTATTGAAGCCCTACAGAAAGGAGTGATTTGAGTCTTTCAGTGCCTATTTGGTGTAAATAAGGGTTATTAAGTCTATACTTGGAGATGGCAGAACTCTTTGCTGCTGGTTTTAATAAACACAGTGAAAGAGAGCAGTTCTAGAAACCCAGCCAAGGCAATAAAACAGATTTCTGACAAGTCAGTGAAGTCACCTCGTAGGAAAGGTAGCAACCAACTTATGAATTAAGCAAATCGTCAACAGAATCATCTCACTTCTCACTGCTGCAGTTCTTTTTCTGGTGAAGAGTTTGCTCCAGCCTGGACAGGACTCAGATATCACCAGCCTGGGAACACTTTTCTCAACGTGGCTCTTTGTTATGGCTCTGCAAAGCAGCAGCAAGAGCAGCTTAGGACCCCAATGAAAAATCAGAGTTAACTCTCAGGCTCTCCCTCATTGCTTTCAAGGAATTGTGCCCTTACCATGCTCCATTCCTTCTGCAATACAGGTTTATTCAGCACTGGCTGGCTGTTTGGAGCCTTCTTTGCCCCCCAGTTCTGCTGGGGGTGTGACATTCCCTGGCCTTGCCCTGCAGAGCCATCAGCCAGAAAAGCTTGGGCAGGGGGAGTTTCATCTCAAGGATTTGAATTTTTAATAAAATATGCTAGAAAAAACCACACCCTCATCATCCTGGCCTCCCATTTCACAGCCATTTGAAGCTGTTTTGACATCACTTGGTGCCAGAAGCTTCTTTTCAACGTGGGTGCTGGGGATGGGCAGTGGGAAATGACAGAGGGGGCTGTGCAGGATGCAGTTTGTTACTATTTTTTTGTTGTCTAACTGACAGAGCCAGTTATGAAAAGGGATATAAATTATTACATCCAGAGAAAAAGAAATCTGTAAATGTTAATTTGCTTTTTAAGGGCACAGACAATGTAATTTGGGGCACAAGTGGGAGAAATTGCTGAGGAGCTGTGAAAGCAAACCAGAATAAAATTTACATTGCCTCCTTTATTTTCCCTTCCCTTCGTCTCATCTTCTCTCTGAATTATTCCTCATTTACTTTTCCCCTCTAGACATCACAGAGTTTTGATTTTCCTCTCACTACTTTCTTTAAATGGCCTAATGATAAAAAGTCTCCAGAATCTTTCCACCAAGCCCCTTTGATTTCATTAATGGAAAAGTTATACCTTAAATTAAATATTTCAGTAGCTGGAAGATTAAAAAAAATTACCTGCAGGACTTGCCAGTTGAGCATTGCCAAGCAGGAGTGATGGGGGCTGTTCCAGAGGTCAGAATGTGCCTTGGCCCTGGACAAATGCACAATTTTGAATAAAAGCAAGATGAATGCAGGTGTTCAGAGCTGGTTGACCACAGAACCAATCTGTTTTTCTGTGGGAATTTGCAAAATGTAAGCCTGCCTTTTGGGGGGTTTTCACATTTATTTGGTATTTCTGTCCATTATTTAAGTTAAAAAAAAAAAAAAAAGTGGAGGGATAGTGTTTAACTTTCAGAGCCTAGTGAAAAATTGGAATTCTTTCTGTTCTGATTTTTAAAATTGAAACATCAGAGTTGTTTTGTGTGGGAAAAGAAGTGTTTTCCTGGAGGATTTGAATGTGTCCCAAGATGCAGTGGTGACCTGTACCTGAAAGCAAACTGACCTTACTGCTTACCTCTCATCTTTTGAAAAAGTGGTGGTTTTGAGGGGCAAAAAACAATTTCCCTTTGAACCATCAGCATTTCCTGAAAGGAGGGTATCAGATTATGAAAAAGATGGAACCACTGAGAGAGATTTTAAACATGATTTATTGCTCTTCTGCCTCACGAAGCAGTGAGAACATCCTCACAGCAAGGTTAGAGGTCAGCAGCTGTCAGTGGTCACAAGGTCACAGGTTACAAGGGCTTTTAAGGGTTAATTAGCCAATAAGTGCTGCCACTAAGATTGTTTCTCCTTCCACACCAATCCCTGATTAATTTGTCTCAGAGGTTTTTGCTGCAGTGTGGAACTTCTTCACCAGTCATGCAATGACACACAAACCCACTTGCTGCACCTTAAAACCTTTTGCTGTTCCTGTAACTACTTCTATTTCTACACTTGAAGGCTTTAAAACTTTCCACTGCCTGGGTAAATGTGTTTCTGTCTAAACCACAAACCCACCACGTTCTTGCCTTTTCCAAGGTCTCAGGTGGAACCCTGTGTTCATTTCTGTGTTTGGGGCTGCGTGCCCAAGGTTTTGAGAATTTCCTGGGCCTGGATTTCCCACAGGAAGGAAGGAAGGAGAATCCCAGAGATGCCCTGGCCAATATTCCATCCTTGGAATGCTCTCCTGCAGAAGGGCTGGGGTGGGGCAGCTCTGTCCTTCCCTGTCAGCCAGCCTGAGAGCAAAGTGCAATCAGGGACTGCCAATCCTTTCCCAGGCTACTTAATGACACTGCCTGCAGCCTGAATTCAGAGAGGTGGGGGTTCCTAAAATAACCACTCAGGCACTAATTCAGGGAAGCAGCTCTTACTGTCACTGCAGTGTGTGTGCTGCACAGGAGAAGAGCAAATGTTAAGTGTCTGGGAAATTATAGTCATGTCACCAGAGTGACAGGTTCATTCAAAACATCCTGTAATGGCTTTCTCTTTTTTTTCCTTTTTTTCTTGTTTTTTGCAATCTGTAATTTTTGTTTAATCCCCAGCACTGTGGGTTGTTACGGATATTTTTAAGTTGTTTAAATCATTGATATGACTTTTATAACGATGTTGACATGGATTGTTCCCCTCCATTTCATCCTATTCACTTCTGCTGCATCCCTTTCCCTCATCTCTGTGTCCTGGCCTGTGAAATTCCAGGTCCTGGCTTGTGAAATTCCTGGTCCTGGCTGTGAAATTCCAGGGCAGCCTCAGCCACCCCTCCTCATTTTGGGAAAAGAAGCAAATAATCACTGTGAGGAATAGCACAGCTCTGACTTGATTACTGCTGCAATCAGCGTGAGGTATTTCTTTGACTTCAGTGTCTGTTGGAGCAACTGCTATTTCTTTTTATTTTCCAGAACAGAGAAAAGAGAACAGCTTTTAACATATGTCTCCTTCTCGTGTGAGCTACCACACAGTTCCAGCTCCAATACATACACAGAGAAGACATATGGTTAAAAAGGAGTTCTTTTTCTTCTAAGAAATCCAAGAAGAAAATTCTCTTTTTGAAAGGAGAAATTCCACTTTCACCACGTCTCCCGGTACGAGTGTTGAGAGTCAGGGACCTTGTGCCAGATGTGTTAAAAATACAGAAAAAAAAGGCCAAAAATAATAAGAATAAAAAGCCAATAAAATAAATAAAAAGCCAAATCAATGCCCATCTCTAGGTATCATTTTAACCCACATGTCTGGTGCATGTGTGTGTGCCAGCGTTGCTGCTGTGAGTCTGTGATGCTCTGAGTGCTGGCAGGGCACTGGAGCAGGGGAGGATAAATGTTCCACAGCTCCTCAGAAGGATTTGCTGGTGTGGGCAAGGAAACACAAGTGTGTTCTTGACCTTCTCTGGGCTTTTTGCTTGCTTTGAGAGGATTGTCACAGAAAAAAAACCAAAACAAGTAACCTTTGCCAGTGTTAAACAAGGCACTGGTGGAACTGGAATTCAGGGAAAGTGCTGCCATTTAGTTCTGACCACAGAAGTCTTGGGGGTGTCCAGGTGCTCAGAAAACACTGACACCACTGGTGCTGTGTCACTCACAGGAGATGGAACCTGAGCTTGGAAAATTAATTAATGTCATGCCAGCATAACCCTCTGTTCCCTGCATGGTTAGGGCCCCACTGGAAATAACACTGATCATTTTTATACTTTACTTGGAAGGTTAGAAAATGGGTTTGGAGTATCCCAGTCTAGCTACATGCAATGAAAACGCAATAAAAAGCCCCTATTACCAGCAAAGCAATCCATTCAGAAACGTTCTGTCAGACTTTCACTCATTTCAGGTGATGATCAAGCCCCATTTTCTGTGTTTGCAGTTCCTCCTGTTCGGTTCAGGTTTTCATTACTGAATGTGTTTTGTTTCTTTCTGGAGTGGAGGAGACGTGGGGAGTATTTTGCTGGATGCCTGAACACTGACAAATGCAACCATTTCATACACAGTGGGATCCCTGGCAAGGCTTTGATCCCAATATATCAGCAATCAAGAGACAGTGGACCAAATCCATCTCTAACACAAACTTCATTGGGTTCCCAGGGAGCTGCACTGAGGCTGAATTCCACGCAGGGCCCTCGACAAGCCCGACTGTTCCCTGTGTTTATGGTTTGAAGGGATGAGGCACAGCAATTCCGTGTGCAAATCACAGGCAGCCACTTGAAGAGCTTGACAGAATGGCTGCTGTGCTGCAGTCACTCAGCTGAGCCTGTTACAGGAACGTTTATTGCGAGATGTGACAAAAGGTGCTGCTAAATCCCTCCCGGCAGAGAGGATGGGTGTTGTCTGGGTTTTTGCCGTTCTCCTCTGTCTCCTTTAAGGAGTTTGTAAAAGTCTTATCTTTAGCCTTCTGTGTTTTGGAGTCAGATACACTTTCGTATAAACAGGCCACTTGTTATTGTAAAATCTAGAGATGTTTACATTCTTTTCATAAAGAAAAGACTGTTGATAGACTGCTGCATGGTCCAGTGTGGTTGGAGAAGAAGATTTTCTTCCTCCAATCCATGATCACTGCTAGAATTCGATAAATGCTAATTCTGTAAAGTTCTCTCTTTTCTGCCTAAGACATTGCAAAGTGTGGGTGTGAGTTCTTTATGTCCTCAGTGACAGATGGGTGACTTCACTCAGCCTCTCAGGGTGGAGCTCCCCTCTCCCTCTGTGGCACTGGCACAGTGTCACAGGGCGCTGTGGGATGGTGCTCAGGGCGTGGGGGCACCTGTGGGAGCATGAATCCCCCCTCAGAAATGTGAGCATTGCATTGGAACCTTCAGAAAATCTAAAACACACAAATCCACGCAGAGGTAAAATAGAAGTGCAGGTTTAGTTTTAAATAAATAGAGGATTTTTAAGTGCCTTGAAAGTAAGAGCCTGTGTCAGTTAGTAAGAAAGAGACCTAGCACCTAGTTTATAGTTCAGTGATAGTGCCTTTTGCAGAGTTAGTTAAATTCTAGTCACAATGAAAATAATGCAACCTTGCTATGCACTCTTAGATAAACAGACAGAGCTACACACGTGGAATTTGTGTAAGAATTCGTGTTTGTCTTTGCACATCAATCTTAGGATTAGTCCAGCAAGGGTGTAGAAAATTTGTGTGAATACCTAATTGGCCAAAACCAGGATAAAAATGCACTGCTCTGAGCACACCCACACACAGGACTCACAAAACCACAAATGCTGCTGTTGTTGCTGCTGCTGTGGCTGCTGTTGATAGGATGCTCACCACTGGGAAAACCCTCAGTGCAACTCCTTGTCACACACACCCCCTCAGTGCCTCCTCCCTTGGAGGTGAGCTCAGGCTCTGAAGGAGAAATATCTGTAAGAAACATCCAGTTTATATTTTTATATGCTCTTCATTCTTTAAATTTCTCGAGTCTGGGCTTCTTTAGACCCCACTGCAAAACTTTGAAGGTCATTTTAATTGCACTGCTTCTAAATTGCTTTCTTGGCCACGCGGTGCCACTCACAGCAGATTAAACCCAGGACTCTCTCTCTGCCTTTGTTTCATGGAAAAGATTGATAAGCGGTTTACTCCCAGTGGAATGGTTTACAAGTGAGCCCTTGGATAAATGATCAGGAAGAAGTTGGGGGTTTTTTCAGGTGGAATTATTTTCCACAGAGGAAAAGCCGGGTTGTTTTTCTCTGTGCTAACAGGAGGATGCACGGACCAGATTCTCACTGGAGTAAATGAAGAGTCAGCATTGATTTACATCAGCTACAAATAGTTTTCCCATAATATTTTTCCTCGTACTGTAATTTTTTTTCTTAATGCAAACCCTAATTTCTTCTCCCTGAACTCGAATTCTGGGCTCCTGTAATTCCTGCATCTGTTTATTTACTTCCTGGTTTGTATTCTTTGAGCTGGGTTTATTAACATACTGCATTTTTCTCCCCTGTTCCACACTGTGTGCACTGCATGTTTGAGCCCTCATTTATAGTTCATGTTTGCTTGCTGGGATACTGTTGTGTCGAAAATCAATAAAAAGGCAATTTAGGAATTTTCTCTGAAGTCTGGTTAAAGAAACTGCCAATAATTGACAGGGGAGAAGGATCCTGCTGCCTGGAAGCCCTGGGATTTCTGCCTGATTTCAGCAGGATTTCGAGGGGTCTATGGATTCCAGACCTTTAATCCATTGTCAGGGCTGGGAGCTGGGCCTAGGCAGGAAAATCAGGCTCAGCTCTGTGCAAATCAGCTCAGCTCCAGTAAAAGGAAAATGCTCCTGGCCTGTTCTCCACGTGGGAAATACAAGAATGGGATTTTGTCATTTCAGCTCCTAGCAGAAAGAAGTTGTGAAATACCCATTTGGGAGGCCTTGGATTTTGTTGGTGCTTCCTTGGCAAACTGCAGATGGTCCTGAGGGCTGGAGAGCTGGAAGGGAATCACCCAGAGCCACGTCAGATCCTGGCTTTGGGGTGTCAGGCTCTGAGCTGCACATCCCCACCACAGGTGATGAGAAAGCTCAAACCAGGGGATTGCTGCACATGGAAATTCCACGGCTTTTGACTGGGTTGGGAATGTGCACAGCTCTGCAGGGGTTTGAGGGGGGCTTTTTTCCCCCCAGAAAAGTTGAAACTAAGGTGTTAAATAAATGATAATAAATGTCTGCTTCGATAGAAACCTGGCATTGTGTGATGAACACAACCATACCTGCAGCTCTGTCTATCCCACGCACTAATCAGTGCACAGATAAATGCATTTTAATAATTTATTATCATTTATCTTCAGTGCTGCTCTATTATGCTTTTCACTCTTGCTGTAAATATGTAAAACGCTGTTAATCAACCTTTGTTAGTGGATATTTGATTAATAGGTAGCAGATGTACTTGCCCCTGTGTATGCTGCGTTAAATGCAATGTACCAACACATAATTCATTATTTTAATAACACACTGGGCTCATAAATCAAAGGAACACTTGAGAATGCAACAGCCAGAATTACTGAAGGAATAGTTGTGCATTGTTTTAAAAGTGAGGCGTTTGGGCATTGTTTTAAGCCTGGTGTGGACTTGATAATCAGCTACTGATGAGCTCTAATGTGCCAGTCCTGTGGGAACGACTGAGGATTGGCAAACAGCTCCTGATTTCCCCCAGCCCAGAGAGAAAAACCAATCCCTGACCCAAACCCTTCCAATTCCAGAGGCAGGATGGATAAGGGGTGAGGAGAAGGAGCAGCAGGTGCTGATGAGCACACAGATTTCCTTTTCACTCTGGGCTGGGGACACCGAGCAGTTCCAGCCTTTGGGCTGGAGGTAGGAAGGGGATGGAGCTCCCAAGCAGAGAAGAGGGAGAGGATGCTGCAGGAAGGAGCAAAGAGGAGAGAATATTGAGTGAGGAGAGGTGCAGGGAGCAGGCAGTGACCCCAGCAGTGCCCAGCGGTGCTGCCCCAGCTGCTGCACCCTGAAATGTAGAAGTGATGCTCAGCTGCAGCAACCTGGTGTTTTCTGTAATGGGCTGGAGTTTTCTGCTCAAAATCCTTCCTCAGTGCTAGTCACTGACATCCTGAGTGCTGAGCCAGCCCCTTTTGGTGACAGGTGTCACCCAGTCCCTGGCAGCCAGTGCTTGGAATTCTCCAGGCTGAGTGGCTCCACAGAAGAGGAAAAAATTGTGGTTCAGGGTTAGTTCCAGTCACAGAGCCAAAGCACAAAAACATCAGGTGATTGGCACAAAGACCAAGCCAAGAACTGAGCTTTCATTCCACGAGTCCCACATGGGACTGCTCCCCTCTTTCCTCAAGGCTGCCTGTTCCTAAGGGAAAACATTTCTTTTTTATGCTGGTCTCAGGTGTGGGTACATCCAGTGACAGGTGCTGCTCAGGGTGTACAGCACAATGCCCACGGTTGTGTGTGTGTGTGTGTGTGTGATTTACTCTGATCCATTTCACAGGCTGCCTGTTTGGGGTGACCTTGGCCATGTGTTTGATTCAATAAGGGATTATCAGCTTTGATAGGCCCTGTATTTAATTCTGTGGCTTGGTTGAAAGCTACACTGCTCTGCATTGATTTCCATGTGCAATTAATACGTTTTGTCAGCGACAAACGCGTGCAGAGATAATACACTCGGCTCATTTTCATCTCTCCTGTGTACATTTTAAATCAAAATAGCACCTGGTGGCCGAGCCCTCCTGAGAAGGGCTGGATTTAATGTGGAAAAGGAGCATTAAGGACTGCTTGCCTGATATTATCCTAGTTTTCAGGAGTGAAATAACAAATAATTCCCTGGAAATCTGAGTGACTCAAAAGCTTAGACACCTTCAGATCAACACTGTGGTTAAATGGCTTCCTCATGCTGTGTCCTACTCACAATTGAATGGCAAATGAGATGAGGAAGACAAGGAACAAACCCCTGGAATGTTGTAATGTCCTCACTCTGCTGCTCCTGCAAGGCATGGCCCTTGTAGGACTGACAGATAACAGCATTTGCTGGTTGTGCTGGTGTCCTGGAGGGGGCTGGTTCTGCAATGGGGTTTGAGCTCCTTGAGGATGTGCCATCTCTTACTCTGGCTTTGTTCCAAATGCAGAAAAAAAAACTCAACAAAACCTCAAGCTGGAATTTCTTTGAAGTCTCAGAGATATTATCATTAACTTTGCTGAAATATTTAATTTTGGGTTTTCTGACATATTCCAGCTGTATGTTCTTGACAGGTATCATTCAGCATGTAATCTAAAAATCAGAGCTACCTAAAACATTTAGTTCATGCTTCAAGACAAACAAATGTGTCAACCTTATTCAACAGATTTTTATCTACAGTCTTGGAGAGATCAATATCTGTTTGTGAAGGGCTTCAATTCTGTCAAATCTGTGTTTTCAGACATTTAGAAGTGCAGTCAGCTCTGTGAAGCTGGAGACTTTTTCATCTGCCCAATATAGAAATGGACCTTGACTGTTTCAGGACTACTCCCGTCAAACTTCACAGAATTGAGACCATTGGAATGTAGATCAAAATCCTCTCCCTTTCTTTATTTCAAAAACGAAGCTTTGTAGGATTGCCTTTGATATTGTATCGAGCTCCCTTTAGAGCTGCAGTTCACAGGAACCTTTAATTTCTGATAGGAAAAATAAAAAAGCTAGTGTTGAAACCTAGAGCACAAAATAATAATAATTTAAAAATAAAACCCTCTGCCTTTTAAAAATCTGTTTATGTTCTTAGAGAGCTGCTGTTGGTAGGATTGCATGTGGCTGCTGTGAAACAGGGATGGGTGATGTCTTCAGTGTTCAACAGTGTCACTGCAGATGGTTTTCCCAGTTTGCTGACAGAGCTCACAAAAAGGGTAAAAAAATGGTGAGGCTCATGTCACGTACCTTTGGACACATGAAAAATAGATTTCTGGTCTAAATAAACTGGACTGCCTCTACATTCAGTAAATAGAAAGGGAGACTTTCAGGGGATGATTTATTCTACTTGTTTCAAGAGGTATCATCTGTCTTGTGGAGGTAGCCTGGGCAACAAACACCCGGAGTTCAGAGAGTGATGTGGGAACCAAAGGGATCTGCACAACTGCAATGAGGTGTCCAGGACTGTGCTTTAGGACAAGGCTGTAAATCCTGAACTGGGATGGTTTCATTTGACCACTTGGGTGAATTTTGAATTTTGCTTTCCCAACTTTGCCAGCCCTGGAGAACAGGACTCATAACAGCGTGGTGTGAAAAGTTGGATTTGATGAACTCCAAGGCACAAGTTACGAGACTAAGCCAAGAGCTGAGCTTTAATTCCACGTGTAGGAATTTAAACAAATTTCAGGAATTTGTTTAGGCTTTCCAAGCTAAACAATTCCATGACTCCACCATTCTCTTCCTGCACTCCAGTGCACACCGACAGCAGCTGATCCCAGTCCCCCACTTCTCCGGGAACATCCTGGTGGGTGTCCCTGCCCTGTCACCCTGTGGGGTGCTCACCCAGCCAGGGGGGGTGTGTGTTTGCTCTGCTTGCAGGCTGAGAGAGGAGCTGCACCTCTGCCAAGCTCTGCCATCCCTCCTGCACCCAGAGCTGCTTCACTGGCCCTGTTCACTGCTGCTCTGGGAATCTTTCTCCATCAGCAGCCCTGGCAGGGGATTTGCCTGCCTCCAGCTGCCTCTGGTAGCAGTGCCTCCAGCCTAGCTCAGGGGAGGAAAATGTGCTGCCACTTAAAGGAGTGGCTGTCCCTCAGCTGGCTGCAGTCTGTCTGTCCTTCCCAGCTGCCCCGAGCCCGTGCTCAGCACTGTGGATGTTTCCCTTGCACAGATGTTTGTCCTGAACCGGGGTGTGCTGCTGGCTGTCCACCAATGTTCCTCCTGCAGATGTTGCTCTCTTGATGCCCTCCCATCTTTGCCTCTGTCCCTCTCTCCTACGTGAACAGATTGCAGTGAATTTTTGCTTTTTTTCCCCTCCAGAGAGCTAAATCCCAAGCCAGCCCTCTGGATTTTCTCTCCTCGCTGCTGAGCAGCAGTTCATTCAGGCATATGGCTCTCTCTCCTTCCTCACTGCTTGGACAGATGTTTTCCCTTGACTCAGTACATTCTCAATCCATGAGAGGAATGAGAACATTTGCATGATTTGTTAAGAAAAAAGAACAAAACCAGTTTATTTTTGTTCTGGTGCAAACTCCTCCACATTTGCCCTCCCTTGTGCCATGGTTTTCATATCAGAACCACAAGACCAGAGGTTGATTCTGGTGCCAGCTGAACCCCAGTGTGCTGGGTGCTCTGCAAGAGCACAACAAGAAAGATTTCCCTCTGCTTGAAACAGCTTCTGCTCGTGGAAGGACAGCGAGCACTGCAACAAGCAGAGGAGAGGATTCAAGGTGAGGATGAGACTTCTGTGCTCCAGGTTTTCAGCAGTGGCCAAAGCACCCCCCTGGCTGATTCTAATGGCTGGTTTGTAGGTGAATGTGTGAGAGATAAGGAGTTATTAGTCATAAATGTCTGATTAGCGCCGGGCAGGAAACGCTGACCGTGTATTTAAACAATCAGGCTAAAACCTCTGAAATTATTTCTGGGCCATTTTAAGGTCAGCATTAGCAGCAGCTTTTGAAGAATTCATTTTCTGCTCTATTCATCTGCTATCAGGGAGAGAGCAGTCCCTGCTTATGTGGAAACACATTTTCTAGCAGTGCTGTGGCTTTTCTTTGCTCTCCATCTCCTCGTGTTCCCCAGACAGGGCAGGATGGCAAGGTGAATATTTGGGCAAGCACGGGGCAGTTCCCAAGCCAGCAGAAGCTGAGTGTCTGTGCACACGTGCAGGGCCTCCCACTCCTGCTGTCTGTCTCTTTACAGACAGGAATGGACAAAAGATGCTGCTCTAGACCCTTCCTTCTTCCCTGCTTGCTGTAATTTCTTTAAATTAATGATTGCAACCAAGATTCCAGCATGATCCCCTTGCCTTCCCCACACGCATTCACACTCCCACCCTGGCAGCTGAGGGAGCAGGGACGAGCACAGCCCCACTGAAAGCAGAATCAAAGAGATTTATTCAGGGGCTGCACAGATTTCCATGCAAGGAGCTCTTCTCGTGGCAGTGGGCTGCTGGCTGACGTTCAAGGTCATCTTCCCTGAGCCTCATTAGAGTTGTCTTCTGTAGTTAGGCTGAAAACGGGAGGTTGGTGGCTTCCTGAGCTGTCTGAAAGAAGAAAGGATGAGATTCATCTCTGCCTGCAGTTCTTTTCTGGCTGAGTGAAGTGCCCTGACTGATATTGAGAGTGGCTGAATGCAGAGTGAGGGAGGCTGGCTCCAGTGAAGCCTGCACAAGAGATGCAAACTCTGCTGAACGAGCTCTTCAAATATATTGGAACCCTTTCTGTAGTGCCAGGCTTATTTTTCAGTGTGACCCTGAGGAGACCCAAAGTGCTCTCACCGTGTTTGAGGGATGGGAAGTTGTTAAACATTTTCTGGGGCTGCTGCTGTGACCTTCAGATCTGGCTTGGAATGAGAGCTTCAGAGCAGAATGAGATCTTGTTTCATGGGTGGGAAGGAGGAGAAGCTTGTGTAGGGAGGACTTAGCTGGTCTGTGGCATTCAGAGCACTTGGGCTGGAGAAAGGACCCTCAGAAATGTAATTATTATTATTATTTTGTCTTTGCTTCTGAAAAGTGTCTAGAGGAGACAGAGTCACAAGGGGCAGTGCTGGCAATCCTTGCTAAATCCCATTCTTGCCAGATTGTCTTCACCTCTTTAAACAAGTGAGACAGTGGAGCTGAAGGAAAAGCATTTCCCAGGATCTCAGAAGCCTCTCTCTCTTCAGGCAGTGCCTGTCAGCACAGAAAGCCTGATGAAATTCTCAGTGCCCAGGGTTCCAGCAGGCTGGTGTTTGGGATATCTGAACTCAGGTGGGCTGCTGGAGCTGCCTGTGTTTTCTGGAATCCACGTTCTCTGTTCTCCCTGTGCACGGAGTGCACTGGAAGCAGCAGGAACAGCAAATATCAAACAGCAAATATCAATTCCATCTCCTGGTGCAGCTTCCTGTCCCAGGTAACCCCACTGCACTCAGCTGAGCGTGGGACACATGAGGAGTTCAGGAGCACAGAAATTCCTCTCAAGAGAACGATTCTCACCCTCCAAATGTTATTTATTTCGCTGGGAATGGCTCTGTTCAGCTGCAGGATGCTCCTCAAACCCCAGCGTTGTGGCACAGTTCTGCTCTTTTATTAAGCCCTAATACCAGCAGATGCTTTTCAGCCTCCTGCTGTGAATCTCCTGCAGATGAAATGCTGCAGCAGGGATATCCAGGTGAGGAGGGGGCTGGAGGGTGCTCTCCTGCACAGCTTTATCACTGGAGATCTGGAGGCTCTGGCTGATTGAAAAGCAGGGAATAAATAAAAAAATAAAAATAAAAATAAAAAAATAAAATTAAAATAAAATAAAATAAAATAAAATAAAATAAAATAAAATAAAATAAAATAAAATAAAATACATAAAAATACCCCCACACACACCCACACACACCGGTGCTGGGTGAGCACGGAGTGTTTATTTAACTAATGAATAAATTATTGATTATTTAAACGATCAGGAGGGGCCTGAGTGACTGCGGCCAGCCCCTAATCAAAGCTGACAGCTCCATTGCCTCATAATTATGGACTGCCAGGGGCACTTTTGAGACGATCAGTACTTTTGGGATAGTTTGCATCTAAATTAAAATTGAACTTCAAAGCAGTTTGATGGAGGGAGATGTGTTTCCAAGGAGTTCCGGGGATGTGAAAGACACTCCCTGATTAGCATGATGCACTGTACCAGCTGGCTGCTACTGTAAAAAAGTAAAATAGCGAGAGTAGCATCCGTGCTGATAATCAGAGAGTGTATCTTGAATCCTATTAATTTTCTTTTGAATTATTTATGGGGGTTTTGTTCCAGCCGTGCGTCTCCTTTCAAATGTTTATTTCGTTTCTCCGTAAAGAGGAAAAAAAAAAAAAAAAAAAAAAAAAAAAGGAGGAGGAAGAGGGAGAAATCTGGAAAATCTCCAAGGGTTAGCTCACCAGCAATCTGTTTAGATGTCCTCTTCTCAACTGAGCCCTGCCCTGCTAAATATTTATGGCGATGTTTAACAAATAAATGTCACCCACCCCTCCCCGTTTACAGCAAGGCAGAAAATGGAGCTGCCGTGAGGGGGATTCCCTCTTCTCCACCAGGAAGGGAACAGAAATTCCATGAATATATCTGTTAATTCCCGGGAAAAGCAGCCAAAGCAGGGAACTGCAAGTGCAAACATCTGTCTGTCCACAGCCCAGCTGTTCTGCCTGAAGGCTTTTTCTGATCCCCTCTCCAGACAGCAGCAGCAGAGAGTTCCCAGCCTCACGGGGGTTTTTCCCTTTCCTGAGGAGCTGTTCAAGCACCAGTGGGAGCAACAGGCAGCTCCTGAGGGGTGGATCCTGGTTCTGTGATCAGAACCTGTTCTGTCCAGCCGGGCAGGACAGTTCAGGTGTGCAAATCCAGCCCAGGTGACCCCAAATGGAGCTTGCACTGTCTGAACACCCCTGTGTTCGTGTGCCTGTTCCCCAGCAGCTCCTGGGCTTTGGTGGGAAGGAGTCTGTGACACAGATCCCTTTTTGGGGTTGTTTTTGTCCTGCTTCAGCCCCTCTGCTGGGTCCACCCAGCTCCAAACCCTTCCAGGGATCTCATTCAGCCTGTCAGAGCAGCCCTCTGTGCCCAGCAGTGCCCATGTCTGCCCTCTGCACGGGGTTGCATTTAAATCACCGAGATCCATAGATTGTATCCCCCCAACACATTTATCCCTGGCTGAAAACAGTGACTGGATGGAGCACTTCTAGGGGGATTTATGGGACTTTAAAATTTTATTGAGTCTGATGGCTGCAGGAGAAAGAAATACCAGTTGCATAATTCAGAGCTGTGCAGCTTGGCTCCTGTGTTTCCAATACTGTCGATCGGTATCTGTGAGGCCTGTCAAGATTTTTCTCAGGATACTGAATCCATGTGAATGCCTCCACAGTTATCTGCCTGCCTATATTGTGCCAATCTGTGCAAGTGTGGTGCCTGCAGAAGCCGTGTAAACAGCTTGTGCTGAGGAATTGGAGCTTCCTTACCATTTGACCAGCTTTTAGGAGATAACTTTCAGCAAAAGTATCGAAACTTTTCTGTTCTGATGGACTGATTCCCACCCTGACAACTTGTTAGGAATGCCTTTTCAAAAAAGGCAATGTTTCCTTCATGGTTTCATTATTTTTGCTTTCTTGCTGTTGCTGACTTTGGATGTTTGTGTTTATTCATGATAATTTATTCATTACTTCATTTGCAGATGGAGCATGCAGTTAATAGCATATAGGAACTCCTTCCAAAATTTCAAACCTGTTTAATGAAAGTCCCCTTCAGGACTGCACCATCCCCGTTTTCTAGGGCAGAACCTTCATTCTCACTGAGTTGCTTTGCAGAGGTTCTCAGGGCAAACGAGATGTCCAGAAAGCAGTGTATCCTTCAGGAAACGTTTTCTGAGGAAATATTTACTGTTTCACCAGAAAATGTGGAAAATCCACCAGGTATCTTTCACAAGAGAATCCTGGAAATTCAGCAGGTGTCTTACAAAATTGGACACTCCATTTTCATCGAGGCCAGATGGATGTGCAGAACTGCACAAGCAACACAGCCTGACTTGTCCAGCCGTGCACACCTGGCCAGGTACTGCATGTGCACAGCTGAGTTCATTTAAACCCCTGTGAGCAAAACCTGGGCCCCCTCAGCTGCAAACCTTGGAATATTCACCTTTACTGGGGGTGAATGGTGAGGAGCTCAACAGCACAAACTCAGATTCCCCTGGCAGCTTTAACTGCAGGCTGGGAGGCCGAGCACTTGAGATTTCAAGGTTTCAGTGACATAAACATTTCAATGATATAAACATTTCAATGATATTATAAACATTTCAGTGATATTATAAACATTTCAGTGGTACTATAAACATTTCAATGATATTACAAACATGCTTACTCTTAAAAGGAAGCACAGGAAAATCTTTGCTACCTCCAAAGCTGCAGGATGAACCAAACTCCCTCACTGTTAATTAACCACTTGTAACAGGATTTCCTGCCTTTTAGGGGAACATTTCTCCTAATTGAACCTGGATAAGTGACTTTTAGACAGCCAGCCTAGGATGAAATATATCCCAGCAGTGTAACTCTGTTCCTGTTGGCATCATCTGAGATTGAGTCCTCGGGAACATATGGAGTGCACTGAGTGAGAATAGATTCAGTGCTGCTCTCCGTGTCTGCTGGCTGGGAAGTAATTGTAGCAGAGAAAGAAGAAATCACCAACTTGTCCTGGCATGTTCTTCTGCCTGCTTGGATTTATAAATGTAGGCGTCCATGGGCA
Source organism: Phylloscopus whistleri (assembly GCA_017589585.1). NCBI lineage: Eukaryota > Metazoa > Chordata > Aves > Passeriformes > Phylloscopidae > Phylloscopus > Phylloscopus whistleri. Next base: position 2,374,656 of record JADMLD010001062.1, on the reverse strand, counting down.
GCAAAGGCTTGGCAGTGAGTGAATGCTGACTTCAGGCAGCTATTCCTGAATGAGATGTGGTGGTGACAACATCCTCTTGTGTCACTTGGCTACCAGGAGCTGCTGTGAATCTATTCCAAAACAAAGAGAGAGCTGCGCTTCCCAGAACTGCTCTGGCCTGCTACAGCACACCAAGGACCAGTTTAAGGTGGTTTGGTGACTGTTGTAACAAATTCAGTCTCCAATGCTCTCAGCCCAGTTGCTGCTTGGCCACAGAGGTTGGCTGAGTGAGGATAAAGCTGAGTGAGGATAAACCTTTTAATGCCCAGTGCCAGGCTGGAGCTCTGGTGGGGCTGCAGGAGGCACGGGGACACCATGGCCATGGGTGATGGATGGGACAGCCCAGCTGCCCCAGCTTGGAGCTGGAACATCTTCCTCCAGCTGGAACATCCTCCTCCAGCTGGAACATCCTCCTCCAGCTGAAGCTCTCCATCAGGGGAGAACACTTACCCACACCACGGGAGGAAGTGCTGCCTGGGGGTGAAAGCAAGGTGAGCTCAAGAGCCACTGCAGTAAATGAAGGAAATCCAGTTTTCCTGGATGGTGGCAGGTTCACACCACAGCTGATGCCTTGGGAAGGCTGCCCTGGAACAGAGACTGGACAGAGCTAAGAGAGTAAAGCAGATATTTATTAAAAGGCTCACACTGCAAAGTGTGAGCAATAAATCAGTGCTCCAGCCCTCTGCTCACTGCACAGCCAGGCCGTGGTTCTGTGGGAGCAGGAGGTGGATTTTGTCCCTTACAGAAGCTGTAGGGAGCCAGGGAGCTGTGCTGATCGGGGCTGGGAGTCCCTGAGTGATTGATTTGAGAGCCTTTTGTCCTCGGGGGCTCTCTGATCTTACTGCTAAATGTACTAAATGCTAATGGGTAGTAACACGCTGTCTGGAGGAATGAGGCACTGGCAGCTCCACATCTCAGAGGAAAATGCAGGCACTTCCAGATTCTTTGGGAAAACAGTGCTGTGGCTCCAGCTCAGGGAAGCCCGAGCTGGTGAAAAGCCTGAGATTTAGATGCTGGAAATCATCACAAGTCAGACTTTTGAGATGAATTCGGTAAGAAAACGCGGGTGGCTGATACAAGAAGCTGTTTGTAGGATCAGCTTCTTGGTGGTGAAGTCAGGACCGGGTCCCAAATCTCTCTGACCAGCCCAGTGACCAGCTCTGTGCAGGGAGGCTTGCAGCTGGAAGTTTGGAGAACCAGCTGGGACCCAGGCTGTGTTGGAGGGGACAGGACCACCTTGCTCTGTATATATTACTACACACTAAAATCTCAAATCTGTGTTTCTCACCCTGTGAGATCACACACCACCATCCAAAGCACACACCCACAGCCCCAGGGCCATCACTCAATCTCAGGATCCCGTTCCACGGCCTCAGGTCAGATGTGGTGCTTGCCTGAGGGTCAGAGCCTTTTAGCACAGAAAGCCTGGAATGTTCAGCCCCCAGGGTTCCAAGGTGACCCCAGCAGTGTCTGTGCCCTGCTTGGAGCACCAGCTCAGGGCAGCCCTGGAGAGGAGCAGCTCAGGGTGGGAGATGGGTTCCTGTGGGAGCAGCAGGCATTGCAGGGTCACTTCATCTCCTCATTCCCCACCAGACATTCTCCACTTCAACAGCCCTTGGATCTGAAATGCAGAAGAAAGAAATGAGCAGCAGGAAGGGGGAGCAGAGCCTTTCCTTTGAGCATGGAAATGATTCTTCAAATGTCTTTGTTGACAGCTGGCGTGGCACAAAATAAACACAGGTCTATTTGCAAGTAAGCAGGAATTACCATAAACAGCAGCTGCTGTATTACCAGAAAACATGTAGCAATAAAGGGTTTTCTCCTGCTTTCAGAAACAAAGGCAGGTAAAAAGCCTGCATGAAATAATGAGTTAGTTACCCACCTGCTAAGGGTCTGAGCACCAACAAAATGAAAGAAATATTTGTTGATGACAGAAGTCCCTTTTGGAATAAGGCTTTCTCGTTGAAACTGAACCTTTCCTTCTGACTCTTCATAAAATCCAGTGCAGTAGCAAAAATAGCCTCTTTCTCAGCTCTTCTCTCTCTCAGGTCAGGGGATTTCCTACACTTCCCTTCTCAGTTGCCTTCTTGCTGCACCAGGTACTCATTTCAATTTTTCCTGAGGTTGTTTGGATGTGATTTCCAGCTCCCTCTTCCCCAGCTGCAGAGAGCAGAAAGGGAAGCCAGACCACGGGGACACAGAATTGTATTTATGACCAGCTCACATTCTGCAGGATCAGTTTATGTTCTTCTGTCTCTCTTCCTTTCCTTGCTCAAAGCCAGTGAGGAGCAGACTCATTGTCACATTTTAATAAAAACTAACGACCCAAACACCGTGCGGTGCAGAGGAGCAGCAATTTCATGTGCATCGCTTTAGGTGGATGATGCCTGCATTCATGGCTTCATCTGCTGCCCACGGGAGGTGCCTTACCTGCCCAGTTTAGGTGCCAGTGTGAGTGGGCACCTGGAGCTGCTTGGAGAGGCGATTTGCTGGGCTGGATCCGCGTTCAGCCTCGGGAGCCACATCTGGTGGGCATTTCTTTGGAATTGCAGCTCTTTGCCTCTGGAGTTCTCTGCAAACAGGTTTCTTTTGTTAAACGTAACCGCACAGAATCGCCCTCTTTAGCGTTTACACAGATTTACATCCACAAAAAGGCTCAGCAGGCAGGGAAGCGATTTCAGTGTCCCCACAGCCAGTTTTGGGTCAGGGTCAGACCTTTCCTACCAGGTTATTCACTTTGTGTCCTGGGTCGGTAAAACCAGTCGAGTAAAGCATCACTTCCACTCCATCAGGGCCTGAGTGGATGAATCTGATCCTTGAGGGGAGGGCGAGGGGGCTGTGGTGTGTCATGGCCATGGAAAAAAATCACTGTCAGTGCAGGATGAGACAGTTCAGGAGTTCCTTAAGGTCCTATCTTCTTTTCATTCTTTCCCTTTCTCACTATTCCTAAGTTTAAAACCAGGGTTTGTTCTGGGTTCTTTTTGTGTCAATAGACACTTGCTTTAGCTGATAAAGGGGTTTGGACAGTATTTTGTATGGGAAGATTCATGTGGCCCGTGTGGGATGTTTGTGAAACAACACATTTTTCATTTGATCACAGCTTCGTAGTATTTCCTCTGTTTCCACTGTCAGCTTCTGCTTTCAAGGTAACCATATTTCAAAAGTGTGGTGTCATTTTGGTGAAATACTTTGGAAGCTTCTGAAGTAAAAAAAAAAACACACATAAATTTTCCACAGCAGGTTTCTTTAACAAGCAGAGAGAATCAGATCTCACAATTTGCATACAGATTGGGCCAAGTTTTCTTCAATACCACTTATTAAAAACACATTTCTGTTTGGCTGTGGGCTTTTCTGAAGGCGTTAAAAATCCTGTTATTTACATTATTGATGGAGACATCCCAGCCACGGAGAGCACAGGAATTTTATTGTCATACCATTCACAAAGGGGTTTGGTTTTTTTTTTTCTGGAGTTTTATTTGTGATTTCTTGTTTTTTCTGAGAACATTTCATCCACTCTATCTGTCTGCTGGTTATCTTTATATCTGCAAGTGTCTGGGCATGTGAGCCCTGTTTATGTGCAGAAAGATACACAGCATCCTTATTTCCTGGCTACATAATAAACTAAAATATGTGGAGTCTTTACACTCCCAAAGCAGACCTCATTGTGCTCAAATGCTGGTTTATTTTGGGGGAGATAATTTTAACCTCTCTCTCCTTACCCTGATTCAGACTCTGATTCCTTCACCTCCTTCAGACAGCCCTGGGTGTAATCTCCATGGAGCTGCTCCTGCTGTAAAATCCTTTGCACAGGAGCAAGAGCATCTCTGGTCTCCTTGACTTGACAGTGACAACAGGAGCTGAACAAGATCTGATCAAATCTCAAGTCAAAACGGGGAGCATTTGCATTTTCTGTATCTCTTTTCTATCAGATATCAATCTGATACCAGATTTAAGTTCAGGCTGAAAATAGAAGAGTGAAGATCCTGCCAGATTAAGGTTTTCTCACTCTACAGAAGAGAGAGAATATTCTAGGTAGGAAAATATGTCAGGGTTTGGGAAGGGGAGCAGGAGAATGAGACCAAACCTGAATTCACTGAAGATGCTGAAGTTTTTCTTTTGATTTTAGTAAATTATAACTGTTATAAAAACAGAGTTCATAAACCAGAATTTTCCTATACTTCCAACATTCTTTTTTCTGCAGAAGACACTGCAGAAATGCTAGAGTTTCACACAGACTAGAATATTCCATAAAACCTCTGTTTGAAACACTTTTATATGAAATTTTCAGCTGAAATAGGATTACTCAAAATTTTCAGGCAGCCAAATAATTTTCTCTAATCTAAATGTACCGTTTAAAAATCCACAATTTTTAAATTCCACAGGGGTCCTGCCATCTATCAGTGTCCCCTCTGCCTCTGGTGTCACAGCCACTGAAAAGGGGGAGCAGCAGCAGGGGCTGCTGAATTCCTGGCACGACACAAAGAAATGACACCCACACTCTGAGATGGCTAAGGCAGAAAAGAGATGGTTTATTTACAGACTTCAGCATTTATAGAATTCTAACAGTGACCATGGATTGGAGGAAGAAAATCTTCCTCTCCAACCACCCTGGGCAACCCAACAGTCCATCAACACTCTCCTCCTGATGAGAAGAATGTAAATATTCTTACATGCTGAGATGTCCAAGGCAGAAAAGAGGAGGTTTATTTACAAATTTTAACATTTATAGAATTCCAGCAGTGACCATGGATTGGAGGAAGAAAATCTTCCTCTTCAACCACACTGGGCAACCCAACAGCCCATCAGCAGCCTCCTCCTGATGAGAAGAATGCAAACATGGTTGGATGGTTACAATAACAAGAAAGTTGTTGATGTAAAATCGTGTCTGACTCCATTGCAAAAGGTAAACACAGAAGGCTGGAATAGAACTTTGGAAAAACTCTTTAAAGAGACAGAGAACAGCAAAACCCCAGACAGCAGCTGTGCCCTGAAGGAAAAATGAAACACTGAGCACTTCCTAAACAGAGAGCTCTGCTGGCCTCACCCTGGCACTGGCTCTGCTGATGTGTTGTTAATTTTAGGCACCATCTGACTGAAATAGCACTTCCCTGCCCTCAGTGCCTGCTCACCAGGAGGATGTGACCTCTGCACAGGTGCTGCCTTCCTTACCTGGCTCTCCAAGGAGCCCAGACTCGGGTTTCCCTCAGTGACAGCAAACACTGAGCACAGGGAGCAAACCCTCTCCTGACAGCCCACGGGAACACATCGTGAGGAGAATAAACCTTATGCAAAATTAAAAATTATTAAATCTCGAGAGTCGCTTTTGTGGTAGATGAATATCCACATTTCATTTTTCACACTAAGCATGCAGATCAGCTCCTGATCCTTTAACTCTGCCCAGACTCTCTCACAGAACTGCTGTGTCTGTTTAGACTCTTATTTATATTTATTGTCCAAAGGCAGTGAACATTCATCATTTGTCTCCCAGGGCTGGTGGCAGGCACTTAGAGTGTGAGGAATGTTTTGGATAGTTCCTGGAAGGTGCTGCACAGGATTCCACAGTGGGATTTAAGAACATTTCCCTGTGTCCAGAGCTGACTCCCACAGCCCAGCGAGGGGATTGGCACTTGAACGTTCCCAATTCCTGGGAATCAAGAAGAGGCAGAATCGAGAAGAAACTTGGAGGAGGAAAATCAAACCACTTTACTCTGGCTGGGAAAACTTCCCTTCCTTTCAGGTTCTGTGTTTGTGCCCGGACCTCTCCCACCAGCCAGCTTTCCATGGCTGTTCCCACTGCTGGCAGAGCAGCCCATTGTCTGCATTGCAGCCTTTGTTTTCAGGGGTAAAATCAATCGAGCTCCTTGTTTCTCTGACCCCTGTCCTATACTGAGGCTTGGCACAACAACTGGAGCACATTTTGGTCTTCATTCTTTTATAATTTCGGTCCTACCAAAATAATAATTTTTGGTAATTTTTTGGTCTTCGTTCTTTTACAATTTTGGTCCTGCAGGCATTGCAGCCAGGCAGGTGTCAGTGCAAGGATGAATTTCAGTGCAACACGAGGTGTGAGTGCATTTAAAGCCTGCACTGATCTAATTATTACACTTACACGCTTCACTTTCGCAAAAAGATAATTTAATGAGCCTATGACACCTTTCAACAGCCTTCTCGAATATTTTTGTTTGGTGAATATTCCAATGGACAAAGTGATAAATTCATGGCAGGCAATTTTGAAGATTTTTCACAGACTTAAAATATCGAGCTGTTGGAAAGATGCTTCTAGAAGACAACACCAAACTTCTGTTGTTTAAATAGTTTGTTTCCAAATTAACTTCACCAAAGTTCAGCATTTCAAATTAAAGTTTTTTAGAAGATGAGCTTTTGTGGAATGACGATTTTTCTTTTTTTTTCTGTCAAAACTGCTTCAACTTATTTTGAGCCAGCTTTGGAGAAAACACTCTTCAGCTACCACAGTTGATGGCTTGATCACTTCATTGCTGGAAAAGGAATCAGCACTGACCTTTGCATTCTGTTTGGAAATTGCTTTTATTATTTTATTATTATTTTATTATTAGGGTTATGGGACCCAACTGATCAGCTCCTGCATCTCTCGCTGCTAATTGGCTGGATGGGAGGTGATAAAGGGAATTAGAGCGGCCCCGTGGTGTCACAGGAGACACTCTGTGCCAGGGATTCCCTCTGCTCATCCAGTGCAGCCTCTGTGCTTCTGAAATAAGTCCTGAGAGCAGCCAGGAGGAGAAATCCCAGCTCCTGGAATTCTTGCAGGACCTCCTCAGCACCCTCTGCTACCAGGAGGAGCCTTTGTCTCCTCTGCAGGCTGCAGGAGCTGAAAGGAGAGCAAAGGAAATGAAGAGGAATGAGTAATGGCATTGAATGCAGCCTGGAAATGGGAAACAAGGAGAAATAACTCTGTGGCTGCGACAGGAGTGGTGCTTTAACCCTTGTGGGTGTGCCCACAGAGCTGGAGAAGAGAGCTGTGTGATTTGGAGCATCGAGGACATCTCAGCAGCTCCAGAAGTGATGGAGCAATGCTCAGCAGATCCTGCTCTGCCGGTGCAGGAGAGCCGATGGAATTGCCTTTGATTCCTTTGCATCCTCCCATGATATTCAAATCCTGCTTGCTCCCCCGTGGGGGTGACACTGCTGACAGAAATGGGACTTTCCTGCCGAATTTCACCCAGCACAAACCTTTTCTCCTTTTTCTGTGTGCTTCTGCCCTCTCACCCTCACATCACAAGGCCATCAAAGGAATTAGATCACTTGTTATTCACACCTTTTACCCAAAGCCTCTCTATACAGTATAAATCTTTTTGTTTTCCTTAATTAACCTTAAACAGTTTAGGTCTGTTTCTTTCTGAAGTCCCTGGAAATGAAGTGACAGCCGGGATGGGGCTGTTCTGGATTCTGATCATTCTATTTCTCTAAAAATAAAAGCTCAATGCGAGATTCATTTAGAACTGTGCACCTGGGGAAACTCTGATTACTGCCTGAGGTATTCAAGGCTATTCAAACATTCACAGTGCCAGTGCCTCTGCAGCCAGGGAGGATTTCAGCTCCTCCTGGGCTGAGAGCAGTAAATGTGGTGACTCTGCTGCCCTGGCACGGGCCTGGCTGGCTTAGGAGGGCGGTGTGGCTGCAGTGGTGAGGCAGATCTCAAATCCAGAAGTTCCCTGGTGAGGCATTTCAGGTTGGGAACTGCAGCCCTGGTTGGTGCCTGAGATGTTTTGGGTTTCTGAGACTCTTTCCCAGAGAGTTTTCTGCCAACAAGAGACACGTTTTCCTGACTGTGACCTTTGTTTGCATTCCTTTCCCTGGGAGGGACTTCTTCTTGATGTCCCTCTGACCTGACCAATGTGATTAAGAGGTTTGTCTTTGTTTCATCAATTGAAACAAATTGGTTCTCTTTAGAATAGCATAAAAGGGAAGAAATTGCCGGAAATAAACAGAGTCATTGTCACCTTCTGAGTCTGTGTCGTTGTGGTCTTTAACAGCGTTAGGGAACTTCTCCTTGTCCTGAGAAAGAAACGTTTTGGCCACTGGAGCACCTGGAGCAGCAGGGCGGGAGCTGCCTTGCCCGAGGGGACGCTTTTGGTGATGCAGATTTTACCTGTTCTGGAATTTCTATGTTCAGCCTCACTGTGAACCTGAACCCCAAGATCACGGGGCTAAAAGAAATCTGATTTCCCCCAGGATTTTTTTGCCAGTCTCTTTGGAGCTCTGTGTTCACAAGGATTTCTGCAAATCCACTGGAATTGTCGTCCTTTCCATGAAAATGCCAATGCCTGCTCCTGCCTTGGAGCACTTCCCTCCTCAGCTCTCCTCTCTTATCCAGCAGCAGCACAAAGCCAGGAGGATCAGGAGCACTTTTATATTTACTCCTTTCAAGTGGAAGCCACAAAAAAAAAGAGCAGTGGATAAATATTTGTTGTCTCGCTTTCAATAGGACTAAAGCCACGTCAATACACAAAAATAAAAGCTGTGATGTGACCGTGGCTGGAAAAAGGCAGAATCCACCTTGGGAGGAGAGGCAAAGGATGGGTCCAGAGGAAAATAAAACTGTCCAGAGGAAAATGAGGCATTCCGAGGGGAGCTGTGGGCTGTAACAGTTTGTGCATCTGTCAGGAAGTGATGTTAATTCAGGTTCACACTGCGCTGGATCCTTGTTTGGCTGCAGTTAAGTTAATACTCAGTGTTTACTGTTTGGCCTTGTATAACTCAAGCTCTTTTAATACGGTTTAAAAACTTAAGCAAGTCCAAGGTGTTAGCATTTTCATATATTGAACCATAACAGTGACAAAAAAAAGAGAAAAAAATATTTATTAAAGTCCCTCCTCCTCTTATTTAGTCACTAAAGAGAGCTGGAAAAACTATTAAAATGCAATAAAGTTCAAGCAGAAAAACAAACTAAAGAGCTGAAACGTAATTATCTCTTCCTGCAAATGATGCACAAGCAGCATGTAAAGCTACCAAACAAATGATTCGAGTAATTTGATGGTGTGTGAGGACACTGAGGAGATTTAGAGACAGGACCAAAGCGCACTCCGATGAACCAGCACCGACATCGCTGAAACTGAACTCAGAGAGGGTTTGTTGTGAGGAGCAGTCCTGATGTTCTCCGGGGTTTATTTTAACCTGCCTTGATTACACATTAGCAACGTGTGTGCTTTGTACTTCAGGGCTGACAAAACCGAATTTTGAAAAGCTGTTGCTGAAAATGGCTTTTCGTGCACAATGAGCGAAGGAGCCCATCGTTCCCAGCTAATTACCACTGATGGGGGCTAACCTTGCTCCTGCTGCTGGGAGGAGAATAATTGTCTGAGAAGCTTCCGTCCTTCCTCCGAAGATATCTCTTTCTTTCCGCTGCCTGCTCACCTTTTCAGCCTAAATATTTATTGGTTTGGGTACGGTGGTGATTTATTTCTATTTGTTTTTAATTTCCTTGCGCAGTGTTTCAAACGGTAGCACAAGGCATGAACGGATTGCTGTTAAATTACGCCGAGGTGCCACATTGCTCTTGAGTGCATGTTTTTGATGAGGTTATTAAAACTTCGACAATACAAATTACCATAGCAACCAAAAACATAAATTCGCAGCCCGTCCCAACCTCTGGAGTATGGAAATAGTTCAGAGCACTCCAAGGCAGCTCGTGTGCCTTGGCTCAGGCTTCCTCGCTGTCCTAAAACACATCAGCACTCATTGCTCCTCCAGCTCTCAAGCAGGCAAGAGTCGGGATTTTGCTCTTTCTGGTTTTATCGGGGGTGTTTGATCCAGCTCCAGTCCTTGCTGCTGCCTTTCCCCGTGACCTTTTGGGGAAAAGTTGAGGGTCAGAAACAAGAGTGTGAGTAGGGCTGTCTCTGCTGGTGATGGTGGAGTGGGGACAGGGGAGTTTGGCCCCCACCTCAGGCCTCATAAAACAACTTCTAATCTTTGCTCTTTGTCTTTTAAGAGCTCTGGAAATTTTGGAAATGGCTCTGTAGTGCAAGGTGCTGGAAAAAAATGCTGTAAATCCTGACTTCATAAACAGGTGTTAGTCAGGAAGTCTCAGCTGGAATGCAGGGATGGAAAAGCCACAGTGCTGGAGAGCAGGGATGGAAAAGTCACAGTGCTGGAATGCAGGCATGGAAAAGTTGGGAGGTAGAGGCAGGACCAGGAGAACTGCTTCTATTTCCCCCCACGTGTTCCACAGCAGTGATTTTACCCCTAAAAATTACAGCCAGCGTTTGGTGACTGCAGATAATGCCAGTGGTGTGTGGAGGGTGGGGCTGAAGTGCCTCTCCTCTCCTCTCCTCTCCTCTCCTCTCCTCTCCTCTCCTCTCCTCTCCTCTCCTCTCCTCTCCTCTCCTCTCCTCTCCTCTCCTCTCCTCTCCTCTCCGGTGACCTTGCTGTGTGTTCAGATCCTGCAGTGCAGGATGCCGTGGCTGGGAGAGGTAAAGGATGTGTCTGGAGGAGCAGGGAGGGCAGGGCACACAGAGCTCGGGGGGTTTGGGGCTTATTGATGCAGTTAATTCCAATTTCCCTGGAGTCAATAGCACAGAAGTAAGAAGAAGTGATCTGGATGCCATCCTCCTGGCAGCAGTGAAGCAGTGGGCATTATTTTCATTATTTCACATCTCTGTGCTTTATGGGGCAGTTCTGCACTCCAAGGCTTATGGGGCTCGTGTGGTTTATTAAGGCAACCCTGCTAATGCTCCTGGCTGCTGTTCCTGCTGTGCAGTCACTCTGCAGCCAGTGAATTTAATCTGAATTGAATATGCATTTAATCTGAATTTAATCTGTTCCCACTCCCCCAGCCCTCTCCTTCTTTCCTGATGGTTATCCCACACCTCTGAAACCCCAAGGCTTCCAAGGGTTGGAATTCTCATCTTTCCTCCTGCTGGAGATGAGCACTGTCCCTTGGGCAGACAAAGACACCCAAACTGCAGCAGAGAATGAGCTTTGACTCAGCTTTGATCAAAATGGACATCACAGAGCCCCTTTATTGTTTGATTTATATAGATATATAAATATATATACATATATAATAACCAACAGTGGTGTCTTACTGGTTCTCCTGGCTCGATCATAAACAAGAAAATAAAATCAGGATTCCACAGCAGAGTACATTCTTTAGAACCTGCATAATCTGTTTTTATATGGAGCACAAAATCAGAGTTATGTTGTGGAAAAAAGTGCTAATCTTAAACATTTTATACCATTTAAAAATTTAAGTAGTTTTAAAGTGTTTGTTTCTTTATTAATAGGCTGTAATTCAGCTTCAGAACAAACAGCAATCCTAATCTGCAGAAACTGTAACGTGGCAGATTGTGTCCTACAGCTCATCTGCTTTATTCCTGTGCCTAAATATCAGCAAATAACAGAACAAGTCTCCACTCGTTGGAGGCTGAGGGAAAAACCTCCTGACACAGAGGATGTGCCTGCAGTCAGAGCTGGTGATGTGCTGTGCAATTATCATGGTTACAAAACTCTCAAATTCCCATTTTCTCAGCACTTCTCCCTTCCAGTGGGAAATCAGAATAATTTTACTCTGTAAAGAAAGTCACTCTTGTCATAGCTGGAGTTGAACCCCGAGATATTATTTTTAATCACAGTAAATGATCCAGCTTGCCCTTTTTCTGATTTCCTCTGCAAGTGAGAAAGCAGAGCCACCTTCCATCCCTTCTCCTGGCATTAGCTTGCAGGAACCAGCAAGAGCATCCCCCCTTCTGCAATACTGGGGGAGGAAAAGTGAGTTTCCAGCCCAAATTCCAACTATTCTATTAGCAAAATTAAAAAAAAAAAAAAAGAAATTCTGTTTGTGCCAGACTCGTCACAAATTGTTGTGACAGCGAAGGAAATGCTGTTATTCCTTCTCCTGCATCAAGGAACTGAAGCACTGCCCCACCAAAGCAGCCAAAATTCTGCTCTAAGGGGTTCCAGAGAACTGAAATGAACTCTGTCGTGGTTGTGAGGAGTGGAAAGTGGGACATACACAGCCACAATGAGGATATTTTTTCTTTTAAGATGTGTGGGAGGAACTTGAGAAAGTGCAGAGAAGCATCTCTGGCTTTTCTCCTGGATGAAATGGTAGAAAACTGTAATAAACAGACTTGATAGACACCCAGATAAATATCCTGGGAAGGAGACAACATTGTTTTTGTAGAGGGAAGTCTTATTTCACAAACCCATTAGAGTTTCTGGATCCAATCAATAAATGTGTGAAGGGTGATCTGGTTTGTGCTGCATTAGATGGATTTCCAAAATCTTCCAGGTGAGATTCATCAGAAAAACTTCTGAAATAACTGAGCTGCCATGGGCTGAGAGAAAGGATTTTGCTGTGGACTAACTGCCCGAAGAAATAGGAAACAAAGGATTTTATTTTTAGCGTTTTGTAGTGTTTTAATGTCTTATCCCCACTTAGATCCCTCCCATCCTAAATTCCACTGGGTGAGGAAGCTGCACAGAGGGAAGCAGAGGAAAGGGGCAGGATTGCATCACTGCTGCCAAAAGAGGAGTTATGACACCAGGCTGTCATCACTGCTTTAGAATAAAGTGCTTGTTCTGATTCAAACCTAAAAATACAGACATATCTGTGTCTATATCTATATATCTATATATTTCTATATATCTATATATCTATATATCTAAAATTCAGTTTTGTTCTGATTCAAACCTAAAATTACAAACATATATCATCTATATCTATATCTATATCTATATCTATATCTATATCTATTTATATCTTATCTATAATGTAATTCTTTTTTCCTTAACTGCATGGTCCTGTTGAAGCCTGTCAATCTCCAGGATAATTAAGTTCAGAGGTCTGTAAGGGAAGAACTGGGTGTTTTGGAAGAAGTTTGTTGGTCCCTCCAATCTGATTTCCATGCATGAAACGAATGAAATGATCACAAATTCTGACCCAAGTTCACCGGAGCATCCAGGTGATAGAGGTGGCTGTCTAGGGAGGGTTTCTCTTGATTTCAGTTTGGATAGGAATGCTTAGGAGAGGTTTGTCACAGGGCCTGGGTTGTGGGGAAAGGTGGCAGCTGACAAAACGGTGCAAGCAGAGGTTAAAAGGAACATGACAGGACCAGAATCATTTCGGAGAATTACCTAACATCACAAAAACACTTTCTTTTCCTTCCCCCACAGTAAACTCGAAGGATCCTAATGACAGAAAATGAGATCCAGCAGGTGTAAACGACAGCAGTTAAATATTCATGAGTAAAGGAAAGGCAGGAACTGAATTTGAGCTCGGGGTCAGCTCAGGGTGAGACCCTTCAGGGCAATAAAGCAAAATATCTGTCAGCCTGCAGGGCAGACAGGAGGGAAGGAGAGCTTGAAAGGAAGTGCTAATGGTCCAAGTCAGCTTATTGACAAAACCATGAGGAAGACACAGGCTGAAAAATATTCTTGGAATGTGGCCTCACCATTTCCAGGGATATTTTGTGCCCGACAATTCAACAGAAGCCCCGGGGTAGAGTTCCAAGTCAGGAGGGGCTGACTTCTGACCTTCTGCTCTTTTCCTGGGATGCTTGGTCACTGCTGGTAAACCTGTCTTGCGTGTCAGTGTCCCAGAACAGATAGATCCACGGGAATCTGAGGGGTGCTTGTCCCTGATATTCACCCAGGGAATGTCACTGGGAGAGGAAAGCGATCCTGAGAGTGACAAAAGAGCGAGGTCAGACATTCAGAGTAAGAAAAATAAGCTGGAGGATTTAAACTGAGAGCTGGCTCTGTGGCATGATTGGAAGAAACACGGGTTGTTTTTTTTTCTGGAAGCAGAGCAGGACTGGTGGCACTCGGGTCCCCAATGCCATTTTGTGTGCCAGCACAATCTCCTAGCAAGGGGCTGCTCCCCAGGCTGTGTGCAGAGGGCAGGATGGCAGATGCTGCCAGAGCCTCTCCAGCAGCCAAAGTTCACCCGATGTGGGCCAGCACTGCTTTGTGAAACCGGTGCTTGTTGCACTGAGTCCAGAAGGGTTCTTGCTCCAGACATTTCTGTGGTTTCAGGAACAGCTCCTGCTCAGGCATCGCTGAATTCCAGCTCAATAAAAGGTGGGGGAGGCTCCCATCCCCGCGGTTGGAAATTGTTATTTCATTTTTGCCGTTGTAGAAGCTGGTATTAGGCACACTCCCGGCCTGAATGTGCAGCAGAGCCCTCCTAAGAAAGCAGAATTCCTCCCCAAAGGCGGGAGGAACTCTGTTTGCAAGGATTGGAACGACCTGGGGGTCTTTGAAAGTGTCCCCGGGTTCAGTTTAAAGCAGCCTTTTTCATCTGGCAACCCCAGCCAGTGTGCATCCACCGAGGAAGGGAGAAAAATTCATTCTCTAAATGTTAATACACGAAAGAAATGGGAAAAATTGACCCTGTCCTTGACAGATCATTACAGTAAGTGAGATCACGGTGTGACATCTGAGGAGCTGGAAATGGAGCTGTCGTCAAGAGAGTTAAACCAAAAAAAAAAGTTCTAGAAGAATTGCTGGAGAATATTGCCTTTGTGTTACTGACTCTGTGCCAGACCGGGCAGTGCTCACACACCCCAGCCAAGGGTCCCGGTGCCCAAAGCCCCGAGTGCATGAGGACATCCCCTGCTTTGGGAGTTCACTTTGCAGGAGCTGTGTGTGTGAATCCTGCAGTTCCTGCCGAGGATTTCACCAGCTCTGTGTAACCCACCCACAAATGCAGCCAGGCCAGTCCTCCTGCTCCCCCACTCCAAGGTTATGGAACTCTGGAGAAAGAAATGGGGCATTTATGACAAATTTTTCAACCTGTTTACAGTTTTTTGGATGAGTGTTAGTTAGAGGCAGGAGGCTGGGAACGGCGGGGATTATCTTGCATTTATAAAGCATAGGCTGTTCCAAAGGATTCCCAGGCATGTTATAAAACTAAATGGGATTTTCAAGAGTAAATTTTAGATAAGAATAAAATCTGCTGGGGAGGGAACAAATCAGATGAAGGAAATCTATTGACCCATTCTTCAAAATATGTGCAGACAGCAGTAGGATTATTTCTCTCTCTTCTGATAAAGACATTTGCCTCCCTCATTTTGCAGTTTCCATCAGAAAACTTTAAAACCCTTGGAGGAGGTGGATGGAACCGCCCTGTTCTTGTGGAGAAGGAAACTGAGGCAGGGTGGGCAGAATGGCTTTTGCCAGGGTTATGTTGGAAATCACTGAGGAATATCCTGATTTTCCCACATCAGACCTTCATCTCCTGTGGGTCTGGCCTTGGGGTGACAGAGGCCGGATTTAATTTTCTCTGAATCTCTGTTTGTGCCCAGGAGTGACTGGAGATGGGGCACTGGGGGCAGCTGAATGAGTGCAGAGTGTGACTCCCATTTCTGTGTGGGACAGATCCAGTTTTACCTTCAGAGCAACAATTGGGTGTAGCCCTGGTTGGTGCCTGAGGTGTTTGGGGTTTCTGAAATCCTTTTCCCAGGGAATTTTCTGTAAACCAGGGACACGTTTGTGTAGCTGTAACTTTGTTTACATTCCTTTCCCTAGGAGGGACTTCTCCTTGCTGTCCCTCTGCTCTGACCAATGTGACTGAAGAAGTTTGTCTTTGTTTCACCAATTGGGTTGTTCTCTGTAGAACAGGATAAAAGGGGAGAAATTGCCGGAAATAAACAGAGTCATTGTCAGCCTGCTGAGTCGGAGTCTATGTCGTTGTGGTCTTTAACAGCGTCACTCTTCAATCACCTTGGTCAGAGCAGAGGGACAGCAAGGAGAAGTCCCTCCTAGGGAAAGGAATGCAAACAAAGGTTACAGTCAGGAAAACGTGGCTCTTGTTTGCAGAAAACTCTCTGGGAAGGAGTTTCAGAAACCCAAAACATCTCAGGCACCAACCAGGGCTACAGAAGAGGTTTGTCTTCGTATCACCAATGGAATTGCTCTGTGTAGAACAGGATAAAAGGGAGACACATCCCAAAAACAGAGGAGTCCTTTTCAGCCCTCTGCAGTCAGAGTCTGTGTCCTGGTGTGCCCAGCAGCGTCAGTTGGGGATGAGTGGGAGCAGTGCAGCAGTGTGTGGTCTCTGCTGCCCCTCCAGCAGGATTCCCCCAGTGGGCTGGACACCCCTAGACAGATCAGTTACTGATCCAAACGCTGCTCCAGGGTGGAATTCCCTGTTCCAGTGCTCAGGGTGAGGCGGCTGAACCCATCCTGCCCTGGCTCAGTGGGAAAAAGAATTGTCATTGTGAGGGACCGCTGTCCTTCTCTGGAGGGGAAGCTTTTAGAAACGGAGACCATTGTGCAGGAAACAAAAGAGATTGTTTCCATAGCTACTCAGGTTCCATCAGGAAATTGCTCCTGGGAATTACTGGAAATCAGAGGGTTTGTCCTCCCCGCAGCCCTTGGATCCTGTACATAAACTGTGCTTTTGAGACCAGGCATTAAAAAAAGCCGAGATGCTTTTGTTTACAAATCTCAGGTTTTCTGGGAAGCAAAAGTGTGTGGCTGAAAGCAAAGTGAAAGATGCACAGAACAGGGCAGTTTTGCTCGAAAATTTAAATTGTTTCTCGGCAGCTCAGCTTTATTTCACAGAAATTCTCTTTCATGGGCAAGATTTTCACCTGTACTGCAGCCAGCAGGATCTCAGAAGAACCTGCATCGACAGCAACAGGAAAACGAGTTGTTCCTGTGGCAAAACATAAAACCTGTGACAAAGTCCCAGACATTATGACAATCTAAATATGAAATTTATCAGGCAGTGTTTCAATAGATCGGTATCAGCAGGGGCTCTGTACTTTTGGGGGAGGCTTTGACCCCCGTTTTTTCCTGAGGAAGAGCCTTCTCTTCCTGGCACGATGCTCCCCTTGGGAATGCTTTACACATTTTGAGGCACTGAATATGCTCAGAGATAAAATAATAACTGATTACACACAGCGCATTCTGATTAACACTGCGGTAATGCAGGTCACCTTCAAAAGCAGGTTCGTTTTAGGAAACAGGGAGAATGGCAGTGGAGGCACACTGTTATCTGAAATGCTTACTGTCTGTTTTGTTTTTATAAAATAATATGTCGGAATAAGTCTCCTTTTAATGATGCTGGAGGGAGGTTGGAGGTTTCCAGATAAGAGGGAGAAGCTGGCATGCAATTTTCAAGCAGGATTTGGGAATTATTCGTAGTTCCACATAATCCTTGAATCTCCTTTGTGAAGCACTGGGGCTGATACTGTTAGCCCTCTTTTGCAGATAATGAGAAAGTGGCAGGGGGACTTAATAACTTGCCCAGGAAGTTCAGTCAAATTAATTGATAACAAAATATCAAAACAGAAATGGATTCAGCACCAACTTCGAGCAGAGAGGTTTCCAAAACTCCATTTCATTTTGATGAGAAACTGCATCCATTTGTTCCTGCAGGAGATGTTTATGGGATCATCCCAACCCCCTACAGGAGATGTTCATGGGATCATTCCCAGTGCCCTACAGGAGATGTTCATAGGATCATCCCAATCCCTTACAGGAGATGTTCATGGGATCATTCCCAATCCCTTACAGGAGATGTTCATGGGATCATTCCCAACCCCCTACAGGAGATGTTCATGGGATCATTCCCAATGCCCTACAGGAGATGTTCATGGGATCATCCCAATCCCCTACAGGAGATGTTTATGGGATCATGCCAGTCATCTACAGGAGATGTTCATGGGATCATCCCACCCTCCTTCTGCTGGGACCATTTAAAGACAGTTCTGGAAACGAGTTTAAGGATTTCCCTCTGCAGATGCACCCACACCTCCCATGGTCCAGGTTTTTGTGGACCCCAGGGGTTTTTGTTGTGGTTTTTTGTGACCAAGGGTTTGCTCACAAGGATGTACTGAGGAGGTTTTGCCTCTGAAATGCTGCGTGTGAGTCTGAGAGGATTGCTGTCTTTCATAAAGGGGGGAATGAATTTTCTTGTCTTGTTTAGAAGATTTCTTTCTGATTATTTTCTTTCCTTTTCTTTTTTTCCTTTCTCTGATACTTCAAGTTGAATATATATATTTTAAGTTGTTTGCACATGGCAGTTTTCACATCTGAGGGAGGATGGACTTGGATTATGAGGATTTTTTCCAGTAAAAGGCTTCCTGACAATCCCTGACAATCCTGCATTGATATCTTTTCTATTGCATTGCTGTTTACACTCCCCAGCTCTGTGAAAAAACAGAGCTGCAAAATGTGAGATGCTGCTCAAGTTTTCTGAATCTCAGGATAACGTCAAGGAAAATTCAATAGATTCATTCTCCAACACCTTCACACAAAATAAAAATGCTCAACCCCCAGCCTAAACAGCCAGACTGTTACAAAACTCATCTAAAACTGAACATTAGCAGTTGCTCACACACACACAAAAATCTCGATTTTGGTGGAGATGAAAGTTGTAATTATTTTAAGACAGCACACAGCATTAGTGCGTGTTGAACTACAACATTTACAAACCCCGAGTCTGCTGGCAGTTGGCAGCAAGGGTGGATTTTGATTAAGTAGGCCAAGAGCCCTGGAAAAAGGAGAAATTCTGTTGTGCCTCTGCATTTATCTCTCCTGCAGACAGAGGGGTGGGCGAGCAGCTGCCTCCACAGATGAGTGCAGCGCTGCTCAAATGGATTAAAGGAGCCCAGGGTTGGGTTTGCTGTTGTTCAGGGGAGAAAGGGAGCAAGGAGGAAGCTGAGAGAGGAAATATTACCGGCCACCTGCAGATGGAAGTTTTATTTGTTCAGCGGGGAAGTGTCCAGTCCCTCTGTGATTAACTGGGAATGTGGGTTTGTAAAAAGCTGAAAAGATGCTGAGAAAACTCAGCTTTGTTACCCCCATCAAACACCACACCGGTATTTCATTGGAAATACTTTGGTTAACTTGTCCTTGCCTGAGTGCCATTTCTTTGTAGGGAGAATTGAAGGGATTGTGAAAAGTTTCAGATATTCCATTACAACCGTTGCACATCCATGAATTTATCACGTGGGTGCCAGTAAAAATCTGTGAGAAAATTTGCTGAGCTTCCACCTGCCCAGTTGATGACTTAGGATAACAAAATCTTTCAGCTCATCCTTCACCCCTTTAACAGCCAGGACCGCGGGATGGTCCTCAGGGCTTGACCTCAATTCCAATCCAGTTGGAGGGGATTTTGGACACTGTTCCATTACTGTATAAAATTGTTTCTTTGTTTCCTGGTAATTGTCCCTTTGTTTCTGAGGTAAACTTGAGAAGGCAAAATAAAATTTAACGTGGTAAGGTTACAAAAGGAAGATTTTGAGGAATAAATGAATGAATAAATAAGTAAACAAATACACCCAATGCCTTGTGTAATGTGGAACCCATATTCTCATCTGACAAAGTAAAATATCTACTTGGAAATGCTCAGATTTGAGAGGTTTTTCATTCCTAAACTGGATCCGGGACCTGTAGGATGTAGAGATGGTCTTAAGTCTCACAAGTGGCATTGCAAGTGTAACATATAGTGTGAATCTTATTGCTAGAAGTACCTAAATAATGAAGATGAAGATGATTTCAAAGGCATAGATGTTCTCAGTATGAGTTGTGGGGAAAGCTTGCAGAGATTTTAATCAGTGAAGCAAAATTTCTGGAGAGGATTCAATCTGCTCTTCCCTTTTGGGACCCCGAAGTTTCTGAAGCCAATGCTGACAGTAACTGACACAGCCAAAAGCAGCAGCAATGCTTGAGGATGATTTTATCAGCCCTGAAAGCAGCCCTGGCGATTTGAGTTTTAATCCAGCTTTTCAATGCAGTCTCCTTGCTAACTAAATGTTCCATCTGGCTTGGCTGGTGTTTATCCAAGTGTTCTGAGGTTTCTGACCTGCCAGTGCAGATGTGGGCTGTGCACTTAATTCAGATTTATTTTCCTAAGCAAGAGCAGTGGAGGGGAGCAGTGCTGGTTTGAGAGCCCTGGGAAAGGAGGTCGGTAGAACAAATTTCAAGTCTATTCTTACCAACATCCCTGTCCTGCAACAACCAATTAAGAGTTGCTCAGCAGTGCTGTGGAGATGATGCTTCAAAGCCAGGGTCTCAGAAATGGACCCTCTTCTACTGAACTGACAGAATATCTCCCTGCCAGGTGTTTGCAAGCACGTTTAAAAATAGTGGAGACTTCTGTCTAGGTACACAAGATCCATGGGATTTAAGGATGTCACAGAGCAGCCAGATTTGCCCATTTACACGTGGAAAATTAAAATAGCAGATGGCAGCCAGAAGCCCAGGGTAACCCTGCAGACCAGCAGCAGAGCTGCTAATTGAACCTCTGAACTGCAGGCAGTGCTCTGCCCTTTAAGTTACATAAATTGTTACTGATAAATGTCACTAATAGTGCTCCCACCTCCATTAACTCTCGGACTGCAGCAAATTGCCTGCTCGGAGCGGCACGGGAAATGTGACTTGCAGTGACTCCCCTCATGAAGATGAATTTGGTGAGGGAAGAAGGAGGACCAGAGATCTGTGATCCACACAGCCCAGGCAGCTCAGGGACACGGGGTTTGGGGTGTGCAGGGATCCCTGCCTGGGAAAGGGAGCACGGGGATTGCTCTTGGGGATATAAATGGGGAAGTGGAGAAAACGGAGCTGAATGGTGGGACTGAGAAATGGGAATCTGCACAAAGAATGGCAGAGGAGAACAGCTGTGAGAGGAGAAATAGAGCCCAGCTTGTGCTGCTCTCTGACCTGAAAGACGCAGTCATGAGCTAGTCAGGTGAGAAATCTGCACAATCTTGAGAATAAAACTCGGCTGTCATCTCATAATAAAAGTGACTGGTGCCTCTGGGAATGAAGAACAAGCTCTGGCTAAGCAAATTGCGAGGGCTGTTTATCATCACACAGTGCTGGACGTGCTTTTCATTTACTTGTTTCTTTTTCCCCCCCTTTCAAATTGCACCCATAAGTCATGGGAGGGGGAAAATCTCAATACTCAGCTTCATTAGACAAAGTTATTCTTTGAAATTCAGGGCAAGGAGCATATGGAAATTTCTACAGCAAAGAACAGGCACTACACCCAGAATAAGAATCAGCGTGGTGCAATATTGAAATGAGTGCCATTATGGGTTATTTTGAGTCAGACCATGATATGATTGAAATTCAATTACCTCTCCTGCTTTGAAGGGCCAAGCAGCTCAGAGAACACAAAGTTAGGCCGTGAGGATTAAGAGAACAAAGGATCTGTGTTGATTGCTGTTGTTGGTAATTCTCTTGTGGCTGGATGTGACCTATCCTGAGAGCCCTGGGGTTCCAGACAGTAAATATTGTTTGATTTCCTGGTCAAAGGCAGGCTGTGGACAGCTGATCTCTTAAGCAGCCAGAACACCTTTGGTAGAACCAACCTTGCTTTTAACTCACCCTGAATCTCTGATTTGTCCTCAAAACTTGTTGAGTAAATGACTTTAGATCTAGTTGGCATATTCTTCTTCTTCTTCTTCTTTTAGCCTGCATTTCTGTGTCTAGTCACAGGCTTTTTCTTGGGTTTGTAGCCCACAGAACTCAGGGAGAAAGCTTGGTCTGAGATTTGTGTTGCTGAAAGGATAACGCGTTTGTAGCAGATTTATTCTTTGCTTTCTCCTTTGTAAATATTTCCTAATTCACGTTTTTAGTCTGGATCCCTTTCCTTTCCTACACACCCTTTGAATGCAGAAATGTGATTATCGGTATTTTTAAAAAATAATAGCTTGTAATGATCACAGCACTATAATGGAAACAAACGGAATTTGAATTCCATTTTAGGGCTCATTCAAGGTAAAAATAGGCTTCAAGCATAAATGCAGCCTTTGCACATGCCCCCACACTAACAGAGATATAATGCAACATTTCGTTAATGGCTCTAAAAGCAACTATAGCCAAATAAACCCCTTTAGGATAGAGAGATGTACATAATTAGAGTTGTAGATCTCAGATTATTCCATTTATCTTTGACTCCTTACCAGATGCATTGTCCTGTGCCCCTCCACAGAGCCTGGCTCCAGCAATTGCACAAAGGCAATTGTTATAAATGCCTTTGCCTTGTCTGGAAATTAGAATTCAAATTTTGTCCTTTCAAACACTCAGCAAAGAATGTCTCTGAAATTACCATTCAATAGGTAACATGGGATTATTGCCACATCCATTTCCTTCAGCTCGGCCTAAAAGCTGTTCCTTGGTCAGTTCAATCAGCGTTCCCCCTTGGAAATGCACAGCCCGTGGCTTGCTCCTCTCCCTGCATTACCAGAGCTTTTTATTTTTAAGGACAGTCACAGATCCTGCGGGCCAGGCTCGTTGGGAGGCTGCTGTGTTGGAAGAGACTGAGTTGTGGCTGAAAATTGGGAAAATAATAAACAGTGCTTGGCTCCGAGCTCGGTAATAATGCCTTACAGAGGGAGTGGCACGCAGGAGCAGCTTTCATTGGGGTTATTAAATTGAGATGGGATCTTAGGAAGACCTTGCTTCAATTTACAGCAGAGTCTGGCTCCTTCTGCCAGAAGTACCTGCACAGAGCCACGGAAATTCTTAGAAAGAGAACCTGACTCATTGTTTCCTCAGTGCTGGCAGTGTGTGAGTGTGTCACACCTGCTCCAGCTGATCCCTGACCCCACGCTGGGCTCAGTTCCTCACCACGGGCACTCAGGAGTTGTTTCCTGTGAAAAACGAGGTTCACTCTCCTGGTAAAATTTAAAAGTTTAATAAAGGACAATAGGAGACAAAGACAATAAAGTTTTTAAGGGCCGTGTGCCCTGGCACTCAGCCAGGAGCACACCTGCTATTTCAGAGACACCTTTGCACACCTTTCCTATTGCACCAGCCTATTGCATATTCATAAACAATTACACACATTTCAACTTTCCCCAAAGTAGCTCACATGCTCCAAGAGCTGTTCAGCACGGCTCCTCCTCGGGTCTGCCTTTTCAGAGCCGTGCACATTTCCTGGCTGTGGTTTCAGCCCGTCCCTGTGATCACTCCCTTCATTTGGCAGCTCTGGCAGCTGGCAGAGCAGCAGCGGGGTCTCTGTCGTGTGTGCACTGGGTGTTATCCCAACCGAGCAGGCAGCTCAGTGACAAACATCAGCTGTTCCACGGGGATGTCTGAGTTCAGTTAATAGCAGAAAGAAAAACTGTGTCTTTATAGCAAAGTCATTGAACATGATACACCAGCATCCATGTTAATATTTGCAAAAAGCCAATGTTCTCATGTGTGTTTATAACACTTCCTGTGCCTCAAACTGCTGTGCACAACAGGTGAAATTGGAACTTGTTGAAAATTCAACTCTTCTGCCCTTGGTTTTCTTCATGACCTGATGCTTCAGAGAGCTGCTGTCACACACACGGGCGTTTTGCCATCGAGGCCCCTGGCGTTGTTTCCAGCAGCTGAAAAAACCCAACTTCCACGGGCTTTACCTGTGATGTACCACATTCTCCTCTGTTCCTGAGAGATAAAGCTCACAAGCGATCACGAAGGGAGAATTCCGGAGGAGAACATCCCAATCTCAGTGGAGTTCCTTCGCTGAGCAGATCCCAGTGTCAAACGCACTCTGAAAGTTTCTGGTATCTTTTACTCTTTGTTCTCAGGCTCAGAGAATGCATAAAAACCAGACAGGTACTCTCCTCCTCTAAAAACTCTCCCTGCACATCAAAGTGGACTAATTATCTTTAGAAAAGCATTGCTCCCTTTGTAGAAATTCCCAGCTATTGTTGGCGGACTAAGAAGGAATCCAGCAAAAAACTTCATTGTAGCTGAATACAATTGATTTTGTTTCAAGGATTACAGGCAATTTAAGGCATGGTAGGAATGCATTTCCTTTTTTTTTTTTTTCTATTTTCAGCTCTCTTCCAATTACAAAGTGCTCCTGTCCTGGCATGAACATCTGCATTCATTTGGCAAAAGACACATTTCTGATTGAACAGCAAATGCTCCCATGGTATTAAACCGCTGGTTTGTTTTTGGTTTTGGTTTGGTTTGGGTGTTTTTCATTCCCAAACTTGTATAGACAAGAGAGGAGGAAAATGATGTCATCTCTGATAACTTTTTGGTCAATTCTTGATTCCTCCTGTAGATTTAAGCACGGAAAAACCCAGCAGTGACTCATGTTTGAAAAACAACATTTTCACTGAGTGCAGGACTGGGAAGGACTTTCCATCCAGTTTCTCCTCCACACAAAGACAAACCCCGATACAAATTCTTGAGTGGTTTTTTTTTGCGGGGGTCATGCCCACAGAATAACAAATTAATTCCTTTTCATTCCCCTACAACCTAAAGATTTATTCAGAGGAAGGGAGAAAAAGGGAAGTAAAAACAAAAACAAACAAACAAAAAAAACCACCCCAAACCTTGGTTGCTTAAAAAAAAAATAAAAAGAACAAACTTTTTACAAATATGAAATATCTGGTGAGCCCTAACAGCAGAACACCGCAGGGCAGGCATTAATGACCCGTTAATGCACTGCTCAGGTGGTAAATGGCCCATTAATGCTCCCTTGTCAGGTCAGCGTGGATAATTTATTCAAATTCACAGCCAGGGCACGGCGGAGGAGGGAGGCAGCCGGAGAAGTGGCGTTTGGGACATTAACACCACAGCTCTTGCTCTTCGGTGGGGTTCTTCACCCTCAGCCTTCCAGGGCTGTCTTTCCCCGCAGGGATGTGACAAAGGAATGCCTGGCACTGGGACACTTGGAACCATGAACACCCCAAAACAGAGGCTGCTCCCTCCCTGTCCTCACATCGCAGCCCATTTGTCGGAAAAACCCCTTTTTCTGACCCAGAGATGGGGCTCCTGAGAGGCGTTTCAAAGACTTTTTATTCCATTTTCAGTCTCATGTGAAGGGTGAGACGGTGCAGATGTTACAATTCACACCATCACAATCAGAAGCCAAACTATTTCCTAATTACAACACATTATAAGTGGGTTTTGACCTGTCAGCTTTTGCTGCTAATGCTTCTAAACCAATCATTTATTAAAATACCCCACATGGGTCCTACTACAATGCATCTTTCATGGTTCTGTTTCTCCAGAATCTCTGCTCTGTTTGCAAGGCCATCATTTGAAACTTGTTTCCAGCTCCATTTCTCTCTCAGCAGTGTCTGTCCTGTCCCATGGCCTTTCTCAGTCACACACTTTATCTCAGAGTTTGCACCCAGCTGCACAAGGCTGTGTGAGCTTCTGGCAGCCTTTAGGGATTCCCTAAAAATCCATTTCCCACATGCAACAATGGCAAAAGGCCCCTGGCTGGCCTGCAGAGGCACATTGCATCCATTTGGGCTGAGGATTTTTGGGAATGCCTGGTGACACAGAGTTATGGATGGCTGACAGACACTCAGCAACTCCACCTCAAAAACAGAGCTCTTCTGCCAACAGCAGGTTTGGCACTTGTGAATTGAGAGCAGCTCAGAGAAAGATTTTCCAGATGAGCCCTGCCCTGTGGATCTGACACTTGGGATGTTAAATCCTGGTTTTTATCAGCACCCAGAGGCATGTCAGCCCTGTGGGTGACTGTTCCACCCCAAACTAAACCATATATTCACGTTTATACAGGTGTGTGAGGGAGCTCTGGGGGGTAACCCTGAGAGCTGCAGGGAGATCTGAGCTTTTGGGACATCACACCCACATTCTGTGCTCAGCATCTCCTTGTTCTCCCCCTGTGCCTGGTGCTGGCAGCCGGGAGGGTGCTGTGCCCCTCCTGGCATCCCCAGGCAGGTGGCAGTGCCAGGAGGGCACCTGGGCAAGCTGGGCTCCTTGGGGTGGGCAGCTGAGGAGAAAACAGCAGTGTCTGTGGGGGATTTCAGGCTGTAGGGGATTTCTGCCTGGGGGGGATTTCAGGCTGGGTCTGGGGGGGATTTCAGGCTGTGCTTGTAGGGGATTTCAGGCTGTGGGGGATGTCAGGCTGTGTCTGTGGGGGATTTCTGCCTGTGTGGGATTTCAGGCTGTATCTGTCTGTCTGTGGGGGATTTCAGGCTGTGTCTGTGGAGGATTTCAGGCTGTGTCTGTGGAAGATTTCAGGCTGTGTCTGTCTGTCTGTGGAGGATTTCAGGCTGTGTCTGTGTGGGATTTCAGGCTATGTCTGTGTGGGTTTTCAGGCTGTGTCTGTCTGTCTGTGTGGGATTTCAGGCTGTGTCTGTGTGGGATTTCAGGCTGTCTGTCTGTCTGTCTGTGGAGGATTCCAGGCTGTGTCTGTCTGTCTGTGGGGGATTTCAGGCTGTGTCTGTCTGTCTGTGTGGGATTTCAGGCTGTGTCTGTGTGGGATTTCAGGCTGTGTCTGTCTGTCTGTCTGTGGGGGATTTCAGGCTGTGTCTGTCTGTCTGTGGGGCATTTCAGGCTGTGGCAGAGCTCTCCTTCCCCACACCGAGCTGTTCCATCTGCTGCCCGAGCAGAAAGCAGCCGTGGACGTGGGAAGGGAAGCTCTGCCCCTCAGAGAAAACCCTGTGACAGCATGGCAGGTTCAGCCTGTGTCCTAGAACAGGAAAGGAGCAGCAGGAAGGGCAGTGGAGGAGAAGAACAGCAAGGATCCAGCCTGGGGGGATCCTGGATTGAGCAGGGATTTTCCCTGACCTTGTTGGAGCTGCACCAGCTCCGGCAGAGCAGGCCTCAGGTAGAAAACCCCTCCACAAACCTTGGCCACCCCAGGGGAAGCCAAGAGGCAAATCCCCGCCCTGACAGCACTGCTAGCTGCTGACAAGGTGCCTTTTTTTAGGGGCTGGGGAGGGCACTGAGCCAAAGGCATCCCACCTTCCTTCTGCCAGAATGAGCGCTCCCCGCTCGGCCTGCCAGGGAGGCTGAGGGATCTGCGAGCTCTGCTCACACCGAGGGAAAGCACACACACCCAGCACCTTGTCCATCAAAGCACAAAACACCTCCGAAAGGCAGCCAGGAGCTGCTGACAGCCAGCAGCAAATCAAACCCCGAGCTGGCACCGACAGCTCCTGCCAAAAGTGAGAAAGCAGCGTACGCCAGAGCCTCGTCAGGCTCTTCAGATCCGCCCTGCGAGCGGGGCTTGCGCCGAGAATCTGAAATTCTGAGAGCTGTCTTGAGGGAGACATTTCACACCACTGCTCCTGGAGGTGCAGCAGCAAAATTGCTTTAGCTGGGGCACGGCTCCTTATTCTGCTTTGCAGAGGTAATAAACATCAGCTGAATAATTTAGGGGGAAATAAAAAGGCCCCGTATTTTATTTTTTTTTTTGCTTTGACAAACAGTTATTTCTGTCACCCGCAATAACTGTTTTGAAGCGTAGCAGAGTGAAGCTGAGTTTTCCATTTATAAGTTTCATACTTCCTTTTGTTTAGAAGGCCTGATTTATTCACGTTTTTGCAACGTTTCACTCTGGTGGTATTTGAAGCCAGGATTTGAGGAAAAACATGATCCATTGGCAAGGAAAAGGAGAGAGGAGAGATATATCTATTTCTCAAGCTACTGGCCCACTGTTTTAACAACCACGGGAAAAAAGGAACTTGATTTCTGACAAGAAATCTCTGATCTTTATATGTTGATCTGTGGCTCTGACTGGGAAGCTCATGCATGTAGAAGAGGGTTAGGGCCTATTTCTCACTCCAGTGCAGGTGGACAGAAAGTTTTCCTGAGATAACAGGATTAAAATAGTAGGAAAAGTGATGGAAGATCCAGGTTCATTGTGTCTGAGGAGGGCTGTATTTAGAGAATGAGAGACAAAAGGACATGAGAGGTTCACAGGACATTGCTCTGGGCAGATAAAATCCTATGTCCAAACAGCAAATGAGAGGTGTAGGCAATAATTTGAAGTATTATGGGAAAATTATGAAGTCCTACACTAATGTGCGATGGAGGTAGAGGGAGTTTGGATGGAAAACAGCACAAACCCTCCTGTTTTGCTCCATATTTGATCCTACTTCCCTCATTGAAACGTCCTTTCGTGCATGGCACACCAGAGCATTGTGGGCTCTCACCTTGGTGTGACATTACAGCCAGGCTGGGGCTTGGCTTTGGCCACCCCCACAGGATGAGCCATAATGATTAACAATATGTATTAATTCTTGGCTCTGCTTGTCCTTAAACTGATGACTCTGTATATTCATCCCACAGCTTTTGGCATTGGTTGTGACCTGAGGCCTCCTGGATGTAAACGAGAGCAGCTCAGGGCTCAGCAGTAAATATTCCAGGGCTCAGTAGTAAATATTACAGTGCATGGCTCAGTTTTTAGCTTAGGTGACCCATGGCTGGAGATAGCAATGAAAAACTCACAAAGAAAATGGGAATATCTCTTTACAGTATTATCTTGAATTGCAGAAATCTAGTATCTTACTGCATCTTTATTTTCATGGATATGAGCCTAGGGAGAATTTTCTCTCTAGGTAAGCCCAACTGCTAGTGAGTCTGTATGTTATGGAAGTAGTTTCTTCACAACTGTCTTGCAATTGAAATGTTGTTAAGCCATTGTCTAAATATAGACTAAAACTAAAACCCACAGCAAACAATCTTTTTTCTTTTTCTTTTTCTTTTTCTTTTTCTTTTTCTTTTTCTTTTTCTTTTTCTTTTTCTTTTTTTCTTTTTCTTTTTCTTTTTCTTTCCTTATTTTTTCTTTTTTCTTTTTTCTTTTTTCTTTTTTCTTTTTTCTTTTTTCTTTTTTCTTTTTTCCTGTGCAGCACTTGGTGGATGTGGGAAAACATCCTGCCCTAGGTGGGGTCCTGCCTCCTGGGGGAGAACAGCACTACCAGGCAAAGCTGGGAGAGAGGGAATAATTGCTTTTTGGGAAAGTGAAGTCTCCTGTCTGTGATGTTGGGTTTCCTGCTCCTGGGAAGGTCTGTGATGTGTGGATGTGTTGCATTGCCCACTGCAGTGTGGGCAGGAGGCAGAAGGAATTCCATGGCATGCAGTCTGCAGCCAGGGCTCTAATCCATCCTGAAGTCACTTGAAGCTCTCTTTTTCCTCCCTGTGTTCTTTCAAACATGAACCAGCCAGCTGAACACACACACACAAACAAAATGTTAACTGCAGTCTCTGTGTCGCGTCCTTTGGAGGTTTGGGGGCAAGAAAGCAAAGCTGGGATGTGAAGGCCCCGTGCACACAGTGCCTGGCACGGCTGATGCCTTAGGATTTGAGGATTTTCTATTTTTCACATATTTGTAACCCTGCAGTTCTTTAGTGCAGAACTCTAAACTATATACAGTGTGAGCTGCTGCTTCCCCATTTTTGTCAGACACAACAATTCTTCTCCAGGCCTGGGAATCAAGGACACCTCACTGCCTCAGGCCCTGAGAGATGGAAACAAAAGTGAGCTGGGGGCAGCAAATTTGGGGTGAATGACTTCATTACCTGAAGCTGGAACTGGAGGATGAACCCCCAATAGGCAAATGGACCAAACTGATAAAAGTGTGAAAACCTGTGTTCCAATTTTGGGTGTAGCCCCTGGGGGGTTTGGTGTGCCCAAAATGTACCTGGAGGCCATCAATAAATACAACTGCTTTTTATCCCCTGAATTTTGCCTGCCCTCTGTTTTTAGGTAGCCCCAAAAGGCACCATGGGCACACAGCCACAGCCAAGGCACAGGATGGCCACAAGGCCACTGTTTGCTCCCACTGCTGAGGCTGTGCTGGCCCAGGGTCAGTGCACCACACTCACCTCGTGCAGCCTCACACAGCCCGTGAAAATAACGGGCACGGAGATTTTTCTGAGCTCAGGAGCTGGCTGTGATCCTGTGACATTTTGTTGTGGAGCTGGCTGCTCGAATGAGCACGTGAGCCAGGCTTCAGCTGCAATCAGACCTGGTTCCCTTGTGTATCCCACTGCCTCTCCAGGGCTGCCAATCCATCCCAAAGGTTGTTAGTTTGAAACTCTTTAGGGGGTATGTTCCTGTACCCAACCCGGAACCGCCTGCATTATTTTGGTGGCAGCAGACAAAAGAGAGAAAAGCTCTCTTTGATTATTTCTTTTTTCCCTTTATGTGCTGCTTTGCAAGTAGTTTTCCATCCAATTAATCCCACCAGGTTTCTAATTGAAGTGGTGGTTTGCATAACTATTAATCAGTCACTAAGAAACACGGAGGGTCAGGGACAGGAGAAATGCAAGAGGGTGTTTGGTACCTACTCTGATTTATTTTTGCTGAGCTCTCCTAGTGCAGAAGATTCTCTGATTATGTTTGCCTGGTGTGTTTTGTCGAGTCTTATTGTGTTGTAATTCACTTTTCCTAAACGGTTCTGTTCCCCTGCAACATGTATAGTTCATTACCAAGTTGTTGTAAACCACTGTAACCCCTTTGTTACACCTGACCCCTCCTACCCTCAGTATCCCATTGGTCCAAGCCTTGAGTCTGCCCCTGGCTGGAAAAGGCTGTTTAAGCTAAGGAGGAGAGGGGGCAGGGCTCTCTCTTTGGCTCTCTCTTTTCCTGCTCTCTTGGGCTCTTGGACTCTCTCCCTCTCTCTCCCTTCCCCCTTCTCCCCTCCCCCTCTCTCCTGTGGGAGCCATGCCGCTCCCCCCTGGTGTGGGACCCCCAAATAAACCCTGAACAACACCCTCGAAAGCCATGTGGTGTTTTTCCTGCCTGCGTGCTGCCATTACCTGCTACATGTAGCCAAGAGAATCTTCCCTGAAGCTTTGGTAATGCTCCTGTACCCCACCCCCCTTTCAAGACCCGAAAGACCTTGTTGCCAGTTTCTCCTGCAGATGCTAGCCGGGCAGAGGAGGAAAAGCAGGAGGCTGCAACATTATTGGTGATAGCAATATAGGTAAATAAATTATGTGAGCATGTAACTTGTTTTGGTTGGCCCTTAATGCCATTTCAATGGGAAGTAAGTGGCTGCATATTTTCTTGTGTTGCTCTGGTCTCACAGTTCCTCCCTGACTAATGAATGGGGAAATATTTCTTCACTCTCCCCGGTGTAATATGTTGTGAGGACAAATAAATTAAAGCCTTGGAGGCTCTGTATGAGTAGGGGCCATAGAACCTGCTAGAGAAAATTGCCAAGCAATGCTCTTGGTACTCACCTTGGCTGTGCAACTTGTTTGTTGCTGGCACAAATTCAGCTCCAAACTTGAGACAGTTTCAGGTCTGTCTCTTCAGGATTGTTCTCATTTCCATGTCCATGGGATTGATCCAAGCACTGCATTAGACCCCTTTGCCTTTGTTCATCCAGTTCTTTAAAATTTAGGAAAATTAAGGAACTGCTTAGGAAGGTGAATTGACAATGAAGGCAAGGTACTGGCCACACTAAGGCTTCTCTCTTTGTTATTGATAATTAATTCCAGGGAAATGATTTCCTGCACAGCATTGGCAGGACACTGGAATTGTGCCTTGCCCTCCGTGTCCCTGTGCTGTCCCCAGGCATCCAGGAGGGAGCTGGGTGGTGTGCTGGGTGAGGGCACTTTGGGTTCTGCAGGGCTGGGGACAAGCCAGGGAGCACAGCCAAGCTCAGCTGAGTGAGGGCAGCTCTACGCTCAGATTGATTCATCAGAAAGCTGCAGAAACCTCCATCTGCCTGACAGCCAGAGAGAAAAAGGAGCTTATTAAAAAAAAAAAAAAAAGTTTTGATAGCTCATTGTGCTCTTGGGACCAGGCTGCAATTAGCTTTTCTTGCTGCCACGTTTCTGTGCAGGATGGCAGCAAGGGGCTGTGACAAGCAAGGTGCAGCTGTGTCACAGGGAGGGGCAGAGCTGCTGTGAATCCAGCAAAGCTGATTTTCTACAGATGGCTTTCAGCAGCATTGGACAGGGTGGAGAAAAGTGACAAAATATCAAAGCTTAGGTGTTAATACTTAAGTGATATCACTTTTCAATCCATCCTCGTGCTCCAGTGCTGCAGAAAGTCCATTCCCATGGATGGATCCAAGGCACAGATCCCAGAGTTGTACCCATCAGGTTTCCCTTGCCATTGTAAGCTCAGTAAAGCTGCAAACACCCTTCAAATTAAGTTGCCAGAGGAAAATGTTCCTGATGCATCTGTTTTTATCACTTACCCTGTGGTGACATCAGACAGCCTCGCAGGCAGCCAGGGAGCACAAACACAATTGGAAAGGGGACAGGGAAAGGAGTTTCAATTTTTCTTGTGCTGAAATGTGGGAGTTCTGGGGAGACACAGACAGTTCAGAGATATTTGCCTTCCTTCAGGCGTGCCATCAGCTCTTGTAGAAGCTTCAAAACAAAGCTCACCAAAATGACAGCACTTTGTTTGCTGCTGCACTGAGGAATGAGGCTGCTCCTGAGGGAGCATTTTTTAACATCCTTGCAATGCAAGGCTGGAGAAAAGCCTCAAACCATTGTGTGATGACAGCCAGTCCAGCCCCTCAAACCTGGGGAGGCTCTTGTTGCCTGTCACCATGCAGCAGTCACCTGAAAGGACAGGGAAATGGAAATTTTGGAACAGCCGAAGAAAGAAAGCCACAACATGATAGAGTTTGTCAGCTACTAATCTGATATCCACACACATGCATGTTGTGTGTCTGCTTGTGTTAAATCATTCTGTGCAAGGATTTAGCTGGTAAATAAAAGAGTGTGTGACCGTAATCAATAGACCAGCAGCAGTTTTCTCTCCCCTCCCTCCCTTATCACAGCTACAAGTTATCACTGGAGCCCTTCACAGCTCTGGTTGTTAGTAGATCTGGGTAGCCTACCCGGTAATTTTGGTTTGGTTTGAGGTGCTGTGTAAAACTCCACTCCAAGCTGTACCTGGCACGTTGAGTTGAACTCAGGATGGAGCTGTCCCTGAGTGTTGTTCACCTGTGGTTCCAACACTACACAAAGTCCCTGTGCATGGACTTAGAAAAGCTCACAGATTGGCAGCTATTTGCTTAATAAGGTCAGAATGGAAAGCTGAGCTGCAAAGGGAGAAAGAGAAAAGAGAAGAGAAAAAGACAAACAGCAGCAGCCCGGGGGGACAGCATGGGGCTCTTGGGGCACCTGGGGAGGGGGAGCCCCTGGTTGATTTTCCTGGTGAGAGGTGGTTTGGAAAGCCTTTTCCCAATGCGTGAAACCCTGTGGCATCTGGAAAAGCCTCACTGTTTGGTCTTCATGAGAACATCTTGGAGGAAGCACGGCAGCCTGGTCATTAGGTCACTCTTCAGGAGACCAGAGATCCAAATCTTTTAATCCTTGAAGAAGAGATTTGAACCTGGGTCTGCACTAGCTGCTCTCTCTTTCACATGCCCAGGGAAGAATATCGCACCTGAAAACATTTTATGGCTTTGACAAATGTTCACTTAGAGATTAAATATATTTTTGCCAAAAAAAAAAATAAAATCCTAAGCTGTTTCTTCCCTTGGCTCTGCCGTTCTTTATTTCCCTCTGCTTTCATCTCCAAGCCTCCTACCCTTTTTCTGTCTTGTCTATTTTGATTCAGTCCATGCCCTGAATGGCTCCTGCCTTGCTCTGTGCTTGTGCAGTGTCTATCACCACGGCTTTCAATCTGTTAGCACCCAGAGGCATTAACATAATGCAGGTAATAAGGGCTAAATTTAACTTGCTCACAACTACTTTTACCCACTCTAATATGCATCACACCCTTGGAGTGACAGACTCAAATTGCATATAATAGCTGCCTGGCTACAGTACACAGACAAAGAAGGTGAGAGAAAGAATTTGCCTCAATTAAAAAAAAAAAAAAAAAAAAAAAAAAAAAAAAAAAAAAGAAGTGTTTTTTCCCATCCAGAAACCTCAGCTTCATGTTTTCCTATTGCTTCCTGAAGCTTCATGTCAAGATAGATTTTCCTTCCACTGTGATGACATTAAATCTCATGGCTGCTGTAAAATATGCTTTATGAGTTATTAAAGAGTGTTACAGCAGCTGAATCGGGCAATCATTAAATAAATATTGCTAAATAGTTTATTAAAAGAGAATTTAAGTGCTTGCCATTTTTACTTATCCTCCCTAGGATAGTTGATTTTATAGGTTTTTTTTCCTTTATCTATTTTTATGGTCTGGAATAAACTGTACAAACTTCATTGTTCTTCCAAATATCTATAAGGGGTTTAATTGATGAAGATCTCCTCTGAATAAAAAATAACTAAATAGCAGTTCCTAATTTCCTGTGTTTAGTTCAATGAGTATCCCAAACTGAAAGCTCCAGAAAATCACTTTGAAGTTCTTTAGCCTGTAATTCTTTGCTTTTGCAAGTTGTACTCACTGAGTTAACCAATAATAATCAAATTATGGGTGGAAAAAAGCAATTCAAAAAGTACAAAAAATACTGAGTCACAGGGAACAATTGGTAAGGGTTCATTTGGACACTACACACTGGCTTTGAATTCTTGGCAAAAATTTGTCCTCTTGCTCAGCTCAGCATTGATTGTGCAGTGTCTGCAGTGACCCCAGGACTGTCCTGGTGTGCACAGGAGAGGAGCTGGTGCCAAATCAGTGATGGGAACTGCTTTAACCTCAGCCCCCTTAACTCCCTGTGCACATCACCCAGCCTCCTCCCAGAGCCATGGGGAGGCTCCCCAAACCAGGGAGAACCCTTTGGAAGTGCCTTCCCTGCTCTCTCCTGACTGTGGAGAAGGCTGGTACCGGTTTGAGGTGGGTCCCAGTGTGTCAGAGAAACCCTTTCTCTGACCCAGAGATGGGGCTCCTGAAGCTTTCCTGGCTGTGTGGTCCATTTGCAGCTGCCACCACCTTGGCTAAGCCCATCTCCCCTTTGCACCAGCCTGTGGTGCTGCAAGCTCTTGGCATTCCCCAAAATCCCAACACACAGTGGCTGGGCCCATCCCCTCCACACCCAGCTCCTCTTGTCCACCTCTAACACGACTCCATCTCTCCTGCCTCTTTTCCTTTTAATTGTCTTCATTTCAATAGGTCTAAAAATAGCTCCTGCATATTTAATTATGCTTCACTTCCCTCTTATTCCTTCCAGTCCATTCAGTCTCCAGTGCAGTGCTTTGTCTGCTGACAGAATTCCCATTCAGGCTGGCCCACGTTCAGCCCATTATACCCAGCCCATATCAACTGGAAAAGGCTTTTTCTCTTGTGAGGCTGGGAGCCTCTGCAGCACAGCATTGATCAAAATTAGGTCAACAATGTCATACAAGTGCCTTGCAGTTCCTGGTGAAATTGGTCATTAAGAGCCATGAAAGCAGGGTATAGCCGTGGACAGAGAAGTGAAGAAGTAATCAGAGGCATATTTCCCATTCCTCTTTTAATAAGCTATCATTTACCCTTGTTCTGTTCTGATCCCTTTGGGGCATATATCTTGTGCAGGGAAATGTTAAAAAATATAGAGAGATGGAGGAAAGTAATAATGAAATAGTGCATGTGTTTAAATATTTGCAGGGGAAAGGAAACATCACAGAATTTCTCACTGAGTCTGTGGTGAGATGGAAGATGTAAAGGCTTGTCAAAGCAATAATTAAGTTCAGTTCCAGAGGGCTGTTTGTGCTAAATCTGCTGGGTTTTCTTGCAGGGAATGGTCTCTCTGGAGGGCTCTGATACAGAAGCTCACAGGTTTTCCCACTGACTCAAACCCCAAAAAGCAGCTGGAGCTTTGTCTGTGTTGAGGTTCTCACCAGGATCGCTCAACTTCTTGGTGCCACACCCGTGGCTGGGGCCAGCTCCTGTCCCAGCTGAAGTGAAAGGTGTACAGACAGCAAAGGGGATGCTCCCTGTGCTGGAAAAACAAAACATCCCCCAGAAAAGGAGCTTCCCTCTGTTCTCCAAACAATGCTGTGCCCAGGAATGTATTTACCCCAGCACAGCCAGGCAGGGGGATTCCACCAAACACGTGAAGGTGCTGGAGGTGAAGTGAACCCCAATTTAGCTGCTTGAATATCCTCTGCAAGGCAAGCCCATTCATATTTCATGGGTTTGCAGAGCTCTGGGCCCAAGGTATTTGACCTCCCTCCTCTCAGATGAGCGGAGTTCATCTGCTCTTGCAGCATAACCACGAGTGGCACTTTAAACTGCTGGAGGTGTTTGTTTCCTCTGAGCTGCACTCTTCATTTGCTGCATTAGTGGGAGAGAGGAGTGATAGCACTTCTGGTAATGCAGGGATTGAGAGCACGATCAGCGTGGGGGAAAGGGGAGGGGGCTGAGACAGAGCCTGGGATAAAATATAAATAAACCAGTTTGATTCTCCCATTGAGCGACTTGTCAGGGCAGGGGCAGTCTCCAGGCACCAAAGGATATGAGAGGGGGAAAAGTAAAAAGATTCAGCAGCAGCTGAGTAACCTGCACCAAAAAAAAAAACAAACCCAAAGGGGTTTTCTGTCACATCCTGCTCTTCTGGTGAAGGGCTGGAGACACTGGGCATCCATCCAGGAGGCTCTGTGGGCATGACCCAGAACCTGCTGAACCCAATCAAAAGATGCTCATTGATCTCAGAGGATGATGAAGCAAGTTTGGAGTGGTTTTGTTCCGCTAAATTCAATTTTTATGATCTTGTCTTGGCTGTGTGTGAGCTGACACCATTGGTAGGTGAGTGCTGAGCCTGAGAACAGTCGTGTCCATGCCCCCCAGGCCTGGCAGAAACATCAATTAGATTTGGGATATGACAACAAAGGAGGAGTGCTGAAAAGCCATCACACTTTGGAAAAAATGTGAGAAAATTAATGACAGAAGATCCTTGCTTTTTTTTTTTTTTTTTTTTTTTTTTTTTTTTTTTTTTTTTTTAAGCAAAACCAGTAGAA
This sequence comes from Phylloscopus whistleri, assembly GCA_017589585.1. Taxonomy (NCBI): domain Eukaryota; kingdom Metazoa; phylum Chordata; class Aves; order Passeriformes; family Phylloscopidae; genus Phylloscopus; species Phylloscopus whistleri. The sequence continues at coordinate 2,338,101 of JADMLD010001062.1, read as the reverse complement.
TTTGAAGTGCAAAACTGAAAAAATTGCTGCAATAATATCAGTCTGCTCAAGCTGCCAAGTTGTGCAAAACCCAGCGTGGTACACACACACACACACACACACACAAAGACAAAAAAATCTGCTTTTCTGTTTCCTAGAAAATCTGTGGAGGGCCTCCATCCGGGAAAGATAATAACTGGAATGAACTGCTGCTGATGATTAATTAATTATCTTAAGAACTATTTCCTGGAGCAGCCACACAGCTTAAGGTGTTGAGGGAAGCCTGTGATGTCGATTTTACCATCTTTGACCTTCCAGAGGCCAGGCACTGTTCTAAGTACTTCACAGGGGCTTCAGTGAAAGCCCAGAGGAGAAAAGCTCCAATGTCTGTGTTTGTGCTGCCTGGCTGCCCTGGAGCTGAGGGGGTGACACTGGAGGTGCTCCAGGACAGAAGGATCAGGAGGACACTCCACCAACCCAAGAGTTTAATGGAATGAGGATTTCCAGTTGAATTTTATTTGTTGGCCATGACCCCATTTTTCACTGTTACTTGCTGACTTCTCCAAAACTTGGAGCTAATCTCCATTTCCTTTTCTGACACGTATTTCAGTGCTGTTACAGGAGGTTTTGCTGCCTTACTGTGCTTGTTGCCTGGCTTTAGATGTAACTTAGGTGTGTTTTGCAGAGGAGACAGGCACCTTTAGGATCCCTTGGATGCAATGGTGTGCTCTGGCACACTGCAGAGACCAGGGGCAGCACGCTGGAAGTGGAATGGAAACCAGAGAAAAGCAAATTGTAACTGCTGCCCTCTGCCCCAGCACAGCCTGTCCTGCCCTAGGCCTGGGACTGGGCGAGGCAGAATCATCCTTGGTTCAAAAAACCATCACTGCAAGGTCTCCAAAACATGATCTGATGTCAGAAACAGCCAAGGAGTTAATTCTGTGCTGTGCAAATGTTATTTGGCAACCGCTGCTTTTAAATAATTGCCATCTTTTGAAATGCTGGATGTATTTTGCCAACCCAGAACTCACTTTTAGGCTTGAAACAAAGCTGAGAACAAAGCCTGCCCGTGTGAAACCCAACTGCTTTAAGCACAGCTGCCGGTGCCTGCACAATGCAGAGTTCTGAAAGGAAAGCACCAAAGTCAGAGAAATAAAATGGCCATTGAACCCTTATGTATAATGAGGACTCCTGGAACAAATATTCCATTTTGTGGGGCAGCAGGTCTGTCCCTGGGGTGAAAGTCACTGATGGTTTCAGATCCTTGCAGTGAAGTGCCTGGGAGGTGTGGTGTGCATCCCACAGCCCTCTGCTGGGAGAAATTTGGAGCTCTTAGGTGTGGCTCTGATAGAAACAGGCAGGAACTGATTTTCCTCTTATTCAGAGATATTTGCATTAAAAAAAAAAACCAAAAACAAAACAAGCCAAAAAAACCCAACAACCCACAACTAAAAAAAAAAAACCAAAAAAAAACCAAAACCAAAACCACACAAACCCAAACCAAACCAAAATCAAAAACAAACAAACAAACAAAACAAAAAAACAACAGCAAAAAAAACCAAAAACAAAACCAAACCAAAACAAAACAAAAGAAAAACCCACCCAAACAAAAAAAACCACCAAAGGTACCCACTTTTCTTAAGGGAGAGCTGAAGAACTTTACATTTAAACAGAGTCCAAGACTTCCCCATGCACTTCCAAACCAAAAAGAACAGGAAACTTCCAGCCAGCTGGAAAGTAAGACACGAGTCCCTATGCACCACCGTTCTTTTTATTTGGCTCCCTTCCCCAGCCCCTTCCTTGGCAAAGGTTGGTCACACATAAACGTGTTCCTGTGGGAAAATACTGAATTAGGAAAATCTCACCTAACACACGTTGTGTAGCACACTGTGCTGGGTGGGGGCGGTTCCAATGGCCAAAATGTTGGTGACTCTGGAAGTGAATTTAAGTGGATTTTACTCTCACCACTGCACTGTGCCAATGCCACTCACACTGGCCTGAGGGGGGTAACATGAGATTTACAACTTTGGGGTTTTATCCCCCGAACAATCATTAATGCCAAGTGGAGAAATGGCTCTGAAACGGGAGGGAAAGAGCAGAAACCAACTGAAAACCTCACTGGGCTGCAGCTCAGACTGTTGGCCTGCCCATACACTGGATGCCTGGAAAGAGTGAAGGGAAAGAAAGCCCAGCTGAGACAGAATTTCTTTATTTAGGAGCCAGGTGCCCTTGAGGGTGACCCTGGTCTCTGAGGAGCCTGAAATCCAAGAACTGCAATGTTCTCAGTGGAACCAAAGCTGGCATTTGCTGTCCTGGTGCTTTGCCAAAGCTGAGGCAAGGCTGAAATCTGGTGCAAGTGCCACTGCTGAATTAAAGAACGTTGCTTTCTAATAATTCAGTGGAAATCACTGCTGTGGTTCCGAAGTGTTGACATTAAATAGATTTTGATTTCTGATTTATTCCATAGTGCTAAGATGGTGCTGGAGGCAATTAGCTGCACTTGGAGGTGGGGGGATGATTGATTGTTCTGCTCCATCTCAGCTGCTTTGTGGGTTTAACTTTTATCTAGAGTTTAAAAGCAAAGGGTTCCTTTTTTATTTTTTTTTAAACTAGTTTACAATCTGTTGACAAAATGGTCCCCCATCTGAATGGATCTGGTACTCTCACATAGCTGGATTAAAAATGATAATTATCTTTCAAGCAAGATAGTATTTTCCTGATTATCTCTTTCTGGGGGAAAAGCCCAAGGAACAAGGGGTTGAGGTATCACTGGATCCCTGACGTGGCCCTCAGAGCCGCCATAAACTGCTCCTTCCTCGGGGAAGATGCCAAAGTGGAAAAAAACTTCTGAAATGGAAAATACCTCTGGAATTGAGGTATCCCTGGATCCCTGACATGGCCCTCAGGGCAGCCATAAACTGCTCCCTCCTCGGGGAAGATGCAAAAATGGAAAAAACTTCTAAAAATGGAAAAAAACCCCCCCAAGGAGCAAGAGGTTGAGGTATCATTGGATGCCTGATGTGGCCCTCAGGGCAGTCATAAAATGCTCCTTCCTCAGGGAAGATGCAAAAATGGAAAAAACCCCAAGGAGGAGGAGGCTGAGGTATCCCTGGGTCCCTGACGTGGCCCTCAGGGCAGACATAAACTGCTCCCTCCTCGGGGAAGATGTAAAAATGGAAAATGTGCAGGTGTAAAACTTTCCCTGATGCCACCTGGCAGGACAGGTGTGTGAGTGGCAGAGGCTCCTGCAGTTCCTCGGCATTCAGTGCCCATCCAGGAGCTCCCCTGGTCCTCCCTGCAGCTCGGCCTGTGAGGAGAACACACCCATAAATTACCCAGAGGAGACACACACAGACAGGCAAGATGAACAGGGAGGAGGATCAGAGATTTTTAAGGCCACGACAGAATCCTCTGTCTCGTTTTGTGCATATTTATGATGCCGAGACGGGAGAGGCCCGCAGAGAGAACACAGCTCACAAATCACATCCCTCAGCTTGCTCCAGAGTTTGTTAAAGTTCACTCGTGTCTCCTCTGCTTGTACTCCATTAATCATCCCCTGCCTCTGGGAACAAGGCTGAACTCGTGTCCCACATCTGCAGGGAGATCATGTCCATCCCTTCTCACACTTCCTCCTCCTCCTCCTCCAGGGCTGCCTGAACCTTCCTCCTCACGGGGGAGGACTGGAGGTCACAGCTTTGGGACAGGAATGTGTCATCTCCCGTAGCTTCTGCTGCCTTGGGAAGGCTGGCCTGGAACAGAGGCTGGACAGAGCTGAGAATAAAGCAGAGATTTATTGAAAGGCCTTTGGGATACACCTTGGGCAGTGCAAGAGCCTGGCCAGGGCTGCACACAAGGTGGACCCCAAATGGTCACAAAATGGACACAAAATGGACACAAAATGGACAAACGGTCACCAGGTCTCACACTTTGGTCAGTTTTGGTCCATTTGCACATTGGGGTTTAATTGTCCAATTCCAGCTCCAGGTTGTGAGGTCCCATCCTTGTTGTTGAGCTCAGAGCTGCACCCCTGGGCAGCACAGAACCTGAAATGTATGAAAGATAAAACTCAAGGCATCATTTCTCCCCTTCAGAGGGTTCAGGCATCAGTTCCCCTACAGCAACCCCAGTCCCTCTGTGCAAAGGTTCCCCTCAGGGATGTGTCCTCTGCCTCCAGAACAATCCTGTGAGGTGTGGAAGGACACAGGGTTCTTCTCTTTGCTCTTAAAATCCTTAGAAATCCTTGAATAATCCAAGAAATACTTGGTCTGGAATTGGGTGATTGTAGTATTTTCTCCCTCTGCGTTTTGACCTAGCGTGGAAGGGGAGTAAAAGTTGAAAGTGGGTATTTTATAATATTTTTGTAATTGACTTCTCTTAAAGAAACCTTCACTTTCAAATATGGAGGTTCAGACTGGGTTTGTTGTTTTTTTTTTTTCTTCTGAATGCAAAAAGTGGCAGATTTGATGCTGGATCTGAGAGCTCCCAGTTTTACACTGATGTACATTTGCAGGCTTCTCTGATGCTGTTCCTGCCAGGGACATCAGACCCAAACTCATGAATTTTCCTCAAGTTTGGGAAAAGAAATAGAATAAAGCAGATATCCAGCAGCTCTTGGGTGCTGCCCAAACCTCTCTGCACTCTGCAGAATATGCAGAATGAAAGCAAAATTGCATGAACTACAAACCAGTCATTCCTTTGTCTCCAGCACCTTCTGTCCACAAAACCTGGGGTTTTCCAGACACAGTCTAATTAAACTTAATTCTGTCCCTGGTTATTTGTGATTGCACCCACAGGTTCTGTGTGGGTGCAGGAGCCCTGGAGCTCTGCCCACCTCTGCAATGAAGCTGTCTGAGCTCCAGCAGCCCTGGGAGCCCCTCAGAGTGGTTTTCCTGCTTTAGCACAAGGGTTTGGGGCTTTTTTTGATCAGCCCTCTGTCAGGTCACGTTCCCAGCCAGCCCTGACCTTTCCATGGAAGGGTTTTTGGGGTTGCAGACATTATTCCCTGCTGTTGGCTGACGTAAAGATTCCCTGCTCTGGCTGGCAGTGGAATCAGTACCTTCAGTGAGAAGTATTTTGGCTCTAATATTTGGGATAATACATAATAATATTATCAAATATAATATATTTGGCTCTAATAGTTGGGGTAATATATAATAATATTATCCGATATAATATATTTGACTCTAATACTTGGGATAATATATAATAATATTATCAAATATAATATATTTGGCTCTAATACTTGGGATAATATAATATTATCCGATATAAGATATTTGGCTCTAATACTTGGGGTAATATATAGTAATATTATCCAATATAATATATTTGGCTCTAATACTTGGGATAATATATAATAATATTATCAAATATAATATATTTGGCTCTAATACTTGGGGTAATATAATATTATCCGATATAAGATATTTGGCTCTAATACTTGGGGTAATATATAATAATATTATCCAATATAATATATTTGGCTCTAATACTTGGGATAATATATAATAATATTATAAAATATAATATATTTGGCTCTAATACTTGGGATAATATAATATTATCCGATATAAGATATTTGGCTCTAATACTTGGGGTAATATATAATAATATTATAAAATATAATATATTTGGCTCTAATATTTGGGATAATACATAATAATATCCAATATAATACATTTGGCTCTAATATTTGGGTGCTCTGGGTCCAAAGGCCCCTGCAAACCAAACAGAGGCTCAGTCGCTGTGAAGGTAACGAAAGCAAATCCTGAAAGAACTGGAACATTTCCCTTCCTGCACCAGCTGGGCTCTGCCCTTTCCAGCAGCTGCATGATTCTCAGCGTGGTTTTCTCTATTCCACGGCGTGTCCTTTCGCTCTGTCTCCTGCTCTGTGCTGGTATTTATAGTTAGCAGAGATTATGGTCAAGTCCTTTCCAATTCAGCAGCCCAAGATGAAAGCCCTGAGAGAACAGGGCTGGGCCACGAGGATGTAATGCCTCCTGATGGAGCTGCAGCTCTGGCACAACATCCTTCAGACCAAAAGCAAATGTCTGTCTCACCAGCCAGTCAGATGTTTTTATTCCTTCAGCGTGCCTGCTGTGTGCTACAGGGAACCACTCTTGCTTTTAATATTCCTGCCTCATTTGGTGGCATTGATTTCACGGCGAGCTGCGTGGCATTACCTGCAATTATTTGTCATTTTGCTCTTTAAAAAAAAAAATCATCCCAAGTCGTGGCCTGGGCTGCAAATGAGGTGATCACTGGAGTGGAACAGCAGTATCCAAGTTACACTGGCTTGTGCTTAAGGGAATTCAACTTGCATATTTACAGCAGAGCCCTCCGAGTTTCTGCCTAGGTCTGTTGGAGCTGGAAATGCTGAAGGTTTTATACAAGGGGGAAATAAAACTGTAAAGGACTGGTTGAGAAATCAGAAGCAACTCACTAAAATTCTCATTAAGGTTTGATCCCAACAGCATGAAATTTAAAAAATAAATAATTTAAAAAGGCAGAAATTGTCATAAAATTGTTTGTAAAAATATTTGGAGGAAGCGTCAGCTCAAAATTCTCAATGGTGATCATTTTCTTCCAAACCCAAATGTGTTCAGCTTTAAGGTGAAGGTCTTGTTTTGATTCAAAGGTGCACCCAGGCATCATCAGAAATCCTGAGCAAGCCAAGGGCAAGGCCACTCCTCATTTCAGTGTGGGCATCCTTGACTGCCACAGAAATCCCCTCTGCTCAGGGTTCTTCCTCCCTTGGTTCTTGGGCAGAACCAGGGATGTCACCTCATGGACTCATTCACAGTCATGACAAAAAAGACACTTAATTTGCTTTTGGTTTGATCTTTTTTTTTTTTTTTTTAATTATGCTAATCTTAGCAAATAGCTTTTTAATTTTTAGTATTCAGGCTTAATTAAAATGCAGAGGAAAGTTTAGAGGCACTACCTCTCGTCTCCCACACGCTCCACCACCTGCAAAATTTTATAGAAAAAAAAAAAGGGGAAAAGGTACCTGAAATTCTCTAAATATCTCTGATAACTGAGAGCCCAGAGCCCTGCTTTTCACCTTGGTGTGGGTCTGTGACACTCTGTGATGGGCAAAGAGAATCTGAGAGCTCCTCCACGGTTATTGTGAAGATTTCTGGGGATATTTCTTGGCTGTATGTGGATCAGGCAGGCAGGCAGGGCACGTTGCACATCACATTTGGAGGAGGACGTGTTTTCCTTCATCCCTTCTTTAACTTTTCCCATCCTGAGGACACACATTAGAGCTCAGCAGGAAACAACCACGTCCACTCTGCCAGTTCTGCCACAAGCCTGCTTTAAACTGCAACAGCTCTTGGCATTGCTCCCTTTTTTTTTCATGCTTTTAAGGAATAAAGTATCCAAATAGTAAAGAAATCTGACTGATGAGCAGCAGCAATGGAGAATATCAACTGACATCAAATAACAATGGCTCAGAAATCCAATCCTGTTCCTCCCGTGCTCCTCTGTTACACTGAGTTATGATGGGAAGTGACAGGAAGATGTCCAAATTTGTCAGTCCTAGCCCAGCACTCTTCAGTTCCTAAATATACCCTGCTACAAGTGATCCAAGACAGGAGGGATTTAAATAAAAAAAAAATATATTTGAAGCGTTTTTGAGGAAGTATTTGAGAAGTACTTGTAAAGGCATTGTAGGGATCAGCAGTGCTGGTTTCCCCTGTGTGTCTGTGGCGTTACACAGGGCACCAGCCTGGCACAGTTTGGTATTTAATTACCAAATTTAATTCGGTAATTAAATACCAAACCTTCTGGTGGCCTGCAAACAGCTCCAGAACAAAAATAGACTTGCTTTCTTGAGGCAATAAGTGACCCACTGGAGGAAAAAAAATACATTTGTGTGGTTCTTTGGGCAGCATTTTGGATGTGCTCTTCAAATATCACAAGTGCTTTTCAAATATTTCCTCAAAAAGCTTTTAGATATTTTTATTTAAACCCCTCCTGCCTTGGAGGGGCCTCTTGTAGCAGGAGTATTTCTGCAGTTCTTTGGGCAGCATTTTGGATGTACTTTTCAAATACCACAAGTATTTCCTCAAAAAGGTTTTAAATATTTTTATTTAAACCCCTCCTGCCTTGGAGGGGTCTCTTGTAGCAGGCTGTATTTCTGTGGTTCTTTGGGCAGCATTTTGGATGTACTTTTCAAATACCACAAGTATTTCCTCAAAAAGGTTTTAAATATTTTTATTTAAACCCCTCCTGCCTTGGATATATTTCTGTGGTTCTTTGGGCAGCGTTTTGGATGGTGTGAGTCCCTCGGGAGGGGGTTTAGAACCCTGTTGGATTGGAGAAGCCTATTCCTGCAAACCATGGCAAAGCCAGCCCTCATTTCAGGGGTTTTATAGACCAAGAACACTGATCTGTTCTTTCTCTCATTTCCACTGACTCCTGTATCTTTGAAGTGACATTTTCTGCTGGTGACAGTCAGCTGGGAGCACACCTTGTGGAAAAGCTGCAGAGAGATCCTGACTGAGGGTCCAGCAGCTCCCCAGGCTGTGGCTCACAGTTTTGTTGCACAGGCATTAATACAGTTCCCTACATTAACAATCAATACTTCAGTAGAGCACTGAGATTCCTGCCTTTATCCATTTTTTTTTTCTGCATCCTTGCACTGAATGTGTGTGTGTATGACTCTGGTTGTCTGGAGACAGGCTGGTTGGGTGAAGGTAATCACTTCCTAATTTACTAATCATATCTGCAGCTTCAGGGGAAAGGCTGGCAACCTCAGATGGAAGATTGAATGGGTGAGACTCCCAGAAATTCCTTTAGCTAGAGGAAAATTGATTTAGAGCATGCAGGAAAAATCTGTCTTTTGGAAATGGAATGAGCAGGTGGCTGCAATTTATATAAATTAAACCTTGGGCTTGTTCCTCTGGCTCGAGTGGGTTTTTTCCCTGTTTTTAACAAAGCTACTGGTGCATAAATAGTGCTTGATTCTTTTTCTAAATGTTGGTTCTGTACAGTTGTTTTTAATCATGGAACCTTTTGGAATCAATTGTAGGATTAATCTAATTGCAGGTTCCTAATTCTGTGGAGCACAGTGCAAGAGAGAAGCTGTGGCCAAGGGAGGGAAATCACAGCTTTGCATTCTTGTCTCACGCCACTTTTCCCAACCAGCCTCTGCTCTATCATTACAATCAAAATTCTTTATCCTGAAGATTGCGACATGAAAATTCAGAGCTTAAAATAGCACTTCTGTAAGGCAGAGATTAGATTATGCAAAGTGTTAATGCAGCATTAGCTGAAGAGTCCCAATTAAATAATTATAAATAGTTACAAGTCTAGTCTCTGTGTTTCCAGAGCACTGGAGTTTAAAAGTTTTGAACTCTGACAGTGCTCCTGCCAGTTCAGAAGGATCAAGACCTCTGCAGCATTTGCCTTTTCTTCTTTTTTTTTAAAAGGGAAGGCATGAAATTTCAGGTTTAAAACTAACAAGCATTCCTTTAAAAGAAAGTGATCTCCCTCCCTGAGGCACAGCTGGTGGTTCAGGCTGATTTTCAGAGGCTCTGGAGGTGCCTGCTGCCACTGGATGGTGAAAGTCCAGCCCAGTGGAAATCCTGTACAGGGAATAAATAACTCATAGACACGCATAAGGTCAAGACCAGAGCTCTGCCTCTTTCATTGCCCAGACGAGATATTTTAAACCCAGGCTCTGATCTGGATTTTGAGCACCTCCATCAAACTCTCCAGATGTTTTCAGGGTCAGGGACACGCTCCTGCTCGTGGGGAGGCTGCAGGTGCGGGTGTGAGCCCTGCAGGCTGAGTAAAGCCACATCCCCAGGCTGCTGCTGCTCCAGGAGCTGTCCAGGAAATCACAGGAAACCTCTGAGGCTCTGGGATTCCGAGCAGGAAACCTCTGAGGCTCTGGGATTCTGAGCAGGAAACCTCTGAGGCTCTTTCCTGGCCTGTGATGGTTGGTTTTCCACTGTCACACACATCTCTGACTGTTCCTTTCCACCCTGCCCCTTATTGCAATAAGCCAGCCCAGACCCCATTATCTTCATGCAGGAAGAGCCAATTCCTTATTCTCACAACTCCTTTTATCCAGTTTTTACAGACCTAATGGGCAATTTTAACTGGTTAATTCTTTCTTGCCAGTGACTCTGTTGGTTAGTGAAAGGCATTCCAGTTGTCCATCAAATCTCTCTACTCTTGGATTGTTTACAGGTTTTCTCATGGGACAAATCCCTTGTTACTGCAGGTGCATTTGTTTTTTAACTCAAGGATAGGTTGTTGTGCTAATGAGTTTTCATACCAAGATTGTTTCTGCACGGGATTGCAAATGACTTAGAGGAAGTGCCAGGCTGACTCTGGCAATTAGCAGAGCAGGCCTGATTTGATGAGGCCTTTCTTTTATAATGCTCCTGCCTGTCACCAGTCCCTCACTGCACCCTGCCCCAACAGACTATTGTCCTTTCAGTCCAGAATGTGGGGTTTGCTTATTTTATTTTATTTTATTTTATTTTATTTTATTTTATTTTATTTTATTTTATTTTATTTTATTTTATTTTATTTTATTTTATTTATTTTATTTTCACTCTTAGGGAGTGGTTGGTTTTGCCTACTAAAATGTGCTTCTGGTGGACTCATAAGTTAAACCCAACTGCTCCTGCATGACCCTTTTCCAGCCTGCTTCCTTTTCTAATCTGTGCAGCCAAAATCAGAAAGAAGCATTGAGGTGATTTTTTTGTTCATTAAACTAATAATCTAATCACAGAAGAGTATTACATGTCAGGTTCAGGAATCTCCAGCATTTTTGCAGGCTAGCAAACCAGTTCAGCTAAGAGATAATTCCCTTTTTTTAATTCAGTGCAAACCAAATGTGCCTTGAATGCCTGTTTTATCTTCCCTTTGCTCATGGAATTTACATTCAAGGAACGGTTTCCTCAGCAATTAGAGCACCATCATTTAAAGATATTAGCATTAATGTAAAAGTAATGTAAAAGTAATGTAAAAGTATGGAAGCCCTCGTCTCTTCCTTGTCCCTGCTGGGTTTTGGCCTCAGGAGCTCTGCTTGTGTTCCTGCTTCTCCACCTGGGCTGTGCAAGAGCAGAGCTGTTCTGTCCTTGCCCAGTCTCTGGTGAGGTTCATATCCCTCACTGGTGAGCTCCTCCTGCTTACAAGGAAATGCCATTTCCCTTCTGCCCCAGCCAGAGGTGTCTGCAAGAGACACAACTGATAATATTAAAATAAAATCGAACTAATATATAATATATAATATATAATATATAATATATAATATATAATATATAATATATAATATATAATATATTATATATTATATATTATATATTATATATTATATATTATATATTATATATTATATATTATATATTATATATTATATATTATATATTATATATAACATATAATATAATTTTATATATTATATATAACATATAATATTATATAATATATAATATATAATATATAATGTATAATATATAATATATAATATATAATATATAATATATAATATATATTATAATATACAATAAATAATATATAATATTATATTATATATAATATTATATAAAAATTACATGTAGTAATATATTATATTATATTATATTATATTATATTATATTATATTATATTATATTATATTGTCTTATATTATATTATATATTTTATTTTTTATATTATATATAATATAATATCTCACTGAGCATTATGTTGGCACTCCCTGCACTCTGTGAGATCACTTCCCAATTACTCAGCATCATCAGCACAGCCCCAGCTTGCCTGGGGGGTGGGAGGCACCGAGCCATCCCAGAGCCCTTGTCCTGAGCCCCGAGTCCCGCCCAGCTCCCCGGGGACAAGGATTTCACATTGCTGCAGTCACAGCGTTTTTATTTTCTCCAGCCCTGGGAGACACCAGCTCAGCTGATACCCTGGCTGTGCCCCACTGCCCTCCATCAGGAATTCCAGTCAGGGGGAATATCACATTTCCCTTTCTGCAGAGGAATGAGCAGCAGCACGGGCTGTGATCTGTTTGTCCCCCAGGGATGTCCGAGTTATGCTTGGGCAGTTGTTTTTGGCTGTAGTGGGACAAGTTGGCTCTGAGTCACACCTTGGCGTGGCAGAAGGCAAAAGACTAATTATTTACCTGATAATAATAATAATAATGCACTTCACAATTTGTTATACTTCCTCCTCTCTGAAATACCACCTTCCCAAGCATCGGGAAACATCACCCAGCTTTGAAAGTGCAATCTGCAGATGTGGCTAACCACGAGTCCTTATCACAACCTTGCCACAGCAGGGGTCAAAAGGGGAGAAATCTGATACCAGAGGGGAGATGGGGCAAACCAGAACATGAAATTTGCATTTAGCATGAAGAGACAGGGATGTAATTCCAGGCTGGTGGATAAAAGCAGTGGGATAAAGAGTGTTTGAACTCTATTAAAGCAATCACACAGGCTGCTGGAACATTTGCTTGCTGGTAAGACATCTTGCTTAATTGCTGAACTGAAAACTATTTATAAAATGGCCCCATTCCTGGAGGCACAGGTAAAGCAGAACAGCTGTTCTGCAGGAGAAAACCTTCCCCTTCTTTTGTGCTCTGGAGGAGTTTCACCTCAGAGATCCTGATGTGCATCCTGGTGAAGCCCTTGTCTCAAACAACGCAGTCGGAGCACAGAAAATTGAATTTCTGGGCTGCCCTGCTGAGGCTGTGGGTCCGTGGTACCTGGGAGGGCAGGGATGGCAGTCAGGTGTTTATTCACTCAGCCTGGGCTGACATTTCAGTGAGGATGGATGAGTGAGTGTGCAGGGGGCACATTTCCAGACAAAACTCCTGTGAAATCCTCAGAGCTGAGCAGTGCAGGGCACCCATTGCCTTCCCTTTTGGAACTACCTTTGTGGAACACTACAAACCAGATTTTGACTTCCCAGGTAAATGCATTTAAAGTGGAAAAAGGCCTCTCTCAAGTCTTTGCAGTGGAAATATTGATTAATCAAGTTCAAGAGAGGTGGGAGTGGGAGAAAAGAGGGGACCTTGCTTTGAAAAGCAATGCTGTCATCACATCGAACTAGAATTGGATTGCTATCAAGGCATTTAAACCTGTTCTTTTGGGAGGTGGGTTTAGTTTGTTTGGTTTGTGGTTTTTTCCCCCCCAGACAGCAAATATTTCTCAGGTCCTCTTATTGGGAATGTTCTCGTTCTTTTCCAAACCCGCATTCCTCAGGGGACTGCTGACCCCTTTCCTTCCCTCCTCCAGCTGGTCTCCAAAGGCAGCACATCTCTCTGAACACGTCCTGCCCTTGACAAGGAGCAGTTGTGACAGGATGGGAGAGCTGGGGCCTGGCACTTGTCCCTGGGGTGTGCTCACCCCCCCGTCACCACAACTGGGGTTCATTTCTGGGGCTCCAGGGCCTGGTCCTGGTACCAAGCTCTGTGGGACACTGGCATTATCCCTTCCCTGCTCTGCCTCCTTTGGCTTTAACCCTTTTTGGCTACTGAGGAATGATGAACCATGGTGCAATTGAGGATTTTTTGGGGTTGTAGTTGTTGCAGTAACACTGATAGAAAATAAAGCAAAAAAGATGATTACAATGAAAAAAAATGAGATAAATGATCTTGCTGGATGCAGTAAAAGACAATGCAGTGATTGTGGGCTTTATCATTAAATTAACCCAGTGTGACTTTGTGATTTTGGGGGATTATTTTGGACAAGCAGTGAAATTGCTGGTGTTTGTTTCACCAAAACTTAGATGCTGCATCATCTTTCCCATTCCCCTCTCAGCAGGACAAGATAAATGGCCATAATGTTTTCTCTGGAGTGAAATTTCAAGATGTAGCAAAATGTGCCTGAGGGCTGAGGACCGTTTGACCTCTGGAACACTGTTCTTCTGCCTGACCTTCTTCTTTTAAAAAAGAAAAAAAATCAATTCTGTTGTGTCTAAACATCTCAAGTCTTAAGATCAGCATTGGATTGTCATAATCTTTATTTAGTGCAGCGTTGTGTTGAGTTATTTGTTTAAAGCTGACTCTTCCTGACAGTATTGGGTTACATCTTAGGGAGATGCTGTGAGTTGTGTTTGAAGCTGCATCTTGGATTTACTGCAGCTGCTGTAAATACCAGCTAAGCAACCTTCATAAATTATGCTAAAGGTATTTCTCAGGTGTATAAGAATTATTCTAGTGCAGAACTCAATATCTGCCATCAGATACCTGCAAACTGTGACAAGTGTGGCATTGAAAATCAGATATTCAGGAGTCCCTGCAGTTCCCAGCAGTATGAACACACAGGTTGTTTTCTGCACCCCCACACTTGGCAGTGATTTTGCCACTGGTGAAGCTGCTGCAGCCTGGCACAAACTGCAGCTGCAGAAGGAACTGGGAAGCTTTGTGGCTCAGCTGGAGACAGAGGTTTCCCAAATCTGTGTTATAAATGTGCTTTACTCTGAGCACACAGAGCTCACAAGGCAGCAGCTCAGTATTGCAACCTGGGTGAGCTCAGAAGTGCTGTGAGACAGAGCCCAGACATCACTGCAAGCTTCCCCCTGGGCCTGGGGTGCTGCAGCCTGAGCCATGGAGTGCATTTATTTCACCAACAGAGGTTGGGCAGCTTATTCCAACTGAGCAGGGGTTGTTAGCCAGAGCCCAGGGGTCAGTGATTCCCCAGGGACAATCCCTGGAGGGGCTGGAATGAAAGCTCATGTCATCTGTTCAAAATCCATTTCATCTGTTTGAAACCCTTGGCACTCAGCTCATGGATTGCCATTTCTATATGGAAAAAAATGGCATTCAGCTCATGTTTTCTGTATAAAATCCATGGCACACAGCTCATGGCACTCCTGGCACTCAGCTCATGGCACTCCTGGCATTCAGCTCATTTAATCTGTTTAAAATCCATGGCACTCCTGGCACCCAGCTCATGTTTTCTGTGTAAAATCCATGGCACTCAGCTCATGGCACTCCTGGCACCCAGCTCATTTTCTCTGTATAAAATCCATGGCATTAAGCTCATGGCACTCCTGGCACTCCTGGCACCCAGCTCATGTTTTTTGTATAAAATCCATGGCACCCAGCTCATGGCACTGATGGCACTCAGCTCCTGGCACTCCTGGCACGCAGCTCATGTTTTCTGTATAAAATCCATGGCAGTCTCTGCTGCTGGAGGCACAGGTACACTCACACAGGCTGCACTGCCTCGCTCCTCACACTGATTTCACTGCTCACCTTTCATTTCTGCTCGGGGGAAATGGCAGGAGAGAAAGAGCCAGGGCCAGCTTTGGTGTGTGGGGACACACCTGAACAGCTGGCTGTCCCCAGCCCCCTGTGCTCCATCCCAGAGGAACAAACCAGCTTGGTTTGGCTGCCCTGGGGCTTGCAGTGCCCTGAGCTCCTCTGCACAGGGAGAGATCCCTGCAGGGATGGATTGTCCAGTTCTGCGTGTTACAGCAGACACCAAGAAAACCCAGGCGCCAGGTTACTGAACTGGACATGATTTTTGACTACCTGGGCAAGGATTCCCAAGGCTGAAGTCACCTGCTGGTGGCAGACACTGCAGGAACCCTGTGACAGTCTCGGGGTAATGAATCCTGCCTGGCCCTCGATTATCAGAAAGGGCAGAGTGAAAATGAGCAAGAGATTGGAGCAGTAATAGACTCTCCAGTGACACAGAAATGATGGCAGCCTAAAGGCAACTGCTGGCTGGCTGGCTGGCTGGCTGGCCAGGAAAAGCAAATATTCCATAAATCACCTGGCTGCAGGGCTGGGCTCCAGGCTGCTGGCTCAGGCTCTCAGCACTGTTTACTTCCCCTCCCACAGAAGCTGCAGCAGCTGCAGTGGTTGCACAAGAATGCATAATCCTCTCTTCTTGTCCATCCTGTTCCTCTGGCAGCCCTGGGGTTCCCAGACACAGCCCAGCCTCTCCTCCCCTGCACAAAAGCAGAGCTCAGCCCTGCCCTGCAGCAGGGTGACCAAGGTGCCTGAGTTACCAGCCCCAAAGCCATCAAACCTCAGCTATTTATTGCAGCTGGAGCTCTGGGAGAGGCTGAGCTGCCTGTGCCTGCCTCTGCCACTGCAAACCTGCACTTGGGGAGAAGTGAGGGGCACGGATCACCTCAGGGCTGCATTTCAGGGCTGCACTCAGGGATGAGATGCACAGATCACCTCAGGGCTGTATTTCAGAGCTGCACTCAGGGATGAGATGCACAGATCACCTCAGTGCTGCATTTCACAGCTGCATTTCAGGGCTGCATTTCAGGGCTGCACTCAGGGATGAGATGCACAGATCACCTCAGGGCTGCATTTCACAGCTGCCCCTGCACCGAGGGAGCCAGAGTCCCAGCTCAGTAAAGGGATAAGGATTCAGTCATTAACTGCAGAGACACAAAATGCAAACTTTGCCATCATTCTAAAGATCCGAGGGCCCGTTTAGCACCTTCCTGCCGGTGCAGGCTGGGCACAGGCTGTGCCCACGGGTCCTGGCAGGGAAAAATGCCAGGAGGCACAGGAATCAATGGGAGGAAAGGATGACACTCAATTATATTTACAAAGGGCCTGATCCCAGCCCCATTACAGAATCTTTCTATTAACTTCAGCACCAGCTTTGGACCGAGGCCAGGCGTGTTTGCAGTGGCAGTGAATCTGTGATTATATCCGTGAGGGAAGGAGAATTCTTGCAGTGCAGAATGTACTGAGCCATCACCTGCTCTTGGCAAAGCCCTGTAATGTGGTTCTCCTGTAATAAAAACAACAATAATTCTTCGCTCATAGCTTTATGATTAAACAACACCGAGGTAGTGCTTTTTCCCTCTTCTTAATTTGCATAATTCCCAGGCTGCAGTGCAGAGAAACCTTTGGAGATATTAGGTAGATTATAAAAATGTCGTGTCAGATTTGAAACTGTCACTAACACAGGACTTTTAATTATGAATAAATTAAAAAAAGAGGCGCCGCTTCTCCCGTGGCCACGAGGTTTTGTGTTAGGCACAAACACTAAAGCTTAGAAATGTTCAAAGGCTGAGAAGCAGAAGTGAGATAAGAGAATGGATTATTCTGGAAAACAGGCGAAAGTAAAACTGATAAAACATTGCTATTCAAATGATATCTTTACAGGAGTCATTACAACAGAATTACCATTGTTGGAACACAGAGAGAAGCAAGGCTCTGAAGCATTCCAGCCCCCACAGCAGAGATTTATTCCAGGAAATGGATCCTTGTGCTTGCAGCAGCGGATGCAGGTGAGGCCGTGCAGGAAATGCACAGGAGCTTTGCCCAGGGAGCACTGGCACAGCCCAGCAGGGAGGAACTCCCTCCCCACTGGCAGCAGGAGGTGTCTGAGTGCTGGCAAGGGTGGGTGTCACGTTTTTGTCTTCTTCTCTGCCAGAGTCGGGGTTAAATGCTTCAGACGGTGTTTGGTGTTCAGACTCAGATGTTTGTTAATTCTTATCCATGTTTCAGTCTCACAAACCATGAGTGCTACAGCATTTCCAGCTAACAAACCAAAAATGGAGCCCATCCCTCTCTCTGCAAGGCCTTTGAAGGATAAACTGTCCAATTATGAAATGACACCTAAATTATTTTTACTTTTAACCCAATAACCAATCACCATGGCCCACAGTGCGGATTTTCTTGTCCAATTACAAACACCACCCAGAGCCAGGGAGAAGAAGGTGAAAAAGAAGGACTCAGCCTCTGCCCTGAAACCTCCATCCTGCTTCATATATCTATTACTGTACTCTAAACCCTTAAACTCTGAGTTTTGCACCCTGTGACATCACACACTGCTATCCAAACCACACCCCCACAATCCCAGGGCTGTCACTCAATTTTGGGAGCTGTTCCACGGCCCCAGGTGGAATGCAGGGTTTGCTGGGGGTCAGTGCCTGGCAGCACAGAAAGCCTGAAACTCTCAGTGCCCAGGGTGGGAAGGATGCTCTGAGCTCCTCACACCCTTCAGCCCCCTGGGTGTGCCTGGCTCCGTGTGTTTGGCTTCCTCCAAACTCCAGCAGCCTGTCCCTGGTTCCCCCAAACATTTCTCTGAGTGGGACAGGAGCTGCCTCACTTCTGCATCTAAATCAGATCAAATCTGTATTCTGGAAAGATTTGCATTCCTTCAGATAGCCTCAGGGTGATTAATTTAAAACCCCCAAATAAATAAAATCATTAGTGCCATCTCTTCTCCTGACCAAGATTTTTCACCGTAAGAGAGTAAACATTAGCAACCCCACGTTTAGGTGGGGGCAGGAGGATCTGCTGAAGTGGTATTTCATGTTTAAACAGACTTAAATTTACCAGATCTAATGGCTAACAATATTTCAGAAAGAGACTTAATCTATTTCATTGCATTTTATATTACTTTGTTTAATAAATCATCTTCCACTAGAAGCCCAGTCTAAGATGAATTTAACAGACCTTATAAGTGATGGGTCAATATCAGCTTTGTCATAAATTCATTTTTACTCTGGATACAGGCCTGGTGGGTACTTTTGTATTGCCTTTATTTCGAATGATCCATAATTCATAGTTAACTTTGACTTTAAAATGTGACAACGTATTTTCCTCTTTCGAGAATGGGATTTTCCCCTTTAATTTTTCACCGAAGAAAAAATTAATGCCACTTTAATTAGAGGTTTAGATAATGCTAATTTCAATTTACTTTTCTTTGTTGCATAGGATGGTTTGAAATCCATCCAGCAGCAGGAAGGACAGGATTAATAATGAGCACTGGCAAAAACAATGCATGAAGGAACAAGGGTAATGGTTGTCAATGGTTCAGGCAGCTGCAGGGGGAATTCAAATTCCTTAATTCAGACAAAAAAATATTTGTTTCAGTGCTCTTACTACTGAGATCTTGGCTCTTGCAGGTATTTGCAGCAAAACTCACCGTTCTTGTGTTAGCAAGGAGATGAGGTGCAGGCAGAAGGAGAGAGAATTAACTGGGAAAATCCCACCTCTGCAGGGGGCTGGAGTAAATGGGTGGTGCTGCAGTGAGGGAGGAAAGTCACCTGCACAGGTGGAATATTGTCTGCAGGCAGGTGTGGCACGGGAGTGAGGAATGGGAGCAGAAATAAAGGTACAAGCAACGTGCAGGGAGGGATCTGTGCAAGGAAATGGTCACAGGACAAAGTCACCAAAGGCGACTGAAAGCTGAACGTCCTTTTAAACGTCCTGTGCTCTGGTGCTGCAAACCCCTCCTGGATGCTGCAGCATGGCAAGAGCAGAGCCTGTGGATCCCCGGGTTGGGTTCTGGTGGAGCTGATTTGAGTAACTCTGGTTTGAGTACCACCTGCAGGATTTGGCTGCTCTCTTTGGGCTGGTGTTCAGCTGCTGTTGTGTGCAGTAAGCAATTTTTCATCCTCAGGTTTTGTGACATCTTGCCGTGTCAGCAGAGACAGGATTGACCCAGGAAAGGACATTTCAGTTATTTTTCCCTCTGAGCGTACAGCTCAGGAATCTGGCATTTCTGACATGAGTGAGAGATTGAAAAAACGAGGGAGTTTACACTTTTGCTCACAATATGCTACGAGCAGCAAGCAGCAGATGAAGTGACATGTATTAGGTTTCACAGTTAATCACATTCCTGGCTCTGTGCTCAGCCATGAAGAAGGAGCTGAGGGCGAGGGTGACAAAAATCAGATGGCATTTTGGCCAGCCTGCACCCGTGGGACACAGGAATGGGGAGGAGCAGCTCACAGGGTGGGACATTTCCAGTGGGCAGACTGGATCCTATATTATTTATATTTTTGACCCAATAATGACCACCCAAGGCCTACAGTGCAGACCTTCTTCACCCAATTAGAAAAAACCACCCAAAACCAAGAAGAAGAAGGTGAAGAAGAAGGACACAGACAACGCCCCAAACCCTCCATCTTGCCCCATACATATTGCTGTACACTAAACTCTCAAATCTATATTTTTCACCCTGTGAGGTCACACAACACCACCCAAAGCACACCCCCACAGCCCCAGGGCCATCACTCAATCTCAGGATCCCGTTCCACGGCCTCAGGTCAGATGTGGTGCTTGCCTGAGGGTCAGAGCCTTTTAGCACAGAAAGCCTGGAACGTTCAGCCCCCAGGCTTCCAGCAGGTGTGATCCTTCCAAAGATTGGCTTCACATCTCAGCCTGCTCCAGAGAGGGAGGCAACCCCAAGATCCTTCTTCTTCTTCTTCTTGGTTTTGGGTGGTTTTTTTTTTCCTAATTGGGTGAAAAAGGTCCAAACTGTGGGCCTTGGGTGGTCATCACTGGGTCGAAAATGTAAATAATGCAGGCAGGGGCAGTTTGTGTTTGTGGGGTCCCACGGGGACACTGGGGACACTCAGGTGGCTCTGAGGGCAGGGGCTGACAGCAGCTCTGCCCCAGCGAGGGGTGCTGAGGCACAATCTGCACCCTGGCTGGAGGGATGAGCCCCAGGACGGCCCTGGCAGGAGAAAAGAAAGGACAGACCCAGTCTCAGGGAGGATTTCTCATCTCTGTTCTCATCCCCTGGCAGGATCTTGGCTAAGCAGGTCGTGGGTTTATTTCAGGGGTGGTTTCCTCCATATCCTCAGAACATCTGGCTGGGCACATCTGTCCCTTAGCCAGAGGCTACAGGAGGGTTTGCAGTTCCAGTTGTGAGCATAAATATAGCTCTAAATAGCATCTGGACCATGAAACCAACGATAAAATACTGAATTGCAGGCATTTAGGGGGAAGGCAGCTTGAGCAAGCTCAATAATCAGCAATTCCAAATGAAACTCAGAAGGTAAAAAAAAAAGACAAGAGAGATTATGGAGTGGTTCTGGATTTCAAAGTAATTGTCATGAGCACGAAGTCTGGCAAGCGAATTCTGTTTGTGACTGAAATTGAAGCAAAATTAAAATTTGCTGCTAAAATGTGGATTCCTATAGCCTGCTCCCTCCTCTTCCCACATCAATGCAACTTTCTGTCCTCAAGCTACAATCTTCCAAGCAAAGCACAGAGCAATGAAATCAAACTTGAGAGGAAAAGCTTATTTCTTTTTTCCCAAAAAATCACAAACCCCGGTTTTCACAAAAAGAAGAACAAAAGCAATAGCTGTAGGACAAAGGTAGCTGAGATCAAATGAAGCCGATTTCAGATGTGATTAAAATTAAAAAAAAAAAAGAAAGAAAAAAATAAAAGAAAGAAATAAAAGTCATAATGAGGATATTCAATGTCTTTCCCAGAAGAAGGGTCAGTGGATTTAATGAAAATATTTTCCTCTTAGATCTTTGATATCAGTAATCCAGCGATAAATCGGCGAGAGGCAGTAAAAATCAGAGATTCTTTTCCATGAGGTTAAGAAAAATATTCTGAAAAAAAAAAAAAGCTTAATTTAAGTTGGTGAGGGGCAGTAAAATATCAGAGTTTTTTTCCATGAGGTTAAGAAAAATATTCTGTAAAAAAACCCCTAATTTAAATCGGCGAGAGGCAGTAAAAATCAGAGATTTTTCCACAAGAAACTCAGAACCCCATTGCTCTGAAGGACCACGAAGGGGATCGCCCTTGAGCAGCTCTCCCTAAATCCTGCCTTGTTCCCTTTCCCGGCTGCCAGTCCCCGAGCTGAGGGTGAGGTAAATGAAATGTTTATTGACATCCCAGTTGGGATTTTCTCTGAACCTTCGGGAAACCCGCCGAGGACTCTCTAAGATCTCATTATATTAAAGAAAAAGTGATTTTGGTTGCAAGGTGTGAGTTCCATGGATGAGTGAGCATCAGTAAACAAGCTCAGCCTGAGCCGGTACCTTGGAAAAGCGACTCCTAAGAGCAATTAGCGAGGAATTACTCCCAGCGCTTGGGAAGGTCATTAACGTGTGTTCCCGGCATCAGCAAGCACACAGAACATTCTCAGCTCAAAGATGGGGAGGGAAACCTCTCAAGTGTTTGTTTGTTTGGGTTTTTTTTTTTTTTTTTGTTTGGTTTTGTGGGTTTGGGTTTTGTTTTTTCGGTTTTGTTTGGTGGTGGTGGTTTGTTGTTGTTGTTGTTGGTTTTGGGTTTGTTTTGGGGGTGGTGGGTTTTTTTGGGTTTTCTTTTTTTTTGGTGGTCTTTTTTTGGTTTTTGGGTTTTTTTTTTTGTTTGGTTTGGTTTGGTTTGGTTTGGTTTTTTTGTTGTTGTTGTGGTGGTGGTTTTTTTGGTGGTTTTTTTGTTGGTTTGGTTTGGTTTGGGCTTTGTTTGTTTGTTTTTGGGTTTTTTTTCCCAGCTCAGAGGGGCCAAAAAGTCCGGAAAACATCAAAACTTTTCAAATCCTCCCACAGCCCTCAAGCATCATCTTAAAACTATTTCAGGATTCCAAACAGAGTCCGAAAATCGAGGTCAGTGGGGTTTTTGGTGCCACTCCAGCGTTTCAAAGCCTCACCCATCTGCACCTCGGCGCTGCCGAGCCAGAGAGGAGAAAAATGGAGAATAAGTCCAACGAATCTGCTGTGGAATGGTGGTTGAATTTATCAATTTGTAAAATGGCCTGGGAGGGGCTCCCGGGCAGCCTCAGCGTGTGGTCTGCTGCCTTTGGATCACAGAATTGTCACGGGATTGCAGACAGGAGCAAGATTTGTTAATTTGTTAATAATACTGATTGTCAGTGGCACTGTTGGGAAAATTAACCCACAATGGGCAGAGATTTATGTCCAAAAATATATATATAAAGCCAAAAAAGGAGACAGAGGAGTCCTTTTACTTTATTCCAATAACGGGAGAGGCCGCGGGGCATTTCCCCTGGGTCTCTCCGATTTTTGGAGGATGCAGCCTCCTGTTTATCCCGATTTCCCGGCCGCATTTCCCTCTCTCTTCCCCCATTGCCTGAGGTCCTTGAGAGGTGCAGACTTCCCGGAGCGCCTAAAATTCCCCTTTCATGTATAACCTCCCTTTTAATTGTTAATTCTTGCGGAATTTATGGGTTTTCCCCATTGTTTCTTTCATCTTTCAATATCCAGTTTCATTCGTTTGCAAAGGCAAATATCTTCCTTTCCATCCAGCCATCACTGGAACCCTTCCCATTGTTTCTTTTATGTCTCAGTTTTATCTACCAGCAGGCCCGGAGTTTGTTTGTAAAGACAAATCTGTCGTTCCTCTCAATGCTGATGCATCTGCTGGGTTTGGATATTGATGCACCAGTCACGGAATTCAAGACTGGAGCAAGGAGCCAGCTGGATTTGGTTGTTAATAATGTTAATAATGTTAATAATATTGTAAAAAATGTTCCTGGGATTGGAGGAAGCAACCCTCTCTGGACTCAAGATCCTCCAGATGCAGACCCAACAAGTGAATTAGGAATGTGGATTAAATATTGAATTACCAGCCCGAGTGAAGAGGGCAGTTATGGTTAGAGCGAAGGTGGAGAGCACAGCTCGAGTTCTGGGATGAAGTTTCCTTTTTGTCTTCCCCCAGACTTCATCTGTGGATGAAGAGAGCACAGGAATTTCATTTCTGCGGGCTAAAAGTGACACCTTTTAGCACCTTCGGTGTGTTTAGGCTGGCGGAAGGAATCCTGTCCCCAGCCCACCAGTTAAACACTGCCCAAATACCAACAGTGCAGCTGCCCCGGGGGAGCTCACCCTGGCAGAGGGAGGCAGCAGAATTTCACCTGAAGAACAAATACTTTGGTGTCTTTGTGCCACCACAGATCACAGAGGAAAGGCTCGTCTGAAACGCAGAAAAAAAGCACAAAAACACACAAGAGGCTCTGCTCAGCCAAGGGATCTGTCTGTGACAGAGTGGAGAGATATTCAGCGATCTGGGGTTTAAAAATTAAACAGCGCAGTTATTCTCATGATAATCTCGATCTGAAACGAACAAACAAACAAACACAAACATTTTATCTGTGATTACTGCAAGCTGCCCTCTATTTTTTCTGCTCGGTGACAGGCAGGCACCACTCCGTATAAAACTCAGGAGACTTCACACCTCGTTTCGATAGGATTTGGTTGTGGTAATCGCTAAATTCAAAAGCAATCCGTGATTTGAAAGAGATTCAGTTGGAGAGGCAAAAGCAGAAGGAAAGGCGGTCACCAGGCAGACACCTCTCCGAAGCTGTGTTACCTTCCAGCCCAACAGATTGCAATGGCAAGGGATGTTCTCATCTGGCCACACACCACAGCGGCGCCTCATCAAAAATTCTCATTCCTTTAAAAGTTTGATTGAAATTGGCAAAAAAGAGAGAAGTGAATTTTCTTTTCCCGAAGCTCCCGAGTGTATGTAAACAGCTCGGTGTCTAATTCCATTTGTACCTCTGACACTTGCTCTCCAAAGAGGCAAATTGGGCAGTTTTTCCTTAGGTAAAACACCCAAATAAATCAGGACATGGAAGGCCCGGGGACGGGGGAAGCAATGAAATCCGGATCCTTTGGGCTAGAGAATATATGAATTCCTTTTAATGAGATTTTGATTACCAGCAGTAGTGCCTCGGAGCAAAAACTCCAGCAACGATCTCGAATGTATTCTTTTGCAGGAGAAATTCAAACACGATAATGTTAATCCAATGAATGTCCATTTAGGCTGGCTAATGATGAAGCACTGGATATTACACAGTGCTCACCACGAGCATGAGGAGGGATGTCCTTTATGGGATTATATAAAAAGAAATCAGTTCCATCAGGAATGCAGTTACTCACTTGGAAACCTTCTCATTTACCGGCTCTCAGGAATCATGGGGGATCAAAAACGGATATAATGAGATCATTTCCCCCCAAGTAAAAATGCAATATGTGATTAGCCATTATTGACTATTACACCAAATGAAAAGGACTTCAATCCCACATCCATATCCTCTCACACGCTGAAGTCGGCTCATGGAAAGAGGCCTATAAACATAATTTTTTTGACTGGAAGATCCAAGGTCTTTCATTACAGAGACTTATTTTCAAGGGAAAGTGGTGTCATTATCGAGTGCTGATGGCTTTTTCTGAGAGGAATTCGAAACTCCCAAAGCAAACCCCAGAACCTGCGAGTTCTCGGGGAGTTTATCGCATCATTTGCATAAATTGGAGTACAAAAAAAAAGCCGGAGCTGCCTTTCATTGCTTACATTGCATTTCCCATCTGGCTCCAGGTGATTCGGGGTGTTCTGGTGTGTGGGAACCGAACCAAACCCCAGCCCAGAGCCAGGCTGAGGCTGTGTGAGGTAAAACGGGCAGGGACACAGGGGAGCCTCACCTGAACTCTCTGCTACCCGACCCCAAGCTCCAGACCCAAATCCTCTTCTGTTGCCCTGTTCTTCTCTGTTTTTCTAAAGTTTATCAGCCCCACAAAGGTGTGTCAGGCTCTGAGGGTGTCCAGCAACCTCCCAGAAGTGGCTTAAGAATAATTAGTGAGATGGCTGATCAGAGGGGTTTGGAAAAAGCAAAAAGATTTTAATTAAAGAGAAAATAATTTGGGTGGTTTGGGGTGCTGGACTCTGGGGGGTGGCAATGGAGGCTGCAGCCTAAACTGGTTTTTTTGTTGTTGTTGTGGGAGGTTTTTTTGTTTTTGTGGGTTTTTTTGTGGTTTTGGTTTTTTGTGGTTTTTTTTGGTTTGGGGTTTTTTTTGGTTTGGGTTTTTGTTGTTGTTGTTTTGTTTTTTGGGGTTTTTTTGGTTTTTTTTACCTTTTCCTGCCCTCCTGGTCTGGGCTTCCACGAGTTCCAAAGGCTGGAAGTTGTACATGGGATGGCATTTACTGGCAACGTCAGCTGATGTTTGTATGATATAATTAAATAGCAATTACTTCCCTTCCTTCCTTCCTTCCTTCCTTCCTTCTTCTTCTGTCTTCCTACAGCGAGCTGTGAATAGAGCATGGTGAGATCTATTCTTGGTAAAACTGTACAGTTGTGCTTCTTTTTTGTTGTCTTTTTTATTTTTAATTATTATTTTAGCAGGCACTTTCTCTGCATCATTCCAAAATAAGAAACTCGACAGCACGTATTTGAGGCTTCCAAAAATCTGATGTGCCTTTTCCTGGGTCAGAAGCAGTGCATTAGTAATGACTGAAAGAGATATTTGTTGGGTTATTTTTGTTTAAATATTCTGTTATCCTTTTACAAAAATAACAGCTAATTCATTGGGTATTAATAGACTACTGTTTTTGGAATTTTGTTCTTGCTGTAAAATTAGTTTATTTGGGTAAACGTCCCACCCAGCGGGGCTTGTCTTCAAAGTCCATGGAGATTTTGTGCTGTCAGGTGACAGATTTAGGGTAATTTGTGATGGTCAGACTGATTTGCTCCTCTCCCACAAACGTTTCCATAGATGGATTTGTGTGTGTGTGTGACCTGGGATGCAGAACTTCGCTCTTACTGGAGTCTATTCCTGGAAATTTCTTATCTGACAATTAGAACAAAGGAAAATTGAGATTATTTGTCTCAGAACTATGACAAGTACCTAACCTTCTTTCCTGGTACTCTGGAAAAAAAAACCAACCAACCAACCAACCAAAAAAAACAAAAACAAAAACAAAAACAAAAAAAAAAAACAAAAAAAAAAAAAAACCACAAAAAAAACCCCCAAAAAATCCAAAACCAACCAACCAACCAACCAACAACAACAACAAAAACAAAAACAAAACAAAAAAAAAACACCACCACCAAAAAAACATCCCAAACCAAAAAAACCCAAAAAACACCAAAAAACCACCAGATTGTGAAGTGTGGGAAGACAAATGAAGCTCACTCACAGTCAAGTCATTGAGAACAATCCCAGCTTCTTTTCCCAAGAGTTCAATCCAGGCTGTAATTCCCAATCCCCCTGGAGGCAGGGCACTTTCTGCCAGTCCTTGGTGCCTGGTGTCGAGGTTTCCCTTTCGCTGCAGAATCCCCTCACCTTTCACTGACATCCTGCACTTCCCTAACTGAATAACCCTTGTCTGCAAGGAAAAGAATTGAAAATAAAGGTTCTTACCTACTTACCCTGGAGGAAAGAGCTGTCTTGAAAGGCAAAGCCTGGCCGAGCTGGGGCTCTGTGGGTTTGTCTCCCCTGTGCTGCGAAGTCACATCAGTTTAAAGTGCAAGGCATCAGGGCTGAAAAACACAGCCAGAGCAGGCTCCACATCAAATGTTTCCAACTAATTCACCTTGAGTAATTTATCAATTATAGTGGATTTCTTCCTGCTGCATCCTGCCCGGGGGCTGCGGCGCTCACTGCCGGTGTTTGGTGTCTCCTCTGTGCTTGGAACCAGGTGTAAAACGAAAGGAACAGGAAAAATATCATCCTGGCAGTCCCTGAAGGCTGGGCAGAGCCGGCTCTTTGAAAGGGCCTCTCCCACACTGATCCCTCCGGTAAAACCACCTCTGGTTTGTGGCTGCACAGCTGGAGGAGCAAAGGGGAACCGAGCCCTGGAAAATCGTCCCTAGGGCTGAAAATTCCCAGTGGCTCCTCCGGAGGAGAAAGGGTTTCTGGTTCTTCTCTCAGCTCATCCCTGAGCGCTAAATGGACTTTTATTTTTCTAAACAGATCTCACTGGAATGTGGGGAGGAAGGAAGGAATACATTTCAGGTTCAGCCTCTGAAGGAAAAATGTCTGTGCCAAGACTCAGAAACACGACTGTCCTAGACAGATTTCGTGGGCATGAGAAGAAATTTTTTCTTTTTGGTCGTTTACATTCTTGTTTTATGTCTGAAAGGGGTTTCTGTAGCGTTTGTCTTTCCCTGTATCCAAGCATTTGGTTCCCTGTGTTTTTAGAGCTGAGCACTCTTTCAGGGAAGCCTGGGCTGTGGTTCTGTCTGTCAGTATTTGGGATTTCTCTGCCCCTGTCTGTCTGTCAGTATTTGGGATTTCTCTGCCCCTGTCTGTCTGTCAGTATTTGGGATTTCTCTGCCCATATCTGTCAGTATTTGGGATTTCTCTGCCCCTGTCTGTCTGTCAGTATTTGGGATTTCTCTGCCCCTGTCTGTCTGTCAGTATTTGGGATTTCTCTGCCCATGTCTGTCTGTCAGTATTTGGGATTTCTCTGCCCATGTCTGTCAGTATTTGGGATTTCTCTGCCCCTGTCTGTCTGTCAGTATTTGGGATTTCTCTGCCCATGTCTGTCAGTATTTGGGATTTCTCTGTCCCTGTCTGTCTGTCAGTGAGTATTTGGGATTTCTCTGCCCCTGTCAGTCTGACAGTATTTGGGATTTCTCTGCCCCTGTCTGTCTGTCTGTCAGTATTTGGGATTTCTCTGCCCCTGTCAGTCTGTCAGTATTTGGGATTTCTCTGCCCCTATCTGTCAGTGAGTATTTGGGATTTCTCTGCCCATGTCTGTCAGTATTTGGGATTTCTCTGCCCCTGTCAGTCTGTCAGTATTTGGGATTTCTCTGCCCCTATCTGTCAGTATTTGGGATTTCTCTGCCCCTCTGAAATCCCTGCCTTGTGCATCAGCAGAGCCAAAGGCCTTGGCTCCACCTGAGGACGGATTCTATTTCCTGCCCAGGTGAGTGGGAGTGTCAGTGAAACAGCAGCAGGATCATTCTCCAGCTCCCATCACACCTTCAATCAGAGCGAGCAGAAATAAACCCACCGTGGATTGTTCAATCAGGCAGGAGCAGTGCTAATCCAGCACTAAGATTCCTCATTCTTTAATGGCAATCACGGGCTGCAGGTACCATGGATACATCTCATTACAGCTGTGACAAATACATTTGTTTGCTCTGCTGTAATTTACCAAATTGGCAGATTCTAGTGGAGGGCAGAAATTATAGGTTAGGCAGACGTGCTGTTTATGGCTTTGTCCATAGAAATGCAAAGTGGAGCAGAATGAAAATGGGATTTTTTTTTTTTTTAGCTTTGTGGAAATGATGAAATTCAGGGTGAAAATGACTGATTTAAACTTTTCTTTGAAGCTGCATTTAGGAAATTGAAACTTTTTTTTCCTCATCGAGGTTCTGTTTTGAGAAGCTTTCCTTCTCTGATGTTTTCTTGCCTTTTTTCTTTTTCCCCAATAAAAAAAGGAGTAAATGAAATCTAGAGCCAAAATAATTTCAGAGCAAAATGTTAAAATTTCACTAGAATACTTTGGGAAGAAGCATTTTGGCATTTTCAAAAATAACTTAAATGTGAAATTTGGCAGAACACTTGAAATTTCCCATGGCTGTTAGGGTGTGGAATCAGCACACTAATCCTCTGAACGAATCTTATTAAAATTTTTGATTTGATTTTGTCAAAATACCGAGAGAGAGAGATCCTTGACAAAATTACATCATCCCAATCCCATTCCCCTCTGAGACCTCCTTGCTTTTCTAACCCCTCCAGACTCGGTATTTAACTCCCATTTCCCTGCTTCCCCCTCACCCACAGCTGTAGTTTGGCACCAGGGAGAAGGAAAAAAAATATATATGTACGGGAGATAAAACTTTTAAAAATCTGTTCATAGAAATAGTTTTAAATCCCAAGAATAACTCGGCACAGAATGTTCCTGAGTGCAGGGAACAGGATCCAAGTGGAACGCTGTCAGGTGCCCGGGAGCAGGAGGAGGGATGGGATGCTGGAGGGAGTTCAGAGGGAACAGGGAGCAGGGGGGACCCGGATAAAGGGAAAGATGAAAAGAGGGGAGCAGGCAGAGCTGGGCTGAGCAGTGCCCACAGAGGGACAGCACGGCACACCAATGTTTGAAGGCTCCAAGCACCAGAGAGGCGGTGGAATTCTGAATGCTAAAACAAAAAAAGGGAGATTTTTCACGGAGTAATGGCTGTGGCTTGGTGCAGGAGGAACATCTGAGAGCCCTCGGCTCCGGGATGCTGGGGAATGAGCACACCCACAGAGCTGTGAAGCACCGCAGGAGGAACTTTTCACCTTTGTTTCCTGGCAGCTCGAATGGCCTGGATGCATTTGTTGCTCAGTTTTGGGAGGAAAAAATGTGGCTGCCACATCAACCAGCTTTTAAATTCTTCTTCTTCTTCTTCTTCTTCTTCTTCTTCTTCTTCTTCTTCTTCTTCTTCTTCTTCTTCTTCTTCTTCTTCATCATCATCATCATCATCATTATTATTATTATTATCATTATTATTATTATTATTATTATTTTAAATTGTGGAGTTTGTAGCTCCACTAATTCCAAAGAAATTCCATTTTGGTGGGGAAGAACCGAAACCAGGCAGTCCTGATCCTGTCCCAGTGCAGGGCAGCACTGAACCCCACGGCCAGGAGCTGCACTGGAGCTGCACTGGAGCTGCACAGGAGCACCTGAGTTGCAGGATTTCCCTTGAGGGTGGAGGTGAAAGCAGCCACCTGCAGCCCCGTTCTAGAAAGGAGAACACACCAGCACCTGCTGAGCTGCAGAGATCCTCCCGAGCCTCCAGGACTTGACCTTCAACTGAGATCAGCATGATTTGCACTTCGCAGAGTTTCTAGGGAAGGGTTAACCCCCCCGACACGGTTATTCTGTTTATTGAGCCATCCATAAAACCACAGAAAGCCCTGAATGTCCTGCTGGACTTGTCGTTGTTGTCAAACCCGCTCCATCTGATTTTTGTGTGTATGATGGACGTGCAGCCCTTCCAGGAACAGCTCCTTTTAGCAGGACGTTTTCACAGGCTGGACAAGATAAAAAACTTGCATTACCTCAATGGTTGAATTAGTAACAATTTGGCAACCGAAGGAGAACGGCAACCTCATTGTGAGAACGCTTCTGTAACCATTAGCAACTCTGATTTGGTGTCAGGCTTAAGTGTTCCTTAAAATTGAAATGACTTGTCCTTGGAGATGCTGAATAATAGCAGGTGTCTCCGGGAGTGAGCCGTGCCTGTCTGTCTCGATTTTGTGCCTCGCTTAAAGGCGGAGGGATCCTTTGACACGGTAAATACTGCACACACATACACAAAAAAAAACCTCCAAACCCCTGCAGCAGGAGAGACAATCGGGGATAAAAATATAAACACTTTTTACTTTGATCTCTCACTCCCTCTCCGCAGGTAGTGACAGAACAATGGGTTCATTAGCGAGGTGTTTGTGAAATAGGTGCAAACTGCCTGGAGTCTCCCGGGGAGCCTCGTGAGAGAGGGAGACGAGTGGAAATGGGTGGGGATTGAGGAAAGAAGGGAAATATCCCAAGGTTCTCGGCTGGCAGGGGAATTGTGCAGCGTTCCATGGAAAAGGGTCCCTCCCAAAGGAGGGATGGATCCCTGATCCCTTCCAAAGGAGGGATGGATCCCTGATCCCTTCCAAAGGAGGGATTGATTCCTGATCCCTTCCAAAGGTGGGATGGATTCCTGATCCCTCCCAAAGGAGGGATGGACTCCTGATCCCTTCCAAAGGAGGGATGGATTCCTGACCCCTTCCAAAGGAGGGATGGATTCCTGATCCCTCCCAAAGGAGGGATGGATTCCTGATCCCTCCCAAAGGAGGGATGGATTCCTGATCCCTCCCAAAGGAGGAAGGGGTTCCTGATCCCTTCCAAAGGAGGGATGGATTCCTGATCCCTCCCAAAGGAGGAAGGGGTTCCTGATCCCTCCCAAAGGAGGAATTCCTGATCCCTTCCAAAGGAGGGATGGATCCCTGATCCCTCCCAAAGGAGGGATGGATTCCTGATCCCTTCCAAAGGAGGGATGGATTCCTGATCCCTTCCAAAGGAGGAATTCCTGATCCCTTCCAAAGGAGGGATGGATCCCTGATCCCTCCCAAAGGAGGGATGGATTCCTGATCCCTTCCAAAGGTGGGATGGATTCCTGACCCCTTCCAAAGGTGGGATGGATCCCTGATCCCTTCCAAAGGAGGGATGGATCCCTGATCCCTTCCAAAGGAGGGATGGATTCCTGATCCCTCCCAAAGGAGGGATGGATCCCTGATCCCTTCCAAAGGAGGGATGGATTCCCAATCCCTTCCAAAGGAGGGATGGATCCCTGATCCCTTCCAAAGGAGGGATGGATTCCTGACCCCTCCCAAAGGAGGAAGGGGTTCCTGATCCCTTCCAAAGGAGGGATGGACTCCTGATCCCTCCCAAAGGAGGGATGGATTCCTGATCCCTTCCAAAGGATGGATGGACTCCTGATCCCTCCCAAAGGAGGGATGGATTCCTGATCCCTCCCAAAGGATGGATGGATTCCTGATGCCTCCCAAAGGTGGGATGGATTCCTGATCCCTCCCAAAGGAGGAAGGGGTTCCTGATCCCTTCCAAAGGAGGAATTCCTGATCCCTCCCAGAGGGATGGATTCCTGACCCCTTCCAAAGGAGGGATGGATTCCTGATCCCTCCCAAAGGAAGGCAGGAGAGTTTTGCTGGTACATTCACGGGCAGCAGAATCCGTTGCCCTTACAGGGCACTGCCCCTACCCAGAAGATAAACCAGCAGGCAGAATATCTGCTGGGGGCAGGACTCCAGAAAAATGGGAGTTCCACCCGTGTGGAGAGGAAAATGCTGGAACAAACTGGGGCTGGGGTCAAGGAGCTTTGGCATCGCAGTTCCTGAGCTTCCTCTTTTGCTTTCATGGAGCACAGAAAACCTGGGGGTGTGGAAGCAGCTGGGTAAGGAGAACAACTGAATGGAAAATTATTTGCCACAAGAAAGACTTGAAGTCCCTTTTATTAGTGTGTCTGCAGCTATCCTATCCCTTCTTTCTTAATAGAGGTCTCTCACCTCCTTAACTTTTACTGGGAAATTATTTTTTTGGAGGAGAACCAGCTTTTTCAAATAAAAAATAAACTTAGGATGAAGATTTTTATTTTTTAATGCCCCAACTCCCCCACTGAAAAGTTGAGAACATAACTTGTGAGCTAAAAGCTATATTTTCCTCATTGAAAATTGAGCATTTGGCATCACTTTGGCTTGTGTTTTCATCCACAAATGGAAAGACTTCCACTGGAAGCTTTAGGGACAAAACCAGAAGTATTTAGAAGTTCTCTTGGAAAATGGTGTGTGTTGCTTGGCCAGAAGTCTCATAATGCAATTAAGACAACTTGTTCAGGCAGAGAATTATAAATGCTGATCTCTTCATGGCTTTATTGAAGAGCTATAATGTTGCCCTGAGGCTGGTGGTTAAGTTTCAGCTAAATGTTTACCCTTGACTTTTTTTTTTTTTTAGAATTAAACTTCCCAGAAATAGGGAGAGATGTCTAAAATGTTGTTATCTCTAAAACTCTATTTATAACACCCACAGCAGTGTATTTATAGCCTTATAAACGCATCTGGAAATAAATATTGCCCTGAAAACAGCCCGATTTGGATTTATTCAGGGTGCCCAATAACGAGGCAGATGCATCCACACCCCTGTTGGGAAAGCAGCAGGAATTCATCATCTGCCCTTGCAGAGCAGAGACCAAAAACTACTTATCCTGAAAAATCTGTCCAAATACCCAAATAATATGGACAAGTGAGATAAAACATTTTCAGAGTATTTGATAGATTTTTGAGAAGGAAAGGAAAGGGTCTTGCTAAAGTCCTGTTTGCCATTCCTTAACTCCACAGCTGGCAGAAGTTTGGACACCTGGCTCATGAGATGATGTAAAAAAACCCACAGATATGGCCAACTGCAACCTGTGAAGTGAAATCCATAAAGAAACTTTAGATTATTATGAAATTTACCACACAGACTCTTTCTTTTTTCTTTCTTTGTTTTTCTTTAGATGTCTCTCATGTGGGAATCCTAAAGAAGAAAAGAATTTCTGGTGCAGGTGAGAGGCAAGTGTTGAAATTCCAATGTTTCCTGCAAGCTGAAGGTTCTGGAGTGTGATTCAAGTCCGTGGTGACCCAACCCAGCAGGGTGGTGAGTACTGAGTGTTCCCAGGCCAGCATGTGAGGCATTCTTAACCACCCAAGCTATTAGCAAAACATGAAGAAAAGTTCAAGTTATGAAAGAAAATGGGCTTTGGATTCCTATTAATGATAAAATTAATTTTATACCCAAACCACTGGACAATGGCCCCCTGGAGAACAATGAAGAGAGTGAAAATCCCTCAGACAATGAATGTTGAAAGCTGCATAATAGTCTTATCATTTCTGTACAGCCTTGGTGGAGACAGCTGTAATTAATTATAAGAAAATGACAAATGGTCAAGGCTGTGCTGAAGGCAGTGGCCCTGGTACTTGACATTGTAATGCAACGGGGGAAAAGCTTGTCAAATCAAGGTTGTGTTAATTTATTAGGCAGCCATTTGTGTCAAGTCGAATAAAAGGGAGAAAAAAACAAGAGGTGAAAAGCTACTGCAAATATGAAGCATTTGGGTGGATTTTCATTCTCTATAGATTTTAGGAACGCAGTCATGCCATCCAGCTGACCTCTGCTGCAGGTCCTTGCTCCCTTGGCACTCACCCCTCACTCAGTGAGGCACCACTGGACATCCAGACAGCATTTTTAGTTTGTTGTACCCCACGGAGTCAAATCTTAGTTTGGGGTTCCACTTCAATAAACCACAAGTCTTTTCCACTCTGTCAAAGTTTATTGTCTTTAGCTCTTGTCAAAAGATGATTCAAAACTCTCCCTTCAGCCCCTGGGGTTCCTCATACCCAGCAGCAGAGTCCTGTGGTCAAACTGTTGGGTCAGCACCCAGGGAAGGGGAGCTTCAGCCTTGGCTGGGCTCCTGACTCCTTGTGTGCACTTCTGCTTTCTTCTGTCTTGTGTTCCAGCCACAATTCCTGAATTCTTCTTCGTCTGTTCCACCCACAACTCCCAAAAACACAACTTTCTTTTAGCCCTTCAGGTCCCAACAAGGCTTTGGATAGGATTAAACCGAAGCAAAAGATTAATATTTGTAAGCAAACTGAAATTTGCTGTTTGCTGTTTGCTTTCAGCACAGCCTAGCAGCCTCGTAGGACAGATTTGGGGTTGTTTTGTTTTGTTTGTTTTTTTGGTGTGTTTTGGTAGGTTTTTTTGTTTGTTTGGGGGTTTTTGTTGGTGGTTTTGTTTTTGTTTTTGTTTTTGTGGGGGTTTTTTTTGTTTTTTTTTTTTTTTGCGGGGGTTTTTGTTGTTGTTTGTTGGTTTTTTTGTTTGTTTGTTTGTTTTGGGGTTTTTGGTTTTTTGTTTTGTTTTGTTTTTGTTTTTTGTTTTTTGTTTTGGGGGTTTTTTTGGTCACTAACAAACATGGCAAGAGCCACAGACTGCAGCCAAGTGAAAAAAACATGTGACAGGCAACGTCCAGGAATCCTGGATCCCTGACTCCTTCCAGCATTAAAATGCAGGCCTTGGAAAATGTCCTTGTGCTCTCAGCCCCTGGAGAGCATCATGACACTGCCCAAATGGGTTTGTGTAGGAAATGGGCCCTAAAAGGCTCCAAATGACATCCTGGTGATTCTCCCTGAATATCAGCATATGGGCATTTAACACAGATGCTGCTCTAATTATGATGCATTAAGAACTTTATGTCAACAGTCCTGAACTCCAGTCAGACAACAGAGCGTAGGTAGCAGTTGTTACAAAACAGAAGGATTCTTAAGAGACCCCTAATCTTCACTAATCTCTGCATCTTGGGTGTTTTTTTGAAACTTTAGAAAATGCTGTAAGCATAGAAAAGGACCTTTATATGTGAGAAAACACTTGAAATTTTGTTTTTTTTTTTTTTTTTTTCTGAATGGTGCCTTTCTGGCTATTTAACCAGTTAACTCCCATTTGAGCACTCAGACCAGAAGGTGACAGTGTGAGGGTGCTGCTCTGCAGCTCTCCAGGTGGCTGTCACCAGCCCATCACTCCTGTTTGCATCATTCATCAAATTATGCCTGCAAGAGGTGACTGATCTAACTGTGAAACAACCCCTCCTCCAAAAATCAGGAATTTTTTTTTTTTTTTTTGCTTGATCAGTTGATTGTTAAGATTTGTGTGGTTTGGTAGCGTGGATCTGATTAGAGACACCTCTGGCTGAATGTTAAACATTTATTTGCTGGGATGTGACTCTGAGCAGGGCTATAAATCTGTTTATATCCAGATGTCTAATGGATGGCTGGCATTTCAGAGTTGTTTGAGGTGGTGAATCGCCAATTTCACATCCTTTTGCCAGCCTTTGTGTTCAGAGGATCCATCTTCCCCTTAGACACGGCCTGGTGTGGGCATTGCCCTCGGGGCTGTGGTGTGGGGGGTTATATTTGATGTATTTATGTGTTGGTGTGTGTTACGGTGCTGGTGGATAAAAGCTGTGCCTGGATTGCTCTGGGCAAACCAAACTGGGATAAACTGGTGGTGAAATGGCAGGGAATGGTGCCTCAGCAGCACTCAGAGTGTGAAACCACGGGCACTCTGGATCCTGGTGTGAAAAATGACGTTTCACGTTTTTATATTAATTTATAGGTTTAATAAAAATAAAATAAAATAGAATAAAAATAGACAATTGGGAGACAGGAAAAGAAAGGTTTCTCAGCTGAGGGTGCGAAACCCGACACACCGCACATTTCAGGTTTCTTGGTATTTAAGGGTCTTTGGTATTACATATTTAAATGAGCTAATGCATATTTAAATATTCACTTCAGTCTTAAGACTCCCCTAAATATACAATTCATCTGTAAAATTCCATGTAGTCTGGGCAGGTTGTAAATCTGTCTTTCAAAGATCCCACTCTGAAAAAGACTTGATGTTCCTTATCAGTTTTTTTGGCGTCTGGGTGTCCGAAGTAGATGCCACTAATCCTTCTCAGCCATAAAGTATTAATTGCCCCTCATCAGTCACAGGAATGTTGGGCCTCTTCTCTATTTTGTTAAAAAATACAACCCCCATCTCTTACTTTGTTACAATTAGGAAATATACCTTCATTACATTTTTAAATTCTACAAATAAAAGAAAATACTCTTACATTATACGTATAGCATTCGTGTCAATATTTGCGAAAAGCCAACTCTAAAATGTGCATTTATAACACTGGTGTGGGGCAAAAACACCTTCACAGCAGTGGTGCCATTAAAATTGGCCCTGAAGCAACTGGCGAGCTGGATTGAGGCTGATTTTCTTAGCCCAAGTTTTCTGGCTGAAGATGATGAGTCTGTGATTTTTTTTTTTATTTTTTTTGTTGTTGTTGTTGAGGCTCAAGACATGAAAATGCGTCTGAAGTCTTTCATTTCCACCTATTGAAAGTGCTTTAAAAGGGAAAGAAACAAACAGATGGCTCTCATTAGCACAAGAGTGCTTTAATCTTTTGCACATTTTAAATTTTATTTTCCTTCCAGTGTTTGTAAGTAAATTGGTACAAAATTAAGACTTCACCAGAGCAATTGAATTTCACACATTTCAAGCCATGAAAGGAGAGGTGGACTCCGTCCAAATTGCGACAACTGATGTAATCCTGGCATCACAATTATCTATTATCATCGACAATTCTAAGTGAATGAAATGCACACATCCCACTCCAGCAAACTCGCCTGAAAGCCCCGTGTGCAACTGGGGATCTTGCCTCTACCATCCCACCAAAGCAGCTTTTATTTTAAGCTGGAAAAGAAGGTTTCTGATGTCTCCCCCTTGTAAATAGAATTACATTCTTTAGGGCTTGTTTTGTATGATGGAAATCGAGGTCTGATCCTCTCCTATTTATTTTCGGGAAAAAGGGTGAAAATTGGAGGATGGCTAGATTTGCAACATCAGAAAATGAAGACTCTTGGGGAAAAAAAAGATTTTAATTCTGTTCCCCTTAAAGCAGAATTGTGTATAAAGTGGCTTTTCTACTTCCTAGGAGT
Source organism: Phylloscopus whistleri (assembly GCA_017589585.1). Classification (NCBI taxonomy): domain Eukaryota; kingdom Metazoa; phylum Chordata; class Aves; order Passeriformes; family Phylloscopidae; genus Phylloscopus; species Phylloscopus whistleri. The sequence goes on along the minus strand of JADMLD010001062.1, from coordinate 2,300,613 downwards.
TTTCTTGGTTTCTGAAAAAGAATGTTTATTTTTGGTGGCAGTGTACAGCATACTGATTAAAAAAAAAAGGCTTAACATTTCAGTTATGCTGAGGAATTTTGTTTTGAGCCTAACCTTTTCAAAGAGTAGATGTTTTACCAGAAAATGGAATACATCTCATACTGGAAAGTTATTTTTAAGTGGGGGGGAAAAAAGGAGCATTCTCACTTGGCTAATATACAGTTTTTCAGGTTTTCCTGTCTAATTTGGATGAGGGAAAGTGCTTCAAAAAATAGTGTGTCAAAATCTGAATAAGTTAAAAGGACTTGATGTGGTTCTCCTTGGCAAACTTTGTTTTCCTTGATATTTACACAAAAAAAAATGTTCTGTCCTAGATGTTTTGCACACACTTCTCAGGACAAAGTCAGCTGCTTTGTGTGGGCTCCTGGGAGGCCAGAGAACATCAGAATTTTTTTATTTTTCTTTTTAATTTTTTTTTCCTCTCAGGATTTCGATTCAGAATGATTCAGTCATGATTCACACCAGGAGAAATTATCTTGCTGCCTTCCTGTTGCTTCTGGCAGTTCAAGTCAGGTGTGAATGACTCTGCTGCTGGCATTTCTCTCCACGGGAGAAGTTCAAAAGTCATCCTGGCCATTTTCTAGGCCTCGGAGCTTTATGGGTGTGGAGAGATCTTTCTTGGACAATCCTTGGGCTTTATGGCAGCTGAGAGAGAAAAGTGTTTTAATTCCTTATTCCTGGTGCTCTGCAAAGGTGAAGAGTCCACCCACTCCGCAGCCAATTTGTGCCAGTGCTGAAATAATCTTCCATTTGAAAGCTCTTCAAGCTCCCTGCCCTGCAGCTCCTTGGCTCGGGTTTTTTAACCTTATTGCTTTTGTTTCATCTCTCACAATGAGCATTCGTTTCAGCACCGCTCGCAGATTTATTGAGCAGGCTCAGAAGAGCAAAGAGAGGAGGAGGAGGAGGGACACAAATGAGGTCCTTAAGAATCAGAATTTCAATTGAAATAATCGATTTTTTCCATTTTGTTCAGGAAAAAAAAAAGAAAAAAAAAAAAAAAAAAAAAAAAAGGAGGTTTTGAAAAATCTTCTTCCTTTCCTCCTTCTCTGCTCCTATAAGCAAACAGAAGGGAATTACTTTGATTTCCTTGGAGGTGCCTATGAGCTCATGAGTTCATGAAAAGGTAACTGAGATGATGACACCTAAACCTTTAAGTGTAACAATTTATGAAGACCTTCCCACAAAGGTCTGACTGCACCAGTTCTATTTGTCATAAATACTTGTACAGGGATTTTTTTTTTTTTTTTTTGGTGGAGTTTAAAACATAATAAGTCATAGACCCACAGGTGTTTCAGGCAGGCTTTGCTGAGGGGGAAATGTGGCCCAGATCTTGTAAATGTCACGATATTTTATACATGTTATGCAGATAAATTTCATTTGTGGAGGGAATTTGAACCTTTGGGAGGAGCTGTCTCTGGCACCACGGAAGGATGGAGGGCAGGAGGAACCCTCAGCCTCTGAGAGGTTCTGATATTGAGAACCCTGACCCCAAAGCTGCCCCTGGCCAGGTGAACAGGGTCAGAAATGTGCTCTGAGCAGGAGCAGAGCATCCCCGTGGTGCCCTGGGGGAGGAAAGGAGCCAGCTCAGCAGAGTGACAGCGACAGCCACAGGGCCACAGCAAGGGGCTCCAGCCCTTCAGAGTGCTTTAGAAAAAGAAAATAATACCGAAACCCAATGTTTTTAAGGGGCTTGTATTGAACATGTGTTAAAGTTCAGCCCAAACTGGCATTTAGCTGTTAGATCTGTTCCAGAAATTGTATTTCAGGCAGCATTTGCTGCAACAGTGGGACCCTGAGAACAGGGAGGGGAGGAAACGAGCAGGGTGTACCAGTGCCTCTCTAATAAAACACCAATCCTACCTCTTCTTCAGGAGCTGTGACTGCCAGAAAACAATTCCAGCCTCATGTAGAGTTTGCCCCTGTCTTTCCCTCCAACCCAGCACTAAGCAGTGTATTGCAGGAGTGTAATTTGATGGGTCCACCTTTGTGTTGTGCCCTTTCCCAGCTCAAACATAACATCAGTTATGGTTTGTGCTGGAGGCTATCATTATCCTCTATAGATAGAAATGTTCTATTGCCTCAGTCAAAGGCGTGGAGTTCGTCCAGAGGAGTTATTGTTTGGAGGCCAAAATGTCTCCAGTTCATATCCTCGCTCTCGTTTCCATTATTGTATCTGCGTGATATTAATTTCTGTCTTTGAGGGGAAAAAGAAATCCACCCAGTGCCATGAGAAGAGGGCAGAAATGAAAGGGAGTGTCTGAGGACATCTCCCCTGGCATAACTTTCCATCTTGGCAAGAGCATATATTGAGGGGCTCCATTTAAATTCATAAATAACTTTTTAAAAAATGTTGGAAGGTGTCCCAAATTCTGGGTTTTTTTCACTAGGACAGGGCTAGTGTTTACCCTTGTGTTAAAAAATAAGAAATTAAATAAAATCAAGGAACCCCAAACCCCACTGTGATGCACATAACGTATGAGAGAATTAACTTGCTCTGGTGGGGCCTCTTCTAGAGGTTTAATCCAAACAGAAACAGAATTTTGTTGCAGGAGTTGGTAAACAGAAACTGGGAAGCAGTCGAGGCAAGATCCAAAACAACTGCTATGATTTATATTTACTCAGGGAAATGCATTATAATCATCATTGCCTTTTATCTCAGCCATGGTGTAGAAAATTACCTTCCAGTGTCACAATTTATAAAAGGCTCTCGGAATGTTTATCACCAGTGCACAATGATAACAACAGCAGCAAATGGCAGGATTCTTTTAACAGCTCTTCAGGAGACTCAAGAAATCTGCACTAGAGGTAGCCAGTAATTGGCAGAGATAGGGGAAAAAAAAATGTAATAAAGTTGTTGAAGTTACTTTCTGCTAATAAAAACTCCATTACTTGAGAAACTCGAAACTTCCTGCAAAGGGTAACGCTTGTCAAGTAGGTGTGAATGCTCAGAAGTGTGAGACAGAGGCCCCAGAACTGCTCAGGACTGCCAGACTGAGCAGCTGCAGATCCTCAGAAGTCCGGCCCCAGCTCTTTCCTCTCGAGCAGACTTTCCTTGCCACCTCTCAGCCTTACGGGAAAAAAGATTTTTTTTCCTTTTTCTTTTTTTTTTTTCCCCAGTAATGTTTGCACATCCAAGTTTGCAGATTTGGCCTCAGAAGTCATGCCTGCAATACAAACCTCCTTGTCTGGCATCCTCCAGCCACCCCTGTCCCCACTGAGCTGTGCCACTGTACAGCTGCCAGAGAGCCAGAGCCTCCCTGAACACACACACACCAAAAACCAGGCTGGGGGCAGAGAGCACTCCAGTGCCCACCCTCCCCTGCCTCTGTGGACAGCAGCCAGGTCATTTATTGAAAAGAAAAGTATTTCAGCCAGCTGGACAGTGGCACTTGGCTGCCCTTGCAGGGCCTCCTTGGCATTTACTTTTGCCATGGGTGAGCTCAGCGTGCTGAGGTGGCTGCTGCCCCTGAGATGGGCATGGAGTGAAGATACAAAACATGGAATTAAGGTACACAACACCCTGGGCATGGGATGAAAATACAAAACATGGGATGAAGGTACACAATACCCTGGGCATGGGATGAAAATATAAAAAATGGAATGAAGGTACACAACACCCTGGACATGGGATGAAGGTACACAATACCGTGGACATGGAATGAAGGTACACAATACCGTGGACATGGAATGAAGGTACACAATGCCCTGGCAACAAGGAGTTCAGCACAGGAGGCTCAGACACCCCAGCCTGACCCTTCCTCTTCAGCCACAGTGTCTGTGCTGCTCCTGGAGCTCCAGGCACCAACGCCTGACCACCCCCAGCTCCCACCTGAGGCTGGAACAGCTGCCTGGATATCCTCTGCTCCCTCTTGCTTTCTGCATGGACAAGGCCAGACAAAGCAAAGATTCCTGTTCTGTTAATTGTGGGATTGGTCACGAGGGCTCCTGCCTTTAAAAGTGCACCACAGCACTGGAATTATTTCAGCATTACCCCAATTCCTTCTGTTCCTTGGAAGAAACCAATGTCTTCAAGGTCAGGACTCACTCTGCATTGATTTCTTGCCAGGGGATTTAGTCTCTAAGTGATGGATTGCGTGGTGAACTGATAAATTTTTTCAAAATTAGTAAAACTTCCCAGTGCAGCTTTAATTGTTGGCATTTTCTGGGGAGTGGGTGTATCACAGCTCTGTCTTCTGTCACTGCTTCCCTCTGCAGGGAGCATTTAGGAGGCCAAAGCCCTGCCCAGTGGCCTCCCATCCTGCTTGGGAGCTCTGGTAAATGTGTGCAAGGATTCTGGATGTGATGAGCCAGGTCTGCAGCTGACTCCAGTCCCTGCCACCCCCTGGATCCCAGCAGCTGCCACTCTCCATGGGAATGCCCAGCAGAGCCTTTCCCTGGCTCCTGGCAGCTCCAGCTCTGCCAGCCTGGGCTCTGCGTGACCTGCCCCATGTGGGCTGAGCTGTGCACCTCAGTTTTGGGCACTGGGAGGCTTTGTGGGCCAAACAGAGCCTCAGTGCTGCTCCAGCCTCACCTGGAAGAAAAACTCCTGCAGTTTCTCTGGGTGGCTGCACTGCCACGTGGAGATGGAGCAGGAGAGTGGTGGCCCTTGGGAAGCAAAACCCCTTTTTCTCCTCCTCAGCTCTTCAGCATTCACCACCACTCGTGGCACTGCTGAGACTCCAATAAGATTTCATCAGTCATGGTTTTGCAGTCCTGCTAAAGGGGAAAAAAAAAAAAAAGGTTCAGATTTCATTAAACAATGAATGGGCAGGGTAAAATTCAGTGAGATTAACTGGGCTCTATTTTAGATGCCAGTCATCTTGAAAGCAATGAGCAATGTCAGGATGGATGAAGTAGGAAGTGCTGGAGAAATGTCACCACTGGGAATGAGACAGAGACCTCCACAGGGAGACAGGGATGTCTGCATTTGCTTTGGTAATGTCTAAATGAGGAGCTCAGGTTTAATTTTTCATAACATCACCGGGCAGCTTTCGAAGGCTGATGTTATTTTTCAGAAAAAGGCTCACATCTCCTCTCCTGGAGGTGAGCAGGAGAGAAACCCTTCTGCAGCCTGCTCCTGTTAATTGCAATATTATTCACATGCTCTTGTAATTATTTCAGGACCTGTTCCAAATATTTTTTAGCTGGGACCCGATGATAATGAACTCCCAAGGCCTGTTTTCCTCCAGCTTGCAGTGTCATGCTAAATGGACTGCAACAAGGAGTGCTGCCGTGCCCGAGCTGTGCTGGAGCCAGAGCATCATTTGCAAATGTGTTTTTTGGGAGCTGCTGATATTTCTCACCACCTCCTTGCCGAGCGAGCAGAACACTTCCCACTGCCGAAATCCGAGAGTGAGAACTTTCCAGGCTGCTCCTCCTGACAGTGACCAGCAAAGCATCAAGCCAGGCTTTAAAAGGGGCTGAGGAGCCCGGGGCAATGCAGCTCCTTTTGTTCTCTGGGAAGGCACCCGGGGTTTTGGAAGGACGGAATATCTGCCTGCCAACAAACCAACCCCACCTTTGGGATCTCAATTTCCCCAGAGAAAGCTCTCCAAAAGCAGCAGTGGTGTCACCACAATATTGCTGCACTGTTTAGTGCCTGCCCAGCCAAGTGTGTGCCTGCCTATATATAACATATTTTATATATAACGTTATTTTTTATTTTTCACACCAGTTTCCCTCTGGTGGCTAAAATTAAGGCAGAAATGGTGAGGAGGAGAAGGAGGCAGCCCGAGGATGGGAGCACTGGTAGAAGGTGATTGATAATGAAGATGTTTCAGAGTGACAGGCTCCAGGAGCTGGAGCTGCCCTGTGGCAGCCAGGGCGAGGGCAGTGCAGAGCTCAGGGGTGCTCCAGCCCCAGATCCTCGGGATCAGGCACAGAGGATGCCCAGGCTCTGGGCTCACCACGAGTTTAATTGTAGCAGCTCAGCTTTCTGCAAGGGTGAGGAGGATCCTGGAAACCTGTTTGCACAGGAGCGTCTCAAATTCATTTGGAGGCAGTGTAATTACCTGGAATGTCGTTTGGTTTTTTGTCCTTCTGAGGTGGCTGAAATCTTGCACGTTTCCCCAAAAAAAAAAAAAATGACAGAGCCAGCCACACACAAAAGAAAACAACTTGATTTAGCCTGGTGATATTTGCAAAGTAATAAAAGCAGCAACATTCTAAGGTGAAGTAATATAATTAACATATTCTTTCCGTGTTAGGACAGCGTGGTTTGTTTGGTTTTTTTTTTTCTGGTAGTGATTTGGGTTCCTTGGTGGCAAAATGATGAGAGGAAGGTTTATTCTTGTTCTTCAAGGGACAGCAATATGCTGGAGTGAAACCATGCCATCATTATTTTTTTTTCCCTCCCCTTTATCAGACATTTTATTGTTCATGAAAAAAATGTTTCAGGGAAAAAAAACCCCAAACAACGTAACATGGGGTGAATGAACAATGTGCCTGCTGTTTGTGGAGATAAACACCAAACAGAGTGGGAATTAAAGGCTCTCATCACAAGTGTCATTTTTTTTTTTTTTTTTTTTTTACCACAGTGGAAATGTTTCCTTCAGCACCATAATAGAAACACCTAATGTCAAATATTAAAACAGCCCCTCAAAAATAAATCCCAGCAGTTCTGTGTGATTTGGTGGCTCTCAGCACATGGGCGAAAAATGCTCTTTGTTGTCACTCCCAGCATCTTTCCTGTGAGTTTTTCCTGTGGCTGCTCACCCCCTGTCCCTGCCACGGAGCCAGGCTTTGGGATCCACCCTTCTGGAGATCCAATTCCCACCAGGAAAAGCAGGAGAGGCAGATTGACAGCTCTTGTTTTCAGCACTGCTCTATTCTTAGAGAGGAGCTACATGAGGAGGATGAGTCGTTTCAAAGGCTTTGCCAGCAAATGATGGATCCTCTTCTGGGTCACGAATTCTTGTCACCTTGTGTATTAATAGGATGTGCCAAGGTTTGGGGTTTTGTTTTTTGGGGTTTTTTTCTCCCTGAGTTTCCTTGCTTGCAGTCAGTCACACGGGTAACAGAGCCACCAAGAGCTGAGCATCTGTGACCCACATGCTGGGGAAGGGAGGGGAGGAGATCAGGAGGCAGTGCTGGAGTCAGGAGCTGGGCTGGCTTGGCAGGAATGTCCCTGCAGTGCTCTGAGCAGCACTGGGGAGGGGCTGCAGGGGTGCAAGGCAAGGGAAGGGCTGTGGGGTTGTCCCAGACACCTCCTGCTGCCCTCACACCAAACCCTGCTCGGGGAGCTGATGCCTTGAGTTTTATCTTTCATGTATTTTTCGTTTATTTCTGTCACTGCTTCCCTCTGCAGGGAGCATTTAGGACGGCAAAGCCCTGCCCAGTGGCCTCCCATCCTGCTTGGGAGCTCTGGTAAATGTTTGCAAGGATTCTGGACGTGATGAGCCAGGTCTGCAGTGACTCCAGTCCCTGGTTCTGTGCTGCCCAGGGTGCAGCTCTGAGCTCACATCAGGGTCACTCAGCTCTGCACAGAGCAGGGACACAAAACAAATCCTGCTCCTGCTGCACACCAAGCACAGCTGGGACAAGTGTTCAGCCCCAAAGCACAAACAAGGGTGGCTGGAGGGAGAAAACAACAAGGATGGGACTGAATAACCTGGAGCTGGTTATGGTGAGGAGTAGCAGGAGGTTTGGCCAGTTTAGATATTGCAACAACAACAAAACCCCCCAGTCTTTTACTTTTAACACCACGTTACAATCATAAAAAAATATACATTCATCACATTTCTAAACTCTATTAAATAAAAGAAAATACGGCACAGCCTTCCCACATTGTATATAGTATTCATCTTAATACTTGCAAAAAGCCAACAATATAATATTAATTTATAACACCTGAGCTGTCCAGCTGGGGCTGGTTCAAGCTGGAATCCCCTGCCTGCCCCTCCTCAGCTGCAGGAAGGAGCAGATTCACTGACTGGTGCCTGGCAATCACTACCTCATTCCATTTTCCCATGGAATCAGGGAGCCTCAGCCTGCCCGTGGGTGGCAGGATGCAACAGTTAGCTTTGAAATTAAACGGTGAAGAAACAAATGAATAATTAGCAGACAGATAATGTGAATTAGCCCCTATGTTATACATGAAGTTCTGCTCCAGTTATTGGACTGTTGCACAGTACTAAGCTGAAATCCATGCCCTAATTATTTGCCTTGATGTGAGTGTCTCAGCTTTTTGTGCTAAATGAATGTAGGTAAAGATAAAAACGCATTACAAAAAGTCAGGATTCTAATGTAAGATAGGCCAGTGCTAATTACTGGCTAATCATTGTGTTAGAGTAATTATATTATGTGCTTTCAGAGCCTTGCTTGGTGCCAAGCTGAACACTAGCATATAATTTGTCAGATAGGAGTTAATTTTTCTTGTTATCATAACAAGAGAGCATTTTCCCTTTTTAAAATTTTTTTTTCCCTCAGTATTTTTCAGGAATGTGTGATTTTACCACCACTCTACAGGTTTTTCTTCTCTCATTAGTCTCAAGGAGCTGCTGAACAAAGGCTGTTGGGGTCTGGTTTAGGGCAGGTTTCCCTCTAATGGGACAGAGCACCACCAGCCCCTGGCTGAGCAGTGCACTGGATGGGGATCATTATATTTTTTCAAGGTGATTATTTTCACTGCTGACCTCCTTGCTGGAGCCAGAGCTTTTCTCAGGCAGGCACAATGGCAAAGAGTCAGGGTTTTTTTAGCACTGGAAACCTCCCAGGCCTTCTCCTGTCCTGTTTAAAGCACACCCAGCATCCTTAAATACCCCAAATAAACACAGCCAGGAGAGCTGATAGCACTGCAAGTCAACACAGGATTTTTAAATAACTGTTTACCCTGATAGCAATTATGGGAAGATGGATGGTTTGAATCTCCAGAGCAAGCAAATAGTTGGAAATAGCTATATTCTTTGCTTAACTTCTGTTCCCATTATTCCACAGACATGTGGAATATATCATTAATTTTAAACAGGGAAATAAAACCAAATTGAAGGGCCTAGATTCAAAGGCAGCACCTAAGCATCACCATTTATTCTCTCTGTAATGGCTTGAAAAATCTGTGTTGAGCTGCCTATGGCAGAGCTGGCAGAAGAGTGCTTCCAATTAAATACAGATTTTATGTGGATCAAATTTAGAAACTTTTACTAGTTGAAGGTGCCTGTTAAACTTTGTGGGGACAAATGGTTCTCGGATCCCTAAAAGTTACACTCTTATCTGCTTTTTATATATTTATACAGGCAGTTCTTTCTGTCTGGCTCTCTTAATATAAAACCTTTTTTTTTTTCCTTCTTATTAAAAAAAAATAATGATTTGATTTGGTTTAATTTATTTCCTGCAAAATCTTTCTGTCTTTGACACGCTGAATCCACTTCCTGATTTAGACCTCTGATCCCAGAGACATGGCTGGGGTTTGGTACATTTCTTTCCAGCTACAGCTCAATCTGAAACGCAGCTCTTTCCTGAAGGTTTTGGGGCAGGTTTTTTGCACGTTGCTCGTTGCTCGTGATGTCTAATTGGGAATAATCTTCAAAGGAGCAAAGTATCTGGAGTTCCTTTAGCACCTGAAAAGATGAGGAGTCCCTTAGAGAAACCTGGCCCCAGGTGTGAGTGCTGATCACACTGCAGGGTGGGATTTGTTGTTTTCCAGCCTGCAGCCAGCGGGATAATGGAGATAATTACCTGTCCCTGGCATCGACAGTGAGGGAGGGGCAGGGCAGGGCACTGCTGCCTGACCACCCTGGACATCCCCTGGGGAGCTCGGTGTCACCTGGGGCTGTCACACAGGACCTGGCCAAGGACCACTCCCAGCGTGGACAGAGCTACTCCACACTGCAGCACAAAGGAGTTAATTGTAGGAGTGAGAGATGTAATTCTGCGTGGGGCCAGCCTGTTATCAGCCCCACAAAGGTGTATCAGGTGTCCAGCAACCTCGAGAAATGGCTTAAGCATGAAAACATGCCTTTTTTTTTTTTTTTCTTTTTTCTTTTTTTTTTTTTTTGGTGAAAACAAAGGCAGGGCCCGAGACAGAGCAGTGCTGGGCTGGGCTGGGCTGGGCTGTAGCCCTGACCCGCTGTAAATCCTCACACAATCCCATCCCACTCTGGGTTTCCATTTCCCGCCCGGCAGTGTTTGCCTGCCTGGATCACCGGGCTCTGCAGGGCAAGGATTGGTGCTCAGGATGTTTGCTCTGCCTCTCCTAATAGAGTCTGGGCTCTCAGGTGGCTGCTGTTCATCATGAATTATGGATGGCTGGCAATGCTGCCCAGCCAGCTCTCAGCATCTGCTGGTACCTGGCAGAGATGAGGTTTTACAGGGGTGGAAACTCTGCTGGGGGATTCTAGGGCAGGGCCAGCACGGGGGGAAGGCAGGGAAAGGGGCTGCACCTTTTCTGTGGCCAGCTCCTGTGCTCCGTGCCTTGAAGAGGGATGGGATGTAGCCACGGTTTGTGCCTGCCATGTTGTGATTTCAGAAAATCCTTTCCCAGGGACTCTTGTGGTAAACAAGGGATGTGTTATTGTAAACTATCATATTTTTCCACATTCTTTCCCAGAGGAGGGAATTTGCTTGATGGCCCCTTGATGTGGCCAATGGGTCCAAGGATCCCACCTCTTAGGTGGGCTCCTTGTGAAAAGGTATAAAAGACAGGTACTTTGATAATCAACCAGGATTTTGAATCTTCAGCCTTCTGAGAGTCTGTGTCCCGATTTCGTGCTCTACAGCGACAACGGGAGATCAGCTAAGCCACCCTGCAAGGTGATCTGAATGATGATGGAGGGAGTGGGAAGGAGAAGGCCACTCCTGGGGTTGTAACTTTGAGGAGCTGCTCCAGAGTCAGCTCTTCTGGGTCTGGCTGTGGAGCTGCTGGCACAGAAATGGCTTTTTTGGGGCAGGGCAGCTCAGGGGTGGCACAGAAATGGCTCTGGCACATATAGGAAGCTCTGGGGGGGAGACAAAATGCAGATGAGTGTCTGGAGTCTGACACAGATCCCGAAATAAGGGAAGAGAGAGGACACACAGCACAGGGGGAGAGCAAAGGAGGCACCTGCTCCTCGGTGTCCATCGTGCTTTATATCTCTATCACTGTATTCTAAACCCTTAAACTCTATCTAAATGTGACATCACACACTTCTGTTCAAACCACACCCCCACAATCCCAGGGCTGTCACTCAATTTTGGGAGCTGTTCCACGGCCCCAGGTGGAACGCAGGGTTTGCTTGGGGGTCAGTGCCTGGCAGCACAGAAAGCCTGAAACTCTAAGTGCCCAGGATCAAACTGATCCCACAACTGATCCCACCAAAAATCCCAGCTTTGCTCACTGACAGAGAATAACACAAACCCCCCTGATGGTTTTTACTCCCCAAAAACGTGACCCAGAAATGTATTTTTCACACTGCTGTGGGGATGGAGGCAGGGCTGGCTGGGGAGTGACAATGACAATTGGCAGGGTCCCCTCTCTGCGGGGCTGGGACAGACCGGGCAGGGCTGGGGGGCTCCGGAGGGCTCCCGGCTCGCAGGATTTGGGGCAGGGGAGGTGCAGGACGTGCCCCAGACCCTTTTCCCCGAGGGCAGCAGCGTTAACTCGGGTTCTGTGCCCCGGCTCCGAGCCAGCCGGCGCTCGGCAGCCAGCGGATGGCACTGTTGTTGCGAGGAAACTTGGGAAAAAAAAGGGGAAAAAAGAAAAAAGAAAAAAAAAAGAAAAAAAAAAAAAGAAAAAAAAAAGAAAAAAAAGAAAAAAAAAAAAAAAAGCACTATTTAACACTCCAGAACTGTTTGGATGGAAGTTTTCCATTGAAAACAGTTTTTGCCGAAATGGAAACGTTTCACGGCACATGTCTGTACTCCATGAATTTTTAATGGAGGAAAATGCAAATTACTCGGTTTGACTTTGTAATTGCCACATAGCTTGGTTCTCCTCATCGCATTGGGCCGCTTTATTAATTTATATGGCTACACTATTTCAATATAATTCTTGATTTTAGAGGGTTTGGGTGGTTTTTTGTTTGTTTTGCCTTTGGTTTTTGGGTTTTTTTTCCTTTTTTTTGTTTGTTTTTTGTTTGGTTTGGTTTGGTTTGGTTGGTTTTTTGGGGGGTTTGTTTGTTTGTTTGTTTTGGGTTTTTTTTTGGTTGTTGTTGTTGTTGTTGTTTTTTGGGATTTTTTTTTCCTATCCTAGTGATTCAAAACCTCAAACAATAAAATGTAATTGCATTGTGGAAAAGGAAGAAATTTTCAAAATTGACTCCGAATTGAAGAATTTTTGTTTTGGTTTTCTGAAACTCTTTCCAGAGAGTTTTCTGTCAGTTTCTCTCAGTTGGTGAAACAAAGACAAACCTCTTCAATCACACTGGTCAGAGCAGAGGGACAGCAAGGAGAAGTCCCTCCTAGGGAAAGGAATGCAAAGGTTACAATTAGGAAAACGTGTCTGTGGTTAGCAGAAAACTCTGTGGGAAAGAGTTTCAGAAACCCAAAACATCTCAGGCACCACCCAGGGCTGCACATCCTGGCTCGTTTGGGTCTGACCCAGCTCCTTTGGTGCTGTGTCAACACTGGAGACAGACCCACCTCATCTTCCTGCCCCTGCCAGCTCTTCAGCAGCCCTGCAGAGTCCCCAGAGGAGGGAGAGCAATTCACACTGTAATATTAATAACTGTGGGGGCCTTTGGCCTTTAATAATTAACAAAGTGCTAACTGTGGCTGGATGTTCCTTTTCCTGATTCCAATTACAGAGCCATTTGGCCCCGGCTCAGCTGAGGGAAGTGGCTGAGCAGCAGTGTTCTAGCAGAGACCCAGAGCTGAGAGAAATGCTTCTCCTTTGGCCCACACAGTCGATTAAATAAAGCTTTGGGCTCCAGCACTGGAGAAGCCAAAGCATCGGGTGCTACAGAAGAATAAAACACTTCTGCAGCCCAGCCATCCCGAACCAGGGACTGCCTCAACACCAGAGGCAGCTCCTGGAGCCTGCTGACAAATAACCTCTCCCAGCCCAAGTGTGGTGGTTTAAGGGAAATTTGGGAGGAGAACTCCCAGGGAAACCCTCCCTCCCCCCAACCTGTTTGGGAGAAAAACCTCCTCAGAGAGAAAGTGGAAAGAAACCTGTTTATTAAACTGGCAAAAACACTCCCCCAGCACAATAAATTGAACAATACCAGATGACAGATGACAAATTAGGGAAAACAAAGTCCCTCCTGTAGATGGTTTCTGGTCTCAGCTCTTCCTCGCTGGGAAAAGTTGCGGCACTGGAGAGATCTTGGTGGGTCTGGTGCAGACTCCCCTGGAGCCTTCCCACCCCTGGGTCTTCAGTTTGGGGAGGTTTGAGCAGTCCAAAAAACAGGCAGAAAAAAGGGAAAGAAAGGAAAAAAAGGAAAAAAAGGAAAAAAAGGAAAAAAAAGGAAAAAAAAGAAATCTGAAGCTGCTCAGACCTAAGCTATGCTAACTAGCTACAAAGCAAAGCAAAGCGAAAGTGAGTGCCAAATAAAACCCCTTGCTGTCTGTATCTGGTGACTCCCACTCTTCAAGGCCAGGCCCAGGGTTTCCAAAAACAAACTGTGCATTTCTCTCCCCGCTTCACTCTCAGGTCCAAACTAAAGGCACAGAGTACAATACCCAACACAAACCCAGCAGACGATTGGGGACACATCCTAACGTCACCCCAGGACCTTCCCTTCAGCAGCTGCTCCTGCCCTGGCCACCTCTCCCCAGTGCTGTGCCGAGGAGGAGCCTCCAGGCGGATCCCTGGGTGTCTCAGAGTCACCTTGCTCGGCCCCACTGCTCCTCCCACCACTCTGGGTATTCCAGACTGGAAACTGGAACTCGACCCCAGGAGGAACCAAACCCATCTGAACGTTTTACCTGCAGGAATTCCAGCAGGATCCTGGTTTCTCCCTGTGAGTTCCTCTCTGGGGAGCAAAGTTCAGGTCCCTGCTTTTTGATGTTCAGGTTCCACAGCCCCAGAGAAGGGAAAATCAGGTGAGCTTTTGTTCCATGTTTTGACCAGAAATCCCAGACTTAGCCACTTTTCCCCCAAAACCCATCAAAACCAGCCTTTTGTTTCTGAAAATGCTTTTTGTAAGGAAATACTCAACCAGCTTCACTCTGGGTGTTGTGGCATTAACTGTAAATAATAATTATGAGGAGAGGATTTAAAAAATCTCTGCAGGTTCTGATTAGGATAAAGACCTAAGATTAAACTTGCCTGAAAGGCTGGAAAACAGTGGTTAAATTCTCTGATATGCTTTGTTATGTCTGTTTCTTGGCCATGAAGACTCTAGAAAAGAAAGGGATTAGCAGAAAATGCAAACCAGATGGGAAAAAAAATTCTCTTTAGGAGAAATTTGAAATTATTACACCAAATTTACCCTTGGTGAGAGCAGGGCTTTCTTTATCTTTGGGATCTGTGGCAAAACAAGGAGTTTTGCCTCAGTTTTCACCCAAAGCTTTTCAAAAGCCACAAGAAGGTGCAGGTCACCATCGTGGAAAGTCAGGAGACTCTTGAGAAAAAACAGCCAGCGGACATTTTTAGGATAATCAATGAAGAATAATCCAAAAACAAAAATTAAAAAAATGCTGTAGGAGGCGGGGAGTTCATCTTTAACACCGATCCCTCCTCCCTGCAGAACCCTGCTCCCACCTTATCAATATTTTAGGAAGGAAAGAGAAACCTTGTGCAGCTGCAGAGGCAATTTGGAGGGATTAAAAATTTATCCTGTTTTGAGCAAAGCTCTCAGCAGGTGCTGGAATCACTTCATCACAGGTGGGTGACCTGCACAGCTCCCCTTTCCCGTGGAGGTCCTGGGAATCCTCCTGCTGGAATTCCAGCCACGGAGGGTCACACTTCCCCTGGCCATTGTGCTCAGAGCCCTCTGGGAGCACTCTGGGACTCACAGGGAGCTGGGTGAACCTTTAGGTGGGAGAGGTTTCCCAAGAGGAGAATCTGGGAGGTCAGGGATGGCTCCAGCAGCCCTGGGATGCACACAGGAGAATTTCCATCCTCAGGGGCTGCAAACTCTGCCCCAGGGTGCCCATCAGCTGTGGCTCTGTCCCAGCACAAAACAGGGATGTGCTGGGGAGCTGGGAAACAACTCCCAGCCCAGTTTGGGCTCGGTGGGGAGAGAACAACTCCCAGCCCAGTTTGGGCTCAGTGAGGAAAGAACAACTCCCAGCCCAGTTTGGGCTCAGTGAGAAGAGAACAACTCCCAGCCCAGTTTGGGCTCAGTGGGGAGAGAACAACTCCCAGCCCAGTTTGGGCTCAGTGGGGAAAGAACAACTCCCAGCCCAGTTTGGGCTCAGTGGGGAAAGAACAACTCCCAGCCCAGTTTGGGCTCAGTGAGGAGAGAACAACTCCCAGCCCAGTTTGGGCTCGGTGGGGAGAGAACAACTCCCAGCCCAGTTTGGGCTCAGTGGGGAGAGAACAACTCCCAGCCCAGTTTGGGCTCAGTGGGGAAAGAACAACTCCCAGCCCAGTTTGGGCTCGGTGGGGAGAGAACAACTCCCAGCCCAGTTTGGGCTCAGTGAGGAGAGAACAATTCCCAGCCCAGTTTGGGCTCGGTGGGGAGAGAACAACTCCCAGCCCAGTTTGGGCTCAGTGAGGAGAGAACAATTCCCAGCCCAGTTTGGGCTCAGTGAGGAGAGAACAATTCCCAGCCCAGTTTGGGCTCAGTGGGGAGAGAACAACTCCCAGCCCAGTTTGGGCTCAGTGAGAAAAAAACAATTCCCAGCCCAGTTTGGGCTCAGTGGGGAGAGAAATCCCCTCCCTAACCCCTGTCTGGGAGCTCAAATGTTCTCCTGGCCACGGGGTGTCCCACACACCCAAACCGCAGATGGATCCAGCCTGGGGACACACAGCCCAGTAAAACAGGGAAAATACAAAATATGTATTTATTTATTTTTCAGTCAGAAGATTCCAGCTTTGCACCTCAGTGCTGGGCAGGTTTCTGCAGCATTTGTCACAGGTAATACTGGAAATCTGTCCCTGACTGAAGTGAAAATAATTGCTGCCAGAATGCCATCGTGGTGCTGATGAGTATTTCTCCAACAGAAGAGAAACAGCATGTTGATTCTTGAACCACAGAAAGCTATAATTGTAATTTAAAATCTGGCGTGTTGTTTAAAATACTAAATTCTTTATCTTTCGGAATCTTTATAATTATACATCTAAACCATCACTCTGAATACATTTGCAAGTGTTGTTCCATTTTTAAGATCTTCCCCAATTTAAATATCAAAGCCTGAGAGAAAAAATGAAATAAAAAAAAAAAATCCTACCTGCACAGAAAGCAAAGCCCATTCTCTTTCAAAGCTATTCATTCCTCTTATAGTTACAAGGAAAAAAAATAAAAAGAGAGTTATAAAATTATAACACTTATTTGAAATGTCTTTTCTCACACAATAGCAAATGTTCCTGCTCCTCCTCTCACTATAAAACCACCATATCAAATACCTTTTTTTCATAAAATTATAGAAATGCTGGGGGGAAAAAAAAACCCCACAGAATATTAAAACTTCTCAGCTTCAGAGATGCCAAACTGTTATCAAGGACTGGGAGAGGGTATAAATTTTCAGAAATATTGAAAAAAAAAAAAAAAACAAAAAACCCAAGCTTTGACATGAACAAGATGATGACAGCCATTGGCTCCTGCTCACACCCCAGAATTTCAGCAGTGAGATAATCAGAGGCTGGTATGGAGATGGCTCTGACATGGATCAGACTCTGATCTTTGGCCTGGCTGTTATTATCTGGAGTTATGCACTGGAAGAGTTTTGACAAAAAAATAATAACCCCCCGAGTGGGGCTTTCAGGAGCAGGGAGTGTGTCAGACAGGGAAAGCACAGAGCCCTGAATTAGCTCTGAGCTCCTGTGATGTCTGGATGTAAGCAGAGCTCTTGAAAATCCAGAGCTTTGAAGGTTTGGGAGGCTGGAGGATCTCTCTGGTGCTGATCTCAACAGGAGACCTTCTGCCAGGAGGGGAAAAAAGGCACCAGACGTTGCTCTACTCCAGAAAGTGTTGTGGCTTCGTGCTTCAAAATGGGATTACAGGCACGGGAGATGTTGTCAGAGCCTGAGGGTTGATAAAATAATTGCCATGTAATTTCTGCCAGTGGCAGGCAGGAGCCAAAAAGGAGTGAGCAGAAGAGCTGCAGATGTTCTTTCAGATCTTCCTCCTGATCTGATCCCTGGCTCCATGGGTTATCCATAACCCAGTGGTTAAATGGTGACAGTCCAAACGTGCTGGGCACCTCTTGGCATCATAAATAATTGAGACTCTGGTGCATATTTGCATCTTAAATCAAGAATTCCTGGTTTTGAAAAGCTTCCTCAGTGCAGCAATGCCTTAGTGATGCTGAGTTGGTTGTTGCAGTTTTGGCCAATTGGAAGAAGAGAAAATACCACCAGCCAAACTCCTCTTTTTGGCCTGAAGAGAAATTCTTTCAAAAGTTCTGGTGCAGCTGAGCAGTTCATGGCAAGGGATTGAGCTGAAATGGTCCTGCAGTGACATGCTTGATTGCTGAGGAGGGGAGATGTAATGATTTTGGACAGCAGCTGTCAGGGTTAAGAAAGTTATTTGTTCCATTGGTTTATGGCACAGACCAGTAGTATTTTATTGTCAAACAGAATTAGTTTTATATCAAGAAGAGTGATTACTCGGGTTCGCTGTGTTTGAGATTAAACTTGATGATTTCATGTCCATTATTGATTTGGGCTTTACATTCAGAGGAGTAGGGGTTTATATTTTACTTAAGGGGATTTGATCACAGTAGATGGAGCCTTCAATGGTCTCTGCAAATAAATGAGTAAAGTTGCTGTGCTTTTACAGTAACTGCAGGGGAAAAGCAAAAGGCGTTTAGCTCAACAACAACAACAACAACAACAAGTGCAAAAAGAAGATGGGCACTGCCCAAATGCCCCTTTTTAAAGGCATTTAGACTCCCCTGGCAGCACGGCCTGCCACCTGCAGGGTTACAGGGCCCTGACCTTGCCAGCATCACCCTGCAGCTGCCCCAAAATTCCCTCTGCCTGCAGCCAAGTGCGGCCCAAAATGGGATGTGCTGGGCTGTGGCTCAGTGCTGCCTTCAGCCCCAGCTCCCAGGGGCTCTCCTGCCTCCATCCAGGCCCAAACACTGCCTGTCCCAAACAAACTCTGTCTGTGTTCTGCTCCCTGCCAGGAGTGCAGGGCACAGCCCAGCAGGCACTTGCTGCAGTTCAGCATTCCCAGGCAGCAGGATGGATGGCAGCAGGCGCTGCCCAGGGCTCAGGTAATGATGTTTTCCCTCCTGCTCCTGGGGTCACTGGCAGTTCCTGGCTCTCTGCAGTGTTTGGTTCATTAGGGACACAACAAAGCACGGCTCTGCCTCCTCTGCAGTGTCCCCGAGGGTCGGGTGTTCACTGCCTCATTCTTTTCCCCAGTTTCAATTAGTGCCCTTTGCCTTTTGTCCTTTTGCTGAGAGACAGGCAGGGAAACCTGGCTGCCTTTCCTCTGCCCCTTCCCTTGCCATGCTCACAAACATTGTCAGGGTTTCTCCTGAGAGCCTGGGGCTGCTGGAGGCTCAGCAGAGCAGCTCTCAGCTCCCTGCACGTGGCAGGGGCTGCAGATTTTCCGTGACCTCCCTGCCCATTCCCTGCTCCTGGGTGACCTTGGGGCACCCAGGGCTGGGGACAGCGTGGCCTCCCCAGTGCTAAGCAGCTTTAACAGACTTTACAAAGATGTCTCCATTCCAGCAGAGAGAGAGAAAGAAAAAAAAAAAAAGGGGTCAGGGTTGCTGATTTTTCACTCTGGCTGCATTTCCAGTGCCCAGAATCTCCTGAGCCTCAGGGGCCCTGCAGAGTGTCCCAGCTCTGAGCATCCCTGGCAGCTGGAGGTGCTGCTGAGGGGAAGCAGCAGGGGCTGGGCTTGTGGAACACCAGGACTTCTCCACCCAGGGCTGCAGACAGCCACACAGCAGTGGCCTCACCAGTGCTAAGCAGCTTTTCCAGACTTTACAAAGACGTCTCCATTCCAGCAGAGAGAAAGAAAAAAAGAGGAGGAAGCAGATGCATGGCTTTGAAACTGATCAGTCACTCATTGAGGTGGCTGTTAAAAAAGCTGTTGCCAAGAGCATTTTTTAAATTATTTTTTACTAATATGGCAGTTTGTTTATCATTTTAGTCCCTCTGCCCAGTGAACTGGTTGGTATTTAGTGGCTCACTGAGTTGTGCCTACGATGGAAATGGCAGAGCATGTGTCTTCTAGCTCAGGTGTAAGGACAAGGGCCCCTTCCTGCTGGACAGAGAACAAAGCTCCTGCTGCTCCCAGTGCTGCTCAGGGTGGGTGCCGAAAGGTTGGCAGGTGTCTGTCACAGGAACTCCCGAGGCTGTGGAGCATTTAAATGAAAACCTGAGTGATCTGAGGCAGCTCTGTGCTCACCAACAACCCCAAAATGGGAGGATTTTGTCAGTGTTCTGGGGTTTGTGAGGGAGCTGCTTCCCCCTGCTTGCCAGCAGCTGGCAGTGTCCCTGCCTGACACCAGCCCCAGGGGCTGTTCGGGCTGCACACACCCTGCTGCAGCCTTGGTGACATTTCCTGGCCCATCTCAGGTGCTTTGGGCTCCAGCAGGAGGTCAGAGCTTGGTGGCCACTGCCATGAGCCAGGAGCAGTTCTCAGGTTAGGTTTCCTTTCCTCTGAAGCCTGACTTCTCTGCCGTGTTTGTGTCACACACAGGGACCTCCGGGACACTGAAATGACATCGGTTTAGGCAGAGACCAAGAGACAAAGAGCCACACCACGGGAGTGTGTGTGGGTGTGCCCTGGGCTTTGTTTCCTGTGGCACCAGCACACGGGGCACTCAGCGGCATCAGTCTTTGTTCAAATGGCCGAGGGCTTTTTGTTTTAAAACCCTACTGATTAAAAACCCCCAATTCCTACAGATAATTCCACAGAATAAAGAGTGTGTTCTGCTCTGCCTAGCACAGGTTTAAATTGGAGGATTAAAAATAGCCATTCTTCATTTCCACTCAATCCTAAGCTCCTTTATTTGGGTTTTGTGTCATCAGATCCCATTGTTTAAATAGGCTACCCCAAGATTACCAGAAGGAATGAGACAAGACTTCATCTGCATTGGTACATATGTTTTTGGAAGCCAGTAACACTGTGATGCCCTCGGAGAGCTTCAGAACAGGTCTCAAAACATCACCCACTTCGCTTTAATTTCTTCAGCCAGCTGCCTCTCTCAATCAGACAGCTCAATTTTATTCCCTCAGCAACCCAACTTTTGCAGAAACTGGCCAGAAATGGATCATTGGAATGGAAAGGGAGAGGAGCACAAAGTTGTGCTGCAAGGACAGCATGGAGAGGGTGCAGGGTTCTGATTTTTCACTCTGGCTGCATTTCCAGTGCCCAGAATCTCCTGAGCCTCAGGGGCCCTGCGGAGTGTCCCAGCCCTGAGCATCCCTGGCAGCTGGAGGTGCTGCTGAGGGGAAGCAGCAGGGGCTGGGCTTGTGGAACACCAGGACTTCTCCACCCTCCTGGAGCCAGACCCGGCTGTAATTGTCTGTGTCTGCTGCTGCCTCAGTCCAGCTCCTAACAAGACCAGTGGGAGTTTCAGCTGAGACAGCCTTCAGGATTTGGCCTATTTAATTTGTGACAAATACCACTCTGCAGGTTCTCCTGCCTGCCAGATCCTGAGGGCTCCCTTTTTTGGAGGAAAAAACACCCCAGCTGTGTTTGTTGGGCTGTTTCTTTCCCAGATGAAGGCAGCTCATTATTTCCAGCTACACAGTGCACAGGTGTTGGTAGCTCCAGTGCACCCCTGGCCAGGTGTTCAGGGCAGTGTGTGCATGTGTTTGTGTGTGGGTAACACACAAATAAAGGCAGCTTTGCTGTAAAAGATTCTTGATAGCTTCAGTTGCCCTGAGCAGAGCACTGGGTGTGAGGAAAGCCACGGGCAGCCCTTTGGTGTCCCAGAAATGGCCAAACAGGGAGCAACCAGAGCTGCCAGCACACAAAAAGTGTCATTTGTAAAAAGCATTTCTTGTTTCAGTGTTTAGGACATCAAGCGGGGACCGACAGGAATCTGTGCCCAAAGCTCACCAAGGGATTGGTTCTCTGGGGCACTTCTAAATCACATTTATCAACCCACTTGTCCAATTGACTTTGTATAAAAACACATTTCGATACATTAGAAATTACAACAGTGCTGATTAACTCCTGCAGGTGATGTTAAATGACTCCCATTAGTTCAAAGGCAGCCCTTGGCTTTGTGGTGAGTTTGGGCAGGCAGATCCCAGGTGTGGGCCTGAAAGCAGGTTTAGCTGGAACCAGGCAAAGGGTGCAGGAGGGAGGCAGCTCCTGGGGCTGATCCCAGTGCCTGCAGGAGCCCCCATTCCTGAGCTGGCAGGGGGCTCTGGCTTTCTGCCTCTGACAGAATTTCCAACACCTGCAGCAAAAACCTCAGGCTCAGATTTCCTTTTTTAGCATCAGCTAGGTACTTCCCTGCAGCTCTGAGGTCAGTGGTCACTTCAGAATTTTCAGGCTCTTGGAGTCTAATGGGAACTTCAGAGAATTCAGGAGCCTGAATCCAATCTGACCTGTGGTGATTCCCTCTGGGGGGCTCAGGGGACAGGTTTGGGTTGTTCCCTTTCCCTGTAAACCTGGGCACGTTCTTTGCAAGGCACTGCTCCTTTGGGGGTGTTCAGTTCTCTCCTGGTGCAGGGAGGGTGGCAGAGGGGAGCAGCCTGTGCAGGGAGCACTGGCTCAAACCCTTGGGCTGGTTGGGGTTTGTGCTGCCTCGAGGAAGGAAACACAGGAGAAACCCACACACCTGGTGCCTCTGCTGATTCCTGCTCACCTGGCAGGGGCACATCACCCTCAGCCCGGCCAGCAGCTCACCCTGACCAGCGTTAAACAAAATGGTTTAGTCAGTTTTGTTTTTAAAAAAACAACCACATGAACATGATGTTTATTTCTCCAGCAAAATCTCTTTCTTTCAGCCTTTCATTTGCTTCTCTTCTGAGGACTCAAGTCTTTATTTCAGACATCTGCCTATAGAAAATAAGTATTTTGTTTTTAAAGGGCACATTAAAAGATGAAAACTGAAGCTTGAATAACTTAATCAGCATACAAATTACACAGATATAAAAGTTCTGTTTCATTGTCTTAACTTACAGTTTATTTTGTACAGAATTCATTATGTTATACATCTAAGACTTATTATATTGTATAAATATCTGGGGTGTGATGTATATACATATCCAGTGTTATAATTCAGCAGTTAATGTATGCATTTCACAATACACCCTCGTGTATTTCCATGTAGTGCACATGATTGATATTCCAGAAAAGAGCACATCTGCTATGAGAAATCAGCATTTCATCCACGGGGGTTTTACTCCACCTTGCAATACAAGGGTTTTCTCACGTTAGAATGGACTCTTTGTACTGTGTATGGCTGTAAGGTCTTCTTGTACAGTCCCCAAGGTGAGCTAAGGGCCAGCAGCTCCAAACATCAACCTGGGAGGCTTGGACAGCGGGAGGAGAGCAGGGCAGGGTCCCTAAGGGGAGAAAAAGGGGCACAGCCAGCCCTGAGAGCTGGGCAGGGTCCCTAAGGGGTGAAAAGGGGCAGAGCCAGCCCTGAGAGCTGGGCAGGGTCCCTAAGGGGAGAAAAAGGGGCAGAGCCAGCCCTGAGAGCTGGGCAGGGTCCCTAAGGGGAGAAAAGGGGCAGAGCCAGCCCTGAGAGCTGGGCAGGGTCCCTAAGGGGAGAAAAAGGGGCACAGCCAGCCCTGAGAGCTGGGCAGGGTCCCTAAGGGGAGAAAAAGGGGAACAGCCAGCCCTGAGAGCTGGGCAGGGTCCCTTAGGGGAGAAAAAGGGGCAGAGCCAGCCCTGAGAGCTGGGCAGGGTCCCTAAGGGGAGAAAAAGGGGCACAGCCAGCCCTGAGAGCTGGGCAGGGTCCCTAAGGGGAGAAAAAGGGGAACAGCCAGCCCTGAGAGCTGGGCAGGGTCCCTAAGGGGTGAAAAGGGGCAGAGCCAGCCCCAAGAGTGGGGCAGGGTCCCTAAGGGGTGAAAAAGGGCCAGAGCCAGCCCTGAGAGCTGGGCAGGGTCCCTTAGGGGAGAAAAAGGGGTAGAGCCAGCCCCGAGAGTGGGGCAGGGTCCATGAAGGAGTTAAAAAGGGGCACAGCCGGCCCCAAGGTCCATAAAGGATGGGGAAGGGGCAGAGCCAGCCCCGAGAGTGGGGCAGGGTCCCTTAGGGGCACAGCCAGCCCTGAGCTGGGCACTGTGGCACGAATGGAACAGAAGGTTCTGCAGACAGGAGAACCTGCAGCTCTCCCTCCCCGTGCTCTGCACCCCCAGGCTGGGCTGCCCCCCTGTCCCAGCTGCCCTGGCAGGGGCTGAGGGTGGCACCAGCTCCCTCTGGGAAGTTTGCAGCTCCCCGTATCCCATCCCTGCTCCCTCTGCTGCCAGGGCTGCTCCCGTGGGCTGTGTGCACCCCACACACCCTGGGAGCTCCCCAAGGCCTCTCCACACACGCCCAAAGTGAGAGATGATGTTTGTTTGGTATTAAATCACAGCTATTGCTCCCCTAGGCACCCACTGAAGCATAATTCCAGTTAATCTGGTGGTACAGTTCCTGTTTTCCAGACAATTCTGCTTCCCTGCACACACACTTACACATACACACATTTTGTGCCTTTTGATCACTTGGCTACCATTGCTTTGTTCTCTCAAAAGCAGAGACTCTTTTATCAGAGTGTTAATGCTGTTCAGTTAACAGCAAAGTGGAATATTATATATTCCATCAATAAAATATTGTATTTAACAGCATCACCGAAAAATATTTGGGTGAATGGGAAAATTGAGGGGGGAGGGGGGTGTTTAAAATAATTTAAAATTGAATTTGCTTCAATTTACAGTACGCCATCATCTTGAAATTAAAATGTGAGATCTTTAATTTAAAAGGATCTGATCAACTCAGAGCTATTCTGCATTGAATATATTCGTGTTGAATATATTTTCCTTTCATCTTACGAGAAGTAGCATAAATGCTCAAACCAGGATAAATGCAGAGTAAGTCCATTTTATTGGTGTTATCCCAGTTTTATTGGAAATAGAGAGTTCTCTCTTCCCACTTCTTTTCTCTTTCTTTTTTTTCTGTATTGCTATTTTCCATGCTTATATTGCCATTTTCCACGTAAGAGCTTTCATGTAATGACATGTGATGGAAAAGAAAAAGAGAAGTTTATGAACCTGATCTTTCTTTTCCCACCCCCCACTGCAAGATTTGGAGTTTGGGTCTTTTTGTGGACAGCTGTCCCCAGTTCCATTGTTTAACTGGTTCCCAGTAGCAGCTGTGCTCCCTCCTGATGGGCAGTAATTGTCATTTAACTTGGGCACAGGGGGACACCTCTGGGGCTCTAAAACCACCCCAAATTCAGCCACTGAGCCACCAAAAATCCCCTGGGGACCTTCCCCAGCTGGGACTTCACCCCTCAGTGGCAAACAGGACACAGCCCCAGGCACCTGGGAGCTTCTCCCAGAGTGGATTTGGGATCAGCCAGACCCCAGGAGCACCAGGAAGGTGCTGGAAAGGCTGAGGTTGCTCTGGTGGCTGCCACGGTGGCCCTGACCCCTCCCTGAGTGCCCAGGCACGATGGCCAGCCAGGGGCTGGGCACCAGGGACACCCCAGTGGGACAGCAGGGAGCAGCTGAACTTTGGAATCCTCCAAGGGAGGTTCTCCAGGTGAGGGAAGGCGCTGACTGTGGGTGGGTGAGGCAGAGGAGCAGCCCAGGACACCTGCAGCTCCCTGGGCTCCCGGTGAGCTGCACCCAGCAGGGATGGAGGGAAAGGTTTCCATGAGGAAATGGGATCTCAGCAGGGATGGAGGGAAAGGTTTCCATGAGGAAATGGGATCTCAGTGGGAAAGGAAAGCTTTCCATGAGGAAATGAACTCCAGCAGGGATGGAAGGAAAGGTTTCTGTGAGGAAATGGGATCTCAGTGGAGTAGGAGGAATTGTTTCCATGAGGAAATGAGATCTCAGTGGGAGTGGAAGGAATTGTTTCCATGAGGAAATGGAGCTCCAGCAGGGCTGGAAGGAAAGGTTTCTGTGAGGAAATGGAGCCCCAGCAGGGCTGGAAGGAAAGGTTTCCATGAGGAAATGGAGCCTCAGTGGGACAGGAAGGAATTGTTTCCATGAGGAAAGAGGTCCATGCTCTGCTCTGAGGCCATGGCTGCCCTGGCACACTGAGGGGTTTGCACTCAGGAGTAGCTGGGCTCTCTGCACCTGCCTGCAGCAGCTTGGTTCCTCTCATTTCAAGAGTAAATCAATTGGTGGTCAGTTTATACCGAGCAAAATTATATTTTTATATTGTTTATATTTTTATAGAGTTTATATTGTGCAAACAATAGTAAACAGGTTGCTGTTGTTGTTGTTGTGTTTTTTGGTTTTTTTTTGTTCTGCTCTCTGGTTGGGCCAAACACAAAATAACGTGTTGGGAAGAGAGGTTAAATTCTAAACAGAAGTTAAATTCTAAATTTTTAGGTTGTTAGTGGTCAGGAGCATTGTAGGAATTCATCTTTCCTTATTTCCTGGATCCTTGGAAGGGGAGAGAACATTTGTTAAACAACCCAGGACTTGTCTGACGCACGAGTGCTGCGTCCCTTATGAAGCAGAAGCAGATCTGTGCTCTATTATTTCCTCTCCTCAAAATTAGATTAAAACAGATGCCATCCCCTCCCCGTGCAGTTCAGTGCCAGCAAAAGTAAGTCTCTAATCACTTATATAAGGCTGTTGTCCTCACTTTTAGTGTCAATGTTAAAATTCCTGTGTTTTGCAGCACTTACATTAAACGTGTTCCCAGTTGGGGATTAGGACCCAAACACAGAATTCCCCACGATTTTCAGGTTTGTTCAAATATCACCACTGAACTATAAATCCAAACCTTGCTTTGATCTGTCTAAAGATGGGAACTCCAGCACGTAAGGCAGTTGTAATTTGGCTCTTGTGGTTATTGCACAGGGTCCATCACAAGAACATGTGCTTTACTGGGGGGTTAAGTATTCTGTAGATTCAGGTTTTTCCCAACTGTAATTTTCAACTTATCTCAGTCATCCTTCAGTAAAAAAAAAATACATGTGATGCATATGAAATGGCAGCTTTGAACTTCCAGCATGTTTTCCTTGATAAAATTGGACAGTCCCCTGTGTGACTGCAGTCCCAACATGTCTTTTCTTTCCTTTTTTAATGAAACATGGTGTGAAGCTTTTCTCTTTAATGGTTTCATGGCCAGAGATGTTTTAGACAAGCTCTGGGGCTGTTGAGCATGAATTTCTCTGGCCTGCTGAACTCTGCCACCAATGGATTCATTAGTACAGACTAACAGTGACTCCAAGCTTTGCTGATTTCCTAGGAAATTCCTATTTTATGCATTTCAATACCACGTTGGACTTTCTCACTCAGACAATAACATTTATTGTCAGCCAAGCTGCTTTTTCAGCAAAGCATTTCCCTTTGAAGTATGTGCTGGTTTGTTGTTTTTTTTTTTTTCTTTACAGGTTATTTTTTTTTTCACATTAGCAATGACAAAAGTGAACCCAGGGCTACACCTTGGTTTTTATTTTCCAGGGTTTATTATTATATTTACAGTTCCCTGTAAGAAGACACAACCCTTTCCCAGTAAGAGTTCTAATTCCTTTCTATGTTGCAAATACTAACGACCCATATGGAAAGGAGGAAGATAATCAGTGATGAAGGAGGTATCTCTGGGGGCTGAAGCAGATGAATAAAAAACCTCAAATCATTATAAATATTACTGTATTACACTTTGGTACAACCAAAAAAAACAACCCCAAAAAACCAAACCAAAAAAACCAAATCAACCCCCTTCAAAGAAAATAGTTAATGTTCCCTAAGTCAAATCAAATTCACAAACAATATAAGAAGAAATTAACCACATGGGGTTTTTTATATCTGTAAAAAATAATAGGACTGCTTGGCTGCCTTGCACATAGGCAATAAAATGAGATTCATTCCGATCCCTTTCTCCGTGAGCCTCCTCTCAGGCTGTAAGCAAGAAATGTCCACTGTGCTTTACAAAGGACGACGACTAGAAAAAAAAAATCAATGCAAACAAACATCCCTTTCTTTTCTGATTTACCATTTATCATGAGAGATGACAAACAAATGAAGTCTCCTCTGAGTCTGAGCGCAGTTGGATTAGCATTTCGCTCGTACCAGGCAGTATACAAAAACAGCCATCGTGTGTGACACCTCCAACACCTACAGGGAGCTGTTTTAGGGGCACATCCTGGTTTGTGGTGAAACAGGATTAGCTCAGCCAGCCTCTTGTACCTGCTCTCTGATATCAGGTTATCATCTCAGCACCTCCGGGGTTGGACTGTCTTGTTCCTATTGCTGACTGGACTGACTGCTCCACCATCCGTAAACAGAAGGCATAAAGGTGATTACAAACATAAGAAAGTAGTTTTACATATTGTCTTGCAGTCTTTCCATATAGTCCCTAAGTTCCTTGGAGTCACCAAGATTCATATCTTGGCATACCCATTTAATATTATCATCACTGTCAAATAGAATTGAGTTGGTGTAGGGGCCTCCATCCTCCGGCAGTATCGTTGTATATGAAGTGAACTTTACTCGCTTCTGCTTTGGCCCAGAAGGATTTATAGGTTCACTTTTAACTTCTTTTTCACAAAGGTACTCAGAAGATCTGAGGATATGATTATGAAGAGTCTTCTGAGAGCTCCCATTAAGGAGAAAGTTGCTTTCTTCAAACTGCATCCCTCTGTCAATCATGGTGGTGCACTCCTCTGACGGGAGCGAAATGTCCACTGGGTTTTCCAGGAGCTCCACCTCATTTCCAAGCCAGACCCAGTCATGGGAATGGGGGATGTTGCCTTGCTCACTCACAGCAAACCTTTTGTGCCTGTACTTCCAAGCAAATGCCACGCAGTTAATCAAAAAGACCAAGATTGCTAAGCAGAAAACACAGAGCAGCGCGTACATGCCGATCTCCAGGTCTGTCAATCCTCTGGAAGTCAATGACAGATCACTGGGATTGTTTTCTCCCGGGATTTCCACTTGGGTAGGGAAACCTGTGAAGGCAGTTGGGTTATTTTGAAGCTGGCCATCCTCCAGGGACTCCTGATCCACGGGAGATACGAAAGTTGTGCTTTTGTTGGCATTGTCCTCAGGACCTGACACGTCCTCGTGGTTTTTGGACCAGTCTTGTGCTGTCCTCTCTTGCTCTGCAGCTTTCTCTATAGCATTGCTGGCATGGCTTTTAAAATCCTTCTCCATGTCATCGATGTCGTTGGTGCTCCCTTTCTGGTCGGAATCCTTCTGACCAAACTTGACCTTGACGTTTCCTTTCCCCACAGCCAGGACGCTCTTGCGCTTGGTCTTCTGGCAGGGCTCGCTGATGACCATCTCAATTTTGATCAGAGGGCCCTGCCCGTCCCCTTCCGCCACCACCACGGGCCAGAGGGACAGCAGGTTCTGGTGTGAGGACACCACCATCTCGTCCAGGGAGGTGATGGAGATGGAGAAGTCCTTGGAGTCGTAGATGTCCAAGGGCGTCACCGACCCGTCGCTGAACAAAACCCAAGCGCTCACCACGGCCTCCTGGTGAGGGGAGAGAAAATGTGTGTGAGAGGAAGAGAGCACAAATCAGACACTCTGCTGAGTCTGACAAAAAAAAAATATGGAGTTTAACTTTGGGGTTTGGTTTTGGTTTGTTTTTTTAAAGAAAACTGAAATGTCTACTCTGCTTCTCATTTTCTTGTGTTCTCTAGACCACTGAGGCATTTACCTCGCCTTCAGGAACTATCAAAGAAACACTCATGTAAATTTAACAAAAATGCTGGGAAGAACAACTGAGGGTTCTTTTTTCTCACTCTGAAGTGAGAAGCTTCTTTTGAATGCCAGAGCCTTGTGATGAAAATAATCATATCTCCAACATCACGGTCAATTAGGTTTATAAAGGACCTATAATGGGGAATTTCTCTAATGCTGCAGTCCCAGTGCCTTATGGAACACAATGAGCAGAGCTGGAATGTGTCAGGCCAGCAAGCCCATCCAGCCCAAGGAACAAACTGGGAGGAGAACACATCTCAGTGCTGCAGTACTTTATATTTTCTGTCATGCTAAATATGCAGGACTTGCAATATGCAGAACTGATTGTGGTCTTTCGTGGGAACTCATAAAACCCACCATTTTTATGTCTTGACCAAACCAATTTGTCTTCTTACTGCAAATTGCCAGTGCAAAAAATATAGTTCCACTTTCTGCACTGATGTAGAACCTCCATTCTATAAAATCTATTTAAAAAACCACATGTGGAATTTGTTCTGTGGTCTCATTAAAAGCTATTTAATTCCTCAGATTATGTGGGTCAAAGCAAGCACAAACTCATCAGTTTTCAGCACCGCAGGTCACAGAAACTTCTGTACCTGCAGCCAGAGGTCGTTCTGGCTGAGCTGACCTTGTGAGACAATTAAGGAATGGCATCCCCAGCTCTGCTTGCACAGCTGGGCTGTATTTTCCCACAGAAAAAGTGGTTTTTTTGTGGCACAGGCAGGCTTTGTTTGTGCTGTGTGCATTCCCAGACACATCCATCCCTTCCCCTGTGCTCTGGAGAGCTGAGTGGCCACTGTGAAGGGGCCTTGGCCAGGAAGATGAGCTGCCCTTACAACTGGCAGTGACTGCTTTCCACAGCCACACACTCACGACATCTGCAGCCCAAAATTTACAGCAAATTGCTCTGCCAAAGCAGAGGGAGCACATAAACGGGTTTGACGTGTTCTCCTGGAGCTGACCTGCTTGGGAGTGCGCAGGATGTCGTGGGCAGAGGTGGTGGCCACGAGGGCTCTCTTGTTTGCTTTGCTGCTCTGCAAGGACACAGACAGGCCTGACACCAGCTGCACCCCCAGGTCTGTGATGGTCACACGGTCGTCCAGGACTATCACTGTCTTCTCTGCCAGGATGGAATCCGAGAGAGGGGACAGAACCTGGGAAGAGGAAAGGAAACACCTTGCAGGGAACAGCAGTAAAGTGGTTTAAAGCAAGGCTGGCCTCTAAGCAGCACACCAGGCTAATCCTGGGTTTGTCACGTCCATGTCCAAGCCAGAGCTGATGTTCTCCCCCAAGACATCACACTCACTTGCTGCTAAATTACTTTATCTAAAAAAAATAATTTAATAAAACAACAAATCGCTTCAAAATTGCAGCTTGATCTCAACAAAATATATAGAACATAAATTTAATGGATTTGGGGTTTTTTTTAAAGTCATTTTTGTGGGGTCTGTAAAACTCCCTGTGAATGCAGTGCAGCACAGAACAGAGTGCAAGACACTGATTAACACTGGAACTCAGTGAGGGGATAAATAAGTGTTCAAAGCCTGGCTGATGGGAACTTGGCCTGTTGCCTTTCTAGGGACAGAGGACCTGAATGAAATGAAAGTGAGACTTGCAAAAGAACTTTGAAAACCCCACTGGGTGCCTGCCTGCATTTTTCAATGCCAAAACACTCCTGCCAGTTGCTCTAAGACCTTGTTTCCAGCACGCTCAGAAAGAGACTCATCCTTATACTGGTGACAGAAACAGCTGGTGCCAGCCCAAAATACTTGAGGTGTCATTTGTCACGAGAAACCTGCAGCACTGGAGCTTCCTGCTCTTTCAGAGCCACTGGAGACAAAGAGACATTTTAAGGGCAGGAATCCCTTGACCTCTCCATCCCACTTTATTTCAGGTTGAAGGGAGCTGAGCCCTAAAATCCCTGTTTCTCTGTGTTGACCCCAGAGTGTTTGCAGCCCCTGGGGAGAGCCCCAGTGCTTCTATTCCTTTATTTTGGTTAAGGAAGGTGCATGAATTTGGACAGAGAGTTAGGTGGTTCAAGACTTTAGACTTACAAGGTCAAGCCTCTGCCCTTTAACCAAGATTGGACACCTGCCCAGGTCAAACCCTATAAAATGCCAGGTTAACCACGCCCCTGATGATTAAAGGAGATCTCTGGGGAGGAACACAACCTGCTGCCACACAGGTTCCCTCAGGACCACTCCTGGCTTTGTCCCCAGTCCCTGCATCAATCCAGACACGTCAATCCCCACGCTGGGGCTCAGCTGCCCCATTCCCAACACCATTCCCAACACGCCCAGGTCAAACCCTACAAAATGCCAGGTTAACCACGCCCCTGATGATTAAAGGAGATCTCGGGGCTATCCATGGTACCCATCCCCTTTGTGCACCCCAGGATTGGGCTCAGGGGGACCCCCCCCACCCCCCCTGGCCCCGTGGCCGTACCTGCACCGTGGTGATGCCCTGCTCACGCCCAGCCAGCACTCTGCCCTCCTGCAGCTTGGCAATCCTGGGCTCCTCCACCTTCATGAAGTCGGCCACCAGGCTGGTGATGTCGAACTGCCACTCGGAGCCCAGCAGGAAGCTCAGGTGGCCGCTGGACCCCGAGGGCTCGGCCACGAACTGTGTCAGCACCCTGACCAGGGCGTGCTGGTACTGCAGGGTGCAGCCCTTCCCCTTCTTCTCGTCGTCCTCCTCGTCCTCGCTGTCACGGGTGGGCCTGGGAACACATCCAGCCTCGTTACCTGCACTGCCCTGTCACGTTTTATCTTCTTCCCTGCCAGAGTCAGGGCCAGACGGTGTTTGGTGTTCAGACTCAGATGTTTGTTAATTCTTACCCATGGTACAGTCTCACAAACCATGAGTGCTGCAGCACTTCCAGCTAACAAACTAAAAATGGAGCCCATCCCTCTCTCTGCAAGGCCTTTGAAGGATAAACTGTCCAATTATGAAATGACACCTGAATTATTTTTACTTTTAACCCAATACCCAACCACCCGTGTCCCACAGTGCGGATTTTCCTGCCCAATTACAGACACCACCCAGAGCCAGGGAGAAGAAGGTGAAAAAGAAGGACTCAGCCTCTGCCCTGAAACCTCCAGCTTGCTTTATGTCTGTATTACTGTATTCTAAACCCTTAAACTCTATCTAAATGTGACATCACACACTTCTATCCAAACCACACCCCCACAATCCCAGGGCTGTCACTCAGTTTTGGGAGCTGTTCCACGGCCCCAGGTCAAATGCAGGGTTTGCTGGGGGGTCAGTGCCTGGCAGCACAGAAAGCCTGAAACTCTCAGTGCCCAGGGTTCCAGCAGTGCCCTGATCCCCCAGAGCCTGCACAGCTTCAGCTGCTCTTTGTTTCCAGCAGTGAGAGGAATGCCATCACCTGCTGCTGGGTGAGGCAGGAGGTCAGGGTTTGGATGGGCAGGTTAGTAAATCCTGGGGAGATGTTTGTGCAGCTCTTTGGTGCTGTGCAATTTAAGAGATTCTGTCACCTCTTCCAGTAAATCCTTTGTTTGTGTGGGACCTCCCAGCAGCTTGAAAATATGTCTGGGGTCCCGGTGGAGCCACTGCCCATTCTCCAGGCAGCAGGGAAATAGTGCAGAGGGCTCAGGAAAGCAGAGGGAAACGTTTAGGATGGGGCAGTTGTGGAACAAAGCCCTGCAGCAGCTCATTAGGGGTGGGAGAAGGTGTTTTACCATCCTTTTAACATTTCTGTGCTCTTCCCTCCACATCTCCTGCCAGCCCTCTGGGTTCCCTGCTGAGGCAGAGCCACCCTACCTCACCCCACCCTGCTGTGCTCATTGATCCCTCTGCTTGCAGAAACACACCCTGGTTCTACCTCACCTCTCACTCCCACTGCAGTGTCTGCAGTGACCTCAGGGGGCTCCCAAAAAACTGAATCAGGCATTTAGGCTCCCGCTCAGGGCAGGGGTTGCTCAAATTACACCGTGCAGAAGCACCTGCAGCATTCCACAGGCTGCCTTCCACATTTCCTCTCTGACCCCCTCTCAAAATACAACCTGTGAAGTGAAACAGCTTTGCCCAAAGCTCAGAGGAGGCACCACAGTGATTTGTACATGATAACACTGCTGTCACACCTCACAGAGTTTTGTCTGCCTGAAGACCCAGTTTAGCACCAATATTAATATTTTATATTTTTTCTTCTCTTGTTCATTGCCTGGGACAAACACGTGGATCCTCTTATCTCTTCCAAGTCAGGCATTAAGCAGTAGGTGGTCACACTTTTACTCATTATGCCCCCATGCTGTGGATTCATTGCTCAGAAATAATTTCCCTCCCTCCTGTATTTATTGAGCCTAAGCCACCTCCATATCAAGGGTGGGAAATACAGGGTAAGGCTCTTATTTTTCAAAGTATTGCAGGAGGTAGTTTTGTGGTTACTGTGTCCCTTTATCTTCTCCTTTGAAATAGCAGCTCTGAAAAACTATTACAGAACAGAATTGCTTTTGTTATAAATTGTTTTATGACAAAGCTGGCAGCCAGGAAGCTGAAAACATATCCAAGAAAAATCCTTGTGCTCCTCAAAATGACTGAAAGTCCCGGTGTTACAGAACCTAATCCACTGGAAATACCTTTTCAATGCATCACTTGTTGGCTGAATATTTGCATTCGGCCTCGAGTGAATGGTCTGTGTGTGCAAAAATGTTTTTGTGTGTGTAAAACAAGTGTCCATCGTTGCTTGGTGAATGAAAGATCACTGAGTAACAGTGGGACTGTTAGGAAAAAGGCTCCTGGAACAGGACTTCCATTTCCCAAAGAAATTAGTCCAACAGAGTTTGATTAGCTGGGTATTTCAGGGCAACTTCAGTTGTTCTCTCCTTCCCAACACTGGTGTCAGTCTGAAGTCAGCCTGAAGTCAGCTCATAGTTGGCAAAACAGCCACAAAGAAAGTTCTAGAAGGGGGAACACTCATCCAGCTTTTGTGGGCCATATCCATCTATGCTAAATTAATTCATGAACTCCTTAATGTTCCCACTTTCAATTTATTCCTGTATTCTGACCCTCTTCAACTCAGCTAAGCCATAACCCAGCTCTGAACAATCTCAGGCTTTGGCAAAAACCAAGTTCAGCTCTGAGATTTTGGGATTTGACCCCCTCTGAATAATACAGACAGTGACATCAGTGCCTGTGCAGAACTGGATAAAAAATGTGCAAAAGCTGTTCCGGTGAGGAGCACTCGTGGGATTTGGGGCGAAGGAGCACAGCCCTGATGGGAAGCAGCCTTGTTGTGGGAGAAGAGACCCAGAGGCAGAGCTGTGTGGCTTGCAGGAAACGCTCACATGTTCAACCTCCACAAATCCCTTTCTGCTCCTGGTACACAGCCTGATGTTTGTCCCTGCCCCGGGCAGGGGTTGGAACAAGGTGATCTTTAAGGTCTCTTTCAACCCAAACCACTCTGTGACTCGATGTTTTATTCAGATCCAACGGGCTGCTGTTGTGTTTATTGATGTGCTTGTTTATTTCTGCTTTCACTGTTTAAAACTTTGCACCGCTGGGTTGTCCAAGAGGAAATCTATTCCAAACAACTGGAGGGAATTCTCTTGCAGCCCCAGCTCATAAATTTGAGCTGTGGGATGCCCAGAGGGAAGGACTGCAGCACAGGGGCACAGGGGGAGCACTCCTGTCCTTCCTTCCAGGACTCTGTGGGCAGCCGGTATTTACCACGACAAAAGGATGATTCAGGTCCAGCCCATTCCTTGGGGTGTCTTAAATGCAAAGGCTCCATTTCAGCACGAAACCGTTTAGAGATGTTTATGTACTTCTCCTCAGAAACTTGTTTCCTATGGCAAACAAACGTGGAGCATCAGAAAAGCCTCTCCAGAGCCCAGAATGAGCAAGGCACCTTCTTTGTCAGTGCAGGGGAGAGGGAGGTGTCTGAATTTTCACTACAAGCTTTGCAAGTCTGCTTTGCCAGGTCTCAGCTCAAGTTCTTTCTGGTTTGTTTTTTTTTTTTTATTTTTTTGAACAAAGGATATAATTTTTCCACTTTAAAGCCACAAAATCAAGATTTAGGCAGTAAGTCAGTGGTTTTTTTTCTCCACGGGTGCAACAAAACATTTGAGATCCAGTGAATGGCACAGTTCCCTTCAAACTCCTCATTACAGAGTTTTCAGGGAGCTAAAAATCCTTCATTAAGCAGGGAGCTCATTTTCTGCTTCAGACAAGTCCTGGTGAATACAAGCTATTGCTGCATATTGTGCTTTTCCCCCTTGGTCATCTCTGAAAACCCCTCAGAGTCCTCCTTACCCTCTTCCTTGCTGCTTGGCAAACTTGCTTGGAAGGTTTTTGGGTTTTTTTTTGCTTTTCTGGAGGAGCCGAGGTTGCCAGAATTACATTTAATTTACATTTCACAGAGAGAAGGGCTGTGCCAGGGAGCTGAGCTAAAGCAGCAGCCAGTTCCAAGGGTGCCTGCGAGCACTGATCTAATCAGTGATCTGTCAGCTCCGTATTACAGACATTGTCTCTGAGCAGTTGAAGTGTGTCTCTTTTAATCTGCACCCCTCTCAAACCAGGCATCACTTCTTGGGCCAGATGCTAATTTTTTGTTTAAAAAAAAATTTAAAAAAACCAACAACCCTAAAGAAATCAGTTTTGCTGGGTTTGGATTTGAAATATTCATTACAAAGAGTCGTATATTTAAAAAACATTTGCAACACCCCTAATTGAAAAAAAAATCTCTCTCAGATACAAATTACAAACCACTAGAAGTTGATTTAGTGGAAGCTACAGAAATAAGCTGCACATAACTCCACTCACAGTTCAGGAAGAAATGCAATTTGGTACTTTTACAGATCTTGAAAATACAGCCTACCTATTAACAAAAATCTCCAAGGCCTTATCTCCATAGGACATTAAAGTCAATTAACCAAAGGAGCAAATTTACAGCTTTGTGCAGATGCTGTTACCCACAAATGGAATGGTTTGATTCCAGTGCCACTGAATTTGCCTTGAAGTACAGCTTTACTTCTGAGGGGCAGCACTCACTGAGGGTTCAGCTAAAGCAGTTTCTTTTGTCCTGCTTTTAACTCGGGCCAACTTTGGTCTCCAGGATTGGACAGGACCAAAGCAGAGCTGCTCAAAGCCCAATAAACTCTGCCTGAAGTGCTGGTGGTGTTGGGAGCCTCCTGAAAAGAGTGTCCTATCCCAGCTGCAAATATTTACTGAAATTACATCTCCAGCTTGTTCTGTGAGACTTCAGCCACGCAATTCCTATTAATGCAAGCTGCAGCCACTCCTGCCATGTAAATATGTGTGCACAGAGCTGGTGCAGGAGCCTCAAGGAGAAGGTAATTATTTTGCAGATGCACGAGGAATAGAAATAAATGTTCTTGTTAGACTAGCAGAGTCTGCCTGGACCTCTTCCACACTCTAATATTTGACTTTAATTTAAATATACACCTATTGTTTGCTGAGGCTGGAGGTTTGCTGGCTCAGGCACCCTTTCCCTGCATCAGTCAGGAAATGATTGTGGAGCTGAATTTCACCTGCCCAGGGAGGCTCTTCCCATCTGCAGCAGCACTCGCCACAGATCCAGTTCTCCTCTTGACAATATCGGAGATTTGCCACATATTTGCAGGCTGGTCTGGTAAATTGTGTTGCTGCTCTTCCACAGGGGAGGTGAATTGGTGTTTTTTTTTCCAGTTTCTGACATAAAAGCAGCCTGTCCTGTCCTTTCTGTTCTCCTACAGCAGTTCAGACCAACTGAAAACCAACACAGTTCAAACTCTGCCTGGGGCGTTTGTCAAAGTTTTGTAGAGACCCTGTTTTTCTTCATTGCTTTGTGGAAATTGTTCAAGAAGCCAGACAGGCAAACATGTCTGTAATCACATGTATTTTACAATTACAAACACAACAGGGTTTATAGGGAGAAGCAAGACACTTTATTGGCCCAACAACCATCACTGGGAAGAACAGATGTGTTCTGGGGCACAGAAACTCCCTCTCAGGTCTGAAAGAGAGCAGCTACATTCAGATCAGCTCTGCTGATGCACAAACGTTTCCTTTGTTAACAGCACCAATAAAAACGTTTAACAGGTTCTTGTAAACCCAGTTCTGTTTTGCCATCTGGCTCAGCCCCTCAGCCAGGCTGTGGGTGTGGGAATGAGGCCCTGGGGCAGCCAGAGGAGATGACAGAAACTCTGGGGGTTGCCGAAGTGTCTCTGCACAATCCCTACAAAAATACTCCAACATTTTACCTGCTGCACAGTGGTGAATAACCTTACAGCAACATTTAGTTCCTGCTGAGAGGACAAGGAGTGGTGTGAGGACACCAGCCCCGCGGGACAGGAGGAAAGTGGAAAATTATTTTGTTTGTGGTGAGGTGAGCTATGAAGGAGCCACATGGCAATCCTGCCATGACCACAACAGTGAGATAGTTTCAGCTGATTTTTGGGGCTGTTTAAGCCTGTTGTCAGGGGCTTTGGAAAGAATTCTTGAGTTTCCTTCAAGGACAGAGATCAAAAACCTCATGCAAATTGCCAATATTGGCTCTTACCTGAAGGTGAAGCTGAAACAACACAATGCTATGGCTTCACCTGCTGGGAAATGCTTGGATTTGGGGTTTTTGCAAAGATAAAAGCACTCTGCTCACTCTCAAACCTACAGCTCCTGACTGCAGTCCAAATGTTTTGAGTGCTTCAGCTTATCACTTAAAAACTCATAAAAACACCCCCATGTTTAGGATTTTAGGAATCACATAGGAGGTGGAGGTGTAAGCAGATTAAAAAGTAAAGAGAAAAGTCATAATAATAAAAAATAATCAGAATGAAAAGCCACTAAATCTCAGGTAAAAACCATCCAAATCTAAAAATAAAGGAAATGTAAAAACCTTATGTGCAGAGTAAATGTCAGAGGGAGCACCACTAATGCTGGCTCTGAATTGTGGATTCAGAATAGCCCTGCAAAGTTAAAAAATCCACATGAATGCTTAAGAAAACGAGAGATCGTTTATTTCCTGTTGAAACCTTTGCTGTTCCATGGGCAGGGACCTTCCAGGGGGATGGCAGAGTGTCCACACTCTCTCTCCCTCCTCCCTGGAAAATGCCTGCAGGACCTGTGCCAGCAGCTCCAGTGCAATCCAGGCAGCAGCAGCAAATGCTTTGCACCAAAACTCTGCACAGCTTGCCAGCTTGCAAGCAGAGCAGCCTCCCAGACCATTCCCTTTCTTTCAGCTGGCCGAATAAATCAGGAGGAGACACCAGGGGGGGAAATCTCCAGCGCTGCCTGTAATGGGTTTAACTTGAGAACGCCCAGGGATAAGCAGGGCTGAACGTCTCGCTCACAGCAACGTCTGCTCCTGCAATAAACACCAGGCTAATCCTGCAGCCGTTTGCTCAGCAAAATCCCCACTGCTTCCAGCAGGATCTGTGCCTCGGGGGTGGGACAGCACGGCCAGGAGAAGGGAAGTTCAGCGAAGATTTAAGCAGCCGGCTTAAATCCCTTCATTCCTCACCTAGCACAGCTCTTCCTGCCTCCCGCAGCAGCGCTGCCGTGGCCACTGAAGCAAACACAGCGATTTCTCTTGTGCCAGATTGTCAGCACCCCTTCTGTCGTAGCCAAAAATATATCCACGTTATCAGGAGGGCAGTCACTGCCCTTCTCTGGGGCTCATTATCCTGCAAATCCTGTCCTACTGCCCTCAGCTCTGTGCCCCCACTCAGGGTTGGGTGATTCTCCTCCTCTCTGGGCTCTTCAGGAGCTGAGATGTTCTCCTGGTCCCTGGAGAGCTTTGGCTGGAACTGCCACAGTGTTCAGCACTGCCCTTGCTGCTGCCAGCAGGGCTTTTCTCTGGGTTGTAAATCTGAGCTGGTGTCACGCCTCCTCCCCACTGATATTGTTCAACTTCGCCTGAAATCCACCGACACAGCAGCGTTCCTGCAACTTCTTCATCTTGCAAATGATGGTTATTACAGAATGGGCATTTTCAGCAGGGAATGATGGGATCAGAGCTCAGAATCCTCCCTCTCTTCCCCCTCCTTTTTTCCCTGAGCACTTTTTCCTGGTGGAACAGGGTCTTCAGTAGTTGTTTCTCAGTGAATTCAGAGCTGCTAAGGAATGCAGCAGGCAGGTCTGCTGTTCAGTGCATCTGCACAGGCTGAACGAGCAGCCAAAATCATGGAATCACAGAAGGTTTGGGTTGGAAGAGACCTGGAGTGGTCACCTACCCCACCACCAAGGCAGTGAGTGACACCTGAACCCTCCCTGGCCCTGTCATTTGTCACAGCAGGCAGGAAGGGAGGCCTGGCAGTGCTGAATGCCTCACACACACACACAGGGTTGTGTTACACCAGCAGGAGAGCTCCAGGACTTTTTCCTCAGCTTTGGAATGTGTGATGCAACGTCCTGAGACTGTGTGGGATTGATTAACGCTCCAGGCAAAGCCCCTGACTTTTGAACTGCACAGATCAGGATAAAATGCAGGGATTGTTGGGTGTTCAGTGAAGGCTGGGGCAGCCTGTACAGCTAATGGCAAACAGCAGAGCTCAGACGGTGAGGGATGTGCTGAAAACAGCTGTGTTCTGAAAGCAGAGCCCTGGGCACTGTCTGAGTGAGGCACGGCTGTGCACATACCTTTTGTTGGTGGTGACAGGGATCCTCCAGCCTTTGATCTGGCTGAGCTCCGTGTCAGAGATCTCGATCTGCAGAGGGAGCCTGGGCACCCAGACCGTCACCTCCAGCTGGGTGGTGAAGTGCTGGTAAGTGAAGTTGACAATCGTATCCACTTTGCTCTTCATTTCCTTGCCATTAACGAAGATGGAGTCGCAGCTGTCAGAAACCTTAAAAAATATATATATAAAAAATTAGGAAATGAAGAAAAGTTCCTGAGGAAGAACTGGGGTGATATGTCACTCCTAAGACAACACTGCAAATGTAAGTCATGCATATTGCAATTCCAGTTTTCTAATTAGAAGCCAACAGTGATAAATGGACCCCAGGGAAAGAGTTGTGCTTTCCTCAAAGGGTACTACTCAAACTACAAAAATAATTTAATGATGTTCTATAACCTGTGTGAATCTTTTATACTAGGCAAATTAAACTCTTCATGAATCAAACTGCATTGCATCAACATTTATGTTTACAACTTGCTTAAAGAACCAGGAAAAAACGGGGCCATATGTTAGTAAGAAAAAGACTGACTCAGAACCATAAACCATAAACCAAGACTGACTCAGAACCATAAACCAGAATCCTTTCCCTTTTCCTTGAGCACTGTAATGCTGAAAGACAAAGATCCCCTTATGGCTCATGAGCAGAAGTGCAGCAGAAGCATTATTTTTTAGAACTTCTCAGTAATTGTTTTAACAAAATGTATTCAGAGTTGCTTGGTGGCATCCTATGGAATCACTGCTAAAATGAGCCTGTGAGCTGTGCACTACAGCTCCTCTGCCCTCTTGGTTTCCAGGGATCTTCTGGCACAAAATCAAGGTCCTGAGCACAGATCTTATTTATATAAAACCATGATGTAGCAACTCATTCAACCTGCATGCTGGAAGACAGGATTCCTTTGTCGGGAGAGGGTTTCTAATAATATAAATATAAATATAAATATAAATATAAATATAAATATAAATATAAATATAAATATACAGATATAAAGATAAATATATAAATATAAAGAGAAATATAAATATGTAAATATAAATATAAATATAAATATAAATAAAGATATAAAGATATAAAGATATAAAGATATAAAGATATAAAGATATAAATATAAATATAAATATAAATATAAATATAAATATAAATATAAATATAAATATAAATATAAATATAAATACTGTTGTAGATTATATACACAGACACACAGCCACCTATAACATTCATGTGTATTATCCATGTACAGCATTCATGTTTACATCCATGTATAACATGAGCTGTATTCCATGTATAACATGAGCTGTGTCCATGCATTTTATCTGTATCTGCTTTGCATTCTGCTTTGAAGAGAGAGAGTCCATGTGGTGTGGTTTGACTCTTTTGCAGCCCCAGCTGTGACATGAGGCTGTGCTCCTGAGATGCACTTTGTTCTCCTGGCAGGACTGCTCTGTGTCAAGGCTCTGGCACCCAGATCCTGGCTGAGCCTGTGTTTAAATTCAGGTCTCCTGCAATTACTGAGAGAACTCTTGTAGGGGAAGATGCTGAAACACAGCTGGGGTTCCCTCTGCAAACCCACCTCAAACCTTTTCAGATATGAGCAGGGATTAGGGGTTACTGAGCCAAGAAAACTTAGAGAAAATCTTTGGCAGATGCTTTCTTTTGCTCAAAAACGACACAATATTCAGGTAGGAAGTAAAATACCTGTCCTTCCACGTTTGCCATTTTCAAGTCAGCTTCTGAGATCCTTCTCAACTGACTGAAACTCCAATTGCTCATTTACAGAGGGGCTAAGTCAGGTGATGAGGGGTGGGGCAAAGGAAACGAAGCCACTCTCCAGGAGAGAATACTCCTCCACATAAATGCTTAATGAGGACAAGAATATAAAAATAATAAATCTAGATAATCTGATAAAGAGTTTAAAATGGACTTCAGACTCAGGAGTACCACAAACGAGACGGAGCATACTCGGAGTCTTTTTTTTTCCCTCCCTCATAATGTGTCACGAGTGTCTCCGGAAAGTCTGAGCACATTAAGCAAGCCCATTAATTGAATGAGCAGTTGAGATTCTAAACCATAAAGCTTACATCTAGGGAGTTATGTGAGAATTAATACAAGACAGAAATAATTAAGAAAACTCAAAGAGGGAGGGATAAACATCAAGAGCGGATCAGGGGAATAACTAATATCTGACAAGGCAGCAGCTAATTTTTCAGATTCTCTTCTTGCTGCATCAAATGTTCTTGTCAGCAGGCAGGAAAGGTGCTAAATTAGAGAACTGAAAGATGGACATTAATTGTAGCTATAAAAATATCAGTCTGGGCTTACAAATTTCACAGATTTTATGTCTAGACAGAGACATCCAGCCATTTATGTACTGTCCAAAAGGTAAGCACAAAGCAGGATAGATGCTGTGGTTCACCCAATGCTCTGGTGTGGCCTTCAGAGCTCAGGATTCACTGAAGTGGATCCTCCAGAAAATAATCCATCCTGGATAAGAAAACTTGAAGAGAGCCATTGTTGTTTCAGTTCTCTATCTGGAATTTGAGTTTACTCTATTAAGTACAAGCATACCAGATAATTCAAAGGAAAATCCAGCTGAATCCTGTGATAAGGCAGGAGAGACTAAAGCTCACATGAGGAAGCCTCTATTTCACTCACACATATTTAATTACTGCCATGCTTCTTTCACTGACCTCACTGCAGCTGGTGCTAGAAAGTAGGCTTGGCTCATCTGAAGGAAATGAGAACCTTGAGCATGGATAGAAAATGTCCAGCACCCCTTTTTTTTAAAAAAAAAAAAAAAAAGACTAGACATGGCACTCATTGCTGTGGTTTATTGAGGTGTTAGGGCATGGGCTGGACTTGATGACCTTGAAGGTCT
This sequence comes from Phylloscopus whistleri, assembly GCA_017589585.1. Classification (NCBI taxonomy): domain Eukaryota; kingdom Metazoa; phylum Chordata; class Aves; order Passeriformes; family Phylloscopidae; genus Phylloscopus; species Phylloscopus whistleri. The sequence continues at coordinate 2,258,224 of JADMLD010001062.1, read as the reverse complement.
CTTCCAACCTGGTGATTCTGTGAAATCTGAAATCTTTCACTTGGGACCCACTTCAGAGCCAGGACAAAGGACTGATTCCATGCTGGGAGCTGTGATTCCGTGCCAGCACCATGTGACTCTGCTCTGAGGAGGAGATGTGACACATCCTGAGCCCTGGGGACTCAAGCTGCACCCTCTGGCCAGTGGCCTGCAGCAATGTCCCCCTGCACCTTCTCTCCTTTCAAGCCCCCTCCGTGCTTTTCCAGCCACTCTCTGACTGTCAGAGGTGCTGGTGATGCTCTGGGAGAGGAACTGGTTCTGCCTGTTCCCATTGTGCCCAGGTTTGCCAAGGGGCAGAGCTGCCTCAGCAGGTGCCTTCCACACAGAATCCCTTTGAGCTGCTGCTTCTGAGGGAACAAAAGGGGGAAAAGGCTCTTAAATCTCTCCTGCAAACACTCCACAGTGAGAAGAATCAGCAGAAGCTCAGAATGCCACCCTCTCGTGTAAAATGCAGGAAGCAGGGCTGTTTAAAGCAGTCTGTCACCATCCATTGTCAGCTGCCTGACAGCACCAGAAATGCTGTTTGAGACAGTTTGCAGGGGAGCAGGCCAGCCACGATGTGCTCCCATATGCAGGTCAAGAGAAAGAGAGCTGCAATTAACCTCTCTGGGCTTTGAAGCAGGTGGTTGGCTCCAATCCCCACAAGTAATTGTAAAAAAGCACAATTTGCCCTGCACAGTCTGTGACAGCCTCCTCGTTTTAGGCTAATCCAGAACAGGAGAAGATAGCAGTCGAGGAGGAGTAATTGGGAAAGCATTTGATGTTCAGGTCACAAAGGTCTCTGCACCCTTTGGGTGAGCAGGTAAAACAGAGGGGATGTGAAGTGACAGCTGATGCCTGCTGCTGGCTCATCTGGGCACGCAGGGTCTGTTCCCAGGCTCCTCACCCTCAGCTTGCAGCTCATCCTGCAAGGAGCCCTCAGGAGAGACCAGGCACTCACAGCCCTCCTGGCTGTTGATTATTCAGGAGGTTTTTGGCTGTGCTGGAACCCTGCTGGGCACAAGCATTCTTTTCTCCACGCTCTGCTGTGTGAGAGGGGAGAGCCAGATGCTCCAGCACAGACCTGGCCACAGGGGCATCCATCTCCTGCCTGCAGCATCTCAGGGCCTTCCCAGCCCACACCTCATCTCCAAGATCGTCTTTTTTCACCCTCAGGCAAGCACTTCTCACTGATATTTACATACAGCCGGGTATGGACAGGGATAATGACTTAGAAAGGAAAAACTCCTACCGAAGGAATGAATTCCAGTTAGTTCAGTGCAAAGCAGCAGTGACTAAGCAGCTGGAGGTGTGAGACCCAGCACGGTGCAAAGCTGTCCTGTGGCACTTCTCACCTGTGAAGGCTCGACACAAACCCCAGAGGGATGGTGCTAATTTCACAACCCCTTTAAAGAAAACTGAGGCACACACCTTGTGTATCAGGATTTGGTCTAACACAGAGTCTCTTCAGCTGAAAAATTCAGACATTGGTTATCCAGTCAGGTCCCCAGACGATTTAAATTTGAAGTTCAAATTCACCCTTGAAAAGAGGTGCTTGCTGCCAAAAGGGCCTTCACCAGTGCTTCAGAAACGCTGCATTTACAAGAGGAGGTTTTTGCTTGGGGTCAAGATCTACTTGTCTTTAAAAATACCTGAGTTCAATGGGATGGGCGTGAAGACTTCAGTGCTGTAACCCTGATTTTTCTCACTCATTTCTCATTCCTTGCCTGCCTGACACTGATGCCTTCAGTTTCAGCTGTCCTGTATTTCAGATTCCTGCCCAGGGGTGTAGCTCTGAGCCTCACACTCAGCGTTGGTAAGAGCAGGTAGACAAAACAAATCCTTTCCAGCTTGAGACCAAGGACAACTGTTACAAGTTTTAATATGCCAGTAATAATAATAATAATAATAATAATACAGGTGGCACAGAGTGTGAGGGGCTCCCAAAGCCCACCAGGACCCAGCCAGGTGAGGGGCACCTTGTGCTGAGGGGGCACTGCCCTGGCCCTGGCACCTCTGCTCATGCCCCTGACAAACCCTCCTGGCTCCAAGCCCTGCCAGGCCTCACAAGGAGCAGTTTCTCTTCCACAAGCACGGATTTCTCAAAGCAGATCGTTCTCACAGCAGTTCTGCCTCCCCCTGCCCCCCAAGCTCATCTTGTGCACCGGGCTCTGCAGAGATTGTCTGCAAACAATTTGCGGCAAATGGCAGATTAAGAATATACAGGATAAAGGATGGCAAATGACATGATGCTGGAATTTAAACTAATAAAACAAGAGAGTTTATTCCCTTTTAATCTTCCACATGTGCAGAATAGTCTTGGAAGTGTCATTTTTGAAACATTCTTTTCCCGTTAATTTGCTTTTATTGGCAAATCAGTTCTCCGAGTACTGTTCTCTGAAATAGCTGCTGTAGTTTCAGACAGAAGTGTTTGCTTTAGGAATCCCCTGAGATATGTTCTAAGGTTTCTTTCCTACTTAGAAACGATGGCAAGACTTTAAGTCGAGTATTCCCCATCCCATGTGCTGGATGTGTGTTTGTTTTTCATCTTATCATTGAATAATAACGTTACACAGGAACGGGATACAAACCCCTGACTCACAGCAGCCCAACAGCTACACTTACAAACAGGATTAAAATGATTTCCTCCCCTCCCTACCCCCAGCTTTCACTGGAGAAAAGGTAAAAAATGAGATATGTCCAGGTGAGCCTGAAAGTAGCTCCAGTGCTCTTCATCCTGAGTAGTCTTTAATTGCAACGTCCACCAAGAATTAAATCACATCCTTGACACTGAAACAAGGGGTGTCCCTAATGCTGCTGTTAGGGGACATGGGGATTGAGGCAGGGAGGTTTGCTCAGCCCCCTCAGCACTGTGGTACAGGCTGGTCACATCCCCTGTCAGCAGCAGCAGGGCTGTGTTGGGGGCTCAGGTTGGTTATTTTCAGATACATCTGCTCTTTTTTTAATTACCCAGAGGCTTGACCCTAAAACTGCTGCAGCCAATCCAAAGGGATCACGTGGAGGATGATGCAGTGCCAGAGGGCAGAGTTTCACTGGTTAGCAGGCATTTCCAAAACTACACAATCAAACCTGTTGGGAAGTCCAGGCCAGTTTGAAATGATCATTCTGTAATGCTCTTTCTTCCCAGTTTTACTGTTTTAAAGGAGTAAAGCAAGAGATCCAAAACTCATCTTTTGAAATGATCATTCTGTAATGCTCTTTCTTCCCAGCTTTATTGTTTTAAAGGAGTAAAGCAGGAGAATCCAAACCTCATACCTGGCCTTTGAATGTCTCTAATGAGAGACAGAAGCACAGCCTGGCAGCCACTTGCCCTGCCAGGGAGGAGCTGGAGGGAGCACACAGCCTGACACAGACCCCGTGTAAAGCCCCAGAACAATGCCCAGAGAGCTGCAAGAACATCCCAGACCCAGCCAGAACACCACAAGTGTGTGTCCTGAGGAGCACCCCTGGCAGGGGTACAAAGTGCACTCTGTGATTTACACCCAGGCCTGGCTGGAGGAGTCAGAAGCAAGACTGACAGGAAAACCCTTCATCCAGGGAAGCACGGATTTGGAAAACGGGGTAATTTACTGAAGTGTTGTGTGTTCAAGAGCCCAGAAAACCTGGCTGGGCACAGCAGTGGGTCTGGGGGGGGGGAGCAGCAGCTACACAGAGCTCGGTGTGAGCAGCGATGGGCAGCACAGGGTTACTGACACCTCGTGTGCCAGCTCCTGCTCTGTGCCCCGAGGACAGGGGTTTGACAGGGCCGGGGTTTAACAGGACCGGGGTTTAACAGGGCCGGGGTTTAACAGGGCCGGGGTTTAACAGGGCCGGGGTTTAACAGGACCGGGGTTTGACAGGGCTGGGGTTTAACAGGACCGGGGTTTGACAGGGCTGGGGTTTAACAGGGTCGGGGTTTAACAGGACAGGGGTTTAACAGGGCTGGGGTTTAACAGGGCTGGGGTTTAACAGGACCGGGGTTTAACAGGACAGGGGTTTAACAGGGCTGGGGTTTAACAGGGCTGGGGTTTGACAGGGTTGGGGTTTGACAGGGTCGGGGTTTGACAGGACCGGGGTTTAACAGGGCCGGGGTTTGACAGGGTCGGGGTTTGACAGGACCGGGGTTTAACAGGACCGGGGTTTAACAGGATCGGGGTTTGACAGGGCCGGGGTTTGACAGGACCGGGGTTTAACAGGACCGGGGTTTGACAGGACCGGGGTTTGACAGGGTCGGGGTTTGACAGGGTCGGGGTTTAACAGGACCGGGGTTTAACAGGACCGGGGTTTGACAGGGCCGGGGTTTGACAGGGTCGGGGTTTGACAGGACCGGGGTTTAACAGGGCCGGGGTTTGACAGGACCGGGGTTTAACAGGACCGGGGTTTAACAGGGCCGGGGTTTGACAGGGCTGGGGTTTAACAGGACCGGGGTTTGACAGGGCTGGGGTTTAACAGGGTCGGGGTTTAACAGGACAGGGGTTTAACAGGACCGGGGTTTAACAGGGCTGGGGTTTAACAGGACCGGGGTTTGACAGGACCGGGGTTTAACAGGACCGGGGTTTAACAGGATCGGGGTTTGACAGGACCGGGGTTTAACAGGATCGGGGTTTGACAGGACCAGGGTTTAACAGGACCGGGGTTTAACAGGATCGGGGTTTGACAGGATCGGGGTTTAACAGGACCGGGGTTTAACAGGACCGGGGTTTGACAGGATCGGGGTTTAACAGGACCGGGGTTTGACAGGGTCGGGGTTTAACAGGACCGGGGTTTAACAGGACCGGAGTTTAACAGGTTCCAGGTTTAACAGGACCGGGGTTTAACAGGGTCGGGGTTTGACAGGATCGGGGTTTAACAGGGCCGGGGTTTAACAGGACCGGGGTTTGACAGGATCGGGGTTTAACAGGACCAGGGTTTAACAGGTTCCAGGTTTAACAGGTTCCAGGTTTAACAGGACCGGGGTTTAACAGGGTCGGGGTTTAACAGGATCGGGGTTTAACAGGTTCCAGGTTTAACAGGACCGGGGTTTAACAGGGCCGGGGTTTAACAGGACCAGGGTTTAACAGGACCGGGGTTTGACAGGATCGGGGTTTAACAGGACCGGGGTTTGACAGGATCGGGGTTTAACAGGACCGGGGTTTGACAGGATCGGGGTTTAACAGGACCGGGGTTTAACAGGACCGGGGTTTAACAGGACCGGGGTTTAACAGGGCCGGGGTTTAACAGGATCGGGGTTTAACAGGACCGGGGTTTAACAGGGCCGGGGTTTAACAGGACCGGGGTTTGACAGGACCGGGGTTTAACAGGATCGGGGTTTAACAGGACCGGGGTTTGACAGGATCGGGGTTTAACAGGGTCGGGGTTTAACAGCAAGAGAAGCAGGGGATCCAGGGAGCAGGGAGATGAGCCCAGGTCCAGCCCGTGATGATGTCAATAGGCGGTGGAAGCTTTACAGCGGTTTTAGCGTTTAACCCCCATTGAAATGCGCCGAACTGGAGGGAAGGACAGCGGCAGAACATTAACATTTGGGTTTAACAATGCAGACAATTGCTGGGCTTAGAAAAGGTGCGCTGATCCATGAAGGCGCGATGGGAGTTTAAAGACCCGCTGAACGGGACGGAGTGTGCGCTATTCAGAAGCTGTTGATCTGTGCAAAATCACTGAACAACCCTTGAGATGTGCCAGGATTGCAGTCCCAGGTGCGGAGCAGCTGCTCCCGTTCTCAGCCCAGCATCGTGCAGGGGCGTTCCTGCGGGAGAGGAGAAGTTCGGCAGGGCACGGGTCGGGAGGGGAAGGTGGGTGTGAGCTCAGACCCCAGCCTGCCGCTGAATTCCAGCTGAGCATCACAGCAGAAGAGCAGGTTTGGGAGTCCCAAGGGTTTTAGGGTACCCAAATTTGGGGATCTTGGGTTTTTTGGGGGGGATGTTTTACCCCAAAATTTCAGGGTTCTGGGGAGGTTTTGGGGCTTTGACCACAAATTTTTGGGGCTTTGATGCTCCAGCGTTTCCTCCTTATTGATCATGGAGAGGGAACACTGAAAGCGAACAGGGAGCACCTAAAGCAGTTCATGGGCGCTGCCAAAATGTTCTTTGCTTAACATAACCAGATCCTTTACCCATCAGCTGAGCTTTTAATCGCACTTTTTGCAGAAAAAAAGATCAAGCTGAGGAGTTCTGTTGGAGTTAAAAGTTACCGTTTCTGCCCTGCCCACTGATTTCTCATCACCACGTGCAGACTGAGAGAGAGAGAGATCATGCATGAGGGGAAATCCACGGCCGCGACAAGATGCTGGTGTCGAGAGAAGAGAAAAGAGAGGAAGCCTTTGCTGACGGAGCCTGGGGCAGGCAGCGGCTGGCCCTCCAGGAATGTCACCTCCCCTGCAGGGGAAGAAATACTGCCTGATAGCAGGAGCTAAATGCGAGAGGTGGCTGTGCTGCTGCTGCGATTCTGGGCTGGGGAAGCAGACGGGACTCGAAAGAGAAGCGGGGATGGCACCGGGCCTTTGAAATTTGATCCAGCCCCTGTTGAAAAGGATGAGAGGCTTTCTCCTGCTTTCCTGGCCCCAGACCAGGAGTTTTCAAGGCTGTGAGGACTTCGCTGTCCATTGTAACGCAGCGACAGCCAACCGAGACACGAGCTTGGAACAAAGACTCGTAGGCAGCGTGGTTCTGGAGCTCGAGTTCTCCGGTATGTCACACTTGGAGTTGTTTGGACAAACTGCAATTATCCCTTGATGGAGCAGCAGTTCCAGTGCCAGCACGCAGCAGAGCAGGTGCACATGGAGTAAGTTCAAGCTCATTTCAATCTCAGCACAGTCTGTGTTTAGGCAAAGCTTCAGGAATACTTTTTTTTTTTTTCTTTTTTTCCATTCAATCACTACTTTTGTTGCTAATGAGAACACATGGAGCAGAGCTTAGAGCAGGATCTCCTTTCTTCCTTACCCACTTGTGATGAAAATCGTGTCAGTCCCACTCTTGCTCCTGAGTTTCTGTTTCTTTAGAGCAATCTCAAGTCAGCCTGGCTTAGTGCCTCTCCTGGGCCAGCATCCTCCCCAGCCAGCCCTGCTCATCTCCAGACAGACATCTTCATTCCCTGAGATAAAGGATCTCCCAAGCACACGCTCTCCCGTCTGAGGTGGATTTGTTTAAACATTTGACCCTTCCACTTGTGCGGATAAGGCACTACCAGCACTTGTTAGTTTATGTAAACATCCACATTCTTCATATTCATCAGCTGCTATCCCAGAAGGGCTTAAGAGCTGTTTATGTGGTGAAACCCTGGCAGATGGTACCGGCTCCTTCTTGCATCCGTCTAATTGCAAACACTGAACCTGCTCTGTAAAAGCTGTTAATTAGGTGAAAATAACACATATGTCTGAGCTATAAGCTAAGGTGGGTTTTTCCCCCCTCTCTGTTTCCCCCCAGTGGAATCCCTCACACGAATGGGAATAAACTGACAGAATAATTTGCAGATGAGTGAGGGAAGTAAGAGGGGGAAATACTCAGGCAGCATCAGATGTGAGGTTCTTTGTAAAATAATGGGCTTTAAAAGTAATTTTCTGAGCACTAAGTAAACTTAGTGTTCATGATTCACGGCTCTAATCCCTGTGACCGAAATTTAAGATTTAAGGCTCCATGAAATTAAAGAAAAAGAAACAATTACATGCATATTCATTCAATTTCATGTATCGCGTATCCTCCAAGTCCTCCAACAAAACTGAAACGGGGGGAAACAGCTTTCTAGAGACTCTGAGCAAACCCAGCAGCTCAGCTGTAACTGCTGAAGCCAAGCACCCTTCTGTGCCTGCTGGCTCCTCAACCTTCCTGGTGTTATAAATGATATTATTATAAATTATAAAGTCGGCTTTTCACCAATACTAAGATGAATACTATACATATAACGGTAAAATAACCTTGCTTTTATTTCTGCTGTTAACAAAAATTTAGACGTGGCAGCAGTGGCAGCTGATGTAGGTACGAGTGAACTGTGTTTGCTCGGGGTAACACCCAGGGAACGTGTGATGAGCACCCTGCTATTGATAACCAACGATCAGCATCTGCCGTCTGAAGGAAGGATAAACCACAGCCCAACCTAGCAGGAATAATAAAACCACAGCCAAAATACACACATACCCCAAAAACGCAAACCCAGGGCGGGGCCATGCTAAACAGTTCTTGGGGAAATATGAATATGCATAAGAGTCTATGAATATGCAACAGGCTGATGGACTGGAAAAGGTATTTAAGGAATGATAGCAGGGTGCTCCTGGCTGAACGCCGAGCACCCGGCCATTTTTAACCCTTTGCTTTATCTCTGCCTCCTATTGCCTTGTTATTAAACTTTCTAAATTTTACCAAGAAAGTGAATGTCGGTTTTTTTTGTTTTTTTTCTTTTTTTCACACTGGGGAATGCACACATTCCACAGGTGTGACACCCCAGAGAGCAGGAGGCTCCAGGACAGGGAGTGTGCAGAGCCCTGGAGGCTCAGCCTCCCCCAGCTGCACCAGGAGCAAAGAGGGGCCAGTGCCCTCAGTGCCTCTGCTGCTCCTGGGTGAACCCTCCAGAAAAAGGAGCTCCTGATGCCTTGGGAAGGCTGAGCTGGAACAGAGCCTGGACAGAGCTGAGAGAATAAAGCAGATATTTATTAAAAGGCCTTTAGGGTACACCTTGGGCAGGACAAGAGCCTGGCCAGGGCCACACCCAAGGTGGACCCAAAATGGTCACAAAATGGTCACCAAGTCTTACATTTTTATAAGTTTTGGTCCATTTGCACATTGGGGTTTAATTGTCCAGTTACATCTCCAGGTTATTCAGTCCCATCTTTGTTGTTTTCTCTCTCCAACCACCCTTGTTTGTGCTTTTGGGCTGAAAGTTGTCCTTGGTGTGCAGCAGGAACAGGATTTGTTTTGTGTCCCTGCTCTGTGCAGGGTGACCCTGGCTGTGAGCTCAGAGCTGCACCCCTGGGCAGCACAGAACCTGAAATACAGGAAAGATAAAACTCAAGGCATCCCTGCTCCCCCCATGGGACAGAGCATCCCTTCCCTAGGGGTGCCACGGGAATGTGTGGCAGCACCACCACCGTAAAGCCCCAAAGCTGCAAAGCTTGGGAGCTTATCAGTATTAAGAGGAATGTCTTAAGTCATGAATATCTACCACACTAATCTAGCCTTTAATCTTCTCCCAGTAACACAAGGATACACCATCCTTATCCCAAAGGATCAACAGAAAAGCAGAAAGAAATCCCCAGAAAGCTCTTAAATACACAACAGCACACTTTTGTTTTGTAAAGAAAACTCTGCTCCTATGCCTAGACAGTGCTGCATCGACATTCATAAGCCCTCCCAGTTAGTTTTTAGTCTCTGAGCGACAAATAATTCATTAATTAGTAAAAAAGGGACAAAAGGGACTTTCAGACAGCCAACACAGCCAAGAAAAGCAGCCCTTAAATTGCATCCTTCAGCCAAGTGCTTCAACAGGGTGATTTGGAGAGGATGTCAAGAGTCTTTACCTAAAAAATTCATGTTTCTTCTCTGGTCTTCTGAGGCTGGACTACCCTGGGCTGCCTTGTTCATCTAATCCAGGATGGCACAGGGGATCAGCATTAGGAGAGGCTCCCTGGCCAGAGAAGGGCTCTGGGATTGATTTCCCTCTGGACTGTGCCAGCCCATCCTCAGTGCCTGCCCCGAGCTGTGCTCCAAAGCAGAACTCAGGGAATATCCCTGGGCACTCACTCAGGGAAACACAGGGAGCTCCCCTGGATGAGAGACTGGAGAGAAAAACTCCCCACCTATCAAAAATATGGAAAATCTGATCTGCTCACACCAGCAGCTGCCTGTGTGTTCTGCACCTGGAGCAGGAGAGGATTGTGCCTGTGCTGCAGGAAGGGGCAGTGAGTGGAACAGAACACACCCTGCAGGAACAGCCCCGTTCAGGGAGAGAGCTCAGGGTGACCTCTGCTCTGCTCTCTCTGTTCTTTCACTTCCATTGTGCCAGTAAATCCAAACTCCAACAGGGGTGAAAGAAGCACATCCCGGCCTCTGCGGAGCTGAATGTCTTAATAATTACAAACAATTATTTATAATTACATATATTTATAATTATAAATGTAATTACACAGACCTAATTACCGATTCCTGGTGCAACTGTAATCCAAATGTTTGGCTAGTGCAGTGAACAAGCTGCACTGAAGATGGGAATGTGTTGCCCTGTTCTTCTCTGTTTTTTCTAAAGTTTTTCTAAAGTTCTTTCAGCCTTCTGTGTTTTCCTTTTGCAATGGAGTCTCTCACACACTTTTCACATAAACAACCTACTGTTGTTGTACCTGTCCCTTCATGTTTACATTCTTTTCATAAGGAGGAGACTGCTGATGGGCTGTTGGGTTGCCCAGTGTGGTTGGAGAGGAAGATTTTCTTCCTCCAATCCATGGTCACTGCTGGAATTCTATAAATGTTGAGGTCTGTAAATAAACTGCCCCTTTCTGCCTTGGACATCTCAGTGTGTGGGTGTCGTTCCTTCTGTGACAGGAATGTTCTGTCAGTGCTGATGCTGTGTCTCTCCATCCTGCAGGAGTGAGGGGACTCTGACATCTCCTAACACCTCCCACCTTTGTTCCCCCTTGCAGTGACAGGCTGGAGCCGTCGTGCTGACCTTGAGGTGCCCTGCAGGGTGCTGGGGACATGGCCTTGCCCAGGGTGACACCCTCCCCTGCCCGCTGCTGTCCAAACCCATCCATCCAGCCCCACCACAGGCACTCAGGGCTGTTTGTGCTTCTCTGCAGCTCCTCTGCCACTCAGCCCAGTGCCTTTCACAAAAGAATTAATTGGCAGAATCCTCCTTTTTCCCCAGAAGGGAACACAGCCTACCAAACCCCCGTGGTGGCTCCAAGGGATGTGTGTGGCCCCTGGGCAGGTGGCAGCACGGGGGTGGCAGGTCCAAGATTCCCAAAATCACAGCAAAAAGATTCTGCTGGGGGCTGCATGCACACCTCATGGCTATGAGGGTCTGCAGAAAACAAAACAAACCACAGAGCTCTCCTCTTTTGAGGAGAACTTCTAAAAAACCCAATCAGAGTGAGGACAGATGTCAAAATGGCACATTCTGGAGGACACAAAATTTGCCTTTTTTCACAGAGCTCTTCAGAAACTGTGACTTTTTGAATTCAACACTTAGCTATTGACTTTCACTTACAGGCAGAGATTGGATTATTAGAAAAATCAGTGCAGAGCTCTCTGGCTCCTCACTGGATCAGCTTTGATCCAAAGCCTGTGTGACACCAGTGGACTGGGCTTCTCTCTCATCCAGTAACACCCTGTTAAAATCCATTTACAAAGGAGTTGGCCTTCCTATCTGTCACTCTTTCTGCCATGGACTTGTATGAACCCTGTCTAAATGCCAAGACAGATCTGGAAAGTTCTTCAGTTCCCTCCTTGGAATCTGGGCAGAAACAATTGTGCCAACTCATGCATGAAAGGTAAGTGACAAACTGCAGAGTGCTGCCATAAGTTTTCTGTTGCACTTCAGGATTTTTCTCTTTTTGTTTCCTTTTCAACATCTCCCCTTAGGGCTGTGGAGATACAGAAAAACACGACGCAGTGAAAGAAGAGAAAAACATGGGAAGAGTGGGAAATGGTTCCTACCTTCACTTCATCACAAGAGGAGTTTATGTAAAAGCTACGTGTGACATAAAAATACATCCCCAGAATCACAGAAAACCTATAAATCTGACCCTTTGCCTGGAAATTATGAGTTCTCTTCCCTAACCAGAAAACTTAGAGGTGCCACACAAACAGAAAATGCTTCCAGATTGTGTCTGGAAAGGGAATGATGGCATTAAAAATGGTGCCATTAAAAATGGTGCCATTAAAAATGGTGTCATTAAAAATCCCTAGACAAAGGGATTTTCCCTAGGATAGGAAAAGCCTATGTTAAAAATGCCTGGAAGAAGAGGCAGGGAAAGCAAAATGAAAACCAAGTGGCCAGGTAACCAGGACACAGAGCAGGCTGAGCAGTGGGTGCACCCGAACTGGATCATTGCTCAGCCTGGATTTGGGTAAAAATGGATTGCAGTTTTCCATCAGCCCCAGGTGAGTTCTGTGCTGTGGCTGCCACCCCAAACTGGTGAAAGGAGCAGAGGTTTTATATGAATTTCAGTCACGTTGTCAGGCCCAAGAGGGCTTGCTCAGGGGGCCATGATCAGAGAGCAGCCCCAGAGGTGCAATCCAGATGTGAATATTCCGTGCACAGACACAGAAATTGCTCTGCCATGAACCCCCAGGTCCCTCTCTTACTTTCATCTCCGACTTGCCAGAGCTACAAAAGGACAAGTTAATGTGAAGAACAGATTTCATTTCTTAATTAATGCACAATTTTTCTTTGTACTGCTCTCCTCTGGAGACACTTCCTCCCCCATCCACATAAACCACACAGAGACAGTGCAAACCAGTGCTGTGACTGCCACACTCCTGCCCAAGCAGAAGACAAGTCCTGTGCAACATTTGCATCCCAGGCATCCCTGCTGCAGGTGCTGCACTCTGCTTTCATACTCTGTGCAATCAGCACTGAAGGCTGAAGAGATTTTGCCTTTATTTTCTACAAGAGGCTCATGCTCCCTCTCTTAAGTTTTTTTTCTCAATAGTGGCTCCTCAGCTGACATCACGTGGATTTTTTTTCCCCAGTGTTTGTGCTGCAGGTGCACTTTGGAGGCTGTGGTAGGACAGCTGTCATCTCCTCCTCTGCAGCTTCACTTCTTATTTCGTCCTGAAATCTTCCAATGGTTTCTTGCCTTGATCTCCCACTTCTGTGGCAAAGGAGGGTTTGGTGACATTTTGTTTGGGATTTTAACCACACTTGCTGCCAAAACCCAATTTATTTTTTTTCTGTCCATTATTCTGAGATAATTTGATATTCTTGCCAGGATTTCGAGGAGGGCTCGTGAGCTTTAAGGAAATTCTCTCTGCCTGCCAGTGGTATCATCTCTATGGCACGACAGCCCCTGCAGCAGGCAGCTCTGAAGTCACTTTGTGGTGACCAAAGCTCTCAGAAATAACTCCATTATCGTGTTTCATGCAGCCCTGCATAACTCTGCTATCCTGTTTCATGCAGAGATGCAGCCCTGTTGATTTCCCTTGAGAGAGGACCCTCCTTTGTGGCAGTGAGATGTTTGTTTTTCACTGTTGCCCAACACTGCAGCCCTGCAGCTGGTGAAGGTCACCAGCCCTCAGTAAACTCGTGCTCAGTGCAGGGCACCTGCACTCATTGATTCAGCATTTGGGGCCATTCTCATGCAGATGGATTCTGCCTCCCAGTGCCCATCCATCTCCAGCTCCACGTGCAAGGGGATTATGCAGAAAACATTTTATTCAAACCAGAAGAACCAAAACTCACTTCTGTGCTCCCCTGCTGCTCAGCTGGGAAACACACTGGCACTCTGAGGGTGCCTCTGACACACCTGGCAGCACCTGAAAGGAGCTCCCAAGAGCCATGGAAAGGATTTGGTGCCAAGGGTTGATTTCTCATGAGGTCCAACAGCCTGCCCCAGCTGTGACAGATTGTACTCAGGGCATCCCCTGCTCCTGCAGAGCAGCACATGCACGGTGCCTGCAGCCACAGCCCAGGGCTCAGCAAAGGTGGCACCAACATTCTGAGTCAGGGAGTTGGCAAGGGATGGGCTGCTCCAGTGAAATTCCTGCTTTTCAGGATACCTTCTGTTTCTTTTCCTTATTTGTCTTCTGGCCTGTCAGTCTCATCTCAGCCTTCTTTATTTAGAATCACCTCCTTTTTCAGGTACTGCAGGCTTTTCCCTGAGCTTGCTGCAGCTCTTCCTGAACTCCCAGTGACAGACAGAAGAATTATTTGAGAGACAGGCAGCAGCAGCAGCTTCAGGATCTCTTCAGTCTCACTGAACAGGATCCCTGACTCACACAAGGTCAGCAGCCTTCTCCAAGGAGCCACACTCCTGTACAAAACCATCTGTGCACTCCTCCAACGGGCCAGAGCTGGAGGCATCTTCTGACAAGAATGAAGGGGATCAAAGCTGGCAATAATACATTTTTCCTCAGCAGAGCTGGTTACACGAGATGAAAATATCAATAATAACATAAGGCGGTGAAAGGAGCCACGCTGTCAGGTTTGTGAGGAACAGAAGGTCTCAGCAAATGGCTGGCTGAGAGACTTCAAACTCACCAACAGCACTGCAAACAACAAACAGGCTGGGCCTTCAGCAGCTCCAGTGGCACGGGCTGCACAGCCAGAGCTGGGAACAGCCACAGGCTGGGGGTTTCACTTTGCTCAGTGACAGCACAGAGGAGAAAACCCCAGGGTCTCAGCTCCCCACGGCAGCAGTGCTGGCTGGATCCTCCCCATCCCACCACGGGAGTGGAACCAGGATCCAGCTGTGGGTGTCTCCCAGGGTTACCTGCCCTAAAGAGGCCAAAAGCCACCCCTGGTGCTCTGCAGGGGCAGGGGGGCTCTGGGGGTGCTGCAGGATGGAGACACAACCCTGCTCTAAGGACACAGGATTTGCAGCTGCTGCTTCCCTTCTTCTCCTTCCTTTCCTTTCCTTTCCTTTCCTTTCCTTTCCTTTCCTTTCCTTTCCTTTCCTTTCCTTTCCTTTCCTTTCCTTTCCTTTCCTTTCCTTTCCTTTCCTTTCCTTTCCTTTCCTTTCCTTTCCTTTCCTTTCCTTTCCTTTCCTTTCCTTTCCTTTCCTTTCCTTTCCTTTCCTTTCCTTTCCTTTCCTTTCCTTTCCTTTCCTTTCCTTTCCTTTCCTTTCCTTTCCTTTCCTTTCCTTTCCTTTCCTTTCCTTTCCTTTCCTTTCCTTTCCTTTCCTCCCTCCCTTCCGTGTCACTTTGCCCCTCCTTTTTGTACTCAGATCCTGATCCCCACTTAGCAATTCTGAAAACATTTCCTTGGCGTTTGTAGTGCACAAAATGTGCTCAACAACACGGCAGTGAAGCATTTAGTCCAAGGAAGGATTTTCTCGTTTCACTCCGATAATCTCTCACACTGAACTCACTGCAGGTTGGGGAAATCTAAAAGTCCCCAGCTTCTCTGTGGCAGGAACTATTTGAGTCTGCAAGATTTCCAGTATGGGTGTTTTGAAATCTTTTATTTGTGGTGTGGCAAGAAAAGATGTGGAGAGAAAAATCCCCCCTGGCAAGGTGGACTGGTGCAAGGCCCTTTGAAAGCAAACATCCCAGCAGTCAGGAACACTTCAGCACCTTCCCACCTTCCCCCTCCTCCCCAGCCCCTGCTCTTTGCACTGGAATCAGAAATTCCTTTGTGCCCCATCCTACAGAAGTGTTTGACATCACCTCCATGCACTGGGCTGGGGAAGACCTCACAATCACAGATTAGATTTTCTCACACTGCAAGTGTTCACGTTTCTTCCCAGCCAAGTGTTATCAGCTGGCCACATCACGTTCGGTTTGGGGGGAGAGAGAAAAAAAACATTGTTGTACTCTGCAGTGCTGATTGCATCAAATGGCAACGAGATTGTGAGACAGTAATCATGCTGAGCTCAGGCGATTAAAAACTCACTTGGAAAATTGGTGCTTGCTGAGCCTTTATGGAAAGAAATGAATTAAGAAGGGAAACAATAAGGAAGGGCATACATTAATTTGGCTCTGCAGTGCATAATGCTGATTGTAAGAGATCTAAGGAAGGACTGTGTGTCTCAAGGATTTCCTCTTATGTTTTCAGAAGGAAACCTGAGAGCCACCGGGAGAGGGATTGCAAATTAAATCCTAACGGTAATCTCAGCAGCAGCAATTGGAAAAAAAAACCCAAATAAATTAACGATACAAACAGGAGCTAGCATTCCCTGCTGGGAACTTCTCTCTTGTGACAGTGCATGTCACACAAAGCAATCCTGCCGGGCAATCCCCATCCCTTTCCCCGGGTGCTGCTGCTCCTCCCGCAGGGCTGAGTGTTTGCACAGGGAGCTCAGGGAAGGATCAGCGATGCTGTACCGCAGCCAGCCCCGGGAGAGCTGCTGGGTGGGCACGGTGAGCACGGCACGGTCCTGCAGGGCTGAGCACACCGCGGGCATCCCTGAAGAATCCACGCCCAGAGCCGTGGCAGTGAGGGAAATGTTCATTTCACAGCCTCCTCCCGACACTTGCACCGCTTCAGGTCTCTCTGCTCACACGGGATTTTGGGCCAGGCTCGTGTCTGAGGGAGATTCCATCCTGCAGCCCAGGGTGCACCAGCATGGTGCAGGATACAGCCCAGGATGCATCAGCATGGTGCAGGATGCAGCCCAGGATGCATCAGCATGGTGCAGGATGCAGCCCAGGATGCATACCCTGGATGCACCAGCCCTCTCTGCCTCCCCCTCTGCTGCCAGGCTCTGGTTTTGTACCCTAGGTTTGGCTTTGAATCTAAACTACCCTGTTTTTAAAGGAAAACAAGTTTTTGCCATCCTGTTGTGAACGGAGCTGCACCAAATGTAAAATGAAAGTGCTGATCAGCTGTCTGGAACACCAAGACGAGTTTTGCTGGGTCTGGGCTCCAGGAGTTGGCAGTGCCAGAGCCAGAGCTGCTGTAACTGAACACAAGCACTATTGCCTATTTGTTCTAGAACCGTGGAGCACTTCCAGTGCTTTTCCTCAGGAGAAATTCATCAAAGGAGTAAAATTCAGCAAGTTAATATTAACAGAAAGTGATTAATTTTTGCAGTGATTCGGTGGAAAGCTGCTCAATTCCCAGCCAAGTGTCACAGAGTTCCAAATCTGCCCCTCAACTTCTTGCTGAACAGATGCAAACTTTAAAGTTTAATCAGTGCTGAACACTTCTGATATTCTTAAAGACATACCTGGACCATTCTCCAATAGCCTGGCTGGACTCACAAAAACAACTCCAGCAATTCAAGAAGTTTTAGATGTGGGAGTAAATGTCTTGGTACAGTGCCATGAGTGGAAATCAGATCTTAATAATTGACAACACAAAACAAAATGCTAAATCCTGACATTTAGTTAACCATTGAAGCCACTGCTGAAACTGAAGCTGAGGGACCCTAGAGTGTGTAATTAATTGGAAGAAGAGAAAAACCACACCCCAGTGCAACTTGCATACTTCAGGCAAATGGGAAAAGAAATCCATTTATAACTTCACTTTGTTCTTCCATTCCCATTTAATGAGTTGCCTGATTCAATAATCCAGCAATAAATCCTATTCTTTAAGGCTGGGTTTTCCCCACTCCCCAGAATCCAGACACATCCCAATCCAGCCTTTGTGTCAATTCTCCTGTTCCTGATCCTATGAAGAGCACCAAACTGGTTTTCACTCTGAATTCCAGTTCCATATAATGAGAATGCAAAAAATATAAATAATTGAAAACCTAGCAAGAAAAAGCCTGCCTTTGCCCACAGAGGGAAAGGGAGCTGGTTACTGTCAACAGTAGGTGCTGCTCTGTCAGATAAATTAACTGTACTTCAAACTGATGCTGCTGTGTCAGCCTCCTCATCTCCAGCTCCAGCTCCAACTCTCTACCTCAGGGTACAGAACACCTTACTGAAACACAGCAGTGGGTGAGCCAAACCACAAAAATAAACACCCAAGCTGCCTGCAAAGCCCAACTGTGACCCACAGAGCTGGGGGAAGGCAAAGCTTTGGCAGCTGCCAGTGCAAACAGCAGCAAATAGCAGCTGAGCTCTCTGGAGAGGAAGCACTTGTGGTATTCTCTGAGTTTTTGCTGTTCTCCTCTGTCTCTTTTAGAAGTTTTTCTAAAGTTCTATTTCAGCCTTCTGTGTTTACCTTTTGCAATGGAGTCAGACAGGATTTTACATCAACAACTTTCTTGTTATTGAAACTGTCTAACCATACTTACATCCTTCTCATAAAGAAAAAAACCTGTTGATAGACTGTTGAACTGACCAGTGTGGTTGAAGAGGAAGATTTTCTTCCTCCAATCCACAGTCACTGCTGGAATTCTATAAATATTGAAGTCTATAAATAAACTTCCCCTTTTTTACCTTACTCAGTGTGTAAATATCATTTCTTTGTGTCGAATTATGACAGCTGGTGGTGCATTTTCACACGCCTGGGTCAGGATGGGCCCCTGTGCCACCCGTGTGTCGTAATTCCACACAAAGAAATGACACCCACACACTGGGATGTCCAAGGCAAAAAAAGGGCAGTTTATTTACAACCTTCAACATTTATAGAATTCCAGCAGTGACCGTGGATTGGAGGAAGAAAATCTTCCCTCTTCAACCACACTGGTCAAACCAACAGCCCATCAACAGCCTCCTCCTTATGAGAAGAATGTAAATATTCTGACACGCTGAGATGTCCAAGGCAAAAAAGGGGCAGTTTATTTACAAATTTTAACATTTATAGAATGCCAGCAGTGACCATGGATTGGAGGAAGAAAATCTTCCTCTCAACTACACTGGGCAACCCAACAGTCCATCAGCAGTGTCCTTCTTATGAGAAGAATGTAAACATGAAAGGACAATTACAATAACAATAGGTTGTTTATGTAAAATCGTGTCTGACTCCATTGCAAAAGGTGAACACAGAAGGCTGGAATAGAACTTTAGAAAAACTCCTTAAAGAGACAGAGGAGAACAACAAGAACCCAGACAACCCCCGTGTGCTGCCCAGTGCCGCCTCCCCCAGCTCCCAGCTCGGGGCAGGGCAGCAGATGAAGGCTCTGCTCCCATCCCGGAGCTGACAGCTAATGGCTGCTTTAATTTTCACACAACTGTGCCCTCTGTACCGCCCCTGTCACTCCCCTGCCTGTCAAACACTGGCATGACTTTAGCTGAGAGCACGGCATGGCCCCAGGGGTTCTGATGACAACAGGAATCTGAATTAATTTGCCCAGCCAGAATGATAGTTCAAGAGGGGTAAAAGCCTGGGAATCATGAGGTTCACGTAGCTGCAATTAGAATATTTAAATGGCCAGCTAGGAGAAAGTGTACAAAGTAGGGTTTATGTCCTACAGAACCTGGAGAAAAAGCCTGAAAAGTTTGTCATTTCCTCCCAACAACAGCTACTTATTGCTGCCTTTGTTGAGCCCTGAGTTGTTCATTTACTCTCTGCATTTCTTAGCATAAAATATTCAGAGTTTATCCTAAGCAATGCCATGGTTTGGGTAATGATTGTTTCTCGGGACTGGGATCCGTGCCCTTTGCATTTCTGCTCCCGGAGCAGCCAAATGCTAAGCCATAGAATTGTTTTCTTCCTCTGAAGTAGCAGCTGGTGCCTTGGAAGACACCATAAGCATCTCTGCCGAGATCTGTGTAATTGCACATGTCGGTGTGGTCTGCTCCCAACGAATCCTTCTCCCAGACAAAACACTGTTTTCTCAAGCTGCCTTTGAAGGCTGTGTGTGTTCAAAAATAGCTCCAGGAAGGCACACACATATATTTTGCTATAAACTGTGTACAACGTGTGCTGTATACAGAATATTAATTCCTCAATATGTGATTTTGCCTCGCTGGCATCGTTGCTGCCATACAGGGAGCTGGTTTGTGTGCAAATAGAACTCCAAACACAAAGTTTTAGCTTGGCACGATCCTAAGACAATATAGATTTCCACCTGTTGCTTAAAACACTCCTGTTCCAAGCTAAATCTTTAATATGCAGTAAGTGGCTGTGGTCCTCTGTTCTGATCATACTTTGTCAAGCTAGAAAACTAATTAGCAGAATCTGGTGACCTGGATGTCAGAACCTCTGATATTTCAACAAAGAGCAAAATCCTTAATTCAACAGCAGACATACTGTAGAGAGATCTGATGTGCTTTCCTGCCCATCCCTAATGACTCATAAAGATGAACTTTGTATGGGGACAAAGAGAATGGGGTTTTTTTCCAAAAACACCAGAAATCAGATGAAGCTCTCATTTATAATTTTGATGAACTGCAAACAGCTCGATGATAATTCATTATTGCCCTAACTCAGGCGTATCTGTCTACAGACACAAAAGGCAAGATGTTAAACAAGACAACTCTTCCTTGCCAATAAATCCTCCTGGGACAGGAGTGTCCCTGTCATCGCTGTGGCACTGCTGAGACACAGAGCAAAGCAGAGAGCTGTAGCCACGGTTTGTGCCCTCCATGTTTTGATTTCGGAAAATTCTTTCCCAGGGACACTTGTGGTAAACAAGGGCATGTTATTGTAAACTATCATATTTTTCTACATCCTTTCCCAGAGGAGAGAATTTGCTTGATGGCCCCTTGGTGTGACCAATGGGCCCAAGGATCCCACCTCTTAGGTGGGCTCATTGTAAAAAGGTATAAAGACAGGTACTTTGATAATCAACGAGGATTTTGAATCTTCAGCCTTCTGTGTCCTGATTTTGTGTCCTACAGCGACAGAGAGCTAAACCACAGCTCCTCGGCCCCAAGAGGACCCCTCAGCTCCCAAGGATCCTCCTGTTCAGGAATGTTCCCTGCCTTAAAGCTCTGCCAGGCACCAGGGGAGTCATTACTGCAGGAGCTGGCACTGACCTGGGGCTGCTCACAGCTGAGCCATGGAGCCGATGGCACTGACTCGCTGGCACTGATCAGCTGAGATTAAAAGGATAGACAGGGAGAAGGGCTCGGCAAATTAAACACTCAACACCTCAAAAGCTTTTTCAGTGGCACAGTCCCAGCCTGGCCCCTGCTCCGGGGCACTCAGGTCTCCAGGGCTGCCGGTCCTGAACCGTTTTGCTGAAGGAAAAAGATCACTTAGAAAATAAGATCTAGTTCAAAATTGATAGTTCAACAAGCCAAGTGGCACCGAAGTAAATCCATCATATAAACAAGCAGAGAGGATTTTCACTGCTCCCAGAAAGAGTTTGGCCTCCTGGAGGAAGGTAATTTCTGCACGAGTGACCACAAAATAAAGCTGCTAGGTAATACAGTGATGGGTACTCAAAAATATGATAGATGGAGGAACAGGATTAGCTCTGCTTTATGTACAAGTCCATTGCATTTTTGATCACATACTTTAATGGCAAAGCAGCTGCAGAACTTGCAAATTACAAGCCCTGGCTTTGTTTAAAGAGCTGCAGCATAAACAGTTGTATTTAACAACTCCGGGCAGGCGCTTCTTTCTGCAAATTGTCCTAAGAATGTGCCGTGAGTCTGCAGCAAGGAGCCGTTCTCAAAAATTCAGTGTCATGGAAATCGGAGAAGCTCAGTATCCCTCTGTTCCCCTGTTTGTGTTTTGCCCGTGGATGCTTGTAGCAGTTTTTGTGCTGGGGTTGGAGATCTCTGTGCCCAGGGCTGTTAGACAAGGTCCTCAGTCACTCATCTGCTTTGTCTGGAAGAGAGAACTCTCCTCAGATTTAATCTCTTTCAGCTATTACCTCTCCTGCCTTTGTTACACTGCTTTTTTTTTCTGCACGTTAGATAAAGCCTGGCTGGCTGCTGCCAGGAAAATTAGGTCTTCTATTGTTTTACCATTAATTACGGGGAGTTCAAGATAAGGTTTGTGTTCCAAAAGTAGAGGGCAGGAAGAGTTTGAATTTTACTTTCATTATAATTAGACAGGAAATTATGAAAAGGTGAGAAATAATTCATTGAAGAGCTTTTTCCTCCAGCAGCAAGATAACAGGGAAGGCACAGTGTGGCCCAGATGGAGCTCCCGGGGTATTATTGAAGACCATTGTTCTCCCTGTGCCTGTGCTGGGCACGGGCAGCCTGCTCCTGCTGCATTCATGTGTGGGCAGAACCGGGCAGGGAGTGACCCCTGAATCCCTGCTGCTCTACTGAGGGGATTTTCTCCTACCAAAAAAAATTGAAAAAAAAAAAAATTAGGCTAAATTAGTCCACGGTGTAAGGCATTGAGAGGCTGTGGGGATGAACTGGAACAATCAGTCACGTTCTGCCTAACTTGCAAAGGACACGGAATTATGACTAATGGAAGGATGAATTAATTGGGCAGCTGCCTCGCTCTCAGTTACTGAGATAAACATTTGGACTAAGAAGCTGTCCTCATTAGGATTTCTTCATTTGGTGCTGATGGCGATGTTTACAACGACCATGAAACTCCGGAGTCTTCAGCATTCCCCTTCACTGTGGAATTGCTGCAGCTCGGGCTTTTAACAAAGGAGGGCACGAACCTTGCCTGGAGCTTCCAACTGGAGGCTGCCAGAGCCCCTCGGGGTCCATCTCCTCCTGCAATAAACCTTCTGTAATCAACCTCTGCCAAGCTCCCACCATTCCTCTTCTTTCAGCTTCACAACCCGGTGTGTTTATTTAGGGTTTGCAGGAAACGCAGGACCGGGGAGAGGAGTCCTGGAAGAGAGGAGTCGGTGGCCAAAGACCACTGAGGTTAATGAGGTGAGGAGGAGGATTTTGGCCATTCGGAGTCAATGGAAGCTTCAGAGACCATGTCATGCAGCTGGAGGAGGGGAGAAGGATGAATTTCTCTCCTTGTTAGCAGACGAGGAAGCGAGATTCCAAGGGGAATGAGCGATTTACCCACAGTCGCACAGGAAATCAGCGAGAGATATGGAAATTAATGCTGAGCAGCCTTTCAGCGCCTTAATCATAAAGCCAATCTTTTCCCTCAAATGCCAACAGCATTAAACGTTCCTTTTAAATAATGGAATAAGCAGAAGACTTCCACTGACTTACAGGAATGCTTCCATCCAAATATTTTAGAGGGCAGCCAGTTCCAGTTGGTCAGTAGGACTTGTGTCCAAATCCAGGAAGCAGGGATTGGGATGAACTCAAGAAGTTCAGGTTCCTTTGAGGATCATAAGCTAAAAATGCAAGGTCAAAAGTCCCTAGGGTGTGTTTTATTGTATTTACCGCTAATTAGGTGGGCTTTGAAAAAGGGGGCTCGGACATTCTCTCATTGAGAAGCTGTTGAACCCCGAGGCTGGGGGATAGATGGCTGAGAATGGGGAAGATTCACATCTCTGGCACATAAATAAATCACTTGGTCACCCCTCATCTCCTTGCTCATCTCTGAGCAGTATCGGGTCGCTGCCCAGAAAAACACAATTTATATAAATACATAAGAGCCTGGGTGGAAGCCTGTTTTTATTTAATCTAGCTTCAATTTGCTGTCTTAACTGAAAATAATGATGTTAAAGCAGTGATCAAAGAATTGTCTCGTTAATTGGCTATTAAATCATTAGCTATTAAACGGAAATAAAAAGGTTCAGAATGCAACACTCTATTCTGCCCAAAAGAATACAAATATGTCTCCAGCATCAAAGAAACGATAAAGGCAGAATTAACAGTGAAAAGAAGCTTAAGATAAGGCAATTAGATCCAAAATGCCTGACAACTCTCATTAGAGGGTTTAGCACTACAACCTATATGGAAAAGGCAGCAGAAATTCAGAAGCAAAGTCAATATTGACTTTACCAAAGGGGCTTGTAAATGGAATATGCATTTTTTTCTGAAAAAATATAGGCACATAAACCCTGTACTAAATTTTAACTCAGCTAATTAATTGTTATGGATTCAATCTTGCAACCAATACATATATTTGCAGTTAAAAAATTATGCCTGAACAGCATTCGGTCTCAGTAATTTGGGACTGAAATCATGCAAGTATGCTGCAATTTTCACAAAAATAACATTGCTCCCGGTTTATAGCAGCAGGATGAGGCAATATTGACTCAACAAAGATCACAATTCAGACCTCTCGGGTTTGTTCATTGTGTCAAAGTATTTGAGAGACGGGTACCAGGTCTGGGAGAGGGTCCCAGGGGCATTGCCTGCTGCCAGTGATTTGAGACCCAAATAATTTCCTAAAGCAGGAAAATGAAGATCTGATTTATATCAAGTCACTACCAAAAAAATATATAAATAAATAAATAAATTACAGTGTAAATCCTCTTTGGTTCAGTCCAGTATTCTCAAAGTACAGCAAATCCTGGAAACTCAATTAATAAAAATAAAAGTCCCCAGACATCATCTTTTGGATCTGGATCTGATTTTCTGAAGTGCAAACAGAAGACACTCTCAGCAATATGTTGATGATATACAACCTGATGCTTGAGTTTATAATACACAGTTCACTGTTCATGTTTATCAACTGATAAATAACAGTCACTAATCAGATAATAGCTGTGTGCTGCACACAGAAAAAATATAAAGAATAGCAACATTTAGCAAGGCAGTTTTTTCCTTTGACAATTAATTTAGTCATAAACAAAGATATTCAGCCATCTTCCTCTGGTAAGGACCTTCAAAGAAATTTGGTTTCCAGAAAAAGCAAATGGGATTTCTTTCTTTCCCTGTCTGATACCTAAGGGAAAATATGGACCCATAAGTACCAAAAAACCTCACCCCACATAGAATTCTCTGCAGTCAATTTTTAAGTTCATTTGAAATAAGAACACCCCCAAACCACATAATAAAACAAATTAAACTATTCGAGATATTCAAAAGCACCTCTTCTATGCCTAAAAATAATAATAATAATGAGCTAAAAGCTGGAAGCCATGCAATGGTGTCAGAAGTCAGGCAGGCAGAGTCTTGATAAAATCACATTAACACAATTTTCATGGCAATGTCAGGGAGACAGAACCACTTGAACAGAATATTTAAAATAAAAAAAAAAAAAAAGAAAAACACTAAAACACAGCACAAGATTGTTTAAAAGCTCCCAGCTCTCATTTGAAGACTTTTTGCAATATGCTTGTTATTTCCTACTCCTGTCACTCTCCCCCAGATGTTGGTACAGTTCAGGATCTTTAATTACAAGAAACTCTTGGCTGGCGATGCAGGCAGAGCATGAAGGGAACTTCCTGCCCTCTGTGCCAGGATTCTGCATTACTGCTGTGAAAGGATGGACACGGAACTGCCCCAGGGGAGAGCACAGAGCCCTCTGGAAGGAGCTGCTCTCCCCACCTGGGGCACATCAGCCGTGTCCTGTCGCAGATGACATAAAGAACTCACCCCCACACCTTGCCATGTCCCAGGCGGAAAAGAGAGAGGTTCATTTACAGAATCAGCATCTATCGAACTCCACCAGTGATCATGGATTGGAGGAAGAAAATCTCCTCCTCCAACCACACTGGGCAACCCAACAGTCCATCTACAGCCTCCTCCTTATGAGAAGAATGTAAACATTGCTGGATTTTACAATAACAAATGGCTTGTTTATACCAAAGTGTATCTGACTCCAAAACACAGAAGGCTAAAAATAGGACTTTTACAAACTCCTTAAAGGGGACAGAGGAGAATGGCAAAAGCCCAGACAACAGTGTCCCCTCCCATCAGCACTGGGCAGCTCTGGGTCAGCCACGGCACCGCGCTGACCCTGCAGGGCCTCCCTCCTCACCACCACCCCCCAGCACGGCAGCAGCCAGCCCAGGGGAGCACCTGGCTGATGGAAAACCCCGGGCTGGGGGTGCTGGAGGAAGGGTAAAACACCCAAACTGCCTTCTGCAGCTGGGGCAGGTGTGCCTCACCTTTACGACGTCTTCGTCGGCGGATCGGCACTCGGCGGAGTCCGAGACGTCCACCACGGAGCCGTCCTCCTGCACGGCAACCACCTTGACTGGCACGGACACCATCCTGCCCGTCAGGATGGCTGTGTTCAGGATTTCTGTGTCCTGCGTGCACACACAAACACAGGGAGGGCGTTAGAGGAGCACAACACCACGGGAATGTCACCGGGGTCAGAGACACAGGGGTGGGAGCCTCCCCTCCCTCCCACACACCTCTCCAGCTCCCAGAAATGTTTTAGCAACTTTGTGAGCCAAAAGCTGCATCAGGACCACCAAGCCCCGGTTCTGGCAAACGTGGGTTTGCTCCTTGTGAGCCCATGCTCAGGTTTGGCTGAGGGCAATGGGAGCTGTAAGCACAGCACTGCTCAGCAGGGTCTCCAGGGCAGCAGCAACTCCTCCCACTCCTCACTCCAATGGTTTGGGAAGGAATGCTGTGATGATGGTCAGAGCAGGATGCACATTAACTGTGTTTAAAAAGTGCATTATGGAGTTTAAACTGGAATTGAGGTCTGTGAGATGCTCACATTCATCCACCATCACAGCATTCCTTCCTTCCTGTTCCACCTAATTCCTCTGTGAGTTGACCATTTATTTCCACAAATACATTCAGAGAAGAACTGTGCATCCATATACAATTTTTTTAGCCTTTCCCCATCAAAATCCCACCTCCAGACGCTTAACCACATTTATCTGTAATCCTGATGAATTCACAGTGCTGGCACTCTAATGACTCCATTAACACAGCCATCCTCTGTGTCTCGGTGTGGCTGCAGCTTGATTAATTACTCCAAATGAGTTGCTACAGAGGCCCCTGCCTGGCATAAGCAGGTGCAGGCTGGAGGGGAACAGCCTCTGCAGAAGCAGTTGACACACAAGCGGGGCAAGGAATGGTCTGGGATTTCACAGGGATTCATTCTGCCCTCTCAAAAAGCCTGCAATGGGAAATACTGCTCTGAATCAATCCCCTTTTCATCTCTCAACTTCCATAAAACTAATTGCTTGCCAGTTGTGGGGAGGGGGGGCGAGGAATAAAAAAAGTTGCTTCAAACTAATCTAACTTTAAATTCCATTATTAGAATTGATGGAAGAAGGAATGGATTCCAGTGAAAAGTTTGATGGCAGCTTGCATAGGGAGATGTATTCACTATCATCTGCTCTGGCTGCTGGCTAGATTGATAGAGAATAATGGGCATTGACCACAAGCTCAGGACAGCTGGAGAAGACCAATAAATACTTGCAACTAAGATGTATTATTAATCAATATCGGGAACCTTCTGCAAAAAGCGCCCTGAATGAAATCAGCTGCAGCAGTAATACCAGCAGTGCCAGCCACCCCCGAGAGCCCACGAGGTGTTTATGGGCAGCCACGGCCCAGAAAAGCATCCAGCACACACTCCAGGCCATTTCTGGACAGAGCAGCACCTAAAGGACGTGCTCAGCTTCACACCCAGACTGCACTGTGACTGAAGAGCCATCCTGGGCAGAGATGCTTTTGGGAATAGCACAGTACATAAATAAGTACAGGCTTGGTTCTGTTCTCTGCCAGGCACAATCCAGATGTTTTACACAGTAAATGACTGTCTGGTTTTTGTTTCTGCTGAATGGGCTCATTTATAACCAGCTGCCAGCCAGGAGAGAGGGACACTGGCAAAGAGAGAAGTATGTGACAGAAGTGGAAGTGGGAAAAAAAAAAAAAACAACTGAAAATCCTTTACAAAGGCTGAGATTTGAACAAGGCTGAGGAAAAAAAATGCACTGCCAGGTGAAAGAAAGCACTTAGGTGCACCTCAGGTGGAAAAAGGTTTTATAAGACAGTCAAAGAGAAACTGAAGGTAATTCATCAAGTCAGAGAAGAGGTAGTTAGATTTCACTGCTGCAAATATCCCATCTATCCTAAGCCCTCAAGTACCAGATATTTGATGAAGACCTGGTGGTCCTGTGTCAAATGGCTCGTGAAGAGCAGTTCTCCAACATTCTCCAGCAACAGATGGCCTTCTTCAGTGCACTTGGGGAAAGTCTGTTTTGGCCAAGGTCACAAACAATGAGCAGACAACAAATTCCACTTCCAAACTCTCTGTTAGCACAGCGGTGAACTCCTCCAGGTCAGGCAGCAGTGTGCAATCACAGCCTGATCCAGAGCACCACGCAGTCGGGGATTAAAGGCTTCTCCGGACTGGGGTGGGATTGGAACCGGCCTGATCCATTCCTCCTTTGTCTGTTGTGCTCTTTGCTCCATCACCCGGGCCGGGCCGGGCTGTGTGGCAAAGCACCACCAGCTCCAGCCTCCTTTGAAGTGGCAGTGCTCTTGAGCTGCCAAAGCTGCAGCCGGGCTTTGATGCGCAGAAGGACAATGTGAAGTTTACAAAGGCATTTGCATTCCTTTCCCAAACTCCCGGTGAAGATGAGCAGGAGAGGAAAACAAGCACCGGAGCTGTCCTGAGCTTCCCCTGCCTCCCAGCACACACAGAACCCACCGTGCTAATGAGCTGGTGCAGCCCCACAAACCCTGCACTTCACCGGGAAGCAATCCCACCCCAGAAATCGATATTTCAGATGCCTGATGCCTGCAGTGAGTGTTACACAAATATAATGGGCTGTGTAAAGGCCTTTTTAAGAGCTGGCTATTTATAGACTGCAAAAATATATTTCCTCTGAGGAAGAGATACAAACTAATTGACTGTCCAGTAGATTTATAAACAGACTTTTTAGTGCTTCTTCAACAAGTCATAACATTTCATCTAAATTCTGGAAAGCTTGGTGTACATTTCCATGGTTGGGTTTGCTGCAGGAAAAGAGCTACTGAACTTGAGCTCCCTGAGCTGGTGATCACTGACAGCATCTGGAATGCAGAGAGGAGGGGTCCTTGTGCTGATTTACCTGGGGGGCACAGTGAAACATCAGCAACACCACCCAGGGACCTCCAGCACAGTCCCTGAACTGTGGGCACTGCAAGGCCCCTGGTGAAAAACTGGGAATCCTTCCCCATCTCCTTTGCTGAGAGTTTCAGCTGTCAGATCTTGACCAGCTCCTTCAGCTCAGCAGCCTGGGTGGAAGCTACAAATTCATATCACAGGCTCCATCCCTGAATAATAATAATAATAATAATAATGTGTGTGTTTATCTGCAGCTCTCTCTGTACCTGAATGCATTAGCACTTCAGCAGAGCTCTTCTTAATTACAACTGTAACCTGCTAATAGCATTTCTTTGTTGTCTAAAGGAATCTACTTCTTATGCAGCCCAGGCTAAATTAAAATTTAATACAACATCAGGTCGCAACAGAACTAGGAAGCAAATGACAGCTGTTTAATTAAAACCTAAAGCTGATTAGATGGCACTACTGAGAGAAATACTCAAGAGGAAGAGCCGAAAACTACTGGAACTCGAGGCTGGGATAATGGCTTTATTTAAATATGAATAAACGCTGCACACAGCCGTAGTAAATGTTTGGCAACTGGTGGGTTTGGACAAACGTGGAGGAAAAGTGAACGGGGGATGTGTCAGGAGTGATGAGAGAGCTCTGACTGCAAACACTGCGTGGAACCAGGAGCTGGGATTACTGGGGAGTGACTCTCAGGGGTAGGCACGGATCAGCTGAGGAGCTCCGGGCACAAAGCTCCCAGTAATTGTGCTTTAAACATCACCACGGCGACCTCAATGCTCCCCAGGCAGGTGAGTGACTCCATGGCAGCTCACCCAGCTCCCCGAAGCTGCCACCAGGCAGCACCTTCACCCTCTTTTGGCTGAAAAATAAAGACACGGAGAGATGGATGGTCCATCTCACAAGAAATCCCCTCAGGAGATGGTCCCAGTTTAGCTCACCCCAGTGCCTGATTCCTGCCCCTGTGGGAGCAGCCAGCACCCTCCCCACAAAGCCTGGGATGCTCTGCAGTGCCCAGGCTCCCCTGGCAGGGATCATCATCCCTGTGATTAATGCACGAGCTGCCTGAATTTTTCTAGAGGTTAACAAAACATGCTACAGTACACTAAACCCAATAAACACTCACTTGTAAATCAGGAGGGAAACCTAAAGCCAGCCCTATTCCCCTGACAAATGCTACAGTTAAATGCCTTTTGGCATTTAGCTGAAATGACTGTCTTTAGTGAGGGAGGCAGAGAGCTGGAACATTTGTCTGTAGAATTGCATCCCTTCATTATTCTTTCTTTCCCCAGAGTGTAGCTCACGAAAATACATTTGTAATATTAGAAGGACTCTTTTAGGAACCAGTTCTTCTGCCTGGAAACGGCATCTCTTAAAAAATGCAAATTACAGGGCGGATTGTGACGTGTGGGCTGGGCTAGGGGAGGGTTTTTTATTTGATAAATTATTCACCACCTTTTGCTTCAGATCAAAGAGCAAGGCAATATAAATCCATTAAGCAAGCTTAATATATAAATTAGATGCTTTGCTGCAATTATTATAATCCACAGCAATTCTGTACCTTTCCCCCCTCGTGGTTGAATACTATTTTAGGTTTCCAGCACACATTAATGAAGCCTGGGTGTGAGAAAACTCCATGGTCCACCATTACATCAGGGAAGATATAATAAATGACCATTCTGTCACCCAAAGGTGAGAACAAACACCTGGGATTACGTGTTTATGGAAGGTCAGAAAACATAAACAACCCTGCAAAGGGGGTTTGACCTTTTTTCCTTCCTCATTTCCTTCCCTTCCTCCCTCCTAACAAAGGGCTGAACTTCAGCTGCTTCCTTACTCTGCAAACATCATTTCAGTGCAGCCACCTGTGGAATCACCTATTTCCCAGGTTCTCAGGTGCCAGCACGAGTCCCCCTGCCTGCCCTGCCCTGCCCTGCTGGAGGGGTCATTCCCACTGCCCTCCAACATCCCCTGCTCGGGCTGTTTCCTCAGCCCAGCCTCTCTCCTGGAGCATCACTGCTAGCAGGGCTCAGCTCTGACAGACGGACAATCACGGACACTGCACCTCTCCTCCCGAGCTGGAGCTCATCCTCCATCTCCTCTGTTTACCTGCACAAAGGTTTTATTTCCCCTGGGGATCCCCGAGGAAGGGCAGGCAGGTGCAGGTGTTCTGCAGGAGGAATTACTGCAGACTGAACCTGCACAGAGGTTCCTAATCACTGCTCCTGGCTGAACAATGTAAGCAGCAGCCATTAGCCTAATTGAATATTATTCTAGATGGGTATCAGTGCTGCAAAAACAATTTGCTTTAGCGCAGAGAGGCACGATCCAGAGACTCCAAAGTAGGGGCTCCTTTCAGAACTTGTCTTTTTGCCATGGAGACGCTGAAGGGAGCTCTGATCTGAGCAGAGTGTACCTGGCACACACGGCCAGAGGGAGGGGTAATTCTCTCCTGGAGTTCATGGAAACTAAAGCTGAGATTTACTCCATTTCATGGCTTTTTACGAAGGAAACGCAGCTCATTTTGAGGTTTATGTAGGATGAATAAGCAAAACTTGCTGCTGAAGGTGAAAGCTGATTAGACACACAGAGACTGTCATTTCTGTGCCCTGAGGCAGTTTGGGGTGTTTTTTTCATAACTCAGAACAGATCTGCCCCCATTAAGCAAAGGTTCAGAACACAGCCTGGTGCACTTGGCAGAAGTAATTGCAACCTGCCAGGCAGGCTCCACTGTGCCTTCTGCAGGAGCAAAAGCCCTTTCCTGAGCCTGGGCTCAGGTTATTTCTCCTCAGCACATCCTGTCCAAACCTGCTTTGTGACACCACTGCCCTCAAGTGCCACCTGAGGCGGAGGAGCTGGGGAGCAGCTCTTGTGTACCTGATTTTAAATGTCTGCAGAGAGCACAGACAGCAAGAGCTCCTGACTCGTGTTCCAGGACCTCCACAGGGCCTAAAGTCAGCCTGAAAGTCTGATGTCATTCCCATTGGAATTTATGCTGCATTCAGACATCTGTGCAGGATCTGAACGTTCTCCTGACACACTCAAGCCAGCCCTTCTCAACAGAGAGTGACTGGGAAGATTTTATAGCATATTTAGAGTTTCACAGTTCATTTAAAGATATTGGTATTTCTCTTTTCGTTCCAGAAAAACATAATCATGTTCTGACTTAATAAAATTGTGGCTCCCCTCTGACTGAAACCAAACAATATCCCCCTGCAAGTGGGCACAAAATGGGCAGAACTCTCTACCCAGAGCAGTGAGTGTACAAATTGATACACAAATGATTGTCTTCACATGGCCATGAAATAATTAATCTGAACATTCCTCAAAGGCTTTCTTTTCTCCACAGAGAAGTCTAAGGAGGCCATGCCTTGCCATGGAACATAATTACCAGATCCACTTGAGTACCATCAGTAGTCAAAGGTACAATTTTCTGGCTCTGTGTGTTTGCCCCACAGGCTTTAATAACATTTAACAACAGTGGGGATGGCTGTTTGGAAAAGTTTCCTTCAGACACTTCTCTTTTCCTGCTCTTGACAATTTCCTTCAGTCTGGGTTGGAGGGAGGGTTTTCTAGAGGGAATTCTCTGCCACTGGTGCAGTGGGAGAGCTGGCAACTCAGTGGCTGGAAAAGGCTCCAGTTTCACAAGTGCAGAACTGCAGGCACAGAAACATAAGGTTGTGGATCACGTGAGTTCAGCGCCGCAATCTGTGTGCTCGTCTCCTTCCACCAGCACTACCTGGGCAGGAATCCATGTCCTTCTGTAAGAACAGCTGTTTAATGCTATAGAAGGATGCACAAATTAATTACAGCTTGTCTACACCACATCCCAACATGCTGCAGGAGCATCAGCACGGGGGGAGTGTGCTTCTCCCCCTGCTTGGACACGGGGACTCGCTCCCCTCAGCCACTCACAGTGGCTGTGGCTCAGGAAAATCCATTTAGGAGCAGGAAAAGATCCACGGGAAAGCAGCCATAACACTGTGCAAAATGCTCTGAGATGTCCTGGCAGGACACAGCTGTCCAGCATTCACCAGGCAGGGGCTCAGAAGAAGTGGATTTTGTGTCTTCCCCCTCAGCACAATTCAAACACTGGCAGAAGTCCTGGCCAGAGCAGGATGCACATTATG
Source organism: Phylloscopus whistleri (assembly GCA_017589585.1). Taxonomy (NCBI): domain Eukaryota; kingdom Metazoa; phylum Chordata; class Aves; order Passeriformes; family Phylloscopidae; genus Phylloscopus; species Phylloscopus whistleri. The sequence goes on along the minus strand of JADMLD010001062.1, from coordinate 2,225,795 downwards.
TGTTTAAAAAGTGCATTATGGAGTTTAAACTGCAATTGAGGTCTGTGAGATGCTGGCATTCATTGTCCTGCAAAAGGAGGATTTCATTTTCTGAAGAACACGGATCTGGCAGGAAGGACCTGTGCCTTCCTGACAGAATTGCTGTTCCTCATTCCTGAAGCCGGGGCTGTCTTATCTGTCAGGACCAGACTGCCGCACTTACTCATTTCACCTATTTAGGTAATTTCACGGCTTTCACCGGGGGTGAAGTGCCGCTCCCCCCTGCAGGGATGCTCCCCACAGGCTGTGCTCAGCCTGGCTGCTCCGAGTGCTCTCCTCTCCCCTGCACTGGGTGATTCATCCCTGCCAGGGCAGCACCGCGGACACTTGGCAAGGTTTATCTCTCTCCATTGCCTATTCAAAGGCTCAGACGGCTCTTTATACTTCAAGTCAAGAGTTAGGGGAGATAATCCCTGTCCCTCCACGCTTTCCAAACCATGAGCACTCGGTACCTACACACAGCTGTTGGTTCCTTCATTCCTGGCAGTTAAAATAATTTTTTAATCCACGCCGTGACACCGACTCACATCTGGTGCACCTTTGGTCTGCTACACTTCATAAAGCTCCTACTGCTGTACAGGGTGCAGGGAAAATAAAAACAGCACATCTGCAGCCAGTGCAGCACCAGCCTTTTGTGTCCTTGCACCTCCTGCTGCTTTGTTCCCTGATTTTGGGAGCATTCCCTGCACGGCCACTCCACTCAAAGGAGGTGCTGCTCAAACAAACACTGAAGGAGATCTCACCCAGCTGGGACTGGCACTGCCTGGGAACGCTTTGGGTTTGGAGGAAAGAAATCAACTTCTTGACAAAAATCAGAAAGTGTGAAGAAGACAACTTGGACAATATTTCCTTTCGAAAAAAACCCCATTGAAATTAAAAAATGGGATTTTTTTTTCAAATCGGAACATTGATTTATTTGAAGTGAGTTTTTGAGTTTTCTGACTGATCTAAGAACTACTGGAGGATTTTTACTTCCTTCCTTTGCCTCTTCTAGGCTTGAGTTTTGTTCTTCACTTTAATTTGTCAGTCTGCTCACCTTGTGTGACGTTCCACCTTGTTCTGACATGCCCCTGTGCCTGATTATTTCTTTTCCTGCTCAACTTTTACAAAGAACAACCTCTTTTTTATTCCAGCTCAGAACAAAATCCCTTTTTTGTGCTCATGATTGAATTTCTCAGTGAACTCTTGTGCAGTGTATTTATTTCCTGCAGACTAGGACAATATCATCTGTGTTTCAAAAGCTGGGCTGCTGCTGTCAGAACATCAATATTTTTCCAGAGTCCATCAGCTTTTAGGAAACATGGTCCCTCACATGAAAGAATGTGTTAAGAATCTGTGAGAAGGTAATAAAAAAATAAAAAAAAAAGAGACTGACTGGACGTAGTAACTATAGTAAAGACTAAGCATCCACACAAATGTAAAACTGCTGTGAAATCAGCACCAAACTATTGAATTTTTGATCTTTTCCCATCTCTCTTCCATCTGTTCTAAGAATTAGATAGAGAATGATTTATTTGAACTAGTGCTTCTAGTATCTAGTCTTTCCACAGTACCTCCAAACCAGTTCTGAGCTCTGCCAAAGACAACAGCACAGTTATTTCCATGATACATCCAAAGTAACTCAGGCAGAGGAAATCCCAGCAGGCCAGTGACAGGTGAGTGACAATTCCATGTCCCCCAGGCCCATGCCTGTGCTGTGGTTACACTCAGACTTGCTGTCTTCAGGCTGTTGGTTCTGTTATTAATGAAATCATATTAATTAAATAAATTAAATAGCAATTTCCACACCTTTCCTACCAAGTGGCCTTCTTGCATAACAAGTAAATGGGGATTTTATTGACTGTTTCACTGAAATTCAGCTGTGCAGCAAAACAAAGATCAGTGCAAGGAAATACAGAGGGGAAAAAAGGAAAGGAAAGGAAAAGGAAAAGGAAAAGGAAAAGGAAAAGGAAAAGGAAAAGGAAAAGGAAAAGGAAAAGGAAAAGGAAAAGGAAAAGGAAAAGGAAAAGGAAAAGGAAAAGGAAAAGGAAAAGGGGAAAGGAATAGAGTATTACTTGCCACCCTTCTTAAATGGGAAAAGATGATGCCATATCAGTTTATAATGCCACTGGCAGCTGCAGGAGTTCGAGGGGACAATCTCAGAATATCCCAGAAAAAAATCACAGAAAATCTCAGATATCTCAGAATCTCAGAAATAAGATATTTCATATCTTAATATGGAACTACTGCAAAATGTTCCACTTTGAGGGGGCTTCCAGTGTCATCTCACAGGTGCTTTGAAATGGGGACAAGGGGGATGACACCAATGTTGCTCAGGAATAGAAAGTGACAGTGTTATTGGTTTTCAAGAGAAGTATTCTGTAAACAGACAAAGGTCTTCCACTTATTATTCTATGAAGACAAGTAAATATCAAAATCACAGCACATTTCCTTGATAAAGGGTTTTAACACTGGTGCCTTGGTCTTACACCTCAGCATCAAACTCACACCAAGCTGGGATTCCAAGGTAGTTTTAATTATTTTCATTTTAAGCTGTTTGCAAACTATGTCAAAGAGTGGCTGACTTGGTTTTCCAGCAACAGACACTGAAGGACAGAAGGAAAGTGAAAAAAGACTTTTATCTTTGCTTCCAAGTATTGTCTTCATCATTTGCCTTTAGAAGTCATGAAGACATGATTTAAATTCAAACCTCCCAATCTGTTTCCTCAGAACCTGTTCCATTATGAGAAATGGGGAAAGCACCAATTTTCCAGCAAGATAAACTGGGTGCAGCAAGAGAGGTAAAAGAGAATTACCCAATTCCTGTTGAAGGGCTCATCTGCAAGAACTGAGTGAGGGAAAGCCTCTCCCATTTTCTGCCATTTTCCCTAATGTGAGACAGAAAATGCACACCCTGAGCTGCAGAAGGAAATCAGGTCAGCCCTGCTGGACTGTTCAAATCAAGGGAATATTTGCTATTCGCCTCCATTAAGGAAATTTATCTCCCTTAAAATCGGCTGTGTTAACCATCCATTCTTTACTTTCCCTCTAAAAATTGGCAGGTTTTCAAAGGATGAAACGTTTATTTCTCCTTTTGCACTGCCAGTTTCCAATTGTTGACTGCTGTAAGGTGGGAGGAAGGGCAGGCCTGAGGCCAGGTCTGTGCAGGTGCCCTCACTGCACACTGCTCCTGCTAAATGGACAGGTGAGCACAGCAGAAGAGGCTTTTTGCAGAAAACACAGCTGAAGAAAACATGTTGGTTCTCTGGCATTTTGACACATCGTTTTAGCAAAGAATTGACAAAGGTGGAGAAAGCGCTGCACTCAGAGGCCTCTGTAAACCTGACACGAAATTCCAGCTGCAGAGTGCTTTCAGTTGGAAGCATCCCTGCACAATTACCATGCAGAAAAGAGCAAGCTCCCCTCACCTGCCACTTCTTGGCACTTTGGCTTCTTTCCTTCTTTCTCCCCACCCTGGAATATTTAGCCAGGTCCTCCCCTCCTGGGGATGTTTCAGCCCCCGGGTGCGGAAACGCACTCGGCGCAGATGTGGGGCAGTAACTCCTAGAGTTTGTTTTCAAAGAGTTCCTCCGAAAAGGGAGGCTCTTACCTAAACCAAATTAAACATGGTGATTAAAGGATCTCCTTTAAACTACTGCATTTTCAGTTTTTCCAGGCAACAGGAGTGGTCTGGCAATGGATAAACTGGACCTTGGGACAAAAATCAGGTTTCTGTGTATTTTCATTCCTTTGTTAGAATGCAAGAATGTTCCAAAAGCCCAAAAATTACTGCCAGAAGGCTCTTCTAACAAGAAGCAAAACAAGATAATCAAACACTGCCCTCTGCATTCTCTTGTGTCATTTCAAGTTTGTTTCCATGGCCGGTATGACACAAAGTGGTCAACCAGGGCCAAGCTTCTGAAGTCACAGCAACCACATCAAACACACCTTTCTATTTGTTTTGAGTTTTTTTGTCAAATGGCACTGACATGCAGCTACCTGCCCACCAGTTACACTCTCTCAAACGTGGCCCTTCAATGCTGGGTTTCCTGCTCTTTGTTAATGAAGGCAGTTGTGCAAGCTGTTGTTGATTTAGTTTGGGATTTTTCTCCCAGCAGCGTTGCAATTAATTCTGGTACACAGAAATCCAATGCAATCTGACAAAAGCTATTATGGAGAACAACCTGGAATAAAACTGCAAAACTGCACTTCTTCCTAAGAGAAATTGTGACAGGAGTGGAGGAGAGGATGAGGGTTCCTGGTCAGGTGGTGTTGGGCTGAGGAACAGGAGCAGCCTGGGACACGCTGAGGCAGCCAGGGCTGGCAGCAGCTCCCTCCTCTGCAGCAGCATTTCTGCTTTGGTTTCGTTTGCTTTTTCTCCTTTCTTGGCCAAGAATCTCCAAACCAGAGTTTGGAGCCTCACTCCAGCATGCACTGCTATTCAGTCCAGAGGGGAATAAACCTGTAATCTGGGAAAATCAGGGCAGAGGAAAAGACTTCAGACTCTGTGAAGCACAGCTGTGTGTAGCTGCTGTGGTCTGTATTTCACCAACTTTTGTGATAGCTCTTCCCACTTACTCTCCATGGTCTCCTGGGGTAAACAAAGCCAGAAACCCTGCATTTGACATGAAAGGTGGGCTGGGATATGATATATAAAGATTTTGCTATTTTTACATGTGCAGTGGTATTTAGAAAGGTTGGGGATGATGTTTAGATCTTATTTCTTTCTGGTCAAATGGATTGCCAGAGGAGTTTCCTGCCAGTGGCTGTCTACAATTGCATGGCAGCAAATGTGCAGAGGATGTGCGAGGTCCTGGGATTCCATTCACAAAATGCTGCAGAATGAATTCAGCTGAGGTGGGAGCTGCAGCCCTGCAGTGTCTGTGTGATTGTCAGAGCACAGCACCCCTGAGAGCACAGCTCTCTCCAGGGCAGAGCCTCACTGCAGAACCTTTGACTGTTACAACAGAATGTGTTTATTTTACATCTTGTCCCCACCTCTGCAGCACCACAGGAAGGGAGGGGGGCAATGTGTGACTTCAGCTGCTCCAAGGGAAGTCCCCATTTATCCCTCCAAGAGCCAGTGTCACTTTGAAGAGAGTTTTTCACTCCAAGTGTTCTGACAGGCATCTCACCGATGACTAAAACTTTATATTCAATATTTTGTCCACGTGCCCACGAGAAGAGTACAAACATGATTATACACTGAGAAAGGATCCACAATGATTAATTGAGTAGATTAACCTCTGGAACACTCGGACAGCTGTTCCAACACGCTGTCTTTGAGGGCAATATGCTGAAACAGCTGTTCTTCCACAGAAGGTAAAATTGTCCGCTTTGTTTTGCCATGTGAACACTCAAGGCCTGTTCTGTGTCTTAGTGACTTTAACCCCCACCTGGAGCCTTGCCAGGGTTCTGTGTAACTTGCACACACTCCTTTTTTTTCCACCTTGTTAGCAGCTTCACCAATGTCAACTCATTTGCTCAGCAATAGGCTCAGAAGCAGAGTCAAGTGGCTTTCTGTCATCTTTCCACGGGATCTGCGCTCTCAGGCTGCTCCCTGCAGCAAGATCCTCACCGAGTGCATGAATGAATTTGATCTTTTTTTTTGTATGTGGTTTTACAACAGCACAAGTGTTCCTTAAATGGAAAGCCTGTCCTGGTTCATGGAGCTGTCTCTCCTTGTTTCCAAGGCAACTCAATATACAGACACATGCAAACACACGTGCGTGCTATTAATGTTCCTTCTGGATGGGGGAATATCTTCATTTATCAATGAAACCCTCAACAGCTTCTGTGGGAGTGAAAGACTCAGACAAACTTCTCACAGAGGAATTCACTGCAGGAAAACATTCAAGAAACTCTTCCCTTTCATTGTAGTCTTGGACCACACGTTTTGGGAAGTTTTGCACCAAGGTCTCCTCCAGCCACACAAACACAGAACCCTAAGCCCACCTTGCCGTGTCCTTGGGCTACAAACAAGCTTTCAGGCAAGCCCTTCCAAGGAGCAGGAAATAACCTGAGAGCACATTTATGTCCCTGGGGTCCCTCCTATGAAGAAGAAGCTGACAGAACTGGTGGCACTTTGTGCTCTGCAGCCTGGCCAGGGCGGAGCTGCAGGAGCTGCACCTGACACTTGGCACTGGAGCACGGCTGAACCTGTTCCACTGCTGCTTCCAAATGGAACTCATTTCACAACAAGTGAGGTCTGGGCACAGAAATGATTTGTCATGCTCAGCACTCCGTGCTAAATCACATTTATACCCTCTAATTCTCAATTGTAATCCTCTTTGGGATTGGCTTAATTGTTCTGCTTTTAAGAGCTGGGGGTCAGGTACAGCCACTGAGTGCTGAGTGCAAGCTGCACAGCCTGTGTCTGCCTGATTCTGCTGCTTATCTGAGAAGGGAGATGTGACAAAGAAGGGAGGCAGCTGGAAATGCCAAGAGATGCTTTCAAAGAGAGCACTTTGAACCGGTGTTGGCTCATTGTTGTTTCCATCTATCTCATTTTTCCCCTGGCACAGGAAAGGCCTGATGATTGCTGTCACTGCCTGGGAGGTTGGAGCTGTCATTTCCACACTGCTTTGTCAGGGTTTCAGAGCAATCAGATTTTGACCCAGAGCTGGCTCTTGCCTATCTAAATACCCCATTAATGACAGAATCTGGTCTATCCTCAGGGGTCAACTGCCATGTCCAAAATAAACCCTCCTGCACAGAACACCTCGGGGTATCTGCAGTAACACCAAAGCCCAGGGCAGTGCAAGCTCAGGGCAAGGCAAGTTCAGGCAAAGGCTCTTACTCAGATCTCCTTATAGCAGGTATGGATTGGAAGGGACATAAATGTGATTTACCTCCAAGCTTAACAGCCAGCAATTGTGCTGAAATGGGACGCTGCTTAGACTGAATTCAGTTCACTTTGGGGGTTGATTTAGAAACAGCTGGCTGTGATTTATGGTGTAGGGAATGCAGTAGAATTCCATTAACATCAGCAGAACACCTTTGCATTTCACTGGGGAACCTGGACCTCTTTCCCATCTGTGAATACAGGATGTTCCTCCTCCTCTGCATAAGTATTTGGAGCTGTGCTTTACACAGCTCTGCTCTGGAAAAGAGATTTGGTGTTGCCTCTTTAAATTTATAAATAAATAAAATAAAAGTTTATAAATTTTTTTTATAAAAAAGGAAAATCTTCAGTGGATACTATGAGAAATCCCTGACTTCAATGGGAACTCCACCATTCTGCACTAAAAAAAACCAGTTTATGAACCCAATTCCCTGAATTCATGCATTCCCTAACTTTTCAACATTGCTCCTATTAACTTGCATGCCATGTAGCCTTAATGATTTTAGGTTACATTTATACTACATGCTCCTATTTATAAATGGTTTATAAGGGAGACTAATCAATATTTAATAGACATTTTAAGTGTGCAGCAGACACGAGCAGCATGTGTTAGAGAAGGTCAAAGGCACATTGACAGCAGGGTTAGAAACACCTGTGAGCTCTGACTTGTAAATAATCCCCTGGGCCAACAGGATCCTGTAACAATATTAATAGCAATTATCCAGTTAGTAACAGTTTCATTAATAACTGGGCCCTTGTAAGCTATTTTAAATGTAATGCAATTACACAAGGAAGCAATTCCTGTGGGTGAGGTGACCTATCCCATGGCAAGCACGAGGGAGAAATCTGTGGGTTAGGCTTGAAATGCCACTCTTCTCCCATCTTAATACTGTAATATTTCCAATGCAAACACCATTACAGTGTTATTTTGGGATTTGGGCATTTTATCATCCATCCTTAGGGTTAAACTCTGCTTTCAGACACAAACTGAAGTCTCACAGGAGCCCAGAGCTCCTTGCTGTGCGTATCTGTGCGAGTAGGAGGCCACAACTTTGCCTTTTTATTTACAGAGCCATTAATTCAATTACTGCAATTAAAGATGAAATCAAATTGCATTAAGATAACGCTAAGCACACAGGAAGTCAGAATCAGAGCTGGTATTAGGGTTAATGGGAGCTGTGTGTGGATGGTTTCTCGTGCACTCTCTACAAGCCAGATCCCAAAGGATGCAGCTGACAGACACAAACCCAACACTTTATGCAAATATTCTTTCACAATGTCCTAGTTTTCACACCATTTCCAATTGTTTGTGTGGGTTTCCTGCTATTTTCCTCTTCAGGCAAGTCACCTGAAGCGAGATGGAAGAGCTTTATAAATGACAGTTTCTGATCAGCTCAGAGCAGCTGAGAACCACAAAATTCCCAACTCGCAATTAGTCCACAGGGCAGAAGCTTCAATACCAAATCCACCTAAAATGATGGTTCTTCTACTTTATTTTCATTCTTTTTTTCCTAATTAACTGTAACAGTAATAGAGATTTCAGGAAAAAAAAAAAAAAAGAAAAAAAGAAAAAAATAGAAGTCAAGGGAACATAAATCCCAGGTTTTTCGTTGTCACACCCAGAAAAGTGAGCACCAGCTCCACCCAGCAAACCCCAGCAGCCACATTCCCCAGACAGAGGGGAGATCCCTCACTGCAGAGGTCCTGCATTGCTGGGAAATGCAGGGAATCCCCCCAGAAATGTTGATTTTTTTTTTTTGCCACAGCAAAAACTCAGGTCAGGTCCCTGCACCCCAGGGAGAACACTGCAGCAAAGTGACACTGAGGACAACAACCACTGCCCTCCTCAAGGATCCAAACCTGCTGGTGGAAAATCATCACTGAAACTGAAAATGTTCCTGCAGCAGGCTCCTTGGGGATTCTTGCTGTATTCTCAACTTAATGGTTTTCTTGAGGGTTTTGCAGCAGAATTAAAATAATAATAATAATTTTTAAAAATGATGTTTGCTTATGCACTGATCAAACTAGCACAGAACTCTGTGTGCCTGTATTTTCAGCTGGAGGAAAAAAAAACCACTGAGAAGATTCAATATTTATGTAATGCTTTATGGAAGTTCAATAGAAAAATCCAATATAATTTCCCAATTAAAATCACCTGCTAGTTGACTTACATCCATTACTATTATCTCAAGCCACTGTATACTGAACCTGTTCACACAATGGTGTTATGTGAACATGCATAGGTTAAAAATTAGTAATTACTGTCTAGACAATTCACTGTTAGCTATAGTTGAGTGAATATAATGAATAATTTATTTGATTAATTTTGCATTCCTTTTCCTCTTTGTGAATTGATCATGACCATGGAAAACTCGAAAATGTACTCATTTATCAGAGCTATTTTCTGTGAATAATTCTGAGCCTGAACGTTTTTCCACAAAACAAACTATTCTTACTTGTGGACTGAAATTCTCATTATGGGATAGAAACGATGGAGACCACTGGGATTGTTGCTCCTTTTTGCTTAAGCAGATCATCATGGAAATAGCTTTTACAAAAAGAGAGCCCAAAGAGTTTGATGCTCATTTTGTTGTATAAGTCACATAATTGAGAAAACTCATGCAACAGATAAGCAATACCTTAATACTTCATTTTAAACTACAGATGAAAGGGGAAGTCCAAACTACAGATGAAGGGGGAAGTCCATCATCTTTAGTTTGAGTTTAAAAGCCCACAAGGAAAGGGGGGAAATAGGAAATAGCTGAGCTGGGGGAACACTGGAGGAAGGACCTGCAGGAGTTCAGTGTCCTGGGGCCATCACAGCTCACAGGGCTGGAGGGTTGTTCTCAACAGAAAGCAGATCATGGCACAGGGTGAATATTCCTGATTTCCATGGCCAGAGTTGGATTTGAGCTGGCAATCCAGAGGCAAGAGGCTCAACAACCACTACAGCTCCCTGTTCTGATGACATGAGTTGAACAGTGTGTTTTTCCTTTGGAAATTTGCTCTTCATTAGGTGAGCTCCAAAAGGGAGGCTGAAACAATGGGGGGCTCTGACTCTGCAGCAGATCAAATGCATTTTGACATCCATACACTCAGGAATAAATGACACACTAATGAGCTACAGAGATCAAATGCTCTGTTTGCCACTTAAATCTCCAGCAATGTGAACAGCAAGGTTGTTAACCCACTCCTGGCACTCCAGGATGCTGCAGAGCCCAAATGGCCCCCCATTTTCTTTCCATCAAACTTAATTCTCATGGCTCCTCCTCTTCTGCAGGGCCAAGCCAACACTGTAGGAATTATCTTGCTCCTGACCACAAGGGAACAAGAGGAGGAGGAATGTGGAGGGATGGGGATAAACGAGGTTTGATTTTGGGGTTGTACTTTCTGCCTTTTCCTTCCACTCTTTACAGCAACCTTACAGGGCAAGCAGCAACAGCAAGCACTGGCTGTGATCAGTGTGGAAGCCAGGGCAAGGAACTGAGGAGAGCAGGAATTGAAGAGAGCAGAAATTGAGGAGATCAGGAATTGAGGAGAGCAGGAATTGAGGAGAGCAGGAATTTAGGAGGGCAGGAATTGGGAGAGCAGCTCCCAACGCTGCTCTCATGGCACTGTTTTGGGCAGTGATATTCCCAGCTGTGCAAAGCAGCTGGAATGATCAGCTATTTACATTTAATTAAAAAAAAAAAATAGAAATTACATGAAAAATAATTCCTCAGCCTAACAATACTGGGACCATGTAAATCAGAAATAACTTCACTGAGGTCAGTGACAGCTTTGAGCAGGAGGTGTGCAGAACACAAATGGCTCTTTAGAAAGGAAAGCTCTCATTGCAGCATGCACATAAGAAATATTGTATTTTTTATATATATATATACACACACACAGACCAAAGTTGATTTATGGAGAAAGGACTCATCTTTCTGTACCTCTAATAAATGCAGGCTGACTACCAAATATTCCTAATAATGCTTCCTCTCCAGCTCGCAGAACAGCTCAAAAACAAACATCATTTTGTTCATGTGTGTCCGTTATATTCCTGTGCTGATTTAATTAACAGTAATTTCAGCATCTCGGAGATTTCTTCTCTGTTTTACAAATGATGCCCTTTTGATGAGGGCTTGGGTTCGAATTACTGGCCAATCAGCTGTGGACCAAGACTAGAATGCTAATTGGCAATAAAGCCAGAGTGAGCACACTGGAAAAACTCAAGAGATGAGCCAAATTATTGGGTGATTGTTAAGCAACACCAAGAGGTTTTTTTAGGCAGATAAAGTAAAAGCTTTGCAGCTCCCTCCAGCACAGTGGAGGGTCCTGGCAATGCTGTGCCCTGCTCACAGCCCCTGAGGCAGGCTCAGCTCTCCCCTCTGGCCATCACCCCCTCAGGAGGGTCTCTGTGCCCTCGTTCCTGCCCTGCTGGAGCTCCCACCACTCCTGATCCTCTGCCAAGGAATCCCTCCCTCAGCTGCTGAGCTCCCATCAGAAAATCTGTCATAAAGGGAAGCAAACCTAATGGAGCAGAGGTATCCCCAGCTCAGCAGAAGACACCTCAGCATTTCCCTCTGCACATTTATTATTGGAAACACTTACTTCCAACAAGGATTTAGTGCCTGTGCTTCCCTGGAGAGGATTTTCTAAGAATAGAAACTGTCCACATGGATCAGAGAGACCTGAGATCATTCTGGCTGCAGGAATGGCTGGATGTCCTCCTACCCTTGATTTATGGTCAGCACGTTACCTCTTCCAAACCCAGCTTTATTTAGAAACCCCTGACCCAAGCTGCTCCAGCAGCTCATCAGCCAATCCCAGATCCCAGCCTCTTCCCCAGAACAGACCAGTGTGGTGCAGAGCTGAGGCACCATCAGTCTCCAGAGCTCTGCAGCTTTAGTGAGAAGGCAGGGCAGGAAGAACAGTGCCTGTGCCAAAGGGATTTTGATCCCAGGAGCAGCTGCAGCACTGGGTGGCAGCAGGGGGACAGAGGCAGATGGTGCTGGGAGCAGGAGGGGCAGGAGAAGCCCCCTTTGCCTGTCCCCAGTGCTGCTTGCCTGGGTGATCACAGCTCAGCTCCAAAGCTGCATTTCACAGCAAGGACAGACTTAGGAGACCCCAGCCACACTTAGGACACAAATTTAGGACATAGTTTGTGAGACCAGCACAGGGCTCCCATGGCACATTTCCTCCCTGAAAGAGGAAAAAAAGTGATATCCTTTGGAAAACACAGTCCAGTTAAAAATGAAACACTTGATGAAATTGAAGAGATTTGTCTGGAATTTCATTTTTGGGAGAATGCTGACATCACCAAAGTGTTCTAGTCTGCCATGCTCACAATGGGACATTTTCACTTCAGAAAAAAAAAAAAAAAGACTTTTTTTCCTCCCAAAATAGGGTATTTGTACATTATTGTGCATATCCTGGGCTGCATCCAGTCCTGCCCCATTCCTGTGCTGGGGACTGCTCTAAGGACAAACATGGGATGGAAAAAGCCAGCTTGCAATGCTGGGGGAGGCTTCATTCCACAGGGAACCCTTTGCTTTCATCCAAACTGCAAACAACTGGCAATATGTGGGCCAACCACTGTAATTTGGGGAGATTCAGAGAGACTTCCAAGAGGTGGATTAGTGGGAAATGCTGCCTGGAGAACTCGATCCTAAAGGATCTGGAGCTTTTGGCATCAGCCTTCTCTGCATGCTCAGGAATATTTTGTACTCTGATTGTGACGAGTATCAGCAAGTGTATCAAATTTCATGAAAGCAAATTATTGGTTCACAGTGGAATAACATGGTGCTTTACTCGAGCAGGCATAAAACATGAGGATGAAAACCTCCTATAATCTCCAGCTATTGTCATTCAATGTTTATCATCCAACACAGCAGAACACAATTCTTATCTTTGATGGATGTGGCACACAATAGCTGTTTTCTTGAGTGCATCATAAATATTAATAGTATTCACAGAGCTTCTTAAAATTTGTCATGTCACACTGCTTTCATGGAAACACTCAAAATGCCATTATTTTTGTCCCACCAATAGCAAATTTTCCTTTGGTTTCTTTCTTTTTCACTCTCGAAATTAAATGCTGGAGGATGTTTAACTGAGCAGAGGGAGAAAAGGGATAATGGTTCACATTGAGCCATTCCAAACCTACTTCAGATGCCCGGAATTAGACTGAAAGAGGAAAAAAAGTGACATCCTTTGGAAAACACGGTCCAGTTAAAAACGAAACACTTGATGAAATTGAAGAGATTTGTCTGGAATTTAATTTTTGGAAGAATGCTGAGATCACCAAAGTGTTCCTAGTCTGCCATGTTCACAATGGGACATTTCCACTTCAGAAAGAAAAAAAAAAAAGGCTTTCTTTTTTCCTCCCAAAATAGGATATTTGTACATTACTGTGCATATCCTGGGCTGCACCCAGAGCAGTGTGGGCAGCAGGGCAAGGGGGGCCAGTTCTGCCTCTCTGCTCTCCTGAGCTCCCATGTGGAGAGCTGCACCAGCTCTGGGGCCAGCAGCACAAGGACCTGGGGCTGCTCCAGAGCCAGGCTGGGAACGCTCACCTGCAGAGGAGAAGCTCCAGGGAGAGTTCAGAGCCCCTCCAGGGCCTGAAGGGGCTCCAGGAGAGCTGGAGGGGGGCTGGAGACAAGGGCTGCAGGGACAGGACACAGGGAATGGCTTCCCAGTGCCAGAGGGCAGGGCTGGATGGGAGATTGGGCAGGAATTGTTCCCTGGGAGGGTGGGCAGGGGCTGGGCTGGAATTCCCAGAGCAGCTGTGGCTGCCCCTGGATCCCTGGCAGTGTCCCAGGGCAGGTTGGATGGGGCTGGGAGCAGCCTGCGACAGTGGGAGGTGTCCCTGCCATGGCAGGGGTGACACTGGATGGGCTTTAGGATCTCCACCAACTCAATCCATCCTCTGATTTAATCAAGTTGAATCAAACACCCCAGTCCTACAAAGAAATAAGATTTTTCTCTGCTGTTAAACAGCTTTGATGACTAAAATGGCTTTTCAGGCTGCCTGATGACAATGGAAGCTGAGATCCCCTGGCCCCGTTCAGCCCACGTGGACACTCCTCACATCTGCTCCCCACACGTTTCTCACCCAGCGTGGTCCAGTGGCAAAGCCTGCCCCTGATTAAACTTCATAAAACCTTCAGTGCTCTGTAGTTTCCAAGACATCTTTTAAAATTTCATCTTTCTCCATAAAATTCACCCTGTGGTTTTTGGAGCAGCCTGACAAAACAAAGCCATTCAGTTCTCTACGACAATTAATTTGGAGATGGTAATAATTGCACAAGATCCTATCTCTGCCACAGAGACATAAAACACTCGCCATGGGCATGGGAAATAAAGTAACACAAAAGAAGAATTTCTTTTTTTCCTATTCTGTGCTCTCTCCACAGTAGTTAATTTGCTCTGAGTATAAAATCAATCCTTCCAGTGTGGGATTTTAGGAAAGCTCAAGGCTTCAATCCTGCTGCCATTAATCAGGGTTAAAATTCACACTGAAATCTGTGATCTGGGAGCCACAGATTCCAGTTTTATTTAAGAACAATGTTGATAATCCCTAATATTTCTGGGATGAAGATCTACTCTAGATTGAATTTACATTTAAGTATTATTTCTATGAAATGGTGAATGTTGGGAAGGACAAAATCCCATTCTGGGCAGGTTCCTTTGCATGTAAAGCAGAGCAGAAAGGCACTGTGACAAAGGAAGTGCAAAGCCAAAGGTCAGAGCGATTTCAAGTAAGAAATCTGCATTAAGTGCAATGGATAAACACATAGGGGACAATTCTGCACATAAATGCTTTTAGCCAACTTCTGAAAGATATGTAAATCATCTGGGTTTGCTAGAAATGACTGAGCCTATCCTGGTCTTTTTAACACTTCAGAACTAAGTGGGTTTGGTTTTTATACCCAACCCCAGAGCAAGCAAAGAAAAAGCTGGTAAAGCCTGACATTCTCCCTTTCAGTTTAAGGTGCAGGTAAGCTGCTGGCTAAGTCTGGGTCAGCTTCCACGGACTGAGTGTGCTCCTTTAATTGGTGTCTGAACATAAATTCCATTAGCAAACCCTGATTTCTGTAGGAAAAATAAACCCCATAAAGTATTTTTTTCATACAAATCAGCCAAGTGTTGCACTCAGCAATCCTGTTTTCAGCCTGGGCACCTTTCAGGACAATTTTTCTGGGTGTTCTTGTCTGGCAGCAACCAGAAATGCAATTATCTAACCTCCCATTTAAAGGACACCTCACCAGGGCAAGCACAGCCACCTGTGCAAGTGACTCACAACATCAGGAAACCATTACCCCACCAAGAGCTCCCATTTTTGGAGGAGAAAACAAAACTCCTGAAGACACAGTTCAAATACTTGTAGGAAACAGAGAAATGCTTGAGGCTGAGGGGCACAGAGTCCTGGGGGAATATTGATTGTTGCATTTGAAAAAGGCTTTGGAATGATGACAGTCTGGGACTCACAATTCCATTCCTACACGAGAGAGGATTTGCAGGTGGACATCTGAAAGAGCAGGGCTGCCAGTCACTGACCAAGCCATCACCTTCCCAGATAAGGAGACAATGCCAGGTATTTTTCTATTATTAAATCTATTGTTCCTCAAGCCTTCAGCCTCAGCTGGAGCCTTCTTACAAAAACCAGTAAAAATACATCTCTTCAATGTCTTATTCTTTACTTTAACTAAGTTCCTGGTTGCCTGGAAACTCTCTAAAGACCTGGATTTTGATTTTTTTCCCTATTTCTTTATATTTTTGCCAACTGTTAGTTAGATAACAGATTAATTAAATCACAGTTGTTTGTGACAGAAACCTGGATGACAGACTCCAAGCTGGGGAAGTGTTTGTTTCTTGCATCCCAGGAGTGTCAGACTCCACTGACGACCTTGCTACCAGCAACCTTCCACAACTATGGAAACTGCAGATCATGTCTGCTTAGATCAAGAGCAATAACTGAGAATTATGGAATTATATCATCACTGGACAGAACAGATTTATCTGTGCTAGCACTTTCTGTAATTAGCAGGACATCCACTTCCACTTTGCAAGATTACTGTATCACATTTTCATGTGAAGACAAATCAAGCTGTCTGGTTTAGATCTGGATGCCTAAAACACACCTTCTGCTGCCTCAGACAGCAACCAGATTCACAACCCCCATCCTATTTCAATGCCATAAACCTTGTTTCAGAATGATCACCTGCTGTGTTTGGAGTCAGCAATGGTCACAGCAGAAGACAGGAGAAGATGATCAGGTTTTTTTCCCCTGCTATTCAGTGGCACAACAAACAGAGGATACTTTGCAGCTCACTGGACTGTTTGGCTCTTTTGGGGGAAAGCAGAGCAGCAAACAAACAGTCCAGTTGTTTGGCTTAGCAATGAAGTTTCCCACACATGCAGTGCTAATTTCTGTCATTGCCAATGTCCCCACTAATGGCAACATTTACCCTCAGAGCACAGGCATGGCAGTCCCATTCATCCAGCAGGAGACAACGGCTCCAGAGGAGCTATTTCCATGTGCCAGGCCAATAACCCACAAACGGGAAAGGATTTTCACAAAAGACCCAAATGCTTTCCAAGGAGCCATTAAGGCACATCAGGTAAATAAAATATTATTGAAATGTGGTTTTTGCATTTAAATCACTTGCAGCAGGTGCATAGGAAGCAGCTTATAATAAAAAGGCTGCCACTCCCTGGAATACTAACGAGGATCAACGGAAACATTCAGGGAAAGGAGCAGCAGCAGGTTCCAACCATGGCAAGAGGAACAATTCCCACAAAAATATTCAGCAAAAGGAGCAGCAGCAGGCTCTTACCATGGCAAGAGAATGATTCCCACAAAAACATTCAGGGAAAGGGAGCAGCAGCAGGTTCTTAACACGGCAAGAGAATGATTCCCACAAAAATACTCAGGGAAAGGGAGCAGCAGAGGTTCTTACCATGGCCAGAGGAACAATTCCCACAAAAACATTCAGCAAAAGGAGCAGCAGCAGGTCCTTACCATGGCAAGAGGAACAATTCCCACAAAAATATTCAGGGAAAGGAGCAGCAGCAGGTTCTTAACACGGCAAGAGAATGATTCCCACAAAAACATTCAGGGAAAGGGAGCAGCAGAGGTTCTTACCATGGCCAGAGGAACAATTCCCACAACAACCTTTAGCAAAAGGGAGCAGCAGCAGGTCCTTACCATGGCAAGAGAATGATTCCCACAAAAACACTGAGCAAAAGGAGCAGCAGCAGGTCCTTACCATGGCAAGAGGAACAATTCCCACAACAACCTTTAGCAAAAGGAGCAGCAGAGGTTCTTACCATGGCAAGAGGAACAATTCCCACAAAAACATTGAGCAAAAGGAGCAGCAGAGGTTCTTACCATGGCAAGAGGAACAATTCCCACAAAAACCTTTAGCAAAAGGGAGCAGCAGCAGGTCCTTACCATGGCAAGGGGAACAATTCCCATAAAACCATTGAGCAAAAGGAGCAGCAGGTCCTTACCATGGCAAGGGGAACAATCCCCACGAACATGGTGCGGCTGACGAAGATCTCAGAGACCACGAGCTCGCTGACAGAGTCATCCCGTGGGTATTCCACCTGCCAGGTGATCTGCTGGGCCCCTGCAGGGCTGCTGGCGTTGTCGATCTCGAAATCCATCTGCAGGATCTCGTAGGAGGTGGTGTTTGCTCTGGAAAACAAGGCAGGATTCCCCACTGCGTCACTGGGATGTTGATAGCAAAATGGATTTTTATTCCTCTTTCCTGCTCACCACAAGATTTGCCCTTAAATTCAACGTGCAGACTTGAGACACTGACAGAAACCTAAATAAAACTGCATGTGGGCAAGTGCAGAACTTTCTAAGTAAGGTGAAACTCTATCTTTTAGTTTCCTGAAATGGAGGCATTTTTCCCATTAAACTCAGGCATTCATTCTCCATAATCACTATGAGCTTACAGAAAAAGCCACAAACCCTTGGAAAAGCATTGCACAGATGTTGTTAAATTATTTAATATACCATTATTAAAATTTTGATGCTGCAAAACAACAGAGTGCTTGGCCATTCCTCATGTTCTACCAGAAATGAACTCTTGTGGAGGGAACAGAAGCCTTTCAAACCCAAACTGGTCTTTATCTCAGTGAAAAAATGGATTTGCAGAAATTATACATGACAATAAATGAGGGGTAGATTATCCCTATTTTCAATTCATGACAACATTCTCCTCGTCAGTGGTGCAGACTTGTAATTATATGGCAATCATATATTTCTCATCTGGAAATAAAAGTTTAAAAGTAAAGAAAGGGATGTAAATGCACAGCACTCAGAACTGAATTTAAGAATTACTTCTGCTTCCTCTCTCAACAACAATTCTTATCACTTTCCTCAGGTCCAAAGCTATGTAAATATTAATAATTAATCTTCAGGTTAGAAAAACAAATCTTGGTTTTGTGTTACAGAGAAGCAAACAGACACCAAGATTTAACCAACAGCACTTGGCTTATCCACAGCAGGGATCTGTTTAGAAAACAGACCTCTGCTCATCCAAACTTGCCCAAAAACTGAGGTGTTTTACAAATCATACAAAGTTTACACACCAAGAATCCGAGTTCCTGCCCCAGACTCCCAGACAGGCCCTGCAGTGATGGAGGTCACAGCAGGGAGAGGGGATGGAAGGGCTCTGACTGCAGGGCCAGCTGCTTCCTCTGCTGGAGAAAACACCTGATTTTATCAACCCTGCTGAGGTTTGGGGGTAAAATGTGAATTTGCTGTACGACAGGCCAGTGGCACATTGATATCTGTGTGTCCTTCCCCAGAGCAGCCATTCCAAGAGCTGTGCTCACAGGAAGTTTTAGCTGCTGCTGCAGACAACAGAGACTGAAAACATCCTTCTCCTCTTCCCAAATGCACAGAGGCAGAATCTGGGCTTGCCATATGTTTTTGAAGGAGAATTGTAAAGGGGAGAAAAAAATCTGAGCAGGAATTATTGATTTTTGTGTTTTCTTTCTGACAACAAACAACCTAAACATATGCTTCAATGCCTGGAGGATAAATATTTTCCGTGCTGAGAGAAGATAATATCCACCTCCAGGCAAAACTAGAAGTTATGAAGGCATCTTTTGTGTGGCCAACCAGACAACCAGCCAAAACCTTTTAAGATAAATTTTATTGCATAATAATAGGGCTGTAATTAAACAATTTCTGTTAAAAACATAAACTCAACATCATCGTTTTTTGTGTACCACCTCCAGCAGTTTGTTTTATCTAAATTGCATAAAAATTAATTTGCTAACAACCCAGAACTAAAATCCGGATATAAGCTTTACACAAACTATGGATTTAGATATTGACCCTGCCAAGGTATGTTTAGATCTGCAATTTCACTTCAGTCTGTTCAGGCCCATGGCTGCCACTCACAAAAACACCCAGGAGTGGTTTCAAATTGAGAACAAAACCACCAGTGGAGGATTTGGGTACAGAGCCACCAATAAATAACAGGGCAGGTCAGCCTGCAGTGACAAATCCATTGCATGGGTCCCACTGACTGGCACTTTGAGTTCAGCCCACCACGCCTTCAATTATTCCTGTCCTGTTTCTCTTTTTTACACATCCAGAAAGAAAGCACAGCAGTGGTTTCGTATCTCACACATGAACCTTCCTCAGAAGCAGCTGCATTAACAGGTGAACTAAAACAAAGCTGTGCTCCCAGGCTTCCACCCTGGTTCCAAAGAGAATCCCTATCACCACGTGGAAAAACAACACCACATGTTTCTCAAAGGTTTTCTGCTCTGTCCCAGTAGCCAGGGATGCAGCATGGCACATTAACATTGATTAAAGAAGGCTCCACTTCTCCTTTGGGCTCCTGCTGAGAGAGATGGCCTTGAACCATCATCTTTCACCTCCAGAGCCTCCCCTGGGTGCACACCTTTGGCAAGCCAGGATTCAGCTTTCTGCACTCTTTTTCCCCAGCAGGTGAATGAATTTTCTCTAAAATTATGGCCTTCTCTTGTCCTCTTTAGAGATTCAGCCTTGGAGCAAGGCCAGGTGCTGTGGTATCTGGGACACCGAGTACCCCACGGATGAATTCACCCTCTTTGTTCTAAGCCTCTTCCCAGCTTACAACTGTAACAAACCCATGATAAAACCTGAAAAGTGAATTTCTCTCATGTTCAGACTAGTGCTCGCCTACTGCCTGCTGCATCTCTTATCCTACAGAGGTTTCCTGGTAGAAAGAGTGGTATTACATTCATAATTCTTGCAATTTATTAACCATCCTCTGTAACACCGTGTGCGAGACCGCTGCCTTTTCCTGCTGAAACTGATGGGGGTAAAACCAGAGAGAAATTAAACCATAATCAAGACCTCAAATGTCAGCATTTACTTCTGTCACCTCCATTAGCTGATAGATTCCCAAACACCTGCATTTCAATTTCTCTCCTGGCTGTGCAGCACATCACTGGAACCCTTTTTAAGAGCAGGTGCTCCACCTTCAGCTCTCGGTCTGATTTGTAACTGGGGCTCAGAACCTTGAGAACTGTCAGAACTGTCCACCTGGTGAAGACAAAATGCCACCAGAGGGAAAACCCACGAGCAGGGAGGACAAGGCCTGTAACTCCTGCTGTTATCAGCCATTAAATCCCCTTAAACCAAACTTTATCCTTGAAGAAATCAAGATTTCTTCAGCTTTTCCTGGAGACTTGTTTCATTTTGCTCTCAAATAAGTTTGCACTCTTGGGGAGAGTCTGATGGAATCCAAGGGCTATAAATCACTTCTCCCTTCCATGTCTTTCCTCTCTTTTTAGTTAAATATTTCTATTGTCCAGTGAAGTTTTTTTCCTGGTTTAGGATTTTGCCAAACTCTAGTTTAGAGAAGCAATAAAAAATAAAAAGTCAAAATTACTTTTATAAAAAAAGATTATTTCCTGCAAGCACAAGGAAAAGACCTTATAATTTTAGGCAGCTGGCATGCTTGCTAATAAGTCCATTTCTATGGAAATGAGTTCATAACTATTAATTTTGCCTGCTCCTGATCTATTCTTGATGAGCCTTTCAAATTTAGAAAAGCGCTTCATGATTCTCTCAATTTGGTAATTACTAACTCCCTTTGATGAATCCAGCCCAGTGTTTCAGACATGAGACATTCATTACACATTTTTCTCTCTGGTGAGAGGAGAAAAAAAAAAACAAAAACCACCATGGGTCTTTTTGGATTTATTTCCTCTCACAAACTCCTCTAAGTAGGTCCTCTTCTTCAAATGGTGATTTATAACCCTATCTCCATACCTTCCCAATCCTGCCTCTGCTGGGGGCTGAAAAACACCCAAATCCTTGAGATTTCTGCACAATCTCCTGTTGTCTGGCCTCATATCTACAGTGTCCCAAAGAGCCCAGCCAAGCTCTGTCACAGCCCCAGCCCTCACCCCACACCCAGCAGGTGGGAGCTGTGGTTGTGATCCCAGTCTGGAGTGGAGCTTGAGCACAGAAGGGCAAATCCATTCCAAAGAAAGCCAACTTCAGCTCCTGAACAAAGGAGTTATCAGGGCAGGAGAGTGTTGCTGAGTCCCAGAGCTTTCCCAACACATCCAGGTGGGCAGTAGCAAGTGGTAACGTGGAGCTGCAGTTTATTCCTACAAAATAAGAGCTCACTGTGAGGGTCCAGCATAGCTCTGATGGGAGAGGCTGTAACCAGCACCACGAATCACCTGACACTGAAATAACAACAAACTGAATTTGTCCAATCCCAGCATGGAACTATTGAATTAATGGAATGATAGCCAGTGACTGACTTCATGGCAGCAGCAACAGCACAACCAGTTGGTATTCACCTTAAATGAACAGAATTATTCATTATTAAGAAAGATTTGCATTGCTAACCAAGCTGAAAGGCCTGCCCTGTGTGTCTGGGGAGAATGGGAGGTGCAGGGTGGCATTTCAGGGCACTCTGCAGAGCCACACTGAGCTCTGCTGGCTCCCACTCAGGGGTCAGCAACAACTGAGCTGATAAAAGTCACACCCTGGTTGGTATTTGTTGATTGAGTTGATAAAAGTCACACCCTGCTATTTGTTGATTGAGCTGATAAAAGTCACACCCTTCTATTACTGCACTTGGCTGTTACAGGAAATCACGAGTTCCAGTCACTCATAAAATAAGGTTTTCAGTAAATGGCAATTTGTTTATGAGGCTCACAGCAGTGTAAACAATCCCCTCAAAAAATGGAGCAGACATGAGGTATTGGAAAATAATAAATGTGGGGTGTCATGCAGCTCGAGAGTCTTTTCCAGGTTGATAATGGCCAATTCTTACTCTGACAAATTGTAACCAAATTCAACAAGAATTCAGTGACCTTACATTACCAAGGTACATTGGTTTATAAAATACTTCAGTAAAAAAGGTCTCGCTCCTTTGATCTCAAGAGGATTAATTTTGTAAGTATGGTTTACTGAAGAGCAAACACTTACAAGAGGAGGTTTTCAAAACCTGATTGGAAATGCTCAAGACCCTAATTTCCTGCTGGAGTCAAACGAAGCAGCAGATGGCCAGGACCTCTCAGGGAAAAGATCCAGACTAAAGGTCCTGACCTTCTCCCCCTGAGGAAATTAAGATCCTAGCAGCCTGAGATGAAGGAAATGAAAGCAAATGCCTACCAAGGGCAGCAGGCAGTTTCTGAATCATGAAGATTTGCATAATTCTGAATGATGAAGTGCCAGCCCTTCTGCCTTGCTGAGTGCTGCCCTCCTGCCCAGGGGCACCTCGGAGCAGGAGCTGCAGCAGCTGCCACCTCCAGACCTGGGGCTCTTCCCGCAGCTCCAACATCCCTCCAACACCTCTCTGAGGTGAGGCACCTGGTGTTACACACCAGCTCTGACTTGATAAAGGATGTCAAAACCTAAACCCTTTTCTCCCAGCATGAATAATCCTGACGAGGCTGTAAGGACACAAAGCTGCCAACAGAGAACTTGCTTTGTTTTTCCCAAACACTTTTTGGGGCCTGATCTCAGTTTTCTTTCACTGCCACAGAAATTCATGCTCCTCACAGATGTACAGGCAAAGAAAATGGCTACAGAGGATAAACCCAGGCTGCTAAATCCATTAGGAACGTATGGATTGACACAGCATGCTTTAATAATCCAGTAAAAGCCATAAAAACAACAAAATACTTTTGCTCCAAACACACCACCAAGACCAGGTATTATGATGTTATTTTGCTTAGCCAACATTTTCCCACAACTGAAAACAATAAATCTAGATAATGAGCAAACCTTTTAAGCTCTTCAGCTTCTCCACTGCCAATTCACAACTGTGCTGCTCACTAACAATGTGCAATAACTTCCACTTTATTTGATTTTATCAACATCATCATGACAACCCTGGAGACAACCGAGACAATTGCTTCAATTATTTTTATTTGCTTGCACCCTTGTGACAGTGCACAGAAATGCTTCTGGTAAAAGAGTCCTTGGATACTCCTTAAGTCAACCTTTAACAAAACAACTTTTAGGACTGAACTCGGGGTGGGGTAATTGGTGAGCTCCATCAGTAGCATTGCTGGGCACTGGGAGCCCGTTTGTACCTTTGTCATTACTCTCCCCTTTTGGAACAGCATGCAGTTTTTTGGGGCTTAAAAAAGCATTTTGATTGCACTGGAATATTTTTTTTCTGACTACTATTTAGAACTTCTTTATTGCTGTGTTGTGTATTTCTTAAAATAAAGATTCTCTGTCAGGAGGAAGCATCTTGTTGGGAAACATAACAAAAACATCCAGTGAGAAACTGGGGCCAGGGTTTAGCTGGTGCTGGATGCAAATACAGAGGCAGCTATTGTTGTGTAAAAAATAAGAATGATTTTATGATGAAAGACTTCTGCTGAAACCTATCCAGTTAATAAATATCAACAGCCCAAATGGGGCTTATAATTTTTCTTTAACTATTGTGAAGTTCTTACATTTTTACATGCCATAATCACATGGTCTATTTTCAACATTGCTGGGAAAGCAGCTGAAATATATTATAAAGCAGAGATGAATTTTTAAATAACCGATGACTGAAAATTAAAGATAATAAATTCAGTGGCCTGAGAAGCTCTTTGCAGTGCAGGAACTCACATGCAAAGATCTCTGCAGACTCTCCAAAGGTCTTTACAAGAACCAGAGTGCAGCTCAGGGAGTCTGGATGACCCAAGGGGAACTTCAGCCAAGCTGAGTGTAAACAAAGCAGCAAACATTTCACCTCAGGGGAAACACAGGGGAGGAACAGGAGCATCCAGAGGATCCATGAAATAGGGGAATATTCCCTGGAAATCCCTGGTGACACTGGGATTGCCAGCACACAGGCACCTGAGTTTCCTGGCCACTCTTAGCCCAGCTCCTCCAGGGTCCCCACACCAGGCACCAGCTCAGCACAGCTGGGGATGCTGCATTCAGAGCCTTGCTCTTCCCCAATAAACTATGAACTGGGAGGCAGGCAACAGTTCAGTTTATCTGTGCCTCTCCCAGATTTACTGGGAGCCTCAGGAGGAGCCTCAGGAGGAGTGAGTGATCCTACACAGCAGCCCCTGAACGTGCACAGCCACGTGAGGCTCCTGAGTTTGGTATTTACCAACACTCACACAGCTTCCTCACCCTCCCAGGCAGAGATATCAGACCTGGGGGAAGTGAGCTGGAGACACCCTGACCACATCTCCAGCAGATTCCCTGACGTTTTAAACACTTTACTGTTTTAATTATTAATATTAGCATGAAGTGATCAGACTTTTCCCTGTGCACCAATCCCGTGAGAAATGAAAAACTCTGCCAGAACGAGGAGGAAGCTCCTTGCAATCCAGTTCTGATTTTGGAATTACAATTGAGGCTGACAGCTGAATCTCCTCGGGGAGAAAAATCAACCGGAGGGGATCTAGAGATGCAAATTGCCCCACCATGCACTGAATTTGTGAATGAAAGCAAAAGGGAGCCAAGCTGCAGCCTGTGACACCAGCACACCTGGAGTGCTGCAGGACACCCAGAACAGGCAGATGGGGCTCTCCTCCTGAGCATTCAGAAAGTCTCTTTCAACATTTCTGAACTTAATCCTTTGCCCAATGGGCAGGCTGTGTAAATGACTAAATAACAATGCCAAACAGCAAAGACAATGGGAAATTAAAAACCAGTCCATATTTTTCTTTCTACAGCTTGCCAAGGCTGAACAGAACTCATAGGTCTGCTGGACAAGCTGCTGTGAGGACATCTGCAATAAATAATTAAAGAAAAAAAAATCAAAATAGGGGCATGGCAAGAATTATTTTATTCCTCCTACATTCTCTTCAGCTCCGAAAAAGTTTAAGCACCTAATGAACTGGACTTGGCTTTCTTTGAATCCAATGTACTGTTAGATGGAGAGGGAATGTGCAGAGTGTCCTGCGGCTAATTCACACTTGTGCTAAGAAATAAATGTCCATGGCAACATCCTCAAAGCAGAGAGGGCAGGGAGCAGGGCAGCCCATTAACATCAGCACAAACGGGACCTCCTCCCTCCCCACTTTCCTGACAGACACATGGTGTGCACAAATTTGTTTTATTTTAAAGGCTGATAATTATGTTTTACAAAAGAGTTAAGCTCTTCCTCTCGCTGTTGGTACCCACTGAACAGACAGTGAAAGCATGAAAGTGAAACTGGCACAGAAACATCGGTTTCCCATGTTTTAATTAATAAACAAGATTAATTTATCCAGCTGAGCAAACAGAGGGTGGCTCAGGGTCTGCATTCAGTGTATGAACAGAAAGAGCCATCTGCAGTAAGTCCCTAGTTTCTCTAATCAACCCTTTGCTAGTTGAGCTTAAAGTCCTGATCTTCACACCAGAACTAAAAAGCAAGAGATAAACAAAGAGTTCCAATGTCAGTCACCCCATTAAAAGACTGGTTTTGCCCTAAAAATGAATCTGAACTTTCCTAGACATGCAAAGATAACTCCAAATGACAAAACACAGAGAGGTGGATTTAATATCTCTCCTTTTATAAATCATTCCACAATTACTTTTTAATGGCACAGAAGTGAGGTCAGCACCACAGCCACCCTGTAACATCTCCAGGTCACCTTTCCAAAGGGCAGCCAGGGCCTCGGCACACTCCCAGGACAATGATTTCCCAACACAGTGACAGCTCAAGGGGAGCTGCGGGGACACTGCTCCAAGCCAAGGTCATACCCTGAGCAAATGAGTGCAGGCACCAGGGAGGAACAAGTGATGTTCGTTCATTCAGCCTTTGAAAGGGAACAATTAGAAAAGGAAGGGGGAGAAGTGGTGTCCCACCCCACCCTTTGTTTATAGGGGGAAAGCCAAAACATGATCCCAAAACTTCATTTAAAGGAGTTTCCTCAGCAGTGAGGTCTTAGCAGCCTGAGGTGGAGTGGGCTGAGGGTCTGAGCTGAGCAGGGACACCTGCACGTTGGGAAAAATCACACCAAGGACATCCCACTGAGGACATCCCACTGAGGACATCTCACCGAGGACATCCCACCAGGACATCCAACCAAGGACACCACACCAAGGACATCCCACTGAGGACATCCCACCAGGACATCCAACCAAGGACATCACATCAAGGACATCCCACTGAGGACATCCCACCAGGACATCCAACCAAGGACATCACATCAAGGACATCTCACCGAGGACATCCCACCAGGACATCCAACCAAGGACATCACATCAAGGACATCCCACTGAGGACATCACACTGAGGACATCCCCCACGGCGACCACACCAAGGACACCACACCAAGGACATCCCACCCAGGACACCACACTGAGGACATTTCCATCCCACCTCTTCTCAGGGAGTCTGAGCAATGACCCCAAATGGCAGAATGACCCAAACTCAGCAGTGACAAAATCCTGCTGTGGTGGATGTGGTGTTACAGTGACTCCCTCATTACCTGCTGGAACAGTCACACAGTTTGGGGAATGGGTTTGCTTTTTCATTTTCCTTGCTACTCTCAAAAATTTCACCCAAGCAAAAAATGCCAGCTGTCACCAAGAACAAAGAGACAGATAAAAGGATTTCTAGAAAAAGAAGGCAGGCTCCTGTAAGCGCTGCAAATCATGCTAAACCACATAAAATATCCCCAACATCACGGGTTAATGCAAGGCAGGGCGTACAAAATCATTCTCCTTCTCTCTTTTCTGAATCTCTTCAGGATTTCATAATCTCTTCCCTTCTCCCGCCCCCCTCCCAACTGCCTTCCTCCCCATACAAGAATATGCTCAGCCCTGGAAAATTGTTTAGCTGAAATCCTGAGATTTTGTCGAGGCCTGGCATTCTTTGGACAGCTGTATTTACACCCGTGGCTGCTGGGTAGTCATGCTGGAAGCAATTTGCTTTCATGCTTTTTCAATATCGCCTTTCAAAAACTTTGAGATCCCTCATCTCTATCGATTTAGATGTAGAAAAGCACTGGGAAAAAAAAATGAAAAAAATAAAAGGAGAGTTCATCCATATGCTGAGCTCCTTTAGTCTAATTCAAATGCAGCAACTTCAGCTCGGCACCACCTAATGAATGCCACCACAGCCACGTTCCCAGCCCAGCAGGGGAGATGCTCAAAGGCCTCGGAAATCATCAGCACAACACTCAAAGCCAGCAGCTTCCAGCACTGCTGGGTCCGGGGAAGGCTCATGGAGCGGGACAGGTCGCCTTTGAGCACCTCTGTGGAGTTTAACAACACTTTCAAGTGTGTCCTTTCTGTTTTGCTAAGAGGAAAATCTGCCACTGCTGGACTATTTAAAAAAAAAAAAAAAAAAGAGAGGGAAAAAAAAAGGAATGGAAAGAAAAACATAAGAGCGTAGCTAAATGTATACTGATTGCAGTAATTGCATCCATTCCTCTGCTGGAAAGTCTTGTATTGTATTTCTAATATGTGCTGATAAGTGCATTCACAACATGATTAAGTGCCTCCAGACAAGAATGGCTATTATGTTTAACAGACTGATTAGCAAGTGACAGAGCTGCAAACTGTACTCCCGGTAAATTGGCTGCTTTTAAATTACAGCAACTTTTTTATGGTTCCATTTTTAAAATGCAATGGCTTGTTACGCATACGCGATGTAAATTCCTATCTGACAGTAAGGGATAGAGGATACTGAGCTTTTAACTTTTCATCTTCAGATCTCAATTAAAGCGTCGCTCGTTTTCTTTTTAATTACACCAAAATCTGCACCGTACACGGCTCTCATCAGGCATCATCTCATTCCCAATACTGGCCTCTCAAAACCTACCCTTAAACACAGGGACGGTGATTTCAGCCCACCTCTCTCAGAAGTTATTTTCGCTGGTTCTGTAAGCAGAAGAACTAATTCGGGATTTAGTGTATCCTGCCCAGGATTTGATGAATTCCCCCTTCTCACAGCCACGGGCACCTTTCCCACGGACTCTCACAGGAGCCCCGGTGCCCTCGGAGCAAGGCAAAGGGAAGAGGTGCAGGGTCTGTCCCTGCTCAGCCCCTGGAACTAAACCACAAATCTCAAATCCTCCTCAGTTCAGCCCGGTCACGGCATGGGGTTCATCCCTGCTGCAGCCAGGACTGCTCCTGCTTCAAGTGAAATCAGCTCCTCATTAATTCCCTGTATTTCATCCCAACAAAGGGCAGGATTTGGTCACCCAGCCCCTTGCAGTGCTCCTGGAAATCCTGCCATGCAACGCACGGCTCTGCTTGTTTTGATTGCTCTTATTTTTATCTCTGTAATGTATAAGAGCACCAGCCTTGTTTTGGGCCCCTGTGTATTTCATACAAACACAGCTATAGAGGCAGTCGTGACCCCAGAGAGTTTGCAGTCCACAAGACAGAGAGAAAAAAGAGATTTAACAATGTGCACCAATTTAAATTCATACAGAAGGCACAAACCCTTTAAGTACAAATTTATCTAGAGACTTTCAAGCTCAATGACATCATGTACTTCAAACCAACTTATTTATAACATAAAGCTTAGGATAACTTGTAAGGAGATAGAATAAATCAATTTGCTCTATCACAGAACTTCATCAGATACAATACAGATGGCTCTGCTACCATGGTTAAAAATAACCTCCACATTTTTAAATCAGCTCAAGGCATTTATCAAACCAGGAAGCTGGTGGAGGAGGAGGTTGTCTGGCTTGTACACAGAAATGGGAATATCCACCCAGCAGTCTGGGGCTTTTATTAATCTTATCTCACGTGTTTATAATTTTATTCTCAACTGGGAGAATTCTGTTTCTAAAATCATTTATCTTTGCTAAATACCAGGACGGAGCAACTTGAAGTTGTCTGTTGAATGCAGATTAAGAGGGAAGAAAATAATCCAAAGGGCAGCCTGATTGCAGAAGGGGAGAGAAAAACACTTGAGTAACAAACCCACCCTAAAGCAAACCTGGCTGAGCACCCAACACTTCCTGCTGGGCTAAAAAGGGTGATGGGAATTACCAGACCCTGAGAGGTAATCCCAAGAGTAAATTAATTGTCAGGGAGATTGCACCACAGAAGTGGCAGGTCTGGAATCCTCCTGCACTGCTCCTCAACCATTCAGTTTGTGATTCCCAGGTAATCTGCACCAGGCAGGCAGAGAGAGTGAAAAAAACCCAAAACCCAAAAACAAAACCCCACAGCCCTGCAAATAATGCCTGCTGTAAGAATGAAATTCATTTGTTTCTCAGCTTTCATCGCTCTTGTTCTCACATTCCACCCACAGAGGGAAAATTAGGTGTTGATATTTGCTGGGGATTTATTTCCTAAAGGGTTTTACTGCGAGGATATTCCGGGAGCTCTTCCCGCTGGAAGGGAACCTCGATGTCCCAGCACCTCTGGGGAGAGGGGACAGAAAGCCACCGGGAACAAAGGGCTCAGCATGCAAATTATCAAAGAGACAGGATCATTCTCTGTGCTGGGAGGAAATTCCAGTACCTCTGCAGCCCCTGCAAAACGAGGAGGGAGAGCTCACGCTGTGACCAATTTTTTACTCTTTTTTAAACCAGGTATAATAAGATCCTGGGTCAGCCAGAGCTTTGACATCCACTGCCTACGATTTTTCCTTCATAATGAGCTCCCTAAAGAAGACCAAAAGCCTTGGTAGCTCAAATAAAGGCAGATTTCATCACAATAAACTGTGAATATGTAACATTAAATAGGGAAAACTCCAAACAACAGGATCAAACGAGTACTGGGAGAAAGTGGGAAAATCCCTCAGAGCAACCAGGTGGAAGGTGTCCCTGCCCCAGCTGGGGTTTGGAGCTGGATGATCTTTCCCTTCCAACCCAGGCTATTCTATCATTCTGTGATCTGATTTCTGTGAACTTCAGCACCTCCCTTTTTCATCTTCATTCTTAGTGAAATTATCGTGGTTAACAGGCCCATGTCTTCCTCCCCCTCCATTTCATGATTATTTCATTCCATTATTTACCAAGCATCCAAAGCCCAACTGGAAATCTGCTCCCCGAAATGAAAGGATCACAAATCTGCTTCCTGAAATGAAAGAACCATGGCAGGAAAAAGCTGCAAGAGATCAATCATACAAATAATAACCCAGCAGGCCACAATGCTGCTTTGGAGATCTGCAAGCAGCCAAGAGATGACAATACTCTAATTAAAACAGCAAACGGCAAAAGGTATCCAAAAGGTTTTCCTCCCCACCCATCCCTGCACAGACATCAGGCAACAAACTAAACATCAAGTTGCTCTGGGAGTTGTTTCCATACACAAAATACAGATAATTAGGTACCTATCAAAACTCTTCCCTTAAATTTTAATTCAAAATTGAGAGGAGCATGTGAATAAAAGGGAAGGTGTCTGAAGCAAAAGGACAGATGGTTCTGCTTCCAGAGAGGTGCACGAAAGTGAGGTTTATTACAAGCCTTTTATTTTACTTAGAGCTTTTTTTTATTTACTCTTCTTTCTCTCTTCACTCACCTATTCATCTCCCCCTCAGAGTACTGGAAATTCAAGCTCGCGTTCTCCCGATTCAAATTCAAATTGAAACACGCACCAGCACATCTCCGCTTTCAGTGCACAAGTTGGAAGGCTTTTGTTGCAGATTTCGGGGGCCTTTTATTTATTTATTTTTTTTAAAGTGTCTAACGAGCCAATTAAAGTGGCTGAATCAGCCCCTTTGGGATGAATCCACAGGAAATGAGAGGAACACGGCAGCGGTGACACATCCTGCAGCCCCAGCCCCCCGGAAGGCCTGGTTTGTGCTGTCATTCTGTGCAATGAGTAACTGCTCTCGTGTTTATCTCATCAAGGAAAGCACTCTCCCCCCCGGTTATCGCATTCCCCGGGTGCTTAATGAAGTGGGTTTGATTCTGATGAGGCACAAAGGATCTCAAAGGATCTCTCCAGGACGATTCCTGTGCTTTGGCCATGGTCTCTCACATCCTTGGCTGCCCAGGAAAGCAGCTGAGCCGCCTGCTGCAGGCTGGGGTGCAGGGGGTGTCCCACGTGTTATAAATGCATATTTTGGAGTTGGCTTTTCGCAAATATTAACATGAATGCTATACATATAGGATAAGGTATTTTTTTTTAGGCTGCCCAGGAGAATGTTTTACAGAGATAGGATTTACAACAGAAGAGAAGAAACCCCCCTCAGATTCTTCAAACGAAAGATACATATCTCTCAGACATCTCCAATCCACAAAGGCACGACTCTATGTCGCCAAAAAGGCTTAGCAAAGGACTCTTGAAAAACAAGTTTGTTTTTGATAAGGCATGCATAATTATTAAGTTGTAGTGCTCAAAAAGAGGAGGTTTTCTACCGAAAAGCGCCTTTCTCCTAACTAGCATGGGTCTAGGAGGAGAAAGGACATAGTCTGACTACTTTCTTTGCCCCTTTTTATTGTCTCCTTATTTGTCATGTCTCTGAAAACTTTTTAAACTTTTATTTGTATTAATTTTTTTGTAACCAATTTTATTCTTTATTAAATTTTCATAAATTTCTAAAAATGAGTGATTGGCATTTATCACACACGGAACAGGGCAAGCACAGAGGGACCCGTGCTGCTCTCATTCCTGAAGATGTGCATGAAGTTATTTCCTTTATATAAGGAAATAACTTTCCTGTTCAGCTAAACCTTCTGAGAACCCCACTGACATGGTTCATGGACTGGATTTCAACTGTTCCAGTCCAATTAAATGAAATTCTCCAATTCAGAGCAAAATTTCCCTGAAATACAGCAGGGCGTTAATGTCCTGCTGGATGAACACTCGAGGCTTGCAGGAAAGCTGAGGTATCCTGGATTTCCTCTTGGAAATCCTGTTGTTGAGCAGCTCAAGTTACCCTGGGAGTGTTACTGAGCTGGGTCCTTCCTTCCTGTACCTTCATTTTTGGTCTTTAAACATAGGGGGGGGGAAAATTATGTGTATTATAATTAAAAAGAAAAGGAAAAAAATAATGTAAAGCTAACAGTCATCGCAATCACCATGATAAATTTATAGGAAATACATTTAACTATTGCCATGGCAATCAGGAAACTGTTTTGTTATAATTAAAAGGATAATTACCTTTCTCTATTTTAACAAACTCATGAATTAAAAATTTAGGAGAGCTTTGCCTGAGTAAATTTATCTGCATACATTACAAATCACACATTCTCATGGCATTCTTCTCTTTAACTCATCATGACTTTTATAGTTTATTTTAGATTTTTTTATATCTTTATGCCATGTTGTAAAATTCAAGGTCAGGTTGGATGGGCCTTGGAGCAACCTGGGATAGCGGGAGGTGTCCCTGCCCATGGCAGGGGGTTGGACAAAATCACCTTTAAGGTCCCTTTCAACCCAAAGCATCCTGTGATTCCGTGCAGTAAGAAAACTCTGAGTATCTCATTTACCCACAAATCTACAGCATAAAGGAATCTGTGAAAGTCACTTGGCAAATAATTTCAAATTAAAGTAACGTGGTCAAATCCCACAGAGTCTGAGAGCAAAGCAAGCAGAAGCAAAGCAAAGCTTTGGCTACAAATTGTACATCCAGCTCCAGGAATCAGGTTGAATAAGTCACTGTTATGTTTTGGTTTGTCACCTCTTAAAACACAGCACCGAGCAAAATTCCTTGCTGAGGAATGGATGTAACGTATTTAGAGCTCCTTTCAGCAATGATTTTCTGCTGTTTGCAGGTGTAGGTCACAGGTGAGATACAGACCATGATCCCTTTGGTTTGAAATATAGATCTCTCTAAACTGCCTTACAAAACAGGCACTGTCTGGGAAGCTGCCTCCTCCTTCTGTTTTTTGTTTGGAATAGAAAAAATGGACATTTGCTTGTTGCTTAGTTGAAATAAAGACACTTCTGAAGACTGTAAAGGGAAAGAGAAATTGAAATTATAAGAAAACATGAGCTGTAAGGATATTTAGTATGCAATTATTTAAGTAGAAGACCTTTCATAAACTGGATACTCAACCTCAGTTTATAAACTCAGTATTTAAAGACCAGTTTCTTTTCTGGGGAAAAACAAACCAGGACTGGTGTTAGATCAGTAATATATTTTAGCATGGCTTTTTCTTTTCTACTGTAAAAATGTCTAATATTAAATGTGCAGTATTAAATTGGAAGGGAAAGCAAACATTAGCCAGGGCAAAGAATCAGGAAAAAGCACCTAGGGAGATAATGTACATAGACTATATATAATCACATGGAGAAATAGAAATAAAGGTGGTGCATCTCTGTTAAAATAAAGTCAGGAGGTCCAGGGAGCAGCAGAAGAAATGGAAATGAGGTTCAAAGTGGGATCTGGCAAGGTCTGGGTGGGAGATTTCCTGGCTGTTCCTTGGTGGCTTCTCTGGTGCCCAGCAGACACAGGGATGATGCTGTGCCTTTTCTGTCTGAAGGATTTTTAACCCAGACACTCCTCCCTCTGTGACATCTGCATTTCAGGAAAGGTGAGGGATGGTCAGGAAAGGGAATTCAGCATCTGGGAAAACTCCACCTCTGACAAATTTGGATGAAACGATGACACAGAGCTCTGGGAAAGCAGGCCAAACCAACAAATTCAATGACACCAAGGATAGAAACATGACTTTGCAGTAGATCCAAAGAATGGATGAGCCTGAAGGAAACATGATTTTCCAGTAGATCCAAAGAATGGATCATGGCAACGAGCCAGAGAGGTCTAAACTTTCCATCCAGGGATTGACATTAACCCAGGCATGCCTACATCACCCTAGCTCTGCTTCAGAATTAGAGCTTTGCCTCAGGAAAATTCAAATCCTGGCTCAGCAGTTTATCAGATGGCTTCAAGCTAAGGGACACAGTAAAGGACAACACCTGAGTCTGCAGCCAAATGGCCACTGCAGGCCAGTGACCTGCTAAATACAAATACAAGTATAAGTAAATATAAATATAAATATAAATATAAATATAAATATAAATATAAATATAAATATAAATATAAATATAAATATAAATATAAATATAAATATAAATAAAATATAAATATCGTGTGTGCAGCAGCCCACAGTGCAGGGACTTAGAGGGGAAAAAATAGGTGTTTTTTTTTAAAAAAAGGGGAATTTTAATATTACTAAATAGATTTTTCTCTTGCAAAGATGCCCCTTTCCTTTCCAAAGCCACATAAACTTTTATCATCTACAACATCCTCTGGCACGGACTCCCCCAGGGTGTGCAGCTGGTGAAGCAGCACCTCCTTTCATTTTGAATCTGCCAGCTGCCAATTTCAAGTGATATCACCAATTCTTTTTGGAAAAGACAGCAATTTCCCTCTTCACCTGCCACACTGGTAATTTCCCCAGACCTGGCTCATTCTCACTGAGATGGGCATCTTCATGCCAGTGGATATATTCCCTTTCCTGCAGAAGAACACAGATGTTGCCTTCCTAGCTGCTAATTTTTATCTTTTCTCTTAATTGAAATTACCTTCTGCATCCCTAATCTTATAACTAAATGTCCCATATGTTGCTTATAGTGCAGCTTGCATAAATTCAGTTGAAGAAAGTTGGTAAATTTCTTTAAATAATAATTATTAGACAAATATCCATTAAGGTAAATTGAAATTACCGTAGTTGGAAATCAAATTGTTACAAATTATTCTTTCTTTCAAGTTTAGAAATTATAACTGAATAATCCTTCAACCAGGCATTACAAGACAGGAATTGCAGTGTCATTTTAGAGGGAAGTGGATATCCTGTTGTGATATAACATAAATGAATATACATGACTGAAACCTTTCTAACAACTCCTTAATAACGTGCATTCAATGCTTAGAGAAATTCCTTCAGGCAACAGTGGTTAAATAACAATGAAATGCACTCAGATTAAAAAGTACATGAAGCTATGTCAGGATCAGGAGGGCAGGGACACCTCCCACTGTCCCAGGTGCTCCAAGCCCTGTTCCAGCCTGGCCTTGGGCATTTCCAGGGATCCAGGGGCAGCCACAGCTGCTCTGGGAACCTGAATTCCCCCTTTTTCAGTTTGAACCCAATTAATATCAATATTCCTTATTTAAGCCTTGCCACTGCATTCACTTTTTCTGCGAAGCTGTTGGGTTGTGATGAGCCCAGCTCAGCCCTGCTGGGCTCAGTGACCAGCTGTGATTTCTGTTCTCCCAGCCCAGCACCTTTCCTCCTCCCACCCGCCTGCCTGGTCCCCTCCTCGCATTCTGCCTCACACCAGGTTCACAAAAGCTGAGCAGTAGGGATAATATTTTTGTTTCTACAGCACTTGTCATTTATAATTCCTCACCTCTCCAAGGGTTTGGAAGCACTGCCTGCTGTAAATACCAATTGCAATGGTGTTTATTTTTTGTTACCATTACAGTTCTCCTCCTCTGTGATTTTTCTTTTTTTTTTGTATTTCTTTCCAACCTCTTACATTTATTTTTTGGCTGTAGTACGTTTTCAAGAAAAAAAATCTGTATATTCTTTCAGATTAAGTCAGTCTTCTGCACTAAACAGTAATTATTTCATGTAATACACACACCAGCACACACATCTTTCTTGTCACCAAGTACCTCCCAGCATTTCAAATGCCGGGAGAAGTTTTTGCATTTAATAAATGGAAAAAAAACCTGCCACAGTTAATTTTATATAACTTATAAAGATAAGTTTCATAAAAGAATCCCATCCCACACCTAGACCAAGAAATTTGGCTGCCACATATTTCAATTAAGTGCCCAGTGGAGCTTTCTAACTGCAAAGCAGCAGCAGATTTACTGAAAGCAGTAATGGTCAGACTGCCCGAGTGGGAACTTTTAATTGAGACTTATTAGAATTGGAGATTCAGGGAATGGAGGCCCGTGGCTAATTTAGGAACAATTTTAACTGCAGAGCTGCAGGTTGTGACTGGCACACGTCACAGGCTGTCAGGGACTGGTGTCACTGCAGTCACTGTCAAACCCCTTCCTGATGCCATCAGCCTGCACCAGCCCCACCTCCACAGAGCTCTGAGTCTGCAATGGTGAAAACTGCAGCAGCAAAAATGGGAATACCCCAGAAACCTTTCTTTGCTAAAGGGAAAACCTCTCTGCCTTTTGGGACAGTCAATGAATTAATTCTTCTGTTCACTCAGGACAAACTGGCAGGTCAAAGCCCAAGGCAAGGGACATGTTTTGCTTTCCCCCATCTCTGGCACTGGGATGTGCTGCGCCCTAAAATGGGTGGAAGGAGAAATCAGTGCCTAAATCAGCAGAACCACCCCATGGCAGTGCTTCCTTCCAGGCTTGCTCCTCCAGCCTCATCCCAGGACTCAACTGCTTCCCCTGGCACCTGCTCTCAAACAAACACCACATCTGAGGTCCCCTCCTAGCCCAGCACAGGGACAGAGCTGGGCTCTTTAAAGATTCAACTCCACCAACCCTGAGTGCCAGGGAAATAAATATATGGTATTTTAGAGGCACGGGACATAAATTCTGGCTTGGTTTAGAAGCCTGTGGGCAGTAAAGTGCTCTGCCCATTAAAACATAAATTATCATCTAAGTGTAGCTGATGAGAGGCTGGGACTAATAGGAAGTGGTGCTAAATAAGAATTATAGGAATGCTTTCCCCAGTCTGACTGCAGGAATTTACTCCCCTCCCTCAAGATGGCAGATGAAAATTAAGTCTGGTGTGTATGGGAGCTCAGAAGCAAATTGTTACCCTTCAAACACATCCTTATCCATCAAGCATCTTCTTAATCCCATCAGCTGTGATTGCAGAGCACCTGTTATCCCCAAACCTCCAAATCTTTATGACAAGAGAATGTCCAATCTCACAGCCATCCCCTGAATCAGGGAGCAGCAGCATTCACAGGAATTGTGGGTGCACCAGGAAATTGAGCCTGAGCTGGGCTTTCAAACAAATCATTCAGCGTGGTGGCTCTGAATCTCCTCTGAAACCTGAGCCTGAAACACAACTGAATCCCCTCAGAAACCCTGGCCCTGTGCAGCAGGACTCAGCACAGCATTAAAGAACACAACAGACAGACTCAGGAATTTAATCCAGATCATTTCAATTTTTCTCTACAGTTTTAGCCCAGACCAGTTCCCAGCTCCTCTTCTGGGAATTAGGAAAAAGCAAGCCTGATGAGTTTGAGGTGCTTCATGAGCTCAAAACTGCCAGCTTATTTATGTCCTACAGATAAATCAATACATTCAGGTAAAGTTTCTGATTGCCAGTAATATTTTCCTCTGACTCCTGAATTTACCCTTTTCTCCAGATGCTCATTTCTCCAGAAACACTAACTCTCCTCTCTTCTTTATGGCCCCCCCGTGCCATTTTTTGCTCTCCCTCTCCCAGCAGGGCTCCCAGACCCCCTGAGACACAGCTGCTGCAGAATTCCAAGCTTTGGCACCAAGAGAGATTGCACCAGGTCCTGTTGTGCAGCCTGAGCTGTGGCCCTGGGCATTACTGACAGAGCAGGATTCTTGACACACATATCTATTTCTGAAATGAAGATTGAAAGCCAAAATAAATGGAATGTCAATGTTTAGGAGCAGGCAATAGCTGTGGGTTCTCTGCACCCAGGGCTGTTCTGATTGACTGGGGAGGAATCCTTTTAACTCCAGGTCTGGCCTCTTGCACCACAGAACTGAAGTTCCTTAAACTCTGCTGGACTCCTATAAAGAGCACAAGAACCACGAGCTAAAGCAGATTTACAATGGTTTCTTGGTTTTTTCCCCCTACCAATGAAGTGATGGCCTATTGTCCATTACAAATAAAGTGGAAAATCAGCCCTGCATTGAAACAGCAGCCTCTGCATCACACAGCACAATTGGACTCTGCTTCCAGCCCATCTCAGCTAAACTGGACTGGAATTGTTACACAGGTCCCAAGGTGCCCACTGATGTGAGATGGGGTTTTTATTTATTGGAGAAGACACTTGCATGCTCTGGGAAAAAAGTTATTTGCTGGCCTTAAATCATCCATGCAGGAACAAGTAAAGAAAGCCTGCAAATGTATCAAGAAAGGATTTAGGATTGAATAGGGCAAGACAGCACCAAGAGCCCAAAGAACACAGGGGAAGAGAGGTTTGAGAGCCAGGGGTGAGGAAAGCCACGTATTTTAGGATGGAGGAGCAATCCTGCCTGCAGAGCTCCCCTGGGCACTGGCCCTGGGATCATTTCCTTGCCATCAACTCATCCCCAGCACATCAAAAAACTTTTCTTGTGAAGAATGCATTGGGAATGCAGAGGAATTGTGAAATTCAGCAGTATCCAATATCCTGCTCAGTGTGTATCCTGCAGGAGGGAGATGTTGTTGTGTCTGTTTGCTGTGGTGAAGTGGCAACCCATATGTTACTCAGATTAGGAAGATATTTAATGTATGCCCTTGGCAAATAACAGACTAGGGAGCATCTCAGATAAACAGAACCGTCACCCAAAGATGAGACATATTTCTGTTAAAATTTAAAAAAATAGTTTCTTAAAAAAAAGGAACCAAAACAAAACAAAAAAAGCAGCAGCTATTTACAGTAAATTAAAAATATATCTATCAAATCTCACTTATGGTAATATAAAACTATTTCTGAACTTTAATTATTGTGACAAACTGGTCTCCTGTGGCTTGTTCATTTCACGCAGCTAAAAAAAAATTGTTAACAGTCTTCTAATTATATCAGTTTTCTGTGTTAAAAAAAAAACTGGCTCACACTTATTACTCTATCTAGAGAAGCTATGGATCATCTTGCTATTCACTTAATGCTTTCCATTTACATATCAGAAATACTAATAAGTGTGGTGTTATTAGATCACATTCCCTTTTGCTTCCAACCCAAGAAAATGGTTCATTTTGTTTGGCTGCCACAATTAAATTAATTTATTTTCCTATGGCATGGTTTTTGATAAGGGCTTTTATCAGAAGTTTGACTGCATGAAGCTTAATAGGACATCTCTCATTAAAATAAAATATGTTTCATTAAAATCAAACAATGGCTTTGCCCCCCCCCACCCCCATTTTGGCTTCATTAGCATATTTAATAGAGGAGATAATTGTGCTTTTCACTTGAACAAGAGCCTCAATCTGAAGGCCTGGATTTGTTTAAAATTCAGCAGATTATTTCAGTCTCACATGGTGAGTGGCAGTGCTTTGCCTGGAGGTGGCCAAGGCAGAAATCTGACAAAGAATTCAGACTGGGCACGTTCTGGATGTGTTCCACATCCCCTTTCTGTGACCCTCAGCCCATGAATTTGCCCTTAACCTCCTATAATATTTGCAATAGATCCAAATGATATCAATTCAATTATATCCTTTAGCCCCCTGCAGCCACTCCTGGAAGACATTGGAGAGCCAGTTTGAAAAGGAACTGATCCATAGCCTGGAAAATCAACCTCTCAGCACTCTGTACTGGGAGAGCTGGCTCCTGTTTCCAGCAGGAACAACCTCTGATGATCTTTGGGATCATTACTGGTTAGGCCTCCAAAAGGAACACAAAAATACAAATAATTTTTCGAAAGACAAAAAAATTCCCTACTTGAAAAAAAAAAACCCTCAACTTTCAGAATAAGAGAGAGAGACCAAACCAAGGCTTTGACCTCTTGCTGCTTGCTGTGCTTTCAGCTGCTGCTGTTCAGCTGTTTCAGGCAGGGGGGACACAGCATCCCCTGCCATCTTCAGTGGCTCTGTGCCTTTGAAGCTCCCTTTCCATTTCCACTCATCAGGAATTGGAGACTCACCCAGGCCCAGCAGATACTGACACAAAGGCAGGGATAACATATCCTGGGTTTGGCTGGATAGGAAAGGAAAAGCAGCTTAACAAAGATCTTGGGGTTGGCTCTGAGCCAGACAGAGATCCCTGCACCAGTAGCTGGAAAAGGGTCTCGGTGTAGGGGGGGTTTGTGCCTCTCCCAGAAAAGCAGGACCTGCTCAGGAATGCAGCAGGAAAGGCTTGTGGCAGGGAACAGACAGGCCAGGGCAGTGCAGTGTGTGCAGATCAGTGTCGTGTACACTTCCCATCCATCACCACCTGTGCAGATCCAGAGAGTGATTTTATCCTAAAAACACAATGTCACTCAGCAGCATTCTTCTGTTCTTCTGGCACCTACTCCGCTGCTTTTGTTGTTCTGGCACCTGCCCCATTCTTCTTAAGAATTTTCTGAGGTGGAAACTTTTGTCTAGCCAGCTCTATTCCTGCCTCATATCCTCCTCAGACAGATTTCTGCTCACAGCTGAGCAGACATTAGCTGCTGAAACAAAGCAGCAGCCCATATGCAAAGTTTGTTTATTTGCACCGTAGTGTCCTGTGCTTCAACTCAAAGCCAAAATGCCCATATGGCCGCTGGAAAAAAAAAAAGGAGTGGGAAAGAGAACAGCAACAACGACGAAAGGAGAGTAAAATATTGAGTTGTTTCTGCAGGAAGGAGAGGGGAGTTGTCAATACAGAAAGTGGGTTAACACCTCAGCAGTGTAAACACAGAGCCTGTCATTCTGCTGTGCAAGGCAGAGGAGAGGAGCTGAGCAGGCACTGCAATTTCTTCTTGCTCTTCCTCTGTCCTTCCCCTGTCTGGGCACCACCTCCTGCCCAGAGGGCCCTGGGAGCTCTGCTGGGATCACAGAGGGCACCTGGCAGATCTGAGCAGCCCCCAGAGAGCTCCCACAGGTGCAGGGGCACCCCGGGTTCCTGGCACTATTTGTGTAAGGCAGAATTTTTCATCAAGCTGCTATCAAAGGGCACGCTTCATAAACTGCTCAGACATCACACACATTGCTGTTAAATAAAGAGGGTTGTCTCCAGCATCTAGATCAGTTTTAGGGCAGAATTCAGGGGTTTAAGCTAAACCAGAGGTAGGCTGAATTTTTACTCAAACAGCTGCTAAGATACACCCTTGAAATTCTAGCCCAAAGCAAAAAACCAAACCAAACCAAACCAACAAAAATAAACCAGAAAAAACCCAAAAAAACCCCAAAAAAACCAAAACCAAAACAAAACAAAACACACAAAAAACCCCCCAAAACAAAACAAAACAAAAAAAAACAAAACAAAAACAAACAAACAAAAAACCCAAAACCAAAACCAAAAAAAAAAAAAACCAACCAAACAAAACACCACAAAAAACCTCACAACAAAATTCAAACCTTTCTGGGTTCTCTGTATCCCTGGGCATCTTTTTAGGGCTGTCCCCAAAATTCCCCCAGTTTAACGTGCAGCCCCTCTGAGAGTCCCAGCACGAGGAAAGCTCGAAGCAGGACGGGAGATGCTGTGCTGGGCTGAGCCCTGCACTCGGGCAGGGGAAGGGCAGCATCACAAATGCTTGCACAGAGGCAGCAATCTGCCAGCCCCCGTGGAGAGAACCTGGAGCATATGTTCAGTGCAGCATGCAAACATCTCTGATTGTCCTGGGCAGATCAACAATGCTCTGCCCACACGTCCTGAGCAGCGGGGAGCAGGAGGCTGTGGGCACGAGGCCTCTCTGGCTCTGCTGCTGCTGTCTGAGGTTGTTATATTTATCCTTTTCCTGGCTCAGCCCTGGTGCTGGCCACAGGAACAGGAGCAGTGTGGGGCCTGGGGACACACAGGATGGTTCTCTGCTGCTGCTGCACTTTTCTTTCGACTCCTCTGAAAAGTTATTTGCATTTCCAGTCCTGCTGGTGCTTGTGTTGGCTCCTGAGCCAGGCTGAATCCAGGTGCCCTTCCTGCCTGCCTGTGCAGGGTTTCCTTGCACACAACCCTTGGCATTTCTTCGGGCAAACCTGACAGAAATAGCACAATTTCCTCTTGTGCCCTTGTTTTCTTCCCTAGGTGGCTCCTAAGCTCAGTGCTCTGAAGACAGACCCATAAATGTCCCAACCACAGAGAATTGTGCAAAGAGATTTTTTTTTTTTAAATGTGATTGAATCTGAAAAAGAGAAAAGTTGCAGACCAGCCCAAATTAAAAATTTTGTATGGTTCCTTCAAGGTCAGAACTTGTACGTTTTAAAAAGCCACAGTAAGAATATTTTAAAAGAAAATAACAGCTTCAAATGAGGATATTAAAAAGAAAATAAATGAACACAACACAAAACAACCCATCTATTTTTCCAAGGTCTAGAGAAAACATGGGTCAAAAGTTTTTCCTTATTTATAGCCTAAATGGTCTAAATATATAACGACTTCTGGTTGACACAATAATTCCCTTTTTTTTTCAGTGAATAAATACATTTTTCTGCAGCTCCACAAATAACGACAGACAACTGAGAACTGATGAGACTGTTTCAAAACAAAGCAAGCAAACCAAAAAAAGCAAGGAAATGAGACTGAACTTCTGTCTTCCCTCCAGCTCCCACTCCACCACAGCAGTTCCCAACTCCTGCCACGCTCTCTCTCTCCATGCCAGATTTTGCAACCACAATAGCAAGAACATAAAGATATTTAGTGTCATTCACTTGCATTTTGAAATGAAAATTAACTCCATAGCCTTCATCAATCGCTTCAGATAATTGAAACAACAATGGAAATGTTGATCTACAAAATGTGATTCCCCAAACCACAACTGGGCCAGGAGCTTCCAGCCACGTTTCTGAGAAGAAAATGACAATTTCTCTTGTACCTCTGAGTATTACAGTCTTACTTTTACCTCTGGCAGCAAAAGCAAGCACTAAACCAGTGTTTTATTTCCTTTTCTTCCCGAGAGGAAATGCCAGAGCTTTTCCTGGTGCACACAGCACTCCCCTTTTTAGCACTTATTCCATTGATTTTCTGAATCTTGGCAAGACACTAACCCAGTCTCAATAACCACAGGCTACAGTACATCAACTGCCAGACATTAATACATCTGTTTTAGTCACTCATCCACCCTCAAAATTGACAGTTTGAAAAATATCAGCTTCTGATACATGGAACTTAACTAAGCCTGGACAGCTGAAGGAGTGAACAACCCAGATTTCCATGTTAATACCACCCTGCTGACACAAAGCACTTGAGGTGTTTTATCAGTTTTGCCTGTGAAAAACATTCCATCTTTTCAGAGGTCTAAAGCAGGAAAAGGGAAAGCCCATTTTGCCTAACTGTGAATTTCCCATGCACTGCTGAGGTGCTCAGCATCCA
This sequence comes from Phylloscopus whistleri, assembly GCA_017589585.1. Classification (NCBI taxonomy): domain Eukaryota; kingdom Metazoa; phylum Chordata; class Aves; order Passeriformes; family Phylloscopidae; genus Phylloscopus; species Phylloscopus whistleri. The sequence goes on along the minus strand of JADMLD010001062.1, from coordinate 2,182,497 downwards.
TAACTAAAATGAAACGAGCCTGGCAGGTGTGGATTGCAGGCACTGACCACATTCCCTCCTCTCTCCAAATGCTCCTCCAGTCCCCTCACTGTAACACCTGTGAGAAAGACAGGATGTTCCTCTGAGAGCCATTGAAAAGCCTACAAAAATAAATATAAAAATCTGCAAAAATGACCCAAGGAACAGCCTTCACTTGTCACTCCCCCAGGCCCTCCATCTCCAAGCTGATGGGGAGATGTTGTCTGGGTTTTTGCTGTTCTCCTCTTTATCTTTAAGAAGTTTTTCTAAAGTTCTATTTCAACCTTCTGTGTTTACCTTTTGCAATGGAGTCAGACACGATTTTACATCAACAATTTTTTTTTGTTACTGTAACTGTCTACCTATGTTTACATTCTTCTCATAAAAAAACCTGTTAATAAATTGTTAACCAGTATATTAAAAAAAGCAATTTTCTTCCTCCAATCTTTAGTCACTACTAAAATTCTATAAATATTAAACTCTGTAAATAAACTGCCCCTTTTTTGCCTTAAACATCTCAGTGTGCAAGGTTTCTTTGTATCATGTACAACAGGGAAATGCAGATGTCCATCACTGAACTGCTCTGCACACACAGACCCTGCTCCAGGCAAGCACCATTCCCACCCCACGCTGGAACTGCTCACAAGTTTGGTGAGGGTGGGAAAAAGAGAGAATGGCACACAGCTACAGGAACTGAGTGTCCTGGCTTAGGGCAAATTTGGGAGGAAACCTCCGAATGGGGTCCCTCTAGAAAGCAAATTCAAGCAGCCACTCCCCCAGCTGGTCCAGGAAAAAAAAAAAAAACAAGTGGGAAAAAACCTGTTTATTCAACAAGCAAAGTGCCCACAGGCATAAAAATGAATAATATTAAAGAATAAAGGAAGAGAGATGGCAGAATTGAGAAAGTCCTTGCTGTGGGTTGTAGCTCAGCTCGCCCAGTCTCTCATCAGTCCCTCTGGCACTGGAAAATGCTGTCCTGGGCCCCAGTGGGCCCAGACAACCAACCCAACCATGTTTTTCAGAAATGTGTTACAGGATGGTGAACTGATGCAGGGCAACCTGCAAGGGACTCAAAAGAGCAAGAGAACAAGAGACAAGCAGAGCTTTCAGTGTGAGAAGTCAGAGAGGCTTTAAAGCAGAACCACAGAGCTGCAAATTATTGCAGAATGGGAAAAAAAAAAGACACAGATGCCTTGAACAGTGACACGGTGACAGCAGGACAAGGGGGTGTGTGGCATCCTCCAGCATGTCATTGTCTGAAATGGGACTTCCTTGGGCTGTCAGGGGGGTGGCAGCACCTCAGGAGGGGCCTTCAGGCTTGGAATTGTGGAGAGGAAGATCATCCTAAAGCAGGCAGGGCAGACAAGCTGGAGAGGCTGGAAAAGAGGGCTCAGTAACAACAGAGAAAGGATCTATTTTCTGGGGCACTGCAGCCATGACCAACACTATTCTTGTTCAGTTGAAGGAGCTGGGACATTGACTTCAATAAAAATAAAATTTGGCCCTAAAGTTGCAATGAACTGTTTATTAATTAGCATGCCCTAAATGTTCAGAAAAGGCTATTATTTAAAGTGCATTATTCCCCTCTCCAATCTTCTTTAAATGAAAGTTGATTGAAATGATGATAGGATTGAGAAATACAGACTCTTGCCATCTGAAGATGCTGTGTTACATCCTTTTGGCTGAAGTTTCATCAAAAGCTAGCACAAAAGGGGATGTCAATGACACAAGAGCAGAGCCAAATGCATCTGGCTTTACTGTAGCAGCAAGTGCCTTGTTGGGTTGTGTCTTTGAGAGACAAAATCCATTGTGATACTTTGGGAAGGTTCCTTCTCATCTGCATGGGACTCATTTAAAAAGGATCATTTCCAACAAAAGGAACATTATCCAATATTAGAATGAACAGATAGCAAGGCTCATTAATGCAATGCACTGAAGCCTCAGTCTCTGCCATTCCACTGCACAGCTGAACTGGTGTAATTAAACCACAGCTCCTCTGTGTTATTTAGCAAAGTAAATAATTACACCGTGCCCCTGAGCTTTATTGTGTGTTTGGAGCACCAGGCAGAAGCCCTTGCTGTGGTTCCAGGAGCTCCATTCCATGGGGCCGTGTCCCTTGGTGCTGCCCTGACACTGCTGGGGCGTTTCTGGACATCTCTGACTCTCCCTGAGGGCTCCTCCAGCACAGCTGCTGTCTGGGGTTTTGCTGTTCTCCTCTGTCCCTTTAAGGAGTTTTTCTAAAGTTCTATTTCTGCCTTCTGTGTTTGCCTTTTGCAATGGAGTCAGACACGATTTTACATCAACAACTTTCTTGTTATTGAAACATCCAACCATGTTTGCATTGTTCTCACAAGGAGGAGATGCTGATGGGCTGTTGGGTTGCCCAGGGTGGTTGGAGAGGAAGATTTTCTTCCTCCAATCCATGGTCACTGCTGGAATTCTATAAATGCTAAAATTTGTAAATAAACCTCCTCTTTTCTGCCTTGGACATCTCAGCATGTAAGAATATTTACATTCTTCTCATCAGGAGGAGACTGCTGATGGACTGTTGGGTTGCCCAGTGTGGTTGGAGAGGAAGATTTCTTCCTCCAATCCATGGTCACTGCTGGAATTCTATAAATGTTGAAGTCTGTAAATAAACTGCCTCTTTCTGCCCTGGACATCTCAGTGTGTGGGTGTCATTTCTTTGTGTGGTGTGTGACACACAGCCCTGCCCTGCCTCACACGGGTGCCCTGGTGCCCAAGGCTGCCACCAACTCCTCAGCCTTTCAGGCAGCTCTGAAATACTCCCTGTGGGTTTATGCCACAGGGTGGGAAAGGCAGTGTTACCCCTAAGCACCAGAAAGGGTCTGGATTCATTCACTCAGTGAAATTTAAGGGGTTTTTTTGTCCAGAAATATAAATGTCACCACAGTAGGACCACAGTCACTTCCAGCATCGCTCCTCCTTTGATAAGTGTGGCTCTTCCTGCAATCCTGTTATCTCCCAGGCAGCAGGACTGCACCAGCCCACTGGAGAATACTCAGTTTTCTACAACCTGCTTACACCTAATTTAACTAAAGACGGAGAAGAGAGAGACAGGTGATAAGTTTTTTTAAGAAATTCATTCTCTGTTCAACACCCTCTCTATCCCTGAAGATTTTAGGTCATGCTGGGGGCACATATCTGTTCTGGAAGGCTCAGAAGTAGAGCAGGGCTGGCAGGATTCCAGCCCAGCAGCTGTGGAAGGGCTGGGACTGCACAAGGTGACAACCAGCCCATTTTTAATGGCACACTTGGACAAACACCTGACATCCCTATGCACTTTGTGAGGCTGGAAAGGGAATCAAAAGCACAGTGCCCCAATAAACAATGTATTTCAACAGAAAATAATTGTATTCACCAACATCCCAACAGATGACACCAGTAATTCCTACATAAAATTAATCCAGGTGTCCACTTCAGTCCTTCCAGTCTGGCAGTTGCAGCGTTTGCTCTGAGGAGGAAGATGTGGTTTCCCTTGTTTTCCTGCTCCTCCCAGTGGCAGAAAGGAAAGGTCTGTGTGCTGGCAGCAAAGCACAGACTTTTCTTCCTTCTGACTGGCCATTCCCACAGTCCCTTTCAGCCAGAAGCCAAGAAAGGCTCACAGTGATGCTCTGCATGCCCAGGATGAATCAGGAAAAAGCTCTCACACGACCATGAATTAATATTCCAGTGCCTTGAAAAGCCTGTGACTGCATGTCAAATATAGTAATAGTAGAGCTGATGAAATAAAGGCATCAAAGATAGGGAAAACAGATTCAAGAAAGAAAGAGAAGGAACCTTTCCACAGGATATTAGTTTTGTCTGAGAGGCTCCTCATAGTTGCTAGCATCTAAATCAGCAATTTGTATCTGCTTGCACAGGACAAGAGACTCCATTTCACTCCCTCACAACAGAGATTGGAAAGGGAAGCTGTTCTGAGCTGGGGGTGATGCACACACACAGATAAATAACAAAGGTGTTCCAGGGACAGCCAGGTCCCCACAGAGCCCCCCACACCAGCTGCTTTCCAAACTGCCCAGAGCAACTCCCCTGATGGATGGAGGATCACACTGCCATCCCTCTGGGCTGCTCTGGTAAAATGAGAGGGTTTATAAACACATATGTGCTGAAATATATCCATACACTGTTATAAATACATATATGTGCTGAAATACATCCATGCACTGTTATATATGTGCTGAAATATATCCATATACTGTTATAAATACATATATGTGCTGAAATACATCCATATACTGCCCAGAGAGCCAGCTCACAGCCAGCACAGCCCTGCCAGCCTCCTGTGCTGAATCCACATCAGCAAAAGGCACTTTGCAGGTTAGAGGAGGAATTGTCCCACAGAATTTGTAAAGGATTTGGTGATCCTTCAAAAGAAAGGACACTGAAGTGTAAGATCTCTTGTGTTCGTTATGGTGCACCATCATTCCTCTTAGGAAACACTTTCTGAAGGAAAAGAGCTGAAGGATTTGTTTATTTTTTGTCCTGATAAACTATTTTCACCTAAAAATTCAAATCTCCAAGTAAACAAAATTAGAGTTCCTGTACAAGTCACACTGACAAGAGAAAGACATCACATAAAATCTCTACCTGTCTGCAACTGCTGTTAATCTTGGTGGATCCCTGCAGCTCTGCAGAGCTAATTAGCAACATATCCCAGACTTGGTGTCTGGCTTGGCTAAATTTTGAGCTCAGTGATTCCTATACACCAAAATTTTACCTCTACAAGACACAGTGTTGACTTTCAATGTCTTTACTTAAGCTGAAAACGCTGTCACTGTCCCATCAGTCCAAAGTTTGCCATTCATGAGCTTTTCCCTCACCTCTCTCAGACCTCTGCATTCCCCAAGAAAAGAGAAATAACAGAGTATGGGATGGCAAAAGACCACGTATAAGCTATTATTTGTTTTATAGTAATAGGTTGTTAGAGTCCTCCTTTCAAGGTTGGCATTTACTTTAATGAATCACCTTTCTCCACAGTTATTTTTAATGTACTGTGCCATGTTTCTCATGGAGCCTCACTCTCTTTTGCTTAAATGCCCTGTTGGCATTTAATTTACTGAAACGAAAGGATTATCACCATATCTTGCAGTTAGATTGGGATGATTAAATGCCCACCACCATACTATTTTTAAGCAGCAGCTCATTTAGCCTCAGTGAATTGTCACATGTACAATCCAACTTCATTGGGTGTTGTCATTGGAGAAGTAAAATATTGTCACTCCTAGCACAGTTTAGGACACTCTAAATTGACTCAGAGGTTTCCTCATGAACAAGCAAGGACAAAGGAGGATTGGAGGTGACCCACTGGATCATCTGGGCCGTTTGCTGCCAGAGCTGCCGTGCTGCATTTGTGAGCTGTGCTGTTCTGCAGGGGCAGGGAATGTTCCAGAGCCTCGCTGCCAAAGGCTGCTGGACTGGAGTGGCTTCAGCTCTGTTGCCAAAATATGACACAACTCCCCCCAAAACGGCTTCCCAGTATAAAACTGCTTGTGAATCCTAAACACTGAAGAAAAAGGTTGACATTTCAAACTGCAAGAGAATTTGTTCGCTTTGAGCTGCAGAAAGTGCACCTCTCACAAGATAAATCTCCAACAAATGCCAGCCCAGCTATCTCTCACCTCAGGCAAAACCAGAGGCTATTAGAGAAGCTGTCTGCATGCTGTTGGTAGCAACACTGCCTTGGATTTTGTTCAGGGGAGCTCCATAAACACGGGGCCCTGATGCTCATGATAACTGCAAGCCTGCAGTTAAACACGGGTGGGTGTTTTCCTCACAGCTCCTTTCCACCTGCTCATGTCCTGTACCAAAGTGTGACTCCAGATTTCTACCACCAACAGCCCGATCCAAAAAAACAAGAATTCAGGGAAGCTTTCCCACCAGCTTGGCTGGAGGCTGGATCAGGACCTTTGAAAGAAGGTCCAAACACATCGAGTTTGGATAAATGAGCCACTTACTCTTGGCAATTCATGTCCAGCCTCCAAAGCCACAGCACTCCTTTTCCAAACTGTGAGATGGACTCTCTTTCTCTGGGTTTCCTATCCCATTGTCTGTTTTGGGAGAAGAAAAGGCTACAGAGTAGACAAAGCTGGTGATTTCGGCAGCTGTCCCTGCAGCCTGGCACTCACATTAACACAGCACTGCTGCCCCCTGAGCCCCTGAGCGCTCTCCCACCGCAGCCCCACACAGCATCCCCTGCTCCAGACAAGTCTCCGGCTCCATTATTCAAACACTTAACGCATCCTTTACTGGGCTTGATAAACCAGATTATCTCATTAGTGCAGACGTTTCACTTTTCCTGTCAGCTTCTGATTTCGTTTCAGTAAGTGAAAGAAAGCCAAGGAGTTACATAAGGAAGGATTTGTCTTAGGAGGCCTTGCAATCCCTCATCTTGATAATTTTTAACAGGTAGTTGCTTTCTTCTTTTTCCTTTTTTTCCCCCATCCTCCTATCAGTTTCTCTTTTTATCAAGGTACAATTAAGCGGGCTGACTGGCTTGCAAAGTTTTTGTAAGAGAAACCCCACTTCTCTTGCCTTTTTTGGTTCATCTTTTCAAGCTTGTCCTTAAACAGTGCTTTTAAATGTTGTTGCTATTATGGAAAAAAAAAAAAGGAGAAAGGAAAAAAAGGCTTTGCTAGGTTGCAGACATGGTCCTTGGAGGCTTACTCCTTACCTCAATCTCTTCAGAACTCAGCCCAACAATTCCTTTCCAGCCAAGCTCTTTCCCCAAGGAACTGCAATATGCACGATAGCTCTGCTTTCTCCCCCTTTGTTCCCATTTCTGTTTTCCACGTAAGCCCTGTGGACAGAAGCTTCTCAGGCACCAGCAGGAGGAGGCAAGGCAGCACAAGTTCACACACCCTGCTGCATTTGGGAAGGAACAGCATTCCCATGGCTGATGTGCACCACAACAGCAATAGGCCAGGGGCATAAAATTCTCACTTCTACAACAAAAATTGAGTGTTCTCCATCTCAGCCATAAAAAAACAAACAAACAAACAAAAAAATCCTTAATATGAAGCTTCCTCCTGGAGCCTGGCAGAATACCTCCTTGCCTTTTACACCCTCCCTGTCTTTGCCAAGTGCCCAAATCCATTACCTTGACAACACAGTGCATCACTGTAATAGCATGAGTCAGCCTCGCAGTTTTTGTGACCATAACAAAAGCAGATTCCCATCGATTGGCGTGGAGCTCCCTGTTCCAAACTATAATTTCAGAAGGATACTTGCTTTAAATCTCATCGCTCTGTGCTTTGAGTCTTGCCAAACTTGTCCATAGACCAAACCCAGTGGCTTGTTTTATGGTCTCATTTTAATGGGTTTGTCTGTATTCCAAGCCCCAGCAAACAAAACAGATCAAAACCCTTCCATTTAGGGTTCTCACTCACAGCTTCTTCCTCATCTTCGTGTACCCAATCTTCACAGGCTGAGCTCACTGCCTGCACCATCTCCCAGAGTTTCCAGGTGATGGTCACAATGTTCTGTTCCAGACTGAAATCCAAACATGCAGAATTTCACTCAAAACATCTGCAGAGCTGCACCAAAGGCTTAGGGCAGTGAAGGAAGGAATGAAGGGGATAAACCAACAAGACTGTCCAACAGGTTTTCTGTCAGAGAAGCTACAGCTCCAGCAGGTATTGATCCAAAGCTGGGGCTGTCTGCTGACCAGCACACCTGTGCTGACAAGCCAAGGAAGCAAACAGGTCACAGTAATGTCAAGAGATAACTGTCACCACAGCACACAGCAGTACATCTTCTTCTACAACAGCCAGGAGAAAAGGGCTCAGATTCCTTGTGTTGTGGTTTCCTTTCCTTTTCAGCAGCTTTGTTTATGGACACAGGGACACCTGTACTCCTCTGCTCTGTGCTACAGGAGGATGTTCCCAAGCCTGGCAAAAAGCAGTGTCTCAGTGGGAACACTGCATGGCAATGCATAGCTGTCACTGTTGATGAGAAATCTGATTACCATGGGATGTCCTGAGCTTTTCTTTCCATGGGCTTCTTTGGGACAGCACTGGAGTGTTCAGCCAGAAATTCTGAGGTTTTTCATCAGATTTCTCATCACGAAGATGGATTTCTGCTAAGCCAAAATCCACTTTAAATCAAAAATCCTTGCAGGAAAGATTGGCAGGTGACCTCAGCACTTCCCCGGGGCTGCTGAGGCACAGGGGGATGGGAACACTGCAGGGGCAGTGAGAGCCTGCAGCACTCCCCAGGCAGCAGGGAGCACACACCCTGCCCTGGCACAGCCCCACAGGAACCCTCGATGGGCACCACTGCTCTTGGGAAGGGCTGGAGGACTCCTCCTCAGGTGTCCCAGGAGATCCCAAGTATTTCACAGCCCTGAGCCTCCCATCTGTTCCTGAGAATGGGATGAAGGATCTAATTAAGGGGAGATTAACATGACAGGCTTGAGGCAGCAGAGTCTCTGCTGGAGAAAACTCAGTTACCTGCTGGAGCTCTCTCAACAGATTAATGCAACAACAGAGAATGGTGAAAGGCAACATCATTTTCTACAAGTTTTCAATAATGCTCCATGTAATAGAGCAAAGGGCCTGTCCTGTCCTTGGGGGAAAGAAACAATGCTATAGTTCAGAGAAAAAAAATGAAAGACAAAAAAGATCAATGAGAGCAAGACACAAATCAACTTCCAGCGTTTTGGGCTACTTAATGATACACAAGTAAAGCCAAAGCATCGTGCCCATCCAAAGAAAGGATGCTCCTGGCAGGACATGCACAGCACATCTCCCATCTCCAGAGCACCAGGACACCAGTGACCAGGCTGTGCTGCACAAACCAACCAGGAAGGACAGAAGCTCTCCAGTCCAGCTCCAAGGGTGACTAATGGTGGTGCAAATGAGGCTCATGAGGCAACACTGCAAGGGAGCACACAGCCCTTCAGCAAAAATGAACAGAATGATGTGACCAGAAGACAGAACTACTGAGGGCCTAGCAGAACTTTCTGTCATACTGCTGCAAACTCCAACCAGAGTTAGGTACAAACATTTCTAAAAATGCCAAGGAAGTTTATGTTGATTTTTAGGCAGAGGATGTCCATTTCACAGCGTTCCCTTGGTTGCTTCTCCTTCTCTGGCTGTCAAAGACTGGAGGTTCAGCTGGAGCTTTGCTGGGGAACTGAAGCCAGCACTTGGAACTGGTGCATGTCCTCATCTGAGATCATGGTCCAAGCCTGGGTCAGACCCATGGGTGCTGCTCTCTGCCTGTCTGAGGAACATGGACCATTCCCTCCAACACTCTCTGAGCATTCAACTCCCCTGGTCAGTGTGTTCCTAAGTCCCTTGTGAGATAAGCAGATGTTAATATTCCCAGTTTATGACTAGAAACTGAGGCACAGAGAGTGAAAGTGCCTTGGCCAGAGTCACAGAGGGAGCAGCATCTGGTTCAGCAGAGAGCTGAAGCCCAGCTCCCCGGCACCAGGCGAGCAGCCAAACTCCTGGAACAGCTTCTGTCAGGAACAATTCCCATATGGAAACATGCCATGAACACAAGGACAGCCTAATTACAATTAAAAAGGAATTTTCCTGTACACAAATAGGGTAGCAGTGCACCATGTATATTTAACCCTTTCCAGCACTGAGCAAAAGGCTCTCACCGTGCATAAAGGCTTTGGAGAGCACCTGCTGCCAGCACCACAGCACGGAGGGCACGGCCACAACCAGGCCAGGTTTGCTGCTCAGGATGGTCCCACAGCTGCTTTTCCCTTTGCTTGCAGCCACACACCAACCCCATCAGAGAACTCTGTCCCAGCACAGCCCAGCTCATGTGGAGGAGCCTCCTCCCGCTGCCATTTCCCTGCAAACACGCTCGCTGTAGTTAAATCCCCTCAGCGCTTTCCCTCGGAAGGGAGGATTTCAAAATTTGATTTGTTTTAGTCACTAAGTACTCTCTGGTATTCCCAGCAGATCCTTTAGCTGACAAGGTTTGTACTTGTCGCCACTTTGTTGTGTTTTACGAGCAGGGCTCAGCGCGGCGCGCGTCAGTCTCGGGGATCGCACACGGGTTACACACACACAATGATCCCTGCAGGCACAGCACTCGGTCAGGGAGGATATGAACTCACCCCAGCAGCCCCGTGGCACAGACACCAACCAGCCCTGCAGGTTAAAGCACGGCTGAGGAAACATCTGTGCGGGTCAGAGAGACGTGGACCCGGCTCGTGCCTCGCGTGATGACACGGGGAGCTGGCAGTGCCCACCTCTTCACCTTTCACTGGCCTGCTCTGGGCTTCCTGGGGCTTCTTCCCAAAGCCCAGGCTGGACTGCCATCCGTGGGAGGCTTTAGGGTGCCTGTGTGAGCAGGGCTCCTGTTTCCCCTCACCTGCACCTTGCCCTCCTCACCTCGCCCCGCTGCTGCTTAAAGCATGTGATGAGCCACAGAAAATCCATTTCCATTGTCTCCTCCTCAACTAAAGACACAACTGGGCAGCCCTGATTGGCTACCAGGAGTCAAAAGGTGTTTCACCAGCACAGCAATGGGATGAAAAACCTGCAACAACCAGCTCAGCCACGGTGCTGAGGGAGAGAACAGCCCACAAGGAAGGTGCTGCCCCAGCAGTGCATAAAAAGTTCATCCCAGAGCATGATCCCCCATTGCAGGCAACTGGAGATGGCAAACAGCAAAGAAACACAAAGAACAGAGCATGATCCCCCATTGCAGGCAACTGGAGATGGCAGACAGCAAAGAAACACAAAGAACAGAGCATGATCCCCCATTGCAGGCAACTGGGGATGGCAAACAGCAAAGAAACACAACGAAAAGAAAGTGGAGAGCTGAGCCAGTGTTCACCCAGCACATCAACTCATCTCTCCCAGCAAGCATGGAACAAACCCCCTGTATCAGGGAATTACAGGACAGCTGTTGTACAATCTCTGTTCTCACACGTTCCTGGGAGAGCATTTCACCCCTACAACGCTGCATTCAGCAGCACCAGGAGGATTCCTCGCCCAAAGTCCTTAACAAAGTTTGCTGTCTTTGAAAGTGTATCTTGTAAATTCTGCTGCAGCGTGCTCTCTGCTGAGCGTCTGTTCACAGGGAAAGGCAGGGTGTCTGACAAACCCCAGCACTTCTGACCTTACAATCCTGCAGGTGCCTTCTACTACAGCCACAAATCCAGACAAAGCCACCCCTGCTGCTGCCCAGCACTGAGAAAATGGAACTGGACGAGAGCATTGCAGGTTACTCGAGTTCCCAGTGAAATTAGCAGGAGTTTTTTCACCCCCCTCCTTAGGAACAAAAACTCTCTGAATAATTCCTGCCTCCCACCAGTCTGCTGCTCAAAAAATCTTTTTGGCTGGGATTCATCAAAGCAAGCCATGAAATTTCAGTGAATTTAATTTATGCTTAGGGTCAAGCGTACGGCACCTTAAACCCCTCAGAATTTTACTTTATTTTCAACAAAATGAATTTTTCAAAGCATGCCATAAGGTGAAAGTAAGACCTTTCCAAGTATCTCTGACTTTAAAATTTGTGTTGTATCATCTTCATTAGCATCTGTCACATCACGCCCAGAGCCAGAGTTTACTGTGAGTGACAGAACACGGCAAGTCAGGACATGCAGGTGTGTGACAAACAAAATCAGTGTAATCATGAGGCTCAGAAAATTGCTTTTAATGTTATGTTTATAGATGTAATTCTGTAAAATTACCTGGGCAGGATATAGAAGCATTTTGCTTTACACAACTGCCTGGAAACCCTAAAATTGCAGGTCTAGAGGTGGGACTTCACTCACATTTTACTGCAAGGACATAATGCAGAAAGTAGAGATGTGTCAAGCAGCAAAGTGGTATTTCAAATACTGGTAAATAAAATGGCATTCAATTCTTTCCAGTCAATGGTGGGAAAAGGTTTTAAATACAAGTAAAGAGTTGAGGAGGAGACAGGGAAGAACCTTCCAGCCCATCCCACAGACAAGTCTAGGACCTACAGCAAATATGTTCAAAACATCACATTTGTAACTAAGAATAAAATGCCACTTCATTTGGTGGCTGTGCAATAGTGATTTTATACAGTGCCATTAAAAAGTAAAATTCAAGCAGGAGGAACTGCTGAGTGCTGCTAAACTGCAGAATTTTTAAGTTCTTTTGAGGCAAGAACATGTCAATCTTTTATATGTCTGCAAAATGCCACGAACATCTACAGCAGTCTATAAATCATAAAGAGAATGATACAAGCAAACAGGAATTATGGGATCTTATCTCTCTGGCAGATTTTGCCCTATGGATAAAGTAGCTTACAAAGCAATAATGGAATATTATCAGCAAAATAAAGTTTTAGTGGCTTTTTATTCTTAGCAGCATTTCCCTAGCACTGTGTCAATAGAAGCGAAGCTTCATCTGGGACCAAAAAGTTCTGATTTGCATATGTTATCATGCAAAATGAGATTTTATTCTGCCCTTGCCTTCAGAAACACTGAGCCATGCATAAGATCAGATCACAAAATTAAAACAATTTATTGTACTGGAAGTCTCTTCTGTTAGTCTTGGCCAAGTTCCCAGTCCAAGCGATTAGTGAGAGCACAGAAATACTAATTAGCAGGGCAGGCTCCTCAGAACCCGCCCCCTTTGTGTTCATGGGGTATTAACAGGTAGACTAACCATGCTCACATTAAAATTACTGTCTGCTCCATCGTTAATCACCAAGACAGGAAATTCAATGAGCACTTTCAGCCTGGAGATCATTTCTCTAATTCATGCCTGGAGTTTGAGCCCTCCCTGCCACGGCGTGGTCCCCCAGAGCATCACTAACACACAGACACACACATCACCCCTGCACAGTCAGGAGCCCGTCCTAAGGACTCCTAAAGCTCTAACTGCTCCTCCTTTGCTCTCCTCTTTCGAGTCTCATGAAATTTTCAAGACTTTCCATCAGTCAAAACAAGCAGAATCTTACTTTTTACATTCAAATGCAACAGCAGCCCTCCTTCAAAATCACTTGACTCCAGAAGTCTGGGATTTCGAATGTAAATATTTGAGCAGACATGATAAAAAAAGGGACTTGCCAATATGCATCATCACCACTGCTTAATAAAACTCCTCTGTACCTGAGTACCAGCACTGGCCTGGTGTTTTATGGTAAATAGGTGGAATTAAAGCTGGAATAAGAACCAAATAAAGCTTTGATTAGCAGGAAACCAAACTGGATTAGCTGTGAAGAGTAATGGTCTTTCATGTCATCAGATCAAGAGTTGCTTCCTGGGTTTTGTCAAACATCAGCTGCTGGTATGAATTCAGAGTTTCCCTCTTGATCTCCCAAAACCAAATGGTCCCATAAACCTTGAGGAAGCCTTGTAGCATGGGACCTCCAAAAAGAAAACTTTCCACTTGCCAAAAGCGCTCAGGAAGCAACAGCAGAATTGGCTGCATGCTAGAAAATATCCAAAAAGCAATTAAAAGGCTCCTCCTGGGCTGGGCCCTAACCCTGCCACATCCCAACTGCAACACACACTTCATATTCCAGAAGGCAGCTCCCACATAATGGTTCAGCAACCTACACTGTTGCCAGGAATAGAAAAGTACATCAGACTTCAGCAATTAAGTTTTTTCTGTGCTACATAAGCCGGAGAAGAGCCACACAAAGAAAATAGCAGCAGAGAAAACGAACAGGATGAATTACAGGCATCGGCAGGGACAGAGAAAAGAAGAGCTGCTTTCTTTCATTCAATAATGTATTTGGAGGAATAAAGCTCGTGCTGACAATGAAAAATGTAACAAGTGGGACTGCAAATAAACTTGCAGTTAGCATTCATTTCGTCAGAGAGAGTCCAAAATTCAGCTTAAGATTCACATTTTGTAGAAATTTTCTACCTAGGTCAAAGATTTATCCTACAATTTAGGGCCACAATAGACCTTGAAATTGAATTTTATTTGGAGTGGGAGGACAGATTGGATTAAGGAAGGTCAGGCCTGCCAGAAAACATTTTAGTTTTGTATTTAAGCATGAGTTATGAATGGGGGGGGGAAGAAAAATAGTAAAATAGAAATGGGGGCTTTTGTGTGTTACTATGCTTTGTTAAAAAAATCTTTATCTACAGTATAAAAGGTACTAGAATCTAATCAACTGCTCACAGCAGGAAGCCAGGAGTAGCACTTACAGAGTGCAGCAGACTGCCATATAATCATGGCTGAAACAGAATTACAGCTCACAGAACCCCAGCACTCCTGTTGATCTCTGCTGGAGCTTCGGGGTGGAGGAAGAGGTGGAGGGAAGAAGTCCAGCAGACATCCCCTCATCAAAAAAGGGAAACTAAAGGACTGACTGGTGCCAGCCCCAAAGCTTCACCAATTCACTGAATCACAAGAGGCAAAGCCACAAATTGTCCCACTGCAGGTGATCAACTTCTTGTTCCATTCAGCCCGTTCCATTCAATTCCTGCTCCCACCCATCCAGTTCTCCAGCTCTTTATACTATTTATTGCTATATATATATATAAAAATATATTTTGTAAAAAGATCAGAGAGTTTGTTCTGTTAAACACCCAGAAAGGAGCCCCACAGTGGCTTTCAACACTCATGCAAAGAATAAAGGTACAAATGCCTGGATAGCTCCAAATCAACAGACATCTGCTGGCATTTTCAGCTTCTGAGAAAACATTTGACACTTTTTTTCCCCTCCACCACAGTCTCTTCAGAGCAAGTCCACGTTCATCAGGCTTGGGGTTACCATATATGTAAAACATGAGTAATTGGAGAAGCTGAGCTAATTGTGGAGCAGCAAACAGCTGCTCAAAGGGAGCTCAGATCTTCAGGCAGCCCTTGGAAATGCTGCTTTGGGCATCAAATACAGCGAGATGGGGGCTGGAGCTTCTCTCTCCCTGTCTCCTTGCAATGCATGGGAAAGATAAATGTTCTAGGGTGGGTAGTGAGGAACAGAGCCCTGGTTTCTGCCTGCCAGATGCTGGGCTGGGACAGCTCCCATTTCATGCAAGTGTCAACTTTTGGATGTTACTGAACTCCAGAGAGCTCTCAGTCTGATATCCAGATTGCTGACCACACTGCAGAGGGGCAGGGCCTCCCATTTAAAGAAAAATCCAAATAAAGGCAAGCAAAGCAGAGAGAACAGCTGCTCTCTGGCTCGTGAGCACCAGCTGAGGCTCTGGAATGAGCTCCCCAAAAGCCTGGAACAAGCACGAGTCCAGTGAGACCTGGGGACAGCATCCTGCACGTGGCTCCACACCACCACAGGTACCAGAGCTGGCTTTTTGGAGCCCTGTGGTACTGACTAATAAACAGCTCATAACAAGAACAGGATGACAATTGGTAATCCAGTGAAAATATTCGGTATGAAAGGAGTCATCTTCTCCTACAAGGTGTTGTTAAGCAGCAGTCGCAAGGTGCTGTTGACTGAATAAATAACAGTTTTCATTATTAAGGCATTCATAGTCAGCATGTTCCATACTCATCATCACCATTTTTATTAAAAAAAAATTAAAAAAACTATTTTTCCTTTATGGCAAGGCTTGGGAATGACAGATGATCCATCAGCTTATCTGCTGATTTTTAATGACAGCATTTTGCATTCATTATTCCCTACTTAAATCACTCTTTTTAAAAGAGGAGTAAGTTATTTCTTCCTCTTGTCACTAGAGAAATCAAGTGGTGCACCATTAAGAAGAGCTTGTCTAACAAAAAGATACACCAGTCACAGACTCAGAAAACCAGCGTGGACATAAATTGTCAGAGAGGGAAAACAGGAGCCCATAGATCCAAAAACCTCCACTGTCCCCTCACTGCCAAGGTCAATACTTCCAGATTTAAATCTCTGCACTGAAAACTCCCAAGAGAAAAGACAAAATAATTCTTTCTGCCTGTGCAGGGCTGATCCCTCCCTCAGCTGAGGAGCCTGGGGGGAAGGCAGGGTCCCCACTGCCCTAGCTCAGGAGCAGGGATGTTTCCCTGGGGAAAACAAGGCTGCAGCTCAGCCAGCAGCTGCAGCAGTGCTGTGAAATCAGTGAGCAGGAGGGCTGAGCACTGTCAGTCCCACCAGCCAAAAAATGCAGCACCCAGACCACACATGCAGAAGAGCAACTCCCAACAACAAAGTTCCTCTTGGGGCTGGTACACACCAAGCTTTTGAGCCCAGCGAGCCCAGCAACTCCAGAAGAATCAAACCAGTTCATTAATTATGCCAACAACAACAAAAAAAGGCATTTTTGCAAGATCAAGTTATTGGCAGTTGGTTTTAAGGAAAGCTTTTTTGCTAAAGCTTTAGTGATTTGCTTTAATGACTGCAATATTTCACAGCAAAGCCCTGAACAAGTGTCCTGGGAAAATCCACACAGACCGACTCGTACAGAAAGAATAAACACAGCTTCTTGGTGAGAGTTCCCAAAGACAGGACATCCAAGTTTATAATAAAATGGTGTTTTCAGCCAAGTGCCAAGGGGAGATTCCCCTGTTCCAGGCCCAGTGAGATGAGCTGGTGCTAAGGGCTTAATTCCCATGTAATGCTCTTCTCAAGTAAACGCTGGGGTTTACAAGAAACAAACAAAAATCACATGCTGACACTGACAAAAGCATCAGCCAGTTTTCTGTTTTTTCATTTTACAAGAGTTTATAACTTTTTAAGTTCACCATAAAAACATAAACATAAAAAAAGTTGGTAACTTTTTAAGTTGTAAACACAGGTGAGGCATATTAATGGCTAAATGAGTGAAAAATTCTAACTAAAGCAAAAAATAATTTATGCAAAGTTAATGCTGGGTTGGTTTATAATGTATTTGGCACAGATGATTCAAATAAATCAATGTAACAAACTTAATATTTGCCTGTCTAGCAACAGCACCTCCTAACAATAAAATGAGTTTAGGTTTTGGCTAAATGCCTAATAAATGAGTTGTTAGCTTTTGTACTTTAATGCACTGGCTATTAAGTAAGCAAGTCAACACATCAGGAATGGAATCCAAATGTGTGCAGTAGGCTTTGCTGCAAGCCAAACTCATAAACTGGTAAAAGAAGGAATTAAACACACCTCAAACACCAGCTCCCCGATTTCACATTCATTCAATAATCTTTTCCAGTCTATTATATCAAAGAACAATCCACTTATGGTACTTAAATCCCTGTGTACAGTTGCCAAAAATAAATCCCTTAGCAACACTTGAAATACCCCCAGAAATGTTCCTGCGCTACAGAAAATTCCAGTTTCTGATTTCCACAGCGTTTCAGGTGTGACACACTAATGCCTGTCATTAGACAGAACATGGCTCACCATCAAAACTTTTATTTTCTGCAGATTGGTGTCTCTAATGGCAGGCTCTGAGCACCTCCTTTGTCATTACACCTGCCACGCACAGAAGCGAGGCAGGTACTTCAAAGCAAGTGGGTACTTAAGTGGCACCCTGCATCAAGGGGCTCTCCTGAGTCTGGAATAGGTTTGCAAGCTGGGACTGCATTAAAAAAGTACAATATTTACAGAACAATCAGGTCAGGCTTCTGTGGCATAAGGGTTTGGATCAGGTCTCCTCCCTCCCTCTGGGATTTCCGTAAGGATCCACGAAGATCTCCCATCAGTGAGGGGATGGGAGGTAACTCAAGCTGCTGCACAGGCACCTAAACTGTGCAGAGCCCACATTTATAAGATGAACTGTACCAAGAATTGTGTTTCCTGGGTGTTCACCTCAGCAAACACCAAGGGAAAGGCCACTTCAAGCCAGCAAGGGGGAAAAGATGATTAAATTATGGAAACAACCCCCCAAAATCCAACAGCCAGCCAGTTTGTTCCTGGAGTCAGGACATTGGGAGAGTGATGAGTTCAGCAGCCATGGTCACCTGGGCTTTATCACTCACACTTCAGGGATCAACTAGCACGGCTGCAGAGTGCCCACAGAACTCTGCAAAGCCTCAGAAATTCCCCACAGTTGGACAGATTTTCATCATGGACCTCCTGAGGCAGCTCACATCCCCACTGCCAGCAGAACACACTGCACAGGGAAGGAAAGCAGCAGGCTTGGAGAAGCCCATTGACTGTGGAGATGTCATCATTCCCTTTGGCATGCAGTGTGGGGAAGGCAGGCAGGCTCCAGTGGGTGAATAACGATTTCAGCAGTCACTCACTCATCTGCATGCACTGGGAATTGGCTCCCAGCCTCCCTGCCACGTTCTTGCAGTCCTAATTATACAGACCACCCTACCCTGAAATTAAACTTTCCCAACTGTTACATCAATATTAAGCTTCACATCGAGGAATGATCTACCCAAAACGGAGGTAATTAGGTCAAATTAAAAAACAAGACTCATTTCAGAATGATTTGATTCGCTTTTCTCTTGCTCAGAATAGGGTTTGGATCAGGTTCTATGGACTACACTCATGAAGAGTTTATTTCAGCCACTCCTTTGCATGTTCACCTCTGCAGCAAGGAAGAGACCAAAGGGTCTGGAGTTCCAATGTTTGGGTTTTGTTGATTTTTTTTCCCTAATATTTTTCCAATTCACTGCAGTCCCATGAAACAAACGCTGCCATAAGAAATTTTCTGCATTTTTCTCTGGATTTGCACAAAGCTCTCTACTGGTTTGACAAGTCCAGAGATCATTATCAAACATTAATTTTGTAAGTAATTTTCATGCTTCTGTTTGTATTGAGTTCCAACAAGATTTCCTTATTTTCCAAAATTTCCAGCCAACAGAACATTGACTTTGCTGGGGCTCCCTGCACTGCACACCAGGCAGCTCCAGCTACCAAAGGTGCATTTGTTCAAAAAGATTATTTTGGGTCATTACACGGGACAGAATAAGATGGAACAAGAAGAGTGGCTGAGCCATCACCTTCCTGGGCTGGTGAGCTGGGGCCAGAGCAACTCTCTGCTCTAGCAGTCACTGTTCCCTCTGAGCCAGCTCTGCTGGAGCTTCTACCAGAACAGCACTGAGAGAGGCAGAGAGAGAGGCAGAAAGAGCCACCCCAAAGAGCTGGCTGGCCAGGAGGGGATTCATGGGCTTCCAGGATATTGGGCTCCCTGCAGGAGATGGAGACAATTTCATTGTTCTTGGCCTTGAATGGAAAAAAACAAAAAAAAAAGGAAAAAATGAAAGAGGCAAAAAGACCCTCCAGAAATGATATTTGATGCTCACAGCACAGATTTCTACAAGAAGCTGTCCCTCCTACTGCTGTTAATTTGTCTATTATTTTTCTGTCCTCTCTAAGCTACGGTGGTGTCAGCACTTTCATCTAACAGGAGCATTGCCAAGCTGGCCTGGGCTCTTTCACACAAAAAGGCAGAGATGTAAAGAATAAAGGTTAGTTAAAACTCTTCTAACTCAGGTTTGCTTTGTGACTCAGTGCAGTCGCTTACATTTGAAAATGTGTGTGGATGCTTCTGGCTGGAACACTTTACACAAAGCTCACAATAGAGGGCACAGCCTGAAAACTGCTGCATTAAAGATGAAATCCTCTTCATCAATGGCTCAGGACACACAGCTGTCTTGGGGGTGGCCAAAGGCCAGGAAATGAACTCCTGCAGGATCTAAAGGCCATGGGCATCCCACAGCCACGGCACACTTCTCTGCCCGTAACACCTCTGAGCTGAGGAAAGCAGCAAGTGCCTCACAAGAGGAGGGAAACACCCAAGTGCACAGCACCACAGCATTTGGGGCTTCTTCCCACACCTTAACCCTAGTTCTTAATTCAAAGCTTTCCTTTCCAAACTAGCCAAAGTCTGGCTTCATGGAAATACAGCTTTCATGGTGGGAAGAGTTCCTGAGGAACTCCAGTGTCCTCATCTACATCAGGCTGGCAGGGGGTGACAGCAGTCACTGTCCCTCTCCATCTCCCTGGCTTTTCCCCCTCCATCTCCCTGCCTTTTCCCCCTCCATCTCCCTGCCTTTTTCCTTCTCCATCTCCCTGGCTTTTTCCTTCTCCATCTCCCTGCCTTTTTCCCTCTCCATCTCCCTGTCTTTTTCCCTCTCCATCTCCCTGCCTTTTTCCCTCTCCATCTCCCTGTCTTTTCCCCTCTCCATCTCCCTGCCTTTTTCCCTCTCCATCTCCCTGCCTTTTTCCCTCTCCATCTCCCTGGCTTTTTTCCCTCTCCATCTCCCTGCCTTTTTCCCTCTCCATCTCCCTGTCTTTTCCCCTCTCCATCTCCCTGGCTTTTCCCCTCTCCATCTCCCTGCCTTTTTCTCTCTCCATCTCCCTGGCTTTTCCCCTCTCCATCTCCCTGGCTTTTCCCCTCTCCATCTCCCTGGCTTTTTTTTCCTCAGCTCTTCTCAATCCTTTCCTGCCTGCTTTACACACCTCCCTGTGTTTCTTTTCTCCCTCTGCTCCTCTCACTCACTCACTCTATAGTACTATGTGAACTCCATGGCATCCAGCCCACTGCCTTTGCGTGGCCTAAAATAAGAGAGAGAGCAAGGCTGCCTGTCTGCACCAGTTACTGCTCTTTTGTGCACAGCAACACATGCAATTGATCTTCTGTCAGACAACTGCTGCTGCTGGTGGCACTTTACACACTCGGTGTCCTGGGGCCAGGAGTGTTCCAGTGGCAATAAACACATCAGGAAGTGTTGGAGTGCACATCCTGATGCCTTCCCCAGCGTGGGGAGCAGCACTCTGCTGTGTGCTACAGTGCCTGCAGCCTGTCTTTCTGGGCTTATTTATCTTCCAGGGGCACCAAAGTGCTCACTGCAGCATCAGCCTGCCCTGTGCTGAGCTGACACTGGGGACAAGCACAGCTCAGCCTCCAGGAGGCCAGGTCACTGCAGTAAATCAGCTCAGCAAAGCCCTGGCTCTGCCTGCGAGGCAGGGATTGGGAATCTCTGCCCCACAGTCCCTTTCCTGATGGCCTGGAGGCAGCATCAGACCCGTGTGTGTCCTTCTGGAGCAGAGTGGAGGAGGATTCAACACAGAAACACCTCCAAAGAGCTCTGAGAGAGAATTTCAATCTGGCAGAGAGGGTCAGGGTAGCCCAGGAAGCCTCAGGTTCCAGGTTTGCTTATTGCCCCATGAAGTGGGGACTGGAATGTGCAGGGGGTCTGGAATGTGGAATGGTGCTCATTCCCCACAGGGACAACAGGCTCAGAGCTGTCACCTGTGCCAACTTTGCCACGAACTCTGCCCAAGTAAGCACAGAGAGGGAAGATAAACTCAGCAGAGCCCACATTTATAAGACGAAATGTACTAAGCACTGTGTTTCCTGGGTGTTCACCTCAGCAAAGGTGATCAAAAGATGAATAAATTATGGAAAGAACCCCCCAAAATCCAACAGACAGCCAGTTTGTTCCTGGAGTCAGGACATTGTGAGGGTGATGAGTTCAGCAGCCATGGTCACCTGGGCTTATCACTCACACTTCTGGGATCAGTTGGAACCCCAGTTCTTGTTTTCAAGACATACCCAAAGCTTTGAAAACAGAACCAAATGATGCATCTTTGCTCAGTTGATCATCCATTCCAGTAACACATATTTACTTTAAATAAATATATGCACAAATCTTAACTGGCAGCAAATGTTACATCTTTCTTTTGGCTGATATTCCTGATTCAAAGGGTATTCACAAGCACAGGGAAAGAAGTGAATTATTTTAAAACAGGAGGATGTATTTGCATGCCTATAAATACATAAAATAACTGCTTTTCCTGTTTTAAAGATACATTACAATTACAGTTTTATAGAATAAGGTAATAATTTGAATTCTCTAAACACCTCTTAAAATAGTAAAGAAATTGAATGATCATAACAGAATCTTAATTCTTCATTCAAGTTTAAAGACAGAGGATGTCAAGTGTTGGAGCTGAGTTGGACTGAATCAATTTAAAAAATATCTAAATTTCCAGGTAACAGAATAAATACTTCTGAGGACACCTGGAAAAAAGCCTTTTGAAGATTTCACTCTTTTTACTTCTGCATGCTGAGTGCCCCTCATGCAAGTTTAATTCATGCAGTGATGGATATCCTGAGAGACAGAAGCTGTATTATAGACATGAAGATAAAATAATCCCTAGGTGAGAAGAACCAGTTTGGTCTCAATAACGCTCTGCTCAGCACTGCAGGTTAAATGGATTTTATTAACTTTGCTAGTTAGCATAAATATAACCTTCCTGATTAAAATACTGGTTTGGCAAGGCTCAGACTCTCCTCACCTGGTAATAATCCAATACAATTTAATGACTGTTCCTGAGGAAGGAAAATGAGCTCTCAGTATTTTCCCTTTCAGAGCAGCTCTCTGGCCTCAGCTTTTGTGCTGGTGCCATCTCCTGTGTCCTGCCCCAAAGGCTGGGTCACATGAAGTGTTTGCTCTTCAGCTTTCCAGCAAGGAGAACACTGAGCACCATGAAAAATGTTCTGTTCTGGAGCCTTTCAGATGAGACCATGGAAACCCAGCTCCTGCTCAGCACTGATTTGAAAGAACCTAATCCTATAAAATTGCTAAATCACCCTGGCAAAGCTCCTGTTCCTCAGGACATCGGCCCTGAGTTATGGGGTACCACAGCTTGCCAAGATGGACCAGGCTCTCAGGGCATTTTTTTCAAGCCCTCTTGCCCTGGTCCCTCTGCAGGCTAATTTGTGGCATGTTCCTGAAATGCTTCCAGAGAACACTCAGGAGCAAAGGACACAAGAATTGCAAGGCTCCATCCATCTTTTGGCAAATGCAGAGGGAAAAAAAACCTGCATGGTCTTTACAAAGTGGGATCTGTTTGCAGGGAACCACCAAGGACTCGTGTCTGGTAGACTCCCAGGTTTTGGCTGTGTATTTCAAAAGCATTTCTTGCACTAATTTCAGCAGTGACAGCCCTGGGTAAGATCCCAGCCCTTCAGCAGCTCAGCTGTTCTGCACACAGGGCTGAAAACACCTGATTTTCAGCAAAGCCCAGCAGCCCTGGCATCCTTGCTGAAAGCAGAAATCCACACAGATCCTTTCCCATGGAATGGCCGTGCTGGGTCCCAGCTGCAGGCACACAGCAAAACTATTTGTGCTTGAAGAACAAAACTCTGTCTTTTTGAGCCAAAACACTGCTGCTTCAGCCATCCCCACCAAAATGAGATTCTCAGAGTTCTGCCCCAAGGAGAGAGCTGGAGGGAGAAGAGATGCAGATGGCAACAACCAATCTCCTCCCTCAAGGAGTTACCAAAAAAGTCCTTTCAGATGACAAAAATAAGGGCAAAGCAAGGCTCCACACAGATCAGGAAAGATGTGGGCATGTATACTGGTGTGTGTGTATTTAAAATAAATCTCTTCTCTTTATGCTCTTTGTTCAACTGCATTATCAAAAAAAAGAGGTTTTAAATACAAGCTTATGGGACTACTAAAGAGGTGAATTTATGAATGTATTCCTAACAAAACACACTCTGGAAGGCTTTAATCTATGAATTGTGACAACCTTGGACAAAATGGATTTTTAATAGAATATAATGTAAACTGCCTGAAACACTGTGATAAGGAATTTTTTTTTCAAAGTAATGCACAAAAAAGGCAAGGATGCACTCTGCATGAAAGGAGGAAAGGTCTTAATTTGAAGCATTTTAATGGACACTCAATTTGCGTGGGGAAATGTGAGAAATGGAGATGAAAAACTCACGATAGCAGTAACGCTGCAGAGGGGAGAGGGAGACAGATTAGGAAAGTAAGCAAATTTGAAAATGCTCCAGCTGATAAGAGGGGCTGAAAGGAAGGCAGACAGGATTAGAGCATGTCACAGCCCAGAGTCACTGCTCTCCTTGCAGGCTGTGTCTGTCAGGGGCTCTTATCAGAGCTGAGCACTGGGCAAAGCACAGCCCCAGTGCAGAGCAGCCCTGCCGGGGTGAAGGGCACCGGGAGGGCACAGAGCTCACTGGGTGCCTGGGACTCACCGGGATTTCTCCTTTCCACCCCGCACAAAGCCCCAGGGAGGCTCAAACCCACCCTGAGCTCGGCCAAAGCTGAGCCAGAAATGAGCTAAGCTCGGCTCAGAGGCTCAGTCCTGGCTTACCCCCTGCTCCTCTGCCGGCTGGGTGAGTCAGCACAACTGCAATTAATTCCAAGAGAGAAAAAAGCATCTCCCCCGAGGTGGATACAGTTCTGTTCACTGAGAGCTTCTGCTCTGCCACAGAAGGGGTTGATCCTGACTCTCACTCACACAGAAATTGCCTTTAATGAAGCTCCTTGGATTGCTAAAACAGGAACCAGGTCTAGTGACAATTTTGTGACGTTGACCTTAATAGAAGCAAGTTCAGGTCTCTGATCATTTAAAGGAAACAGCAGAACTTCTATATAAACACTTGACATTCTTCAAAAGGAACACGAGGGCCATCATTATGACCAAAAAGACAAATTAAAGGAAAGATCAAAGTTAAATATTTACTCTAAGCACTACAATATTTGCAAATCTGGAAGTGATCTTTCAGCAGTTTCTATTTGCATACTTTAATTAATCCAAAAATATTAAACTAATCTCACAAAGGGAAGGGTCAAAGTATTAATTAACTTGAGATGCATTCCTTTTGTGCAATTTAACAGTTCGACACAAAGCAAAACTCAGTTTTAATAAAAACTAAGTTACTGTGACAGGTATAATTTCATGGATTAGTGAAACCACATACAAGGCAATAAGTTTCAGTGCTCAGGCTATTTTTTTTTTTTGGTCCAACTTTAAAAATAGTTCCTTCATTTTGATTTCAGTAACATCAGATGACCTTAATCTTCTTTTAACCTCAGTATTTCACTTTCAAACTGATGGCTTTCCACCTTGCTCCAAAGGGAACAGAGGTCACAGTTGTTAGAGGAAAGAACCTGATGAGGTTCACAGGGAGCACACCCTGCCCAGCCATCTGTTGCTTTTTTAGGACTACCTAAACACAGAGGGCAGACAAAATTAAGGGAATAAAAAGCAGTTCTATTTATTCTATGAAGATCTTCAGGTACATTTAGAGCAGACCAAGCCCCCCAGGGGCTACACCCAAAAATGGATGATGGGTTTTCACACTTTGATAAGTTTGGTCCATTTGCAGATTGGGGGTTCATCCTCCAATTACAGCTTCAGGTAATGAAGTCATTTACCCCAAATTTGCTTCCCCAGCTCATTTTTGCTTCCATCTCTCAGGGCCTGAGGCAGTGAGGTGTCCTTGATTCCCAGGCCTGGGGAGGAATTGTTGTGTCTGATCCAAATGGGGAAGCAGCAGCTCAGCACTGTACATGGGGTTTAGAGTTCTGCACTAAAGAACTGCGGGGTTACAAATACATGGAAAATATAAAAGCTCAAATCCTGAGGCATCACACCCACAGGAGCCACCAGAGCTGAGCCAGGCTGTGCCCTCCCTGCTGGAGCCACCGTGTCACCTCCAGCCCCAGGACAGGCACAAAGGTGCCCCTGCCTGAGCTCCCATCCCCAGAGGGACTCCCTGGCCTCAGCAGCAGCTTTGGGGGAGCTGGGACACCTCTCCAGAAGACAAAGGCTTGGAGACAAAGGGCCAAAGGCAGCGGCCAGAGCTCTGCGTTACCCACCCCTGAAACCCCAGCAAAGAACGAGGGAAGGTGGCTGGAACTTCCCGCATCCCCTCAGAATTACAACTTAAAAATGTGCTTAGGAAACAGGAGGGGTCTTCCCCCACCGCCCCTTCTTCTTCTGTTTTCTTTCCTCTTTTTCCCCTCTTCTCTCCTTTCCTTTTTTCTTTTCTTTCCTACCCTTTTTTTTTTTTTTCTTTAATTGAGGAACAAGCACATGGAACAGCTAAAGAAGGGAAAGGCTTGCCTGGAATTCATGCCACGAGGCTCTGTAGCACCTCTGCAGAGACTCTGAGAGGGGAATCACCTCCCCTCACTTCACAGCTTCACCAGGCAAGTGTCTGCATCCCACTCAGTCGCCTCCACTCTGCCTCGGTGCTGGAGAGACCCAGGCACTTTTCCCTCCTTGCTCACCAGGCCCGTTTTACACAGCCAGGAGAACTCTTTTCAGCAGTGCCTGTTGCTAAAAAGTAATTAAATATCTTCCCATCAAATAGCTTTCCCCTCAACACTTCTGTCGAGGGCTGGATGGGATTTGTTTGCTCCTCAAATACAGCTTCAGAAACTCAACAGAGAGTAGAACTCTCTTTGCACTCCAAACCTCTGACAATAACATTCCTAGGTCTAAGCAATTACCAGCAACCATTTTCCTCCCTTACAGAAAAAAAGATGGATGCAAAGGACCCTGTGAATAAAAATTTTGACATAAACTTTTGTGATTTCCTAATTATTATACAATTTCTCGCTAAATTTATGCACTGTGCTCTTTAACTGTGTGGTAACTGCAGGATACCGGGGAGAAATTGCTTGTTTTGTAAACTCCGTCATTCTGGCTAACAATGTAAATTTCTCATCACTTTTGATCCAGCTGGTGGGAGCACTCCCGTCACAAATGTACGGAGCATTCCAGGAGTTCAGAGACACTCAGAGGTGTTTTGCAGCGTTAATAAATAACTGTGAGGAGCTGTTGCTTTCACAGCTTTCAAATAAAGAAGGCTGCATCATCCTACATTGCTTTCGATTGTTCTCCATATTTCTTTATTTCAGTTCATTTTTTCCTGTTGGAAAAAAAATTCCAATAGGAATTCTGCTGCCTGGAGGTCATGAAAAGCAGATGTGAGCTAGGACTGGGGGGCTGCCTCCAGTTTAATTTACTCCCAAAAGCTGGGAAGTGAAACGAAAGGGGGACAAAAAAAAAGCTCTCATCAGATCACCTTTCCCAGGAGGCTGAGGAGGAGAAAATGCTGCTAATCTGTCTGATGAAGGCAGCTTTTGTGTGTGTGTGTGGCAGGAGGGGCTCACCTGTCCGCGGCGCCGGGGTCGTTGTGCACGCAGGTGAGCGTGGCCGTGCTCCGGGCGCTGTCCGTCTCCTCCTGCACGCCCCACTGGTCCGCATCGCTCACCCTGATGTCCGAGATCTTCACACCCGGGGCCGTCCTGATCCTGTTGGGGAACAACAGGGATTGCCTGAGCTACGGAGGGACAGGTAAACCCGGGGAGGTGAGCGAGGAGGGGGGAAAGGAAATACTCCCTCTCCCATCAATAACAGGTTGCAACCATGAGTCACTCTGCTTTAAACACATAAAACAGCTCCAATCAGTTTAAAGAGGTGAGGTGTGAGTTTCATTCTGTGCAGAGCCAGCCGACTTTAGCCTGAGCAATGTGGAGAGAATAAGAATGGTTTCTGCCTCTGTGGCACCAGTCTGATACAAATGAAACAGATGTGATGAAGCATGAGTTGATTTAATTTGCTGTGTCTGTCCTGCAGTTTAAGATGGGGAATGAGAGCAATGTGATACAAAATACATCCTCCTGCCTGCAAACCTTTGGGAGTAAAGTATCTTGTAATATCAGGGCCGTTGGCATAGGAAAAAAATGAGTTTCATTGCTCAAAGACCATAATGCAGGAAGGAGAGAAAAGGAGTAAGTTATCCTAGACTGAGGGAGGAAAATAATTATGCCATTGCACTGGGATCTATCCAACTGGGCACATCAGACTGCTGCTGCTGAAAATAATATGATGCTGACATGGAAAACTTTGATTTCCTGAGCATGGCTAGAGTCTGAGAGCAGTGTGGTAGCTGGTAAATGTCACCGTTTTTTGGCTTAAAAGAAATAAAACTTGCCAAAAATAAAAGTCCATGCTCCTGCAAGGCTCAGCGTCAGGAACAGATTGCCAAGGAATAGGAAACAAACTGCTTTTAATAGCAGGAACTTCATTTGTGCAGCTTGACTCCTGAAACAAGCCTGGGATTACAACAGGAGTGCTGCAAATATGCCTGGAGAACAATTAGGCAGAGAGAAACTGCTGCAGCGCCACGCTCGCCACTACTGTGACTTAATTAATTAAAAGCAAAGCCAAGAGGGACCTTTTAGTTATATGGTGGAGTGAAACAGCCCTGCTGGGACCTGGGGCGTTATTTAACCATGAATTGTGGTGGGTTTGCCCCATGCCTCATGGCCACTTGGTGCTCATGTCACACCATTAAAAACTCCCTTGAAGCTCTGGCTGGGTTCATGTGCTTGCATCAAAGTGAGTTCACCACTCCATGGGTGGTCTTTTCCTCTGAGAAGGAATTAATTCATCCTGCTTTTATGATATCCTTATTTTTGCCTGTAAGGCTTTACTGACTTGATGGATTAAACCCATGCCTGCCTAAGCAATCTGATGAAAAATATTCTCTGTAACAGAATTTTACCTGATATTTTTCTAACTGTCTCCTTCCTGCTTTTCCACAGGCATTTACATCTCCAAACAGCATTCCTCAAAGCTGATGTGCCCCTTTCCTATCACCTCCTCTTCCTTTTTTCAAGAGGGCCATTCCCTTATTCTGTAGTAATTACACTGGGCTAAATAATTCCTGCAAGACACCTGCATGGCTTCATTTCAGACTGACTTGTAATTCACATCAGATAGAGAATTAGGCCCTCAGCAATGGATTCAATATTTTCTCTCATTACATTTAGTCACCCACTTTTGAATAAAAATCATTAGGGCCTGGCAAAAAAAAAAAAAACAAACCTTCAAAAACCCCCAAACAAATCAAAGTACCACTTTTAAAATTTTCTCTTTCCCAGCCAAAATTAATTTTTTTTAAAGAAATTCCTATCACCATCCTCTCAAGTTCTCGTGTTTTTCTTGACAATGTGTCTGAAAACTTCTAACCTGACTTTTCACCCAGGTCAAATCCTGGTTAATCAAAGGTTAATTGAAGGGCAGGAGATGCTGGGGGGACACGCACGCCAGGACAGTTGGATCTCATCCACAATTCCAGGACTCATCAGCCTTTTCCCATCTGCCAGAAGCTCGCTGTGTCCTCCTACACAGCTTTTGCACTGCAGATATCTTCACTCTGCAGCAGCTACTTCTGTCTGTTCTGAACCAAATCGAGCGATGAAGAGCATGAGGAGCTACAAGGAGGAAGAGGAGCTACAAGGAGGATGAAGAGCTACAACAAGAATGAGGAGCTACAGTGAGGAAGAGGAGCTACAAGGAGGGGAGCTACAATGAGGATGAGGAGTTACAATGAGGAAGAGGTGCTACAACGAGGATGAAGAGCTACAGGACACAGCTCCTGCACACCTGGGCAGGATTCAGGACCCGTGTGCCGCTCCTCCTGAAGCTGCTCCCCTTCTCCTCCATCAGCTGTCCTCACAGAGAGCATAAGGATGTAAGAGCTCAGACCTCCCCTTCTCCCAGCATATCCAGCTGTTCCAAGCTCCTTCAGGGCCTCTGCACCCCAAAACACTGCCCTCCCTGCTGGCCCAGCCCCCCAGCTGTGCCCACCCCCCTCAGCCAGGGAGCTTTGCTGTTCCTCCTCTTGTGTCTTCACTGAGATGTCCAAGGCAAAAAGGGGCAGTTTATTTACAGTCTTTGACATTTACAGAATTCCAACAGTGACCATGTGTGGGTATAGAACCAAACTAGAGAACCAAACTGGGAGTGCTGTTCAGCTCATGACAGGAGTGAATTCTCTAGGCATCAAGCCTTGGCAAAGGGAAGCAGGATTTTGAGAAAGGAATGCATGAGGTAACGGTGTACCTGGTAAAGAACATGCTTTGCTAGCAGATTGTAGGCATACCTGTGTTAATTGGTACCAGGCATATATTGAGCAATGTTATTTGGCAATATTTCTTGTTATATAATGGAAGAGTATACAACCAGCTGTTGGGTGGTTTAGTGTGGTTGAAGAAGAAAATTTTCTTCTTCTAATTTATGGTCACTGCTGAAATTCTATAAATGTTGAAGTTTGTAAATAAACTGCCTCTTTTCTGCCTTGAACATTTCAGCATGTGAGTGTCATTTCTTTGTGTTGTGTGCAACACCAGCTAAGCAAACAATAAAATTGGCTTCATATGAGCCATCAGTGGAGTCCACGTCTCTTTGTCAATCACCATCAACCACGGATTGGAGGATGAAAATTGTCCTCTGCAACCACACTGGTCATCCCAACAGCCCATCAATTCTCTCCTCCTCCAGAAAGGAATGCAAACCAATCATTGTTTACATGAAAACTGCCTGAGAAACTCCATCTCGAAAAGTCAACATCAGGCTGAAATGAACTTTAGGAAAACAGAGAAGAACAGGGTGACAGAGGCCCTGTGGATTTCTGGCCGTGCTGGCTGTGCCTCCCCTTCCCCTGGGTGAGCAGCAAGTGAACAGCGCTCGCTGCTCCCCAGCCGTGGTTTCCAAAAGTGTCTCAGAGTGCTGCGCTTTAGGAACAATTCCAGTCTAATCCCTTGCATTGCATCTGCTCTGGTGGGCTGAGACAAGATGTCATTCTGCATTTTTGGATATCGGTAGAGCCAGGAAGGTTGAAAGAAGGAAGAAACCACGTTCAGCTTCTCACTCAGGAAAAGTCAAGGAATTCAAATGAAAGCAGCCTACATATGGGAGGTTTGAGCCTACTGCTCCTCAGATAAGTGATTCATATCTTTAAATCTGCCCCCAAACTCCACAGGCACAAAAATTATTGTAAGTGTTGGGGACCAAGGCTTTGAAAAAGAGTAAGAAATTCCTACCAGAGCTGACATGAGCTGGAGAAAGGATGGTGAATGGCACGTGTGTGGGCCCTACTCTGTGCCAGGCTTCAATTAGAAGCTTGGGTGGATCATTTAGTTTTCTTATGCCTCCCTTCCCCACGTATAAAATACTGGAAAGTGTTGCTCTTACAGCTCAAAGGGAGCTGTGAGGATAAATGGAATTGCCTGAAAAAAAAAAATCTGATGTCCTTTAAATTTGCCAGCTGACATAAGTTTTGCCATCTCTGTGCATGAAATCATGGAAAGGAGATGCTGAAGTATTTCACAGAACCGTGACCCAATAAGCAACTGTTACCACTAAGCTGGCTTCATTACTTTTTTATAAAGGTAATTTTGAAATGAGAGGGGCAAAAAAGGGGAAAAGGAGCAAAGCACGACAGCCAGTTGGAAATTTGGCAAAAACCAATGTTTCATCCCC
Source organism: Phylloscopus whistleri (assembly GCA_017589585.1). Classification (NCBI taxonomy): domain Eukaryota; kingdom Metazoa; phylum Chordata; class Aves; order Passeriformes; family Phylloscopidae; genus Phylloscopus; species Phylloscopus whistleri. The sequence continues at coordinate 2,151,576 of JADMLD010001062.1, read as the reverse complement.
ATGAAGTACTTTCTGAAAAGCAGAACTGTCAGACAGAAAAATGTCCTTTTAAAAGCCCACCTTTAAAACATTGCAGTGTCCACGGCATTTGAAAATGCAGTTAGCAGGGATGTGAGGCAGGGATGCTGAGGGAGCTGGGCAGAAATTACCCTACAACAGGGCCGGTTTATTCGGGATATCTCTGCCTTAGGGGTGAGAATGACCCTACAGAAATGTGACCCATCCAGCACTGCCTTTGCTGCCACTGTCCCTGTGAGATCTGCAGGGGATGCAGCTGGGGAGAAGTGCCAAAACTGCTTCGGAGTGAGCGCAGCCCCCTCCCGCAGCTCACAACGAGGAGCTGCTTGCAAAGGAGATTTTGGAACATCATTGGTAGCCCCGGCAGGACTTCCCCCTGAGCAACGTGTCCCCCATTTACTGCAGAATGTAAAGATACAAAGGGATGGACTGGATGGAGCAGCATTCCCAAACACAGAAACTCTTCTAAAATGCAATCCCAGCTCGAAGTGTATTTGACACCTAAACAACTTCTAAACATCTTCTCTCTGTTCTCACAACACAGGGAAAGAAGGGACAAGAAATCGCCAGGGATGGGAAGAAACTGAAGGGCTGCAGGAGGGATTTAAGCACCCAGCACTTGGCGTGGGGAATTCCACAGCCTCTCAGTCAATTAAGTGCGAAATCTGAAAGGTAAATCCTTGCCTGTCACACACCCCCAGCCCCGATCCTGGCAGCGGCAACTGGGAGCTAAAGTCTTGGCAAAAGGAACTTTAAAATAGAAACAGAAGGAAAAGATATTTAGGAAATAAAACAGAGATGTGCTCACAGCAGATGGGAAATGCTCAAAATGATGAGAAAAACGACTTTTTCAGAGCTATTTTAGAAATCCTGTTATCCCCTCCCCACTCCATTATGGGGGAAAGCATGATCTGAGCTAAATTCACTCTCAATGACGTACTAATAATAACAGTTATGATAAATTTCATTTGTAACTTCCAACCATTTCTGTAGTCAGCCCTTCCACACGCATTTTTAGCCCAATTAAAAATAAAGCCATTATCCTTTCCCTGCAGGAAATCCAAGCTGTAACCAGTTTAGTCAACTTGCCCAAATTACACAGTCTCTGCAGAGCCAGAATGAGGGTTGATCCATCCCAGTTCCCAGCTAGACACCCCTCCCCATCTCTAAGACCAAACCAGAGCAGAGCTGAGTAATTCCAAGCCCTCACAGAGCATTTAACATATTTGAAGAATTGCACAAACAGCAAGCAATTAGTTCTGAACAAGGTCCCTGGGGAGTTTCTAGTTAAAATACATGTGTTTCAGGATACATTAAACCAAGCATTAGAAATTAAAATCATCACTGAACTCAGACATAGCATCTGGGGATTCTGGCTGTGGGTGAGATGGGCAGTGTTTCTACTGGAAGGAATACAAGGATTCCTGCAGAGGTAGAGGAAGGAGAGGGAGCTGGCTGGGAGATAGGAGCAGGTGTGTGATTCAGAGTTCCCACATCCAGCACACTCCGTGGCGTTTGGGAGGGAGGCACAGGCAGCCAGGAGTTCATCCCTGAGTGTGTGTGAAAGCAAAACCTCCTGGGAATGCAGGGAGAGCAGAGGGAGCTCCCCCAGGAGAGGCACCATCACCCTGTGTCTTCCTGAGCCTCCTGGGTAATCCAGAAATACCAGGAAAATGAGGTGATGTAAAGAAAAACACATGGCAGAACCAGGAATTAGACCCAGAGGTGCCAAGGAATATTTTGGTATCTTCACCCTCCAGCCAGGCAGCTCTCCTGGTCCTGCTGCAGACCCATGGGTAACAGCCAGCCATGGAAGACCAGACCCTGGCAAATGTCCTTTCTGCTGCTGTGGGCTTGGAGTGTGTGAATCAGGAATCCTGCACTGCCTCACCTCTCATGGAATTCACAGCAGCTCAGGGGACCAGCTCCTAAATCTTCACAAGCTAAGCAAGTGTTTGTTTTTCAAAATATTTTCCCCAGAACTTCAGCTCTTTGTTCTTTTATATTTTAAAAGACCTGTCACAGATTTATGTTCAAATTACTTCCCCATCAAATTCTCCCTTAAATAGCAGCACTGGGCCAGCTGTGTTTGCTTCCGCAGTTCCATATTAATGTCACTATAAGCAAAGTTATTCCTCCAAGCATGTAAAATACCCTTCCAAATACACAAAAACCCTGTAAAGACCCAAACCCTCTCCAAAGAGGTCACAAGAGTAGAAACACAAAGGATATTCTGCTTCACAGCAAAGTGAAACAAGCAGCCCACACAGCCCCATGTGGAACTTGATGGTGAGCAGATGGCAATTTGGAAAACAGCAACTGTGAGGCACCAAACTGAAGGAAACCCCAGGTAAAAGGGTTTTCTGAAGGTACCAGCAGGCAAAAAGCTCAGCGTGGCCCTGGGAAACAGCCAGTGCCAATAGGTGTTGCCAGTGAAACAATGGTGGGACAAACCCCCCCAGGTTTGCCCTTGGGGTTAAAAGCAGCTTCATACCCAGAGAAAGGCAGGGACTTCCAAAGTCAGCTGGAGTTTTACTTAAGATTTGACCTCTGAATTTCATCCCTGCTAAGAACTGCTCCAGTGACTGACCCCTCAGAGCATAATTGGCTCAGATGTTTCCAGAAGAAGCCTTGGGTGTGCTGTGCTCTGCCTGCCTGGCCCCATTTGCCCCGAAACACCTCCCCACTGCAGGGCCAGAGCTGCCCCGCGCTCTCCTGGCACTGCCCTTCCTGTGCCTCCTCGCCTCAGCACTCTCCCACCTTTACAGCTGGCCAGGAAATGTGCCTTTCCCTCCCCCTGGCATACCTCACTTCCTCCCTGCCTTTTTTACTTGCAGTTATTTTAAAATAACCTTTTGTAGCTGCCGTGCTTAACCCTGCCAAGCGTTTGGGGCTGCAGCTTCTCTGAGAGCAGCTCTCACTGCCACACGTCAGGAGATCCCAGTCCAACACACACCCAAGGAGGAAAAGCTCTGGGTGGGACACAGCAGACAAAACAGGACCAGCACAGTGCAGGGCAGGGGCAAATCTGCTCAACAGAAGTGGTGTCTGACAGTAAAAAAGCCCAAACACTCAGAAAACCCTTTGAAATCATGGAGGGGATCAATGCTGAAGATTCAGAATGATACATTTACCACTCTCATACCCAAAAAGGTGAAGCTGTCAACCTTTTTTTTTTTTTTTTTTTTTTCCCAGCCCATCAAATGTTTCAAATTATGTAAAACATCGAGCTCACTAGCATATTGGATTTTGAATAATGAAAAGAGTAAACAGGATTTTAATTTGGATTCTGACAGTAAGGCGCTTTCCATGTGATAAATTAACTATTAGGGAAGACAAATTAACACAACCACCCCTTGAGTATGATGGCTTATGATTTTGAGGAAGCTTTTACAGAAGCATGATAAAAATAAGGCAGGATGAAAAACAGGATATGATGATGGAGGGAGTATTTTACCAAAAATTCTTCCTCCTTCTTTTCACCAAACTGTGCATATAACTTCTCTTTAAAAAAGATGCTGCAGCTCCTCTCAAGAGCCCCCCATCTTTCCTAAGAATGTCTCAACATTTCAGGAGAGTTCCTCAGCTGCTCTAGATGACCAGATTGATGAATTTTAAAGTGCTTGTTTAACACTGAGATGTTAAATTTGACATCTCTGAAGCAAGGTCAGAAGAAGAGGTGTCACCCCTCCTTAGGAATTTTTTGAAAGGGAAGGTGTCTGAGAAACATTTTCTAGGCATAAGACTATGCTCATAAAATCAGCAAAGATGTGATCAACTTCAAAGCAGTAAAGCATCATGTTATATTTCCATATCCAAAGGAAGACTCCCAAGTTTTGTCACTTTTTTAAAGGAGAGAAGACATTTTAAGATTTCACCTTCACATTTCAGCAGAAACTCCATTTTTCAGTCTGCTCTCTCTCTCTCAGGTAAGCAAATACAGCTTGGAAAAACAGCAGAAAGCCATCCTAATTGGCTTGAAATTAAAGCTATTAATTTTTATTCTTATTTATTCCTGTCACAAACCAGCCCTGTTTTATATGGATTTCCAACACTGCTATGGAAACCTGAGAGGTTCTGAAGCCTTTATGTAACACAAGATGAAAACGCCGTCTCCCACAGTGAGCACTGTTTTCTTTGAAATATGTCAACAGTGGAATTCTGTCCCTCTGGGAGAAAAAGGGTTGCCAGGCACTGAGACAGGAGACATCAGGTCCAAATCCATTGACTCAAGACTTGCTATTAACCATTTAACTCTCTGGGCAACTTCAAAATGAGGATGTTTACTCACCTTTGCTTGGAAATTCATGTAAGGAGAAAACCCCTGCAATTTCTATGGAGACACCATGCAATTGTAAACCTAAAAATTGCACAGATACTGAATTTCAATATGTTCCTGTAATTTTCCAGCAGTACTTCAAAGTGCAGGTCAACAAGTTCTGTGACAATTGGCATTTCCTTTATCAAACTAGAAGTCACAATTTACTGGAGTCCACCTGAAAACGTTGTTGAACCTTTGGCATGCAAATTACTTTAATCCAAATAAAAGTGTGGGTTTAGATTGTGCTGAAAGCTCCTGAATTCCAGCAAACTTGTGACAGCAGTGGGGCAGGCCTGATGTTTGGGTTGCCAGCTCTGGCATCCCCCTAGCCCAGCTCCAGAGAATCCTGCTGCAGCAGATCCTCTGTCCTCTGCCTGCCTGAGGGCAGGAAAAATTGCCCAGAATTTGCAAATAAATACAAAATTCCTTAAACTCATTGGGTACTTTACACATTCAAAGTACCCAATAAACCTGAATTAACCATTCCTAGTATTTATCAGAAGGAGACAGGTCTTTTTCAAGCCTAAATGATCCTTGTACCACCAAACAGCTCCTAACCTCCCTTTCTCCTTAGCTGTGCCAGCAGCTCCCAGCCTCCCCTGAAAGAAGAGATGTTTTTCCTTATCCCAGTGCCTCGGTGGAGTTAATTGAGCTGTGATGTGTGGATTGTTATCCCAAGAGCTGGGAGTGCCCTCAGACATCTCCAGGACTGAACTCGGTGCCCTGTTCCCTCCAACACAACAATTTGTGCTAAACCTTCTCTGCAGAGAGGAGAGGTGAAAAGCTGGAGTGGTTTTCTGTAACACATCTACAGAACAAAAATCAAAGCCCCTTCAGGCTCTTCAACCTTTGCCTGAAAGATCTGAAACGTTCAGACCATGTCCTTTACCTCGAAACCCATGCAATGCTCTAAGAAATGAAACTCTCCCTTAAAACCTAAAAGTTCTAAGGGAGAATATGCATTACCAGCCTGAAGGAGTTCAAAGTATTTGAACTTGGAATTCTTGCAATCATGCAGAAACACATGATGAAAAAATCACACTAAGGCAGAAATTTCCTCCTGCAAAGACAAAGCTACTTACAGGTTTGGGTTTTTTTTATTGAAAGGTTCCTTCCAGAAATCAGCACTGCAAAAACATTTGCAGCCAGACTAGAGTTCAGGCCTCCTGGGAGACAAAGAATTGTTATAAAAGGGTCATTTTTCTGCTTCTACAAATAAAATAAAAAGCTCTTGAAGGTCACAGATTCTGGAAGCACCTAAACAACAACAAAATAAAAACTTTCCATCCTTCTCCGTGCAAAAGTAGATAACGAGCTCCATGGCATTGTCCTGGTCACCACTGGACCAGGGTTTACAGCATTTAAAATATTCCATCACTGCAGCAGAATTTGCTCACCACCCTGGAGTCTCAGACATTTCCTTTTAGAAGTTTATGAAATACAATAACATATTATTACAATTAATTCTCTTTTACCAGACATCAACACATATGACTTAGGGCCAAAAGAACCTTCCTGGCTTGCTTCAAGCTGCACCAGCAGAAAAATAAACTAAAAATGATCATTCAAAAGAGCAGATCTTTGACAACTATATACAATTCTAATTCCACTGAACTCATCCCAACCCTTGGCAAATCCAGCAGTTGCTTAACAGCATGGAGTGGTCTTTATGGGATCTATCCTGCATTATCCCAGGCTTGCTCAGCACTCTGAATACACAAGCAGCACAGAACCTGATTGTTACCAGGACCTCCAGCCAGGCTGTGGCAAGGAGACACTGACCTGAGCACAGGGGATGGAGTTAGAGGGAAGTGAAAAAAAAACAACAAAACAACCCCACAGCAATGAAAATCCTCCCAGAATTAAAAAGGCCACAAGAACTTTGCCTGAACTAGTAGTTGTTGTTTTTATTGGAGTATTTTATGGGGTTTTATGTTGTTTAATCGAAGAAAGAAAATGGATGCCATAAAATATGCAGAGCTAACTGGGGCTGCAGAGTACATTGCTGAATATTGCTGGTAATGCCATTTCCCCTTCACTGTCAAAAAATAAAAATATCCTTCTTTATATCCCTGTCACATGGAACAGCAGTCCTCTCACGCTTGCCAATCAATCATCCTGGAGTGCACCTTTACCTTGAGCAGTGTGTACTAGGACGGTGAATAAGGAAACCTTAGGAAATAATCTCCCTTTCCACAAGATAGAATTCAATTTCCAGCATAGCTCAGGCCAGTACTTTTCTTGAAAAGGTGGCACCATATATTACAGCAGCAAAGCATTTTTCTGCTGGTAGTGAAAACTTTAGTGAGCATTATGATTATGTGGTTTGTACTCCAGGCACCAATGACCACCGAGCAGGCTAATAACGAGCGAGCTCTGATGAGAACAGCCCTCCAGCTGGGATAAAACATCAAAGACGTTTTTCACCCTGGTTTTTTTTAACTCCATCTCCTTTCTTCACTGTAAGATTTATTTTTTTTTTTTTTCCCTAACCTGCAGACAATTTTCCAAGGTTCTCCTCAGGAGTCAGCACTTCACTCTGGTGCTCAGGTAGCCCCAGTCAGCCCTGTGGCCACGGTGCCAACAGCATTTATCCTTGCCAAGCCCAGTTTGGTTTCTTTGGGTGGTGCTTCTCAGGAGGAGCTTCTTGAACACTCTCTGCAGGTAGATTGAGCCTTCACCAGTGACTCTTTGAATCCCCATTTGGAGCTCTGCAGTTTGGGCAAGGATTTTGCAAGTCCCAAGCCCTGTATCTCGTCTGAGCCCAGCTGTGCAGCAGAGGCTGCCTGGATCCATAAGCCACAGCAAGAAAGTCCAGGGAAAGCCCCACAAATGCATGGTGCCAAACCCTGTCTGCCTGGATTTGCCTGCAATGTTTCAGCTATGAAGATGAACAGACAGGTTTTTTGCCTCTGGACGCCCTGAAGCTCCAAGTCCCAGCTTTTGCTCTTCAGATCTGGCCAAAATATCATTCTGCAAGCTGATGCCTGACAGACAGAGCCCAGCAGCCCCAGAGCCAAAGATGGGCAAAGAGTTCAGGAGCATTCAGCCCTCCAAAGTGCGTTGCTCACAGTGCTGCCACAGCTTAGAAAGCTGATCCAGCCTCGCAAAGCTGTCAGGAAAATTTACCAGCCACCACACAGAAATTACTTGCCGTTTACCAGAGTGATTGATGGTAATGCAAGAAACTAATGGCATTTTACTTGCCTGTCGAAATAAATTACTCACCCTGCACCAGCAGGATTGGGGAAGGATTCTTTAATCCTTACAGCGATTTTTAAATTAAACTCCAGTGTTCATAGGGCTGAAGATCAGTCACAGACAGCAGCTGGCTTCAGGATGGATTCCAACATGATCTAGCATGGACAGACAGGTCTGGCACAGCAATAAGCAGGGTGACAGGCAGCTGCACACTGTGCTTCTGACTTCTTCTTACATTTGCAGATTTCGGGAGGCCAGAAACATTTCCAGATCGTTAACTTCTAACAAAGACCCAAGTCCTAGCATGTGATAAAAAGTTGGGGACTAACAGGACAAAGAGGCCATAACCAAAAACTGGAGGCTTCAGTGGCAGAGGAACTGCTCCCACTTTGTCTCTGTGTTCAGAAGGGTATTCCAGGATTAGGAATCAGTAGAGGGATGGGACCATTCTCTCTGTAGCTTTCCCTTTCCTTCCTAACACCATCCTAAAACCTCCTTTATCTTTCAGCATTTTTCCTTTGCCATTGCAGCTGTTGCCACCAGGACTCCTCTGTTCTGGTTTCACCTGCAGGGCCAGCACTCCCCCCGGAAGGACAGCAGATCCTCCACCACTGCTCAGTCACAACATCCTTGTTAAATGAGCTCCTCCTCTAGTTCCGAGGCAAACAACACTCATTCAGGAGATTGCCACGGGGGAAGGACTAAAAAAAGCTCCTTGAGCAGCAGCTGATTCTTACAAGCAGAAGCACAGGTGGCTCCAACACCCAGCACTGCCCTGGAGAACTTCTGCAAGACACAAAACAAAGGAAAGCCCAACTTTTGAGGATATGAACGAGCCACTCTCATGGCTTTGATTTTGGACAGCCTTTATTTTGGATAGCCTTCTTGACCAGTCTTTATGATTCAAACTCCTTACACACCCTCAGCAGGCTCCAGATGAAAAACCATCTCTGCCAAAGGTCACAATCAAAAAAGGGGAGGAGAAAACAATTCACGTTTTATGAAGACTACACAGGCCTAGGTGCTACATACCAAGAAGCCTCTTAAACTTCCAGCATGTCAAAGAAAACACTGTGTTTGCAATAACACTCCAAAACCAGGCTTTCCCACTGAGAGGGGTTGTGGGACACAGAATCAGCCACCTCAAAATCTAGCCACAATGCATTCTAACACATTCAGTGATTTTCAGAGAAAAACACTCACAGTGAGACACTGCATCCAACTGAGCATCAAGCACTTCCCATTCCTGTTCTGCTTTCCCAAATCTACTAGTCCCTAACCCTGTTAGTCATGAATTCTTGATTAATGAGCCTTGTTTAGAGGATGTGAATACTGAAATCGCTCTGATATACGGGCTCTAACCACAGAAAGACAATCTAATTTAGCGAGGGAATCTGCTGTGCTTAGGGGCGATTCCAAAGCTTCAGTAAAGGAAATCAGCTGTTAAGTCATGCTAACGAGGGGCAGCACGCTGTGCTCTCAGCTCCGCGGTGCCATGTGATGGCCTCACAGCTTGGCATCTGGGGGAAAAACCATCCTCATGTGCTAAGGATGTTTAACATCTACTTGTAAATCTGGGGCCGGTCAAAAAAGCGGCTGTGAGTGGAGCGAGGATGGTGCCAGCGAGGTTTTACACCAGAATCCTTAACTGCGAGGAACATGAACACACACACATCTCCTGAGCTTGTACAGCAAGGACCAATAACCCAGGGCTAAACTAATTATGGCTCGTTATGCTTGAGCAGGAAAACAGCAGCTGCTCCTCTGCTGCTTCAAGGGGACGTGTAAAACAAGTGTCTTCGTGGCTCTTCCTCCCTGTGCCTGCAAGGGAGGAACTGTCTCTAGGGAATCTTCAACTCCCAGGGTGTCCAGAGGAGCAGATTTCCTCCACAGCTGGGGACGTGGGGACAGGCAGGACAGCTCTGCTCTCCAGGCTTGACAGCAGGGCTAGGCAGGGCCCTCAGCAGCCTTCTTGTTGACTTTCACATAAAAATGTATTTCTCAGGACGTGAGAAATCTGACACGGCGGCGCAAAACGAAAGGACAGTATTTTTCATTCAATAATATCACTCATCACGTGCCCATGGATATTCATAACTATTTGGGGGTTTTAGGAGGGAACCTTAATTATACTTGAAATGGTCTATAAAATGCACCAAGATGGGAGAAATGTTCCTTGTTCTCCTACAGCAGGCGCTTTCAGATGTTTTTCAGGAGCCCAATCCTAGAGACAGGGGGATTAATTCCTGAAGACAAACCCTTTTCCCCCTGAGCTCCTCCCCAGCTCTTCTCAGAAAATGACCTTTTCTGATCTTAAAACATCTTGAAAGAGACAGAAAGATTAGTTATGCTCCTCCCTACTTCATCTTCACGGCACATCTGAGTGGTTTCTACAGCTGCCAAACCTTTATGTCCGCGGTCCTTTTGGCTGCAGTGCTGAGATACTCAAAGACCCATTAAACCGAAGGGAAGGCCCATTCACTGAGACTTCACATGGAAAGGAGGTGGGGAGGGAGGCTTAAAATTATCTTCTACTTAAGTTAGACAGAGACAGCTGGAGAAGGTTTGTTCATAAATCAAGCTCTCCCCTTTCAAAAAGTCACCCATTCTCATGGTGCTCTGCACACAGGAGATGCTGTTGGGACTAAAAGGTTGAGAAATGCAGCCTGATCCAATGATTCTGCTCATTTCTACAGCAGATCCATGGGATGAGGAAGCAAAAGCACAGCAATCTGCCCTGTATTTTTATGGACACCATTTTGCACCTACAAGTCACAATTGTTTCCCAATTGCAAGGTTAACCCCGAGCTGGAGCTCACCTTTCAGAGCAGTTTCCTGCATGGGTTGTGTTTGTCAATTCCTGCCTGATTGTGGTTGTATTTTTTTCCTCCAGCAATTATTGTCACTGTATCAGACCTTAGCCTAAGTCAACTGCTGAGGCATTAAGGGACAGTGTCCTCCCAACAAGTAATTGCTGATACAAAGCCTTATTCTCAATTACCAATGTCAGTAACTTGTGGATATTAAAAGACAGTGTGTTACTGGGCTGAGATTGCTTTCTGAGCTGATATCTGGGCTATAAATGATCTGATTTGCTGAGGAAGAGCTCAAATTACAAAGGCACCATTCAAAAAATCACTAAATATAAAGCTGACATCTTTTGATTTTCAGTGGCGTTGAGGGCGCTCCGCTCCCTCCTGGTGGTGTTGCCTTCCTGACTTGAATCTTCACTGTCAAGACATCATCCTCAATTAACTTCAGGCAAACTATTCTCAGTGTTAACACTCTGCCCACCAGACTAGCAGTGGGTTTCAAAAGTGGGTCTGCAAGCTGTAATCTCAAGCTCATCTATCAGAAATACCAATATTATCCATCTTTTCTGCTTTTTGGAACAGTGAAACCTCAGAAGTTATCATTGCATTCAAGTTTTGGCTTAGTCCTGGGAACAAAAAATAAGATAAAAAGCCCTTTCTTTACTGAATATTCCTGCAGTTAAGATCTCTCTGCAGCTTTATGTGAAATTAAGTAGCCAATGTCATACACATGGTGCTGCAAAGACTAAATCTTGATATTAAGCAAAGTCAGGGTTTAATTTCCCTGCACGCAGCACACAGCAGGTGAGATGGGGAAAGGCTAGATTTGGAGAATGTAATAAGCAGTCACAGGTGAACATAAAATATAAATGCAAAATGCATTTCCTCATATTTATTGCATTTTTTACATCTAAATCAGGCAGATTTCATTCCACAGATTGAGACTGATCTGAAGTAATTTAGTGGGAGGCTGGTAGTTGAAACACATAATCACATTTCTAGAACAATGTAATTACATTGAATTTAATGTGATTTCCTGCCACAGGTTTAAAAGTGCAGCCTCCTCCACATTCTCAATTTATGCTGAACATGACACTTGATGTAAGACTACTTTTACATAGCCAGGTAGAGCATTGCATAAGGGGAGAAAATACTCTGTGACCACTTGAATTCCCCAGGATCAGCAGACAAAGATGCCGGTCATGAAGTACCAGTAAGCTCAAATCTTAAATTTCTAGGAAGATGCTGTTTCAGCAGATGGCCATTGATTTTCGATTTCATTTTCATTAAATGTCTCACAAGGAACAATTATGCCCACCTTAAGGACTTGTGCACTCGTCAGCTCTGCTCTGTGGAGCAAAGAAATTTGATTGGAAATTCACAGCAGAGGAGTTTTCAGGATTTTTGTGGGTTGTAGATGTTTCAGGGAGTGCTATGATAAAGACTTTTTACAAAGAGCAGGCTAATAAATGGATAGGGCAGGTCATACCCATTCAGAATTGCTAGGAAATACTGGGGGGAAATCTAATTGCAACCTGAATGCAGACCCAGAGCTTGAATACTAAAATAAACACAAGGACAAAGGGCTGGAAATGTATCAAAGCTACGAATAAAACAGCACAGTCATTGGGTTTATTTAACTACAAATTAGTTAAAAGTTGATGTAGAGAAAGTGTGCAAGCCAATGCATCAGGACAGCCCGTGCTGCCAAAGCACTGCATAAACAGGAGGGTTACTCTTAAAAATAAATAACACTAAGTTACAGCTGATCAGCTGAAATTCTGCCTACTATGAGACAACTCAAGTAATCTCTTTGCAGAATAATTCCAAAGTTGTACAAATGGAGGCATGTTTACAAGCAATTTGCAAACAGAAAGAAAAATGAATAAATTGATCAGAAATGCTTTTTACTGCTGGCTTTCTGCAGAATGCTTCAACATTTATATTCCTTCACTGAAATAAATAAGTATTGAAATATAATGGATAATGAAGCAGATGCTAAAAGGCAAAGTGCACAGGATTCTTTCTTTTTCCCCAAGACCATTATAAATCTGAATGACATAAAAGTTGGAAAGTGGGTTTTAATGCTGGAGACTTTTATGAAAAGTAAACAAACAATGGATTTAAAGCAGTGTAATTACTGATGAACCACAGCACTATGGAAATGGCCTTGGAGAGCTCCAAATGCATTATACACTGTGGAGGCAGAGGGAGAAGAAGGAGAAAAAAAGCCCCTAAAAGGAGACAACACTGAGCCCTCACTCAGCTCAGGCACCTCCTGTATTTATTGACGTCACAAAATCGGCTGCATTTAGGTTATAAAGCCAAATCTTAGGATTAACTCATGCATGGAACTTCTCTTTGGCTTGAACAAGAAAAATCTCAAGATGTGCAGGCTTGAAACAAACCAAGGAGAGACCTGAATGTCTCTGAGTGGCTTTTTGTCACTCCCTGCAGAGCGCTGTGCTGTGAAAGGCTCCCACAGCCTGATCTGTGACAAAACCAGGGGACAGGAGAGCTTTGTCTGGAGATGACAAGGTGTATTACTGATGGCTCAGCCACCTGCAGAGCTCAGTGCTTGGAGAGGATGATGGCTGTGTCCCAGGAAGGACCTGAGGGGGGCTGAAGGCAGGTGTGAGTCCCACAGGGCACAGCAGGACAAGCTCAGCCACCACATCCACCCGCTACCGACCCCACCACAGGTCCAACATACACAGCCCAGCTCCTCCTCCTGAGCCTGACAAGCTTCCCCACAGCTGCAGCAATTCCAGACTTCAAACCCTTTAGCAGGGTTTCTTCCCTGGGATGCACTTGCTGAAATTAATTTTGGGCAGCAGCTCCTTCAAAGGTGCCCATTTCTACATCAGGCAGATTAGCAGCAGAGCCGGCTGGAAGCTGCAGCCTTCATCAAAACCAAGAATGTACTAAGCAGATTTTCCCTTTTGTTTACTGGAAAGCTACTTTCTTCAAGGTGACTCAAGACAAGAGGCAGTTTGCTGAAACAATAAGAGATTTGCCAGAGGTCCTGCTTTTCATCCCTGATCACTTCCTATGGCTCAGGAAGGGAATCGTGCAAAGATACACCAGAGTACGACAGTGGAACCTTCATTAATGTCAGTCATTCAGCTGCAAACCAGAATCAGACACAAACACTTGGACTCAAACTTGATCAAAATAAGAAATAATTTGGCTACAGCAGGATTACCACTGCATTTGTGGGGAGGTCAAGCCAACTGTTCAGAACTTCCATGATGAAGCAAAAGGAATACAAATCTCTGCTTACCCCATCACCACTCCAACAGTTACATATTCAGATTTCTTTCTGGAATAAGTGCAAATTTGCTTTGATTCTATGACATTTCATCACTTAATACATTTATAGCATGTCAAGGGAAAACTTGACTGAATTCACAATGCTGTACTGATTGAGTTCCTAATAGGAACAGCTGTCAGAAGGACTTGTAAGGATAAATTTCAAAATCACATTTCCTAGTTGGCAGAGGACTTTCTGCACTTGCTGTACCTATGTGCAGAACTTTCTGGGACACAGAGATGGACAGCCCCTCTCTTCCCAGTTTCCATCAGCCCATGACAGGGCAGCTGCTGCAGCCACACCAGTGCCTGCACAAATTTCCCCAGAGTCCTGCACTTGAGTCTCTGAGTTGTGGAGTCAGAAGAAGCTTTGCTGGAGACTCACGAACAAGCTGTGGGAGAGGAGGGAGAGACCAATTGAGGGGAACCCCAAGCACAAACTACTCAAGCACAGAGCTCAGGTGAGAGCAGAGAACACAGGAGGCAGCAGAGCTGGAGGTCAGCATCTACCTTGGCTGAAAATGGGGAAAGATGACACAGAAAACCAACTCAATTCAACAGCCAGTGCCCCAACCTCAGAGCTGCCTGCCCCTCTCAATCTCTACCTGTGAATGGAAAAACATCTGGGGAGTTTTGCTCTGCTCCTGATCCCTCCCTGAAATCTTCACTTTTTGTTTAGAAAGGTCTTCAAAATACAGCTTCCAAGGAAAGCCAAGCATTTCCAAGTTCCTCTCCCTCTTTGCAGAGACCTGCAAGGCCCTGAAGTGACCTACCTTGAGCACTCATGACCCTGTTTCAATTAGGCAAAGAGGGGGAAAAACGGTGCTTTTCAGTCCTTGAAACCAACCAGTTTCCAATAAATATTTAAAGTTGTCCTGATTGTTAGATAAGCAGCTTCTGCAAAGAGATTGCAAACGTTGCAATTGTTTTTGCCATACGGTCGCCAGCAGCTGGAAGCTCTGAGATGCCCATTTCAATCAGAAATTTTCCTTTTCAAATACATTTGGCTGTTTGTTCGTAGTGAGAAACGCTGCCCATTACCAGAGCTTTCAGAAGACCACAAGGAGTGAAGCAGGAGGTGGCTTTTCTTAAAGTGGGGGCAAGGCAAAGCTTTCTGTAAACACTCCTTTTGATCAGTAAATAAGTAAGAAAAGGTGCTGTGCCACACTTTCTGCACTGCTATTAGGCAGCTGAGAGGCTCCTGCTAGAGCAGACAAAGCCTTCAGTCAGTCCCACAGAATATTCCCCAACAAATGAAAAGAACGGTGGGAGGAATTCACTTTAAAGTGCATTCACTGTACTTTCCTTTTCATTAAATATAATAATATGCAACAGCTCCTTGTGTTGGACAATACTCTTCGCTCTTTTTTCATGCCAGCACTTCAACCACTTGTACTCACATTCTTCCACCTAATCACTGCCTCGCTGTTGTTAAAATCCATCATGCACTAGGGGCCAAATCTTGAGGTCCCCACTCAAACCCTCTCTTAAATGAGCTCTTAGGAGGATTTTTGCATGATTAAGCATCACAGGTTTTTTTTCCCCTAACTGATATTTGAATAAAGAACACAAGAATTGGCCTTGATCATTACCATAATGCTTTCATGTTTTCCACAATGCCACTCAAAAGCCTAAAAATATGGCACAGAAGCCCTGCAGGGAATTAATGCAAAGTGTCTATATTTGCACCAGAAACCAATTGCTGAAAAAAAAAAAAGAGGATATCTGAAATAAACCTGGAGGATGCATTAGCAGAAGCACTTGTGAGCAACTTGCCCTTTAAAGCACGCATGGGACAAATTCATCTCGAGAGTCACTTCAAAGGGAATGGTCTGTAATCAAAATTAATCACAATTAATTTGGCCTCAGGTTTCTGCCACAGAGAGCAGGCTCCTGCAGGCAGCGCTGCGGGCAGCGGATGGCAGGGATCACATCCACAGCGTCCACCTCTGCTGAAATTGCCAATTCTGCTCTGCTGGTGCCATCATCAAATGCTGCAACAGGATCCAGGCCAAATTTGCTTATCGGCTCTGAACCACGAGGCCAGGCAGCAATATGTGCTGAATGGCGCTCTTCTGGAGGATGTCATCGTTCTATTTTTATTACCTAATTCTTCTCCTCCAGCTCCCTGTGGCAAACCAACAGTTGAAATCAGCCAGTAGAAGCTAATAGGGTTATGTAAGTGTCCATTTGCTGTACATATGCTCTCCCCCCTAAGGCAGGCAATCACATGAGAGAGGTGCACCTTCCATTTTTGATGTCTAAGCACATCAGAGCTTTGGAGATGCTGCAGACAGTGTCTCCACCCTTGCTGGAGGAGCACATGTGGGGAGCTGAGCAAGGAGGAGGCAGCAGAGAACTGTCACAGGGGCAGACTCAGAGCCAGATGAGAGATGCTTCTGGGCTGGATAGGGATCCTCATCTGCCTACAAAACACAGCCCCACTAAATCAGGCAATGTCAGCTCCACAGGTGACACCTCTCAAGGTATTGAAGAGTAGACACAACCCTCCAGCTTTCTGCCCAGGCTTAATCCCTTGCTCTGCCAGCACAAAAGCAAAACATTTCCTTGATATGGAAAGGTGCAGCTTCCCTGTGTCTTGATCCCTCTCAGTCTCTACCATCTGTTTCAAAGAACACTGGGGTTATGGACCTGGATAATTCTTTTGTTTCAAAAATATTTAATTTACGCTTAAAAGAAACAATATTAATCCCTGTAATCCATTAATTATTGTGCCCTTCACCCCAAGGTATGTAAAAATGGCAGAGGCCCTATAATATGAGGGACTGTTGGCACCAAATCTCTTGCTCTCTGGGAGTATCCAGGGTTTAGAACCTCAGGAAACCTGTCTAGGAAAGCTGAACTCCTTAACATCAATTTAGTGTTAAAAATATGACATGAAGTTTAAAGTAGGCATTTTAATTATGCATGTTCACTTTTTTTTTGTTATTCTACCCTGAAACTTCATCTGAATACAGCTCCCCAATATACAGCAGCAAGGTTTTACCCACAGCCAGAATCTGTAAATTCAGTTCCTCCAAGTGTTCACTCATGTGAAGACAAAACTGATTCCCACTGCCCCTCTCTTGAATGTGTATTTTGGGAGGTGTCTTCCCAGAACACAGCAGTATCACTTCAAAAACACCCCGAGTTTTTGCATGTAGATTCCTGTGACATGTATCCAAGACACACGAAATCCAGCACCAGCAACTGGAAATGCTGGATGCTTTCACAGAGCACTTGCTCCCTCCTGCCAGCAGATGGGCTCTGCTGAACCCAGAGAAGATGCTCCGAGCCTGTGTCAGGCTACAAGACGGCAGAAAAAGCAGGAGCCATCACAGCACATGAGGAATGTGTCACTTTCCCCACCTTTTCTCGGATGCTGAAACAGAAGCACAAGGAAAGCAAGCAAATCACTCACGACCACAGCAAGAATAGCACCAAAGTCCCGAAGCACAGGACACGCTACATACTTGTAGTAACAAAAAATATATCTGTCACTGCACGTCACACGAGCTCATTCAAACCAAAAATTTATCACTTGCTTCGGACTCCAGCCAGGTGACAGCAAATACATCATGGAGCTGTCAACGATCTGCTAATCTGGGCTGTGAAGTGTAGGAATACAAGAAGCTTAAAAATATACTGCTCCTTCAGAAACCATAAATTTTGCTGGCTCTTTCTCACGTACCACTGGGTATGGGTCTGCTGCAGCTCCTTCACCCCCACCTCCTGCAGTTAAAGTTTCGTTTTGCGTGTCTGTTTAGAGAGTGACAATCAGCCACACGAGGCAATCACCCGTGGGTATAACTACAAAGCACCACAGACCCTCTCTGGCTCTGTGACTGAGAATTACCAGTGGCAGATTTAACTGCAAAGCTGGTGCAGAAATCCCAGGACAGACACAACTAGATTTTTCAGAGACAGCTGGAATAACATTCCTGCCCATCTGGAAACCTGAGCTGTTGTGCTCTTTGGAACAGAGAAGAAAGCAAAAAGAAGAGAAGGAAGACCTTTCCTCGTCCATTTGAAACCAAGCCACGTGCCAAGGCTGTACCTTACTGGAGACAGTGCAGAGGATGGCACAGCCCCATGAGTGAACACTCAAGGACTTCAGCTTCTCCCAGCTCATATATTGGACAAAAATCCAAACCGAGGTGGGGGAAGGAGCTTTGATTATAAACACAGGGGAAGTTTCAAAGAGTACTTCACAAACAACAGCTTGTGACATTTCACACCGGGCACATTTCTGGGAGACCACAAACAAAACCAAACTTCCTTGTTGCCCAAACCATGATGTTTAAGGATTATGTTATCCTGCTTAGCCTAAACACTCCTGCCCCTCCAGCCGTGTCACCTGGCCTGGCTGGAGAAGGCACAATTCTCACTGTTCTTGGTGAAAATTCAGTTCTTTAACTGCATTTCTCTTGTGCCAAGCACCTTGGTGTACCTGCCATTCTTCATTTCCTCCTCCGGCCACAAACTTCAATTTTCTCTCCCCAGCTCTTAAACAGCACATAATTACAACTAATTATCGATCACGGAGGGATTACTAGTTGACAAATCCAATTTCCACGCTGTTACCAAGCATGACTGACGGGGGCCTGGAGAGGATAGAAGGTACCTGTGCTGCTGCAGAAACCTGCAGGTGTCCCAGCTGGGTGGGACCAGCGTTGTCACTGCCACCAGCACTAAACCCACCAGGCTGCATTGGCACCTGAGCAATGATGTGTTTAGGGACCTGTAACACAAGACTCTAAAATCTACACCAAGTGAGATTTACCAGCCTGCAAAAAGCTGAGCCTTTTACATCTGTAAATGTATTCAATTTGGCTGCATTTGTGCCACTTTCACATTCCATTTCTGCAAATATCCTCGCGAGCAGGAGAGCTGGCAGCGATGCTCAGAGAAACAGCTCCTCTCAGGGCAAAAAAAAACAAACACCACTCAGTTTTCCTCAAAGCAAATCTGAAATTTGCATGCTTTGGTGCAGCTGCTGATCTCCACGAGTTGGGCACTGGAGGGGAGCACTGTGCAAGGCCTGGAGTGCAGCTCCCATGCAGCCCATTAATGGCATTGGTGAGCTGCAGCAGGCCAGCTCCCCAGAAATCAGGAGTTTGCTGCCACGTGCTCTGGGTGTTGGACAATGGAGGCACTGTGCACACAGAGCAGTTAAGGAAAAAAGAGTTAAAAAAGAGAAATCTGAGAGAAAAATACATGGAGCTGCTCAAATGTCATTGAACAGAGTTAAAAAGCAATGTTTTAATAAGAAGTCACGTGATGAATTTTTTCCCAGTTGTACTTCAATGGAGTTATTCACATAATTCAAGCAGACACAAATCCCAGTGTGCAAATATCTGTGCTCTTGTAGCCCAGTGGCAGCCCTTCCAGCATGACTTACAACAAAAGGCTGAAAAAGTCCACTCCCTTGGTACACACAAATTGGTTTATTATTAGAGCTCATCCAGCACCATTATTTTCTGACAGTAAATGTGTTTTTAACAGAATTGAAATTGCCGTGAAGAACATTTTTCTTGAAAATGTTTAACTTTTCTTTGGGGAAAACCACATTTTTGTCTCATGTCTGTTTAACATTAAGATACATTTCCCTTTCCATTCTGTTCCAAAGGAAGCACGACACAATGTAGAAAATGTTGCACTAAATCTTCCTGGCTCCTTAAAGGAAAAAAACCTGAGAATGAGCCTTACATAAAGAAAGATTGCAAGTGCCTTATGAGGACTTTATTCATTAAAAAAGACTCAAGTCTATTCTGCTTCTTGTCTATGGAAGTGAAATATGATTTTATTAAATGAAGCCCTTAATATGTTTGCTAAGACTCTGTCGGGCTGAACATTAACTACATTTCCATTGTTTTTCCAGTCTGAAAAAGAAAGTTGTTCTGCAAAGAGACAATCTCACTTACAGCTTCTTAACCTTCAGACCAGCAGGGGAATTTGCTTTACGAAGTACATTTGCAATATCCAGCTCACACACGGGGCACGGTACATTCATAAAGAGAAAACGCCAACAGCTCTCAGAAATCGTTCAAGGAAGGGAGAGGGGGAGGAAAAAAAATTAAAAAATTAATAATCCACAGTAGAAGCATTTCAGTTTGGGGTAGGAAATCGCAGATACGAGCCTGAGTCTGGATGCACCCCAGGGTGTGTGGACAGCCCTGCACAGACCTCACTACGAGCCCATCCCTGGGTCTCTGCCCTCTGCAGGGGCTTGCACAGATGGAACAGTTCCTAAATGTCCCCCCACGGAGGCGTTTTTGGGGGAGGTGATGCTCTGAGTCCTTTCCGGGGGATGCCAGCCGGGGCACCCGCAGCCAGGCGCGTCCTTCCCCAGGCGCTTCCCCTGGCTGCGGTGGCTTTGCGGGGTTTGTGCTCCAGACACGAGCCCGCTCTGCCCTCTCCTGGCCTGCGCTCGGATCCGAGCCCGTGTGCATCCCCCGGGCCGTGCCGGGATGGGGGGACACGGCAGCGCTGCCGCCAGCCGGGCTCCGGGCATCGCCCCTCGGGGGGCACCCACGCCGCCCTGCCCACCGCCCCTCTCTGGGACACCCCAAATCCCGGGAACAGACCCAGGGGACAAAGCAGGAGCATCCCATCCACGGCCGGGGCCTCGCTGAAAAGTCACAGTTTGAGGGTTTAAGAGGCATTGCCTTCCCCCTTTCGGAAATCATCTCCTCTTTGAGGTGCATCGGTGGAGCACGAGCAATACAAACAGCGATTTGTAAAACGAAAGCAATGACAGACGTTTCTTGTACAAACACTGTGAGACATTGCAGATAAAGTAACGTTACATAAATAGGCGAAGCATTAGAACTATTATCACCAACAACAGCACAGGGGACACGGCAGTTCAGCAAAGGAAGTGAAAAATAGCGGATGTGATTTAAGAGGCAGAGAAAATCTGAGCAGGCAAGTTGTAATTACTGCAGCTGAAAGCCAGCCAGGATCCTGGTTGACTGCCTCCAGGCTTGGGAAATGCAACCCCGAATCGTTAAATGACCAAATAATTGGGACCTGGGTTTCAGGTCCCCAGTGGGACACAGTCACTGATGTGGCCACACCAAGGTCCAGTTCCAGGAGAACCACGAACGCCGTCCTGCCGGGCACTGCTGCCTGCAGATCCTACAACCAAATATTGACCTGAACCAGATCTGCTCTGCAAGGTCATTTTTCTTCCAACAGTGGTACAGCTGCAGGGCTTTTTCAACCATTCTTCAGCTTCAGCAGCCTGTAAGCATCTAATGTCTAGTCAAAGGACATCATTCATCCATTTTATGGTTCCCAGAATGCAAAGATATCTACCCAATTTCCTAAGAAACATTAATATTAAAGGATGGCTTTCTCAGCCCAAATCATGCAAGCTGAACAAAGTTCTCCTGACGTTTCATGACAAGGTGATTAATAATACCAAGAAGAAGAATGAAATGATACCAGATTATAAACTATTGTAAATCTTTCAGTCATCCCAGGAATAATGAATGTAGATTTCTTAGGAGAGCAGCACAGATTTAAACAGAATCATTTCAGTTTCCTTGTCAATCAAGAGGCTATTTATGTAATACCAGAAAGAGACAATGAACTCATGTAATCTTAGAAGGAGAGTGTAGCACATCTCTTTAAAAATAAAGGATTCCAAAGACCATCCTAAGCCAGAATTTCCAAAATTGTTAAAGAAATTGTTGCACCTTAACTGTTATTGTTGATCACTGACCTTCCCTTCTCCAAGCAAGAGCCACAATGATGAGAATGCAGTTGGGCTTAAAATGTCTGAGCTGACATGACCAACCTTCTTCAAACACCTCATTTAAGGGTACTCAACCTTCTTCAAACACCTCATTTAAGGGTATGGTCAAATCTGCACTGGCCCAAGAATCCACCAGACCAAAATATCCCAAACTTCCTTGTGGGCCTGATATTTCTGGGTCTGAGTGATTTTAGCCTGCTAGCAGCTGCTAAAGGAAAAGTTTCTCAAGAAAGCTTCTTCTCAAAACAATCCTGGTCAACAACTCTCCTTTCCCCAAACAATCTTTCTCCAGGTGGTGTTTTGCTGTTTCTCTGGTTTAACCAATGGGATTTGGAGAGGTGTTGTTCCTATTTACCAATCATGTTAAGTCTGCATCAAAACACCTTATAAAAGGTAGTAAGAATTAGACAATAAAGCTTTTTTCTATGCTCTTTGCCTTCTGAAATATTTGGAGTCTCTCATCTTTCTTTTGTGTCCTACAGCAACACTTCTTTGACGTGGGTTTTGGAGTCAAGAAAAATGCAAATGCAAACTCTCACAAGTTCTACAAATGCTGTTAAATTTTCAACCCCCACCTCGAGACAAAGTTTATGGCCTTACTCTGCTTTTGGCTGCCTGGGGAACCCGCTGCCCTCTGACCCCTTGAGGCAGTCTGTCCTAGACATTACCTCAACACAATAATTAATAAGTAATAATACCGAATTTGAGCTCGTGGAATTTGCACAGGCTAAATGTTCCAAAGGAAAAAAATGAATAATGCATGCAGAAGAGATTCATTTAGGGGAAAAAAAATGTAACTCCAGTTAGAAATAAAGCCCTGGTTGCCTTGGCAAAGAGGATTTAATTGCTGTAATCGCTACATCTCACATAAGGTCGCTGTTTGAGGGAGTCCACAGTACTGCTATTCATTCTGTGCCTGCTCTATGGCAAATAAAGGACTACCGGTCCCAAGAGCATCAGGGGGATAATTCTGAAAAGGTTTAAATTATTTTTAAAGGGTTATTAGCTTTGGCAAATGAGTCAAAAGTCATCTTAGCTGAGGAGCATAGGTACTTACACCAGGTTATGGAGATGACAGCAGGAAATGCCACAATTAAGAGTGTTCTGCTGGTGTTACTGTGTGTCATTAAAAACAGAGCTCCAAACACAACCCTTCCCTCTCCATCTGTGTCCTGCCCACCCACCCACGTGGGGTTGCCCCTGTCCGGAACAGACTTCCCAGAGAAGCATGAAGCCAGGACACTAGCACACACACATGTGCCTTCACACTAACAAATCCAAATAGTTTCACTGGCACAAATCCTGAGTAACTCTACGGAAGTCAATTAAATCACCCCTCTTTTCTGGGTAAGACTGAGAAGACTCTGGCCAGGCAAATTAAATTAGAGATGGGCCAGAGCCAAACTCCCAGACCCAAAACAACCCCAAACTCACAATGCATTTGGATCCAGGTCCAGATTCTCACAGTCTGCTGCTGCTTCTCCCTCACCCTCTGCTACCTCCCAGGACAGGACAAACCTCTCAGACTGTCCCCAAGCCTCACCTGGTGCCATTTTATCACCATCCTCCACCAGGGACCTGCATCCAAGTGCTCATCCCTGTGCTCCCTGTGGCTGCTTGGCACATTTCTTGCCCAGACCCTCATTAACTTGAGCAGATGCTTAGAAAGCTCATGAACAAGGCATTGCCTGTCCCACACTTGTGCTTCTCTGCCTTTCCCACTTGCTGTCCTCTAGGACCAGCACAATTAGAGATGGGGATTTAGTGAAAATGCATTTGAGGGCTCCTTCATTCATACCACAGAAGGCTGGGCCACACAATGAGGAAATAAAAGGAACTGAGAAAATTCACTTGGCAGGAAAATTTTGTAAAGGATGTAGTGGGGAGACAGGAAGGTACATTTTGGCCTTAGTGAGCCATTTAAAGGAAAGCATGGTGGGGGCACAGGGAGGGTGACAGGTCTGCCCCACAAACACGGGGCAGCTTGGACATGGCTCTGCCAAGAGCCCCTCCAGGGTGGGACACCCCTGGAAATACTGCTGCTGAGAACAATTCCTCCTCTGCTGGGAATACCCACAGCATCTCCCCAGGGATCCTGAGGAGAACAGATGTGAGAGACAGTGAGAGACATCTCCCTTTTATTGAGGTGTCTGTACCCCACCCAGGGTGAAGCACTGCTGCACCCAGGGCCCTGACACCCAGCACTGCTTAGGGCAGGGGGGCAGCTGGGGGGAGAGGAGAGCCAGAACACTCAGGAGCAGCTCCCTGGGCTCTGGAAAGCTCCAGGAGAGCCCCTGCCACGGTGCCCCCTGTGTCACTCAGCTTGGCCCCACTGCAGGGGCTCTGGGGGCTTTGCCAGCCCGAGGATTCCCCGTCCTGGCTCCCACTGCCCACACGGCGCTCCAGGGCTGCCAGGGAATGGTGCAAGGAGTGAAATAGCTTTAACTGTAAGCACCATTTGCTGTGCCTCGGAATGGCAGACTCATTTGTCACTGTTTTCTTCTCCTGCAGCTCTTCAGATTCCTCTGGGATCCAATAACTTTGTTAATATGATTTCTTTCATAACCTGGCCGAGTACAGCATCCAAGGCAGAGGTGGCAGCTATTTGAAGCATTAAAAACCTCACACACAGCACAGCTCCCTGCTCTGCCTTGTCCAAAACCATTTCTTAGGAGTCTTTCATTGACATAAATGGCATGGGGAGCAGGAGCAGCACCCAAAACAAGAAAATATGTTGACAATTTTCTTGTGATACTTGGTTTCCTGCTCTGAGAGTCCTTCCTCCCCAAAGCAAACTATCACACTGGCCTTCTTCTATCAGACCATGCAAAAACTCGTGAGTAAACACAAGGACAAAAGCAACTCTCTGTTGCATCAGGGGGAACGTGAAGCAATTGAGATCAATGTGCTGACTCAAAGCAATACTTCATCAGCTTCACAGGAGAGTAAGCTGGTTTTTAGCAGGATAAAATGACAGCAATGCATGGCCTAAAACATCTCAGGAAAAAAAGGAAATTTCAAAGTAGTCGCATTTTTCTACTTTTAATACTGTTCATTATTCTGAACATAATGAATAGAAGGAGAAGTAACTGCATCAACGACCGAATCACTGTTGTGTCTGACTTGTTTAAACAAGGCTGTGATTTACTGCACTGCCAGCTAATGAAGAGCTGTACAAGAAGCTGATCAATGCCATCATTGTCTGGCAGCACAAAGCAGGGACTACTCAGCATATTGTCCAAAACAAAGGCTGCCCCCAAGCTCCCCGCCAGGGACTCATTTACCAGGACACACAGTTAGCAGAGAGCCACAGTGTGCCCCAAACTTGAAATGATCACTCAAAGACAGGAACCTTTACTGATCTGTTTTTCCAACCTGAGTACAAGGTAAAAAAAATAAAAGAAATGGATGAAGAAAATGTTTGTCTTACAGCTGTCTTCCTTAAATTGCCCTTTGTGATACTGTGAATTTAAGCAGCTTTGTCACCCCCAAGGCAGCTTTGTGTTCATTAACGGAGGTAACTGAACTCAGAGCCGGGTGCTCACAGGCACAACTCAGCTTCTAATTCCATCTTCTGTGGTTTCCCTTCCCATTTCAGAGCTGCACCAGCATTCATCACAGCAAAGGTAAGACAGGATAGCCCCCAGCAAAAGCAAGTTCAGTGGCAATGCCCTGAGCTGATTGGAGAGGCTGAACCTTTGGAGCCCCTCTGGATCAGCTCCTCACCCAAAGGGATCCCCACCCCACACACCCTCCCACAGACCAAGGGTTGGCGATATCTGCTCCAAAATCCCCTCCCCAGGCAGGCTCAGCCCCAGGAGCAGGTGAAGCACAGCCCGTGCCCTGCTCTCCGTGCAGGCAGTGCTCTGCACATCCACACCCAGCCCCGCAGCAAGCACCCAGCTCTGCAGGAGCTGCCTGCAGTTAATTAGCAGGAGCTGTCATGTCGAAGCTTTTGGAGATGGGGCTCAGCTTCCAACAAGGCTGTAGAGCCCGAACCGTTTAGAAATGTAAAATCTCTTTCCATTAGCATCAACAAGGCAGAGTTTGTGTCAAATCACGTGGCGCACTGGCACCTTCCAGATCTCTGGGAAGTGCTGTTCACATCCTCTCCCTTTGCAGAGCACAGCAATGCCTGCTCACACTGGCAGACAGAGCTTGTCAGGGCTCCTCTCACAATCCCTCTTTGTCACAGCCAAACGAGCTGATGTGTCAAGCAGGAGGCAGAGCCACCAGTGGCACACAGCACCACGAACCCGCTCCTGGAGCAGCCCTGAGACACCTGCTCGTGCACCAAACAACCCAGAATCAACACATCTACCCGGCTTTTTTCCTGCTTTATGGTTCTGGATGTGAGATACAGCAAATCAATTGACGTGACACAGCCACAGCCTTACTGCTCACAGGGGCAGGTGGGCAGAGGGGTGAGATAGCTGAGGTGCTGGCAGGGCTTGAATGGAAGGAGAAGTAGGGTTTCAAGGCAAACCAAACACCTTGTCCAGTGGGAAGGGGATCCTTGTCTCGTTCCAGCTGTTCTCAGTGTCCTAACACACACATGAAATATTCCCAAACCACCAAAATTAAAAATAACTGGCAAACTCTTCACCTTCTCAGTGAAGAACACTGGTGGAGCACACACACAGGCTAAATACTTGTAATTAATCTAATTCTGCATTCTGATCCACCCTCCCCTCCAACTCTTCCAAACATTTCCCCACTCCCATGAGAGAAGAGAACCTCCCTGAGCCAAGGCTGTGGAGGCCAAGGGAAGGAGCAGACAGTGGGAATATCAGCCACAGCCACCAGGACCCCGGCCCCATCCTCCTTCCCCTTACCAGCACCTCCACAACAGCACAGGAACTTGGTTTGTGCACAGAGCAGCACATCCAGGACCCCTTTTGCAGGCCAACAGACATTTCCATCAGGAAACATCTCAATTAAACCCCCCTGTTTCATCACCACGAGGCTGCAATCCCATCTGGAAGCGCTTCCAAGCCAATATCCACCAATTCCCAGGGCTTCTCTCTGTCACTGGAGCTGCTGCTCTGCCTCTGCAGTGATCATGGACAGTTGATTATTGCAGCACATAGTTGACCTTTATCTAAAATTCCATTAAAAAGCTTTATTGACTGTAGTCCTGCAGGGTTTTTCAGGATTCACTGGATCATTTATTCCCTGTCAGAGATCCATGGCTTTCTAAGCTTTTAGAATTGCTGGAGCTCTAAGGAGGAGTTATTTTTTTTGTCACTGTGAACAGTTTTAAGACTGTATGAGGGGGTGGTTTCTTTTCTTCTCCCTCTCCAGTGTGGCTAGGGCAGAGGAGGTTATCTTAAGGCACGTGAGAAGGAGAGAGAAGTTGCCAGTGTGGCACAATTAATCATTTCCAGGTTGGTTCATGGATATGGATGCAGCAGAGCCATGGACTGCCAGCAGCTCCCAGGGACGAAACCTTTTCCCCTTCAGCCAAGAGAGATTCAGGTCTAACTACTTCATACAGCATCCTTGTGAAATTTGTCACTCCAGACCATCATGTCAGGTTTTGATCAGCTACAGCCAATTTTTCTGGGCCACAAGCTGGTCTCAAACAGAAATAAAAAAAAAATAAAAGAATGGTTCAACCTCTCCTGAAAGAGAATTTATGGAAATGGTTCATTCAAGCCAAAAAAACCATTCTGGTGACAGCTCCCCCAGGCTTCACAGGAGTGTCCTGAAAGGATGTTACTCCCTTTCCCATTCAGGAACAAAAAAGAAAAGAAAATAGTGGGAGGAAGACAATATAGGCAGCAAATGAAGCAGGAGATCTGGAGAAAAAAAACCAGTGTGAATCTGTCTTGGAGGAATATGAAACAGTGCAGAAGTACTTGGGGACTGAAGTAAGGTTGCACAGACACATCTGGCATTTCCAGGCTTAGCAGAGCTTGATATTTTTATTAATATTACCTATCACTATTTCATAGTTACATTTATTTCCATTCAGAGAGAAAAGAGAAACCAAAAATTTCAACACTCATCCTGGGTTTATTAAAACTTTGGACTAAAACCCAGATTATTCCCAAGCCACCAGTAACGGTTTATTTCTGTGATTATTTCTACATCTGAACCAGCATTTCTGCTTTCAGAAGAGCATTTCTTTTTTTTCCTTTCTCAACGCTTTGATTTCTGCTGAATGTTCATCCTAAAACGATGCTTCAGTGAATCATTCCTTGTCTCCCCAGTAATAATCCCAGTAATAATCCCAGTGACAGTTCCCCATTCCCACCAGCTTGCTTGGGAGCGATGGAGGCCATGTGGAGCCTCCTCCTCACAGGCAGCCAGGCTGCATTCCCCACAGTCTGTACTCTCTCATTTTCTATGCATTTCCAGATCCAAAACCTTCTGTTTTCTTTCCCTTGTTTGCTCTTGGCAGCTATTGGCAGGAGACATCCTCTTAATGATCTTTTTCTGGCCTTCTAGACGACTGCTCAGACTTCTCCAGATCTTTCATTATTAACGCAGAAGCCCTGTAAGTCACTTTTAATGGTCTGTGCAATTTTTATTCCTTAGCAGGAGATGTCACCTCCTCCATATGGATATATGTTTATTAATATAAAGCCTTAATTTCATTTTGCCTAGTGAGGATAATCAGGAAGGGTCTCCTGGCATGGATTACACCTCGTCCTGGTTCATCCCCCAGTCCAAAGGCAATCTTTGTCCTGCTCTGCCTGGTTTTCCTTCTCCTGGAGTTGCCAAGGCACTGAGTGAGGTCCCTGAGCAGGGTCCTGCCACCCCCTGCAGCCACAGCTCCACATCCTCAACCACTGCTGCTTCCATTCCCCTTCCCAGGCGTTCATTACCTACTCTCAGCTGTTATTCCTGGAATTTCTGGAATTCCTGGAATTTCTCCAACCTCCAGGTCTGTTCTGACTGGGCACAAAAGAAGGATGGGTCCTTGGTGTGGGAGGACAGGATGTGCAACGAATGCCAACAGACGCAGGTTTTGTGTGTGACAATTTGCTGTTAAGGCTCAGCTTTCAGGAGCAGCACATCCTCACTCACAGATTCGATGGGGAGACTTGGAAAACAGGCCCAAAAACCCACTGTTTACTCCTAAAGAGAAGTGTTCTCATTTCTTTCCTATAACCAAGGGGCAATTGTCCATTTATTTCATTAAACGTTCTCCTGCTGTACAAATTGACTCCCATTTTTCTTTTAAATACATCCTCTGAGTCTCAAGATGGAGTTAAATAATAACAAACACCACAGAAGAAATAGAAGCCATTCCCAGTGCTATTAGATGAGATTTCTGTTCTTCCAGTCGAGCAGGAATTGTTTTCTCTTGTCTCTTTTATAACTCCTCCATGTATCAGGAGACTTCTTCTGTTTAGCAATTAGCACTAAAGTTGCTGTTACCCCTTCTGTAGCCATGATTTCCATCTTTTCTTTCCTCATTTACCACATTTCATCTAATTTGTCAGTGGAGAAGGAAACAGAGATACTCCAGCACATGAAAGGACAAAAAGTGACTGAAAATTTGTGACACTGAGGTACATACAAGTCCTGCTGGAATCTCACAGCTGTCCTTCATTTTTACCCTTTTTGTTTTTTTTCTTAACAAGGTGGCCCATAAAAGAGTTTAATCATAGCAACATAGCCCATTTCACCCACTTTTACAGTTAAACTATGCTTAGTGACAAGCCACCAAACATTATGGGCAAAATTTATCTTCCCAGATGGTGAATTTTGCAGTACAGATCAGAGCAGCAAGGCCACAAATTCATCTCCAGTGTCACAAGCATTTCATCGCACTCATGTAGAGATCAGCTGTCAACAAAGGCAGCAAGAGGAGTGGCAGGCACAGCAAAGGCACTAAATGCACATTTCGTCCCCAAATTCTGCCCCTTGACACACCCCTGTCTTTCACTGACACAGGAAAAGCAACAAATGTATTTTATTTAAAGCACAGCACCACTAGAGCTCCACCTGAAATTCAAGTTGTGGAATGAAAACACCCAACCAAGACTGAGCTCAAGCCAAGCAAAACCAGTTTGGACTGATGGAAAGGGACTGGAAGTGATGGCTGGAGCTTCACAGACAAGCTGCAGTGTCACCCTGACTGGGAGGACAGGGGATGTAAGAATTGGGTTTCTCTCAACACAGCACACTGCTGAATCAAGGAACTGCTTCCAACGGCGTTTCAGTCTCCAGGCTTGGTTAAGAATCACAGATTTCACCAAAACAAAAAAGAAGCAGCTCCCATATGAGAATTGAAGTCAGTTCTGTTAGGAAAAATCCAGCATAAAATAAAATACTATGCAGCACAGCATGAAATAGTAAAGAGGTGCATAAAATTGAGCATATCTGCTCCTTTGCATCCTGTCAGAGCTCAGGGCTGGCATCAAATGCTGTGCTGAGAATGACTTGGTTTTGATCTATCCTCTCCTATGAGCCAGACCCTGCAACACTTACAACAGATATGATTAAAAACTATCAGTTACATTAGGCAAAAATATATTTCCCAAGGCAAACATTCACTTCAGTGTATTTTTCTCTGGCTATAACACACAGAAATTCTATGTATATAAGAACCTTCTGGGTTTTCACAGACATTAGCATTGAGCAGAAAAACAGGGAAAGATGGTGAGGGAAACTGAATAAATTAGATGTAGGCACTGTAGTGCTTGTATTTCCCTCAGCATCATTCCCTGCCTTCCATGGAAACTTCAGCTGGGAAATCTCTCCATGGACCCAACAGATATTCAAAATAATCACAGCAACAGTTGCAGGTGCTCTTTCCATTCTAAAGGACAGGTGAACCACCAGCAGAACTGCATTCTGCCTCTCACTTTAGCATTCAGGGTAAATAAAAATACTTTCAGTTTCTCTGGTGAAAAGCACAATGCAAGCAAAGCCAAATAAAAGCCCAGACAGGCTAGACTACAGAGAGCCAAGAGTGAATTTTCCAAGGAAATGTTTCTGGGCACGTAAAACATGCTGATTTATTGTAACAGAAACATTTCCTGGAGATGAGCAGATTCCCTACACTTCAGTGAAGGAAATCCCCATGGAAACCTGACTGCCTTCCCAGCAGCTCAGGAGCACTGAGATGGATGTTCCACATGTGGGGAGAACATCTGGCAGCTGGAGCCACGCAAATCCCACGGGCTGTGGGACAAGGGGAGGGCTCAGCAGTAGCCAGGCTCTTCCTTGTGGATCATCCTGGGGCTGCTCCCTCATTTTCTGCTTCCCTGAAAACCCAGGTTGGTCACTTGCTCAGTGCTTCCAGGAGCTTTTGCTTTGCTTTTGAAAGACAGCGTCTCAGAAGTGTCTCTGCAAGAAGTTTTTGGTTATTTCCTGGCCAGCAGAAATATCAAAACTTTACCCTTGCACTGTTTGTTAAATGCTATTTTAGAAATTCCAGTGGAAAGAAAACATCCTGGGTTTAGGTTGTCTCTAATACCTTGGGAATTTTATCTGTGGTGTGGGGAAGAGAACAAAACCCTGAGAATTAAGAGCTGATGTTAAATCCTTGCAGAGCCTTAGGCAAATTCCATAATCTCTCTGCTATAGCAGCGAGGATCAATACATGCCTGCTGAAACCCCACTGCTCCGTGAGGCCAGCCCAGCTACTGACAGTGGATGCTGGCCAGATTCATATTTAACAAATTAAAAACAGTAAATCCATGGAAAAGCACGGATAAGTTGTGTTTAAAGGAAGACCCTTCCTGACCCAAACCTTTTAAAGTTTGGTTAAACCTCATTATATTTCTCACACACTTCCCCCCCGTTAGCAGCGCTGTGCTGTGAACCACTTGTCCCCATTCGGGCAGCAATCTGCAGGTTTATTAATATGCATGTGCTATTTCACAAATGCTGGATGATTTGAAAGTGCTGCATAAGGTTTGCTGTCTGTTTCCTCAACATCTGTCCCCAAAGTGCACTTCTGTCATGTTCTGCTCCCATCGTTCTCGGATCAAGAAGTTGGACGTGAGGCAGGAATCTGCTCTGAGGTTTCCTTGCACGGGCTGCAGCTCCTCCTTTCCCAAGGGTCTCACATCCTTACAGCAGATGACACTTTCCAATTACCTTTTGGCCCTTTTATTCCCCCGGTTTGGCTCACATTTCTCTCTGAATTTGGTCCCTGTGCAGCTCTGAACCCAGAGCCTGACAGCTAAGGACAGAACAAGTACGCAGCACTAACCCTCGGGGTGGTTGGAAATGCCTGAATTCTCCTATTGCAGGCAGATTCGCAAGGAAAGGTCAAAGAGAGTCCCCAAACTTAAAAACTGGAAACAAGCAGTCAAAAGCTTGAAGAAGCAGGATGGGCTAATCTTACAGGAAAACTGAAGACAACTTGCAAAGTTTGGCCCCAAATCCTGGCTGTGCCAAAGGATTCCTACACAGGTTGAGCTCATTTTCTTACCTCTCAGCTCCCCTCTGTATAATGCAACAAAAGGGTTCTCACCACATTTTACCTGTGCAAATGTAGCCCATGCATTTTGGAAAGAGGATGACAATAAAGTCACTAAAAACAGAGGAAACTTCACCAAAGAAACAGAAAACCCTCCTGGCAAACTCTTTAGCAAAACACATCGCAGCAGTAACTCTGGCTGACTTACAGAGGCAGAATTTAAGAGGCAGAATTATGACTAGAAGTAAACAGAATTAAAACAAAAAATAATCAAACATTTATAGCCCATACTTTAAAATCAATGCCCATGTTCCAAAAAGTGTCATCCACACAGATAATTCAAGACTATTTACAGTTTTCCCCTGTTGAAGAGGAAATGCAGGAGTTCTCTCATGAAAACACTAAATATAAGCAAAGATTTACACCCAGCATTGATGTGCCCCTATTTGTTTTGCATACAACACTTTAAAAATTCTCTTACCTTAATACAAACTGGTCTGCCAGCGAGTAATCAGCCAGGAAGACATGGAAGGTCACAATGTCACCCTCTCTGACTGGGCTGAGTGGCAAGTGAATAATGATATTTTCATCCACCCTCAGCGAAGACTGCTTTAATCTGTCTTGATTTGGGTAAACAACGATGCTACCAATCCTCTCCATAGCTGACAATGCTTGGTGTTCATTCTCTTCACCTGCATGGATATTGTTTTCCCATTTTGCATCCTCTGGAGAACATTCTCCATCCACTGCATAAATCTTATAGAAGAGCTCCACGGTAATCCCTTCCAGGGAGGTTGCTTCCTCTGAAACCAGGGGTGGTGGGGAGCTGAACCAGGTGGGAGACAATTCCAACTCCACAACACATAATCCTAGGTGGCCTGTCAACCTGCAGCTGGCCACCACTTCTCTGGACTCCAGGAAAGCAAACATCTTCACACAAGGCAGCATCTCCTCAGAGTCGTAGTCATCCCAGTCCTTCCCCGCAATATAGAACAAGGTTTGGATTTTAGGTTTGTTGGAATAGATTGAGCTGTTGATGATGTGGGATTTTAATTTCCAATTAAAAGTGAATTTGTTTGTGAAACCAAAAGATGCAGAAGTCAGCATGAGGTCCAAGGGAACGGGCTGTTCAACAGAAAAGGGTCCATACGTGGCATTTAGGACAGGTGGCTGTTTGGCTTTGTATATAAAGAATGAATCCACCCTAGACTGCAAACTGGAGTTCCTCATGATATCCTGGTTGGCTTCTTTGAGGAAGAAGAAAACATCAGCATTGGAGATGTGAGGGCTCGCAGGGAGATAGGTTGGCAGGTTTGAGAATCTCTGGATGCTGTCCATGATCCCTCCTCGGCTCTCCACCACTGCAGGCCAAAGAGAAAAGAGAAAGACAACTCAAATGTTTGCTTAGCATGGCCCTCAGTTTCTGCCAAAAGCAATGGATCACAGGAGATCAATACTGCTGGCCACAATTATGGAACAATCTGACACAGGTAGCCTGGGATAACACTTTTGTTCAAAGCTCAGGCTGGAAAGTTGCATCAGCCCTGCAGCTCCCTTTCCACCTTCCCCAATCTGTTATCTGCTTGAAAGCCATTAATCAACTGCTGGCTACCACAAAGAGAGGATTGATTGTCCAGATCCCAAACTAACTTCCAAAACTTTTTGCTGGCAGTCTATATTTTTTTTCTTTTATCATCAGATCAAACTTTCAGGTTCTTCTCAGCCATGTTTCAATGTGCCTAAGAAACTGGCATATTGAATATTAGTGGCAGTAAAACAGAACAGTTTAAGCAGTAAAAACTGAACATTTTCTTTAATCTACCATCACTAACACACAGAGCAATGGGGGTTGAACATCTGCATCACTCCCAATCCATTCTGCCAGGTCAGCAGCTTGGAAGTTAGTGAGAACCTGATAAAAGTTTCACATTCTTGAAACCAAAACTTTTCACACTAAAATATATGGGGTTTGATAGAGGTCTCAGTGGGATGGATTTATGGGCAAGGGTGAACTTGGGAGAAGGAGAAATCCTTTACATACAGAAGGTTCTCAGACACTTAGAAGGATTATTTTGGTTTAATTCCTGAGGAGAATGAAACACATTTGGAAACCACAGAAATTTCTCTACAACACCATGGTCAATCCTCCAGCCAGCACTGAGCGATTTTTCCCAGGAAAGAAAAGATTCCAGAGGGAGGCAGGGATCAAGCAGACATCTTTGGTTTGGGCTGATCTCTAATTAATAGTGAGAGATATTCTGGGCTGTGATTCTACCAGAAACAGTGGCTCTCTCAAACTAACAGTTCTTACACTCCAGCAAAAAGCCAGTGAATCCAAGCTCCTGGGACTGCCTC
Source organism: Phylloscopus whistleri (assembly GCA_017589585.1). Classification (NCBI taxonomy): domain Eukaryota; kingdom Metazoa; phylum Chordata; class Aves; order Passeriformes; family Phylloscopidae; genus Phylloscopus; species Phylloscopus whistleri. Next base: position 2,117,407 of record JADMLD010001062.1, on the reverse strand, counting down.
AGAGGAAACAAACAGAAACCCAAGGAATTAAAATGCAGCAGTTCCATAATGCACAGAGATAACAAAGGCACAATGACAGAGCCTAAGGTCAAAGCTCTCGTTGTCTCTCTGAAGCTGAGTGGTGATTTCAGTGTTTGTCAGGGCTGGGGAGAGCAGATACACAACACACAAACAATTACACCTGTTCAAGCCAGATGACTCAGATACTTGCAGGCACAATTTAGCAGAGATAAAAGCTCTAATATTTAAGCTATTTTTTTTTTCAGGTTGTGTATTTTTAAAGCCTACATTTATCAAAGAGAGATTCTAGGGCAAACCCCATCCATTTGACTTTGCCTGGCTCTTATTCTCAGTTGAAATTCTGGTCATTTGTTTTCTGATAGTTTGATATTATCTGCACTTGTTTAAATACCTCTCACTTCACCACAATACTTTTGCTGTATATTTATTTGTGTCAAGGGGTTTTTTCAGCCATTGGAATACTCTTTGTGGGAATGAGCAAACACGCAAAAATATACAAAAGCAGGCAAAAAAATTCTCAGCAGGAGACACTCTACCAACAATGTCCTCTCTCACCAGGGCAGGTGGGGATCAGGTCAGGGTTTTTACCAACAATCTCCTCTCTCACCAGTGCAGGTGGGGATCAGGTCAGGGTTTTCCTCTCAGCTCCACAAATGCAGCCCCACCCAGGTGTCCCCTGCCTTGCTCTCATCATAAACACCAGCCCAGCTCTGGAACACACCAACACAGCAGAAGAAACCCAGGGGATGAGAAACTGGCAGTGACATCACACATGGGACAAGCCATTTTCTTGTCAGGAAAATTGACCTTGGTCCTTCTCCTCCCCATCCTTCATCCACATGTGGCTGATGGGCAGTGGGTGCTCTCCCTCCCCAGGCAGAAAGTCACCAAGGGCTGTTTGAGCAGCCCCATTTCTGCCCAGTGTTTGATTTATAGGGCACTTTGACACGTCCTGCACTGAGCAACTCCCCAACTCAGGAGCAGAAAGTGAACTTTGATCCTGGGAAAGCTGAGGCAGGCAAGGAATGAAGGGTACTTTGCTAAAAATTCAAATGCAGGCAAGCCCCCTTCTGGATTAATTGTAAATAAATGGAACTCCATTTCAAAGCAATACTTTGAGAAGTTGCATTTATCATAACAACTTTGCAGCCCTACAGATAAGCAACCAAGCAGATAAGCAAGGAGCCAGAGCAGCAAGAGTACCCTCTGATTTCTGGAGCAAGAGCTAAAATCCTTCTCCCAAGGCACGCCAGGTTGCAGGGGAGATTTAAACACTGACATAGTTGCACTCCAAAAACAAGACAAGGCTTAAATGCATTTGTGTTTACATTACAGGACGCCCACACACACTTTATGCAGATATTTTATCTCTCTCAAGCAGTGATTTACAGGAAGTGTAAAAGGGATGGTTTTCCCTTTCCTCCATTTCATTACAGTGGCAACTTTTCAGTGCCTCTGCTCAAAACTGGTACGAGGGCTAGGATATCATCCCGCTGTAACTCAAACAAAATGAGATACAAATTTTGGCTGAAGGCTTATATGGGAAGCCATAAACATCAGCAGACAGGGCTGGGCTTTGTCCTGGAACCAGCCTGCAACAAAATATGATATCTGAATTTAGCAGCATTTTATGATGCTGTAGGAAGATCTAAAAAGAAATCCTTCATACCATGGCAGGCCAACACCCCACCTTTTTAATTCAGCACATCAGCACCACAGCATCAATCTCCTCACAGCAACAATCAGAAACCAGACACATTTGGAACTTTCTGGTGTGCAATAATGCCATGAAAAAATCACCTGCTCCTTTAATAAGCACTCCAGCAAGATCAAAGAGGGCAGAACATTAGACCAGAACGTGGGTTAGTTCTAATTAGGTACCAAAAGAGAACAAGAGCTGAGGAGAAGTAAGTGGAGACCAAATGAGCATCCCCAGAGCCCAGTGCTTTCTCATTCAGAACAGTCTGGTTTGCTCAGGCTGCTGGGGCACTGGGGGTGTTGAGGGGAGATGTGTGGAAATGACATACACTTGGATGTGAACTGAGACATTTGGTTGGAATTTTGGGAAAACTTTCCCCTTGTAACAGGTTCCCTGCAGGAGCTTTGCCCCTGGTCTGACACTCATTTGGATGAACCAACTACTGCCCCCCAGAGCAACAGGTCAGCTTTTAAAACATCATCACAGCAATTTTATCTTTAAAATCCTTCCCTCCAGAGCTGGGCAACAGCCCTCCTCATCCTGCAAACTCGGAGAGTACAGATGGAAAGAAAATACCCTTGTGCTGTTTCTGAGGCTCAGAGGGAGAGGAAAGCACCAGGCACAGGATGGAGCATGCAAAACTTGCACGTTTGCAATACTCTGATGCTGACCACCAGAGATGTCCCTTCCTGTCCTTACCCTGCCCAGCTCAGGCCTCAAACGAAGCTTCTGTTCTGTTCTCTTGATCTTTTTTTTATCTAACTGTAAAATTATCCATCATTTTTGGTTTTAATCTCACTTGACCCTGGACTGCCAGCACAAAAAGTGGCACAGGACTAAAAGAGATGCAAAGCCACAGCTGCAGGTCAGACTGTGAAATAAAAATCTGCTATCCATGGAACTCATGATTTCATCAAAGCTTGGATTTCATACCTTTTAATAAGAAATAAAACAAGTATCCTGCTGGAAGAGAGTGGTGGCAGTGGCAGGTCAGTGTTAAAAACAATGCATTTATTTTAAATTGTAGTAAGAGGAAAGTCTTTTTAAACCATCATTTTGTAGCTAAAAAGGAAAATAGCTCCTGATGGAATATAAATCCAAATTTCACATCTAAATCTTCTCTCTGCTTTAGCAAACTACTTAACAGGAGCCAAATCTTCCATAAGCCATCAGTAATTCTGAAGCTGGAGGTGCAAGGAACAACAACTGTTTAAAACTGCAACTCTTTCAATATCCTTTCTCTCTGAAAACAAACAAGAAGCCAACCCTGCACCTGTGGAAAAACTGTGAAAGTGTTCAAATTCATCTTTCCTGCTGCATCATCAGAACTGTAGAGCGAGCTCATCCAGACACTCCTCTTTGTAAAAGAGGAATAATTTCAAGTAATGTGGTGCCAGTAAGTGCTATGATGTTATCCATGACTCATAGAGGCAATCAATGGCTTGTCTGTGCAGGAGAAAAATCACCAGCCCCTCCCACCAGCCCTCACTGAAACACCATAAAGATCAAACTACACATGTACATTATTCCACTACAAAAATGGCTCTATTCATAATAATTGTTTTGTTCTGGAATTGCAGGCATGAGCCTTGAATAAAAACACACTGTATCCCAGAATAGGGTGTCTACACAAGGAAAGCTATCCTGGAACTCATAAATTATAAGCAAATAATTAATTCTGGACCAGCTGTGTAGGTCACTTTCTCTCATAATGCCAAGGGATGCTGGTCAGAGACCCCAGCCAGGAGAGTCAAGGTGAGTTGGCCTGGCTGGGAAAACTCTGACTCCTGAGCCTGGCAGGAAGAAAAGGAGGAGGATGATTACAGTGTGGAAGTCTGCTAGGAGCTTATTCATCATCTGAGCACTGTGAGTAGGCTAAGCCTGGGCTGTGCTTAGAGGATTCAGGGAGCCTGGATGAGCACTGTGCTCTCCCTGACTCACAGAAAATGCAATGAAATACCCAGGAAAGGAGGATGTCACTGTTTACTTCCTACATTCAGAGCCCATCCTGTGACTCATCTCCTCAGCTTTACATTCATAAGGAAAACGAGGAGAACCCTCCACAGTTCCCCCCCCCCCCGAGGGGCAGAATTCCATCACCCAACTAAAGCAGGAAAAATTCCATCACTTTCCATTCACAACAAGCCTTACTCCTTTGCTGCTTGGCTTGGTTATCCAGTGAACCTCACTGGCATAGAAAAGGAGCCACCACGACAATCAGTGTTCTCAGCTGCAACAGAATAATTTGAAAATACAAATGATGCTGCAAGAAAGAGTTAAGAAGTGCTCCCAGTGCATTTTTAACATTAAAGTCGGGCCAGAAGCTGTCAAGATATAAAAAATAATAGTGTGAGAAAAGATGATAAAATCCCTTAAATTTCTCATTCTCTCTTCTTTTATCCTACTTTGATGTAAGGATAGAACTTGATGTAGGACTTGCAACCAATTCACAGCCCTTACATTCAATCTTGATTACACATTTGTGGAGACAGAGATTTGCTTTGCAAAACATTACTGGGCCAGCAGCTTGTTTGGAGAGACAAGAAAAAGGATGCAATTAAAAAAAAAATCAACTTAATCCAAACATCTAAAACTGAAGAGAGGTTAATTAACTTTTGTTGGTTTGGGACAATGTCTCACATCCTTATCTGTGTCAAACCTCTGCTGCCCAGACTCCTCTGCAGCTGCACATTCTGGCCACTCTCTGGTGGAGCTGGCCCATCTCATGCCAGAGGGGCATCAAAGCCCAGCCACACTCCAAGCTCCCTGTCAGCAAATCAGGGAATGTCCAGAATCCAGCCACCCTCTCCCTGCAGGGTGAGAGGAGCCCTGGGAGGAGCCCATTTCCACCCAGGAACTCCAGCACTGGAGGTGGTCATGCAGAGCTCTGTGTGTCCAAGGGCAGAGCAGTCCTGCCACACCACAGCTCTTGGCTCCCTCTTCACTAAAGCTTCTCCTCCCAAAAGTTTTAGAGGCTTTTATTGCTCCCTCTGAACCTTGTACAGTGGGAAACACAACCAAGGCACCTGGTTTTATGGGCTGGAGTAACGGAGAAACCACATGCCTATGTTTACCCAGCACTGCTTCCAAAAAAGCTTTAAAGCAACATCTCTGGCCTCATAAATCTTTTGTCTACTAAAATACATTTTTAAGTGCAAAATTAAACCATGCATATGAATGAAATCCCTGATCAGGCCACACATTCAGCCATAAATTGTGTTTTTGTGCTCCAAAGCAAGGCAAGTGCTTTGCCTGCTTGCCACTGCCAGCAGATTAAGTTGGATGGTGAAGTTTCTGAGCTGGTGCTTTCTAGAGTTTTTTGCTTGCCTGCATTTTGCACAGTCACCCATACTGAAAGACATATGTGCAGCAAGGCCACCTACAGATAGTAATAAAACCGTGCTGTCTGAAAGGCTGCCTATAAATCTTATTAAAGTAATCCCTTCCCTGAACCCAGATTATTACATTCACCTTTATGGTAGAATAAAAATTAATTTTCTCAGCTATAATAAGTGTATGATAAGAAGGCATCGCTTGGGACTAAATAAAGATTATAATTAACTCCAACTGAATAAATCTAAATTTAGCTTGGACTAGCAATTGGCTTTCATGCATTTTCCTCTACGACTGAGTGAATAGGTACAGAAGGATTAGCATCCCATGCCAGTTCCAGCACTGCTGTCACAGAAAGGACTGGGACAGTGTGTAATCCAATACCCAAAAGGCCTGAAGATTAATTCAGGATTCTCTATCAGCAAAAGTTTGGAAAACTGGAGGAAAACAAAAAGGCTCAAAATTGCCATTAGCCTGGCGAGGAAAACGTGAAGTGTCAGACTCCAGAGGGAATATTGCTGCCTCTGCTCCCCAAATCAGGGTTTGGCAAAGGCAGGAGCTCTGCCCAGGCTGCTGAGAGCACATTTAGGGGAAGCACCAGCTGGGACTGCTGGATCTTGCTCTTTCCAAGCATCTTTTGGGTGCTGTTGGAAAGGGGCTGCTGGGCCAGGTGGGTCTGTGCCCTGACCTGCTGCAAAACAAGATGCCACAACATCAAACAAGGACATTCAAGCAAACAAAGTGGGCTGAAGTAAATGCATCAGACAAATATGCAGAGTTTACCCTGACTTTTTGTTTAGTTGAAAATAAAAACCCTTAGAGCAGCACTACACCCAGCAGATTAGAGATTTATCCTGTTTCAAGGAAACAAGGCTCTTCTTACAAAGAGTTGAGGAACTGCCTTGTTAAGCCACTGCCTCATTTTTTGTGTTGTCTGGGAAAATGATTGTTAACAGTGTTATTGCTGGGAAGGAGGAGGTTCATCAAAATGTATTTGTGTATTTATCCTCACCAGGGCACAGCGTGCAGCCCGAGCAGGAAAGCTCCTGTGCCACCTCCTGCTCAGCATTCCCCGAGTTACAGAACAGAATTTCTCCCCATATCACAGCAGCACAGCCAAGGCCAGCTTGGTACAGACCCTGACAAAGCTGCTTTGGCTGCCCACACCCCAGAGCAGGCAGGGTGCTGAACAAAGGGAATCCCCCAGGAGCTTTCTCATTTGTTGTGGCTCAGGATGCTCTGCTGGCCTGATCACTGGCCTAACTTGCCTTTTTAGTTTCGATCAGGGCTGTTAATACAGTGGTTAAAAGTCACAGGCTGCTCTTGGCAAGTTCCTCTGCATCTCTTACACAACAGCAACGGGGAAATTGTCCTGCCACTTACAATTAGAGACATTAGTACAGTGGCTAAAGGTCACAAATTCATCAGCTGAAAGAACTGAAGGACAGAGCTACTATTGCAAGTTAAACTGAAGTTTAAAAAACACCTGATTATCCACGGAGGGGTTTTGTTCTGGTTACCTGGAGAGAAAAAACAACTGCTAATGCAGCTGCCAGCACTGACAACCCCTGTGCATCCCTCCTGGCACCTGATAAATAAGGTTTGTCACGGCCACTGGAGGTTCTCATTGCTAAAAAGAAGGTTAGGAGAGGGCTCCCTACCATTACCCAAAGCAAAACTCATTTTCCCTCAGAGATATTTCATGAACAACAGAAAATGAATACATGTATGGGAGTGTGTGGATATATTCTCCAAATAACAGAGAGGCTTTACAAGGCAAACACATTCACTAAAGGCACCAGGTGATTGCAAAAGTAAATCTTTTAAATATATGCTCCAAACCATTAGCCAACTGTGAAATATTTGTATTCTGTGTCAAAACACCTACATGTCACACAAAGCCAAGAGACTGACAGGAGAAAGGCCAGGATTTATGTTAGATGAGGTCTATCTGTCATGGAGATAGGAAAGCTGAGAGAAAGTCCTTTTATTAAAATCACTCTCTGCCTGCAGATATTGATCTAAGCAGCTGAGGTTGGACAGCAAAGTGAGTCCCCATTTCTCAGAAAGTTCCTCTCTGGCACAGCAGGAAAGGAGTGGGGTAAATGAGCTCACCCCCTAGCAAAGGCACCTCAGAAGGATGGGCAGGGAACAAGGGGCACTGCTATGAACAGCATCCCACAACACCATGGCACAGCTGCCTTCCAGGAACCACAAAGTCCCTCTCAACTCCTCTCCCCAAATTTTCAGGAAGCCTATTTTGCTCCCCAAATCCCTCAAGCAGGTTGCCATTACTCCCAGATTGAGTTCAGCATTAAAACAATGCAAAGAAACATAGTGCTGAATGCATTTCTTGCATTCCCATTTTAAGGAGCAAATGTCATTTCAAAGGGATCCTTCCCTAAATCTGCTTCAGCATTTTCCATTTTTCCCCTAAGCAATACTTCCTCCCCTGGTTTGGGCTGATCCCTCCCCCTCAGTCTCTGGAGGACACAGATTTTTGTCTGTGCTTCTCTTTACAAACTCCAGCTTGTGACTGTAGTCAGTGGCCTTGAGTATCACACCTAAACCCAAAACAAAGGAAATGAACAGGAATTTCTACATATTACAGACTTTCTGCATGCCTACATCCACGGGTTACACAGGTATATCAGTTTAGGGCACTTCTGATTCTCCCCATGTAAGCATCTCTCTTTGGAGATATTGGAAAATTTCTTTCATGAGCTGAAAATTACAGGATATTAAAATGCAGATTCTCCAGAGGCACTGTCAGAAAGCAGGAAGGTTGGTCCAAAGCCTGTCTCCAGAACAATGAGCTTTCACTGGATTCTCCAGCCTTTTATTTCAAAGCTCTTGGAGGCAAGGAGCTCTGAACTGACGGGCCCAAAGAGCAGCGTGAAACCACAAAAGCAGCTTACAATAAACCCCCTGTAAAGTTATTAAGGACACAGAGATGCCTTGAATGCAGAGAAAATCCTCTGTCTCACCGGCACACACCCGTGTCCCACTGTGACTGTAATCCCAGGAGGAGCCTGTGCCACGCATGGCCCTGCTGGGGACCAGGATGAGACAGAACAGACACCCACAGCAAAGGCCGGGTGGGGCAGCAGCCCCACAGCTCTGAGTACACAGCCTGAGCACTGGGAGCAATTCTCCTCTCACTCCCCATTTCTGCTGGATCACTCACAGGGATCCTGACCCTGGTTTTTTCAGCCTTCTGATATTCTACTTTTAAGATAAAGTTTCTCATGAAATTTCCACGTAAACGATGATTGTTTTGCGTTCCTTTCTGTAAGAGGAGAGAATTGACGAACTGTTGGATTAACCAGTGTAGTTAGAGAAGACAATTCTCTTCGTCCAATCCATGGTCACTGCTAGAATTCTATAAATGTTTAAGTCTGTAAATAAACTGCCCCTTTTTTTGCCTTGGACATCCCAGTGTGTGAGTGTCATTCCTTTGTGTCGTATTGCGACAGACCCTGACCAGCCATGCAGATTTTGGGCACTGTTAGTGTGGGCAGTTAAACTCCTGGTTAAACCTCTGCACTGTTTAGCTCTGTGGAAAGAAGGCAGCTTTCCCTTCGGTCTCCCTGCTGAACTCCTGAGGTGCAGGCAGTTGCCTCCAGCAAGATCTGTGTCCCCATCCTGCAAACACACACGCACAGAGATCGCTCCAAGTGTGTGCAGCCTGGCTGGGTCAGGGAGTTTTCCCACTGGGAAACTGAAGCACAAGCTACAAAGTTCCAGGGCAAAGACCTGTGAGGTCATGCAGCCTTTTAGCTGCTTCCAAAAAAAAAAAAAAAAAGCTCCATGGCTTTAGAGATTCCCCACTATTAGTTCAGAGATGTCTGGGCCTTTTTTCTCGGAACCCAGGCTTCAACCTGCACTTAGCATTGCTCTCACCAGCAGCCAATATTACACTGAGCAGACTCCCAGAGCAATATGTGCTCTCTGACTCCCCCAGGAGCAACCACACAGGCCTGATTCTGCAGTTCAGACATCCCTGAGTTACCAATTCATGTCTGCCTCTCAAGGAACAGCACATGAAAACACAAATCCTTCCTTTCTAATGACAGCCTGTTTCTTTTCCCCTGCCCAAAATACCCAGAACAAAAGTTTCTGGTTTGTCTCAGATTTCTTAATTCAACATTTTATTTTTGGAATGACAACAGCCTGGAGCAACTCCATTAATTTGCATTCCGGGTGTGATTGCTGACCTGCTCCCCTGCTCCCTGAAACAGCCCTGCTCAAGCACAGCCCGGCACCAGAACAAAGCACAACTCCTCATGCTCGAATGCATTATTTTACTTTATGAATACACAACTGACACATTTTACAAATTTACGGCAGCTGCTGTCAGAAAGGACAAAACAGCCCTCCCCCGGTGGTGCTTTTCCCTCACTACAGCAATCAAAGGCTGCAGCTTGTCACTCACACGTGGAGAACAGCTCCTCTCGGGCCAGCACCGGGAGCCTCACCCAGCGCTCCTCGGGCGTTTGCTTCTCCCTCTGCTGCCCATTCGCAATTTAGAGTTTGATTTTCTAAGCACAGTGAAAATCCCCAGTAGCTCTGGAGGAGGCAGTTCAAGGAGATCTTGTCAAAATATTTGTGTGTAAAGAGAGCGAAACCTTATTGTGACTTTCGTGCTGTGAGGCACCAAGCACAGTTACCTTGCTCACAGACAAATATTAACTTCCAGGCAAAGAATAAAAAACTCTTGAGCAAAACCCAAATCTGGATGAGGTCACACTTGCTGTGTGGTTCACTCGTGTCAATGTATTAATGCAATAAAAGATAATGAGCATTAGCTGACAGCATTTTCAACCTCTCCAAGAGTCAAGAGGAGTAAATTACAGCAGATTTGAGATTGCCTGAGAAGGCAAAAAGCTGGATCTAATTCTTTTCTCAATGACAAGGGAATTACAAAATTGAGTAGGAGTCACAGGACATCACTATCACAGCCTGGGCACCGCATTTGGGTGTGCTGAGAATGCAGCTCCTCACAGCTCAGCATCAGCATCTGCCCATTTGAAAATGCCATCATGGGCAGTGACAGGGACAGCAAAAGAGCCATGTTCACCTTCTGCTTCCTGGCATCACCTCTAAACCTCTGTGTGGAAACATCACAAGTGCAGTTCAAGTTTGAGTCAATTCAAGTTCAAGTCAGATCTTATTACATCCAGTACTGCTCACCTACCCACAGCCTAGAGAATGGAATTCTGCAGAAATTCAGCATCCAGGTCACTTCAGCATTCTGCTTTGTCTGGCATTTGTATCTAGAGCCAAGCACATAATTCACACTGCATAATTTATCCATGGGATTTTGCCCATGGAACAGCCAAAGCAGATAACAATTTCTTCATACTTATTTATTTTTTAGAAAATTCAGTCAACTTCTCTGCTTCTGAACTCTGCAAAAAGATTATGAAGCTCTGGTTTTACTCTTCCAGAGCTTGAGCTCTCAGCTAGCTGTGATCAGACAGATTAATTCACCTCCTGTTCAGTCTTCTGCCTTTAGCAATTCTTGTTTCCTGAGTGGAGGGATATGTGTACAAGCACTAAATCTCAAACATGCTATTCTAACATTTGGATTCCATTATCCTAGAGATAACATATAATCCTATAATGATATGTAATAAATTAACATTTAATCTCATATCAGAGAGTTCAAAGGTATCAGAGCCAGCTGGTGCTAAAATAAGCATTTGCTGGAGGCTGCAGGACTGGGAGCTGAGGATGAGATGTAAGATCTGAGCTGCTCTGACGCTTTGGCTTGGCAAGAGTGGTTGGCAAGGAAAAGATTGAATAAACCCTGGGCACAAAGGGGACCAATCTCTGAAACCACCCAGCCTGTGCCCATTCCCTTCAGGGAAGCCCTTTCAGGCCCTTCAGCAGCAGGAGAGGAAGACTTCCCCCCAGAGAGCTGACAAGCAGGGAAGGTGATCAGCACACAGTGCTGCCCAGGGGATTTGATTCAGTGCTTCACTCATTCCCTGGTTCTCAAGGTGCCTTGAGATGTGACGAGGCTGGGAACAAGCACCCAAACCAGGGCTGGGTTGTCTCCAGCTGCAGAGAACCACAAAAATCCAATTCTTCCCCTTGGCCCTCCCTTATGCACATGCAGAACTGGTGGAGGATGTACAGTTTCAGCACAGAGAAGACAAAAATGATTTTTCATTTTATTTCCCTCTCACATGCCTTCATCAGAGAGCTAATACACCAACCACTGCCCAATCTTCATTAACAATGACAGCTGTTAATAAAGTTTTATCCATAGAGACTTCCTTATTAAATGCACACAGTGAGTCTGGTGTGAGGGATTTGTTTCTCTGGAGACAGGCACAATTAAACCCCTGGGAGAAGACACAGCCTCCTGAGCCAAACGAGGCACTGATGATTACTGAGGGCTGCTGACCCAAAAAAAGCAGAGAGAAACCCCAAAGTCTGACTGGATCCCAAAGTCCCTCCAACCTCCACCGAGCCCAGAATTCACTGCTAGGGGAAGGGGATAAAGAATTGTCTTTATCTTCCCAGGTGCTCCCTGTGCCTCTCCCTTGTCCCAGCCATGCCCATGGACTGGTGCATTTTTCTGGAAAGCTGAAGACATTAATCTTTGTTCATGGGCAGCAACAGCAGAAAAAAAAAATATATTGGCATCAGTCAGATTCAGCTTTTGTCTCTGAATCCAAAGACACACTTCACTGCTCCATCTCAGATGGAACACAGTGTAAAAAGAAGACTCTCAGATAGCCAAGAGAGGCAAGAATGCATCAGACACAACAGTATCTTAAAATCTTGTCAATTCTCTCGTTAGTTTTTAGTGAAGACACATCAACTTCAGTGCCAAATTAACTTGAAAGCAAAGGCAGATTAAAAAAAAAGGGAAAAAAAAAAAGAAAATTAGACAGGACAGCCAATAAAAATATACAGTGAGAGGAGTTTCACAACTTGACAGTGACCGCAGTTCTGTATCTGAAGAAAACTTAATAAATAAAAATAACACAAAAATTTGAAGTGTTACAGAGTTATCTTTGCTCTGGCATTTAACACACATTTCTATTACCCTTTCTCGATTAGCCAAATGAAGATCAATGTATCTATAAAACTCAATGACATGTTAATGCAAACCTTAAAAAAGATAAAATGCCTTTTATCTCAGTCTTAGGAAAACCTAATAAAGAATTAACAGTCCATGAAGCTATGGAATTTCACTCAAGGCTTTACTTTATGCCAGGACTTCCTACTCCATTATTTTTTAATGGACAGGTTTCCCCAGGCTTTGGGACATGTCAGTACAATTGTACATTGCCATTAAAACTGGTCCTGTATTTTCCTTCAGAGCTGGGATGGGAACTGCACTGTAGAATGTGCACTTAAAATACACACAACACCCACAATGGAGCAGAAGTGCAAATCTAGAGCAAGTGTTAAATAAATATGGGAAAAATCGTAAAAAGTAATGATCTTGATAATGGTCTGACAATTAATGAATTTATGAGGTAAAACTTCCACCTGCAGGATGAGCACTTTGGATCAGAACTCATTTGGAACATCAGCATTTCAAATACCCACAAGAAGCAACTGCCAGGAATCTACTGAGGTGACACTGCGTGTTGAATCCTTAAAGGGAAGCAGACAAATATTAATCTAGGACTTTGCTCCAGGTTGGTTCTCAGGATTGACAAGCCTTCAGTGAGTGACACAGGGAGCTGGGATCCAAAACAGCCCCAGGCTCGGTGGGAAACTGGTCCCATCCGAGTTCCAGCTACGCTTATTTCTACTGACAAACACACAGCAGCAAGACCAGAAATCTCAAAGGCCAGCACTTCAAAAACATATCAAATCCAGCACTTCTGTGCTCATTTATGAAGTTGCTTGTTCTCCAAAGGGCCTGAACACCTGCAGCTCCCACTGAAACCAAAGGAAATGCAGGTGCTTCCCACGTCTGCTAATTGAGGTGGGCTTGTCCTGGATGCCCAGGAAGGGACCCACTCCTTTCAGACACCCACGGGTGCTCCTGAGGCCGCAGTGCCCAGCTACAGCAGGATGCTCGTCATGGGGGAACGTGCCAAGAGAGGCACAACACGGAGCCTCAGCTCAGATACACTTCAAGGCTGACAGGTTTGGCCTTGTGAATCAGCACAGGGAGGAAAGAGACAGCAGTAGGCAGGAAAAACACTCCCAAGGAAAAGCAGGAGGCACCAGTCCAGGAGGGAGCAGTGAGCAAAGAGGAGGTGGCAGGAGCAGAAGTGAAGCTTGACTGTACAACTCACTATTGCCATTAAAAAAAACCCAAGCCATCAGTGATTGGTCCAGAAAGCTAAAAGCCTCTTTGAAACCTTTCTTTCTCCTCTGGGATGAGGATGTCTTGCCCTTAACCCAGCTGGGTCAGGTAGAAAAGCTTTCCTGCCTCAAAGGTCCCTCCAGCACTGCATTCTCCCCCAGGAGCTGCACTATTTGTACCAAGTTTACCTGGGACCCTCCTCACCTCCCCTCCTACCCCTGCTTCCCACCCTGTGTTGGGAGAACAGCTGCTTCTCCCAGGCACTCTGAGATTAATTATTCTTGGCTCTTCAGCACGGTGCCTTGATCTGGAAAATTTATTTAGATAACTTCTCAGGCAGCATATTTATCTGCTGGCCTCAACATCTGCCCGAGCATAAAAGTCAACATCTGACTGATGACAAATGTCGTGCCAGTTGGGTAGAGACTGTCCTCTGCCAACCTCACCACCCCTGTTCTGGTAGACTTGGGTCTCATGGCAAGGAGCCTGAGTGTGTTCCCTTCTTCCTCCTTGAGGAACAAGCACAGGTCTCAGCCAGAGTGAGAAATCAGGCACGGGACAAGAGGAGAGGGCACCTTGTCCCATCAGGACACAGGGACAGGCTGTATTCAGCCCTCAGGAACAACAGCACTGCTCTGCCAGTCAGATACAAAGAGATGAGACCAAATTTGGGACAAGAAGAATGATCCCAAACACAGCAGGTGGGGAAACCCACACCAGCCCCATTTCTGCTGTGCCATTCAGGCTCCCCCAGCACCCACACTGTCCCATCACCACATTCCAGCCCAGGGTGAGGAGCTGTCCTGTTGGGAGAGGATGGGAACAAGGCTCATGTCTTGAGCCACAGGCATTTCTGCCTCTCCATGCGTGGATATGGAATAACAACCCTGGATGCATCTCCCCCTGTAAATTCAGTTGCTGGCAAAAAAGCTCATTTTGCCATCTTTACTCACCCATCCTCTCATACACAACAAGGACATTTGGATCACCAAGGTGGGATGTTAAATTAATCAACAGGAAGCACTGCCTCCCAAAGGCAGCCTATTCCAGATCCATTCCTGGCCAATCTTCAAGCAATGTTCTTCTACTCATACAGAAAATGTGTAAGAACTGCAAACACAAGAAAATACTGCTCTGTGCAGCGGGGTTCAGACCACTGTCCTTTGTTGCTTGACGTGGAAAATTCCATCACCAGACCCCATCTGACAAAAGTCCCTTCCATGAGCCACAATTTTCAAGAATTCTTATAAAAGCCTATTGCAACCTTGGAAAAACCAAAGAAAGTGTAGAGAAATAAAGACTTAATAAAAAGCAAAAAGTCCTAGCCCTTCCCTTTTAAACACACCCTCGGAACCTCACCATCTCTGCTGAATTTTGGGTGAAACTTAGAGCCAAATATTTCTAGGCAGCCAAGTGTAAATGACCCTCCCTTTTGATGTCACCCTCCTGGCCCTCAGTGCCAGGCTGGGCAGACAGAAACATGAAGATGGAGGGTGAATTAGCTCAGGAGGGGGAAGCTGTCAATCAAAGCTGCTAATGCAAGACCACAGCAAAACTTGGTTTTAACCTCAGCAGTGACCACCTGTCACAGCTGGCACTTTGCTTGTCAGTGACCTGCTTTCAAAAGCGAGGATGCTGCACAAGTCTTCCTGAAACTCAGCAAGGAAAAATGCACCTGTCTGCTGGACAGCCAGCAAGGCTTCCCAAAGTCTGCAGCCAGATGAATTCCCAAATGAGTTCCAAGGAAGCCACGGAGAAGAAAAACGTGCCCTATAAAGGATTAATGCAGATGGGGACTCCACAAAGCTCCCCTGTGCTCCTGGCACATCATTCCTCAGGAAAATGAGAGCACTTCTTGTATAACCACATCTGACTTGGATACAAGACTGCACATGAAAAGATCGTGCGTGTTCTTCACATTTACCATCAAATTTAAAGCACTCCACACAAGAGGGCAAAGTCCACGTGGCCAGGGAGCTCCTGAGCACATGTCCAGAGAAACTGGAGGTGTCTGTGTGGGAATGGAGGATGGCCCAGAGGAGGTAACCTTCTTCCTCTTCTTCTTGGCTCATAGCTGAATATTTTGGGGTTTGTCTCTCCTTACCAGGAGCAGTGCAGAAGTTCACCTGGGCGCCTGACATGGACTGCAAGCAGGTTCTGTCTCAACCAGTCCATTTACACCAGGACAGACCTGGAGCTCACCCTGTTTTCCCTGTAACACTCCTGCCTTAGAGGCTCATTGTCTGAACATGAATAACTGCAGAATTCACCAGAGATTATAGTATTTTAAACAGAACGTGTTTGAGGTTTTTTCAGGAGAATTAGTTTTCAGAAGTGTTGTATGTTTATTCATGCAGTTAATTACATAGACCACAATGAAAAAAAAAGAATGTTTGTCTTTTCCTCTAAGTTTAGGAGTAAAAGGAAAAATCTCAATTCTAACTGATCAACAGCCTTATCTTATTCTTTCCTCAGTGTTTAATCAAAATGTTCCCAGCATATACAGCTAGCAACAAAGACCCAAACAAGCCGATTTTCCTTTAAGCAAGCAGCGTTCCAAAACCTGCAACGCAAACAAGCCAAGCTTCACCTTGTGAATAGAAAGATATCCCACAACAGCAGGGAATTGAGTCGCAGGAATTCGGGTCCCTGACAGTACCAGGGACCAGCAGGAAGGTGGAATCCCTGCCCCGTGCAATTCCCAGCTCTGGGACTGTGCCTGTGCTGCCTCCCACAGCGCAGCCCACAGCGGCTCCAGCTCTTGTCATTTTATCAATGAGAAGCAGGCATTTGTGGAGACCAGCTTTCACTGCACTTCATTATGTTTTTAGCATAAACCAGAAATCGATTGTGTCTCGTTAATAAAATTCCACCACAACAAACTAATTAGAGAGCCTCATTAATTCTTTATGCACGTTACTCCTGTGCATGGAGCCGCTGACCTTTCGGTGGCTGGTGTCGCATACATTACACACGTCATGTTTTCTGCCTTCTTTGCTGTGATTTACAGTACTTGCAACACGTTTTCCAAAAAGCAAAGCCTGGGGTTTTTTTCAGTGAAGCTCAGAGCTGACTTCTCCCTCTTGCCATGTAATTCCTGATGTATTCAGCCCTCAGGAACAACAGCACTGCTCTGCCAGTCAGATACAAAGAGATGAGACCAAATTTGGGACAGGAAGAAAGATCCCAAACACAGCAGGTAGGGAAACCCACACCAGCCCCATTTCTGCTGTGCCATTCAGGCTCCCTCAGCACCCACACTGTCCCATCACCACATTCCAGCCCAGGGTGAGTGGATTGTCACCTAGTCCTAGTCCTGCATGGCCAAAGGATCCGGGAAGCAGAAAGATACCTCTAGGCCACTTCCACCTGCAGAACAGGTGCAAGGAAAGCCTGGGCACACCTGGGGGTACAGGGAAACACTGGGGTTCAGCGGGCACAGAGAAAACCCATCTCTGCAGGGACTGAGGATGTGCAGGCTCTGTCCTGCTCAGCCCCAGGATGATGCCCCAGCTGCCCTCCCACACAAATACTCAGCCTGGTGGTTTCATAACAAGCAGCCCAAAGGTCAGTCAGTCCCTCCCAAAGCTGGCCTCAGCACTGCACAAAGCACAGGATGTGCCACGAGCAGATTCAAGTGGCCATTAAATCCATAAAGCAGAAGTAAAAGAATTTAGGAATAAAATGAAATTTCTGCTTGGGTAAGGTCTCCTGGACCAGGCATTAAATCTGCCTGGCATCTCCTTCCTGTGTCACCGCACACCTATTTTCTCCTTGTAAAGCACAGTATTGATTTTTACATGTTTTCATTCACACTTAGAAGCTTTCCAAGATTGGACTTTATTCTTCAATATTATCTGCTCAACAGTGAAACACTGGAACAGATTGCCTGGGAGCACCACAAGGTCTTCATCAGGGGCAGGCCACGAGGACAGGCTGTCTGTAAGGAATGTCACAAGTGGAGCTGAGCTCTCCTTGGGACAGGGGCATGCACAAGATGATCCTTTATGTTCCTTCCCAGCCCTATTTCTCTACTAACACTCAAGCACACTCTACCCCTGAAACAACCAAGGGAGTTCACCTGCCCTTTGGGACAGCAGCAGCTTCCCAGCAGTGGGGAAAAAACCAGGTTATCCTCCTTTATGTCACCCCTGGAACATGCAGCTATCTCAGGGCTTAGCTGTAAGCCATACTCTGAATTTCTCAGATCTTACCACTCACCACTATGTGTTGAACAGAAAGAGCAGCCTCCTCTCCCAGCTGAACACCCATTTCCAACAGTATTTGCTGAGCCCAAGACAGCCTCATCCTGATACTGGCCCATATTCACCATGGGCATCGGTCGTGTTTGGAGGGTTAATTTGTTAAAATACAGAAAGTGGCAAGTACTAAGGAGCATTATCCAAGTGACAAGTGCTTATGCATATTTTATGAAGCATCTTCAACCTCAGTTCAATGTATCCAAGAATACTTCTGAAAAATGGCAGATTCTGGAGGGGATTTGGAGAGGAAATGACATATAGAATAGAAGGACAGATGTTGCTAATTTATGATGCAAAGGCCCTCACTGAAAAGTGCACATTTTGCTTAAGATTCTCTACAAATGCTATTTTAATGCTGATTTCCTCCTCTTTAGAATTTCACGAACTCTTGTCTGTAAGAACTTCAGCTTGGCTCAGAAGTTTAGCTTGGATCAAAAGCAGCATCTGTAACCAGCAATTAAACTGGGGCTGCAGTACTGTGCATGTTTTTAAAGCATATCCACTTTTTAACACCGCCACTTGGAAAAACACAGCTAAGCTGTACTTTGGGAATGTCAGAGTGCATTCTGCCCTTCTGTCTCCCACTCCTGCCAGGATTATTGGGACTTCTTGACCTGGAAATAAACTCAGAACAGCAGCAGAGTAGGAACCAGTGAGAAGGATGGATCCTAATACCCAAAGAGGTCAGAAAGCAGAAGCTAGATCATCTGTTAAAAGAAGAGAAGCGGGATATATTGTCAGGCCCAAGTGCTTCATCAGTCATTCCCAATGCCTCATGCACACAATCTTGCTTTTCTCATCAACACTGAAGAGCATTTCAAACATGAGTCACTTGGTTCTCCTCTCCTCCCATTCTCTTCCACCCCAAAAGCTTTGGAGTATAAATGAGGAATGAGACACTCATGTCCCACACGCAGGAACCTGCACAGATCCTTTTCTGCTACCAGCCCCTCCAAATGGATGTGTGGCTGCATGGCAGCTCTCCACAGACAACCACTACAGAGCAGATTATTTTCTGCAAGGCTGTGACAGAGGGGTCTGTGAAATCCTCCTTGTGTGTAAATATCAGATAAAAATAAAAAAAGGGGGAGCCATGCACTGACTTCTCCTTCTGGCATTCATTTCAGATACTGCTGGATCATGCCAAAGTGCAAATAAAAGGCAGACACCATCGTGTGCAGGCACTGCACTGAAAAACCAACCTCAGTCCAGGGCTTTCACTCTATCACAGGGCAACGTTTGCTCCTCAGTTAAGGCAGCACAATTATTTCACATAAGGTGACATTTAAAAAATCAAACACACATCAAAAACCCCCACAAACCTGCCAGTTACATAACTCAGCAATGGAAAGGTTTCAAGAATTAGGGTTCCCTTTACAACCACATTGGGGATGGGAGCAGCTCCAGAGCTGGGACAAGGCAAAAGCCTAGAACTTCATCCAGTGCACGATTTGGGGTGCCTCAGGCTCAGCTCTTTGCTTGCACTGCACAGCAGCCCCAGCTCAAATCACAGCCCTGCATTTCCCTTCCAGGGGAGCCTCTGGGCTCTGCTGCAAGCCAGGAATGCTGAGGTGGGGCCCCAGAGAACGAGGAAAGGCAGCAGAGATGGCCGAGGCAGCGTGGGCTGCACCCATTCCCTTGGCACCACACACCAAACCCACGGTGAAGGATTCCCAATCCATAATTCAGTGGCAGCCTCTCCGCCCGTGGATCCTTTCAGCCCAAACAATTAATGACCGTCAGTTAAAGCTGCTGACAGCCGGATCCCGGGGAGCTGCCTGGGGGAGGCAGTGCCCATTAAAAGCAGAGCTGATGTCTGGGCTTCCCAAAATCCAAAGGGACTCTGCTCCTCCATCAGTGCTGCAGCATCCACGCCCAGGTCACACCAGCACAGCCCTGGGAAGGAGCTCTGAGTGCCAGCACCCACCAGCACCAGCTGCTGCTGCTGCCCTGGTCCCTGTGCTCCCCAGGGTGTCCCCAGGGGTGCCCCCAGGGGCTCTGGGAGGGTCCCCAGGGGTGTCCCCAGGGGCTCTGGGAGCGTCCCCAGGGGTGCCCCCAGGGGCTCTGGGAGGGTCCCCAGGGGTGTCCCCAGGGGCTCTGGGAGGGTCCCCAGGGGTGTCCCCAGGGGCTCTGGGAGGGTCCCCAGGGGTGCCCCCAGGGGGCTCTGGGAGGGTCCCCAGGGGTGCCCCCAGGGGCTCTGGGAGGGTCCCCAAGGGCTCTGGGAGGGTCCCCAGGGGTGTCCCCAGGGGCTCTAGGAGGGTCCCCAGGGGTGTCCCCAGGGGCTCTGGGAGGGTCCCCAGGGGGGTCCCCAGGGGCTCTGGGAGGGTCCCCAGGGGGGTCCCCAGGGGCTCTGGGAGGGTCCCCAGGGGGGTCCCCAGGGGCTCTGGGAGGGTCCCCAGGCACAGGCTGCACTCAGGGACCTGGCCAGCCCCAGCCCAGCCCTTGGCAGCTCAGGGCTCTGGGAGCTTGGCAGTACTCTGTGCTCACACACTGGAGGAGTGTGATTACCCTGCACAACACTATCTCTCCCATCCCAAGCAGAATTTATTTACCTTTTTTGTTTGTTTGTTTGTTTTAATCTGATAAGTTGAAATTTCAGTGCACTTGTCTGCAAAAACACTGCATTACAAAGACATACAACAAATACCCACTGTTTATAGACTCTGTTATTTATTCCCAGTGTATCTCCCTACCTTTTACTGGCCATGTCTTTTATCAGCAATAACCAAGTACCTTTCAAGTTGACAACCTGTTTGGTTTATGGCTGGAAAATGTATCCAAGTGTCTTCCAAGCCTGCTGTGGCTGCACAGAATTCAAATAGCTCCATGAATGTCGTTTTTGCAAAGTTTAGTTCAGATATTATTCACACTTTGCTTCTGGGTTGTTTGGGGGTGGGTTTTTTTTTTGTTAATCAGCATTGTCTTAGGATGGGTTTCTTAAGGCCATGCAAACTTTTCAAAACTGACAGTGTCAGTGCCAGAACCAGGGCTCCCAGACTACATATAGCCCAAAATTACAGTGTCTGAAAAGAAGAATAATCATAATCAAGTCCAAGCAATTCTGAGATGATAAGCCATTTCTAGTCAGCATTAAATGGAGCTGGCCACAAGGATAAAGGGAGAAAATCAGCCAATGAAGAGTGACAAAAGAACAGAAAATAATGAGAAACTGACTTAGTAGCAGCTTGCAGGGACACCCAGACTGCCAGGACCTGCATTTGTACAACTACAGGATTTCAGGGC
Organism: Phylloscopus whistleri; assembly: GCA_017589585.1. Lineage (NCBI taxonomy): Eukaryota > Metazoa > Chordata > Aves > Passeriformes > Phylloscopidae > Phylloscopus > Phylloscopus whistleri. Next base: position 2,096,565 of record JADMLD010001062.1, on the reverse strand, counting down.
AAGAGGAGAAAGCCCAAAAAACCAGAAACCACACATGTGTTCTGCCTGGACACTCAGACATGGACTCCAGCCATGCCCACTGAAACAGAAGATGGTTTCACTTGCACACAGGACAAAATCAGCACTGGAGTGAAGGCCAGAGGCTCCTGGGGATGTGTGGTCACTCCCAGACCTGTTCTCCTCCCACACCCAGGTACCAGCTGGCAGGACTCTGCCCTCCTCCTCCTCCCACGCCAGCCCTCCACCTCCCCATCAAGGGCTTGCTTCACATCACAATTTCCTTTAGAAAGTGCTGTTTCTCAAGGAATAATCATGCTTTTGTGTTGTAATGTTTTGATTGTACTCACTCTCCTGCTCTCCCCTAAGCCCCCTCCAGGTTCATGGCAGTGACACCTTTCCCTTCAGATTCCCTCTCCAAGAGCCATCACTTCTCTCCCTAACTGAATTGTTGTCATGGAAATCATTCCTCCTCTCCATCTTCCTGAAAGCTTTTAAAAAAAACCCCAACCCCCTGCTCTACCATCTCTCCAGCAATCAGCCACCCATGCGAGCACACCCCAGCCCCAAGAGCTCTGGGAAGCCCCTCTCCCACTGCCCCACCCAGCCCAAGGGAATATCTGGGCCCCAACACAAGGGATCATTTTCAGGGTGATTGCCAACTTTGCCACAGCACTTTGGTTCTCAGGGGTGCAGCCCCCTCCCAGCTCAGGAGCCATTAGCTCTGAGAAGCAGCCACAGCCACCTGTTCCCTGTCTATATTTACAGATAGAGATGTGAAGTGTTTGGGGATTTTTGTATAAAAATGTTTCTGCTTACATAACAGGCAGAAATTCTGCAGTCAAGAAATTCTGGTTTTCCAGGCTGGAAAGTTAATTACTGAAAATCACCTTTGATGAACTTCCAAGGCAAAGGCTGCTGGCTCCAAAAGCAGAGCACGGCTGAGCTGGCTCCACAGAGAGAGGAAGAAACAACCATGCCCAAAATCAAACCCATGAAACTGCTGCACTGGGCACCTGTGCTGGGGGGCACTGGGAGGAGAGCCTGGGGCCACCAAACCCAGGCCACCTCCTTCAAATTTGACTGACACAAAGCCAAAGGTCAGAGTGAGGCCAGGGACAGCTTTTGGCACTTCCTAATAGGCCGGGCTTGCACAGAGAACCAGGATTAAAATACCCTAAATGCCAGCTAGGAAGACACAAACAGGCATTCAGCCATGACTAATACCCAAATATTCTCAAGATGGAAAACAAGAAATCTCTTCCATGATCATTCACTGACAGAGACCCATAAAGCTACTAATTAGAATGGTGTTTACAGTCTATATTTCATTTCATCTGATGTTTTTACTCTGATTAGTTATTCTATCACCTGCAGAGAGCTAGTTAGCTGAATGCAAAGATGTCATTGGACTTAATCAAGTAGAGTAGCATTTTCATAGAGGGAATTCAGCTAGCTCCATCCTGCTCAGTGCTGTTACCCTGTTAGTAACTTCTTTCAAAATTAAAGTTTTTAGAAAGCTAAGGAGAGTCAAGTTAGGCCAAGGCTCAGAAGAGTTAACTTAAAAAAATGGGTGAGCTGCAAAAAAAAAGTGCATTACTGATTCTTTTTTCTGCATAAACACCTCAGGCAGACAGCAGAGCCTCTGGAGGAACTACCAAACAAGGTTTAGTGTTCCCAGAGTATCCAGTGCATCTCCTTGGAGCAACAACGCTCCTCCCAGCATCTTCTCACCCCAAACCACCCTGAATTGCTTTCAGATGTCAAATCTGGTGGGAAGGTGTTCTCTCCCTCCCAGACAGGGTGTCAGTGATCTCAGTCTCTCACACTGTCCCACATCCTGCTGAGCCCTCCCCTGTCTCCCCTGCACACAGCCCTGCAGAAGGGCTTTGTGTCATTCCAGGCATGCTGATGTTTGTGCTGCTGAGAGCCCACTGGAAGCTGGGATCCTTTGCCTGAAGTGCTGCCTGGCCTGCTCTTTGCTCAATCCTTGCCCCGAGCTATCACTTGGCCCTTTCATCCCTTGCTCCAGATCACCATTTCAATCTGTCCAGATTATTTTAAGAAAGCACTCTGGTTCTTCTTCCCCAAGCATCTGCAGTCTCTCCTGACTTTCCATCACCTGTCAGTTTAACAAACCTACTCTCCATTCCATTACCCAGATTGATAATGAAAATATTGAACAGAGATGGACAGAAGCCAGCCCTGCAGAGCCTCACAGATTTTTCTGGGAATTCAAGATAAATGGGCTGTTCCATGAAGCCCTCCCTCCTCCCTTCCCTCTGTTTTAAATCCCAGTAGCACTTCCATCATTATCTGTCCTCCAGGCAGCTCCCACCTCTCACACACACCTGACACAGTCCCTCAGCATCCCCACCCCATCTCTGGGGCACCTAAAGCCCCCCAAACCCCTGAAAATACCCCAAATCCCAGTGGATGAGGAGCTCTCCCCTTGCTGAGAGATGATGGCACCTCTGGCCTTTCCCTGCCAGGGAACCAGCACCCTGCCTGGTGAAAGACACAAATAAGCCTTGGCTTTAGAACAAAAATTGTTGCTTTTTTCCCTCCATTTAACTTCCTAATCACAGCTAGCCAAGCTTGAAAATGCTATCGTGCATTATGCAATAATCCACCGAGGGCTGGGGATTTTTTTGCATAAACTGTGTGCTCTAATGAAAAGCATTTCCCCCCCTCTGCCAAGGGGCAAAATACCCCCAACTCACACAAAACAAACAAAACCTCTGTCCTCCAAGAGACTTTTACCAGTTCTTTGTTCCATTTGAGTCATACATCCACTGACAATACTTCTGACAAAAGCAGAGCAGAAAAAGCTCAATTTGCAAAGAGCTGGGCTGTGTTCACCTCTACAAAAGCCATACACTGATTTGCCCCAAATTCCACTAAAAAACAATAAAGACTGCTTCTCCGATTGAGGGGCTGGGATTTCTTTTTTGAAAGAACAAAAGCCATTATTTAGTTACTAGAGTGGAGAAATATCTCTCTCTCTCTACAAGACACAGAGCACTAAAATGTTCTAAAATTAATAAACTGCTTTACTTGGTGCATTTTAAAATTAGATTTCCTTTTTCAGGGAACCTGTATGCAAAGTTGCAGCCCGATGCAAATTGAACCAGTAATAAACACTTCAAAAACACGTTTATAATAGAAATGCTAACAAATCCTTAACTATAATGATAATGGCTTGCTAGGCAGCTCTATAATGTAAAATTAATCCTTAACATGTCTTAATTTTTTTTCCACTGGGTCATTTAATAATGTGATAACTCATTTCTTTCCTCTGCCTTCATCTCTCATATTGCCATGGAGACAATTGTGAATCAGATATAAATAAAAATACTCTAACACTGTGGCACCACATGTTCTTTTGATCCGTTGCCAACACGACTTCAAAATTACAGGAATTTACAGGAGCTCGATAATTAACAATTCATTTGCTAAGAAATCACTTCTTTTTAGCCAGTTTCCTGGTGATTTGCTAACTCAGGAATGCTCACAAACATGAGCAAGAAATTAAAAGTTCTGTATTTCCTTTCAAGTATCTACCTTGCATTTCAATCAGCAGCTCAGAGGAGAACAACTATTGCAAGCCAGAGCCCAAAAAATGCTGCATTTCCTTTTGTGGTCTCATCAGTCTCGGTGTGATTCCTAATGGGAATCATTTTTAAGGTAATTTTTAATTGTTTGAGCTCAGAATTTACTCACAAGGAAAAGCAGAAGTATGCAGTGAACAAGTTTATTGCTGGCCTCTATTATCTGAAGTGTCAAAACGTGGCCACGGATCCCTGCTTCTGTATTACTTTGTTAAGTATATACAGCAGTGGAAAGATTAAGATTAATTATGCATTAATGATCTTGACACCCCTTAATTGCTACCCACTGATAGAGGCCACAATCCCTGATATTATCCATGTTCTCTGGAATTCAGATGCAGAACTCTCCTCTGCCACAACATCGCCGTGGATTTCACAGGGGCAGGGCTGGGGCCAGCAGCTCCTGGAGCAGAGCTGAGCTCCATCCCTGCTGAGCTCCATCCCTGCTGGGAGCCTGAGCTCCATCCCTGCTGGGAGCCTGAGCTCCATCCCTGCTGGGAGCCACGTGGCCTCCAGCTCTCACACACCTGGTCACTGGCACCCTGTGTGACCCCTGTCACCCCCAGCACTCACACACCTGGTCACTGTCACCCTGTGTGACCCCTGTCACCCCCAGCATTCACACACCTGGTCACTGGCACCCTGTGTGACCCCTGTCACCCCCAGCACTCACACACCTGGTCACTGGCACCCTGTGTGACCCCTGTCACCCCCAGCACTCACACACCTGGTCACTGGCACCCTGTGTGACCCCTGTCACCCCCAGCACTCACACACCTGGTCACTGGCACCCTGTGTGACCCCTGTCACCCCCAGCACTCACACACCTGGTCACTGGCACCCTGTGTGACCCCTGTCACCTCCAGCACTCACACACCTGGTCACTGGCACCCTGTGTGACCCCTGTCACCCCCAGCACTCACACACCTGGTCACTGGCACCCTGTGTGACCCCTGTCACCTCCAGCACTCACACACCTGGTCACTGGCACCCTGTGTGACCCCTGTCACCTCCAGCACTCACACACCTGGTCACTGTCACCCTGTGTGACCCCTGTCACCCCCAGCATTCACACACCTGGTCACTGTGACCCTGTGTGACCCCTGTCACCCCCAGCATTCACACACCTGGTCACTGGCACCCTGTGTGACCCCTGTCACCCCAAATACTCACACACCTGGTCACTGGCACCCTGTGTGACCCCTGTCACCCCCAGCACTCACACACCTGGTCACTGGCACCCTGTGTGACCCCTGTCACCTCCAGCACTCACACACCTGGTCACTGGCACCCTGTGTGACCCCTGTCACCTCCAGCACCCACACACCTGGTCACTGGCACCCTGTGTGACCCCTGTCACCCCCAGCACTCACACACCTGGTCACTGGCACCCTGTGTGACCCCTGTCACCCCCAGCACTCACACACCTGGTCACTGGCACCCTGTGTGACCCCTGTCACCTCCAGCACTCACACACCTGGTCACTGTCACCCTGTGTGACCCCTGTCACCCCCAGCACTCACACACCTGGTCACTGGCACCCTGTGTGACCCCTGTCACCCCCAGCACTCACACACCTGGTCACTGGCACCCTGTGTGACCCCTGTCACCCCCAGCACTCACACACCTGGTCACTGGCACCCTGTGTCACCCCTGTCACCCCCAGCACTCACACATCTGGCCACTGTCACCCTGTGTGACCCCTGTCACCCCAGCACTCACACACCTGGTCACTGTCACCCTGTGTGACCCCTGTCACCCCAGCACTCACACACCTGGTCACTGGCACCCTGTGTGACCCCTGTCACCTCCAGCACTCACACACCTGGTCACTGTGACCCTGTGTGACCCCTGTCACCCCAGCACTCACACACCTGGTCACTGTCACCCTGTGTGACCCCTGTCACCCCCAGCACTCACACACCTGGTCACTGTCACCCTGTGTGACCCCTGTCACCTCCAGCACTCATACATCTGGCCACTGTCACCCTGTGTGACCTGCAACAACACTGGTGCTTCACAATCAGGGATTTGAGCTCCTCAAAGAACTCAGCTGTGTGCTTAAACCTTGGAAGCCAGGGAAGGACTCACAGTCCCGGGTTTTACAAAGGTTTTTGTGCAGCTGCACTGTTTTTATTGGCAGTTCCATAAACCCCTCAGTTAAGCAGCATTATCACACCATTTATGTGGGGTTCTGTCCAGCCTCACCAGGCACTCCCAGCCCAGCACCCCCAGAGGAAATGTGTTTCTCTGCACAGCATTTTCCCTTCTCTGCTGCCTTAGCAGTGGAAGGGCCAGCATGGGTTGACCAAGTTATTAATCACTGCCATGTCTCTTCCACTAAAATGCATCAGCTACAACTCTACAAATACCTCTGTGCATCACAGGGAAACCTCACGTACACAAGGTCTTGTAAAAAAGCCCCCAGCTCCAATAACTGTTTCGTCCAAAAGGATTCAAAGTGATTTAAGAGCTCAAGTCTGACTCTCAAGAGCAACATAAGCACCTAAAGAGTTTAAATAATAGTGAGGACTCAGTGGCTCAGGGCTTGCCTTCCCAATATAATTCCTGCTGTAACAGCTAATTATGATTAGTGATACACTTGATACCAGCCCCATCCTTTTGGAGACTTACAATGATCTGCTTCTATAGCAGGCTGGGGGAGAAAAAGAAAGAAAAAGCGGGAAGAAAAAAAAAGGAAAGAGAGGAAAAAAGGTCACTCCTTCTTATGACAGCTGCTGAGAGCTGGTCCATGGGGAAATAAGGCATGTGGACCAGCCCCACCAGCTGTCTGCAGCCAGAGAACTCCAACAGCAGCTGCTCCGGCCTCAGCTCTGCCCTCTGCTCCTCTGCCCTGGCTCACAGGTGGACACCTCCAGCAGCCAGTGCTTCCAGAAATGGGACAGCATTTCTGGGGCAATAACACCTGGGGCAGCCACCCCTTCTCTGTCAGCACCCACAGGGCGAAGCATCGAAGCCTTGCTTCCAATCCAAACCCAAAATAATTGGGTAAAATAAGAGGTAATAATTGGACAAAACCTCGTAGGGAACCTATGGATGGCAACCAGCATGGAAACATAAACACAGAGCACCGATTTGTATAAAATGAATTCAGTGTTTTGTGCCTTCCTGCCACTAGATCTTGGTATTTTATCAAGCAAAGCCAGCTGTTGTATAAGTGAGGGACAAAAATAACCCCAAAAAGCAGGAAAACGGCCTGGTGTTCAGTTCTGCACAGTGGATAACCCCAGCTCCACCACCTTCAGCTTCCCAGGAAATGGCAAACAGCCCTGCAAGGGGCAGAAAAATGAAACTCAACTGAGAAGGCAAAAAGCAGGGGCAGAGGGGACTCTTCTTCACTTTTTGCACAGTTTGACCTAAATTACGTGCTCACTCTAAGCAGCCAGGAGTGGATCTGGGGGAAAATAAGTTACCACAGAGCTTTAGCCTCCTGCATAGCTCTGCTGCAAAAAAGCTGCAGGACTTCCATATCTCTTAATGGGCAGCTTTTGCCTACTGCCTATGTCCAATTTCTCCCTTTGATCTGGCCCAGTAGTCTAAAAATAAAGTTAAATATAAACACTGACATCCGTACCACAGTGTCAAGGCAGGAGGGAATTTTTAGTTGAGGGAGAGGGCTTAATGCACAAAATAACTTTGACATTTTGTTGTACTCGCTGAAAAACTCTTCAACACCTACAGCCTGGCTAAGACATTTGAAAACACAGATGATCTCCCAATCAATACCCAGCCTATCCTTGGGAGGAAAGCAAGGCAAAGCAGTGCCACGTTATATATCAGCTATCCCAGTCAGACAAATCAATAATTCATGGTTTTTCCAAAGGCCAGGCTGTACAACCTTCTTCCTCCTCACTGGTGCACAGGGCTCTCAATTAGCCTGGAAATATTTCCACACCAAGATGAACCAGTTTGGTGACCTGACTCAGCCTTGGTGTTTGCTCTGAAATTTCACAGTTAACTCCAGCTTCAACAGCAGGGACTCAGAATAAAGGCACCCCCCTGAGGAAGTTCCCACTGATGGGCAAGACTGGCATTGCTTGGTGTGAAATCCCATCAGCTCCAACTGTTGAGCCTGGAAAAGAGGAAACCTAATGGGAAAATGTACCAAGAGCTTTGGGGAGACACAAGAAGGAAGAAACCTCAGTCCTCAGAGATGGGAGGGCTGGAGTAAAAACTAAGTCAGTGGCAAAGACAGATGTGAACAGAAGTTTTCCCCATCCAAACCACCTCTTCCTCCCATTATTCTTTGTTCCTACAGTTTGCTTTGAAAACAGTTGCACAAAATCAGGTTTTAAGTGGGGAGCTGCCATGCCCATATGCAACTACAGGAAAGAAGAGAGAAATTATGAGATACTCCCCTCCCAGAGCCCCTGTCTCACCATGGGAAACCCATGGGACAGCAGGGCCAACTCAGGGATGGAACTGACACAGATCCAAACAGAGCACGGGGCTCACCCGGGCAGGGAAGCTCTCACTGCGGAGCTGGCTGAACATGCTTTAACAAAACAGCTTTGAGGGAGGACTGGTGGCATCCCCTGGCCCTGCTGCCCACCCCAGCACTGCCTGTGTGGAGCCTGGCTAGCGTGGGAAGGCAGCAGGCTGGTGGTGGCCCGGCCAGCTGGAGTGCCCTGGGCCAGGCAGCAGCAGAGAAGGCAGCCGGAGCTGTCAGCTGCAGGAGTCACCTCGCTCTGGCCTGGGGGCAGCCAGGCAGGGCTGGCTTTGCAGCCCAACTTTGCAAACATTATCTCTGCTTTACGACTGGAGAATTGAGACGGGCTCAGAGAAAGAGCCCGCTGGAATTCCAAGCCCAGCCACTGTGCAGAACCTAGCACATCTCTCTTGATCACAGTCTAATAACTTAAAACACAAGAGGATCTCCTGCTCGCCTCCGTCCACATAGCTCAGTAACCATCAAACATTCAACAGGGAGCAGCAAAGCCTGCACACCAATTAAATCATGTTTCAGTAAAACACCATCCTCGTGATTGATGCTCTGTGAATATCCCGTGTGCTCCTTCTGTGGGGCTCTGCTTTTCATCAGCTGCTGGAGCATGGGGTTTGTAACACACCAATTCTCACTCCTGTTAGGATTTTGCTGCCTGTGCTCTCTCACAACGGCTCCCCATATTTATTAGCAGTTTGATATCAGAGTGAAGCACTTGTGAAACTGGCCCCAAGCTCCGCTCGCTGAACTGTGAATTAACTGTAAATATAATTAGAGCTGTACCTCACACTCGGGACTGAGAGGAACAGGAGGTCTGCCCCAGAGCTGTTACTACAGCAGTATGCAAGTCCAGGGCTGATAAAAATAGCAAACCCCAACTAAAAGAGCAGAATTAATTACGTCAACTGTTAAAACGAGCCACACAAAGTGCTTGTTCCTCTACTTCAGAATTAAGAGGAAATTCCTTCCTGCACTGTTTGGGGAACGAGCAATGGTCTGAGCAGCCACAGTCCCTTCCCGGAGCATGATGGATTTCTAGGAGGTCTGACTCCATAAAGCACTGCTCAGTCATGGAGAAAAATTAAACCAAAATTTTCTTAGACAGATAAGCAAAGGGGTTTTCAAAAGTACCCATCTGCACCCTTGTAGAAAAATCCAGCCTCTGGTAAGATGGTGAACACGGCCTTCATGAGCACCCTCAGGCAGCTCCTCCCCAGCAAGGGGACCACTGCTCTCCTAAGACAAGCAATAAAAGATGAGCAGGGCTGCAGTGGAAGGGCAAAGAGAGGTGTGAGCTGTGACAGCTGAAAACCCAAGATATTTTCAGGAAATGATGTACTGTTGACCCTGTTGGACTGGGGGAGCCTCAGCAGGCACAAGGGAAGGTGGTAACAGGGCAGCAAGGACCAGAGGGAGCAGAATCAGCTCAATTTGAGTGCAATAAATAACAGATGGAGTGATCCCAAAAGGGGATCTGTCAGGAAAACTGCAGCCATGGCCCAAGTTACAGTTTGGAAGACTCAATCTAGGGGTAGGGAATTAAAAGGAAAATAACAAACCATACAGAACAACAGAACAAAAGCCTTGCACACTGCAGGGAAGCCCCTTGCACCTGCTAAGACACCCCAGAAAGCCCCAAGAAGACTCTGTGTTCTGTCTTAAATATTCAATGATCTAGGAGGGATTTTTTGCTTGCTGCCCAATAGAAGACAGCTACATTGCTTGAGGAACAGCTCAAGGGTCCAGGAGGTGCCTTTGTGCAGGCACTGGGCCAATTACAGTGAGAGAAGCATAGAAGTTTTTGGTTTTTCTTCCTTAAAAGTTCAGGGGTGAAACCAAAACTCTTTTCCTAATATAGGAACACCTGCTGGGTGTGGGGTGCACCACAACAGAGTCAGTCCCTTCCCACTCCTGCTGAGGATGGAGGCTCCAAATCCCCCTTAGCACAAGGATGGCCAGCAGAGAGTTCCCATGGCCCCATCCCACAGCAGAGGCATTTCCCACCCCCAAGCTGCAGCAGCAGTGTGGAATATCTCTGGGTAATGCAAATAAAACCAGGACACTGCAGCCATCACCACATTTCTGACCTACATCTGTGCCAGCATAGGCAGCGAGGCCATAAATCGAAAAAGCCTTGTAACATAATGTCTCCTTGTGTTGCCTTCTTCCATAAACAAGCAAGATTTATGCGTTCCTGGGGCTATTAACAAGAGCCATTTGTCTTTATTTCTGCATGTAACTGATGGAGACACCAGCAACATTGATGAGCCACGTGGGATTAATTAATAAAGCCGTTTTCAAGGGGGTATCTCTGGACTTGCTTTCTCTCATGCTAAAGAAAACGTCAAAGCATTTTTTCAAAGCATAGGATGGAATTCCATTTGAGAGACCAATGGCCCATGTGAGTGTGATCATTGCCCAGCCTAGCAAAAAATCATCCATGTCCAAAAGGTTGATGACTTTCTCAAGTTTTCCTTAATTACTGCGTTTTACAGTTATTAAAGCAGCACAGCAAATCAAATCCAACAAGGCCACAAAAGGTAAAAAAAAAGAAAAAAAGAAAAAGCCAGAGGGTCCATATGGCTCCACTCTTTGAGTTGCTGATGGCCAGAACCAAGGTTGTTCTTTCAGATGCCCCTTTCAAACCAGCCAGGATGAACCTGGAATTCTGGCATCTCCTTTTCCCCAGGAGAATCACACAAATCAGAATTTTACAAAAGCGAAAAACCCTCATGGTTCCACAGTAAATCAAAGGTTGAACATGGCTTAGTATCCTGTAGTCTCATGTTTTACATAGATTCATCTTCAACTGAGTGACCACACTGGGACAGGGAATAACCAAATGAGGGGTGGAAGGACAGGACTGACCGGAAACATTGGAGACAGTTTAAACTTTGTAAATATGAGCTTTCACCAAGACAACACCAACAGAAATGAGACATTAACTTAATCTATTTTATGAAGAAGTTGAATAAAGGTTAATAGGAAATTAGTCATCTTTCCTTAGGTTTTCTCCTATCCATCCTACGTAATTTAATTAAAAACGTGCTGCAGAGTTCCAGAGGATGATTAAAAATAACCTCTCATTTTCTATTAAACTCCTTAGGTTTGTACAGGAATTCCTATAGAATCTTATTAAATTTCTGTTTACCTCTGCTGCATTTAATTTCTCTTCTGCACATCTTTTCCTTAAGTCCAAAGGGACTCTGTGATGGCGGTGCCTTATTAAATAAATTTCTTTCCCCTGGCTGGCAGTCCAAGCCTTAGGTCAGTGCTGAACACCAGTGTAAAAACTCTTTAAAAAGCAACATTAGTAGCTTTGCTTTTCTGAATGGAGCACAGGAGGTGTTGAAAAGAACTTTTCTACCTGTCACTGCTGTAACTTTGCAAAAGAAGACCCATAGCAACTCAGTCACTCAGCGGGCTTGCTGAAAGCCAAGAATGTTTTTTCCCAGTTTTCTGTTCCTGTGGAGCTACAGCACAGGGCTCTGCAGTGTTTATTAAAACAAGGCTAGATTGCTTTACAACAGGTTGGATATACTCAACAAAAGCAAAAAAAGTCCCGAGCTTGCAGGCATTCTAAACCTATTAAAAATGGTAGAACAGTTCTGATTTCCTTACTCAAGCACATCGCTATTGCTGTCAAGTCTTCTGAAAATTTGATCCCGCTAAAGTCACTCAGCTGTTCCCATGTTCAGTCTATCCTGACTAAATCCAGACAAGTCAGAGGCCCAGAAAGGTTTGTACAAATCCCACAGACCTACTCCACTGAGCAAATGAACAGCAAACCTCACACCCTGCTGCACATCCAATGGTGCAACAGCGAGGAACTGGCTTTGGGGCTGGAAAACCCAAGTTGATATCAGCAGACTCGTGTACAACTCTGGTCAAATATTTTAAGTCTGGCTTCACTAGAACAAGCTTGCTAAAGATCATAACAGGGCTTAGGAGCTTAAATATCTTATTGGAGCTTGGTTTTTTCCATGCTGCTGCTTCCATCCCATGTAAGCACATCCGCACTTCCCAGGGCAGATGAGAGGTTAAAAATCACCTGTCAGCAGCCAGGCACAAGTTTTCACATGGGGTGGGAGGCAGGCCTGGCACATGGCACATCCTCACCACCAGGGCTTCAAAAGGAGCCCCCCCAGCAGCAGTGCCAAGGTCTTTGCTGCACAGATTGATGTCTGGGATGAATCTGCCTTTTTGAAACCGATTGCGCCACAAGAGAAGATTCTTTGATATCATGCAGCCAATCCTAAGGGGAATAATTACCAGGAGATAAAAAGAACAGAGGGGGGAAAAAAAATAAAAAAGACAGATTTACAGTTTCTACATTTCATTAGGAAAGCCTGTGGATTTGACAGTCACCTTGAGCAGCATTCAGGAGGGAAGGGAGGAGCCAGTAAACATCCAGAGGCTGTAACAGTTCTGCCCTCAGGTAACTGTGCTGCCCTTAAAGACCAAATCTAATGAGAACTTGTTCTGCCTTGCAAGCCAGACAAACCTTCAATAATCAATTAAACTGAGATAAGACTGCAGCTGATTCCACGCACACGGACCACTCAAGCCCAGGTCCCTCATCAGTTTTCCGAGATCAATATTCATCAATGCTCAGCAGTCAGGCACGTATCCATCATCCTAAAGGTTGGTATTGAACACCAGGGCTGTGAGCACAGAACAGGAACCATCCCTCATTCTCCACTGCAAGGCCAAGCCAAGGCTTGAACCACTTTGTTCCCCAGGAATGGTGAAGGAGGATCGAGGAGAAACCTTTTTGTTTGGAAGGAACACCAAATTATCTGAAAGGGGCCTGCATTCTTTAAGACCCAGAATGAGAATCCCAGCCACAATCAGTATGCAAAGGACCTTACAGCAGGTGTCTAACTGCCATGGGCCCAGTTCCCTCACGGTTTTATTGCCACTGAGCCTTGCCTAGCTTTCCATCCTAACACAAGGTTTTTCTCTTCTGAATAGAACGGAATAATTCCTAATTTGAATTCCACTGCACAACAGAAACAGCCTGTAAAACCTTAAAAAGAAGCCAGTTCCCTCTAGCAGAATAGAAGATATATTGGGCTTCAGGACTGTATAGAGCAGAACATAAAATTAAAATAACAGACATCATAGAGTTTGATAGCATCTTCCAGTCTCAAAGATCTCAAAATACATTTCTAAGTGCAACAGCCATTGCTCTGCTACACAACTGCACATCTCCAAAGTGAATCACAAATTCAAGAGAGGAGTTGAAAAGTCTTTATGTAAATGGAAAGTACTTTGTTGATCCACAAAACGCTACCAGCACTGGGAGGGAGCACAGCAGCACAATACAAAGGTCATACTATTCACCACAGGTGTGCCTGTTACTCCAGCTCAGCTTGGACAGCAAAAAAGTAAATTAGCATTTACTCTCTCACCAGCAGAGAAAGATCATCCCATAAATGTATTTCTATCAGCTTTATGTAATTCAGAATCTTCACTTTCTTTGCTCTCCCCAGTATTTAGTGCCTAAAGAACAGATTCTGTGGTTAAAAATTGGTATTGCTATAAAGCAATGTAATAATAATATCCTTCTTCAAGCCAACTCCCACAGGCTCCTCACTAAATGGTTTAATCAAAAATGATAGTTAACAGTTGACTCAGTGTTTTTATTAGTGGCTACTTTCTCCTTCCTTTTTTAAAGTTTTAGTTTTTACAGAGATTAAAAGAAAGAAGCACAATCTGTTCTAAAAAGTTTCAGAAGTTCCCAGTTCAGTGTTGTTGATTCAAAGCAGTCCAACAGACTTTTTAAACTCTTATTTCCTTTTTTTATTATGTGCCTTTTAAGAATAAGCTTGGTTTATCCTTTATCCTCTTTCTGCAGACACAGGAGAGTCAGATCTATACTAAATATCCAACTTCCCCAAAGAGAAACTCATTCTAACAGATTTTTTTTTTTTTAATGCAAAACCTAGAATTCAATTTTTAGGTCTCTCAAATACCTTCCGATGCTGATAAACAGGAGCATAATCCAAGCAAAAGAAATGTCTCAAATCCTCACAGCCAAATTCCAATTTCTGTGCAAATTTTAAATGTTGCCCTCCAGTTCCAAGGAGTTACACGTTGCACAAGCAGATAGTAAAGGCACTGACCTGATTTTTTATGCCAAGTATATAAAGTGCCATAAAATACTGCAGAGGAAAGCTCAAAATTCCAGCACCTTCATAACCAATGGAAAAAACCACAAGACTCTCTCGAGCCACCAAGCAGGTCTCCAAACTCTGACATTTTCATTATGAAGGCTTGTTTTCCAAGTCATTAATTTGTCAGCATTTCTACAGTATTTCATAACTCCACAAGAGCAGCAAACTAAAGCATCTTGAAATCAAATGCCCAAAGATTTCCCATCCACTGCCACCCACAGGAAACAGCTGGGTTCCACCCAAACATCCACCAGAGCACAGTTGTGCCCTCAGGACCCCGCAAAATACCCAAAAAGCCAAAATCTGGGCACACTCTGCCTCCCCACTCAGCTCCAAACAGCCTCTCGTTTCCCACAGCAGGAGCAAAAAATATCAGCCTGAGAAATTCTGGCTGAAGTTGGGAGACACAGCATTTGAGCATCCATGCAGACATTGCAAGGATCCTCTGGTAGCAAAGCCAAGAAGATCAGCATCCTGCAGGACTGAGCTTGACTCCCAGAGCTAGACAAGCTTTTGAAGATCCAGCCCTTATGCACTCGTTCTGAGAATTCCAGCAGCTAAACTTTGCCATATCTGAGTGCAGGAAAAGAAGACTTCCCTGAGCACAGCCTGGCAGATTTATTATTTTCTCTGCTTCCCATAAAATTTTCCACCAGAAAATCCAGATTTGTATATGATTTTTTTTTTTTAAAGGAAGCTAATTCTTAAAGCTCTCAATATAACTGTTAATCCCTAACCAATCCCAGAAGGCAATCTCTACCCAATGCTCATTTGCACCCAAGAGACACAATTCTGCATTGTTCCTTGAGTCCAACTCCTGCTCACTGGGAATAAATTGGGCAACACAAGAAATATACAGGTGGCATGTGCAAGCTGAGGAATCCAAACCAGGCTGGAGGCACAATGTGGGAAATCCTGCCTGTGGGAAAAGCATCAACTCCACTATTTAACACTGTCCTTGTGAGTGACATCACAAAATAACCCAGGATATACAAGGTATGGCCAGGAAGCACCTCCTGCCAGGAGGGAATGGCTCATGGTGGGTACAGAGGAATGGGAGGTAGATTGTCATCGAGGTGGCATTTCCTACCTGAGCACAAATAAATACCCAACTGGAATTACATACATACTAGAAATGGGTTCTTGCTTTTAGGATGCCCTTTGCCATTACTGTGCTGTAACTGCTTTTTGTTGAACACAGCACAGCACTGGAAATACAACTGGAACCTTCAAAACCATCACTGTGACACTGAACTGGCGCCATGTGGAACAGGCCTGACAGCACCACCTGAGACAGCTCTAAATTGCCCAGCTGACACAGTAATTGCCTCTGCTAGGAGAGGGGAACTATCTCAATGGAAAGGAAAATTGATTTGGGTTAGGATGTTAAACCTTTCTGTTTCATTTAGTCCCCATTCCCAGCAAGATAAAACCAGCTTATCAAGCCCCCATCCCTCCATTCAGGGCCTGGCTTCACACATTGATGTGAGGAAACACTTGTGCATTTTTTGCTGAAACAAAGTATTAAAACCATGTGATGTGACAACTGAAAGCATCTTTCAAAAGACTGTCCAAAAGCAGGAAAATGCTTGGGATTTCCAAGCTGTCCCTTCCTTACACACCTTGCACAGCAAACACTTGAGCACGTATCACCTCAGAGAGCTTTTTCCCTTGACTTAGAGAACAGAGGAAGAAAAATGTAATTGCCACGTGCCACAACAGCTGCTAGTTGTCCACTGAAATAAAAGGGAAAATGCCATTTCCTCTCCTAACACCACGACTGTTGCACCCCCAAGCAGAACACAGCCCCCAAAGGTAATTTCAAACACCACCCTCGTGGCAACACAAGTCAGCAAATTATTTCTAAGGAGTTTACAGCCTCAAGAATACCAGAAGGAAAAAGGAGAAAGAAAAAGAAATACACCTAATTTCACCTGCATGCTCTGTACGTGCTCCAATACACTGCACATTTGTCATATTAGTGTGTGCATGTTATTACCCAGGGATGCATCAGAAACTGCTACCAAGGCAACAGGGATGGGAATAAACAGCAGCCAGGGGAAGCACACCACCAGGAAGACAATGCATTTCCTCAGGTTATATTTTTGCTCCCCCTCTTCCAGCCCCTTTGGTTATTAACGTATCAGATATTGGATTTGTACAGTCTGACACCTTTTGTGGTTTTTGAGAATTAAGATCAGTCTTTAATAGCTCTGCTAGAAGAGAAATTCTCATTAAGGGCTGAAGATGAAGTGCTCTGAGATTTCTCACACGAGGGATTCTCCAGAGGAGACATATTTGTGTGAGTCAACAGCATATGTCACCCTTGGAAAATAACACATTGGAATGTGACCTTTTCTCTACTGGTTTTATTTAATGAACAAACAGAACAAATCTTCACTTCCTTTCAGAGGGGTGCATGGCAAGGCACGGGTTAAGCTGATTTCCAAACTTCACCACGACAGGCAGAGAACATCCCAATTCTGGCACAGATCTGGGGAGAATGGCAGCACAGGGAAAACAAAGGGATTTATTTCCCTTTTTATGGTAAGATGACAATTCAGGAGCCTAGCAAATCCTTAAAAAGAAGTCTCTAGTGGATGGATGCAAACAGAAATGAGCCCAGGCACCTCTGCTGCTGTTTTGCCGACCACATTTATATACCTGGCCCAGATCAGCAAAGGGAAAATTGAGCTCTTTCAGGGGGCCAGATGGGCTCTCAGTCTCAGGTGTTGACAGTTTCCATTTCTTAACTGTTTTACAAATGAATGTGGATGTTTGGGGACGAATTTCCATTTTTATTCAGTGTATGAGAATGGCCTTTCTGGATATAGCTGTCTCACAAAAGAAGCCACTGCTTGATCATGGCCCCAGCTCATCCAAAAAAAGGCTGAGGGCTGTAAAGACTTGGCAGGGGAGCACTTGGGAAGGGCTGCTGCTTCCCCAGCCTCTCTTGCCTGTGTGCACTGAGGCAGAGTCCCTGGCTTCCGTGGCAGCCCTTTTATTATTCTTATTATTACTACTACTACTGCTATTACTATCCCCAAGGCAGCACCAAAAGCTGATACAGTAGGAGGGAGGTGAGCTGGGCTCTGCCTTGCCCTGCTGAACACTAACATAATTACCCACACCCCAAGTGCACTACGGTGCCTTTGTGACTGGAAGTGATTCATGAGTCCAAAGGACCTCAACTGGAATTTAAATTCCCAGGGAAGGCCATTGGGTTTACAGACAAAAAAAAAAAAAAAAAAAAAGAAAAGTAAAAGTCTCAAAATGGGTACATTTGATCTAAATGTCTTGAAGAGACAGATATTGAACTCCACGGCACTATATTTAGACTCACTTTTCAAAGGATAAATGCACTTCAAATCTTTTCATTAGTTCCATTCTTCTTCAGCAGTGGTTTATTCTGCCAAGAGCAAACCTGTCGGGCTTTGGAGAGGAGTGTGGTGGCCACTCCTCCTCAGCAGAGCTTGAGGATGCCCTCCCTACCTGAGAAACATCCCCATGAAGACATGGCAGGGGAGGAGGGTATTCCTCTGCTCAAGGGCTGGGCAGGGGAGGAGAATATCCCTCTGCTCAAGGGCTGGGCAGGGGAGGAGGGTATTCCTCTGCTCAAGGGCTGGGCAGGGGAGGAGAATATCCCTCTGCTCAAGGGCTGGGCAGGGGAGGAGGGTATTCCTCTGCTCAAGGGCTGGGCAGGGGAGGAGGATATCCCTCTGCTCAAGGGCTGGGCAGGGGAGGAGGATATCCCTCTGCTCAAGGGCTGACTGAAGGCACACTTGGGATGGAAATCCCTGTCCAGACCAGCGCCAGGGCAGTGCCCAGGGCTGCCTCTCTCCACCCAACAGGACCAGGGATCCTGCTCCCCTGTGCACAGACACCAGGGTCAAAGCAGGACAAGTTCCCTCTGAGCAGCCCACTCCCTGCAGCGATTAAACAGAGCACCACACCACCCTTTGGGGATGACTAATTGTTAGACGAGATACATCCCACACGTGGCACGCTCCTCCTCAGCAGCATCAGCCCAAATTCAATATGCAAGGGGAAGCAAAAGGCACTGCTGCCTTTTGGCTACCTGTGAAAAGCCACAGGACACTGATCCAGGGGTGGATCTTCACTGCAGGGCCGAGCCAAGCTGCCTCTGAGTCCCGACCCCACAGCAAAAGCGCTGAGCGTCCACCTGGAGCCCGCTGGCCCCTGGGGATGGGGTGTGCAGGATCAGTGCTGGCACAGCAGCCCCAGCCTGGCTCCTCGCTGCTGCTTGCACAGCACAAACACAGAGCAGAGCCCGCTGGGGTGGGGGTGGCCCCTGGAGACCCCGCTGGGGCACGACCAGAGCCCTGGTGCCACAAGTCACCACACCCCAAGCCACACGGAGAAGCTGCCAGGTGCCACACGAGAGCCTCTGCTGGCAAAGCTTTTACCAAATCTGAGCCCAGAAAACTGGTCAGGTGCAAGGAGGGCATCCAGTTCGAACAGGTCAGGCATCACCTGGAGGAGCAAACACGACAGGCTCTCCTCCAACAGCTGCAATAATGCGTTTTACAGAGAGCTCCAAGTCAGCTCAGATTTAAGAAGCTGCATACTTCAAATGTCTCTGAAGAATACTAAAATGAAAACTCGGTCACACTGCACTGTGACTGCTGTGGAGCACTGTTAAAGAGAAGCTAACATTTGTTTTCAATTACCCAGTGTATATCTGAAAGACTAAAGTTGTCTCCAAAGCATTCGATAAATGAGTGTTTACTGTGCACTTGTGCATGCAGAATGGAAGTTATCTGACAATCATTTCCAAATACCAATATTTTACCAATATCATTATGCCAACAGCTAACAGGTCTCCCTGGGCTTCACACCATGTTAAAAGGCAAAATTAGAAAACAGAGGTAGCTGAACACTGCTCTTCAAGACATAGAATAAATGCAAATTAAAAAGCTAGGATCTTGCTCCCATATCTCCATTTGTTCAGATCACGTTGTCATTTTTTTTCAAACTCTCCTGAAAAAAAAAAATGACAGAAAGGAGGAAAGTTTGTGGCAAATGCAGAATGACATCCATAAATTTATGAACTAACTAGACTGACATTCAGTGCAATGCAAAGTGCTTTCCAATCAATAGCCATGAGCATCAATTCCCCGCGAAGAGCAGTCCTGTGCCACCGCCTCCCACCAGCAACAGGCGATGCCATTTCCTGCTGAACTTCACCACCGCTGCCATCTCCCCCAGCCGATGGCATCGACGGGGCTGCGAGATCGGGGGGCGTGACAGCGGCAGGGGGGTGTGCGACAGGGACAGCGCGGGGCACGCAGCGCTCCCGCGGGGATGCGACCGATGGTCCCCGCCTGCACATCATCCCTGCTGCCCATCCCTGCCTGTCCATCTCCGTGTGCCCATCCCTGCTGCCCATCCCCGCGTCCCCACCCCTGCCTGCCCATCCCTGCTGCCCATCCCTGCTGCCCATCCCTGCCTGCCCATCCCTGCCTGCCCATCCCTGCTGCCCATCCCTGCTGCCCATCCCTGCCTGCCCATCCCTGCTGCCCATCCCTGCTGCCCATCCCTGCTGCACATCCCCGCCTGCCCATCCCTGCCTGCCCATCCCCGCCTGCCCATCCCCGCCTGCCCATCCCTGCTGCCCATCCCTGCTGCCCATCCCTGCCTGCCCATCCCTGCCTGCCCATCCCTGCCTGCCCATCCCTGCTGCACATCCCCGCCTGCCCATCCCCGCCTGCCCATCCCTGCCTGCCCATCCCTGCCTGCCCATCCCTGCCTGCCCATCCCTGCTGCCCATCCCCGCCTGCCCATCCCTGCCTGCCCATCCCCGCCTGCCCATCCCTGCTGCCCATCCCCGCCTGCCCATCCCTGCCTGCCCATCCCTGCCTGCCCATCCCTGCCTGCCCATCCCTGCTGCCCATCCCTGCGTCCCCACCCCTGCCTGCCCATCCCTGCTGCCCATCCCTGCCTGCCCATCCCTGCTGCCCATCCCTGCCTGTCCATCCCTGCCTGCCCATCCCTGCCTGTCCATCCCCGCCTGCCCATCCCCGCCTGCCCATCCCTGCTGCCCATCCCCGCGTCCCCACCCCTGCCTGCCCATCCCTGCTGCCCATCCCTGCTGCCCATCCCTGCCTGCCCATCCCTGCCTGCCCATCCCTGCTGCCCATCCCTGCTGCCCATCCCTGCTGCCCATCCCTGCCTGCCCATCCCTGCCTGCCCATCCCTGCTGCCCATCCCCGCCTGCCCATCCCCGCCTGCCCATCCCTGCCTGCCCATCCCTGCCTGCCCATCCCCGCCTGCCCATCCCTGCTGCCCATCCCCGCCTGCCCATCCCTGCCTGCCCATCCCTGCCTGCCCATCCCTGCCTGCCCATCCCTGCTGCCCATCCCCGCGTCCCCACCCCTGCCTGCCCATCCCTGCTGCCCATCCCTGCCTGCCCATCCCTGCTGCCCATCCCTGCCTGTCCATCCCTGCCTGCCCATCCCTGCCTGTCCATCCCCGCCTGCCCATCCCCGCCTGCCCATCCCTGCTGCACATCCCCGCGCTGCTCCTGCACCCGCAATCCAAACGCTGGCCACGAGGAGCAGCAGCAATAACGGCGAGCAAAAGAAATAAGTGCTCTGCCTTTGCCGTGTGATTTAAGGAAATTTAACTCCCAGCTCTCCAGAGCACCGCATGGTGTTGGTTGACTTCAACACAAAGCTTATTGTGTCCAGAACGAGACCAGAAAAGCAGCCTGGGAATCAGAGGGCTCGGCACAGCCCCACTAATTTGTGATTAATAATGGTTTTGCATCTCTTTCTCCTGCAGAGTATCAGCAGAGGGGAAACTTCTCCCAGCTACCTGAGAAAGGTTTGCTCAGGATTCACTCGGGGATGGATTCACAGCACCAGAGATTAGCCTGAGTCCCTGACAGCTGTGACAAACAAGAAGCATCGTGTTGGAGGGCTGCAGTGACAGACAGGGCCCTGGGGCTGTGCTCTGGGGTGTGAGCAGTGGCCCACACGGTGATGCAGATGGGGCAGCCTTGCTGCCCGAACCCTTATCCACAGAGATGCTGCCTGTATTTGGATAAAGGGAGCTGTGACCTGCAGCTCTTGCCTCACACAGGAGACACTGAACACCAGAGCAATAGCAAGTGAACAGCTTGTTTAGTATTTTGGTTACTCCTCGCATTAAGTCCTTCAATTAAAGATTTAATTCAGATTTGTTAGACACATATTAGGTGCTAAATTCCTGCTGCCAGTTGCTGAAAGTGACCTGCAATGTGAACAACACAATCCTTCCATTTCTGTATTGCCTCCAAACAGCCCCAAACAAGGCCATGGGGGAAAAAAAACAGCTTCTCAGTCTCCCTTTCAGCATCTGCTGCAAACAGGAGGTTTCTGCTGGGCAACCTGCCCACTTTGCTCAGTTATCAGCACCTTCACTGCTCAGGACCCAGAGATCCCCAGTGGGGACCAAATAAATGATCAGCAGGGACAGGGTGGATTCAGCATCGCTGTGGAATGGGCACAAGGGATGCCTCAGAGTCAATCACTGAAAATCCCTCTGCATCAAACCCTGTCAGAGCAGTTAGACCATAAACTAATAACTGTCAATCTCCATTTGTTTGCAACGCTGCGAAGAAGGCTTTCATAATTCTCTTAGAGATATAAAAGAGGCACTCTGATTTTGTTTTAAATGGAAGTGTGTGATAATGTTAGCTGCTGGTAAATCTCAAAGACAGTATTTATACAGCATCAGAAACATTTGCAAAGATGGAAAAGAAATATCTTTGGGCTGAAAGACCTTAAAATCTACAACTCATATTCTGCAAACTTTGGTGCCTCTGCCTAAGCACGCTGCAGGATCTGTGCCTGCATCTTGATCACTCCAACAAGGCCACGTTGTATAAAGGAAGTTATAAAATTTTGAAAATGTATTATTCTTTTTCTTAAGGATTTCTGTTTTTTGAAATGTTGAGGAGGACATAGTGCACCCAGAAACTACAGAATCTCCAGCTTGTCACAAGAGGCACAGCACAAGAGAACACCTTAAAGCCCTCTCCTGAGCAGAAGGCAAGGCAGCATTGCTAATTTATTGCAGAGCATCATGTTCTTCCAGGTACCAGGAGAGAAACACTGTCCCTGTATTTCATGCATCAAAACCTCCTGGAAAACAAATGAGGCTTGTGCCTGTGTGGTCACTTTCTGTAGCTGCTGGAGGTGGATGGGCAGAGGTGGTGCTGCTGTGCTAACAAAGGCTCTCACTCCAGATGTCAGGGGGTGTCCCATCCCTGTGGGCACAAGGCTGGCCTGGAGAGAGGGCAGTGAGCAGCTCTGCTTTGCTGGGTGGCTGCACAGACCTGGGCAAGGAAGCAGTAACAGCAGCAGCCTGGCAGGCTCACAGAGCATTGGTATGTACCTCGATGAGCTGAGCAGAACTTGCCAGTTCCCTCATGCAAAGCCATGAAGTGCTTCCTAAATCCCACCTGAGTCTGGGCACATTAACAGTGGAGAAAGGAAGAGAAGGGAGAACACTGGAGGGGAAAACCAGTGCCCAGAGCTGGGGGGAGATTCACGCCCAGATTATTTAACTGGTAAGGGAGGCCAGACAAGCAGCCAGGTCTATCGAGGTTTCGTGCCTCTGCTATACAAGGTGTATATAATCCCAAATATGTACATAATCCCAAATATTCACCAGTGCCTTCATTCTTGTCACACTGGGGTATCTCAAGGGCAGGCACACAAAACAAGGTTGGGTTGAGCAGGATGAGCAGCTCAGCCCAGCACCTCCTGCTCTGGTCACACACTGCAGGATGACTCCCAGGCAGGGCTGGGTGGTGGTGTACAGGATTCAGGAGCTCAACTCTTTTCCTGTCTCTGGCAGAGACCAAAATTACTGCACATCTCTGCCAGTTCCCTCTACCTGCAGAACAGGGATAACTGTGCTTAGCATCCTTTTCCTGCAGCTCGCAGAGTGCCTTTTAAAAACAAATAGGTGTGGAGAATTGCTGGTGGAAAGTATCATAAAAAAGCCCCTCTAGATAAAAATGTAAAATACAGCAAACTTACTAAAACAGGATGCAGCCTTTCAGCTACAGCAACCCTGTAGCTTCTGTTCTCCCTGAAGTTAAATTGAGGCAATTTTCACAAATACGTTAAATTGGCATGAAAACTAAGAATGAAGAACAGTTTGTTTCTGCTTTGGAAATCTTTCTCTCCTGGTCTCTTTAGTTTTCTTGCCCGTGTCCAGCATCTTCTTCACTTTCAATTGTATTATCCATTCTGTGTTTCCTCATTGAAAAGAAAAAACCATCAGTAACAATTCAGCCTTCCTTTCAGGGTCACTTAAAGGACATTTCAGTTGCCCAAAAGGATGCAGCTCAGGACTCCAGATAATTCACCTGTTGCTCCTGCAGGTGCTGTTTCTATAAAATTAAGTGCCTGTCTAATGGAAGTGTTTCCAAGAAGGAGCTGGAGAGACTGTGTAGAGCATGGTAGAGAGTGCACAAAGTAAAATGACATCATCCTAAGGGGGAAAAAAAAATAAGGAGGATCTGGAACCACCTCCTTTCAAAGCAAGGCAGAATTCTGCTGTGCTGAAAATACCAACTGGCTGCTTTCCCAGGTAAAATGCCATTGCTTGAAAGAAAGAGTCAATTACTGCCTCAAGGAACCTCCCTGTTGAGGCAAAAAAGCTATTTCAGACAATGTGTTGAGCCCTCTCTGTGATTAGAAAAAGAGAAGGGAAAGCTGCCTGTGTGTCAAACCAACACACAGGAAATGCAGGGAGATGTGGGCACATTTTTCACCAGAGGGTGGCAAAGGGGAGACACATCCTCTGCTCTGGGCTGCTCCAGCTCCACTCCCCAGCAAAGCAACACGGACCAGCCCGGGGTACTCAGCATTTGGCAGAGAGAGAGTACAAAATACCTCGAGGGGATCAGCAGGGACTCCCCTCACCTTGCTCTCTCTGAGAATCTTGCCTTCTTTGTTTTAACCTCCCTCCCTGTCGGGGAGTGGAGCCTCCTGGAAGGTGGGCAGCCCCAGTGGTGGGGCCATTTGAAGCCACAAAGGTCTCCCTGTGGGAGAGCCTCTTCCCAGGCTCTCCAGGAGGCAGCTGGGCTGTTGCCATTAACCAACCCACACCAGGTCTTCTGCAAGGGTTTGGTGAACCTACCCATGCAGCCAGTGACCAAAATCCCATCAGGGGAGGAGTGCCCTTCCCCTTGAATCAATCCCAGCAGATACAGCTGTGAGCCCACCAAGGGACCCTGGTGAGAATTTTAACTTTCACCAACTAACAACACTCAGTTTTTGTTAAAGAGATGAGAAAGGCCTGTTTTACCTGAGACACAGAGGAAAATCCCTATGCAGACACACATGTATCTCTGTATAGTGTGTGCCTGAGTATACAGAATATACATATACATGCACACACTTCACAGCTTTCAGAGAGCATGACAGCATGTTTTCATAGAGTACATCTGAAGGAAAGGTCTTGTATCAGTGCTACAGCAGAGAAAATTTCAGCTTTAAAATAGAGAATGAAGGGAGAAAAAAAAATAAAAGGGAGAGAGAGAGAGAATGTTTTCCTTCTTATCATGTCTGAGGAACTTAACTACAGTGGTGGGAAGATATAAAACCCCAGACAGCAGAGCACTGTTCTGGAGACCACGATATGCATAAAAACTCCTGCAAACCCTTGTTCAATGTTCCTACCCCTCCAACCCTCCAGTCCATACCTCCAGGGTGCAATTTTCAGGAGACAGGAAGATTTAATATGCTTTGGTTAAAATAATCCCCTGGACTCTCGCTGCAGAGACTGTCATGACAGTGTGTTCCTCTGGTTTATTATATTAATAAGCAGAGTCATTCAGCACTCAACATGATGTGGCTCTCTGACTTGCACGTGACTGTGTCCCCAAGCTGCAGCAATAGAGAGGCCTCCCCCCAGCTCCTCCTTGCAAAAAAAGGTTTGTTATTTTGAGGCAAAATAACCACAGCTGCTTACAAACAAGGATGCACATACAGCAGATTTTAAGTGTGCAGAGGCAGCAGCTGAATTCACCCCCAGTCACCTCCAGTTTCCTCCCTGCTCCCTGCCAAGCTCCTTGGGATGCTGCTGATGTCCCCAACTCCCAAGCCCTCCATCCCACTCCCATGCCCATCTCATCCTGTGCACCCAAAGTGCATGATGAACATATTTTCCACTGATTAGGGCCAAAGAAGAGTAAAAAACAAGGTTATTAAAACAGTAAAAAAATCTCTTAACCCATGAGAGCAAAGTTCTTCCTCTTCCTGGCTTAAAAAACACTGCTATCCTGGCCTGAAATCACATGAAATTCTCCTGTAACCTCTAATCACTGCTCCCTGCCTTTATTTCCCAGCTGGGAGAGGCAATGTTCTGTTTCTGCACCCCAGGAAGCACCACTCACTTGGCTCTGAAGATGCCCCATGTGCAGCTCTGTTATCACCACCCTTTTCTGGGGTGTTTGGTTTAAGCACAAGCAGAAAGGAGACCCCACCACTGCTGCTGTTACCCACAAGTACTCAATCTGTGAGGACCCCAGCTGATTTTCTGCTCCCCTTCCATTAAAGGTTTTCTGTTTTTCCCCGAAGATGCAGCCTCAGGAATACGTTCTGTGGCAGAGGTTTTGTACCATGTAAATGATGGATATTGTTTATGTACTGATTATGTTGAACCCAGCTGTTTACCTTTGCTAGGATTGCAATTATTTTAACAGTAATTGTAAAAATAAATTGGGGAGAGAAATAGCAGGAACCTTCTAGTTTGGTTTTTGAAACTAGAGCACTGCCAAGAGTGACCTGACCTTAGACAAGTCACATGCAGCCACTTATTTTAAATATCAACTGAGCTCATCCATGCATGGAAAACAGAGTGCTCTGTAGGGTTCTGGGCACAAATGGGTCCCAAAAGGTTCAGATTTCAGCCCAGTCACATCTTCCTCATTTATCACCACCTGCTTAAGCTGCCCCAGCCCCCAGATCCTCCCAGCAGCCAACCAACCACATAACACTGACATCAAACCTGCAGAACACAGTCAAACTGCCCACAAGACAAGCACATTGACCTCTCTTCTCTGCTTTCCAACAGCTTCACTCTCCTCCGTACAAAAACACCAGTACAGACTAAATCTTTTTGAAGGTACCCATTTTGCAACCCATGGAGCAACCATTTCCCAGCCCTGCATGCAGTTCCCCTGCTTCTCCTCCTCTCCCTGGACGGCAGACAGATGCCAAGCCATGGAAGGTATTCTTTCATTTACAGCATCTGGTTCCTTGGCAGACTCCTCGGGTAATTATGTTCATAGCTTTAAAGCTGTCTCTAGCTCTGCTTCATGGGTTTGCTGCTTTTGGCTTGTAGCAGTCTCTTCTCATCTTCCCTGTCCATCACAAGGGCTGAATGGTGCTCTTAAAATACAGGAATTAGACCTCTTGCATCTCCCTCTAACCAGAGCACAAATAAATAATACCTCATGCTGTTCTTTAAACACAAGCACTTGTTTTACTGGATGGTGCTCCTCTGCCTCTGGAGAAACCACAAACCCTTTTCCAAAGCCCTTACAGAACCACCTGGCTCACACCTCTCCAAACGTGGAGAATGTGTGGCTACAACCACAGCCATGATGGGAAAACCCACCCTGTGACCTTTTCCTTTGCTTTTTAGCTTAAACCTTCTCTGCCTCTGTGCAGCTACAGAGTTCTCAGCATGAGGAACAGAGGAACAGACACACACTGACTGCCAGGCAGGCTGACACTGATGCCTTAAGCTTGAGCTTTCATGTATTTCAGATTCTGTGCTGCCCAGGGGTGCAGCTCTGAGCCTCATATTAAATGTTAGTCAGCTCTCCTCACAGAGTAGGGAGACAACAAATCCCTTTTCTGATGCAGACCAAGGACAACAAGTACAAGCTTTCAGGCCCAAAAGCACAAACAAGGGTGGCTGAAGAGAGAAAACAAGGATGGGACTGCATAACCTGGAGCTGGAATTGGACAATTAAACCCCAATGTGCAAATGGACCAAAACTGATCAAAGTGTGAGACATCATGACCATTTGTCCATTTTGTGTCCATTTTGGGTGTAGCCCTGGTCAGGCTCTTGTGCTGCCCAAGGTGTACCCTTTGAAGCCTTTTAATAAATCTCTGCTTTATTCTCAGCTCTGTCCAGTCTCTGTTCCAGGCCAGCCTTCCCAAGGCATCAGCAGGAGCAGTGCAGCCCCAGCAGTGGCATCCAGCAGCTCTGTTCATTTTACAGGGCTGAGCAAATGATGCTTGTGCTGGGCAGGTCAGAGGAGCAGGAGGGAAGAGCTGGATGCTCTCTCAGCCCTCATGCCCAGCATCCAAAGGCCCCATCTGGAGCAAACAGACTGAAAATGTTGCTCCCTCAGCACAACGGGCACAGCAGAGCTGAGCTCCCTCACTGCTTTAGCACAAAGCTCCTGTGCTCCCTCTGTGCTGCAGAGGTGCCAGAGCCCCACCACAGGGCTCATGGAAAGAAATCATCCTGGGCAGGCAGGGACCCTGGGCATAGTTATGCCTTCTGAAGGAACAAGCCCATAAAGAGAAAAGTACAACAGATTTAAGCGTTTAAATGCATTTCCATAACTGTTTGTGATGACTCCCAGACAGCAGCCTTCATTAAGCTGGAGCTGAGGCTGAGAGCACCAATTAGCAGGATTAAAAACAAAAAAAAAAGAAAAAAAGGAACTGCTGCAGTTATCCCCAAATAAAGAGTACAGGCCCAGCCTAATCTTTTATGCTTGGCTTTGCTGGAAACCATGGGAGGTTAATGCTCCAGGAAGGTGAAGTGCACAGTCCTTGGGATGGGCAGCCAGCTTGGTTGCTCAGCACCATTTGGCTGCCAGGGGGGATGTAAAATACAGCAGTTCATCCTCACAGCCACTGACATAAAAGCAAGGAAAGAAAGGAAGAAGAAAAATCCTGGCAAAGCACTGGTGGACACCTCTGTCTGTTCATCAAGACCCAGGCAGCTGGAGGAGGAACACACTGAGAAGTACCCAGCAGGTCCCAGCAGTCACTCACACACACTTTAGGAGCTGTTGGAGCTGCTTTAGAATCACATGGCAAATTACTCTTTTTTTTCCATTCATTCTGTATTCTGTCAAATTCTTTACCTTTATGCTGTGCAAAACAGTTCTGCCAGTTTGACAGCAAGCCCCTGCTTCATCCCCACTGCTCAATTCCCAGCATGGGAACTGCTTTCCAAACTGGTGGCATTACTTATCCAGGTTTCCTTCCCTCAATCTGCAAAGCCTGCACATCAACCTTGTCCAGTTTAGCCTCAGACTGGCGGCAAAGACACTCAATAGTGCAGAACACAAACCAACAGGAAAGATCAAATCATCTTTTTAAAGGGTGAGTGTTATGGATTTTCAGTTTTTGCCGTAAGAGCCATGAGCAATTATTTTTGAGCACAGAGATCTTAACCATTCATTTATCCTGAGAATAAAAGTGGGAGAAGGGGAAATGATTGCTTTTTCATTATTTGTCTCACTGCCAGCACTGAATCAAAGTCAGAGGACTGCCAAAAGATCTCTTTTGATCCAAGTAACTATCATCCTCATAAACATTTCTACAGGGAGAAAACCCAAAACCCCAGTCCAGTCTTTCCACCATGATTCTAAAGATAAATATATTTAAAAAACAAACAAAACCCCTCTTCCTCTGTAAGTCTTTGCCATTCAAGCCAGGCACAAAAGCTATTTAAAAGATGCTGTGGGGAGGAATCCAGAACTGGACCAGAAAAAGCCAAGCTTGAAGATTCCCATCATCAGCCCAACACTGCAGCACCACTCACAGTGAGTTAGAGAGATCAAAAAAAAAAAAAATATATATATATACAAAAAGATTTTACATCAGGAACCAATTTACTTTTGCTGCTCCGCAGAGCAATCATGCCTCAGGACCCACAGCTAAATGGCTGGAGCTCACATAACTGGAAGAGCAAAGAAAGCAGCAGAGAACTTTAATGGCTTATGAAATTCAATTGAAATTGATGGTTGGAAAAGTGAAACATTTAACACCCCACCAACTTAACATCAGTGCACCCATGTGCACGGACACACAGCTACATGGAAAGGTGGGAACTTATTTTCCACTCACCCACATGTCTGTGACCCCCACAGTGCCCTAGGGAAGGAGATGGCACCCTCATACACACTTAATATCTAAATATTTTAACTCCTCCAGGCCTTTTCCCACTGGAAGCTTTAATATAAAACCCATCCCTGGTGAAAATGGCAGCACATTATGATGACCTGCACTATTCATGTCTCTGAAATATTAGAAGCCGCGTTCTGCATTTCAACTTCAGCTGGAGCAAGAACTCAAAAACCTTCCCTGCTATTTGAGATGACTTTGAATAAACTGTTTGCAGCTGATGTACTTTTCCTGCATGGATCTTTTCTGTTATGAAGCCTGTCTCTGATGAACAATAGAAAAATATTGTTGACAGGGGTGTACTTTTCCATCAACTCAAAAATATCATTTTGCAGAATATTTTCACAGCTCAGCAGAAGGTGGAAAGAAAGACAATATTATGACTAGATAAGAAAGAAAGGAGACATTCGTTATAATTAGCTTATAGTAGTTTTCTTGTTGGTTTTGGCTTGCTTGAGCAAGGTTCCTTACTAGTTAGAGTTCCAATCTGACTTACAAAGCCTTCAGGCAAAACTCACGATAATCAAAGATTAACCTGGGTAAAGACAATCAGAATTTGGCCAGAACACTTTAGAACAATGCTTATATCCACAAAGCAACTAGAACCACCAGTAATTTAACATCGGGACTTTTAAGTGCTCCCAGGTGCTTTAGGATGCATCACCCCCAGCTTAGAGGCAAGAAAGGAATGGCCACATCCTGACAAGGGTCACACTGTCATTTATTGAGTGACTCGGGGCACAGGGACACTGTTGCCTTGAGGAAGGACTGAAACATCAGGGAACACCTCTCTGGAGGCTCCATGGTGCCCCTGGAGCAGGCAGGGACATGTTCATGTGGGCACTCCACACTGAGCTCTCTCCGGTGTGCGCTGCACCGGTTGATTCATGGGGAGGCTTTGATGTGCAAATTAATCATTATAACTTTTAACTGAGCTAATGCTCAGCGTCATATGTTGCTAATTACACAATACAGGGGGGAAAAAAAAGTTGCAAATGAATTTAAATGCTTAACCTAATCAGGATGGCAAGTTGTGTTTTAATTACAAATTGTTGTGTAGCAGCAAAGCATCTGCTGCAATTCAGCAGCTCCGGTTCCACAGCAAAGTCCTGCTGTGCCTCATTCGTGTGCTCCCCACAGCCCCAGCCACGCCCAAAGCCAAAGGTGGCTGCAGCCTTGGCTGGGGACAGCAGGGACATCCTGCCAGGGGCGGTGGGGATGTGCCACCCACACCTGGCATGAGGCAACACCCACCCTGAAAATCTTTCTCCGATGATGTCTTGCAGGAAGGGCTCCTTATGGACACCTTCAAGCTTGGCATGTTCAAACCCCCCCCAGTTTGCCACCTCTCCTTTAATCTGAATGATTTCCACACACACAGGCAGCAATCAGTGTTCTTCCTCCAATCAATGCTTCTCAACTCACATAAGCAAGAATCAAGAGGCATCTTTGGAGCCTGTTCCCTCTATGCCCTCACATGGGGGGGGAAAGGAAGAATAAAATGAGATTACAATAAATAAACAAACAAACACTCTCGAACTTTGTAGTGCCTGGAGCAAGTTTTTACCACCAAATTAAAATCCCTGAATATTGTGGCTTTTAATGGAGACACTGATACAGCCAAGCAGCTCTGGCATGGCAATGCACCTGCACAGTGCATCACCTTGGGAATGTGCCACTGTGAGGCCAGTGCAGAAAAACACCCACTTGCCAATAACTCTGCTGGTAGTTAACCAGAGAGGTTCAGTGAGGATAGAATACCTCTGGAATGTATGGCAAAAACATGGTTATCTAAGAAAGCTAAGTCAGTCTATTGTTTCTTACATTATTTTTAACTTGATGCAGCCCCTACTTGTCAAAAAAAGAGGGGGGAGGAAAAGGCCCCACAGCCCCTGAGAACACTGATGTGCTTTAGATTTTGCCAGTTACCCACAGTAAAGCAAAAACCTGCAGTATTTCTGGTTGGGTTTTTTTTGAACACCAGGGGGCTGATTACTGTGAAATGATCTTAGGCTTCTCCCACTAAGTGGACAGATGGATTGCTACTTTTGCAACTTCTTTTTGCAGCCTTGAATTCAGTTGCTGGCGGGAGGCTCCGTTCCAGCTCTCCCCGGCATCATTTCTCTCCTTGCACTTGTCATCTCACTTCCCAGCCTGAGGCTGGGCTATGGAAAAGGCTCTCTGCGAGCACGGGAATGTCACACAAGCCTCTCCCAGCCGAAAGCTGGCTCTCACTGTGTCGGTACAGGGCTCTGCCCCTCTCTCCTGGGCCCCACTCCTGGATTTTCATGCCAAGGAAGCTGGTGGTGCTGGGGCTATGGAGAGAAATGCCACCAGTGCTAGACAGACCGAAGTGAGGGCTCTCCGGCATTGCAGCAAACAAGCTGCAACGGAGAGGGCTCTGCAAGGTGAGAAAAACAAAAAAGCACTGCCAGGCAAAAGTCGTCTCCTTCACTTTTTTTAAAAAACACAGATTTTACAAAGTGCAGACTGAGACGCTGCCAGGCTCCATCCCTGCTTCCCTGACAAGCACGGAGAGCCCGTTCAAAGCCACTCAGGAATGATGGGGAACAAGGTGGATCCCCGGCCGGCAGCCTTGGCATTCACAGCCCACCACTCCCACCGGCAAAACACAGCTGGCTGCGAGAAGAACTCACAAGAAACTCCTCAGTTTGCAGGGTAGGGAAGTGCTCGTTTAGAAGGTGCTTTTTAGGAACGATCCCCCGAGGGGACACTGCCCGACCTACTGGGCATCACCCCACTGCAGCCCAGGGAGTGCAGCCCCTTTAAGATGAAGACAAGGGACAAAAGGAGGAAACACTCGGTTTGATCCGAGGAAGTGAAAAACCTCGGGAAAAGCAAACTGCCAGCCCCAGGAATGACTAAGCACAGAGCCAGGCAACGCAGAGCTGGCTAAGGCAGCCACACAGCACACACTCCCAGATCGGTGCCAGTTCTGAAGGCATGCTGTATGGAAAAACCATTTCTGGGGAGCAAAAAAGAAAAGCCAAACCTAAAAACAAGGACTCGGTTCTTTAGCAAGCCACATGAACTGCCTGAGTGTGTTTATAAGCATCCCCATCCGTCTGGAACTCCAGCTGATGCACAGATAGCAATATATGGGTCAATAATGGTTTATCTAAAGATGTGTGTCAGCCCATCTCTCCTCTGCTCTCTGACAAACCTTTTACAAGAGCCACTTACTTTAACCCTGAATTATCTGCCTCTGCTCATCTTCAGGGAGAATCAGCACGGCAGAGAAAGAAGCAGGCAATTCCCTGTGATCTGAAAGCTCACTTTCTAAATCAAATCAATTTTTCTAACGTAATTTGCCTCATCTAAATCACTGACCCATGCATTTTCTCACTATCCTTTGACAAGAGCTGCACCAATTGAAGCAAAGCTAAAACACTTCAACCAGACCAATTCATAGAAGTCTTTAGAGGAATTCTTTCATCACTGTAATTAATTCTTTAAGTACCACAATGGGATGCTCTGAATTCAAACCCAGTCCAAGGAGTAATGATTATACTAATGGGAGAAGCTGCACAGTAAATAAATGCAAGTGCCCTGCTGAAAGAGATGGTTTTCAATAGGAGACTGCCATTGAGGGAGATAACTCTGTTTTGGAGATAATAACTCAGATGATGAAGTCCCACAGACTGGAGTCTGATAAAACAATTCCCAGATCCTGCATACCTAAGGGATGAGCATTTTGACAGATATGCATTAGAGCTGGGGCTGCTCCAGCTCTCAGCCCTTTGAGCAGGTGTGGGGACAGAGGGCCTAGGGCAGTTTGGGAAACCATCTGAGAGTTTGCTGGTTGGTGCAGGAGCCAAAGCAGTGACTGCCCTTTGGCTTTCCCCATTTGGTTAAATGCAGTAAAGCCTTCTCACACATTTAATGTGTTGGGCTGCAGTCTGCTCAGAGAAAGGGAGATGCCTTAACTCTGGATGAGCAGGATGCTTTGAGAAGACACAGCTGAAGCTGATACTTGTCCCCCAGGGCTTACAGCAGACTCCAATAATCTCATTATGACACTATAATAAATGAAATAAGGTGCACAACATGGACATTTGGGCTTTAAAAGGGAAAGCCTGAAGAGCAGTCCCTGAAATTATGTCCCCAGTCCCCATGGCCTGTCCAGCTTCATCACACCAAGGAGGTGATGAGATGGGCACCACCATCTAAGCTCTCCTCTGTAGGGCTGTCTTTGATTTTAGCAATAAAACCCAACAAACCCATCTCTTCATTTCTGCTTATGACTTCCCATAAAAATTGTAATGGGCTGGTGCAAATCAAACACCACAGAAGAACCAAGTAGTGGCAACTCTGGGGCAGACAGAGAGCCCTTCCAGAGAGCCTCAGCACTGCCCAGGATGGGGCTTGGAGGTGCCAAGCAGCTCAGGCACCAAAACAAGCCAGGGCTGAGATGTGGAGGAGGAGACAGTGCCTGAGCTGTGCTCAGCACACCAGGGCCAACGGACTGGCCAGGAACCTCAGCAACCTCTGCCCAAGGTGAGCCTCACTCCCTAAAGAGCAGCAGCAAAAACCATCAGCTGCCATCAAAAAATAACCCCAGGGCCCAGCTCCACCCAACACCTCTGCTCTCCCTGCCAGCAGGGCTCAGATTTTGGGCTGTTGCCCCAGGGCACCTCCTGGGGATGATGGAGAGGGCAGACAATGGCTTTGATGGTACCCACTTTTGTCTCTAAAGCCCTTTGAGATCTACAGGTGGAAGAATGATAAATGATTAAGATTTGAAAAGAAAAAAAAATGTCTCAACTGCAATAAAATTCAAGCTGCCTTCTGTTTATCTCTTGCTTGTTTCTCCTGTTTAATGGAGTTGAGCCTTTTTTGCACCAATATTCCATCCTAATAACTTCCAGTGAGCTACTCCTAAGCAAAAGGCCCAAAATGAGTAACTGCATTTAAAAAAAAAAAAAAAAAAAGTGGAAGAAACCTTTGTATATTAATTCTCATAGCTGTCAGAGATGAGGATTTAATAATGTTAGTATCTAAGCTACTCCATTATTTCCAAACACCTTGGAGCAGAATGTCTTAGTGGGAGATGAATTAGATAGTGCGACTGTAACTGCCTTCTGAGTGTTTTCAGAGCATAATCTATGGCTCATCACCACGTGGGTTTCAAGTCCTTGCCCTCTCTTCTCCAAATAAGCTCCAGCTGTAAATGTATTTACATGCTGAGTATTTACATGCCAGACCCTGCTCCTTTGTTTGAGCGTTTCCCACTCACTGTTTAACCATTTGTCCCCATTAACAGATTTGCCTGGGTTCGGCTTTGGATGGGTGATAGGGAGGGAAAGGTGGGAGCTCGGGTCATCCAGTAAACGATGGGATGAAGCAAAGAAGGAAAAGTGTGGGTGGAATACAGGAGAGGTCTAATGGGCTGCGAAGCTCTGTGCCAAGGGAAGCAGCAGAAGTCCTGCATCGCTGAAAACCAGCCATGCTCAGGAACAGCCTGTACCCAACCACCAGAGATGGGAAAGGCAGTTTAATTTGCCAACTTCTCCAGCACGAATTCCCATGATTTGGAGAGGCTGAGGCCTCCATTGGCCTTTGAGCTTGCCCTGAGAGAGCTCTGCTGCTTCCAGAACGCTCTTACCATCCTCTCTGGGTGCCTCTGTTGCAACCTTTTAAAAGCCTGTTCCCCTGTGTGTGTGTTGTGTCCTCCCTGCACTCAGTGAAAGGCAATCAGACCTTGTGCCGTCAGTCCCTGCTACCCCCAGCTCTCTGAGTGCCCTTGAAAACCCCCAGTGACGTTTCAGGCTCTCTGGCCCCACAGAGTCAGGGACAGAGGCACTGGGGGTGGATGGCTGTTGTCTTTCACCAGACAGGGCTGCTCACACTGGCCAGGGACTTGCCCCACAGACACCCAGATAAGCTCCTTCCAAAACTCATCTTGGATTTTCTCCTTTTTCAACCAAAAATCTGGGTACCGAGACCAGTCAGCAGCTACCAACTCTTTGCTGAGTTTCTAATTACTGCTGTTGCATAGAAACCTGCTCCATCTGCTCAAGGGCTCCCTTATAGGGCACAGGGGCTCTGTCTTTTATTTTGGTGTGAGTTTCATCCTTTTTTGAAGCTGCAGCATCCATTAGACAGCCCTCCTTCCCCATTGTGGCAAAAGTCTTGCTGCTAAGGAAAATCTGTGGCTAATTGACAACAACTCCTAAACTGAGATATAAAGTAGCTGCATCTGTCACTCATGCAAAGAGCAATGGCAGCTCAGCTGCTAAATAATGGAAAATGGTTCATTTTTCTGACTCAGGGAAGATCCTTTATTAAAGAAATGAATGTCTCCGTTGCTACAGAGCCATGCCCTGATCATTCCTGCATCTTAAAAATCTAACATTGCCCATAAAATTCCTAAGTAACATAAACCCTGTTCCTTTCACTACTCTCCCAATCAGAAAAACTGGATTTAAATCACCTGCTGGCAGGTTTATTACAGGGCCCACAAGCAGATAAGGTCCTGTGCACCAGCCCTCTGCACTTAATGGGAAATAAATCTCTGCTTTGCCATCTGTTTTTGAAATGTTTCCATACAAGCTAAACAAAAAAACCCAAAGATACATACCCCTCTCATTTAACCTTCTAAAGGGTTTTATTTCTGGGGTAATGAGGATGACATTTCTTCTCTCTCTAGCACAAATGCTTTTCCTCCTCAGGTTGATTCCCCCCAGGGCTCCCTCAGCCCACAGCCAAACTCTCCAAACGTCGTACGTTTGGATAAATGGGCTCAGCGCAGCTGCTTGGCCAGAGGCACCATCTCCCACACATCCCAGGGGCTGCTCCCACTGGAAACATCATTTCTGGAGCCTGCTGAGCCCCTTGGCTTGGCCACAGTGAGGGTTTTGATCCCATTTTGATTTGATTCTCCATTTAGGCCCAGTCTGACTTGCATCCGTGGAGTTTTCTCCATCATTTCTTTCCACCGCCGATGCCAAGCTGGAGCTGCCCAACACAGGTGGTTTCACATCACCCCCTCCCCATCAGCAGCCCTCTGCTCCTTGCACAGCCTTTAAGCAGATGGCAGCACCATCCCCAGGCAGGAGGATGTGGCCATGCAACCACAGAGCACCGAGCACCCTCTCCCCACGATTTAGCAGCTTTGTCACTCAAAGGCCATTTCCTGCCACTGCAGGTCTCTTCCACACTGCAGGGGAGGCGATGGGGCAGAGCAGCTCCTGAGGGCCAGCTGGTGCAGGCACGGTGAGATGAGCAGAGCTGGCTGACGTGCAGTTTCCAATTAGTTTACTCAGCAGACGGCAGCCTCGTGGAAACCCCTCTGCTCCTGGCTATCCCTCCCCCCTCAGGGCACCCCTTTGCTTGCTCTCTGACTGCCACCATCACCAAAAGAAATCAGGAAAACAAACAAAAAACCAGAGTTAAAATCAAATGCTACACTTCATTTTCTCTCCTTGCCTGAAGTTGCATGAGACAAGATAGGACATAATCACCACTTTTAAAATCATCTCCTATGACAGGCAAATTGATCAAGTGGAGAGGCTGGGCTGCTTTTGAACTTGAACAAACTGATTTTCCATGAAAGATGGTGTTTACATTGCCTCTCAATAGCCTGCTGAAATATGCATTCCTCCTGCCATTTCATCACCAAAATTTGGGAGGAAAGAGTGGTTTTGGGGGGAAAGAAGAAGGAAAGAAGAGAAAAGGAAGAAAGTGCGCTTCAATCTGGAGCACATCATAAATTCATGAAGCTTTCTGAATGCTGTCAGAAACAAACATTTACACAAACAAAGAAAAGCTCAAACTGTATTGCAAGAGAATTTTTGGGTAGTGTGGAAAAAACATTAATATTTACCTTGCACCTGAGACTAAAGCCGACTGTGTGAGGTACTGCCCAAAGAGCAAAGTCCTTCCACAAGGAGCTCACAAATCCTACAGGATTTACATACAGCCTATAGGAACTACTACATTAACATACCATGCTGCATACTAAACCTTAAAAGCTCATTTCTGGGCTCCTTTTCCCTTCCCCCTTGGACCCTTGGCATCCCTTTGT
Source organism: Phylloscopus whistleri (assembly GCA_017589585.1). NCBI lineage: Eukaryota > Metazoa > Chordata > Aves > Passeriformes > Phylloscopidae > Phylloscopus > Phylloscopus whistleri. Next base: position 2,059,084 of record JADMLD010001062.1, on the reverse strand, counting down.
ATTGCTCAATCGACAGGAATCTTGCCTTCAGCTGACTTCATCCTTGTCTTCGTGTTCTGTGGCTTGGCATCCTGTATCTCAAAGCTCACTTTCATTTCTATTTTGCTTATAGGTTTTATACTCTCAGAATCTTTTGCCAGGCAATCATATTTTGTAAGGCTTTCCTGTTTCAAATTCTCCAACACCAGCAGCCCTTGCTTCACTTCCCATGGCAGCACTCTACGTCACGGAGGGCAGTGGGAATACCCAGGGAAAGCCAGACACGGAGCAATCCCCCCGTAAATTGTCTCCAGGGACCTGTTTGCTTGTAATTTCTGCCTGCCCATCCTCACGTGAGAGCCGCTTCCTCTGAAATGCCAGCTGGGAAACTCCTGCCAGCACGAAATCCAAGCCTCTTCCACGACATCTAGAGCACCACATGGTAACTCACACTCCACAGCCCCCGTGGCACTTAATGCGAGAGGATGTGACAGCCGGAGTTGGGAAAGCCCCACGTGCCAGCACATCAGTGAGCCTCTGACAGGGCTAAGAGCTACAGCGATGCCAACAAACCAAGTCACTGCTCGTCATTAACTGGCATTTGGTATATGTAGGCAAGCAGAGAGCGGGGAGTCGAGTTCAGTGGATTAAATGTGTTGAGCTGACAGTGTTTATTTCGGTGGGATGGCTTCTCTTTCACTGGGAGGTTTATTAAGGCCAGAAGACCTTGGTTTTGCTTGCTTCACGCAGGATTGTAGAGGGCTGCCACCTCCCCTTTGCTCCTCTGAGACAGGACAGCTCTGCAGCCACCTCCACGAGACACGGGGCTTGGTGAGGCCACCTCTCCATCCCAGCAAAACCCGGGGTTCGTACCAGCATCAACCACCAAGGTCAGGACAGGCAGCTGGAGCTGCCATAACCCAACATCACGGGTAATGACACCCCTTTCAGCAAAGGGGCCCTGCTGGGACACAGCATGGGCCTCCTGAGCAGCCTGCCTGCAAAACACAATTCTGAGGAGCTGTGGAGAGGGGCAGGAGGACCCTGACCCAGTGTGGAATCTCCATGGGAAAACCCCACACAGCCTGAAGCCCCGTGTAACCCAAATCCCTGTGGTGCACAGACTCTTCTCTCCAGGCACTTTGAGTCCTTGCCCAGGGACTGTGCCTTCCAAACTGCAGCCTGGGCTCAAAGAGCAACCAAATCCATGATGGCAAACCCAACGCAGCAATTAAATAAATGGAGCCATCTCTGGCTCAGGAATGCATCCTTCATCCAAAAAATCCTTCCAGAGGCACAAACCCTGTCCCAGTCTTGGCAACTGTCTGCTCTGACCTCCTGCAGCTGCTCCTGGGCTCGTACCTTCCTCGCCCCACTAAGCTGCTTTAAACAGAGATAACAGGACTGGGAGTGACTATCATTCCCAGCAATAAAATACAGCAAATTAATTGCACTTGATTGATTTTTGTATTTTAATGTGACTATATTGATATTCAAACTGCAAGAGACTCGATCAGCCAGAGTCAGGTGTCAGCAAACAGAGTTCTGTGACCAAGCCCCACAAACTGAAGAAAATAATCAAAACCCAAAACCAGTGAGACTTCCCCATTTCAAGCACACAAGGAGGCTGCAGCACCACTGACAGGAGATTTTGAAGTGAAAAATGCTGTGCAGGGCAAGTCACACAGTTGCCTCCTGCATTCCCAGAGAGCCCAGTGCCGATGGCAGCAGCAATGCATAAATCCAGAGCAGCTCCACTGACTTCAGAGCAGCTGGTCCAGATTTATGCTGATGGGAAGTAGAATCAGGGTATCTAAAATATTCTGCTCTAATGGATACTGGAGCAAAAGGCACGGTAATAACTTCAGACTTCTCCCCCCAGCCCACTATCCCCCATTTCACATCAGTTTGAGCAATCATTGCATAAAATACTGAGATCTGCACAAATCTGGGGAAAATAACCTACATTTCAACAGTTTGTACGATGGTGTTCTGCCAATCTATTGTACAGTAGATAACACAGGTCTTTCATTTCTGTTCCTAAAGAGCCTCTGAATAAAAAGTGTCTCCATATTAGGCAGAGTGATACAGGGACACATAATAAAATAAGCATAATGTCTCTCCACCCACGCCCCCCTGGAGCCAGAGTCTAAAAGCAACCGCGGGTCGTTCCTCACGCACAGCTGAGAGCATCCCGAGCGCATCCCGGAGGGGCTGCGGGACCGCCCCGAGCCCGCGCTGCCCTGCCCCGCGTCCCCGCACCCGCCGCGGGCTGCGAGGCAGCGCAGCGAGCCGGTGACACAGCGCCAGGCAGGAAAAACAAAATATTCAGGTAACTCATCCAGCTCGCTCACAGGATACCTATTCATATAACCTCGGAGACAGCTCCGCCGCCGCCGCCAGCGAGGAAGGCGGCCAAAACCCTGCCTCGATGCCAGCAACAAACGGGGGCCCGCTGCCAGCCAGAGACATCCTCGAGCTCGGCGTGAGCGGCCCTCGGCTGCCAAACACACACGCACACCCTCTGCTCGCAGCCGTGCGCGCCAGCAGCCGGGCCGCCAGAGACCCGGGGCAGCAGAGTGATCTCTTAATTGGACCTTCGCGAAGCTATTTAGGGGACCTGCCTGACAGGCGAGCAAAATGCCACCCGCTTTGAAGAGGCTGGAGAAAAACTCAGCCTCGATGCCCGCAACGCAGCCTTGCCCAGAGCCGGCCCCGGCAAGGGGGAAGGGAGGGAGCGAGGGCGAATAAATAGAGAAAAATGGCAAGAGCCCAACGCGACCGTCTGTGAGAGCTGGGAGCTTTGCGGAGATGGCAGCACCGCGGCATGACTCATGCAGGTGTCTCTCCCGTCTGCAACAACCCAAACCGAGATGCGCTTCGTTAACCCCTGTAATCCAGAGGAGAAAGCCGGCTCGGAGCACAGCGAGCTGCGGGAAGAGCGGCACAGCCCCCGAGGGAGGCGTTCCCGGGCTCTGCCGCCGCTCGCCTCTCTCCGAAGAGCTTTCCCCCGATCCCAAACCCCCTCTGCACACGCAGACATTGCTGCGGTCCGCGCCAGGGGTGGGACAGGGCAGGGGCAGCGCTGGGCTAGGGAAGCAGAAGGATGCTACGGCCGGGAGAGCAGAGAGGCGCAGGCGGGGAACGCGTTCGTAATTCACAGCTCGAGCTGAGAGCGCGCTGCGAGTTCCCAACGCGCACACTGAGCAGGGAGGGCTCGGAGCAGCGCAGAGCGATGGAGACGTCGGTAGGTTTGCAGCCACAAACTGTTTCAAAGTGGGTTTCCATATGTTTAAGCACTGAGAGCTCTGGAAGAATTACACCCACAGCCCAATCTCACCATGGTAGCTACCCACACAGGAGAAGACGGGAGGGGGGAATATCAGGGAAAAGATTAGCATTAATATGTCAAAGCAATAAATAAAGAAGATTTTTAAAAACCCAGAAACCTGCTCCTTGGCTGTGCCTGACTCTCGCCTCGACACACGAGCTGCAGGGCGCGCAGGGCATGGCAGCGACCAGAGAAAGGCACCATCCCGCGGGGCAGTGTCCTGTGCCCTGTGTCCTGTGCTCGCTGCCCCGGTCCCCACAGGCTGCACCCCCTTTTCCATGCCCTGCACCCCGGTCCCCGTGCCCTGCTCAGGAGGATTTCCCATCGCCCCCGTGGCTGCACACTGCCCAGCCAAGGAGGGAGATGAGGGCAGGGGCAAGCAGCGCTTTTTGGGGTGAGCAGAGTAAGGAGCCCCCGCTGTCCGCCTTCTGTGCGTCCCCAAGGCTGATGCCCCCTTCCTAGCAAATTGTTCCTGCTCTTGCTGTAGGAACCTTCCCTAAAACACTTCCCCACCACAACGCCTCCCCAAGAGCGACAGCTGCTGCTATTACCTGCCATGGATCACTCCTTTTCCACCTAAAATCCTTGCATTTAGGCATATTCCTAAAACCCCCGTGAAGTTTGCCCAGCAGCCCAAGCTTCACGCTACGGCCAAACGCGAGCACCGTCCCGAGAAGCAGTGAATGCAAACGAATCCCTGAGCGATTTCAGCACCGATGCACCTTAATTAATTTGCTTTTAACAACCCCTGTTTATTAGGAACAGCATCTGCCAGGGAGCTCACGGGAGCACGCCGAGGAGAGCGTCCCCAGAGTGAAGTCCTGCTAAAGACTTTCCCAGGGGCAGCGCTCTGGCAGCTTAGGGTGAGCCCTTCCCCAGCAAACACCTGGGACCCGAAACGCTGCTCCCAAGTCCAGCTATGGGGGGATATAAATAAAATGAAAAAAAAAAAGAAACAGAAAATAACAGAGGAAGAGCATCTCCCAGGCGCACTCCCTGCCTGGGCGCGCTGCCTCGCAGCTGGCCGTGAGGGAATCCCATCTGAGCCCAGTCAAGGGCCAGACCCCGCTCCCCGCCAGCCCACCCAAACCCGTCCTTCTCGGAATGAAGCGCAAGAAAGGTTGCACAAGTATTTTGTTACCGAAGGGATTTAACTCCAGAACAGCTTCGCCCTCACCCGCGCCCATGGGTAGCCAGAAAGAGCGAGGAGCATCGGGGAGGAACGGGGGTCGGCCTCCCCGTGGGAAACCCCAAATCCCAACATTGTCCATCCCCAGAGCTCTGGCAAGCCCAAACTTTCCCTTTTCTTCCCCCCAAACCGGCAGCAACGCGCTGGCAGCGGCCGAAGTAGGCGGGCAGGCTTCGCGCAGCGGGCCGGGAGCCGCGACACGCGCGGGGACAGGGGACAGGCGGGGAGGCAGCGGGAGGGCTGCGGGGCTGCACGGGCACTTCTCGGTGCGCCCCAGCGCCGGAGCTCGGAGCGCGTTCCGCCCGCAGCGCTGCGCGGAGCGCCGGGGGCAGCCGGGGGAGGGAGGGCTGGCATGGGGGGGATACGGCCCCAAATAACACCGGGGGAGGGGGGCAGAGGTAAAATAAACACAAGCAGTTAAAAACCAAGATAAAAACGGACACACACACACACACACAAAAAAAAAAAAAAAAAAAAAAAAAAAAAAAAAAAAAAAAAAAAAAAAAAAAAAACGAAACCAAACAAACAGAAGCACAGTGGCGGGGTCGCGGCGGCGGGACCGGGGTTACCTCGGCACAGGAGCAGCAGCGGCGCCAGGAGCAGCGCGGGGCCCCGGGAGAGCATCCTCTTTGTTCCATGCCCAGAAGTAGTCATGGTGCTGATTTATTTGGAGAGGGGCGGCTGAGCGGGGCGGGGGGGGCCGGGGGTGTCGCGCCGGAGCCCGTAACCACTCCCCCCGCTCCCCGCCCGCTCCGCTCCGCTCCGCTCCGTCCGGCGGCGGGGCCGGCGCCCGCGGAGGAGGGGACGGGAAGGGGAAGGGGGGGAGTCCCCGCTCCCCGCCGGCCCCGCGCTCACGGCCGCCCCCGCCGCATCATCGCCGCCCCGGGGGCACCGGCGCCGCCCCCGCCCGCGGCAGCAGCAGCAGCAGCGGCAGCAGCAGCGGCGGCTCCCCCGGGGCGGCGGGCGCTCCGCCGGGGCTGCGGCCGGGCCGGGCTCACCTGAGCGGGATGGGGGCGGCCGTGAGCGCGGGGACGGGCCCGCAGGTGCCTCTCAGCGCCCCCGGGGAGGAGTGCGCGATGCCCAGGCCCGCGGGGGGGCAGCGAGCAGGGCAGCCCGGGGCGGGCTGGGCCGGGCCCGGTTGTTGGCGGCCCGCGGGGTCGGTGCCGGTGCCGGTGCCGGTGCCGGGGCGGGCCCGCAGCGCCCCCGGGGCCGGGGCCGCTCCCGGGGGGGGCCCTGAGGGGGGGGCGCGCGCCGGCCGCCGCCCAGGGAAAGAGCGCGCGCGCGCCCTGGCGGCCGCCGCCGGAACTGCAGGGAACGGGAACGGGAAAAGGGCGTCCCAAAAACTGACTGAGAGCATCCCAAAAACTGACTGAGAGCATCCCAAAAACTGACTGGGAGCATCCCAAAAACTGACTGAGAGCATCCCAAAAACTGACTGAGAGCATCCCAAAAACTGACCGAGAGCGTCCCAAAAACTGACTGAGAGCATCCCAAAAACTGACTGAGAGCATCCCAAAAACTGACTGAGAGCATCCCAAAAACTGACTGACAGAGCGTCCCAAAAACTGACTGGGAGCATCCCAAAAACTGACTGAGAGCATCCCAAAAACTGACTGACAGAGCGTCCCAAAAACTGACTGAGAGCGTCCCAAAAACTGACTGAGAGCATCCCAAAAACTGACTGAGAGCATCCCAAAAACTGACTGAGAGCGTCCCAAAAACTGACTGAGAGCATCCCAAAAACTGACCGAGAGCATCCCAAAAACTGACTGAGAGCATCCCAAAAACTGACTGACAGAGCGTCCCAAAAACTGACTGAGAGCGTCCCAAAAACTGACCGAGAGCATCCCAAAAACTGACCGAGAGCATCCCAAAAACTGACTGACAGAGCGTCCCAAAAACTGACTGAGAGCGTCCCAAAAACTGACCGAGAGCATCCCAAAAACTGACTGAGAGCATCCCAAAAACTGACTGAGAGCGTCCCAAAAACTGACTGAGAGCATCCCAAAAACTGACTGAGAGCATCCCGAAAACTGACTGAGAGCATCCCAAAAACTGACTGAGAGCATCCCGAAAACTGACTGAGAGCATCCCGAAAACTGACTGAGAGCATCCCAAAAACTGACTGAGAGCGTCCCAAAAACTGACTGAGAGCATCCCAAAAACTGACTGAGAGCATCCCGAAAACTGACTGAGAGCATCCCAAAAACTGACTGAGAGCGTCCCGAAAACTGACTGAGAGCGTCCCAAAAACTGACTGAGAGCGTCCCAAAAACTGACTGAGAGCATCCCAAAAACTGACTGAGAGCATCCCAAAAACTGACTGAGAGCATCCCAAAAACTGACTGACAGAGCGTCCCAAAAACTGACTGAGAGCATCCCAAAAACTGACTGGGAGCGTCCCAAAAACTGACTGAGAGCGTCCCAAAAACTGACTGAGAGCATCCCAAAAACTGACTGAGAGCATCCCAAAAACTGACCGAGAGCGTCCCAAAAACTGACTGAGAGCATCCCAAAAACTGACCGAGAGCATCCCAAAAACTGACTGACAGAGCGTCCCAAAAACTGACCGAGAGCGTCCCAAAAACTGACTGAGAGCATCCCAAAAACTGACTGAGAGCATCCCAAAAACTGACTGAGAGCGTCCCAAAAACTGACTGAGAGCATCCCAAAAACTGACTGAGAGCATCCCAAAAACTGACTGGGAGCATCCCAAAAACTGACTGGGAGCATCCCAAAAACTGACTGGGAGCATCCCAAAAACTGACTGAGAGAGCGTCCCGAAAATTAACTGTGAGGGCGTCCCAAAAACTGACTGGGAGCATCCCAAAAACTGACTGGGAGCGTCCCAAAAACTGACTGAGAGCGTCCCAAAAACTGACTGAGAGCGTCCCAAAAATTAACTGTGAGAGCATCCCAAAAACTGACTGAGAGCATCCCAAAAATTCACTGAGAGAGCATCCCAAAAACTGACAGAGAGCATCCCAAAAATTGACTGAGAGCATCCCAAAAACTGTGAGGGCATCCCAAAAAGTGACTGAGAACATCCCAAAAACTGACTGCGGGAATCCCAGAAACTGACTGAGAGCATCCCAAAAATTCACTGAGAGCATTCTAAAAACTGACTGAGCATCTCAAAAACTGACCGAGAGCATCCTGAAAATTAACTGTGAGGGCGTCCCAAAAACTGACCGAGAGCATCCCAAAAACTGACTGAGAGCATCCCAAAAACTGACTGAGGGCATCCCAGAAACTGACTGAGGGAATCCCAGAAACTGACTGAGAGCATCCCAAAAACTGAGAGAGTCCCAAAAACTGACTGAGAGCATCCCAAAAATTCACTGAGAGCATCCCAAAAACTGACTGAGAGCATCCCCAAAACTGACTGAGGGCATCCCAAAAACTGAGAGAGTCCCAAAAACTGACTGTGAGAGCATCCTGAACAGTGAGAGAGCATCCCGGGGCTGGGAAAAGGGCATCCCTTGGGATGTGGAGGCATCCCGAACGGTGTCAGAGCATTCTGAAGGCTGTGCAAAGGGCATTTTTACTCTTCAAGGAGTTGCGAGAGTGTCCCAAGGAGCGTGAGGGAGAGCAAAGGGCTCCCCGGAGGTGTGAGAAGGGAGCCTCGGCAGTTCGAGGGCATCTCACGGATGTGCAAAGGGCGTCCCAGGGGGTGCGAGCAGCGTGCTCAGGGCAGTGCCAGCAGCACCAGCACCGTGCCCAGGGCAGCAGCACCAACACCGTGCCCAGGGCAGTGCCAGCAGCACCAACACCGTGCCCAGGGCAGCAGCACCAGCACCGTGCCCAGGGCAGCACCATCACCGTGCCCAGGGCAGCAGCACCAACACTGTGCCCAAGGCAGTGCCAGCAGCACCATCACCGTGCCCAGGGCAGTGCCAGCAGCACCGGCACCGTGCCCAGGGCAGCACCAACACCGTGCCCAGGGCAGCACCAGCACCGTGCCCAGGGCAGCACCATCACCGTGCCCAGGGCAGCAGCACCAACACCGTGCCCAAGGCAGTGCCAGCAGCACCATCACCGTGCCCAGGGCAGCACCAACACCGTGCCCAGGGCAGCACCGGCACCGTGCCCAGGGCAGTGCCAGCAGCACCAACACCGTGCCCAGGGCAGCACCATCACCGTGCCCAGGGCAGCACCAGCACCGTGCCCAGGGCAGCAGCAGCAGCACCGTGCCCAGGGGAGCCCCCATGGCAGCGGGATCGCCCCGGGTGGCTTTGCCAAGGGGAGCCGAGCGCTGCCTGTGTCCCCTCCCTTGGAATGCAAACATCCCGCCGCTGGAGCTGGAATTCCGCTCCAACTCCGCTCAGCCCTGATTGCTGGGAGTCGTTTCTGTGATCGCAGTAAAACCAGCGAGACAGGGAAAGAAAAGGAGAGGGAACATTCAACCCCTCCCCTGGGCTCTCCCGCAGTTTTGCAAACACGTCTCCGAGTTTGATTTTTTTTGTTTTTCCCCTCCCTGCATAAACAAGCTTTTCTGTAGTACTTGCTGTAATCTTGTTTATTCCATAACCACTCCTAGGAATGTCATAAAAAATTTAGCTCTAATATTTTACCACTCCACACAAACATGAACGTGAATAAACTCTTATCTCCCGTGTAGGGAAATGCAGAGAGAGCACGGGAATCAGCCTCAGGCTGGAGGGAGAGGACCCACAGAGGTGGGGAAAGAGCAAAACCATGGGGAACCCAAAGGTTTGGGTTCCTCGAAGAAGATAAAACTAATAAATGAGTATATAAAATGAATAGAAGGCAGTAATGAAGAGCATCTTGCTGTCTGCCCTCAGTTCTTATCTAATAAAATACAACCAGAAGGTTCAGCTGCTGGTGGAAATCTGGTGATCTGAAATAAGGGAGTCAGCTGCTTTACACATCCCATTTCTTTCTTGGGGAGTGTGGGGGGCTGTTGGATTTTCCAGCTGGAGGTCCAGGGGCTGCCCCTGGCTCTGGGGGGGTCACTAGGACAGAAATGTGCCAAGGTGTGTGATTTGGAGATTGATCTAGTACAGATAAGTTTGTGTCTCATGCCTGCAAGGGGCATCCAAAGCTGTGTGTGAGCTCTGCCTTGTGGCTCAGCTGCATTCCCTGGCCACAGTTGTGGGGGGCACAGGGAAATAGGAAACAATTCCCTTGTGCAGCTCCAACCCTGCGCTGACCCTCGGCTGGGCCACACAGGACCCTGCCCCCCTCATCAGCCCAAACCCTGCACGCAGCCAAGGGCCTCACCTCACCTTCAGGGCAGCCCTGGGAAGAGTTTAGACTTCACTCCACCACTGCTGAGCGTTTTTAAGTGGGGTTTTGTGTCCAACATGTGAAAGAAAACCCAAAGTGAGAAATCTGGCGGGCTGACAAAGCGCTGACAGGGAAGTGATCCCACTTGCAGAGATCCAGGTGCACTGGCTGAGAGGAGCTCATCCCCCATCCCGTTCTTTCCATGCAGGACTAGTCTGGTTCCTCCAAAACTTACTTCCCAAAGTGGTGCCTGAGATGCAGAGTAAAGCTGCAGTGACCCATTATGTGCCTCCCGGCCTCATGAAGCTGTGAGATCTTCTCCATCCCCTACAAAATGCTTTAATGCTTTTACTGCCTTTTAATGAAGGGTAATATTCTGGTACAAATGAAGTGGAAACATGAATTAAGTGGTGTCTGCAGACTGTAGGAAGGTTGCTTGGCAGTGCCCTCTCTCCTTCCCACAGCTTCCCTCGTTTGTGTTTTGTTTCCAAAACAAAACCAAGTACAAACAGCAACAAACTCATTTGAGAGCTCGGGGCTGAACACGGGGGACTGTGTACAAATTAACAGGTGAAAGGGAAGATTTCACAGGAAAAAACGCATCAGAGTTGGGGATTTTCCAGGTCAGCTGGGGATTTTCACCTTGTGGGGTGAGCCCATGGCACAGCAGCTGCTCCCACCACAGGGGCTACTGGGGGTGCCGAGGTGTTTTGGGGAGCAAACCCCCTGGGAGAGCCCCCTGATCAGCTACAGGGGCAACCAGGGCTGATTTGCCTCGATGAGCTTAAAGGAGGAGGCCTCAAAAAGCAGAAGGGGATTATTTGCAGGTACAAAAAGGTGAGGAAGGATTGCAGGTAAACAACAACAGACAGCTGATGGAGAGCAGCTCCCTCACGGCAGCAACAGGACAATGGGTGCTCCCTGACTGAATTTGCACAATTCACGCCGCGAGTTTCTGCTTTCCCCATCGCTGCTGAGCCGTTTCCAAGCTCCTCAGCTGGCTCGCAGCACGGCTTGTAAGCTCCTGTCCTCTTCTGCTGCGGGAGCATCAAAAGGTGCGTGAGGAGGGGACAGCGGAGCCGCCCTTGGTGCCGTAATCCGGGTGTGTGATCCTCGGAATAATTCTTTTCCCAGAGGAGATTTGCTTTTAAGTCATTCCGGTAGGATGCTGCTCCGCTTCCTTTGTGCTGCCGTGACTTTGCACACAGAGGCAACCGGTGTTACGAGAGACTTGAAAGACTTCGCAGCGTTACAGAAAAGCTGTTGATTTTCACATCACTCATGTGTCAAAAGACGGGAGGCTTCGGGAATGCCCCGAGGAGAACGGAAAGAACGGGGATTTCAAAGATGTTTTGAGGTATTAGGAGGCAAAACCCCAGCTGGGAGTTCGGGGGAGGTGTGAGGATGGGGCCGGATCCCGAGCTGTGCTCACACCATGATTTCCCCGAGGGAATGGGGAGCTCGAGTAACCCTGGAGCTCTGCACAGCACAAGAAATTGATCGGAGCTTTGCACAAATGACATTTCCTTGTCCTGTAAACTGATGTTTCAAGTCTTGTGCGTGCAGAGAGCCAGAAACTCTGCCAGTGGGAGCATCCCTGGGAAATCCTGCTCCACCCAGAGCATCCTAAGCCGGGCTGTCCCACTGACGGCCTCTGCCCCCTGCTTGCTTGCAAGAGAAAGCTCCGATTTTGCCCAAAATGAACCGCGACCACTTTGCAATGTTGAAAAACACTGAGGTAGTGAATCCTTGGGCTGTTGGATGGAGGCTGGCACGGCGCTGCTGCCTGCTGAGATGGAAGTTACCGACAGCCTTGGAACATTGTGCCCAGCTACAAAAAACCCGGGGATCTGTCCCTGTCTGGTGCCCGGCGTCATCCCCAGAGGAGGAGCGGCTGCTGGCCTGGCAGTGAATCACAGGTGAGTGATTCACCCTCCCCGCGTCAGGCAGAGAACCTGCGAGCGAGGCAGGAACTGAATCAGTGCTGCTTTGGTGAGGGCTTTTTCCTTCCTTTTAATCATCTTCTCACTCATTATCCCTAAAGCCTCTTCCCAGAGGATGAGAGGGCTTCGCTCGCCAGGAGGGAGCGGGTTAATCACTCCCAGGAGGAAAAGCGCAGAGCAGTGGGAATTGTGGTGCCCCGGCTGCCGCCGAGCACCTGCAGAGACTAAAAGGTGATGGATTGCCGTAATTCCTGCTCCCTGCTTCACCTGGATTTAATTAAATCGGTGTAAGACGGGTCTGAGAGGAGAGCGGCTGGTGTCTCCCTGTGTGATTTGAAACACCTGGGTGGGGCAGGTGGGGTGAATCTGCGTGTTGGGGCCAGCTGGGAATGCTCAGGGCACCCAGCAGGGAATGCTCAGGGCACCCAGCTGGGAATGCTCAGGGCACTCACTGGAAATGCTCAGGGCACCCACTGGAGATGCTCAGGACATCCAGCCAGGAATGCTCAGGGCACCCACTGGAAATGCTCAGAAAACCCAGCTGGGAATGCTCAGGGCATGGGGAGAGCTCAGCCCCCAGCACCTCGTGGCACTGGGACCTCAAGCAGGCAAGACCTGGTTTTCCATGGAAATCAAAATCAGCCCGAAACACCGAGCGTTTTCCATGCTGGTCACAGCCGGGAGACTTCCCAGGTAGCTCCATCGCCGAAGAGTTTCTAAGAGCAGGAGTCACAGCGAGCTGCCTGCTCATTAGAACAGCCTTTGTGGCCCAGAAATGCCTATGAAAGGCGCACACAGGCCCTGTCACTCTTACAGATTCCTTCTCTCATGTTCGCTCATTCTCAGCTAAACTAAGAAATGCCTGCAGCCGTCAAAGGGGCTGTTTCAAAGGCAGCCCGGAGACAGAAAGGGAGCGAGCCGGCGCTGGAAAGCCTCGCTAATCAAGGCAGAGGGATCTGCCTGCTTCCCTCCCTCCCTCCCCGAGCGCAGCTCGTGCTTCGGCTTTGAAGACCTGTCATCTGTGACGCCGCTCCGCTTCAACATTTATACTGAGAATTTTTTTTTTTTTTTTTTTTTGCCTGGAATATATGTGGCTTTTTTTTTTTTACCCTTTTCTTTTCTTTCCTTTTTTTTTTTTTTTTTTTTTTTTTTTTTAAACCATTCCGCCCACCCTTCGCCTCTCAGCGGAGCTCGGGGATGTCGGAGCAGGAGCATTGACAGAACCTTAAATAAAACGCAGGGGAGGTGGCCCCGGTGCCAGGACCGTCCCCACCCAGGCCCTCCGCTGTGTAAACAAAGGGATTTTTTTCACAGCAGGAGTGCCAAGCAGGCTGTGCCGAACACCCGGGAATCTTTAGAAATCCGGGTCTCTCCCAGGAAAAGGAGGGACTTCTGCTCCCAGGAGCACTACAAAAATTAATGGCTATTACTACTTGAACCAAATGCAAAGCCGTGTGTCACGCAGCCCTTTTGCCATTCCCGCACTTTATTACGAGCCTGTTTACACCTGCCCCTGCCTGATTCGAGCCCAGCAGGAACAAAACTAATATCGAGCGAGCAGAGCGAGTTAGGAGCAGCGATGCTCTTGGCAGGATTTATTCGAGGGCGGGTCCTGCAGGCCTCGGGTGGCTCCCCGCCCCTGGAATTGTTCCTGTGTGCCCGGTGTCGCTGTCCCACGCGGGCAGGGGACAGCGGGTCCCTCAGGCAGGGTCAGCTCGGGGCACGGAGCCTGGAGTGCAAAACGCCAGCAGGGATGCTCTGGGAGAGAAAACGCGTCCATGCGGCATCTCCAGCTGCAGCCGGGTGCCTTCATTGAGCCCAACAATGCCTCGGGATTGTTGGCCAACGCCAGAGTGGCTCAGAGTGACTTCTGGGCTGTCCAGAGCCTCCCATCACCCCTCAGAGAGGAGCAGAGCTCAGCTCACCTGAACCCTCCCCTGTGCAGGCAGCACAGCTTCACCCTTCAGCCTCTGCCCGGGCTCAGCTGTGCCTTGGAGCACTGCCCAGGTGAGCCCCAAGGCCCCTTCTGCCACCAATTCCATAACATGGAATTCTCTGGAATTCTGTGGACATAGAGGGACCTCAGGTCAGAGCTGACCTCTCTCCTGGCAGCTCTTCTGCAAGGCAGGGAGTGGTGGCTCAGCTGGGACCTGGTGCCTGGGCCTCACCTTGCTGAATGACCAGGAGCAGAACAATTGATTTTCTTTTTTTTTTTTTTTTTCTATTCTAATAAATGAGTGGGAAATTTCCACTCCTTGGATCAGGAGATGCTCTGAATATTTATGTTTTTGTTCAGCAATTGGAAAAAAAAAATAAAAAAGAGAGAGAAGTGCTATAAACGAACATATTTGGTGACCCAGTTTGAGTGGCTCATTACGATTAGATCAAGCTAATTGCCAGCCTTGTATTTCATTTGGCAACTTGCTCAGCTAATTGAAGAAAATAAAACTAATGAACAATTATAATGAAGTTTATAATTAGACCATTGGAAAAAAAACTCAGCGTGAGAATATTTAAGGCATAATGAATGTGTGGGAGGTTTGGGAGGGGGGCAGTAAATTATGTCACTCTCTCCCACCAAAATCCTTCTTCCCAGGTTCTTGGTGTATTACCTATTCCCAAACCCTATCAACGTGGCATTTTCTTTGTTGTTAATTACCTTAATGCCTTTAATGACCATAGATGGCATTTCCAAGGATCCTAAATCCAGGAATCAGCCTCTTAGTGAGGCAGCTCGGAGTGGCCATTATGTGACATCCCCAAAATTTACAAATCAAGGTTTCCATTAGGGAAGGGTTTGTAATCCTAAAAGTGAAAAACAAGCATGTGGAGCAGGCAGAGGAGCTCCCACACCCCAGGCAAGCTGATCCATCCTGCCAACACAGAAACCTGGTACAGGAGCCAGGGAGGCTGCAGGGGGAAGAACAGAAAGAAAAATGCTCTCTGCCTGATTAGAGCCATTTATTAAAAATGGTTATTTTTGTCTCATATCTGAATAAAACCATTCCAGCCCCCTTTCACCCCCTGCTGCTGAAGCACAGAAAATTAAATACCATGATAAGACACAGAGCAACTTTTTGGAGTTTCAATTTACAGGTCAAGCAGGTACCCACCAAAACCTAATAGAATTGTCACATCAGACTCTGCACTGCTTAAAAACTTCTCTTCCCCCTGTTTGTACATGGAAATAATTAGTTCATGTAGAACTCAGTGGTAACTGAGGTTCTGCATCAGGGAATAAACCAGAAACTCAAACTGGGGAGGAAACGTGTTCAGCCTTTTCTCCTGGATGTCTGGAGGGTCCCAGTGGTTCTGGCACTCTGAAAGCAAATTCTGGTTTTCAGCCTTGGTGCCAAGGCCACATGCACAGGGCAGGGATGAAGCACACATGGTCCTGGAGGAGCAAAGGATGGGAGAGGAGGAGAATCAGCCCTGGAGGTATTGAACAGCTCAGCACTGATCCCACTCTGCCTGAAACCACTGTAATCCCAGCGAGGGGAATGTTCTTCTTCTCATTCACAGAGCTGCTTTATCACAAAGATTGAGATAATACACTGACTCAGGGAAAAAAAAGAAAACCATTTTTATGAGCTACCAAAATCTCTATTCCCCTCCCCTGTTTTAATTTGAGCTGCATTAGGGAGAAAAACCTCTGTTTTTGCAGTCATGTCTCAATATTTTTATGCCATTAGAAGCAGCTGTCCTCTTAATGTAATTACAGGTTTCACCAGGGGAGTGATCATATCCTGGGATCAGTGGGAGGCTGTAGCTGCCTGTCGCTCTCCATGTTCCATCACCTTTCCATCAGCCTTGGTTTGAGGTTTTTTTTTTTTGCAGGTGTTTGTTCACCTGCCAGCCTGGAGCTGCTGGCACAGCCAGGCAGGGGCTGGGGCTGCTCCCAGTTTTGGCAAGGAGGGTGCAGAGGCCGTGGCCAGCCCTTGCAGTGGCACCAGCAGGGTTTAAAAATGCCCTTTCCCACCCCCCTGTGCTGAGGACAGAGGGCAGGGGCCGCCAGGCTGAGCTCTCCCCCTGCTCCCCCCTTGGTGACCTCCCTAAAACTCCCACACACACCGGGGTTCCCATAGGCTTGGGCATTTCCTTCCTAATTTCCCTCCCCTGTGGCAGGCACACACCCTCTAATGACAAAAAGGTTGAGGAAATGGGAATAAACCCTGAAGTGAAGCGTGAAATAGGCTCCACGATCCCAGATAGCCAGGGCCATTTAAAGCCTTGCTTGGCATTTGCATGATAAGAACAAACCCTGTACAGGAATCTCTCCTATGCTTTCTACTCCTGCATTAATTCATGAAGTGTCATGTATCCAGCATATTTTATTATACATGAGAACCAGACAAAATTAAAATTCTCAGCTGAGTATCACATTTGTACACTCAAGGCCACCTCCTTCAGCTCTGGCAGGGGTTGAAGTGACACTTGGTTTCAACTCAGCTCACCTTTCCAACCAAGTCAGTTAAACCAGCACAAATTCTTAACACTTTCTTCCATTTTCCTCACGATGCATTTCCATTTAGCTTTAACCTCGTTGCAGCTAAAAGGTGGTGAAGATAAATACCCAGCCTGTGGATCAATAGACTGGGAATGGTAGAAGGAATCAATCCCTTTGTAAAACAAAAACAGAATAAGGGGTGGAACTGGGTGATCGTGAGAGAGGTTCCTTCCAACCCCAACCAGAACTCCCTGATTCTACAAATATCCCCACCAGTGGATTTGTAGAACTGAAGTCCCTTTAAATCTACAGAAGGAGGAACAAACCTGGAAAAGGGACTTTTTTTTTTTAGTAGGTTCCTCATTAGTGATGTGAACCTTCTGAAATTGGTGATGTATCCTTTAATATGCTATTGTAAACTAATCACCCATCCTGGAGATGGTGGTTCTTTTCCAAGGGACATTACCCTTTCAGCTGGAATCTTGGGCTGAATGCTGATCAGCCTCTTGAACTTTGCACACCCACTTGTCCAAAGGAGTAGGATGAGAATTCGTTAAGGTCTTCTAATTAAGAAGTACAAGGCCCAATTAAGCTCTCACTAATGTGCTGCACAGCCCAGTTAAACAACAGCGTGCCAAGGCTTTTCCCACCCCCACCAGGGCTGGTTCCTCACTCGAGTTCATCTCCAGCTGCTGGTTTGGGAGAATTTCTGTGGCCCTGAGAAGCCACGGTGAGGAATCGTGTGGACAGCTGGAGCCTCTGCATTAATATTTTGGGACATCTCCTTGTTCTGCAGCTGGAATTGTTCAGAGACTCCCTGAGAGCATCCCAGAGGCTGCTGCTTCCCTCTCCTCTGTGTGACAGTCACTCCCACTCTGCACACAGATCAGGCAGAGCAAAAGGCTCAGGCTGATGTTGATTATCTCATTATTTGTACCTAAAGAGGCCCCTAACTCCCAGCAAGGAAAATGTGTGTGCTCCCCTCAGCTCCCAGGCTGCCAGGCTGCATCCTGGCCACGCTTCTCAGCAACTCCCACCCTGGGTTTATTTCTGGGAGAACACAGGTTAGGACACAGAGCTGCTTCCTTCTACAGAAAAAAAAGCCACGGTGTATGGTGTATGTAATGTAGAAGAAAATTAAGTTACAGCTTGTTGCTCTCCAAGACCTGGTTATAAATGAACTAAAAATACCCTCCCTCTTGAAAGAAGGATGAACCAGGCAATCTTGGATTTATCCTCAGTTTTGCAAGATCCAGGCAGCAGACTGGCACCTCAGGACACCACTCACAAGCTGAACAATTTCAGTGGAGAAACTGCTCAGTGCAGAACTCCAGGGGGCACCTGTAGGAAGACCAAAGCCTTTATCTCCTGAAACATCTGATCAGGGTCTCAAAGGTGACTCAGAGCATTTCCTACAGACTCCAGATTCCCCCAACCCAAAACCCTCCAGCTCTGCCTCACCAGGTCTCAAACCCTGGTGCTCCTTCCTGCTGCATTTTAAACCTAATTTTAACAGCCATTTACCTGTGTGAGTGACTGCTCAGCTCATAAATGAAATACCTTTAAACATGCATGCACTAAACTGAGAGACAGTAACAGCCTCGGGGAGGTTGCATTCCATCAGGCAATTACCTGTGTTTTTAAAGCCCCTGAATAAGTAATCCACACAACCCATTGCTCTTGCACATAACAATAAACAATTCCATCAGCTGTGCCCTGCTCGGGCTGCTGTGTACCAGCTCATTTTATTTTCTGGAGAACCACCACTAACCAGGGAAATTAATTGAAATCATAAGGCAGCAGGAGGGGGGAAGTACCTGCTCTAACAGGAGCTGACAAAAGCACATTTAGGAGAGGGGAGTGATAAAACCACATCTCCCAAGGGCAAATGGGCTGATTCTATCACATAATTCAGGAGTGACTCTGGAATTTGCAGAGGACTGAGTGAGAAGTGCACCCAGCCTGGAGTTCCTCTGCTCTAATTGCTCTGCTGTTGAACGTTTAAGTCAGAGCTTAAAGCCATTTCCAGAGCCAGCTCTATTTGCATGCCACACATCCCACTAAAATCTGCACATGGAGCTTTCCAGGCAAAACACTGTGAACCTCAAATTATAAATAGGCAACAGGGGAAAAAAAAAAAAAAAAAAAGGAAGAGGGCTCTGCACTCAAAGTACAACAGCTACATCCTAGCAGCCCTAAGGCAACCATCCAGTGTTTCTGGGTAAAACCTGAGAAAACCTGTAATTTTCAGGGCAATACAGAACAAAAATCTGTATTTTTGTTTGTTACTGATGTCTGGGAAAAGCTTTGCAACATCTGCCAATTACAGGAGATGGAGTTATATCCATTAATTAAACTTTCTCCAGTGTTTCCAACATGGTAAAGGAATAGAAAAAGCAGCCTCTAGGCATTGTATATGTTCTTAATATATCAGTGCTTCTAAACTATATTTAATTAATGAAATAACCCAAAATTACTTATTAATAAGGATCTGTGGGCTTTGTAAACCTCAGACATTTTGCATGAATTAAAGAACAATATAATGAAGTTTTAATGAATACAAAGTCACAGTTAATGTAAAATTTATATATAGCAAGCCAGAAGGGGAAGGAATTTAAAAGTACTTTTACTCATGGGTTATTGGCAGTTTGATAGCTCCTTTTTCTACTTTTCTAATGGGTGCTTGGTATTTTTATTATCACACCAGCATGGCCTGACTTGGTACAGTAGAGAAAGTACCAGCACAGAAAGTTTGGGACTAAGTTGGCCTTGGACTAAACCCATTAAAATCAGTAACAGACTAAGCTAAAAATTATTTCATGACACCCAGTTAAAAGGAAAATAAAGACAGCAACAGCTGAGAGATGTAATATGTAATTATATATATATATAAAGCATTGATTCCTTTTAATTAACTCTTTGTCATTGCTGAATGCATTCAACACAATTTTAAGTACAATAATGTTTCACCCACAAAATTCAAATAGTGCAGGAGACACTGAATGCCAGAGGGTTGGTACAACTACTGCAACTGTATTTTATGAAAAACAAAACACTTTAGTGCTTCCATTTCACTGTTTCAGTAAGCTCAGATTTTTAATTACAGTATTTTTCCCTTTGTAAACTGGAGGATTACAGACCTAGAAAAGGGGTCTCTCGCTTTCAACATGACATTTAGTAAAAAAGGTTACAAAACCCATCAGCTTCTAATAAAGAAACACCCTGGAATTCCTCAGCTAAAACCTTGGAGCCAATAAAAGACTTCAACCAAGGAAGCAAAATGTCTTCTTCGACCATAATTATGTTAATCCACAGTAACGACAGTAAATTCCATGGAAATAAACCTGGAGTTACCCCAGGAATGAGGAGGAGGAAAAGGCTCCCTTCACCTTCTGAGCCCCCCAGAAGTCTCTCAGCCAACAGCTTAAAACAATGAGAAGGCTACAGCACAAAATGAAGCAGCAATTACCCTCACAGGTACCAGGAGATATTTCACGACTGAAATGATTCTGAGTCAAGTCAGGTGAGTTTAGTGCATTATGATTTGGCTTTATAAAAACATTTTAATGCACACTACACAGAGAACACTTGCATGGTTCAGGGGGGCAAGGGGTTAAAATCACTGTGTTCCCTTACAGGGGACAAACACAGGGATTGAAAAAGGTGGCTAAAAATCCAGTTTAAAAAAAAAAAAAAGCAAGCAAACATTTTATGAAAGAAATATCTGCAACTGCGACTATTGGTGCTCCCATTTGATGGGCTGCTGATGTAAATCTAACCAGAAAAGATGCACTCATATATATAAAAATCAAAACAGGCAGGTTTCTCCTTCCAGGCTGGAAAAAAAACTCCAAAATATATGGCATATTTAACCAATAAAAAGGGAGCTAAGCTTTACCCAAGCCTTTCATAATGCACTTCATGAAATATTTTTTTTTCCTTTTAAAAGAACCACTGGTATTAAATAGAGCTTTTTCTTTACATACAGTATTGGTATATACAAAACAAATACAGAACAAAGACACAAAAAAACCCCCCAAAAAACCAAAAAAACCACCCAAACAAGTGACTTTAATAGTCTTGAAGCTCAGGAATATTTTGGTACAGGTCCAAAGCCTCTGGGTTTGAGAAAGCTCCCCGCTGCTCAACTTCTTTCCCTGCAATTATTTGCTTCACAGCCACTTCCACTTTCTTCCCATTTACTGTATACTGAAAAACAAAACCAGCAAAGATAAAATGACTTTTTTTTCATGTAGTGGCTTTATGAAAATATCCATGAAACCTCCCCCCACCAGTTCCAGAACTCTATCAAAATTTAGCAGAATGCCTTCTCTTTTGTTACACTCAAAGCACTTTCTTCTGAATATCACTTGAAGAGTAGGTAGAATTCAAAGAGTTTGTGTCAGTTTATTACTCCTACTGGCAATTCTGTGAGAACATGATCAAGCTCCAATATAAAACAACACAACCAGATCAGAATCATGGTATAAACACTAAAAATATTTGGTTTTTATGTTCTGACGCATCCAATGTTCAAACAAATTTTAATTTTTTAAGGGTGGGCTCAAAAAACAAAGCCCAACTGCACAAGGCTTTGGAAGCAGAAAACCATGATTTTCTTATCTGAATTGGACAGTTTTTCTAAAAGGGTGAAGTGAAACTGAGCTTAAGTGGTCCTCTACAGTTAAATGTTTCAAAACAAACCATAACAAATAAAATAAACCGTAACCAACAGAGGCTTCACCTCCACTTATGAATCACACAAATTCTATTACACTGTGCGGCTCAAAGTAAGGAGAGAGCAGAAAAAAAAAATCCCTAATTCTCCTCTCAGGATCAGAGCACTGTAATTTCTGACACAGCAAGGAGGATCTGCTGCAGTGTGAACAGGAGCAGCCAAGGCCCATCTTGGGTGATCTCTGTTTTTAGAGGCACCAAAGGACTTCTGAGCCCCTTCCTGGTGCTGCTACACTGAGACGTTTTGGGGGTGGCAGCTTTGAAAAGCTGACAAACAAATCCCTCCTCAAAGTTTCTCCCTGCTCTGGGAGCAGGGACCCACCTGCTTTACTGCTCAATCTGCTGATGGGGGAAGCCAGGCTGGTCCTGGCCTCCAAAGCCACTGAACCTCCTGAGCTCCAGGCACCCCCATTTATCACTGGAGATCATTCAGAGCCAGCTGAAATAATCCTCAGCACACTCTTGCAATATTAGCTCCATACAAAAACAATCAAACTTTTCTTTATTAGATCTGCTGAAGTCACGTGTAACCCTGCCCTCCTGAGCCACCTTCATCTTGCTCCTCAACAATCAGCAACCCAATTTTCACAGGTGCCCAGAAACCACAACAGCTCAGTGGCCTGGCAGGGAACTGCCCCCTTTAAAGAACAGATGAGGCTGTTCAAAGTAAATTAGTTTAATGAGTAAAACCTGTGGATGATGACCAGAATGTTTATCTGGTCAGGACAGAACTAGACAGGTTCACGCCATGTTTTAAATATTGAATATCCTACTAAAACCATGTTTTGTGCTACTGAATCACCTCAGCACAGCTGTACTGTCTCTACCAGAACACAGTGTCAGGATCAGATTGTATTTTCAGATGAGGACTCAAACACATTTCCAAAAGTGGCAGAGAACAGGCAGTTTCCCTTCCAAGCAAAACTTTTAAAGAAAGATGGGAGACAGCTTTGATCACTTCACCACTGGCAGATTTATCTGAAAGGTAATTAAAATTCACTCAATTCAGTCAATGTGTGAGCTAATTAACGATCTAAGCAGGCTCTCCTGAGGGGCAGCCCATCCCAAACACCTCCCTGCTGTACATTCAGGTGATTCACACAGTTCACAAGTTCAACACTCCACACAGAAGCTGAGCTGCAGCCCAGAAAATGGGAACTTCAGGGAATTTTACACTCATGCAAAGACATTTTGAGCCAAGGACTATCTGCCAACAGCATCCTGAAACAAAATTAACTCAAGTGATCAGGACCAGATCCCTCTGTGGACCACACAGAGTATTCCTGAAGCCTGCAGCATTTGCACATGGAAGCCAACACTGGCAGGAAAGTGGTGCCAGCATCAAATGATGGCTCTGAAGTCTCAAGTCTTTCCTCTAGACACACTCAAGTCCATGTGCAAATGGACTTGGGAAAACCAAACTCTGCACCCCATCCTGCTGCTGGGAGCCACTGAGGAGAGTGTAACATCAGAGAGGGTTATGAAACAGCCATTCCAACTAAGGAGTTCACACAAAGAGCTCCAGCAGAACAGCTTCAAAAGACTGAGCATGAAGAACCTTCAGCTACACGAATTTCTCCCCCTGAACAAGCACAACAATTTCATTTTAAATACTCTTACAGTTAAGACAGTGATAGAGCCACGTTTAAGTGGCTAAACAGATGTAAAAGTGAAATGGTTTACAAAATGATCTTCTGAATTTGCAGAGTGCTCTCAGCTTTCCTAAGAATGTCACCGGTAACAGGAAAACAAAAACAAAATGTGCTTATGGATAGCCACAAAAGCTCAAGTTAAATTACCTTTTTAATATTTTCTTTTAAGAGGTTTAAGTACATATTACTGAGAGAAGGCAACCCATTTAAAAAACAAAAACCACGCTCGGCTGAAGAGGAGATGAAACGATGTTGCTAGGCAACATAGACAAACTATTTATAAAGCTCGAATACACTTTTGAGATGCTAAAATTTCCACGTATGTGGGTTTGAAGAGCAGTGACAACTGCTCCTTAATTACTATTCAAGGTGACAAAGAAAACAGCAGGCAGCCTTTTCCCCCTGACATACCGGGATGCCTTTGGTTTCCAGGATGAGGCTGGGGACGTGCCTGGCCGAGAGCGCCAGGCGGATGGCGTCCTGGATGCGCTTCACCAGGCTGCGGCTGAAGGCGTGGCTGGAGGCCATCTTCAGGAACAGGATCACCCTCTCCTCGCCGTCCTTGTTGTACTGAGGGACGCAGAGGCTGTCAGACACCTCCTCGAAGGCTTCCACTGCAAATGGAATCCTGGTTAGGGTTGGGGTTCACGGAGCGTTCGGGGTGCGCGGTTTTTGCGGTCGTGTCGAATAAAAAAAACCAAATCATCTCCCCTGCGTGGGCAAAGGGGAACAGGCAGCCTCTGCCTGCTCTGAAATGTCAGCTCTTATGGGAAAACCCAGGTTTTAAGGACCATGCAGGGCCATGACAACAATTTCCTATTACTTTGGGGCCAGAGGAGGTTTTACACTAAGCCATTTTCTCTGGCTCTCCCCACCCCAGCACAGACAGGAGACTGAAAGTCCTGGTGACACAAGAACAAAGAGGCAGCAGGTCCCTGAGTCTCAGATCAGCACCTTTGCAGGGACAGTTTCCCCACCTGTCACAACACAGTCTTTGAAATACAAAGCACAAGCTCAAGAACTAGTTCTAATTATCAGGAAAGGTACAATAAAAAGAGTGTCAAGAGCTTGCCTTTAGGGGAAGAGAAAAGCCTGACAGGTTCAGGAAAAAAGAAAAAACCTGCTCCATAAAATGCTGCTTTTGTATATCCCAAGGAGTTACCTCCCACCCTACAGGTACTTCAGGAAAGCAACCAGTTTTAAGTTCAGAAAATCAAATTTTAGTGGTACTAACATACTCTGTACTGTCTCATTTGAAAAAGAACAAGCTTTTTCTTACTTAATCCTTCTAAACAGCTTTGTAATGCTTAAATTTCACATTTAAGGCAACAATGTCATAGCTGGAAGAGGCAGAAAGTTGATTTCATACCTATGTTATAGATTTCAGAACTTCCAAATCTTACTCCATTGGGATTTAATGTACCATCACTGAAAAATCACAAATAAAACAAAGAAACATTAAAATATGATTACAGCTTGATCAAGAGGAAAAATGGATGCAATTAACCAAGTCTCTCTAGTGAAAGCAAAACCACATTAGAAACAGAATTTTAAGAGAATTTGAGTCAAAAAGGCATTTTACTCATTAGAGTGAATCTGTACAGAGAACAGCAACATCATTAATTCACTCAACTTTGTTCTTAACAGCAACTTTGAAATGCAAACAGTAAATTCAGCCCCAACTGTGATGCTGAATGTCTGTGATCACTGACACAAGCACAGCTTCGTACCTGACCTGCTGTAAGGAAGTTTTGCTGTAAAACAAGGTGGTGGCAAAGCCAAGACCAAAAAAGAAATCCCCCAGTTCACCACCTTGAGTGTGCTGCACTCTCAATCCAAACTCCTGTGACCATTATGAACCAGGGGAAACAAACCCAAGTCCAGTACAGTCCTGTGTTCATGAATTCAAAAGCAGGGTAGAACCCCAATGTGCTCCCTTCCCTCAAATCCAGCTGCTCTGATCAATTTAAGGGCTGAAATCCACAACATGGGATTCAATAAAATTAATATAAAGCTAACAAGGGTGACAGAACCACATGCCTTTTACTCCTAGGTGAAGATGGCAAGTTTTAACTCTGGTCTCCCCCAAAGTCTCCCACCAGAACACTGTACCTGCGCCCCAGCATGACAATCCCTCCAGTCTTGGGGTTAATCTTGCAGTAATCACCGTGGGCCCAAACACCTGGTGGGGAATGGCAAAGGTTAATTGAGCAGCTGATTTCTGCACCCAGTCACAGCAGACATTGTGTAACTCAGCTGTAACTGAGTGAAATACACAGAAATACAACTGAGAGAGCTCTGAGAATTGCCCCCAGGCAGGGTAACAACCACACCACATTTTTACTGTAAAGAACCAGCACAGCCAGGAGCAGCTCAGAAATTGGGATCAAACCCCAGGTTATCATCTCATTGCTTGTGTGCCTGACTACACAGCATTTCTCACAAAACCAGTGAATAGCTGCTCTGAACAGCTCATTTTGAATTACTGGAAGCATCTTCCACAAAAGGAACAACATTCCCGCCTTGATTCATTCTCTTTCTTGATCTGTTTTTTTTATTATGCACAATTCTGTACAAGAAGCTTTCTGGGCTTGTGTAACAGATAACAATTCCCTAAGGAGCTTTTGTGCCTACTGTTCTCAATTTGTCTTAATGCAAAATCAGGTTTGACTTTTCATTATTATTTAAGATTGAGACTGCCACAGCAGCCTGCCAAAACCAGAAGCACAACCCAATTCTACTCAAGTTTTTCTGAGGAAAAATACCAACCTCAAGTATTTGCACATAGGACCATTTTCCAGCTTAATTGTTACCATCTCAAGCCCATTTAGAAGGAAAGACGGGGAAGGGGTCCAGACAGAACCTCAGTGATTTGAGTCTTAAAACTGACACACAGATGATTTTTTTTTTATGTACTGCTGCTAGGCTTAAATACAGACTGCAACTTCCACATTCCTCAGTTTTCCTATATGATTATTGCCTGCTGCACATCCTGACTTTTCTTCTGAATCCACTCCATATTGTTGCCATTTATTTAAAAAAGAAAAAAGTTCCCACATCCAAAAATCAGCAGCTGGAGATCCTGCTCCTATAAGAATCCCTGCCCCAGAGGCACCAGGGATTTTGGCATTGCTGTGCCACATCATGAAAAGCCCTGGATGAGCAGAATCCTCCACAAATACTAAGAAAAGATTACCAGATTACCTCTGGTCCACAGGTGCCTGTTCCTTTATTCTGCAGAAGGCTAAGGATGCAGGATATGCATGTCTGAGGCAGCATGTATTTAATATATACTTAATCCTCATGCTAACGAGGTAGCAGGTCAGCACTTATCCCTTGGGATGGACTCCTCCAGGCAGGCAGGAGCAGCCTGGCAGAGGTGCAGCAGCACTCAGCAATAGCTGATTGCCTCCTGACCTATTCAGCACCTCCCTCTCACAGCCCTGCCAAGCACTGCAGACTGGGACAAGCAGATCTGCCTCAGGAGAGCAGCAGCAAAATTGGATTAGAGCTTTGCAGAGAGCCTTACTGGTTTTATTTGGATCTCTGTTCAAAAGTAAACACGAGAAAACAGAGCGAGATGTTGGGGAACACTGTGGAGTTCTCACCCTGGAAATTGGGACTCAAAGCTGCACCTGTGGCTGCCACTGGGCAGCAGCAAATAAACCAAATAAACCTGTGCCTCCCCTTACAGTCTGCATCAGCCAAAGGCCCTCATTACATACCTGGGAATTTGGAAAAATAAGCTTTTCTGTATTTGCTTCCATTCTCATCATTCCAGAAGTGTGTGGGCTGACAGGGAATGGGCTTGGTGCAAACCAGCTCTCCACTTTCACCCCAAACTGGTTTTCCTGTTGACAAAAAAAAAAAAGGTATTTTCCATATTTCCTTTCTGTAAACAACAGAGTAACAAAGCAAAGAGCATCTACAGTTATTACTTGTTGTTAAGGTGATCTAGCTACTGTATTTTCTACATGTGCACAGTATTTTGGATCACAATTACCTTCATCATTCCATGCTTCTACAGCCATGCCAAGATTTCTGGCCTGAATTTCTCCTTTGTAAACAGGAACTGTAACGTTGTGACCCATGAAACATGAAATTATATCTGTTCCACCTGCAACAAAAGAAATCCATTGAGAATGTACAATATTTTTCTGGAAAAAGCAAGCCTGAAAAACTACATAGGAACTCTGGAACAGCCAACTGGCAGCCTTTGCCAAAGGCTCCTGATCCACACTAAGCAGCACAGAACAAACAGCATTATCTAGCATGTTGTAACTTTTATTAAAAGCCTTCCTTCCTTACTTTATATATCTTGTTATATGTGTATGTCTTTCATGCAGAACTATCCCTTCAGGCATAACTTTTCTCCTTTCAACAGCCTCTTTAATCTCATTTAAGGAAATTTCCATTTATAGGAGAGAGAAAATAAACAGGCCTTCCTTTACAGATTTCAGATGTTTACAGAATGACTTAGAAATGTTTTCTTGTTGGTTTTCATTAGTTTAAAGTAACCAGTCAAGCTATTCCACTCAACATTTACTTAGCTTTTATACCTTAGCAGCAGGGGAGGAGAGGAGCCAGGCCTTCAGGATGAACAGTTATCTTAAGAAAAATAGATACTGTCAAAGGGCTTACTTAACTGGAATATTTATAGTCTTTCTAGGACTTCATGGGAGAGAATTAAGACACAAATCAATCATGTTAGCTTTTCTCAAAAGCAGGCTTCTGCATTTGGAGTCTATTAATGCCTGTAGTAGCAAGTTCTAGATTCAGCACTACTCTTACTGAGCCCAGAGTCTGAGATAACTTCAGTAGCAGAAAAGTTAGATTTTAAAAATCAAACTGAGTTAAAAAGCCCTTTGAAAAAGTCAGTCCTTGTTACAAAGCAAAATGAGGAGTGCTGTGGTGGACCTTACGTGAGCAGAAGTTGCCTCAGCCAGCACTGCTCACAACAAACTGCACAGCATGGGGGCTTGGTATTTCTCTAATTATATAATCCACAAAAAAATCCGTCTGCAGTGCCAATTACTTGGCACAAAAGAACTGAAATGGGAACTCTCCAAGAGGCATTTTCTGCTAAAGTCAGCTATATGCAGAACAGTATGTTCTGTAGGTTAATAGACTCTTTGCTTGATCTCACCCTGCCACCCCTAAGGACAGCCAGTCAAAATAAATGATCATACTTAAAATCCAAAACATCCACCAAAACCACTTTGGAGTGCCTGGGTTTCATTATGGCAGAGTGAATTATGCAGAAAAAGCTCAGCACTAAAAAGACAGCTCATTCCAGTTTAACTATAACCAATCCCAAATGATCCAAAGGCTTAAGCTTCTCAAACAAGCAGGAAGGAATTGCACAGGCAATCAGAGAATTGCTGAGATGCTGCAGCATAAAAGCCTCACCTGAAATGGATCCCAGGAGGACACTGCTTTTTATGTGTTTGTAGACATACTCATAGCTTTGAGATTTGAGAGGTGATCCTGTAGACAGGATAGTGTGGAGTGTTTGGAGATTGTGTGTTTCACCTCAAAAAGGAGAAAAGCAACACGGGTTAAGGCAGAATTTTTTCCAAGTGTTTGGAACTATTTGTCACTACAATCCAGAGTAATTACATAAAGGACTGTGACAAGACAGGGAGCCAGAACCAGGAGAGGAAAGGTAGGAGGGAGGACAGAAGGGATTCACCAGCTTTTTGAAGCTTACATGGTTTTAAATTTTTCTCTTCTAGCACAGCCAGCCACTTTGCACCCGTTCCAAGGATGGTGATCCTAGAGGGAAAAAAAAAGGTTTACATGTTTTGCATATTTCAATATGCTAAGATCCTAAAGACCTGCAATTCCCACTGCAGTGAGCAGAGGCTGTTACACACTCTGTACGTGGATTAGACAAACAATGCAGCCTCTCAGAGCTTTCCAAGTGCAGGGCACATCCTTTTGAACTATCAAAATCAGTCAGATCAAATGTCATCTCTGCAGCTTTGAAACTTTTAACTCTATCTTTAAATATTAAGCAAAGCTTTCCCATCTCACGGAGACATTCACTTGCATTTACAGGAATTTGTAGCTGCAGAACACTCCAAAGACATCACACAAAATG
This sequence comes from Phylloscopus whistleri, assembly GCA_017589585.1. Taxonomy (NCBI): domain Eukaryota; kingdom Metazoa; phylum Chordata; class Aves; order Passeriformes; family Phylloscopidae; genus Phylloscopus; species Phylloscopus whistleri. The sequence goes on along the minus strand of JADMLD010001062.1, from coordinate 2,030,453 downwards.
TTATAATGTTTACTTTATTAATGGACCATAATTTTCCAGGAGTACCTTGGTACAGAGTCTTACACAGAGAAACTTTGCCATTTCAGGGCACAGTTTGACAAAAAATTACTTTACCCTGGGACAGCAACCACGCATTTTCTGGAGATACCTGTTCAGTTTCCAGTGGTCAAAGCCTGAGCTGCCCATCCCTAACTGAACAGGAAACTTGGCCCAACTGAACAATCCAATCCTGCCCTTGCAAAGTGCATTTGGAGCTCTTCAATCCAATAGAATTAAAACTCAAAACAAAGCCTGTGTTTCTGCCATCTGTCAGTGGAAGTGCCAGTTTAATGCTCCTGCTGACATTGAGGAAATACTCTTACCTGGCTTCTACTGATTCATTTTACATTTCAGAAATAAACTCGCTGAAGAAAATGCAGAGAGAGATGAGGATAAGGGACACAGCCTGAGTGCACAGAGCATGGGCAACACCAACACCAGCAGAGCTTAAAGATCCTGCTAGGCTGGGTTTTCCTCCAAAGGCAGGACAGGAGGTAGGACACTGTTCCAGGCAAGGAGAAGGGAGTATTTCAACACTGCCCTAAGGGGATCTCTGCCTTTGCCATGCTGGTGGGAGATTCCCCTCTCAGGTAGGAACAGGCTCCTTGCACAAACACATCAGTGCACAGAGCAATTTATCACACATGGGAAGGGCACCAGAGAGGCACAGAATGGTTTGGTGATTGGAAGGAACCTTAAAGATGAAGTTCCACCCCCTGCCATGAGCAGGGAACCTCCCACCACCAGAGCCCCAGCCCAGTGCCCCTCAGTTACCCTGCACCCCAATCATGTGAACTATTTTTACTCTTGTGTAACATCTCACTTTCCTTCCATGCCTCAAACCAGTGCTTATTTTACATTAGAATACAAAATGCTTCTCTATTTTAAGCTCTTTGACACTTCCTCTACAGCACATGTAGAGCCAAATCTCCCTTTATTTCCTTCCAAATGCTACATAACTGCATTTAGTCACCAATCCACCAATTCCCTTGCACAGCCCATTAATGGGTGTCCACTTGAGTCATTCCTGCCACGCAGGATGAGATATCCTGATGATACCCTGAGAATATGCTCTCTGAAGGGAAGTGTGGTGCCTCTTCAGAGAATAAGGTAATCTTCACATGTTGGGGCCTTTTTTTTTTTAACATATTTAACATATGAGTGAGCTGGGAACAGACTGCATGATGAAGTACCAACCCAGATGGCCACCGCTTTTAGCGCCAGATTACAAAAGTGAGACATGCAGACACATTTATCTTCACTTGCTCTTGGCATGTGGAAACAATGCTTAAAAATAAGCTGGGTTGTTTCTCAATTCTCATCTTTTCTGCCTGTTGTTCTACCAGGGTTTCTTTGAGGGGTGAAGCATGGCTGAAGTTTGTGGGTTTCTTTTGTGCTTGTTTTATTTTTTTTTTCCCCCTGGAAGCATTTTGACTTGGCATTAAGCTTCAGTTATAATAGCCAGAGACAAAATGTCAGTCTTTAAATATTACATGTCACAAAAGACAGTGAAGTTTAAATTATTAATCATGCAGAGTCAGAAAGTGAATCTTTTGTCATCCACTTTCCACCACAAACAATTTTAATTATCAATTAAAAATGACACTCGTTTTACTGGTAATAAAATTCAAACTCCTTATGTGCAGCTGGCAAAATATGAAAGTTACAAAATAAATTCTAAGAAAACGAAGTTTAACAAAGTGTACAAAGCAAAATGCAATCACAGGGTTTTACAGCTGTTTATCTGCTACCTGCCATTTCTCTAAGCTTCAAGAAAGGGTGCTGAGAGCATTTTCAGGCACAAAAAAAATGGCATAAAACACTTACTGAACAGCTTATCAGCATGAATTAGGCATTATAGATTAAAAAGTAAAATATGAAAATATAAGCAGCCCTGCTGAGCCCTTCCAGTCAATTTGTGTCTTTAAGTCGAAGTTCTATATTAAAATCTTAGGCTGAGCTGCTTGAAAAAAGAATTCTTATTTACTAAGTTCTGAGTGTGCTGAGAAATTACTCTTCAGATTGCTCCCAATTACTGCCTTTTGAAAAGGCTGCTCTTGACAACTATTGAACCAAAAGTCCTTGTTTGCCTGGAATTCTAATACCTGACTCCAATTTGAAACAATCAGCTCTTTGTCTCTCCTCCTCTCTCAGAAAATGTTTCAGTACAAATTTGTAAAAGCAGTTCCACCCAAGGCTGAGCCAAAAGATAAACTGTGTCATGCTGTGCATGTTCCTGAGCAAGAGGAACCTTCAGTGAGGTTGCTTGGGTCACTGTGACAGGAGCCAATGCCATCCCCCTTTATTTAACCCTGGATACACACCCCAGCCTGTCAGTCAGGTCCCAGAGCACATTTGGTGAAGGAATGAGAGGAGATCCATCATACAGCACCACTGAAGCTCCTGTAGCAAGTGCAGTCACCAGCCAGTTCCACATCATCCAGCCAATCTGGAGGAGAGAAGAAAGCTGCATGAGTGCCACTGCCTGCAGTCCTGGCAGCCCCAGCAGTGCTGTCTGCTGGCACAGGAGCTACTGGCAACTCTAAAAGGCTGCACTGGTGCAATCTTGGCAGAAGCTGGACCCAGGCACGATCCCGATCCCTGCCCTCATGCAAGAGGTGCCACCTTCCCCTCCACTCCCCTTGCCTGAAGCTCTCCTGCTGTTAAACCCACACCAGTGATTGTGTCTGATTACATCAGCAGACAAGGCTGAAGCTCTGCTCATCCTCTCACCTGTCCCAGGCCTGCCTCAGCTGCATGTTCCTGATGGATGTTCATCTAACTGATCCCTACAAACACCTCATGAGCTGGGGATCCCATGCCTCCCTGCACACACACGAGTCAGGGACAGGACAACTCGGAGACAAGGCAATTACCATGATCCCTCCATGGAGATATTGCAAACTGACTAGTCATGTTAAAGTTCAGAAGGGAACTCATGAGGAAAGACAGCAGCCTTCTCAAGCTGCTACAGTCACAGAAGGCTTAGGAATCCTTTTTCTTCATCACAGCATTAGAAAAAAAAAAACACTCCCCACCACATAACTGAACCCCACACAGGTAAGGTTAACCCCCTTTCCTTTATCAGACTTAGAGCTGGGCAGCTTCTTTCCTCACAACCAAAACAGAGACATAACAAATTCTCATCTTCAGTATGACCTAGCCCTGCAGGAAGGTGGAATCTGATTTGTAGGTGATATTGATGAGGCAGCTTGATCAATAAACCTTAGAGACTAAAAATCAATCCATTTTCCTCACCAGTTAAGTCAGAAACATTTAACATGGGTTTGACCTTTCATCAGAAAGGTCCCTGTTGCATTTTATTATTTCACCTGATTTTTTTTTAACTCAGATGGGACAAGCCCTTGCAAGTAAAAAAAAAAATGAACACAAAGCAGTGTACTTTTGGATTTGTATGAAATTTGTCCCATCTTTACAAGAATAACATTTCACAGTGTTTTTAAAAAGGCCTTAAGCCCCACTTGCCGTTGTGTAGTACATAATCACATCATTGCTGCTCATGTTGCCATGAAGAATGTGTTCCTTCAGGTGCTGTATGAGGGTGCCCTGCAAAAACAGAGAAAGGAAAATACAGGATCACACAAAGGAAAAGCAAAACTCTGACAGCACATTAAGACTTCAAAACCACTACCACAGTCAATAGCTTGCAGGATGTACTCCAGGATTAAAGCAAGTATTTCCTTTAACTACAACTGAAGTAAATCCCAGGGCCTATCTACTACAGCAGCAATTGCATTCTCCATTTTCTCACATAACTTTCCAGCCTCTCTCATTAGACCTCAGCAATTCCCACTGCACATCACTTTTAATCCATGGAATAAACAACTCCCTTCCAACTCCACAAAACCATCAGAGTTGCAGAGTACTCCATGCAGACCCTAATTTGAACAGCAGGCTTTCAGCAATCAGATTTTCCAAGAGAAGCCCTTTGACAGTTTCATTTTGGATGTATTTGGGCAATGGGAGGAGTGAAGGACTGAGAGCTGCCATCAAGTGCAGCAGCTGCTAAACATTAGCACCATGTGTCCAAATTATCTTATCTATTAACATCTAGGAGACAAAAGACCTGACAGTACAGATCTCTTGTAAACACTGGAGTGACTAGAAATGTGAACTGTCTCCCTGCTCAGAGCATCAATATTAATAATGTCCTGAAATGCATTAGTTCCTTTTGTTGGAAATGCTGCTAAACCACCTTCCTGATCATCATTAAAGCATAACTTGCTAGGATAAATAAATTTACAGACTACTTCATTAAGTCACTTCACTGCAGTGACAAAATTAATGTAGCCAATGTTAAAATAAAAAATGGTTTTTGCATTTATGCAAGGAGTCATATTGAAATTATTAAGAGCCTCATAAGCATGAAACAAGATTTACACTGAAAGAAAACAGATTACAGATAAACATTGGAAATGAAAAAGGAGACTCATAAAACTAGCACATGCTTCGGGAGAAAAAGCAGAAAACATTAAATAAAAATAAAGGATTAAATCTTATTTTCACTTCACTGCTCAAAGGAACCAGGTCTGAATTCACCTACTGCTGTTTGAACACCCTCAGCTGTCACAACGCTGCCATCTAGCTACAGCTGCCACCTTCTACAGATGAAAATCACCCAAAAAATCAGGATTTAGAGACACTGTGTCCAACTGAATTGGCAAGGTCGCCAAAAGAATTGCAGGTGTTTACATAACTCCTGCATTTATAAAGGAAAGCACATTGTCCCTGCAGGAGATTCTGAAAGAGACACACAAAGTAGCAAAATTAAAAGTCATATTCAATTAATATAAATGCTGGTTTTCTTTTTCCTTCCTTTAGTTTTCACTGCTTCACAGCTTAGGAACCAAAAGGGAAAAAATTGAACAATGGTTTTAGGTATAGGCTATGAACAATTTCCCTGCCAAACCTGGTACATCTCAGGCTGGAAACAAAAGGACTCTGGGAGAAGGCAGAGCTGCTCTGAACTCACAGCCCAAAATGCTCTCTCGAGTTAATTTACAGGGCTCCTTTATTTATAGGACTTTTATGACCCTCCAAATAAACCCCAAGCATTTATCACTTCACACCAGATCTGGCAGCTGATAAAACTCCCTGGTCCTCCTCAGGACCAAGCCAGGGCTGGGGAAGTGCTGAGCATCTGGAGTGTCAGGAAGCAGCAGGCACAGCTGCTGCTGAGCCCCAGCAGGGCCCAGGAGGGATTGCAAAAGCAGAGCTGAGCACTTGCACAGCTGAGAGGGGCAGGAGCAGCTCCTGGAGCTGGGCTCAGAGCAGCAGGGCTCTCCAGTAGTGCTCAGGACAGCCTGAGCATCCAACAGCCCCAGAGTGATCTGCCTGCACCCACAGGAGGAATCTGCAGCACTGCAGAGCTTTAACAAGGCTTGCAAGTCCTTGAGATGGACAGACATGAACTGAAGAGGATTTTGCCTCAGAATTCTCTCCTGAGATAGCTGGGAGCATGGAATAACTGGAAAGGGGCCTGATATGAATGAGGCAAGATGAAGAACCAATGTTTTTAGGACTAAAGAACAATAATTACTAACATCTTTCTGCAGCACACCCAACTGGTCAGAACCATACAGCTTTGCTTCCAGGATCAAAAAAACAAGCCTACTCCTCTGAGCCACCATTTTTAAAATCCTCTCCCCTGACCTGGCTTCATTTTCTTTATTTATGTATGCCATTCCACTGTGTAGCAAGAAAACAGACCAGAAACATACTGCAGAATTAGATAAACTGAGTTGTGAATTTGAAGTAGGCTGCCTGTTGCCATCTAAAATCAGTACAGTAACAAACCAGCATTGGAACATACTATAAATACAATAATTGAAATGCCTTCACCAAAATGTCATCTCTTCTTGCTGTCTTCACTACCAGAAACACACTTGGTTTATACTAAGGCTGAAAAATAAAACAAAGACAGTAGGCTAATTCTGCCTTTTTTAAAATGAAATCAATGCAAATCATCCTATTAATTCCAGTGGAAACAAGATTAAGCCTAGAACAAACAGACAAACCCAATAAAGTGTGTAAGAGACATCTAAGAACTCATTTGCATGGATTTTGTAGGCCCTATTCAAACACTGAGGTCCCTAATGCAACCATTTGCTTTTCAGCCAGGTGTGTTGGCACCAGAAGACAAAAATCATCCTGCACCACAACTACAGAGCTGCTCAGTGGGAACAGAACCATCACAAACTACAGAGCTTATTCATTCATCCATCCATCACCTGCTCTCCCCCCAGCAAGGATGAGTAGCCTGGACCCAAACTCTAAGGTAGCTCTGCACATGATTCAGCTGGATAGCAGAGTCATGATTCAGGGAAAGCTAGCACAGGTAACATGGGAAAAGAAAAAACTTTGCAAAAGAAGAGTCCTGTTATCTCATCTACAGCTATTTTTCATCTCTACTGTTTATCACCCATCACTGAACAGAACACCTTCCCTGTTTTTGCTAATCCACCTCTGCAAGTATTTAACCAGTCTAAAGCCAGCACAGCTTCAAAACAGCTGTCAAACTTCAAAACCCACCTCCTTTCTCCTTTCTTCTTCTCCACAAACATTGGGTTTGTGTCCCAAAGGGACCGTTTTGTACACCACGTGCTGCCTGCTAGAACCTCCTACTGATTGATAAGACATAAAGCAGAGTGTTTACAGGCAGCAGGGGATTTGTCTGTGGGCAAATCCTCCAGTCCCTGCCATCAAAGAGAGGCAAGAACACACACACTGGGGCACAGCATCAAAGGATCCTGCCCTCAGGCCAGCCAGCCCTGCAGGAAGCTCATCCTGACTTGCAGAGCAAACAGCAGAAGTGAGGGACTCTGGCTAAAAGTTGCACAGTTCCATCTATATGCACTGGTACAAATGCTCTGAGCAACACATTCTGCCTGCCTTAAATGGGGAAAAAAAACCTGCTTTCTATTAAGGATCATAGCAGAATTAATGTTTCAACACTGCTGTAGTCACTTCCTCTATTTTAAGAGCTTTAGAACATCTACAGCAAGTGCAAAGCAGTGAGCAAGGATCAGTCTGGCACCAGTATCAGATTATTGTCTTCAGCCACAACAAGATGCTGCCTCAAGCAGTCTCCATTCAATGCAAAACCTACACTCAAGGAAATTCCAACTCTGGCTTCCTTCCTTGAAGGATTGATGAGGATGACATACTCTAAACTGATAAACAGGAAGTAATGTTCAAGGTAAAAAATGATCCAGATAATAAAAACTGCAAGCTCCCTATGGGCCTCAAGCTAACAATGTCCAAAAATCAGTTGCAAACACCCAATTCAAGTTCTTTGGCTTTTTTTCTTCAATTGTCAGTCAGGCCACTTCTGGTGCTTTTGTGAGAGACACTTGCTCCCAGGAAACACCTGGAATCTGAAAGGTCTCCACACTGATTTCTATACCAAGTATTTTATATCTTTACCAATCCACACTTGCTTTCAAATAGCCACTAAAAAATAAAAAGGTTCACTTTCAAGTTACTGGAAACCTGTCAGCAATCAATTTTTCCTTAAAATACATCAGGGTGTGATGCTGTTAAAGGAAAAATGTAACCCAAGCAGTTAAGCACAGCCAGTGCAGCTCCAGGAGGGAGGACATACCCCTGCTGAGTGAACCATGCATTTTGGTGCCCCTGTGGTGCCTGAGGAATACATGATAAAGAGAGGATGGTTGAAAGGCAGCTGCTCAAATTCCAGCTGGGGAGGCTGGTCTCCTTTCCCAGTAGCAAGGAAGTCTTCTAAAAAGACACTGCACAAGAAGGAGGGAAAAAAAAAAAAAAAAAGGAACATTTCAAAACTTTCTGAAAGCATTAACCCAGCCCATGTGTAAGATCACCTCTGTACCCAGTAGTGCTCCCATTACCTGTTTGGAATCTTAGAAATATCTATGGCTTCTCTTGAAGATACATATGGAATCACCACCACCTTTTTCAGGTCTGGAAGCCCTGGAAGGAGGAAGAAAACCATTTATTTCCTAGATTCAGTTACATAAGCAAAGGTCTTTTCTGCCTGATTGAATCATACAGTGTAATGCACTAAGTGACAGAAATAATTCTGATGCACTGAGTATTGAAACCCCAGAGGACTGAATTGCTACCCAAGATGTAATTTCCTCAATGCTGCCAGCTTTTTAGGTGTAAATCTGCAAGCTTCAGTGCTGTAATACCTCTCTATTTGTCTTCAGCAGCATTTTGCTTGAGCTTAAAAACACCATCCTCAGCCCTGTTCCCCTGCTTCTACTGTTGGCTAATTTCTGATGATCTATTAAAGTTAAGCAAGCAGAAGACTGTTGAAATCACAGAAAAGACCACCCAAACCTGTTCTAGAAACCTCAGTGGCCACTATAAAGAAGGAAGAACAGCAACAAGCAGTGGCAGTGCAGGCTCTGAGTGCTCACAGAACCACGTGGGAGGCACTGAAATACCTTTTACCACCCTCAGCAGCTTCTCCAAGTGGTTGTGTTCTTTGCCATTGTATATAACAGCTTCGACAGAGAAGATGAGCTTAGGCTGAATTTGGGAAAATCTGTCCAGTACACCCTAGGAATAAAGAGAAAAATGCATAAAAAATATGAAATTAACTGCTACAGTAGGAAACTTCAGTGGGTGCTAAATGCAAATTCCAAAACAAGCAAGGAATAAGGACAAGAATTAACAGGAGAGTTGTTACAAGTCTGCTTGCCTGTCTTTCACTCACACAAGATCTCTGAAGCACAACAGGTTTGTAACAATCTATCTCAATGATAAAACCCCCACAGATCACAGAACATCCTTTACAGAAGGGCCAAGCTCACAAAGCTCTAAACAGCTAAAAAAATCACCTTGCAAGTCAGATTAGACTTATGTAAGGAGGACAGGCAGCTGTGATGTGAGCAGGAATTGGGCACTGGGTGTCCATGAAGGTGCTCAGGACTCCTGGCTGCACCTGCAGGAAGGAGCTGCTCGTGCCCCAAGCTGCTCTGACAGCACCAGGGCTGGGGGAACAAACACCAGCACTGGGGGAGATGCATTTATGTGGAGAGGTGGCCCCCTACATGAACTGGCAGCTTTGTTCTGCCACCATTAACAAAGGAAACCTTGCCACTGGTTTTTAGCAAAATAAATTGATATTGAGCACACACAGACTACCAACAAAAGATACCACAGCTCCTTTAGAATCTCTGCAGCACAACACATTCAAATGCTAAATTTTCAGGTGTCTCCTCCAGCTTACACTGTGTTCAAGAATTTACCATAGCTATCATCCTATTTGAGATTAAAACCCTTCTGGCATTTACTTTTTTCCATGTACACTGCATGCAGCAGCCTACCAGAAATGGATCTTTTTGTATTCAACAGCAAGAAGCAAATCCTTTCAATAAAAGCTCTCAGCACACTGATGTTCAAACCTCTCTAGCTCCATTACTTGAAGCATTAAGAACTACAAGATTACACAATACTGTAAAATTGTCAGCTAAGTGCTCAAGAACAATCTCCCAGATCATGTTGCAGAAATCAGACTTGAGTCATTTGCTTATTCTTCCCAGCATTCTTCATTCTTCTGTTTTCTATTTTGCCCTCCACATTGCAGCCAAAATGAGAAACAAATTAGTACCAAATCAGAAGATGAAAGCAAAAACATAACAATCAACTGGTCTCTGTTAAACTCCTTTCCAAGCTGGGCTGCTCAGCATTGCAAAAGAAATCTGCTGCAAAAGGACAGGTGTCCTGTCCTGACAATTTCTCCATGCTGTCTCCTCAGGGAACCACAGGTTTCCATCATAGGGATGTGGCTAAATAGAAATGTATTAGCTGAGAATGTCACTTAACAGCTTTCCCTCCTGTCAAAGATGCATTTCTTTTTCCTTGTTCACATTATAAGAAAATACAGTGACGATGCACTGACATTTAAATTTATCAATTACTTTAAAACCAAAATTCACCAGAATCTCTTCTGGAGCCAGAAGAAGTTTTCAAGTCCCTAGTGCGTTACCTAACAAACCCAGAAATGGAGATTCAATTAATACATTACAGTTATTCCCTAAGGGAGTATGAAGGCAAATTTCCTCCTTCTTTAGTATATTCTCACACCTCCTCCTTTTTGCCATTTCCCAGGAACAGCCCAAGCAGCCACACGTGTGCTGTGTGCATTTCCATGTGTGTACACACCCTCATGCTGAGTGCAAAGCACACACAGCCCATTTCCACGCTGCCTGATCTTTAAAAATTAAGACCAATGAGCACTGAGGGTACTCTAAAGACAAGAGTCAAATCTGAGGAGAAGTGTTAACTGGAAGCAGAGACGGCTCCAGTTCTCAGGGTCCTACCAAATCTGCTAACACACCCAGTTAGATTCATTAGCACTGGCAGGACCAAATCCCACAGGGCAGCCTGATATGATACAAAGGCAATACAAGCAGATGGAACATGTAATTGCTACACTGGAACTTTAATCCAACCAGATGGCTCAGCAAGGAATCCCTTCCACAAAAAGCTCAGGTGTAGCAGATATGGCTCATTCTATTCCATGAGCCTCCAGTTCAGCCCAAAAAATTGTGCAGGGCCCCACAAACGGGGCTGCACTGAGCTCCCCAAAGGCTCCTCACCCAGTTCTGGGAGCAGAGCTTCTTTATAAACTTACAAACCCAACCATTCCTCATGCACAGGCCACCACTTTGCCATTAATTTATGGAAATGGATAACAGGGAGTAGAGAGATGAGGCAGCAGCTGCCAAGAGCGGCGTTGTGCGTGGGAGGCAGCTCGGTGGTGCTCTGACAGCAGACTTCCTCAACGCTGGAAGCCTTGGGAGGGATGGCATTCAGAGCCTGCAGCGTGTAGGCAGCTCTGAGGAGTGACATTTCTGAGTTTCACAAAACACACGCACACAATTGGACTTCAAACGTTGAAAATGGCTACACTATTTCTCCCAAAACTCTTCGTTTATATTAACAGGACTAATGCAACTTCACAAAAGGGGGAAGAGCTTTTCCTCAGGGTGGAAGCCAACGTCTCTGAGGGCCTCTGCTGACCTCCCTCAGGATTTTAGGATTTGAATTCACGCCAACACACGCTGCCAAAGGAAAATAAATGATATTGATGGCACTGCAGCTCCAAGGCCAAGTTTGATTAAAAAGCCATCACAAAAAAAACCAAAAAGCTGGGCACTGAAAACAACAGCACCCCAGCATGGACAGAAAACATACCAGTCTTTGGTAATACAAGGAAAGTGAACAATCTTCCCCCCCAGATAAGAGGTCAAATCACATTGCACAGAAAATACTCCACACCATCATTTTCTGAGCAAGCAGAAAATATTTGCAGAACAGATTGATCATTACATGCTGTAATGATTTTTTAATCATTTTTTTCCCAACCATACACCCTCAAGTGTAAGAACATGGAATGCTGCTGCCCTCTAGTGCTAATCCAGGAATGATTATTCCATACATTTTCCCAGCCAATGGGGTTAAACACCAAAACTGAGGCATTTATCTAAAAACACTGTTCTCTGCACTGTACAGTACAAAAACACTACATTTTTCATACATAAACTTCTAGCTAGAAGAAAGGTTCAATACCCCCCTTAGAAGTGATTTAGATCTGATGCTGATGTGTGCTAAAAACTTTCCAAACTAAGCAGAAGATATTCCCAAAGCTTCCAGGGCATATCTGTCTGGATGTCATAATTTCACACACAGCATTTATTTCTACACTAAAAAGAGTTTATCAGGTTGGTGGTATTAGTATGAGATTCCTCACTGTGGGCAAATAAAACCTTGTGGAAAAGACCAACCAGGGTGGTGCTGAGGTCACCCTGAGAGGAGGCAAAGGATGGGACTACTTGGGCAAAGAAATTGGAGTGTGGAAACCGGAATGTGGCTAAGCAGCCCGGGGCAGGATTTAGGAAGAAAAGCCAAGCCTCAGACATCTCAGTTGCACTGCTGCTCATTTGCATACTTAATATAATAAAAGCTCACCAAGACCATGGAGCCCATCTATAAATACCCCGAGAGTGAGTAACTAAAGCCACTCAAATCACCGAGCTGAGAATCAGCGGTGACAACTGAACCGGAGTTCCTGGCAGCTGGAAAAGCCGCCGAGTGCTGGGCTGTGCCAGGAGGTGGCAGCAAGGCTGAAGGGAACAGAACCCATCTGCCAGCTGAATTCATCACCCTCGAGACTGTCTGGGACAGGGTGAGGGCTGCTCTGCACGGGCACTGAGGATACTCACGTTGATGCCAAAGTCTGGGGACGTGGAGCTCCAGATGGCCCCGATGCTTGCAGCAGCCAGCATCGCTTCCACGGCGTGGATGCTGTTGGGCAGGTAACCTAGGGCAGAGGTGGAATGGTTAGAGGTGGAACAACACTAAAAAAAAAAAATCTGTAGGATATAATACAGTAAAAATATATACAGTAAACAGGTTTTATAATGCAAAATCCTAGACTGAAGCACCCTTGAAAGTTCCATCCAATCACTGTCGTACCTTGAAGCCAAATCAGCTACACAATGAATTAGTAATAAATCCATTTATAAAAATATTGATATCAGGGGTTTTTATCTACAATATTATTCCCAATTTACAAATATTCCTGCTTAATTAATAGCCTTTCAAGACAAGAGGGTAGCACACTGAAAGAGTAACTGGGAAAGAAAATGAGTGGATTGATTAGGGTACACAGAGACTAAGAATACAGCAGCATGCAGGGGAATAGAACAAGACTGTAGGAACAGCCATTAGACAAAGCAGCAGTATCTGTAAAAAAAGATTTTAAATAGCTCAAAAGCAGAGATTCAGCTTCACAAAGCTAAATGTTGTCTGGTAGACACTGCCAGAATCTTAAACACAAACAAGCAAAACCAGTGTCTCAGCTGATAAGGGAGCAATAGAGTGGGACAAGCCTTGGAACATTCCCACACAAATGTGGCTCTTCAGGTTTCTCTCATTAGCTTGCAGCAAGATTACAAGATTTAAATTCAATTTATCATGACATACAGAATAAATTAATGTCAAGAAAGTCAGATTTTAGTTTCAGTGAGCTCAAACTGAGCAACTCTCCAGAAGGTGCTGGGTGGCTGAGTCTGACTCTGCACTGCTCAGAATCCAGCCCACAAATGAAAACATGCAACTGGGATTCACAAACTGCACTGAGGTGGATCAGAGTTCTGGAGTTTCAGATCACCTTTCTTAAGCAACCAAAAAGATGTCCAAGTACTTTAAAATAAGCACAGGATGGGCCAAATTGCAGTACTCTAACATCTAATTAGGATTCTACATTTGAAAGCAAAACTTAAATGGCAATAAAAATGCTTTCCAACCTGTTCAACAGCAGTGGTGGGCACTGAGATCCTGGACTGCAGGTGCACCCCAGGTACCTACAGCCAGCAAACACTCCCCAGTGCCAGGCACTTCTCAAAGAAGGACATTTATGTGCATTTCAGGACAGAAACTAAGATCACAGACCTTACCAGCATTTTCTGCTATGTTAATATTACCAAGTAGGAGAGTAACAAGATGGATTTTTGTGAGGTTTTTCTATATTGCTTGAAAAAAAATCCATCCTTTTTCAACTTTATAAAAAAGTGAAGTTTAAAATTAATCTCTTAACCTGAGATTCTTCCTCAGTCAAAAATCAGTGAGATCAATTTCTTAAACCAGCAGTGCCACTGCAGTTACTGAAAGCTGCTGTGCTTTTGGGAGTAGTAACTTTTAAAACAGCATTGTGACTTAAGGCCAAAAACTTCTGGAAAACACAAAACTGTGAATAAAAGCCTCATGCCATGTTCAGATATAAATGACTCCCTAGAACTGCCTACAGCTTACAGTGGTTTGTACCACAGCACATAAAGTGCAGCAAAAGCTCATGCCCATAAAAGCATTATTTATTTTGCTATTTTTCCCTTGGGGTCAAGGTTTATACAAGGCACAGTATCCCAAAATCTCAGTGATTTTTCTTGCAAGACAAATATTCCTCCCTAAATAATTTGAAATATATGAACCAGAACAGACCAAAATGTCATTTTGTGTGACGAAAGCAGTTCTTTAATTGATGCCAAATATTTCCACTGAGCATTTCTTGGATGGGATCATCAGGGGCCAGAGTGCAAGGAAAACTGCAAGATATCTCCTCATGCTTTGGAGCAGTTGTTACTTTGCCAGAGCTTACAAGCTTCAGTTTTGTTCTAAGCAATTCTCCTTTTCACCACTCCACACAAAAGCCCTCGAGGCAAGATCACAGGTCTCTGATTATTGTGAGGCAGACAATTAAATCATTACTTTCGTTTGTCAGCTGGCTTTGAGGTGGTGGTTGAGTTTTGGAGGATACCAGCCAAAAGTGCCCACAGGTACAAAACATGCACAGCAAATGACTCTGCATTTCTGTGCCTTCACCTGATCCCAGAAGCCTTGCTGCTCTCTGGGATCTCAGAGATTTCTCCCAACACCACCACAGGTAAAAATAAAGGTCTGTTCTGGCTGGAGATCCTCCCAACACAGCAGTGTGAGGACTCATGTTCCTTTTCTCTCAACAGCTAAATGACACAAACTACTTCTCCTGCCAGTCTTTCAGATTAAAACTGGATTCTCATTTAGAAGTAAGTAAAATTAATGTTTTCTTCCTCCCACATCTGAGATGCCCAAGCTGATCACAACTGCCATGCAGGTGAAGCTCCCTGCATTTGACTGTGCCCCTTGAGACACCAGCACACTCCTCAGGGCACTCAGTGGGCTGACACAGGTCCCCAGTGTCTGAAACTGGAGAAACAGGAATGTTGCTGACAAAGAGGATGAAAAAGGCAACTTCTTTAGCTGGATTAACATCAGGCAGGAGTCACAGAGCAGTGACCTAGGCACAAAAGCTCTGTATTATATAGGAATAATGGTACTGCTGATTTAAATATTTATAATGTTTGCTCATATATTTAACTAGAGCCTCCATGTTCCTTGACATAATATTTCAGTAAGGATCAAAACTAGGATTTTTCAGCATGGGAAGGCTACAGAAGGTATTTCTCTATCTCTGCATCTTCCCTTACCCCTTTCTTGAAGGTAAGGTGAAGGTGGAAACTACTTTCTGCTACCAGAAGGAAAAGGATCTTCCTCCTTTGGGT
This sequence comes from Phylloscopus whistleri, assembly GCA_017589585.1. Taxonomy (NCBI): domain Eukaryota; kingdom Metazoa; phylum Chordata; class Aves; order Passeriformes; family Phylloscopidae; genus Phylloscopus; species Phylloscopus whistleri. Next base: position 2,015,304 of record JADMLD010001062.1, on the reverse strand, counting down.
GAAGTAGAAAAGCAACTGAACACAGGACTCAAAACACAGGAGCTGGGAACTCATCAAGCAGGAATATCAGAGTATGACACACAAGGGCACCAGCAGCAGTTCTGATTTATAAAAATCTATACAGTCTCCATAAAAACAGAGAAATGAAGGCTTTACCTGACATAAAACCTGTGAAGTCTCTAAGCAGGACAAGTGCATTTTAAAAACACTGTCTGGATTTTTTTTAAGAGGCACTTACAGCCTGATCTGCTCAGGACTAAGTGCCTCAGCATTTTCTGTCAGTTGCTATTTGCTTAATCTAGCACACACCAAGATTACACTTCCATGTGTTCATTTACACTGCAGCACTTCACCAACAGAACAGGGGAAAAAACATTGTCCAAAAATCTGATATAATTATGCTGAAAACTATGGCAAAAGTCTGATTGCTCAGAGTACTGAGAACACATTCCATGCAAGCACCTAATGACTTCATAAAGTTTATGAAAAGTTTCCTCCTGGAAAAAGAGGCACCCAAACATTGTTACGTGCATGGAGAAAAAAAATCAACAACTGAACTGGGACCCTGCATTAAAGGTTTTGTCTGAGCCTTGAGAGAACACATCAGGAAGAAGGAAAATAGGGAGCAGCAACTGAAATATCTTCTCAATGTCTCACATTATTGAACTACACCAGCTCTCTAATTGAACAGAACTCAGAGACCAGACTCTCATTTTCCCTCTTCAGCATTTCATACTCCTACAGGACTTGCAAGTGGCCACCCTGCCCAACATTACTGTGGCCTGAAACTATTAGTACCCCACTAATCTTCTTACAAAGCTGGCTTTAAAACCCACGTAAGCAAGCAGGGCTAATACAGTTGCTATAGATAAAATTCCAGCTTTAGACAATGTAATTCATTGATGTTTTGTTGAGGATGTTTTTGTGTGAACGCATGGGGAAGATCAGATTGCTTTTAACTGCTGACTTGTAGCAGAGCAAAGCTGGCTACAGGGATAGAGCAGAAGCAACCTATCCAGAGAGGAGAAACATCCTCCCAGTTGTATTTTGTTCTTATTTTAGTCATTTTTTGCCAAACAGATGGCCAGTGGGAGACCAGGAGTAGCTCACGTGTGGCTCTGGGTAGCTTGCAGTAGGTGTTCTATACCTCTCCCAAATATTCAAGCATCACTGACAGCACTGCAAGACATCTTTAGAGGAAAAAATATGTTTCACAACACATCTGCTTCAATTATGTTCACTATTAAGTGCTCTCAGTGATGGAAAGGGAAGACTGGAATGAAATCAAGCTGAAAAAGTGCTGACACCACTGCCTGTCCACCCACACTCGCCCACCTCCAGCTTCAACATACTATTACTGTCATGATGCAACCATGAATTGTATTGAACAAACCAGGGGGTATGTTAAGTATAATGAGAAGTTAAGGCAGTCTTGTCTTAGAGGCAAAGCATGGAGATGAAATTCACAGGAAAACAACAGTAATAGTCTCATGTGTAATTCTAACAGCTCAGAGTTTAAGAGAAAGTGTCAACAAAGGGTGTCAGAACCTGACAGGCTGACTACATGTTAGGCAGCTGTAATGAAGTTCATAGAATATCTCCCTTCTATTTAAAAACTCATTTTTCTGAAGCAGTAGAAGCATGCCCTGTGTTACTACTGTGAACTCTAGTGAGAATTGCCTTTCCCTCTGCCATCTGCTCTAAGTTTTGGGACAAATTACATCCCAGGAAATATTGCTGCAGAAGGAGTGGTGAGCTGCTGAAAGGACCTCAGGCTTCCAACTCTAATCTCTGCACTGCTGACTTGAGGAGTGACTGCCCACCAGCTGCTCACTGTCCCCATCCTGGTGGCAGGACAAGTGCTCTCCTCCAGACCTGCAGCTCACAGAGCACTGGGTCACCTGGGCCACAGGCTCAGGAACTGCCAGGGGCACCAGGACAACCAACCTTGGACCATCATCTCCCACCCAGACTGCCCCCAGAGGAACCTGCCAGGCCCTGTGACTCAAGGCTCAGTCCCCATCACCTCTGCTTCCAGAGAGGGTCTCTGAAGCAGACCCTGGTGAATGAAGCATTTTCCTTCCCCCTTCAGTGCTAGAGAACCTGCAGGCTAATCCAGGTTCCTTCCCTCTAGAAATGCACTTCCTACAAATGTAAATACAGCAGCACAAGAGCCTTTTTTTCAGAATGTTTATATGAAATTTTCTGTGAAGCACTATTTCACAGTCATGTTTCTGTAACTCTGACTACACACTTGCACATTTAAAAAAAAAAATCCACCTCCTGTCCCTTAAAAAATTACTCACCTACAACTCTGTCTCCTACTTTTACTCCCATCTTCCTCATGGCTGCAGCATACAAAGCTACAGCTTGTCTCAGCTCTTCAAAAGTAACTTTCAAGACTTCTTCTTTGCCTTCCCCTGAGGAAAGAAAATTAAAGCAATCAGTCAGAAATCAGGCATTGCAACATGAGTCTAGTACAAACAACTAATCCTAGAAAAATAGAAAGCAATATTCCAAGATAACAGCTTCCACTAATATTTATATTTCTGAAGTTCCTCTTATGCTGCACCAAAACCTCTTCTTTTTAATGGGAATCAGGTATTAATCAGTGGTATTTGTTCAGTAGGCATAAGGACGTTTCTGAAGATAAACACATCTGCAGAAACACAAACTACTCACTGGAGAAAGGTGTGCTCTCAAGGAGGATTCATGGGAAGTTGATTGCACGCACCAAAGCTAATTTCTAACATGGCAAGAGCCTCATTTTCCCTTTTTGCTCAGTCTTCTCATCAGGTTTAGGAAGCAGCACAAGCTGCCAAGTTCAGGTTTTATTACAGCAAGTCAGTCTCTAGAAAATCATGCACGTCCAGGCCTGACTTTCAATGTGCTTTGGGATCATCTGCCTTTGCCAATGTAGCACAAAGCAAACAAACTGAACTGGACTCCACTCACCTCTGAAAGGATCTGCAGGGTGTTTTCCCTATTGTACTGAATGTCAGGTGTTACATAAGCTGTTAATAAATCACTCGTGAAACAAAACTAACAAACCAAAACGTTATGAAAGCAAAAATCTGTCACCCTGAAGTCCCTTCCCTCGGTGGGACTGCTGCAAAGGTGTGGCCTGTCCTATTCCCACTATCCAGCACTTCTCCTGAAGACACACACAGCAAGGATGCCACAGGAAGGGTGAGCTGCACACCCTGCTCCTACCACAACAGCTGCCCTCAGTCTGATTGCCTGAAGCAGGGTATTTTTTACTCTTTTGCCTTCTTAGACTTTCACACCAATAAATCTGGAGTTACACAGAGCGAGGGAACAGGTCATGATGCAAAAACAACCCAAGGCCCTGTAACATGTAGTTCATAAACTGAGCAGGGTCTGCCAACAGAGCCTGGGTTCCCACAGAAGAACAGGAAATGAGACACTGATCTTGCTCCATGATTAAAGCCTCAGGAGAAGGGAATCACAAAAAAGATTCACTGTGGGAGACAGTGACAAGGGAAATCGTTTAGGAAAGTTACATTTACATTCCTGTGCCCTGTGACATCCACATGGCTCCCACAGAATCATCCCCAGGGAACACAGACCTGACCCAGGCCCCCAAACCACCACTCTGACCTAGCAGCAGGGAGTTATCAAAAAATACTCTGACTTAAGAGGTCTTAAGAAGATTAAACACAGCAGAAGGTCACGAAAGAAATGCAGGTGGAAGTCTGTTCACCACAGAGGAGCCAATTGTTCATTCCAGCACTCATACAATAATCAACTAGGAAATAATTTTGCTCCTTTTGCTATCACCACCTGTGAATATGTGATACAGTCTGATACACCCCGTGACTTCCTAACAAAGACATACAGAACTATGTAATCACATGGCAAACCAAGCCATTCACTGAATTATAATAATTCCTGTGATAACCTGAAGTTATCACTTTCTCAAGTTGCATGTTTAGCTTTTAACATTAACAAATCAATCACATCAACTCCACATACATTTAGAGTTGACTTACTAATCAATGTTTGGCTTTCAGGTGCTCCACAAGATGCACTCAACTACACTGACTTTTTTTTTCTCCATTAAATAATATATAAGAAGCTTTTCTAATGATCTCAAAATCTGGAAGTGATGACTCCAATTACTTTAAAGCCAGCTTTTGGTTACAAGCCTCATTTCCATCAGACTTCACCAGATCAATTCTTACTCCACCAAAACTGGGCCACAGATTTCACCATTCTCTTTGAACTGGTAGTTGATTTTCATATATCTGAGATCAGAGAGGTCTCTTTCAATACCTCTAACCAGTGAAATGCAACTGATAAGTATTTCTCCAGCAATAAGCTTGCAGAATGTGACTGTTGTCTCACACAGCTGTTTAAAAACAATTTATTTGTAACTCAAAAACTGATTCCCATGTAGCTAAAATCAGAAACTAAGATTTTTTTAACACCTACACAATCAATGCAGAGTTCTGCACCATTTTCTCCACTAAGGAGCTGCAAGGCTTCATTGCTCACTGATAAGCTATTAAGGAGCATCACTGCTTGGTCAGCCTCATGGTAAGGATTAGGTGGAACAGAAGGGAAGCCCCAAATGCAGCTCCCCAAGGAAGCACTCACACATCTGCACAGAAAATAATCCCACCCAGCAGAGATTAGAACTGGTTTTTAAAGTTACCAAAGCCAGCAGACAAAGTCTCTTCTCTGTGTCTTATCATGACCATCCTTATGATTGATCCTAGGCTCAAATCTTCAGCATAACAAAAATTAAGACTGAGATATAGTGAAAACAAAATTCCAATGTTTCTGTGGTAGCAAAAGCAGAGTGAATTCCTGCCTAAACCCCACGTAGTTCTCAGTATTCCTAAAATAAAAGGCATAGGAGGAGGGTGGGAAGGACATTATCAAGCTACAGTGCCAAAATACTTCCTGAAGGCAAGCAGCAGGTGAGTATTTATGACAGATGTGAAACAACACCTCAAATTCTGAATGATGTTAAACACAGCATGACCTCCACTACTTTAATGCAGCTGAGCACCTCCTAAGAAAACCTCATTTAGCTTGCAAAGGATTTTCCAGATCTATATTCCCAGAGCATGTTTTGCTAGTTTAGTTTTGGTTTTTATTTTTTTTGCAGAGCTGTATCACAGCTTGTGCAGCGTTACTGACTTTATTACCCTTTTTCTCCTCATCCAAACCAGTTTATTTCCATGTTTCATCAGAGCTGTTTCATAAGGCCCAGTGCTGTGACATAAATAAAGGCATCAAGGCATTAATTCTCCTTACTTGCTGCATAGAGTGCAATCTTGTCATTGTCCTTGTGCCTCAGGAGATTCTCGGCGTAGTTCAGACGGCTGCCCTTAAACCACTCGGGGACATCTGCAATACTTTTGGATGTATCCACCACCTGAAAGAAATGCATCATTCATTCCTGGAGAACTGGAATGTAATTGCTTTTTCACAGCATTGTACACAAGTCAGCTCATCAGTTCCAAGCTCTCTGTGGAGTTTATTAGGCAGGAATCACTTTCTCCCAGCTTACAGATGGCAAACGGACACTGATCCTGTAGTTAGAGGCCTGGAAAGTTTAATTATTTGTTAACTGTCACAAGCAAACACGTCACTGCAACAAAACTGGGGAAGTTCCCTGCTGACAGTTGTACCTTTGGACCAGCCTTTAATACACAAGACAAACCCTTGTGACTACAGCCAGAGCAGGAGATGCACACAGACCTGGGGGTTTGCCCCAGGAACACCCCAAACAGGGACTGAGCAACCTGAACTCTGTGCCAGCCCATACAGCCTCTTGGGAAGGTGTGAGCATCCACTCTTCCCCAGCATGACTCACAGGGTACAGAGACCAACAGCAGGAACTCACACAAGGGTAATCCAAAATAATTAATTGTATAGTCAAATGTAACTGAAGAGTTCCCGCTTTTTATTCAAGATTTCTTTTTTTTTAGGATTAACAGGATCCAACAACCTAACAAATCTGTATTAAGTAACTCCCCACTTAGGACTAAGACATGCAAAGAATTGAAAAATGCAACGAAAAATAATAAAAAATATACTCAGCTGAAACAACTTTCCCCATCTTGAACTAATTAAGCCTCAAAAGTATTAAACTACCCCTTCATAAGTCACAGTGAAGACTAATAGCACTGATAGGTAAAGAGCCCCTCAGCATTAGCCAGAGGTCCAAATTCCTTCCAAAATGTCCTTCTGCTTAGTGATTCGGCAGCACATTTCTTTAGAAATCTTTAAATAGAAACTTTATTTTAAAGTTATGTTTTTGAAAGCTTCCCTTTATACCCTCAGGTTCTCTCTCCTGGGCTGCACATACATTACAAAAACATCATTGCTTCAGCCCAAGTGAAAGGCTCTTCTGAAAGCCAAGCAAGCCTCAAAATACATCCCATTCCAGCAAACCTAATGGTTTAGTGCTTTGAGAGCAGTGTATGTATTACTGGAGGCAAACTTTTAAGTTAAAACTCATGTGGAAGTGCACCACTGCATTATTTCATTTCAAATGTATTTTCTAAAAAGGGGAACTCTGATTGCTTTGCTCCTAACAATTGGCAAGAACTGAGTTATAACAGTTACACTTTATCAACTCAGGTGGCACAAATGACTTCTATACTAACACACATGAGAGCATGCAGCAATTAGAAGCTGCTCTTAAAACTGACTCATTTCTGACTTCCTCAGCTTGCAGAAAAGTGAGCAGAATGCTTTCAACATTTTCCAGGACAAGATCCAACATAACTGTTTTTTTCTGAAGTGGAAAAAATCTTTCACAGAGCTTCTAAGAGCTCCACTAGCAGCACCAGGAGCTGGACTCATACCCCAGTATTTTCTCCCCAGGTAACACCTGTGACTCCTAGTTAAGCTCAACCATCTTTGGCAGTGGTATTTTGTCAGATGAACAACCTGATCCCTCCCTTGGAGGCCCCTCCACAGAACCAACAGGTGTCAGGTGCTTCTCAGAGCAAGAGGAGAAATTCAGCCACATCCTTCATTTAAAAACAGCTGCCTGTAAGCTGACATTCCAATGCCAGGGCTGCCCTGCCAGCACAGCTTTGCACACTGGAGTATCTCTGTTCATTTCACAAGTGACACAGATGTCAACGGCTACAGAGTGACATCTGCATGTCTACATCACATCCTTAAAACCTTTACTGGGATTAAATAAAATCCTGGCTGGTTTTATTCTATGTACACAAGGTTTTATTATTTTTCTCAGAATGATCTGTGGAAGTAGAAGCTGTTTCATTGCTTGGGAACAAAAGAGTCAACTCTGTTCCATTAAAAAAATCTTATTTACCTCAAAACAATGTTTACTTCCAGCAAACAGCCAGGATCAAGCTGTAAGACACTTCAAATGCACCTTTTCAGCCCTCTAGCTACCACAGAGCAGCTCAGTTACCCTGCCAGCTCCCAGAGCTTGAGCTAGCACCTACAGAAAATGTGAAGTTTAACTGTTTATAGTGCTCAGACCACACACTCCCAAGCAGGCTAGTTCTTACACTCCTGCTGCATTCACTCTTCTGGAGGCTGGGTCACACTAAATAAGACACCTGAGCAGTTCCATGGCAGGAAGAACCACTTGATCCATCACATCAGTACAAAAATCAGTAAAACAGGACAAGTCAAAACAAACTTCCCAGTCCCCTCTGCAGGACTGCCAGCACTCTGAGGGTTCTGGAACAGAGGGACTCCAGGCATTAAGACAAGTCCAGTCCTCCCCACTAAATCCCAGGAAGGCTCCACTGCATCAAGCTTTTCAAGTCATTAGCCCAACATCTTCCCCAGATGGAAAACCACAGGGTGATGTTGGCATCCTACACCAGGACCAGGCTCCATTTGCAAGATCTGCAGAGTCACCCTTCTTCCAAAGGAACTCTGTGGCACTGCCTGGTGTTCCACCCGTGCCTGTGTTCAACCACAGAGATATTTCAAGCCTGCACCTGACTGCAGAGCTTCCATAACCAGTTCTACAAAGCCAGAGCGTGAGAGGTGAGCTTATCAGGTAAGCTGACTCAGGGAAAGCAAACATGAGCCTGACAGAATGCCAGCATTTACACAACCAGGATGATATTCCAGCAGCACAATCCTCAGGCAGAAGGCAGTGCATTGGCAGACTCCCCACAAGCAGCCAGGAACGACAAGGTGTGCAAGAGCACATGGACACAACAGCAGAACTGCTTGGGACAGCAAAGCTCCAGGGTTTCAGTGCCCTGAAGTGAACCACCACCAGAACACCACCACCCACCACACCAGGAAACTCAGGACTAGATCGATTCCCCGTATCACCTGCCACAGTTCTAAAAAGAGGTCAAAAGACTGACTGTAAATCAGTTCATTTCCCCTTTGTGTTGCATTTGCTGTAAGATAAGCACTGAACTTACCTCGTCATAGAGGCGAGAGCAGACGATGTTGCTGTACTTCCAGAATTCTGCCCAGAAGTCTGAGTAGGACTCCACTGACCACTGGTATAAATCATCATAGTTGGCTGGAAGGAAGAGATGTGTCAGCATTATGCAGAGAATTACAGGCAGCTACACAAACTGCAATTAGAGATATCCTGGATAAAGAAAGTTTGTGACTAAAACAACTAGGAGGATAAATCTGACCAGAGAGTAGACCCCTTCTGCTCAAAGCAAGTGACTACAGAACCAACAGAGCCTACCTGGACACCTGGACACTTCACGTGACTGTGCCACGAGCCATTTGCCACCACACAGACAGTGACCTTTTCCAATAACTCCCTGCAGTATCTACACACATTCCCCTGCCATCAGGGCAGTCGAAGATTAAACAAGCCCTGCTTGTTGACACTCCCTATCTATCAACATGATACTTTCACACAGCAGAAGATAAACAAGGCTTCCTGACAAGGGACAGTCGCTGTAAGGTCCCAGCCTGGGGCCAAAGGCCTCTGATAGCTCAGTGACATGAGATTAGAGGCACTCATTGTCCAGCCATGGGATCAACATCACTGTCACAGGAAGCACAGCTAAATTTCAGTGAATATGAGGTCTGACAGACTGCAGCTCACCTTTTCATACTGAGACAGCATGAATGAAGTCGAACAAGATGTTTACTAGCTAGATATTAAAACCACGACCTGTCATTAAAAACATGGAAATAAGCAGTTTAAGCCTTACCTGATTGTGAGACACATGAAGTGACCTGAAGCATGCATAACAAACCCCACAGTTCAAACTAAATGCTGAAATTTAGTGTAAAACAGTTGTAGGGATGAATTAACTGAAGCAAATTCCTCATTGCAAGCTTGGAAGTAACATTTCCTCATCATGTCCACAATATCTGAACCTGTGCCAGCAACCAATTAAATATTTCTGCCATCAGTGACAGTTTCCTGCTCTGCCAACTGTTCCCTATTTGATGCTTCCAGCTAAACCATTCAAAGGCATTTTCACCAATTATCTCTGGTTTTTCAGCCTGTTATCCAGCCAATTGCTGCAAAAGTCATCTTTGCAATCCCTCTTCTACAAGGAGGACATCTTACAACTTTTTTAAAGAAAAGCATTCAAAACCATCTCTGCACTGTTACTCACACTCAGCCACTACTTAACTCTTTCCCCACCCAGTCTGTCCCTTCCACATGTTGTTCCCACATCAATCCTTTCCATCAAAGTGAGATTATCCCCTAGGTATTATTGATAGAAAAGGCAAAGACTCTGCTCCATAACACAGATTTTATCTGCACATTGCCCAAATCCCAGCCTCTACACACCCTTTTTACACTCCAAAGCTACTCATCACTATCCTCTACTCTACACATCAGCTGCACAGAGATAAGAGCTGACACAAGAAGAACTCAAGTTTCCATCTCCTCCCTCAAAACCCAATTGTACCACCTGCTCCAAATCATCTGATACATGCAAGAAGCTACAGGTCACTACTAATTTAGTTTCTTACAGCATGAACAGTTTGTTCTGCTTTGGCTATACAGTTTGTTCTAAATAAGCTTCAGCATGCAAGTCCTTCAGGGCACGGGGCTGTTACTCAACAAGCAAACACCACATTTCATACATTTCCAGAGCCCAGCAGAGCCATCCTCTAAGGGAGTATATTGCCCTCAGCTCTCCTCAGAGAGTCCACATCTTAATGTCACAGAGAGCATCCCTTCTTTGCTGTAAACAGCACTCATGCCAATGAGCACCACTGCAAACTCAATGGAAGCTGACAAAGGCTTCTAGTTACACACAGGAATCCACCTTCCAACAGAAAAAGCCACTTCCAGGTGGGATGGAAAGAGTTCTGTTGTTCCAGCCATAAGCACAGGCAGCCCATCTGAAACTGCACTTGCTCTTGATCATATGTGTACCAGCTACATCATCCCACTCAGGAATTCCTAAAACTCTGCATTAACTTGCTTCCCATCCAGCAGGAGAGTTGAGACACCACACACCTGGATTCCAATGGGAAATCACCAGCAGCCAAAATAACCACACAGGAATCAAGGTGAGGAATTGCTTCCTGGACATGAACTGCCAGAAGCACCATTGACACTGCTACCACTCCAGAACGTGTCTGCTCGTACCACTGACACCCAGACTGGACTGACAAACTTCCAAGCCACTTGCCAAAATGATTCATTTCAGCCTCCATCAGACCAATGATTATAGGAAAGCTACTCTAGCAACTTGGGCCCCAAATACTTAGTGAGAATAATATAAAACAAGCTATTTAGAACTGAAGGGTTTGACCTCCACATGCACTGAAGTTTACCTGGTCCATGATGGGGCCGAGCCCCCAGAGCCAGCACCACTGACTCCTGACAGCCTGGAGACACAACCTACAGCCAGCAGTTATGGAAAAAGCAACACTCTCAGTTGGAAACACCTCTGGACATCAAACTCCTGCTCAAAGTAGGCCTCATTTCAGTTGTTTCCAAGTCAAAGAACCACACACCTCTTCACAGCCACGCAGGTATTCCTGAACAAGCACAAAGCAGGAACTGCAGTTCAAGAGCTATGGTAGATGCACAGCAAAATCCCCTTGCCTTCCACCACTGAACAGGTTATGCATCATCATTCACCTCCCAGTACACCTGAATATTACAAGACACGTACTCTCCACAATGAAATATGAGCATGACGATACCTCCATCCTCACACGCTCTGCTGCTGAAGTGCCACGCTAAGGCTTACACACTCACCTCAGCCACGGCGACAGCGACCCCGCTCCCCACATCCCTTTAAAACACTAAGTCACTCCAGTGCCGCTCCCGGCCCCGGAACTCCCCGCACACCGGGAGCCTCCGCAGGCAGCGCTGCCTGGGCTGACACCCAGCAGCAGCAGCAGCCACAAATAAGGCTGTTTGCCTTTCCCATCTGTACATACCTTCAGACCAGCGGATGCTGCCCCGGAGGCCTCTGGCTGAGGCTCAAGCAGAGCATCCCTCCCGCAGCTCTCTGCCCACTTGCCCCGGGGGGGGTGCCCGGGCACCCACAGGCACCATGCCCTGAGCGGCACACGGATGGGCCTCACACCTGCCACGGGCCCACGGTGAAGCCACCCCGGGGAAGCAGCGCCTGCCGGTCCCTACAGCCCCGGGAAGCGCCCGCCTGCCCCCGCCCAGCGCTCACCCAGGCGGAGCCCACAGCTGCTAGCCACGGCGGCGCGGAACCGGTCCATGTGGGTGTTGCGCTTCGTGTCAGGCTCCCACATCACCTGCGACTCCATGATCTCAGGCTCCCGGGACATGGTTGCGGCAGTGGAGCGAGGCGAGCACCGTCTGTCCCGTAGGCACCCTCACAGCCCGAATCGCACCGCTACCACCGCGCCCCGGCGCTGTCTGCGGCCCCTCCTCCCTGCGCACGCTTTAAAGGCGCCGAGAATCGCATCACTCCGTAACCTTCCGCCGCAGAGAAAAGTGCGGGGCGGGGCGGTGGGGACACGGGGGACAGCGGGGCCCGGGGGATGGGCGGGGAGGGGCGGCCCGGGGAGCGCGGGGTCACCCGGCCCCGGTGAGCCCGGGGAGGGATGAATGGCGAAGCGGCCGCGCCGGACAGGCGGTCCCTGTCACCTCTAAAGGTCACCAGACGCCGCGTCGGCAGCGGGAGGAATCATCGCTTCGCGCTTTTCACCGGATCTCCGCCAAATTATCGCCGCTCTGTTTATTTATTTTTTTTTTTCCCCAAGGAGGGCCTGAAGAAGTACCAACAAGTGTCTTTGACCCAAAAATGAGGCAAGAAACGCGTTCCTCCGTGGCCTCGCCATCCCAGCTGCGCTTGTGTAACGCTCGCAGCCTACACAGCTTGCACCTCGGATTAAAACTTAATATTGCTGCTCTGCTTTCTGTGTGTGGGCTCTGCTGCTGACCATCGAGATGTTGCAACAACCGATTCCAGCCGGGAGTTGGTGGTAATAAAGCACTTAACAACGTGCAATTCACTCCTAGTCCGTGATCTTTAAGGGTCGTTTAGAACCTAAAGGACTCCACGATTCACGGTGTGCCCATGCTGCTTATGTAACTTACTTTCAAGGTCACGGTTTTGCTTCTAATTCATGGAAACATCAAAAATGGGAATTTGATGGGAAACTGTGCAGGCGTACTGTACATGAGAGTAAAATACCTGTAACACATTGTATACTTGCTCTACGTGCCATTTAGATTTTTGTGCTACCAGAATACAACTCCTTTATCAAATTTGAAGGCCATGGAAATGTGATTTAAACAATCCGCGATTTTTATTTGCCTCGAGACAGAGCTTAAATCTGGCGTATTTTTAAACAACTCTCCCCAGAGGCTGAGGGACGCAGGGAGGCGGAGGTGGAACGGGAACACGCTATCTGCCCCTCGCCTTGGCAGCGCTCGGAGGTCAGGGGAAGTGTGAAATCCACGGCCAGACACCTGCCAAGCACAGAGATAAGGGACAAGGCAGGACAGGAGTGCCAGTGTCCAGGTCCCAGAGGGTTCAATGGGCTTGGGATGCACAGCCTGTGGTGGGGAAAGTGCCTGGAGAATCCACCTTCCTGCAATCTGCAGAAGAGTTAACTCATATTGGTTGCCCACATGTGGTGACCAGTGGGTGCACCCACACGCTGTTGGTTTAATAAACACCTTCACAACCCAAAAGGGGCAGGAGGGTTTTCCTCCCACGCCAGCACAGACCTCAGACTCCCGGGCAGCCCCTCCACACCATTCACCCCCAGTGAACAGCCTGCCCTGCTCTGGGGTGAGCTTTGGGACAGTCGAGAATTACACCTGAGCAAACACCTGGTGGGTGCCGTCTATGGTTGCGGCGCTCCTTGCCAGGGCTGGAAGCAAAGCTGTAATTTCTCATTTTTACTGAGGCCACCCCATGTCCCCAGGGGGTCACAGCTCAGGAGGGTGAGGCTGCCTGCTGACCCCTGTGCTCTGGTGAGGCTACACCAAGAATCCTGTGCCCAGTTCTGGGCCTTTCAGTTCAGGAGGGACAGTGAGGTGCTGGAGGGAGTCCAGAGACAGGAATGGAGCTGAGAAAGGGGCTCAGCCTGGAGAAAAGGAGGCTCGGGGGGTTCTGGCCCTGCACAGGAGGGGGCAGCCAGGAAGGTCGGGCTCTGCTCCCAGGGAACAAGGGATAGGACATGATGACAGAGCCTTAAGCTGCGCCAGGAGAGAGGTTTAGGTTGGACATTAAGAATTTCTTCCCAGTAGTAGTTAGATATTGGAATGTACTCCGCAGGGAGGTGGTGGAATCACCGTCCCTGGCGGTGCTTAGGGAAAGGTTTGACACGGCACGGAGGGCTCCGGTCTGGTTGGCTGGCAGGCCGTACCCGATGCTGGCAGCAGCCTTTCCCGGCCGAAGCCATGCCGTGACCCCGTGCCCCGCCCGCCGCCGCCGCCGCGCCCCTCAGGGCCGGGCGGGCCCGCGCTGCGGACGGATCCCGCGCGGCGCACGGCGCCCGTGACGCCGCCGCGCCCCATTGGCTGCGGCGCGCCTGGCCCCACATCAGCCCAGAGCCCGCTCTCCTCGCGGCCGGGCCGACGGGGGAAGAGCCGACGCCAGCAGGGACCAATCGGCGCCGAGGTTTCTCAAACCCATCTCCCTGCTGACCAATCAGCGGCCGGATCAGGGGGAGGTGTGCCCAATCAGAGGAGCGCTCTCATGCCGCTCGGCGGGCGGGGCGGGGGTCCCTCCGTGGCTCCCCTCAGCGCCGAGGCGATGCCGAAATTGCCCCTTTTTGGTTAAAAAAGCACAGAATCACTGAACCAATTCGGCTGGAAAAGGCGTCTGAGGTCATCGATTCCAACCTGTGACTCAACACCACCCTGTCAACCACACCATGGCACTGAGTGCCTCATGCAACCTTTCCTTAAACACCTCCAGGGCCGGTCATTCCATCAATTTCCTGAGCAGCCCATTCTAATGTCTAAAAAACCCTTTCTGCGAAGTGTTTCCTCCTTAAAAGCAGCAGCAAAACTGCCGCTTTCTCCCACCCAAAGTAACGTGTGCTCCTAAAAAGAAAACGAGCAGCTAAATCACCTGAGAAGGGACCCAAAAATCCTCTGGCTGAGCTGAAAAAGGTGTGATTTAGGAAGGACTGACCCAGTTACAGCTCAGGGAGGAAGGGGTGTGATGCATTTGCTGATAAAACTGGGCTTTTAGGGAAGCACTATCTCACTTATTAGCAGCAGTTTTACTATTGTATCCTTACTTAAGAGGGGGTTGGTTATGCATACATGTTCTCTGCCTTCATTCCAGTTTTCCCTTATCCAAACTAGTTTTTCCCTCCTTCAAAAGTGACTTTGGAAAACTGGGAAGAAGAAAAATGAAACAAACCTTTAATGAGAAAATGGGCATTAAGAGGACTGCAGTGACCACTGCAATTAGTTTGGAGACTAGATTAGGATAGCCAGAGGAAAATAGCCTGAATAAGATTAACTGGAATTGTCCATTTTCAAAGCTTTTTAAGCCCTGCCTTATGCCTGCTAATAGTAATAATAGGGTAGAAATGAAATCATGTTTTCTGCCTCAGATTAGATTAGGGGCCATTCAAAAGATGCTCCAGAGCTGCTGAGCAGCTGCTGATGGCACGACCCCGTTGTGGGCTCTGAGATAACCTGGAGTCACCTCTAAGACTAAATTGAATGATGAAATGCCTGGATCTATGAGATAAAAGTTTTGTAATAATACCTCAGGGTGATCTCTGCAATCCGCCGAGGTCTGACCATGATCCATTGAACCAACAACCGGATTAGGAAATCTAAAGATTTTGGAAAGGTTTTTTTTTAAAAAAATCCTATATTCAGAGAATTGGCCAGCTGGTTAATGAGTCTGGATGAGAATAAGAGACTTCTGGTTCATTTGATGTCCATGATCTCTGCAACATCTATGTGGTGTCAGGAGTACAAGTAACCAGAATCAAAATCAAAGGTGTTTGCAGAAAGGGAAAAAGGAAATAAAAAGAAAATGAAAAGGGAAAAAAAAAAAAAAAAAGGAAGAAAGCAAACAGTCTCACATTGCAAGAAAAATCTCATGGGAAGGATATTAAGGAAAAAAGACCTAAAATGACAAATGGGCATAAAGAGATCAGTTATGACAGTCTGGGGCTGTGAGATGAAGTAAAGACAGAAATATAAGGGTCAGTGAGGTTAAGAACTGCTCCACACTAACATCAGCTGGCTTTCTTTAAGGCCATGCCACTTTTTTTGAGCATAATGATGATTTTGAAAGAGAGAACCCTGCAATCTGCTAAAACTCAGACACCTAGAAGCCCCCAATTTTTTCTAAACACTGTTCACATTGTTTTTAAATCCCCATCTCTGAGTAAGACAACTTACACAGTTATTTTACTGAGGAAATAGAGAAGCACACTCGTGCCTCCTCTGTACAGTGAGACCCTCACTAGAAGATTTTCTAGAACCCTCCCAGCTCTCCTCATTAAGAAGTTCGGTGTGGCTGAGTTCTGCCTTTCATGCCATGATGCAATGTATTCTTTGAGCAGTGGCAATTTCGTTTATTTAAACGAGGAGGGTGAAATACCACGCAATTTCATAAGAGCTGGGCATTTGGACAGATAAACGTACCTGAAATAGGCCCACTGAGACAGGTCAGGACATCAATTAAATACCAGGAAAGCTTCCCAAATTATCCTGACCTCGTGGTAAGGGCAGGCCTTCGAAGGCAGCCACTACCACAGGCCTCTGGAACTCTGTGAAGAACAGATGGGAAGAGACAACAGGCACTTTGGAGAAGGGATTTTGGGGGGATTCCACCATGGAAATTCACACAGAGAAACAGGAGCGTTCCCAAATTTGCACGAACGAGACCCACTGGACCATAAACAGCACAAGGGGACACAGAGGCCGTGCCAGCTGGAAGCAAATCAAAGAACTATACCAGACACAGAAAACAACACTCGTGACAGTTAATTATCACCAAGTTTTTGTATCATGAGGCTCTTTACGTGCAAGAAATGCCCCAGAAGCTGACATTTAGTGTGTGCTCAGAGTATAAGCACAACATGGAATTGAGGGCAGATATCCAGAAACCTCAGAAGAACCTCAAAAATAGCTGTCATCAGTTACCAGCCTGTTCTGGAAGAGGATGAGCCTTCAGACTATACACAGGTATCAACAGATCAGCAAATCTTGACTGAAAGCACCCTTTATAAATATATAAAACATCTACATCCCGCTGAAATCGAATCCTAAGTACCTTCCTGGATGTGAGCCCAACCCTTCCAGGGCCAAATAGAAAACAATGCTGAAAGGTCCAGGCCGTTCTGCTAAATGTGAAAATAAGTGCTTTGGCCAGACTAAAACTGGGAAAAAGGCCATAGGAGAGATGTCTCTATTCTAAATATCTACTCCGCTACCAGGCTTAGGCTGAGCCACACGGTTGGCAATCGCTGCCGGGCTGAAATAATGAGTCAGGTTGGAGGCTGAAAAACAAAGGGAAATGGACAGGAAGGTGGCACGAGGCAGAAACAGCTCCAGAGGGTCAAATCCACACAGCAGTGGGGTCGCAGCCCTGTCTTCTAAAGTAAGGGCTAAAGCTGGTTCACCTGTTTCTGGATGGAACCTTTTTCTGGATGAATCTTCTTCAAATCACTGGCTCAGCTCCAACGATTCAACTGAATTCATTGCAGGAAAGGTGCTAAAGGCTCTCTAAAGACAAAGCACTCTAGAGCCTGAGGTCAAGAACATGGAGCATAAAATCCATGTTTCCCGCAGTCTGTCCTCAAAGGAGATGCTCCAAACCCCAATCATCTTTGTGGCCTCTGCTGGCCGCTGTCCAGCAGCTCTGTGAGGGTTTTGGACTGGGACTCCAACACAGCTCCTTATCTCTCTGGCACTCAGGAGCAGTGCACAGCACCGCGGGCGCAGCCTCTCTAGGGCGGAGCGGCGGGGCAGGCCCGGCTGTGGCCGGTTCCCTCAGCGGCCTTGCCCGGGCCCGCCGAATTTCCCGAGCTCCCCTCACGCCGGCGGCGCGGAGCCCCGCCCGGGCGGGCGGGCGGCGTTGCGGAGCGCGGCCGGCGGGCGGCGCTGCGGCGGCGGCGGGCGCGGCGGGGGCGGCCATGGCGGCGGCGCGGCGGGTGCAGCTCCGGGGGCTGCTGCTGCTCCTGCTGCTGCTGCTGCTGCTCGGCGCGGCGGGGCCCGGCGCTCGGGCGGCGCGGAGCCGCGGGGCCGATCGCCAGAACAGCCTCCGCCGCGCCGCCAGCGGCCTCTACCAGGGCGTCAGCGGCCTCTTCGGCGAGGACAACGTGCGGGCCCTGCAGAAGGTGAGGCGCCAGTTGCTGCTCGCTCCCCCCCCACCCCGCTCCTTTCTGCTTTCTTCGCTTCTTCTCCCTCCGCCTCGGTGCCCCGACGGCGAACGGGCGGATCTTGGGCCGCAGCCCCGCTCCCCCATCGCCCCCCGGTGCGGGGCTCGGCGCTGGACCGGCCGTGGCCTCGTCCCGGTGCGAGGCGGCGGAACGGCCGGAGCGCTGCTTTGGGGAGGAGAACGGGAGGGCAGGCTTTGCGGCGAGCTGGGAGAAATAGCAGCTAAATGCTAAAATAAAGATGGGTTTAGGTGGGGGAGACGGCCAGGGCCGCTCGCTGGCGGTGAGGAGCCCTCCAGCTGAAATCCGGGCTGTCTGCATCAGCAGAGCATCCTGTGCTTGTAGGGCCATCGGAACTTGCAGGAAAGCGGCGTGCGGGAGCTGTGCATTCCTCTGTTCCTGCTTTCCTCAGGCTGTAGGAAAAATAATAAATTCTGTTGAATTGACCTCTAAGTACACGAGAATTTGCGTGTGATGCCGGGGACACCTCTCAGCTGCTTGATAAAACGAAGTCTTTGGCTTGCTTTACCAGATTTTGGTAATAGTGTTTTCTCTAAACTTCGAAACCATAGCAAAGCCAATAAAGTGCATTTTTAAATCCTGCCAACGTATACATTTACATGGCAAATTACCTACAATAACAATAATTGCAATGCGTAAATTCATGATTCACATAGTTGAAAAAAATTTCAGATTTACAGTTTTTCCCGTGGGGACTACGAAATAATCTGCAATTCTTGCTTAATGAATTATAATTCTACTCATGACGAATAAGTCTCAAAGTGTTACTTTAGGAATTGAGGATTTTTTTAATTTTCAATTTTATTTCTCAGTTTTTCTCAAGGTTGACAGAGAGGTTTGTGAATGGGGTGGATGTATTAATGGACACATTCTGGAGAATATGGACTGATTTGTTAGATGTTCTTGGAATTGATGGTAAGTGTGATGCCTGCTCACCCTTGAACTGTCTCAGCCTGTATGAGTGTTTACAAGCAAATGGGCAAACAATTACATTTTATCATGCTGCTTAAACATCCATCAGTGGTGTCTCTCTCTGCTTCACATGGCTTTGATTTTCCTATTAGTATCTTCAAACAAGAAGGCTGAACCCCACCATTCCATTTCTGTATGTGTATCTAGCTGCAGGATGTGTATAGAATGAATTACAAGTTGGTTCCTCGGTGTCATCATTAAATAGATTCACACAGCCAGGAACAGTGCAGGGAAATCAATGAGGACTAGAGAAAGGAAAGATGCAGCTGAGAGCCTTTAGAACACAGCTTTTACAAAGTAGGATCTGTAGCCCCGGTACGAATTTTGACCTCAGTCTCTACAGTGCTTTGTCTTTAAAGACCCTTTAGCACCTTTCCTGGAATGAATTCAGTTGGAGCTGAGCCAGTGATTTGAGGAAGGTTCATCCAGAAAAAGGTTTATCCAGAAAAAGGTTTATCCAGAAAAAGGTTTATCCAGAAATAGGTGAACCAGCTTTAGCCCTTACTTTAGAAGACAGGGCTGTGACCCCACTGCTGTGTGGGTTTGACCCTCTGGAGCTGTGCTCCTGTTTTTGCCCCGTGCCACCTTCAGCCAACTCTCATTAACATCCTGTCCATTTCCCTTTGTTTTCCAGCCTCCAACCTGACTCATTATTTCAGCCCGGCGGCGATTGCCAACAACCCGACCCGCGCCCTCCTGCTGATCGGTGCCATTTTACTGGCCTACTGGTTCCTGTCCCTCTTCCTTGGATTCTTCTTCTACCTGCTGCACATGCTGTTTGGCCGCTTCTTCTGGGTCGCCAGGGTGGCCCTGTTCACCCTGTCCTGCGTCTACATCCTGCAGAAGTACGAGGGCGACCCGGAGCACGCCGTGCTGCCGCTCTGCTTCGTGGTGGCCGTCTACTTCATGACGGGGCCCGTTGGGTTCTACTGGAGGAGGAACAGCAACAGCAGCCTGGAGGAGAAGATGGACCACCTGGATAGCCAGATCAGACTGCTGAACATCCGCCTTTCCAGGGTGATCGAGAACCTGGACAGGGGCAGCGAGCAATGAGCCGGCCCCCTGCCGCCCACTGTACACCAGCTCCGGGAGGTTCCTAAGCACTGGCTCATCCCGAGTGACGAAGCAACAAAACATCACATGGTAAAAAAAAAAAAGTGTGCAGAGTTATAACTTTTCATCGTGTCTAAGACTAATTTATCTAGGTTAAACAGTTAGACTTCTAGGAGAAAGAAAAAAAAACAACATTTACGGAATTCAGCTGTATATTCAGAGTTTTATCCAGTACTAGAGTTTTCTCAGTAGATAAACGCTTACTTTTACAAGCATTTAAAAACATCTTTTGTAAAGTTTTTATAAAAGCGAATTGAGTAGTCTTTCAGATATTGAAATTGAGTTAAACGTATGCAAATTTGACACTTTAATGGTTAAAAAGAAAAAAAAAAATCTCAAGCTACCAAGCACTTCCATTGAGAAGTAACTGCTGTGGGTCCATATTTTTTCTTCAGAGTTGTGAATGTTTTTGTGTTTTTGTTGGCTTATTTCATTGCCTTGAAGTTGCCTTTCATAGAGTATCAGATGAGGAATTTTCTGGTATCCAGGCCAAAAAATTCACACCATAGCTTTTAACAGGAGGTGGGGAATGAGGGAGAAGGAAGATCTGAAGTCCTTAAATGCCAGTCCAATGTGAGGAAGCGCACGTGTGGCATTTTTATCATTGCATTTCGTCCCCAGAACTTTAATTTAATAGTGTCTGGAAGGAAATCTGCTTTAATGAATTGGCACAGAAGGAAGATGTAGCGTGACAAATTGTAATTCACATTCGAGCTGCACAATGAAGCTTTTTCCAAGCTTAAGTGCACAGACTAAAACATGATTTTTAATCTCAGGACCCACGTACCTTCTCAGAAAAGGCAGCAGTTAAAACACGTGCAAATATATTGTTGCTTAAAGCTTTCTCAGGACCAATAAGCGGCAATAAATTATCTTCAGGAAGATCTGGATTTTTTTTCTAAAATTGTAATAGTTTTCTAGGAGCTTTTTGCTTGAAGTCTGTGTCCTCATTAGGTTTTGGGAAAAGCGAGTCACCTTTAAGAGGAGGGTGTAGGAAACGGTTCTCTTTCAGAGCAGAGGAGCTTTGAAGCAGTTTTATTTTGCAGGATTCCTGTATTTCTTAGAACTAACGAGCTTGGTAGGGTATCACTGGCTGTGCTGGTTTACTGAAACGCAGTGAAACAGAGGTAACCTCAGGGAAGGAAATCTGGAATGTGGTTTCACCTGGACACAGCAGCATCCAAGGACACAGATGTGTGCAGGGAGGGGAAGCACCTACCCCCTAGTGATGAGCACAGTTCTGATCCCAGCAGGGGTAGGACGGAGCACAGCTGAAGCATTCCATATTCCATAGGGTCCAAACCAACAACTCCATCAAAAAGCGCAACAAAAATCAGTCTGTGGTGGGGCCTGGCTACAAAGCAAGGGAACGAGGAGGAGGAGGAGGAGGTTCCCCAGGTGTGCCTGCCAGTGCCAGCTCTGGTGGGACAGGCTGGGGCAGCTGAGCACAGCTTGTTCTTCCACTGGGCAAAGCTTTTGTTGGATGTGATGCTTAACTGAATGTAACTGTGGGGCGAGTTTCTTTTTTTCCTCTTTATGCTGAAGTTTAATGTTCTTCTCGAAATGTGTGTGTTACTTGCCTAACCTCTTTGGGTCTGTGTGTGACATTTCCATGGAGGTTGTTTTTAAATCCATGTTAATGGCCTTGACTCCTGGTGATCACTTCGGTTCAACACGGTTGAAGTTCATATGCACTTGGCACGGTTAGAATGCATTTTAATTTTTTAGGTCACCTGTAAATCCCCCTGCACCCCGTTTATTAACAAGTACATGGGTTAGAGTTGTTAAATAACTGGTTATCACAACTTAAAATCTTTCCTGTGAACAGATAGGGGCTATGGCAACAAATAGTCCGCTTTGTCAAGCTGAAAATGTAAATTACAGCAAATTCCTTTTTCCAGCTCATTTTCCATAGTATTACAGAGTCTTCCCTGTAAACTCAGTTCTCCCTACTGTTGAGCACAGAGGACTGGGCTAAAACACCGACCTGGAAATTAGGAATTGCTTGTCAGGTCTTGATGTGTTTTGTCAAGTTTGAGACCTGAGGACCAAAGCTTGCAAACCTTGCTCATGTCAGCGGCTCCATCGCCTTCTTAGGACAACGTGCATGGGTCAGTTTGCATAGATTGTATTTTGTGTAATCCATATTTAACGTTGAAGTTAAAAATACTGAATCATTTATATATTAAGAGTTTTCTATGATAAAGATTTCTTTAAAAGTATTATATAAAAGTTAATTTGGATCATAGTTTCTCCCTGTCTCGCTCTAATAATTTATCTTAGTTTTGTAAAATCAGCCCTCCTATATTAATACTCTTAATTTCGATCACCCTGCTTCTTGAAAAATGGTATTTTTATATTTACTTGCACCCCATGTATAGCAAACTATTATGTGAAAAGCAGTATATATAAAATCGGGTATTTTTAATCAGTATTTTTCCCAGCACTCCGTTTTCACGTTAGTCAAATTCAGAAGTAATGATTTTTTAAAGCACAATCTAATCTTCAATATATATATATAAATATATATATAAATCTATACTTTAAAAATGCTCTGTATTTTTAAACATGCACTGTAGTGAAAGCGCTTTTGGGGACATGAATGTGGTATTGTATTTAACCTCTTCCAACTTTTGTAAATACCTTTTACAAGTATTTTCCATACGGGGCCATCTAGTTTATCCATGGAGGTTTTTGCCGTTTTTTAGAAACCCGTGCCAGTGGCTGCACTGCTTTTGTAACCACAGAGCGTCCCAGAGCTGGGCAGGGCTCTGTGTCACCTGGGGACAAACCCAGCCTGGCAGGTGGCACCACCCCACGCTGGGGTGGCACTGGGCAGCCCTTGGTGGGTGACACCGCCCCAGGCTGGGGTGGCACTGGGCAGCCCTCAGCAGGTGGCACCACCCCAGGCTGGGGTGGCACTGGACAGCCCTCAGCAGGTGACACTGCCCCAGGCTGGGGTGGCACTGGACAGCCCTTGGCAGGTGACACTGCCCCAGGCTGGGGTGGCACTGGACACCCCACAGCAGGTGTCACCCACCCGGGGCAGAGGTGGCACTGGACAGCCCTTGGTGGGTGACACCACCTGAGGCTGGGGTGACACTGGACAGCCCTTGGTGGGTGACACCCACCCGGGGCAGGGGTGGCACTGGACACCCCACAGCAGGTGACACCCACCCGGGGCAGGGGTGGCACTGGACAGCCCTCAGCAGGTGACACTGCCCCAGGCTGGGGTGGCACTGGACAGCCCTCAGCAGGTGACACTGCCCCAGGCTGGGGTGACACTGGACAGCCCTTGGTGGGTGACACCCACCCGGGGCAGGGGTGGCACTGGACAGCCCTCAGCAGGTGACACCGCCCCAGGCTGGGGTGGCACTGGACAGCCCTCACAGCTCTCTCTTTTGGCGTCACTCCACGGAGCCGGGCAGCAGCTCTGTCGCAGCCCCGGCGGTGCCCGGCTGGGAGCTGCTGCCGGCACAGGTGACACGGGGACAGGGGTGACACCTGCAGGACAAACCCCGCTCCTGGACCTCCCCGCGGGCGCTGGAGAAGCCGTGGCTGTGTGAGTGAGGGGCTGGCACAGGCGCTGAGGACGGGCTTTGGCTGCCCGGGGTTCCCAGCCCCTGCTTTGCTTTGGGACGCAGCCTTTGGAGCTCCTGCAGGGCTCTCCCTGGAGCGGCTCCTCGGGACGCACACCCTGTAGATACCCGATGTGTCCTGTGGGATGTGCCGCTTCCCCCGTGGTTCTGGGTGTCAGAGTGCAGTGTACAACCCTGGTGTAGCTCGGTGCTGTACTTCTAGCGCGTCCTTCCCTTCGTGATTTGCTTCTCGAGACTTGTTGCATCGTTGGTGTGGAAAATAGACCAGTATCAACTTTAGTTAGCTCTTCGGTGGTGTGGAAGTGTTCTAAGTGTGGTTTGCCTCACATACTGATCCGTATTTGGCAGCTAATGGCGTTAAGTGACCATGAGTTCTCTTTGTCTGGGTTGGGGAATAAAAGGTTTTATTGTATCCGCATGTATTTTAAACTTTTTGGATAATTCCATCGACCTGTGATGACAGCACATGTAAAAACCGACCTTTTCCTTTTATTCAGACGCTATATTTGCTGTGGTAGCTCTTGTTGTTGGCACTGATGGTAGTGATTTCACATCCTGTTTTGTACATCAGGCTTCATGATTACAGTGTTTAAGTTTGTACAATTGTTCATGTAAAAACGATTTGGTCTGGAGAGATGCTGTGTGTTCACTTCTGATCCTAGACACATACGAGGTCCTACTGGTAATACTGTTAAGTAGCTACAACTGTACCAGACTTACTTTTTTACAGAGCTTTACATGCCTTTATTTATTCCTTTATCGGACCACCCAAACCATGTACTCCGTAGTTCAGTATTTGTAGACCAGTTTCACAAATCAACTTAAAGGTATTGTGGCAAAGCTTCGAATAAATGTTTACTGAGACTTTGCACTGAGCTGCGAGTGCCTGGTGAGGTGGGACGGGACGGGACGGGACGGGACGGGACGGGACGGGACGGGACAGGGACGGGACGGGACGGGACGGGACGGGACAGGGACGGGACGGGACGGGATGGGACAGGGACAGGGACGGGACAGGGACGGGACGGGACGGGACGGGACAGGGACGGGACAGGGACGGGACGGGACAGGGACAGGGACGGGACAGGGACGGGACGGGACGGGACGGGACAGGGACGGGACGGGACGGGACGGGACGGGACAGGGACGGGACGGGACAGGGACGGGACGGGATGGGATGGGGTGGGAGGGGAAGGGTAGGGTGGGATGGGATGGGATGGGATGGGATGGGATGGGAGGGGCTGAGGAGGGAGGGAGTGGGAGGGGAAGGGTAGGGTGAGGTGGGACGGGGTGGGACAGGGACGGGACGGGATGGGATGGGATGGGATGGGATGATGGGATGGGACGGGACGGGACGGGACGGGACGGGATGGGATAGGATGGGATGTGACGGGATGGGACGGGAGGGGGTGGGAGGGTGTTGGAAGGGGTGGGAGGGGAAGGTAGGGTGAGGTGGGACGGGACGGGACAGGGACGGGACGGGATGGGAAGGAATGGGGTGAGATCGGGGGTCCCGGTACGGGTTGGAGGGGGTCCCGATCCCGCGGGGCCGCCCCGTCCCTTTCCCGCCCTTTCCCCGCCCCTTTCCTGCCCCTTTCCCGCCCCTTTCCTGCCCCTTTCCCGCCCCTTCTCGCGAGACCCCGCGTGCCCGGAAGTGGCGGCAGCGCGGGCCGCACGTGTGGCCGCCCCGGGCCGGGCCCGGTTGGGTTGTGCGGTTCCGTGTCCGGTACCGTGTCCGTGTGTCTGTCCGTGTGTCTGTCCGTGTCCCCGGCACCGCCGCCATGGGCCGGGCGCGCCGCCGGCACAACTGGAAGGCGCGGCTGCCGCAGGGCCCCGCGCCGCCGCCCGCCGCAGAGCCGCCGGAGCTGCCGCTGGAGCTGGGAGGTGCGGCGGGACCCGGCGCGGCTCCTCCCGCGGGCTCCGCTCGTTGTGGGGAGCTCGGGCTGAGGGGGACGCCGGAGCCGCTAAAATCGCAGTTGCTGTCGTGTCTCTGCTATACTTTCATTACGTTTTTGTCGGAAGCGCTGTTATTTTTAAGGAGCCCCCGGGGAGGCGGCGATCGGCCGTCCCTGGATGTGGCGCTCCGTGCCGGGGGTGGCTGGCGGTGTCGGGTCGGGCTCGGTGATCTCAGAGCGCTTTTCCAACCCGATTGATTCCCTCGTCCCGTGATCCCGCCGGCTTTGCACAGCTCTGTTACAGCAGGGACTGCCTCCAGGGGGTTCAGGAGTGTGACTCCCGTGTCCCTTCCGAATCGCGACACTCAGTGCTTCCATTATTTATTAAAGCAGCTACTAAACATATTTCTTATGTCAAACATTCGCTTTCTCAAATGTTACTTTAAAAAAAAAAGCTATTTTTAAATTTTTTTAGTTTTTTAGTATTAAAATTCACCGGTGCCCAGGCAAAGCAGGAGGCTGGGGGGTCACCCCAGGGCACACTGTGTCCTGACCCTGGGGAATTGAGTAAAAAGGCAAAAATTGCATAATGTTGTTACATAAATCATGGAAAATCGCCCCCAGGGCTATAGAAAGCTCAGGGTTATTGAATGCCCAGTTTCGAGGTCTTTTGCCCTTGCTGATGTTGCAGAATTTTTTTTTTTTTTTTTTTTTTTTTTGGCTGGGCATGAGGGTTGTGTTTGTTTGAAACAGCTAAATCTGGCCTGGTGCTTGATAAGCCTGCTAAGCAGGGTGCTGAAAATAATCCACCTGGCAGGAGTGAATAATCAAAGCCTTGCCTTCAGATGGAGCAACGCTGAAGGGAATTGACGAAAGTAACGCCCTGGTCCTGCCAGCGAAAAAAGCCAAGAAGAAAAAAGTCTCGTCTGTTGTGCAACAGCAGAAGAAACCCCTGAGCAAGAAACAGAAGAAAAACCTGCAGAAAGTTTTGGAGCAGAAGGAGAAGAAGAAGCAGGTACCGTGCTGCTGCTGGCCACAGCAGCTTTGTGCTCTCCTCTTAAAATGATGGTTTGGTCTTGGTGGGTGGAGGAGAGGGGAGATGATGAGGAGCTGGTGAGGGGTGTGAGCTGCCAGGGGGTGTCTCAGGTGAGAACTCACTCCCAGATGAGAGCTCTCAGGGCTGTCTCAGGGTGTGCAGGTGCTGAGGGTGATGTTACAACAGCATCAGCCTCCTCCCTTTGCTGGGCACTGTGGCAAAGATGCAGCACCCACGGGCTCCTGAGTGCAGCTCCAGTGGGGGAAGGCATTCCCTGCCCTCCCAGTGGATGGAGTGTTGCAGGAACACACGGTTTCTGGGTCCAGGTTCCTGTTCTGACCAGGTATATGAGTGCTGTGAGGTACATCACTGGCAGGCAGTGAGTTATTGCATTTTAAGTGCATTTTAAGTGCATTTTTAACTGCTCCACAGTTTAAGCACTCTGTGAAGCAGGTGCTGTGGGCAGCTGTGGCCTGCAAACCTCCATGCACTCCTAACATTGGCCTGCCAGTGCTTCTGAAATGCTTATTGTGTCTTTGCAGTATGGAAATAAGAGCTTTTCTGTCTTTGTAAAACCTTTCCAGGCAAAGCTCCTGGTGCTGTTAGTGTCTGACTAATGGCTTCACAAAGGAAATCTGGTTTTGGAGGTAGTGTAAAACTGTGGCTGCCTGACCTGCCAGTGCCACATCCCACCAGAGGGATTTGAGGGGATGCTCCCATTGCTCCAGGCCTCGTTCCAGTGGTTTAGTTCAAATCTCTTTTCTTTGTGCTGTTTTCAGGGTGCAGCTGAGCTGCTCATTGCAGTGATGTCAAGTCCCCATTTCTATTTTTGCTGAAATCTTCACTGGGGAGGACTGACCCTGGAGCAGCAGGAAGGTTTTACAGCTGCACAGAGCACACCTTGTTATGCCCAAGTGCAAATCTTGACATGGGATTATGACCTGGCCCAAACAAGCACTGATTTTGGTTGTTTTCCCCAAACAGCGAGCTGAGTTGCTGAGCAAGCTGAACGAGGTCCAGGCTTCTGAGGCAGAAATGAAACTCCTCTACACCACCTCCAAACTGGGCATTGGGGAGCGCATCTATCAGGCTAAAAGGTAAAGGGATTTTTGGGCAGAACCCTTGCAATTGATCACTGTGTTTGAACAGCAACATCCTGAGCTTTCCCTTGATTTTTTTTTTTTTTTCTTCTTGGTGCAAACAGAATGGATGGAGTTAACTAGTTTGCTGTTTTTATCTGATAACGTTAAAGTTATTTTCTTGTATGAGAGGATGTTAGTTAAAAGAACTTGGTCTTTCATATGGGATGAGGTGGGTGAGCACAACCTGCAGGCTTTTGGCAATGATGCCAAACTAAAAAACTGGTGGATAAACATTTACTTATTTTCTTGTACTGGAGGACATCTAGTGATGTTAACCAGAATTGCTGCATTTGTCAAGAGCTGGATTTATCAAGAGCTGCGTTTATAGATTAAACTACAACAATGCCTTCAGAAGAAATGAATAAACCCCAGGATAGAAAATGCTTAGATACAAATCCATCAGTTGGGTCAGCCAAGGCTTTACCTGGCAGAGTTCTGAAAACCTCCAAGAGTGGAGATCCTGGGTTTTGGAGAAATCACGTCTGGTTTGAGGTGCCAGAACACAGCTGACATGCAGATGTTTTGTTTCCAGGGTGACACAGGAGCCAAGGGCTGATGGCCCTGAAAAGATCAGGAGCATCAGCGGTGCAAACAAGAGAAGGCACAGCTCAGGCTCAGAGTCAGAGCCTGAGGAGGAGCCCAGCAGCTCCGAGGAGGAGGAAGAGCAGAAACAAGACACTGAGAAGTCCCCAGCCAGTGCTGTGAATGCTGCTGAGAAGGCAGAGGGAGGAGTGGGGAAGGCAGGGGCTGAGCAGGCTCCAGCTGGTCCCAGTGCCCCAGTTCCCCAGGCAGCCCCCAGCAGGGCACCCTGCAAGCCTGCAGTGTTTGTCCCTGTGGACAGGACTCCTGAGATCCAGGTGAGGCTCTGGGAATAGCACAGTGCTTGTCCAAGGGGCTGGAGAGGATGCTGTGCTCCAGCAGCTGGGTGAACTCAGGGCCCTTCTTCTGGCAGCTGGTGCAGGTCCAGGTCTGAGCTTTGAACCTGTCTGGTCCAGCAGCAGGAAAACTTGGTTTGTTTTAGGGTAGAAGCATTTATCTTCAGTTTTACATACAGAATCTGTTAACAGTTCCTTATTGTCCTTTGCTGGGAAATCTTCTGAAGTCCCTTTCAGCTCTCCATTGTTTTGTATCTTATGCTGGATGGTTTTGTCCCATTTCTTGTAGGCAGTAGAAACAGGAACAGCTCTGCACGAGTCTCAGCAGATGAGACAGCTGTGAGATGAGTTTTCCCTTGAAGTGCTGTATTGAGAAACTCAAGGGACTCTGAAGTTTCACAGATTAAAGTGCAGGGCTTGCCCTCTGCTCTCTGGGAGGCTGCTCTGATGGCTCTGGTGGTCAGACATGCTGGTGTGCTGTTAACTGGTTTAGAGCTTGCAGGATTCCTTTCTGTGGCTTTCATGGGCTGAGGGAGGTAACAGTTTTCAATCCTGAGGAAACCAAAAAAGGAGTGAGGAACAGTGCAACTAAAACATGTGCTTTCCACTGTTTAGGAAGCAAGACTAAAGCTTCCAATCCTTGCAGAAGAGCAAGTGGTGATGGAAGCCATCAACGAGAATCCCATTGTGATCATATGTGGAGAGACAGGGAGTGGCAAAACCACACAGGTGCCTCAGTTCCTCTACGAGGCTGGATATGCCAGGTAGGAATTGGATTTCATGTGCAGCAAATGGAATTGCAGAGACAACATTTTGGGGGAGGCTTTGCTGTGATCCATGCATCAGATATATTTATAATTTCAGATATAATGGAAGGGAATCCCGAAGCTTCCTGTCTGTGTTTTTATTCCAGCTGTGACTGGAGAATGAGGCTGTGTGACTGATGCCACTTAACCTAGAACCATTAGTGAGAAATCCTGTTGTCACTTCTGGGGCTGCTCCTCTGTTTTTAACTGTTTTTAACTGTTTATCCTTTTCTTTTCCTGCCCCTGTTAGTTCCGGCGGCGCCATCGGGATCACGGAGCCTCGGCGCGTGGCTGCCGTGTCCATGTCCCAGAGGGTGGCCAAGGAGATGAACCTGTCACACAGGTGAGCTGTAAAAACACCTGGAGACCTTGCTGGAAGGTGGCACTGAGATGCTCTGTGTGAGTTGTCGGAAAAAGCCTTTTTCTGACCCAGAGATGGGGCTCCTGAGAGGTGTTTTAAAAGACTTTATTCCATTTTCAGTCCCATGAGAAGGGTGAGACGGTGCAGATGTTACAATTCACACCATCACAATCAGAAGCCAAACTATTTCCTAAT
This sequence comes from Phylloscopus whistleri, assembly GCA_017589585.1. NCBI lineage: Eukaryota > Metazoa > Chordata > Aves > Passeriformes > Phylloscopidae > Phylloscopus > Phylloscopus whistleri. The sequence goes on along the minus strand of JADMLD010001062.1, from coordinate 1,985,508 downwards.
TACAACACATTATAAGTGGGTTTTGGCCACTTATCAGCTTTTGCCTGTCAGCTTTTGCCACACAGTGCTGCTAATGCCTTAAAGCCAATCATCTAAAAATACATCACGTGGGGCCTATTACAATACATCTTTCATGGTTCTGTTTCTCCAAAATCCCTGCTCTGTTTGCAAGGCCATCATTTGAAACTTGTTTCCAGCTCCATTTCTCTCTCAGCAATGTCTGTCCTGTCCCATGGCCTTTCTCAGTCACACACTTTATCTCAGAGTTTGCACCCAGCTGCACAAGGCTGTGTGAGCTTCTGCCAGGCTTTGGGGATTCCCTACAAACCCATTTCCCACATGGAAATGTGAGTGATATGGACTTTCTGCTTCTCCCCATGCTCTTTCCTCTGGCTGCCCTGGTGTTTCCCCACAGAGAGGTTTCCTATCAGATCCGATACGAAGGGAACGTAACAGATGAGACACAGATCAAGTTCATGACAGATGGTGTGCTGCTCAAAGAGATCCAGAAGGTAAGTTGCTGTCCTCAGTGTTATAAAAAGGGATTTTTTTTTGTGTGGCTGGGAGGAGAGGCCAGTGTGGATTTGTTGCCAGTCTTTCGAATCAGAATCCCTTTCAGCACCAGAGATTTGTTTCATCTCTGCCCTTGATATTCCTGCCCAAGTCCCTAGACGTGAGTTTACCTTGCTGGGTGAAATGAGAGTGAGAAGAGATTTGGGAACCAGGCTGCTTTGTGTAGGGTGGGTGCACTCAGCTCTGTGAGAAATCCAGCTGTGCATGGGGCTCAGTGCTGTGGGATATCCTGACTCAGGTATCCTTGGCTGAAGCCTCCTGTGGTGAAATCCATCTCTCTCCTCAGGATTTCCTGCTTTCCAAGTACAAAGTCATCATCATTGATGAAGCCCACGAGAGGAGCATGTACACAGATATCCTGATAGGGCTCCTGTCTCGCATCGTGCCCCTCCGGCAGAAGGTGAGAGGGGCAGGGCCCTGCCCTGGGCATGGCTGTGCCAGGAGGGGCTGGCACACATGGACAGCCTCTGTCAGGGGGCACTCCTTGCTGCTGGAAGCCTGGGGGCTGAACGTTCCAGGCTTTCTGTGCTAAAAGGCTCTGACCCTCAGGCAAGCACCACATCTGACCTGAGGCCCTGGAACGGGATCCTGAGATTGAGTGATGGCCCTGGGGCTGTGGGGGTGTGCTTTGGATGGTGCTGTGTGATCTCACAGGGTGAAAAATATAGATTTGATATTTTAGTATACAGCAATATGTATGGGGCAAGATGGAGGGTTTGGGGCGTTGTCTGGGTCCTTCTTCTTCACCTTCTTCTTCTTGGTTTGGGGTGTTCTTTTCCTAATTGGGTGAAAAAGGTCTGCACTGTAGGCCTTGGGTGGTCATTATTGGGTCAAAAATATAAATAATACAGGTGTCATCTCATTATTGGGTGATTAGTGTTTAAATAACCCTGGAACGAGTTACAGTCATCCATTTTACCTTCATTTTCTACCTTGCTAGTCAGAGCTCACAGCCCATGAGACTTTACTTTAGATAAGAATTAATAAACATTGAGTCTGAACACAAAACTGTGACTCCCACATATTAATCCCAGCCCTAACACGAAGAAGAAAAGAAGATAAAAAACCTCACACCTGTGGTGTGGAATTCCATGGAAATCTGGCAGAAATAACTCTCAGTTTAACATATTTGTCTTTCTGTATGGTTGAAGAAGCACAGAGCCTACACCAAGGGGGAGATAGTACTTATCAGTCCCAAGAGATGAGCTTTCAGGCACAATCCAGCTCGTTTGAGACTTGCAGTGCCACAGGACACGTGTGGATAATTGAACACCAGCAGCCTGGGAGACAGCAAGGTGTTTATTGCTGCACTGGCTGAGGCTGGCAGCAGCAGTGCTGGGGAGGAGGAGGTGTTGGGGACACAGGGTGACAGATTTGTGTCCCTGCAGAAGGGGCTGCCCCTGAAGCTGATCATCATGTCGGCCACGCTGCGAGTGGAGGATTTCACTGACAACACCAGGCTGTTCTCTGCCAAACCTCCTGTCATTCAGGTACCGTGCCCCTCCCTGGGAGCTGGGACACAGCCTTTACAGAGCCAGTTACAAAATAGAGGCACTCTAATCTTTCCAGCTGGTGCTGGAATCTCTCAGATAACGATTTAAAAACAGGCATTTTGTTGAGGCTATTGTTTCTTCTGGGACTTGGTGTTTCTCTTTCCACTTTTATCAGAAAACCGCCCTGGCAGAATCTGATTATCATGAGAAAAAGTTTCAGGAGAGCAAGAAAGCCTCAATCTGAGCTGATGATGTGAAAGGGGGAAAAGCTTTGGTTTCTAGCATGGCTTTATGGTGTTCAGAGCAGACAACACCAGTAATTTCTGTGGGCTTGGTGTTTTGTAGGGTACCAAGCCCAAGAGGTGAACAGAAATACAGGCTGAGCTTTCCTAGTTGTCCCATGAAGGCTGTAATGATTGTGTGGAGTTAGGACAGCAAACCAACCCTTAACTGGTATTTCCTCCCCAGGTGGATGCAAGGCAGTTCCCTGTAACTGTTCATTTTAACAAGAAAACCCCCCTGGATGACTACAGTGGGGAGTGCTTCAGGAAGGTGTGCAAAATCCATCGGATGCTGCCTGCAGGTAAGAGCACTTCACTGCTGAGAACCTCTGAAATTCCTCATACTCAACATCTCTGAAGTTTGTGTGGGGTTTTTTCCCCTCCTTCCCCTCCTTCCCCTCCTTCCCCTCCTTCCCCTCCTTCCCCTCCTTCCCCTCCTTATTTTCTTTTTTTTTCTCTTGCAGGTGGGATTTTGGTGTTTTTAACAGGCCAGGCAGAAGTTCACTCTCTCTGTAGGAGATTAAGGAAAGCATTCCCCTACCAAAAGAACAACACTGCAGGTAATGCTATGGAAACTGTTAAACTTCAAATCAATCCCACTGAGTGAGAAGTGAGCTTGCTTTGCATTTAAAAATGTGAACTTTTATTTCAAAACCACAAAAAAAACCCCCAAGGTTTGGGGAAAGGGCTCGTTGTGGATGATTGTCATGAGTGATGTGAAGTTTTGTGCTGGTTGGAGTTTGGGAAGAGATCCCTCCCAGGTGCCCTCTGCCTTCAGTGTGTGCCCATTTGCTTCTTCCACACTGTGCATCCCCAGAAAGGTGGGAGTGGGAGCAGAGCTTTTCCAAGAGGAGAGCATGCTCAGCTAACAGCTGTTCCACTGGCTGTTTTTTTAGGAGGAGAGGATGACAAAGAGGACTCGGTGGAAGAAATCAGAAAATTTAAGAAGTCGAGGAAGCGGAGGAAAGTTCTGGTAACGTGTGATGGGTAAAATTCCTCCAAGGGACAGGAGGGAGCAGGTGCCTCCCTGCACACAGCACTCCTGTGGGGCTGTGCCTCTCACCAGCTCTTCCAGGCTTGCCTGAAGCCCTGTAGCCCCCAGGTGTCCCCTCAGGAGTTCAGCAGTGCTGCTCACACTGCTGCAGAGTGCTGGAACTCTGGATGTTATGGGCAGGAGATTGATTTAGGTTGAGTGCTGACCACTGAGACTTGAATGGAAGGAGCTCCAGACTTGCTGGCACCAGGGCTGCTCCTGTCTCACCATTTGTTACCCAAAATTTGGGCTGGTGCATCTGTCACCAAGGATGGTGTTTGGCTTGTGCTGATGCACTTTGTTAGCAGGAGATCCTGATGTTACCCTGATGCTTTAGGGGATACACTGATCCCTCTGTCACCTTCAGGTCAACCTTGGAGTCAGTGCTCAGCTTTGCTTTCAAACAGTGCAAAGTGCTGCTGGTGTCCCCCTGTTCATGTGTTGTTCTCATCTTTCCTCTTTCTCAGACACTCCCCAAAATTGACCTGAACAGTTACTCTGTGGTACCAATGGATGAAGGAGATGAAGACAGAGACATTGACAGTGATGATGATGCTGCAGGCTCTGATCTTGACCTGGATATAGGAGATGGAGACTCAGAAGAAGGTTTGGCACACGTGAAAGAAAGAATCCCTATCTCTTGTCACCAGTGACATGGGTGACATGAGCTGGCTGTCCTGTGCTGAGCTGCTGTGGCACCAGACCAGCCCCGTGTCATGGGAAAGCTGGTCAGGTTTTCCAGCTCCAGTACCAATTACTGGCACCAATTTGTACCAATTACTGTCCTGGTTTTATTGGAGTGGTGTTTGTGCAGGTGTTGTTGGGGCTGAGGCTGGAAGCTGGACTGAACAGTGTTGGTTTTTTTCCCCACAGATGAGAAATCTGATTCATCCCTGCCCCTGTATGTGCTCCCACTCTATTCCTTGCTGGCACCAGAGAAACAGGCAAAGGTAAAGGATTTATTGTCACAATGAGCAGAAGATCTTACAGATAGGAGTGATCACTGAAATTTAGTGAACTGAAATTCCCATTGGACTGACTCAGTTTGAACTGCCCAGCAGGCAGGTTGGGATGGGATTGGGGCAGCCCTGGCTCAGGCTCCTCCCTGAGGTGCCACTTCAGCCACAGCCCTGCAGGATCTCCAAATCCATCCTGGCCCTGGGCACATCCAGATGCTGCTGCCAACAGGCAGCTTGAACAGATTCCTGTGTTCCCCCCATCTCTGGAGGCAGCAGCAGTGACTGAACACAGCTCAGAGCTGCTGTGTGCCCCACCTGGAGCCCTTGTGGTCATTTCTGAGGCTTCACCGACCTGGACAAAGAGCTGGAGAGACAGAGTTGGGTCTCTGCTTTGACTGCTGAGTTCCCTTTGCAGTGCCAAATGTGCTGCCATCCCTTTGCAGCCCATCCAAGACGATTGCCCTTTTCCCTTTCCTTTCCTTTCCTTTCCTTTCCTTTCCTTTCCTTTCCTTTCCTTTCCTTTCCTTTCCTTTCCTTTCCTTTCCTTTCCTTTCCTTTCCTTTCCTTTCCTTTCCTTTCCTTTCCTTTCCTTTCCTTTCCTTTCCTTTCCTTTCCTTTCCTTTCCTTTCCTTTCCTTTCCTTTCCTTTCCTTTCCTTTCCTTTCCTTTCCTTTCCTTTCCTTTCCTTTCCTTTCCGCCCCTTTCCGCCCCTTTCCGCCCCTTTCCGCCCCTTTCCGCCCCTTTCCGCCCCTTTCCTGCCCCTTTCCTGCCCCTTTCCTGCCCCTTTCCGCCCCTTTCCTGCCCCTTTCCTGCCCCTTTCCTTTCCTGCCCCTTTCCTTTCCTTTCCTTTCCGCCCCTTTCCTTTCCTTTCCTGCCCCTTTCCTGCCCCTTTCCTGCCCTGCCCCTTTCCGCCCCTTTCCTGCCCCTTCCCTTCCTTCCCTGCCCCTTCTCCTTCCTTCCCTGCCCCTTTCCTTCCTTCCTTCCTTCCCTGCCCCTTCCCTCCCTTCCCTGCCCCTTTCCTTTCCTTCCCTGCCCCTTCCCTCCCTTCCCTGCCCCTCCCTGCTGCTGGCCCTGCCTCTCACGCTCCCTCCTGTCCCTTGCAGGTGTTCAGGGCTCCTCCTCCGGGCACCAGGCTCTGCGTGGTGGCCACCAACGTGGCCGAGACGTCCCTGACCATCCCGGGGATCAAGTACGTGGTGGACTGCGGGAAGGTCAAGCGGCGTTTGTACGACAGAGTCACGGGGGTCTCGTCCTTCAGGGTCACCTGGATCTCGCAGGCCTCGGCCAACCAGCGGGCGGGCAGGGCCGGCCGCACCGAGCCCGGCCACTGCTACAGGTCAGCCCTGCTGGGCACACGGACAGACGGCCCGGGGGGGTGTCAGGGGGGGGTTGGCATCGTCCCACATCCCCCTGTCCCTTCTGCTGCTGCCTGCAATGGTTTGGGGTGGTCTGCTGTGAGGGTTTTGGTTTCTGTCTCTGCCAAGGTCGAGGTTTAACAGCACCAGAGATGAAGTTTGCATTCAGAATTCATGTTTATTAATTCTTATCTACAGTGCAGCCTCACAAGCTCTGCACCCTGTTAACCAGAGTTCTGCAGTACCTCTGGTTAACAGGGTGCAAAATGGAGCTCCTCTCTATCTCTACAAGGCCTTCTTTCCAAGGAGAATCTGTCCAGTTGTGAAATGCCACCCAAATTATTTTTGCTTCAAACCCAATAACCAACTGCTCCAAGTCTGCAAGGCAGACTTTATTAACCTGTTACAGAAAACCACCCAAACCCAGTAAGAAGAAGGTGAAAAAAGAGCAAATAACCTCCACCCTGAAGTCTCCATCTTGCCCCATTTATATTGCTATATACTAGAATCTTAAACTCTAATTTTTCACCCTGTGAGATCACACAGTATTATTCAAAGCACACACCCACAACCCCAGGGCCATCACTCAATTTTAGCAGCCTGTTCCATGGCCTCAGGTCAAATGCAGTGCCTGCCTGAGGGTCAGAGCCTTTTAGCCCCAAATCCTCAGTTTCCAGAGTCCCAGCAGTCTGCCCTGCCTTCCAGTGGGAGAGGTGAACCTAAGTGTGAACTGTCACTGGTGATGTTGGTTTGAGTTTGGCTTCTCAGGGGCCTTTCTCTTGCTGAAATCTCTTATTTTCATGGCTGGGTTAGATTTCACCATGGCCAGATGGATTTAACTCTGAGCTGAGTTAACTTGTTTGTAATAAGGTGAATGCCCCAACCTGTAAATAATGATATGATTATGTAATTACTATTCACAGCTCCCTTTTTGGGGTTTTTTAATCCCTTGCTAATTTCTTCTGAGTATTTCTTGAGTTAAGATTTCTTTTAAGAATCTAAATAATGCTTCTGGTCCACCAGGTTATACTCTTCAGCAGTTTTCATGGACTTTGAGAAATTTTCTGCTCCAGAAATAACAAAGCGACCAGTAGAAGACTTGATTCTGCAAATGAAGGCATTAAATATAGAAAAGGTGAGTTGGAAAGGGCTTTGTACTGCAGCACCCATTGAAATGGTTGCCCTTAGCAGCCAGAAACAAACAGAAATGTATTTTATTGTCATTGCATGGAGCTGTGCCTTGTGGTAGAAATTAAGACCCTGAGAGTCCATTTTGGTTCTGCAGTGCAGAAGCTGCTCTGAATTCCACTAGGCCTTAACAGACACGTTTGTTCAAGTAGTAAATGCTTTTTTATATTCTTAGAGGGTAAAAAAAAACCCTGTCTGAGCAGGGTCTGTGTTTTGGAGGTACTGGAGCACTTTCAGAAAGCACAACACTTAAATTTAGACTTTAATGCAGCCTGCCCTGGGCGGTGCCTGCAGTCAGTGGCAGCTCAGGGTGATTCTGGTATTCCTGTTTCCTCATGTTCTTGTTCCAAGCATTTCCTGCCATTATGTTTCCTTTCCTTTCCCTCCTGGCAACCATCCTGGATGTTTTTCTTTGGTACACATAACCAGAGGGGAGGGTTTCCCTCCCTCCTGCAGTCTTTGCTGCCTTCAGACTGTGTGCCAGTGTCAGTGATGGACTGAGGGGCTCTTCTCTTGTTCTCAGGTCATCAACTTCCCCTTCCCAACACCACCTCCCACGGAGGCACTGGCAGCAGCTGAGGAGTTGCTGATAGCCCTGGGTGCCTTAAAGGAACCCCCCATGACAGGAAGGTAATGCCTGTGGTTCCCCCACTGATGTCCTGCACTGCCTGTGGGCTCTGCTGTCCTCCTGCCTCCTCTTCCTCCTCAGCCCTCACATCCAGGGGTGTCCTTGGGCACAGAAACTGGCATCAGCTCAGTCTCTGCTTCACCTCTGGCCCAGGGTGTGTTTGGGCAGGGCAGTGCTGTGCTGGGAGCCCCGTGCAGGGCTGAGGAAGAGGAATCTTTCCCCAGCCTTTGGGACCAGCACATGACAAAACCTTAGAAAACCCGTCAGATAGATTGGGCTGCCAGAACCAGGAGCACAAACTTGTTCTAACTCCAAGTTACCTCATCACATGAGCTCTCTTTCCCCTCTCCCAGGCTGAAGCAGCAGCTGGCAGCAAAGCTGAGCTGCCCCATCAGTCCCCTGGGCAGAGTGATGGCCACTTTTCCTGTGGCCCCCCGCTATGCCAAGATGCTGGCACTGAGCAGGCAGCACCACTGCCTGCCCTACACCATCACCATCGTGTCTGCCCTGACTGTCAGGGAGCTCTTTGAGGAGTGGGACAGGTGAGTGCCTGAGCCTGGTGTGCTCCTCAGGGGCTGTGTGTGTGTCCCAGCCCTGCCCCTGTCCCAGCCCTGCCCCTCTGCACTCACAGGTGCTGTTCTGTGCTTCTTTCAGGCCAGCAGCCAGCGAGGAGGAGGCAGCCCAGCTGAAGGGGAAGAGAGCCAGGTTCTTACAGATGCAGAAGGTCTGGGCTGGGCAGGGCCCGATGCAGAAGCTGGGGGACCTCATGGTGATGTTAGGTACAGAGCCTGATTTCCCTGTGCCATTCCCTTCATCCTGTTCCCCTCCTGTCACCCTGAGCACGGCCAAAGGCTCCCCTGTGCTGTGGGGCTGAGCTCAGCAGTGTTTTCCAGGCTGCTCCCTGGGCAGCCTCCACTCTGCCAGTGCCCAAAGGGAGCTGTGAAATGCACACAGTGCCTGGGACAGGGCTGTGCCAGCCTGGGACTGGGCAGGGGAGCTGGGCAGGGGAGAGCTGCTCAGGGGAGCTGGGCAGGGGAGAGCTGCTCAGGGGAGCTGGGCAGGGGAGAGCTGCTCAGGGGAGAGCTGCTCAGGGGAGCTGCTCAGGGGAGCTGGGCAGGGGAGCTGGGCAGGGGAGCTGCTCAGGGGAGCTGCTCAGGGGAGCTGGGCTGGGGAGCTGGGCAGGGGAGCTGCTCAGGGGAGAGCTGCTCAGGGGAGCTGCTCAGGGGAGCTGGGCAGGGGAGCTGGGCAGGGGAGCTGCTCAGGGGAGAGCTGCTCAGGGGAGCTGGGCAGGGGAGCTGGGCAGGGGAGCTGCTCAGGGGAGCTGCTCAGGGGAGCTGCTCAGGGGAGCTGGGCAGGGGAGCTGCTCAGGGGAGAGCTGCTCAGGGGAGCTGGGCAGGGGAGCTGGGCAGGGGAGCTGCTCAGGGGAGCTGCTCAGGGGAGCTGGGCAGGGGAGCTGGGCAGGGGAGCTGGGCAGGGGAGCTGCTCAGGGGAGCTGCTCAGGGGAGCTGCTCAGGGGAGCTGCTCAGGGGAGCTGGGCAGGGGAGCTGCTCAGGGGAGCTGCTCAGGGGAGCTGCTCAGGGGAGCTGCTCAGGGGAGCTGCTCAGGGGAGCTGCTCAGGGGAGCTGGGCAGGGGAGCTGGGCAGGGGAGCTGCTCAGGGGAGCTGCTCAGGGGAGCTGCTCAGGGGAGAGCTGCTCAGGGGAGCTGGGCAGGGGAGCTGCTCAGGGGAGCTGGGCAGGGGAGCTGGGCAGGGGAGCTGGGCAGGGGAGCTGCTCAGGGGAGCTGCTCAGGGGAGAGCTGCTCAGGGGAGCTGGGCAGGGGAGCTGCTCAGGGGAGCTGCTCAGGGGAGCTGCTCAGGGGAGCTGCTCAGGGGAGCTGCTCAGGGGAGCTGCTCAGGGGAGCTGCTCAGGGGAGCTGGGCAGGGGAGCTGGGCAGGAGAGCTGCTCAGGGGAGCTGGGCAGGGGAGCTGCTCAGGGGAGAGCTGCTCAGGGGAGCTGGGCAGGGGAGCTGGGCAGGGGAGCTGCTCAGGGGAGCTGGGCAGGGGAGCTGGGCAGGGGAGCTGCTCAGGGGAGCTGCTCAGGGGAGAGCTGCTCAGGGGAGCTGGGCAGGGGAGCTGCTCAGGGGAGCTGCTCAGGGGAGCTGCTCAGGGGAGCTGGGCAGGAGAGCTGGGCAGGGGAGCTGCTCAGGGGAGCTGGGCAGGGGAGCTGCTCAGGGGAGAGCTGCTCAGGGGAGAGCTGCTCAGGGGAGCTGCTCAGGGGAGCTGCTCAGGAGAGCTGCTCAGAGGAGAGCTGCTCAGGAGAGCTGCTCAGGAGAGCTGCTCAGAGGAGAGCTGCTCAGGGGAGCTGCTCAGGGGAGCTGCTCAGGAGAGCTGCTCAGGAGAGCTGCTCAGGAGAGCTGCTCAGAGGAGAGCTGCTCAGGAGAGCTGCTCAGGAGAGCTGCTCAGAGGAGAGCTGCTCAGGAGAGCTGCTCAGGGGAGCTGCTCAGAGGAGAGCTGCTCAGGGGAGCTGCTCAGGGGAGCTGCTCAGGGGAGCTGCTCAGGGGAGCTTCTCAGGGGAGCTGCTCAGGGGAGCTGCTCAGGGGAGAGCTGCTCAGGGGAGCTGCTCAGGGGAGCTGCTCAGCTGCTGTCTGTGCCCTCCAGGAGCAGTGGGGGCCTGTGAGTATGCTGGGTGCAGCCAGCAGTTCTGCGAGCAGAACGGGCTCCGCTACAAAGCCATGCTGGAGATCCGGCGCTTGAGGGGGCAGCTGACCACAGCAGGTGAGTGGGGCTGGGCAGGAATTGCTGTGTCTGAACTCTTCTGGGGGGATTGCACATCCACAGAGCTGATATTTTCCCTGTTGAGTCTCCTCTCACCCCGTTCTCCCCGCAGTGAACTCAGTGTGCACGGACTCTGGGCTCTACGTTGACCCCAAGATGAAGCCCCCAACAGAAGCTCAGGTGACCTACCTGAGGCAGATTGTGCTGGCAGGGCTGGGGGATCACCTTGCCCGAAGGGTTCAGGCAGAGGAGCTGCTGGATGACAAGTGGAAAAATGCCTACAAGGTGAGCAGCTGGGCTGGGCTCAGCTCCTCCTCCCCTGCCTGGCACAAAGATGCTCCCGTGCCCAGCCCGGGTTTCTGGCTGGGTGCAGCACTGAGGATGCCTGTGCTGGCTTCCTGCAACTTCTCTCCATGGGATTGAAGTTTGCAGTGCTGCCATTTCCTGGTTCTCATGTAGGAAATGTTATAAAAGAGCTAAGAGGTACCTTCAGTTCATCTTGTGAAGTGCTCGGTGTCTCCAGAGAGGGTGAAGCAGCAAGTGATGGGGTGATTAAAAACCTCCATCACTTCAGGACAGCTTGCAAATGCACATCTGAGGGAGACTGAAAGGAGATGCAGTGCAGAAGTTGAATTGTCAGTAACTGGTCTTAACTCTGCTTCAATCCTTGTGCCTCCTGGCAGACTGCACTCCTGGAGGACCCAGTGTTCATCCACCCCAGCTCAGTCCTCTTCAAAGAGCTCCCAGAGTTCGTGGTGTATCAAGAAATTGTTGAGACTACCAAGCTGTACATGAAAGGTGAGTGCTGTGGGCCAGCTTGTGCTGCAGCCCTGTGAGGAGCTCAGCAATGCCTTGGCAGGGTGTTTCCCCTCTCTGCTGGCTGAGTGCTCTCCTTACTCAGTGCTTGTGACTCCTGGGATTTGGATCCTTAAGCCTTCCTGGATCTGGATCAGGAGATAAATTGGTCTCTTTTTTTAATTTATCTGGCAGAATTGGCTGGAGCAAAGCTCAGCTTCTGAAATGTCTGCTTTGCCCAGCCCTGCCAACCACAGCTGCCTGCTGCTGATCCCTGAACAGATTTTTTACAACATAAAAAGTTAGACTTGGAAAACGAGGGACAAGTAAACCTGTGGGGATGAGATCCTGACCCCCCGTGGGGCTGCAAACCTGCATGCAGTTGTGTTCTCCCTCCTCAGGTGTGTCTGCAGTGGAACCTGAGTGGATCCCTGCCCTGCTGCCACCCTACTGCCACTTTGGGAAGCCTCTGGAAGCTCCTCCTCCCTCCTACTGCCCTGGCACGGGCCGGGTCCGCTGCCACAGACCCAGTGTCTTCTGTGAGTGTCACCCAGGGGCTCTGCCTGCTCTGTGCCTGCTGTGGTGCTGCTCTAACCAGGCTCTGACAGCACCAGCAAGGTCGGGGGGCTCTGCTTGGGCTGTCCAAAGAGCTCAGCAGTGGGTTGAGCACCTCCCTGGGGTTTGTAGCGTTGAACTGTTGGCCTTTCCCATTGAAATGGGCACTTGGTGAGGGCTGGGTGGGGCTGGCAGTGCCCTCCCCACCTGTGTTGTCCCAGCTCCCTGGGAATGTGCCCTCCTGAGGGAGCAGGGAGCAGACCTGGGGTGGTCTTTGTTTCCAGACCGTGTGGGCTGGCAGCTCCCTGCTGTGGAAGTTGATTACCCTGCAGGAATTGATCGCTACAAACACTTTGCCAGGTTCCTGCTGGAAGGGAAGGTGAGTGTGCTCCAGCTGCATCATTTCCCTCACGTTATCACTGAGTTTTTAGCCCAGTTTTTGGAGGAGATGAGCTTTATGGCTTCATTTTTTGTGTCTTCCCCTTGCTGGTGGATGGAAGAGTTTGTTGTGGTCGATGAGGTGGGGAGGTATCTTTAAAACACAAAAAAAAGCAGGAAAAATCAGTATTTCAGTGAAAGACACCCCCAAATTTAAGTCCTGGTTTTGCAAAGTAAAAAAAGCTAGTAGCCCATGTCTTTGTCCACCCTGAGACAGAAGAATTTTCCAACAAGTCAGGACAAGACTTACGGACCCATGGGGGGAGGAAGATGGTGATGGAGAGTCTGACATGGAAATTTGTAGTAGCACAAGTTCATTGATGGTTGTTATCATAAAACAATTAATTTTACCTTATTCATGAGGTAATTGTTGTAACAAATCTTCCAGGTCATCAAAAAGCTGGGTTCCTACAGCCAGTGCCTGCTGTCCAGCCCCCTCATCATGCTGAAGACATGGTCCAAGTAAGTTGTTAGAAACAAACTTCAGGCCGTTTTCACTTCCTTCAGACACTTTTCACTTCCTTTCTAAATTTAAAAAATTCAGTGCTGAGAAGAGTGTTGGAGATTTGTGATCTCAGCTGTAGCTGCAGGGCGAGGAAAATGAGTTCTGAGTTTTCTCACCAAGGAAAGTTGTGTCCCAGGAGAGTTGGTGGTGGTGGTGGTGAGGCCACTGCTGGGCCACTGCTGGGCCACTGCTGGGCCACTGAGCTCTGCTGCTCACCCCTGTGAGGAGTTGGCAGCTGAGCACTGCTGCCCTCCGTGCTTTGCTTTGGAATTTTCCCTTTATTTCTTTCCACAAACACCTTTCCAGCAGCCACTGGGGGTTTCTGATGACATTTACAGGTGCCTGTGGCCCTCCAAAGGGCTGTCAGCTGTCAGTCCCTTTCTCTCCCCTTGTTCTCTCATTTACCAAAATGAACTTTCTCAGAGCCTGCTCTGATTTCTCCTGGCGTTGATAAGCACAAGGGTTTGGGAGGGCTTTGTTAGAAGTGGCAGATGTTATCTGAGGGTCCTACAATGACCAAGTGTTTTCCTGTTTCAGTCAGCTCAGAGCTCAGCGTGGCCCCTGGGGACTCCTTTTTGCTTTACCTTGGGCTCTGCAGCTGCAGAGGAGACACAAGAGCAACCTGCTGCTGCTTTTAACCACAAGAAGTTGTGGTGGGGGGAAGAAACTGCTTGTAGTGAATTTTCCTCAGCCAGTGGCACATTTCTGTATGCAGGGGTTGTGTGTTTATATCTGTATTTAGCCTTTTTAAAAGATGTGGAGTTCCTGGAGGTGAGCTGGGTGCTCTAGCTCTGCTGAATTGTGCTAATGAGCATTGTTTTATTGCATCATTTCATTGGTTCAGACTTCAGCCCAGGACAGAAGCCCTCCTGCAGGCCCTAGTTCAAGAAAATTGTGATAATCGTGATGCTTTGCTGGCTGCATGGAAGAGAAATCCTAAATGTAAGTGTTCTGCTTGCCTGGATAGCAGTGGAGTACCTGGAGCACTATTGAGCTATAATTTCAAAAATGGACTATTTCACTTGTTAAGCTCCAAATGTTTCCTATTTTGTTACCAGAAGCAGTAATGCCCTGTGTTTGGTTCCTGTGGAAAATGACAGAAAGCACTTCAGAAAGCAACATTTATTTGTATTCTAAGATTTTTTTTCTGTAGTTGTAGCCACAGTTAAAATGTATTAGACTGTGGTGGTACTGTCCATGGATATATTGAAATATTTTCCTGGTAAAATGGATTTTCTTCAATACTGGGTGGCAGATGGTAAGAATTCCTTCAGAGAAGCAGCAGCAAAGTGCTGCAGTGATGGCTCACAGAAATTCCTGTGGATGCTGTCACCTGTGCATGGAAGCATCCAAACTCCAGCACCATCCCAGCAGGGGGATGCTGGTCCTGGCTCCCAGAGGGGTGATCCCACAGGAGAGCATTTTCTGTGACTGCTCTGTTCCCTTGCAGATCTGCTCTCAGCCCAGCTCTGCTCCTGTTCCCTTGCAGATCTGCTCTCAGCCCAGCTCTGCTCCTGTTCCCTTGCAGATCTGCTCTCAGCCCAGCTCTGTAACTGCTCTGTTCCCTTGCAGATCTGCTCACAGACTCTGTAACTGCTCTGTTCCCTTGCAGATCTGCTCTCAGCCCAACTCTGCTCCTGTTCCCTTGCAGATCTGCTCTCAGACTCTGTAACTGCTCTGTTCCCTTGCAGATCTGCTCTCAGCCCAACTCTGCTCCTGTTCCCTTGCAGATCTGCTCTCAGCCCAACTCTGCTCCTGTTCCTTTGCAGATCTGCTCTCAGCCCAACTCTGCTCCTGTTCCTTTGCAGATCTGCTCTCAGCCCAACTCTGTAACTGCTCCTGTTCCCTTGCAGATCTGCTCTCAGCCCAACTCTGCTCCTGTTCCCTTGCAGATCTGCTCTCAGACTCTGTAACTGCTCCTGTTCCCTTGCAGATCTGCTCTCAGACTCTGTAACTGCTCCTGTTCCCTTGCAGATCTGCTCTCAGACTCTGTAACTGCTCCTGTTCCCTTGCAGATCTGCTCTCAGACTCTGTAACTGCTCCTGTTCCCTTGCAGATCTGCTCTCAGACTCTGTAACTGCTCCTGTTCCCTTGCAGATCTGCTCTCAGCCCAACTCTGCTCCTGTTCCCTTGCAGATCTGCTCCAGCCCAGCTCTGTAACTGCTCTGTTCCCTTGCAGATCTGCTCACAGACTCTGTAACTGCTCTGTTCCCTTGCAGATCTGCTCTCAGCCCAACTCTGCTCCTGTTCCCTTGCAGATCTGCTCTCAGACTCTGTAACTGCTCCTGTTCCCTTGCAGATCTGCTCTCAGCCCAACTCTGCTCCTGTTCCCTTGCAGATCTGCTCCAGCCCAGCTCTGTAACTGCTCTGTTCCCTTGCAGATCTGCTCTCAGACTCTGTAACTGCTCTGTTCCCTTGCAGATCTGCTCTCAGCCTATCGCCAGTGGGTGCCTGAGGCCATGCACGAGGAGCTCGCCCTGAAGTGGCCACCAGTAGCCCTGTGACTCTTGGTGTTGATGGACTCCTTTCCTCCAAGATGTTCTGAGAGCTTTCCAAGGCTTTCCTTGGAAGTCTGAAACAGATGGACTCACCAGCTGTAGCAACACCTTTTTGTAAGCAAAGCAACAACCTTTTGTAAGGTGTTGTTGTGTTTCCCCACAAGCCCTGCCAGCTGTTTGGCTGGTATTTCATAATATTAATGATTGGATAATTTTATCCATTGTATTTTACTGATTTATTTTTTTTTTACCCGAAGTTTCTCTTTGGACTATATTAGTCGTATGAACTGTAATAAATATGTAAAGTTCCTGGTCTGGAGGGGAGGAATGTTTGCTGTGTGGGATGCTGCAGTGAGCAGAATAGCAGAGCGGTGCTGGCACATCCTCACGGGTGGCAGCAGATCCAGATGCAGGCAGAACCTGGGCAGCAGCTCAGGACAGGAAGCACAAAAATGAACAATCTCAGGGGTTGAGATGGGAATGGTTTAATTAGTGAAGGGGAAAAGCTTGAGCTTAGCTTCCCCTGGTCCTTCTGAGTCCTGGTAAACGCAGTGCTCACACTGTGCTGATGGGCTGCTGCGTGTGACACTGCTGCAGGAGAAAGGCTGGACAGGGACCCTCCTGTCCCCGTGTTCTGAAGGAAACTGGTGCAGCCCAGCTGGCTGGATGTGTGTCTGTAACTCCCACTGCTCCCACCACTCCCACACGCTTCAGGGGCAAGGCCAGGACACGAGCAAGCATTAAAAATATCTAAAGCTGAAGGAACAGCACCTTTAGAGTTGGAGCCAGAAGGAAAACAGCCCCTTGCACTGTGTGTGTTCAGTCAAACGCTGCAGCATCACTGGGTTTGGGAGGAGCCTGGGCAGGAGGGTGCTGGGGGCTCCTTTCTTTAGCAGGAATTGCAGCACGGGTCTGCAAACTCTGCTGAGGGGAGGGAAGAAAAAAACAAGAGGCAGTTATCGAGTGTACCGGGAAATTCCAGCTCCTCTGGAAAATGGGGCAGGAAAAAGCAAAAAACACCGGCTTGGTAGGGAGAGGGCAAAAAGTGGAGATGCCGGGGATTGAACCCGGGGCCTCATACATGCAAAGCATGCGCTCTACCACTGAGCTACATCCCCTTGTAAAGACTATGTTCTGTGCAAAGTATATAGACCCATGGCAGGGGCCGCACGCCGCAGCCAGCGGTGACACCGTGGTGACAGCGCGGTCACCTCGTGTCCCCTGCGCCCCGCACAGCCCCGCGCCGGGCCCGGCGGCGGCAGAGCCCGCGGGAGCGGAGCGGGACGGCGGCAGCTCCGTCTGGACGGAGCTGTACCCTGATAGAGCAAAGCGGAAAAGCAAATAGTGTACCAGTCCTCGTTAGTATAGTGGTGAGTATCCCCGCCTGTCACGCGGGAGACCGGGGTTCGATTCCCCGACGGGGAGGTGCGGTAACTTTTGTCCCCGGGTGCCATTTTTTGTGGGCGGCCCCGCGCAGGGTTTGTCTGTGACGCTGCCGTGGAACCCCGCGCTGAAGGGGCGGGACAAAGCCGGCAGAGCCGCGTTTTGCGCCGGGGCGGGCTGCGTGCTGAATACCCCGCCGCTGATGGTACCTGCGGATTCTCTAGGATCCTCGGAGTGGAAATGGCTGCGGGAAGGGGACAATCCCTGGACGCTCCGGAACGGATCCCGGGTGGGACGGCGGGCACCGACCCGGCAGCGGCGCACAGGGGGGCGCGGGGCGGGGTCGTATCCACGGCCAGTGAGGGCGCTCTCGCCCGCCGAAATAGCTCAGTTGGGAGAGCGTTAGACTGAAGATCTAAAGGTCCCTGGTTCGATCCCGGGTTTCGGCAGGAAGTTTTTCCTCTTTTTTTTTTTTTTTTTTCCCCTTTACCGTCAAGACGGTTCCTTTTGCCGCCGAGCGGGGGCTGCCGTCCCTGCGGGAGCCGGTCGGGCGGCTGAGCCGGTGCCAACGCAGGCGCTCCCACGAGGGATTTTTGTGTGAGGAACCCAAAGCACGCTTCCCGAAGAAGGATGGGGATGGAGCGAGTCCTGCGGCCGCCGCTCGAGCATGACCTGGCCTCGCGGGAAAGCGCTTTTGAGCCGTCCTCGTTAGTATAGTGGTGAGTATCCCCGCCTGTCACGCGGGAGACCGGGGTTCGATTCCCCGACGGGGAGGTTGTATACCTTTTGTTTCTTAAATTTTTTTTTTCTTTCCGCACGGATCTCTTTGATTTCCGATGGAGCAAAAGCGTTCAGTTTTCTGTCTGCGAACCAGCGCATTCCTGTCGTTCTGAGGGCTGCCTGAGGATCGCGCCGGGCTCTGCACACAGCAGCGCCCACAGCGCACCCGGGCCTGGCGGGGGCTCGGTGCGGCCCCGTCCGCCCGCCCGCCCTGCCCCGCACCGGGGCCGGCCCAGCGCGGACCTGGCCGGCGGGCAGGATGGGCACCGCGGGCAGGGGGATGTAGCTCAGCGGTAGAGCGCATGCTTTGCATGTATGAGGTCCCGGGTTCAATCCCCGGCATCTCCACGTGGGTGTACTGCTCTTTTTTCGGTGATGTTTTATCCAATTAAACTCACCGCGTCCCGTGAAGCAGCAGCAGCAGCAAACTGACCGAAATGGGCCCATAGTGGCACTTCCCAGCGGCATAAAGTGTTTTTTTTTTTACATTTGGTTCTCCTCAGGCCTGTGCGGACACACACGGCTTTTGTGTCCCACTGGGTGCCCCATCTGTGCACCAAGGGACACAGGAGGCCCAAAAAGGACAAAGCACCAAACCTCGAAATGCAGGGGGACACTGCCACACCCCACAGCCTGGCAGAGCTGGCACCGGGCAGCCCTGCAGCCACACAGAGCTCAGGGGCTCTGCTCCACGTTCCCAGCGCCAAAGGGGAAGGACAGAGGCCAAGACACCGACGGAGCTTCTCCGCGGCTCTGCAGTGCCCTCTCCCCTTGCTGTCCTGCTCAGCCCCCTGGCAGCGTGAGCAGCTCGGGAAGAGCTCTCAGGGAAACAACCGCCCTGCTTTGATCTCCTGGGGTTGGCTGGGGAAAGTGTGGGGCTGGGAGGGCACAGAACCATGGCACAGCTGAGAGGTTTGGTCCAGAGAGACCAAATCCCAAGCAGAACCTGAGACAGCTTTGATCTGCACAGCTCAGTGGCAGCTGTTGTGTCTCAGTGCCCGGTTACCAACAGCAGCAGGAGCTGACCGCTGACAAATGCAAAGTGACACTTCCTGCCGCAGCGGCTGAAAAGCTCCTTGTGCTGTCTATTTACTCATCTTACTCCCAGTTGTTATTTTGAGCCAATGTTTGGCTGCAGCGCTTGCTAAGTGTGAAGATCCCTGTTGTAAATTGCTCCCTGGAGGAAAATACTTCTGGCATGTGCCCTGCATGTGAATGTAGGAGACAGTTTGTAGTAACAGGCATGAAGTAACAGACTTTTTGTCACAAAATACTTCCCCGTGTGCCTTTTCAATGATTTTCTGACCAGTCCTAAGTGCTCACCGTGTAACTAAAAGAAGCTTAACATTCTTACTCACTTTCTGCTGAGGAAAGACCTAAACTTGGAAGGCTTCTCCAATTTTTGATGTTTAGACACTCCCAATGCATACAGTGTCAGCCACTGAGCACTGAGAAGTAACCAAAAGACTTCTGTGGCTTTTTTTTTTTTTCTTCCATCTAAATGACCCAAATATTTGAGATTATTAGCACTACAGCTGTGGTGAGTGTTAATACAAACACAAAGCAGCAGAGGCCAAAGAACTCCCCAGAGCATTCCCCTCCTGTAACAGCCCCATGTGTCTGTCAGGCAGACACAGGCACTTTCCCTTAAACCACAAAGCTGTTGCTGGACCTCTGCTCCTTTCCTTTCCTGGGTGTTATTAGTGCCCCTTCCATTTTCCTTGGGTGCTGCCAAATGAGGGATTTTGTAGGCAGATCGAACTGAATGGCACTGCTTGCATCTTGCAGACAAAGCTCCATTCTGTTCCCAGCTGTTGCCTGGAGTCGCTGTGCAGTGTGAGGAGGATGGTGCAGGAGCTGGCAGCAGAGGTCTATCAGGAGGTGCTCTTTGAGAACAGAATTAGAATAAGGCATTATTATTATTATTATTATTATTATTATTATTTCTATTTTTACCCTGATTTTAATGAGTTATAAACTCCATTACAGCTCAGATGTATACTCCACTTTACGTGTGCACAGATAAACACACACTCATTGATTATCTCTCAGGCACACCATCTGCAGGACTTGGTCTCTTTATCCATCAGGCCTTTCTTTGTCCCTCACGTCCCCTCCCTGATCTCCATCCCCAGGCAGGAGGCTCCTGCAGCCCCCCTTTCCTGGGCTGGTCCCTGCCCTTTCAGGCTGCTCCAACCTCGGTGGGTGCCCCAGCATCACCACAGCAGCCAGACGCCTTCCCTGGCCTGTCCCTTGTCCCACGGGCGCGATGGCACCGAGGCTGTGGCATAAACCTGTTCCACCTACACCCGTCCCAGCGGGGTTGTGCCCGGGTGGGTGACACAGGGCACCCTGCCCCACCAGATGCCTCACACAGAAATAACATTCGAGGGACGCCTCGGGATAAAGCGACGAACTCCTTCCCTCAGGAATCCCCTCACGGTGGGGCCGCGGGCAGAGCCGACCCTCGCCCTGCCGCAGGGGTGGAAGCCAAGGTGTTTTTCAAGCAGGGGCGCAACTGCAGGGTTTAAACCCTTGAACATAATGAAAGGCTCCGACAGAAGCGGCTGCGTCTCCAAGTTGGGGTCACTGAGATGGCCCGGCCATGGCCCCGCTCCGCCGGCTCCAGGCCGGGTTTTGGCTCCGGACGCGCCGCTCGCCGTCCCGCGCGCGGCGGCCGCAGCGCACCGCGCGAGGCACCAATCCCTCCGCGCCGCCTCGGCGCCCTCCCCTCTCACCCACGCAGGAGAGCGGAGGCGCGCGGCGCGAGGAAAGTAGTGCGCAGCGGAGTGATTCGGACGCGGGGGCGGGGCGCTGGGAGCCATATAAGCACCGAGCGGGGGGATGCGTGGCGCAGTTGGCACTGGGTGAGGTTTGTGGTGTCGGCTCGGCCGAGCAGCCCCGCGGTGAGAGCTCGGCGGGGAGAGGGCCCAGACACGGGCTGGGCGTCCGGGCGGAAGGGAGGGGTGTGTGCACTGAGGAGCTGCGGCTGAGGGCGATGGCAGGCAGTGATGGCGGGGGGAGGGCTGGGACGTTGCCTTCGCCTTCCAACGGCAGCACCGCGAGGCGGTGGCGGGGGAGGGCGAGCGGCCACTGTCAAAATGGCGGCGGCGCAGGCGCAGCGGTGCTTCAAGATGGTGGCGAGCGCGCGCCGCGGGCGGGAAGGGGAAGCGCGTGTGGGCTCCGCCCCTCCATGGGTGTGGGCGGGGCCTGTGCTGTGACGTCACGGACGGGGCGCAGCCCTGCGTTCGGGGAGAGGGGAGCAGCCACTAAAGCACGGCGGCTTTTCCCTCTTCCAGGGAAAAATGCAGATCTTCGTCAAGACCCTGACGGGCAAGACCATCACCCTCGAGGTGGAGCCCAGCGACACCATTGAAAATGTCAAGGCCAAGATCCAGGACAAGGAAGGCATCCCTCCTGATCAGCAGAGGCTGATTTTCGCTGGCAAGCAGCTGGAAGACGGCCGTACCCTGTCCGACTACAACATCCAGAAAGAATCCACTCTGCACTTGGTGCTGCGCCTGCGAGGTGGAATGCAGATCTTCGTGAAGACCCTGACAGGCAAGACCATCACCCTTGAGGTCGAGCCCAGTGACACCATTGAAAATGTCAAGGCCAAGATCCAGGACAAGGAAGGCATCCCTCCTGACCAGCAGAGGCTGATCTTTGCTGGCAAGCAGCTGGAAGATGGCCGTACCCTGTCTGACTACAACATCCAGAAAGAATCCACCCTGCATCTCGTGCTGCGCCTCAGGGGTGGGATGCAGATCTTTGTCAAGACCCTGACTGGCAAGACTATCACTCTGGAAGTCGAGCCCAGTGACACCATTGAGAATGTCAAGGCCAAGATCCAGGACAAGGAGGGCATTCCCCCTGACCAGCAGAGGCTGATCTTTGCTGGCAAGCAGCTGGAAGATGGCCGTACCCTCTCTGACTACAACATCCAGAAGGAGTCGACTCTGCACCTTGTCTTGCGCCTGCGGGGTGGTAACTGAACCAGCAGGTTGTTGCTTCCATAAATAAAAGGTTCCCTGCACTTGTTCATTCCAATAAAGCTGTTGCATCCATAAAAGTTTGTGTCCCAAGTTACATGAGCAGCCCCTTTGTGACACTGCCCGACTCCAGCTCTCTAATAAACAATAATTATGTAGTTTCCACAGACAAAGGAGTTGCAAAACTGCCTTATGCAAGGCTTCCACATGCCTGGTGACTGTAGCTAATCCCTCAGCCGTGCTTTTCCTGGGGTTGTATAAGTGTTCTGATACCTGGCTGCAGCTCAGTGCCCGCCTGCAGATGTGCTGCAGCTGTGGGCGTTGTGTAAGCAGGGCCGTGCAGCGGAAAGCTGTGGATGCTCCTGAGTCCCAGGGCTTTGAAACAGCTCTTGGTTGCCCAGCAACAGCCCTCATTTTGGGATTAGTGGAGAAAGTTGATCCTGCAGCTCTCACAGGCTGGAGTAACAGGATGTCGCTGCTGGTCCTGCAGCCTTTGGGCTTGAGAAGTGGGGTGGGAAGTGAAGATCCCATCAGTTACGGGGTGGACTTGTTTTTTGTCAAGCTCAATGGCATTAAGCAAGCAGTAATTTCAGATGTCCTGACTGGAAATCAGAATGTGCTGCATTCCAGCTGTGCCCCAAATGGAAGTGCTGAGCTGTCACAGAGCAGTTCCTGTCTGCTGCAGAAGCCCTGGCAAAAAGGAAGTTCCCAGTGAAGTATTCGTGGTGGAGGTTGCAGGAGGAGTTAACCGTGGCTGTGCTGGCTGTGTGGAGAGGGAAGAGGGAGAGAAAAACAGAAATGCCTTTCCAGGAGTGGTGAGGTGGAGTGGTGTCAGCTGGTGACTGTCTTCAGGGGGGCCAGGAGGGGTCTCACACTGCCTGGGTGGGACAGCAGGGTGGGACCCCAGTAACACCACTTGCCTTGAGTAGAGGGGCCTGTAAGGAGCGAGTTTGGAGCAGCAGGATCTGTGCTGTGCTGGAGGAAGCATTTGAATGCTAAGGAGCCAAATCCTGTGTGGGTGGGAGCTGGTGCTGTGCCATCCTGGACATCCTGTCCTTTCCCACTGTAGTGCCCCAGGCTCTGCCCACGCTGCCCTGGCTCCTGAGCTGAACCCCAACGAGTGCAATGAACTGTTTGCCACTGTGTGGGCTGTCTGTCCTCCTGGGATGTCAGAATTCACAAACAGCATCTCTTCAGCAGAGCTCCTTTAACACAGGTGTCCCTGCTCTGTCCAGGGGATGGTGTCACTGGGATGCAAGTGGTTCTGATCTGAAGGCAGCCTGACTGCCATCAGGGAATGTCAAAAGCCTCCACAAACGGCTGCCAGAGGTGTGTTCTAAGAAATCCTTTTATTTTCAATGTCTCATTAAAATCCTTTACAATGGCATAGTTAAAAACCACGGTGCTGGGCAGATCTGTAATAGCCTGGAGCAGGCTGCAGCCAGGCAGAGCAGGAAGCCTGCAGGGGAAACCTGTGCTCTGGTCTCGTGAGCTGGGTCAGCCTCTGCTGACCACGAAGGGAATGGCATGAACTTGTGCCAGGAGGGTTGGAATGGCTGTTAGGGAAAAGTTCTTCCCTCAGAGGGTGAGTGAACAGGCAGCCTGGGGCAGTGGTCACAGCACCAAGCCTGCCACAGTTCAGGATGCGTTTGGACAACACCCTCAGGCACACAGTGGGATTTTGGAGCTGTTCCCTGCAGGTTTTTGACTTGACCCTAGTGGAACCCTTCCAGTCCAGGACATCCTATGGTTCTGTGACCTCTGCAGGTCACTTTGCTGGGTTTGAGGAACCTCAAGGCTCGCGGTGGCAGTGCCAGCGCTTCAGAGGCGGCACCCGTGAGCAGGCAGCACAGCTGGGGTGGGATCAACCACAGAACAGCAAAATTTGATGAGAACAGCAAAGCATGTCGTAAACTTTAAGGTTGTCAGGACATCTTTTGTTCTAACCGTGGCAGAACATGCTGTTCCCAGAGATCCTCTCACGGCATTGTTCTGCAGCGCCTCAGGGAACCTCCTGGATTTTACTGGGGTTTATTGGGATTTGAAGAAAAATTCCTTTCACAGCATTTCTTTGTAAAAAAAAAATTTAAAAAAGTAAAAGAAAACACAGCGCCTACTTTGTGCTGTTCTGAAGGCATTGCTGCTGGGAGAGGGGGCCCATCCCACAGTGGACACCAGCCAGGATTGAGCAGAGACATTGGTTAATTGATAATTAAACGGAGTTAACTGGTAATTAAACAGAGATGACTACCAGGGTGAAAGGTTTAGAAGGGGAAAAAAAAAAAAAAAAAAAAGACACAATTAAGTGTAAAGATACAAATGTTCCACCGAGGTGGGGGCCATGGCAAGAGGCAGGTCCTGAGATTATGTCTCCTCTCATGGTGCAGGACAGTGTGTGGCAGGTGGAAGCACTCCAGTTTCCAGATGTGTTGGCTCAGCTGGGACAATGGGATGTTGCACATGATTGATTTAAAATAGGCTGTCACAAACTGGACTCTTCTGCTGCCTTCTAGGTGCTTCTGGGGATGAGTCTCAAGGAGTCTTTTATTCAGGGCCACTTTCAGATGCACAGGTAGACCAAAACACCCAGTTCCTTGGAAAAGCAGAGTTGGGTTAAATGTAAAAACAGAGGCAGGTTAATGGGTGATGGATGTTTACTCCTCAAGCAAGACATACACAAATACATACACATACACACGAATACAAACACATTTATGTGTTTTTTTGTCTAGCGTGTAGTGACAGAACAAGAAGGAATGGCTTCAGACTGGGAAAAAAATAGGTTTAGATTAGATATTAGGGAAAAAAAAGAACTTTACTGTGAGGATGGTGAGGGACAGATTTCCCAGAGGAGCTGTGGCTGCCCCTGGACCCCTGGCAGTGTCCGGCGCTTGGAGCAGCCCGGGACAGCGGAAAGTTTCCCTGCCCATGGCAGGGCGTGGAGCGAGGTGATCTTTAAAATCCCCTCAACGCAAACCCATTCTATTCTACAACCGTATGGCTGAGCGACATTTTATCTATTTATATATTGCCGTTCTCTCTCTGTTCCGCCGATTTTCCCGTTTTTCCGTGCGGACACACGTGTCTGCACCGACACCACCCTCGGCTTCCCTTTCCCGTCACGCCGCGGGAGGGCGGGGCGAGGGGCGGGGCCTTCCGCCTCCAGCTCCGCCCCCTCCCGCTGAGGCTCCGCCCCTTCGGCCGGGCCGGGCCGGGCCGGGCCGCGGGGCCATAAAGCGGCCGCGGCGGCCGGACCCTCTCCCGGTCCCGGTTCGCTCCCGGCTCGGCTCCGCCCCGCCATGGCCGTGGCCCGCCGCACGCTGTCCGTGGGGCTGGGGCTGGCCGGGGTGGTCTGCGCGCTCCTGGGGGGCTGCCTGCTGCTCGTGGGGCCCGTCATCATCAGGCAGCAGGTCATCAAGGTCAGCGGGGCTCGGCGCGGGATGCGCGGTCGGCGGCGGTGCCGAGCGGGGTGTGATGGAGGCGGTGCGGGGCATGGTGCGGGGTCGGTGCAGCCCGTGTGCGGTGCGGGGCTCGGTGCGGGGTCGGTGCAGCCCGTGTGCGGTGTGGGGCTCGGTGCGGGGTCAGTGCAGCCGGTGTGCGGTGCGGGGCATGGTGCGGGGTCGGTGCAGCCCGTGTGCGGTGCGGGGCTCGGTGCGGGGTCGGTGCTGCCCGGTGTGCGGTGCGGGGCATGGTGCGGGGTCGGTGCAGCCCGTGTGCGGTGCGGGGCTCGGTGCGGGGTCAGTGCAGCCAGTGTGCGGTGCGGGGCTCGGCTCGGTGCGGGATGCGGTGTCGGTACAGCCCGTGCGTGGTGCGGGGCTCGGTGCGGTGTCGGTGCAGCCCGTGCGTGGTGCGGGGCTCGGTGCGGTGTGGGGCTCGGTGCGGTGTCGGTGCAGCCCGTGCGTGGTGCGGGGCTCGGTGCGGTGTCGGTGCAGCCCGTGCGTGGTGCGGGGCTCGGTGCGGTGTGGCATGCGGGGCTCGGTGCGGTGCGCTCCAGGGCTGGAGCCGGCGCTCTGCGGGCCGGGGCCGGCGCTGGGGCACGTTTGCCTTGTGCAGTGCGGTCCGGAAAGCCGAGCGCCGGAGGTGGTGGCGGTGTCGCTGCTGCAGCTCCGAGCAGCCTCAGGCTCTTACTCTGGGCACATGCGGGCTTGGGGTGTTCCACCCCTGGTGACAGTAAATTTGCCCGGAGCGAGCAGGTTAAGCACCGCTGGTTAACGAGGGCTCTTTGCATCCCTGGAATTGGCTGGGGATGCAGCGCTTGGCAGAGCATCACCCTAAGCACCGGCACTTCCTCCCTTCCCTCCTGCCTCTACCTGCAGCGCCAGTTATTCCTTTCATAAGCAGACGAGCACACTGCCAGGCTCGCACCTGCTGTGGTGAGATGCTTTCCCAACTGGGAACAGGATGATGTGCAGGAGCTCTCCAGAGAAGCCTTGTGCATGGAGCAGCCTCCAAGTTATCCTCTCTCCTAGGCTGAAAGCCTGAAGAGTTGCTTTTCTGAAGACCTGTTCTATCCACAGGAGAGGTCCTGAGGCTGAAGAGGGTTTGTCCCCCAAAATGTGGGGCTGTGGATGGAGTTGTTGGTCTGTTCAGTAGCTGCTGCACAGTTCCATGAACCAGCACTCCTGTCCCTGCTCCTGGGACACCAGTTACCCTGCTGTAACGCAGAGCTCATCCCCACATTCAGCCAAACCTTTTTCTCCCTGTCCGAGGCAGATGTGCTCCCTGCCCTGGCCTTTCTCCAAGCTTCCACCTACCCAGCTCAGCCCCTGAAAGTTTGCTTCTGATGAAAGAGGTGAACAAACACCTCATAGCCAATGGCTGGCGTTGCGTGTGGCGCAAAGTCTCTGCCGAAAATGACCTACTTAAACACATCCCTTGGAAGTGCTGCTGGCTGGGCAGAGCCAGACAGCCCTGCAGATTAAACAGGAGAAAATCTGGGTTCAGTTTCAGGACGTCAGGAGCTGGTACCTGCAGATAAAAGGCTGAACGGCCCCTGCAGAACAGAAATGGCATTTTTTGTGCAAAAACCTTTCTGCCCTCTTTTTAGCCAAACCTGATTCTTTCCGCCTAATTAGCTAAGTCCTAGTAATTTGCAATGAGAGCAGAAGACGAGGAAAAGATCAACCCTTGCTTCTCCTCCCTTTACCTCAAGCCCTTGGTCTCCACATCTTCACCATGACACAAAATTACCCTGAGCTTTTATTTTTTCCATTTCACGTTAAGCCTAATAACAGTGATGATGGGTGATGAGAAACATTCATGCCCTTATTGAAACTGCTGGGTTGGTCCTTGGAGTAGAGTGGGTGAGAGGAGCTTGAAGGGCTGGGTTGGGCAGGTAGAGGCTGGTTTGTCCATCCTGGCTTCCTGAGCTCTGTCAGGATGGTGTATCCTGATGGAAAAGCACTTAGTTACAGAGGGGTGGCTGTTTCAGGATGTCTTTGGGTGAAGTCTGCAGGGAAGGACATGGGAAGCAGGGAGCTTGGAGCCTGTCTCCTGCCCCATCGCACTGGGTTGTCCATGGGGTTGGCCCTGCAAAACCTGGGGATGTTGCTTTTCTGGAATGCCACAGACCTTGCTGGCTGAGGTGTGAGCTTGCACGCAGTGAGGCTGCACCAGCTCATCCCTCTGCTCCACTTGGGGCCTCAGGTGCTGTCCTGGGTGGCAGGAGCCGTCCTTGCTGATGTAGCAGGGTGAGGAAGAAGGGGTGCTGAGAGGATGGTGGAGAGTGAGGTCTGGCTGACACCCAGCTTAACTGCTCCTCCCAGTCTGCAGGGGAAACCTCACCTCTCACTTTTACTGAGCAGGGTGCCTCCCTCCTGGAGAGGCAGGATTTGGATGCCGTGGTGGAGCTGCTGCTCTTCTGGCCCCACCTGGAGTAACCAGTTCCTTTCAGTTCCTCAGGAACACAGATAAGCCTGGCCAGGAGGGGTTATAAGGGGTCATCCCCATCACCCTTTGCAACCCATCCAGATGACTAACACTCTATTTTTATTTCAGACACATGACCATGTTTGTTTTGACCTAAAAGTAGCTTAATTTTAAGGCTACCCCGTTGCTGTGGAGAACCTTGAGCTGCTGTGGCCAGGTGGGAGGGAGCTGGGAAAGGCAGCAGGGAGCTGGGATGTAGCTCCAGCTGACTGGATACTTATTATAAAAATAACTGCATATGCAACAAGTGGTCAAGGGAGTGCAAGACAGAACAGGCAATTAAAGGAAATGGTATGTCCTTGATCATAATCAATTCAACACTTGGGAATCCGGGTTGGAAAGCAGACTAAATGAAAATTTGCCCTAGTACTGCTTCTTTGCCATGAAATCCTTGAGGCTGGCAGAATTAGAGCAGCATGGAGGTGGTGATGGGAAGGGTTTCCTGGGTTAGATGGGTTACATTGTGGAGATGTCTTCCCAGGGGTAGGGCTGGGATGAGGGGCTTGCAGAGGCCTGCTGCTCACAGCCTTGCCATGAAGTGCCTCAAGAAAAATGAGGTGTTGTGGGGAAACCTCTGGCACCTCAACTCCCTGTGTCAGCAAATAAATGCCCAGTCAGATGGAGCTGCACCAGCATAAAGCCCACGTCTCTCCTCCTGTTGGTGGATCAACCCCACTTCCATGAGCTGGCTGCATCACCCAAGCAGGGACGAGGATTTTTACTAGCAGAAGAAAAGATTATGGTGGAACACACCCACAGTAAATGTTCAAGAAGGAACAAGCTCTTTCCCCTACTGCAGTGCCCCAGGGGCAGGGTGGGAGTGGAGGCAGATGTACCCCTGTGCCAGGTCCTGAGCTGAGGAGAGCTTAAGTTGTCTTTGAGCTCCTGCAGGCATTTCCCAGCACCCAGGACAGTGATATGATTGTGCCTTGCCTTTGACCTGCCTCATGATCAGCTGTGAGTCAATGCAGGTTGGCAGCTGAGAGGAGGCAGAGCTGTCCTGCCAGGATATGCTGTTGGGACACAGCTGGGTTCCCATCCCAGTTCTCCATCTTCTTTTTGGGGATCTAGTGGGCTCTCCCTGCTGGTACCCAAAGAGTTGTGAGGATAGCTGTGCCACTTCCCCTTGCTTGCTTTTAGCTGTGTGGAGCTGCCAAACCCATGAGCAAAGGCCTTTGGGACAGGGTTGTTTCTGCCAGACAAGTAAAGCAGAGTGGTGAATAATTCAGAGCCAAGTCTCCAGCACATCAAAAGACTCGGAAACCCTGAGGGTAGGATTAGAAGACTTAAGCCTGAATAAATAAACCAGCATATCTGTCCTGTGGCATAAAGCTGCTGCTTCTGCACACACAGGAGTTCTCCCTGTAGATCTAGCTGGGTTTCAGTCTGCCAGACACACCTGGCTCCTCTGGAGAGCTTCTGTTGTAACTGCCACCTTCACTGAGCTGAGATGTGTTCATCTGCAGCCACAGAGCCCAAAAGTTGTGCCCCTGTATTTTTTTTTTTCTCCTTACAGAACGTCAGGATCGACCCCAGCAGCATCTCCTTCCAGATGTGGAAAGACATCCCTGTTCCTTTCTACTTGTCAGTGCATTTCTTCGAAGTGCTGAACCCCAAGCAGGTCCTGCAGGGAGAGAAGCCAGTGCTGGGCCAGCGTGGACCCTACGTGTACAGGTCAGGTACCACTCATGGTCCAGCTTGGCATGAGCCTGACCACTCTGCTGCCTGCCAGGCTGCTGGCTGGCTCCTCTCCCAGGAGGACTTGGCATCAGCAGGCCTGGAGGGAGCCCAGGGGCACTGGATTTTACAGTGACCCAAATGTGCTCTGGTTGCTCTGATCTTGCTAAAGACACACATAGGACCTCTGGCCACTGAGACAGTGAGATTAGTGGGTGCTCTGCTGGGCTGTGGAGCTCAGTCCTTTGCTGGGCACTGTTGGGCAGGCAGACCTGGGCTGATATGGCCCAAGCGTGGGTGTGAGGGGTGGTGGTGGGTGACCCTGTCTTCAGAGTGCTCTTCTTTTTTCTTCACTGTGCATTTAAGAGCCCAGCTCAATGTCAAACTTCACGTGCCAGCCTAAGTCCTCATCTAAGGTGAGACCCAGAATGTGCCAAAGAAGCATGGAGCACTGCCACTGGGTCAGACCCACACTCACAGCAGGGCTGGCTCTGTTAGCCATGGCTGAGGGGGGTGGCAGGAGCCCCCAGGTGTTTCTCAGCACCTGAAAGAGGAAGCAGCGATTGATGCTGAGCTTGTGAACTTCCCCATAAGCAGTGACCTTCAAGTGCCTACAGTAACCTGGTGAGCTTGAATCAGCCTAAGCAAGCTCATGTGGGACAATTGCTGGTTAATGGCAGCTGCTGGAGCAGTGTGCAGGGGCAGCCTGCAGCACGTCTGTGCCCTCGTTTCCCCCCTGTGCCTTCTGTACGTTGCCATCACATCGCTCCCTCGGCTCGGGGAAAAGCTTCCCTGACTGTAAATAAGAATAAACAAAGGGGCAAAGCTTATTAGTGTCCTTGTGTTCCTGCTGAGCAAGATTAGTGCCCTTCCCTAATGTGGGCTGTAAAACAGAGGCTCCACAGTGAAGGACTTTGTTTTTGCTGGTGAGCTGAGCTTCAGCTCCTCCAGGAGCGGCAACAGGCTTGTGATGGTGGGGACAGCCTCACGCTGCTGCAGGGCACTGCAGCCTCCGGGAGCCTGGGGCTGCCCTTGTGGCGTGGGCTGAAGTCCAGCAGCACTGGGCAGTGTGCAGGGCGTGGGTGCCCTGAAGCCCTGAGGAGCAGGAGGTGTGGAGGGTCAGGCTGCCCTGAACCCAGGAGCCATCGGGGGGCAGATCAGTGAGGGCTCGCTGGTGGAACATGTGGCCCCTTGGCTGGTCCTCTCCTGTTTGCAGGCTCTTTGGGTGTGTGGCTTGCTGTGGCTCTGCATGTCTGGGCACTTCTTTGATGTGGCTGGGCTTTCCATTGGCTATAGGTGAAACACAGAAGACTTATGCTTCTGTTTTAAATCTCTTGGGTATTGAGTTGGGAAGAAACTCTGTGTGTCTGCAAGAACCCAACCTGTCAGGGATGCCTGGCTCCTGGGCCGCCCTCTCCTCCTGCCAGCCCCTAACCCTGGTGGAGTGAGAGGTTTCTATCTGTTCCCACACTGCCTCCCCACCTGCCCTGTGGCTCCTCGCTGGGGTTTGGTCTCCCCCAGCAGCAAGCCCAGGCCTGTGCAGCCCATTCTTGCTCCATAGGCTGCAGGGGCTCTGCCTAGGGATGGTTCCCATGCTCTCCCATCTCTTTGCAGGGAGTACAGGACTAAAACAAACATCACATTCCATGACAATGATACTGTTTCCTACCTGGAGTACAGGAACCTTTTCTTCCAGCCACACTTGTCCAATGGCACGGAAGATGAGTACATCGTGGTGCCAAACATTTTGATGATGGTAAGTTGCTTGTTGCCTGGATGGGTTCCACCCTCTGAGCTCGGGGGGAGGGTGGTGATATCCAGCATTGGATTACTGCATCACTTTCTTGTAGGGCTTAAGGCTAATCAAGCAATGAGGTGGTTAAGCTTATATAATGCAATTTTCTGCCCTTTTGGTGTTAATTGTTCTGTTATGCTGCTCCTGTTCCAAAACCAGAGTGTGCAGAGCAGCTGGTCTTGAGTCTGCAACCTCCTCTGAGCATCCTGTGGGGAAATCAAGCCTGTGAGCCCTCAATTGCTTTCTTCCCTAACTGGGAATAAATGAAGAACCTCTGTCTGTCCAGAGGATTCCTCTGGGGCTACAGATGGGAGCAGCAGAATGGTTTTGGCTAGCACCAAAAATGCTTCATCATTGGTAAAGACGAGGCTCTCACTCCAGAGGTTTGTTTTCTTTCTCAGGGAGCAGCTGTGATGATGGAAAAACTGCCAAACTTCCTGAAGTTTTTACTGAGTGGAGCCCTGGCTGGCCTGAAGCAGGAGGCGTTCATGAACCGGACGGTGGGGGAGATCATGTGGGGCTACGAAGATCCCCTCATAGATGCCATCAATATGATTGTCCCTGGCCTGATCCCTTTCAAGGGGAAGTTTGGATTATTCATAGATGTAAGTAAGGTGTTGGTGGGGAAATGCTGCAATCACAGCAATACTGATCTTGGGGGTGGCTCAGACACTCAGCCAAGCAGAAGCTGAGTGGCTGATGGGGTGTGGGGCACCCCTGGAGCTGATGGGGCTCCCAGAGGCAGTGGGGGGTTGCACCTTGCTGTGTGCAGCAGATTGAACTGTCACTCCTTCTCTCTGCAGTTTAACAACTCCAACTCAGGGCTGTTCACAGTGAACACAGGCATGAAGAACATCAGTCAAGTCCACATGGTGGAGTCATGGAATGGGCTAAAGAAGGTGAGTGTCTGGCAGCAAACCTTTGGTGGGCAATGCCTGGTTGACAGCAGGGTAAGCTGAAAGCTCTGGGTGCTGGTGTGTGTGGGTCAGGTTTGAAGACAAGTTTCTGCAGGACTTCAAGTGCTGCAACTCCTGCTGTAGCAAGCTGCCAGGAGGCAGCCATGTGGCAAGGGGCTCTTCAGGAAGCATGAAATTCCTCTCCTCGTGGGTTTCACTTGCACTCCCTTGCAGTGCAGCTGGAGCTGGTTGCCTCCAAAGGTTGAAGCTCAGGCTCCTGTGGCCCGTGTTGAAGTTGTTAAATACTCTGGTTAGAGGATGCTTCACCCTTCCCTTGCAGAATTCTGCTCCTGACTAAAATCAGAATGTAGAGCTCAACCTCTGGGGGCAGGTAGATCTTGTGTGTTGATTGGGTGGATGTCTGGCTCACAGAATCACAGAGGATGGAAAACAATGTGCTTTAAGGCTGGCAAGATCTTTGATGCTGCTATGGAAGCAGTTTTGGGGTGGTGGACGTTCCATGCAGGGGTGCAAGCTGACTGCAGCAGGCTCGTCCTTCTGAGTTCTTCTCTCTGCACCTGTCCCACAGGTGAGCTACTGGCGGAGCAGCCAGTGCAACATGATCAACGGGACAGCAGGGGAGATGTGGCCACCCTTCATGTCCCCCACCTCCCTGGAGTTCTACAGCCCTGACGCCTGCAGGTGAGGCCCCAGCTGCCAGCCTGTCCCCGTGCAGGTGGCAGGACACCCATCCTGCACACACACGGCTCCCCTGCAGTGAGGCAGAGGGCTCAGGATTTGTTCCTGTAGTTAAAGTTCAGCTGCAGTTCGGGTTTGCTTTATCTGAGCTCTGCAAACAGCGTGGCTGTCTCATTATCAGCATCTTGGGGTGTCCATAAATACCTTCCAGGTCACTGGAGAGGTCCATCTTGCCCACGTTTAATCAGTACAGAATAACCAGATGTGGTTATCTAATGTAGATAAGATGTGGGCAGTTAGAAGGAGAAGTAAGGGTTGTCAGAGGGAAATGTAACTGTAGAACTGCAGAACTCTTTCAGCTGACTAAACCCTTGGAGAAATTATGTCAGGGGGGAGGCTCGTGGCACCATTTCCTGACTCTTCCTTTTCTTTTCTTTTTTTTTTTCTTTTTTTTTTTTAATTTTTTTTCTTTTTCTTTTTTTCTTCCCTTCTGCTTGTATGAGACACCCTGGTGTTAACTGATCACACAGGGGTTAAAGTACCCCACAGAACGGGCCTGTGTGCCTGTGCCTGAGGCTGCAAGGAGGGGAGGCAGGCACAAAACCTCTGTCCCTAGCTTGGGGGAAGATAATTCCAGCTTTGTAGATAGTGCTGCAAAACAAGCAAGTGCTCATGTTGAATAGAGAACAATGACCTCTTCAGTGAACAAACAGACAGCTGAGCCAAGCAATAGCACAGGGATTCCTCTACACAAAGGGCATCAGCAAACACCAAAATGACCCCGAGCCAGGAATTCACAGGGAAGTTTACCTGTAACCAAAGTTTAAACACATACCTGTTCCTGTACAACTACAGAAACCTCTGGAACAGAGCACGCTTCCAGTGAAGAGGAGGAAACCAAGCTTGGTTTGTTGTTGGCACAGGAGGTTCCTGGCACACAGTTCTGTGGGGAAGTGGCTCAGCTTCTCAGGCAGGGCTGTGTCTTCTCCCCAAACCTCTGCCTCAGCCTCTGTTTGCACAGAGTCACAAACATCAGCTGGCAGGCTGAGAGCACAGCTGCCTTTCTGCAGGGCAGGCAGGGCCCAGCTCCTGTGCTCTGTGCACACAAAGTGCAGCTGATGCTGAGAGGCAACTGCTGAGGTTTTATCCTGCTGATGTGCTACAGCAACCTCTGCCTCCTTGCTGGAGGGTGAGCAGAGCCAAGAGGCAGGTGTGTAACTGCTGATCATGCCCTGAATCCCCCATCCTTGGTCCCAGCACCAGAAGGCCTCTGTAGGAATGAGCATCCCCTTGGCCTGCCCAGGCTGTCCTGGCAGCCCACTGTGACCCACTTACCCAGTCTGTGATTCTCTGATCCCTGCAAGCCTCACTCGAGTGTCAAGGGAGCAAATTTTCGTCCTGGGAACTTGCATCAAACCTGGCCAGCAATATTGCAGCACAATACATCAATAGCCTCTAGTAGCAAGGGAAAAAAAAAAAATCTTGCTGTGTCACTTAGGGAAATTTTCCACTCCCCTGGCAGTCTGCTGCTGGAGTTGGCCTGTGAAAGAGAAAGAGATTTATCCAGTGTCCGTGCCCTGTAACGGAGCACCTCGGAGCCAGGGCTTGCACAAAGTGGGTATTATCTCTTGGAGAGCAGCCCTGGGGATTACTACATGCCTTTAAACAAACCTCACCTGGATATGGCAAACAGACTTACAAGCCTGTGGTTTCTCTCCCTAACTAGTCCTGACCAAACCCTTTAGATGTGCTTAAAACATGGAAAGCAGAAGGCTTAAATACTCATTCCCCAAAGCGCTGCTCGGAGGGTTTTATCTTGATCTCAAAGTCTAAGTTACATTGCAACTGCATCTTATCCAGCCAAGATAAGAACCCACTTCTGGGCTGGGAAACCTGTTGGCTAACCCTGCTCCTTCTCCACTGAAACCCTTGCAGATCCATGACACTGGTGTA
Organism: Phylloscopus whistleri; assembly: GCA_017589585.1. Lineage (NCBI taxonomy): Eukaryota > Metazoa > Chordata > Aves > Passeriformes > Phylloscopidae > Phylloscopus > Phylloscopus whistleri. The sequence goes on along the minus strand of JADMLD010001062.1, from coordinate 1,951,352 downwards.
CGAGCAGTCTGGGAAGTTCAAGGGTGTGCCCACCTATCGCTTCGTGGCGCCGAAAACCCTCTTTGCCAACGGCACAGACTATCCACCCAACGAGGGCTTCTGCCCCTGCATGCAGTCTGGCATCCAGAACGTCAGCAGCTGTAGGCTCAGTGAGTCCTTTTCCCCCCCTGGCTCTCCTCTGATGGACCAATATTAAATTTGAGATGCAATGCAAGCTCGGCTGTCCGGAAGAACAGCTCTAGTGCCTGCTGGGGTGCTGGAAAGTACTGATGGGCTCTGTTTGCACTCCCACAGGTCTCTCAGCAATGAGGGAAAGAGGGAGAACCCTTGTGCCTGAAGTTCCTTCAGTGCCCAGCCCCATGAGAGCCTGGCATTTGTGGGATGCCCAGGGATACAGTGTGGGAGCATTGCAACCCCTGGGCTGGCAGGGGGGAGCAAGGAAGAGGCACCAGGGGGGCAACTGCCATATTAAATGTTAACTTTGGACACTGAGTGTGTGTCCTGCAAGAATGACAGTCCAGCCTGGGTGTCCTGACTCATGTCCTGGAGCAAGAGTTACACCCATGGTGGTGGGAGAGAGTGGGTGCTCCTTAACCCTCCCAGATCAAAGGAACAAACCTGCAGGGAAGGCAGGAGATTGCTGGCTGGGAGGAGAAAATATAAAAACTTGTTCAGAACAAGTACTGCAAGGCCTTAAAAACCTCAAGAAAAAAAAATCTCTTAGGTGGGTGTGGAGGAGCTTAAGATGTCTTTCATCTCCTCCAGATGCGCCGATGTTCATTTCCCACCCTCACTTCTACAACGCCGACCCGTCCCTGGTGAGCGCAGTGGAGGGCCTGCACCCCAGCAAGGACCAGCACGGGCTTTTCCTGGATGTGCACCCTGTGAGTGAGCCCTCCTGGGTCCTCCCCTCAGCCCAGGGAGCAGCCCAGGCTGGGGGGGAGCTCTGCCATCAGCTGCGTGCTGGCAGCGCTCTGCTCTCGTGGCACTGCTTCCAGCAGGTTCCAGAGTGCAAAGACTGGCGAGGACGTGTGCAGATAAAAATGTCAGAGCCATAAACTAATTGAATAATTAGCCTGGCTGCTGGAGAATTGCAGAACTAATTATAAACATAATTGTTTCGATAAGCACGGTGAAGTTCTTTCCCACTGACTCAGGCCTATAACACCAGGAGGTGTATCTGGCAGCAGCCCAGCTGTGCCCCAGATCTGCTAATGCACACTGCCATGAGAACTGGCTGGCAAACTCTGAAGGCCACGCTGTGGCTCAAGCTGGCACCTCCATTTCTGGGCTGGCTTCTTCCACTCTCTCAACCTGCCCATCTGGAACTGACTGCTTTTGCACTGGGCTGCTGCTGTGTTACACCCCTCACCTTCCTACAGCGTGAGGGGGATGTCACCACTCCAGAGGGGGTGATTTGGGGTGTCCTGAGGTACCATTGTCCCAGCTGCTGATGGGAAAGGGACTTTGGGATTTTCCTCCCACAGCCCGCCGTGTGCGTGGTCGGTTTTTCCAAATGTTCAGTGATGTTTGCTCAAGCCAAAAAACCTATTTCCCTCCTGAGGTAAGGTAAACTGTGTGTCTTATCTAGACATTGGGTTCTGACTGCTTTTCTTATCTCAGTTATGAAAATCTAATTAAGTTTATTACAGTATCAAACAGCTAGTGATAACAGTATAGTTAACTATATTCTTATCTAGCTGCAGGCTGCTGACTGCAAACAGGGACAGTCCAACAAAAATTCTCTGCTTGTAAAAATCTGCTGCAAAACTGCAGAGTCATGAGAAACCAGTATCTTAATGGGTGTCAGCAAGAGCAGCTTTGAAGTGTGATGTTTTCATGGTCGTTGAATGTTGCTGGATGGGGTTGGTTGGTCCCTAGAGCCACTGGGAAGTTACTGATGAACTGGGTGTTCTCTCCTCTATAGATGACAGGCATCCCCATGAACTGCTCCATCAAGCTCCAGCTGAACCTGTACATAAAGGAAGTGTCTGGTATAAAGTAAGTGCTCACCTCTGGAAATGTCACCTGCCTTCCCCAAGCAGAGTTCTGCTGGTGCTGAGCTTGTGCAGAGTTCACTCTCCCCAGAGGTGCAGCAGCTTTACCACTTTATGACCAGTTGTCCTACTGCTGGAGCTGAAGCATCAGCCATTCCAGTGAGCACAAGTTCCATCCTTCAGCAGTGCAGGGAGTGGCTGCCTGGTTGCTCAGCTCCCTGGGCAGTGTCCCTGGCCCTGAGCAGAGAGCTGAGGGGTGCACTGTTCCTCCTGCTGAGGCAGGAGCTCTTCACCCACACTGTGCTGCCTCTCAGGAGTCACCTGCAGCATGGAGAGGCAAAACCCACTCTGCCTGTGGGGCAGAGAGTGGAGCCTGTGTCCAGAGGACACTTGCAGCTCTGTGAAAGCAAACAGGAGGTCTCTGTAACCAATCCCTGTGGTGCCACAGTGCAATACTAGCAGGGGTGGAAGTGTGCTCTTGCTGCTTGGGCTGAGGGGCAAACACCTGCAGACAGCCCCCACGGTGCCATCCAGGTGAGACATGACTGGAGCATTCTGGTTTGCTGAGTTTCACCTCCCTGGAGCCCAGGTTTGGGGTGGCACTTGCTGCTGCCCTCAGGCAGTTAAGCCCCCAAGGAAGCACAAGCTCTGCTCTGGCATGAAAAGCACCTGGTCCCCCAAGGTGGGAGCAGCAGGGATTGCCACCCCCTTATGCTGGTTTCCACTGCCAGTCTGTCAGACACGTCCCCTCAGGAAGGATTATGGTGCCAATTATGACCTGACCAACCTAAGCATGTGTTTCTTTTTTTTTTTTAATTTTCTTCCCCCCAGACAAACAGGGAATATTAAGCCAGTGGTCCTGCCGCTGCTGTGGTTTGCAGAGGTGAGCTGCCTTCCTCTGAGATTCTGCAGAGCCTCTCCTGCTTCCCCATCACCCAGTGCTGGGGAAACTCCACTTTGGATAAAGCTTTAAGCCAGCCAGACTAATTAAGCACCAACAGAAGGCTTTTCAATACTTGGCTATGCCATTAATCCCTCTGAGCTGAACAAACCCTGCACTATACTGGGTAAATCTCTGGCTCTGCCCTAGATGTGGGGTTAAATAGGGCCCTGGACAGAGCTGCCAGCATCCCTGTCCTCATGTGGGCCAGGGAGTGAGTGCAGCCTCCAGCTGTGGATGCACATCCAGCTGACTCCCAGTATTGAGTAAAAGCTTTTAGCCTGGCTGAATCTTGCATAAATTCCCTAATTTATGCTGGGAGGAGGTGGTGGGAGAGGAATCACTCAGCTGGCCTGTCTCAGGCCTGGAGGGGAGGGAAGTGGCACTGACAGCTGTGCCTTCTTTGAGCAGAGTGGATCCATCGAGGGCTCAGTCCTGCAGCAGTTTTACACCAACCTGGTGCTGCTCCCGTCGGTGCTGGACTACGTGCAGTACATCTTCCTTGGGCTGAGTGTCCCCCTCATTATCTCAGCAGCTGTGCTCATGGCAATGAGTCAGGTAAGAGCCTGCAGACACCTGGTGGGAGGTGCTGTCAGTCAAATCAGACTCAATCAGACGATGCAGTTTGGGCTGACAATCTAACACGTCCGAGGAAACATTGGCTGATGCCACCAGCAACCTCCTGATGGTGCCAGGTGCCAGCAGATAGCAGCAGGACTTCCTTAGCCATCTAGGAATTGGGCTGCAAAGAGATAAAGAAAAAGCATTTCTGGCTTTTTTTGGTGCACAGCAGTGATGGAAGTGGCTTCCTGGAGGAGGAGGTATTCCTCAGCTCACCCAGCTAATGAGGAAACAATCCTGGGTTTCAGCCCAGCCTCCGTAGAAGGCAGCAGCAGGCCTGTGCCATTGCACAGATCAGCATCTCTGCAGGCCCCCAGCCCTTTTCCAGTCAGAACAGAGCCTTCTCCAGAGGATGGAGCTATCTGAACACAGCCTGTTCAGTGGAATGCAGTTGCTGTGCTCTTGCAGAGGGGGCACAGCTGCTGTGGCTGCTTCTCAGCCCAGCTGAGATTCTGTATTTCCTTGAAATGCACTTGATTTCTGTGCAAACTGCTCCAAAGAGCTCTGGAAGTGAAACCCTCAGAGCTTTTGTGGGTCTGGGCTTACCTTGGAAGCTGCTGGGAGCTGGGCTGTGGGGCAGCCACTGGGGTGAGGCTGAGCTGAGCTGTCAGGACTGAATATAAAACAGCCAAAACACTCAGTGCAGATCTGTGGCTCTGGCTCCACAGGGATCTGGTAACACTGAGCTCTCTACAAGCTTCAGTTCTGGGAGTGGAGATCTCACTTCCTACCCTCACCCTGTATCAAAGGGAGCTGACTTAGCTTTGCACTGCAGTCAGGTGGCTTAGGCTGGCTCCAAAGCTGCAGAGGTGAAGGGGCTGCTGGTGGGGATAAAAGGCAGTGTTGGGGATGAGAGCAGGCTGAGGGGAAGCCTGTGTGAGGGGCTGCCTTTGCTCAGCTGGTTCCTGCCCCTCCTGACAGAGCTATGCAAACCCACCTCAAACAGCGCCAGGGCTCTCACAGCACCACGTAATTGGATTTTAATCAAGTGTACAATTACTTAAGTGACTTAAACACATGATCCCAAATCCCCTTGTTCCTCCACACACTTCCCTGCGGGGTGGGATGATGCTAGGGCCCAGCATGGAGCCCAGAGCTCACCACCAAACCCTTTCTGTGCTCCCAGGATGGTCCTGGCCTGAGCTGCTCCCTTCAGCACACGTGAGCAGTTGCTGGCAGACAGACAGACAGGCTGCACTCTGCTACATGAGCCCAGGGGCTCTGCAGAAGGGCTGGGCAGCTATTTCTAACACCTTATGCAGCCCTGAGCTGGCATTTCCTCACCCTGCTTTGTGCAAGTCTTAATTCCTGGTATCAAAGAGATTTAATCACGCTAGAAAGGGTCAGAGAAAAAAAAAAAATCTGGATTTTAAACTCATTCAAGCCAACTGCATATCTGCTTGTAAAATATCCCAAGCCCAGGCTAAAGCCAGCTGTATCTCTGTGCTCAGCCAAAAGAGTCATGAAGTGTTAGAACTAAAAATCAGCGGCAGGAAGTGCCTGACTACCTGGAAAGTGATTTAAGAGCCTCAATGACCTTAAAAATCTCTAAGAAAGCTGTACAACAACACAATGAACCATCTCCACCTAAGGAGCAGATAAGAGGTTGTAAACTGGAAGACAGCGATTTGCAGCCAAGGTGTGTTCCTCATTTGATTGAAGTGTTGCTGATCTAGCCCTGATTGCTTAATCGTGCACAGTTCTGCCTCCCGAAGTCACAGGCCATGTCAGAGGGGACACAGAGCGGGGACATTGGCCACACCTTCACGTGTCTGCCAGCGTGAAGGTCTCCCTGCACCCAGCTCCTCCCTCAGGTGTTCCTCTGGCTTCTGGAGGGAGCAGTGTGCTCTGAAGCCAGTGCAGATGAGGTACTGTGAAAAAAACACTTAAATCTTAGTCTAGTTGACAGTGGAGCCAGTTTGAAATGCATCTGTTGGACTCAAAACAATGCATCATCTGTACAGGTGTCAAAACAACCCCCAGACATTGTAGCTCCCTGCTGTTGTGGCCTGAAGCCCGAGTGGTGACACTTCCAAAAAAGCAAAACAGACCATTTTAAAACTGGCTTGACACTGAACAAAATCTTGCCTAGGACTTAGTTGAATCTAAATTTCGAAATCCTCATTTAGAACTAGATTCTAGTCAAACGGTGATTTCTTTCCTCCGAATCTCCTCCGAAAATTGGAGCCCTGATGAAATTCTTGTCCGAGTGCACCGTAAACTAGACTGATTGTCTTCTAGGAAAAATGCTCTTTATTTTGGAGTAGCAATAAAAAGAGCTCAGACAGTAATAAGGCAAACCAGGCCACCTCTGCCAAAAAGCTGCCTCCGGTTACGGGGACGGTGTTGCGGGAAGCCAGACTGTAGGTGGGTACCCGGCCAAGGTAACACGCTTTCCTCTCCTCCTGAGCTGATTGAACTTCCCTGCAAACCAATCAAATGGAACCTCTGCTGTCCACATCTCCCAGGCATGCCCTCCTGGCAAGCTCTGACGGAGTGGTGTTGTCTCGTGGCTTTATTTGGGGCAATTTAGATGTCTAATGCTGGCACCTAACCAGGTTGCAAGCACGTGCTCTTATTGTTCCTCCTGGTGTAGCAGCACTAATAATGTCAGCAGGGACTGGGGGGGAAAGGTAGGATTGGTGTGAGGAAATACTTTCTGTGCCTCTTTTTCTCCCTGTCTCTGAGTGCTGGAGTTCCAGAGGTGAGTTGTTTTTTGAAGGGGTGTGGGGTAACAGAGGTCAGTGCACTGGTGGGTGTCACCCCTCCCCAGCCTGCAGGGAGCCTCAGCAGAGAGAGGCTTTCAGGGGGGAATTTCTGATGTATAAAAATATCTGGGTTTGTATTACAGGAACACAAAATCACTGAGTCGTTGAGGTTGAAGGGTCCTCTGGAGCTCATCTACCCCAATCCCTCTGCTCAAGCAGAGTCACCTAGCTCAGCACCATCTCCAGATGTCTCTTAATGTCTTCAGGAATGGAGATCCCCCAGGGCAACCTGTTCCCGTTTTTACACTTTTCACAGAAAAAAAAAAAAAAAAAAAAAAAGAAAGGAAAAAAAAAGTATTTAAAAATGTCCAGATGGAATCCCCCTGTGTTTAAAATGCCCCATTGCTCTTGTCCTGTCCCTGGACACCACCAAGAAGAGCCTGGCTCTGTACTTACACCCTCCCTTCAGAACCTTGTTTTCAGTGGTAAGATCACCCCTGAGCCTTCTCTTCTCCAGGCTGAGCAGTCCCAGTTCTCTCAGCCTCTGCTCACAGCAGAGACAATCCAGTCCCAAAATCACTACAGTGGCCCTTTGCTGGGCTCTTCCCAGTAGCTGCATCTCTCTTGTCCTGAGGAGCACAGTATGGCCTCACCAGGGATCAGCAGAGGGGAAGGATCACTCCAGGACCTGCTGCCAACACTCCCAGTGCAGCCCAGGAAGCAGCTGGCTGCCTTTGCTACCCTGCCACACTGCTGGCTCACCTGCAGCTCCACGTCCCCAGGACCCTCAGCTCCTTTTCTGCCCAGCTGCTGCAGGGCTGGGTGACCTTTAGTGTGCACTGGTGTGTGGGGTTGTTCATCCCCAGTGAAAGATCTTGTACATCCTCTTGTTGAACCTCCTGAGGGTCCTTCCAGCCCGTTTCTCAGCCTGCTGAGGTCCCTCTGGTGTACCAGCCACTGCCCCAGTTTTTACAGATTGTTAATAAAGATGTTAAACAGGCCTGGACCCAGTATTGACCCCTGGTGTACACTGATGGTGGCTGGCCTCCAACTCAACTCTCTGGGCCTGCTGTTCAGCCAGGTTTCAGTCCACCTCACTGCCTGCTCATCCAAGCCCTGCTCCATCAGCTTCCCTACAAGGCTTTTATGGTATCAAAAGCCTGGAGTCCAGCTAGACAATACCCACTGTTCTCCCCTGCTCTACCACACCAGTCACTTCATCACAGGTGATCAAGCACAGTTTCCCCTTGATGGAGTCCACTACACTTGCTGATTTGATTGTCCTTCATGTGCCTGAAGTGGTTCCTAGAGTGGCTCCATGACTTCCTCAAGGATGGAGGGAGACTGACTGCTCTGTAGCTCCTGAGGTCTTCTTTCTTGATCTTTTTCAAGACAGAGGTGACGTTTGCTTTCCTTCAGTCTTTGAGCCAGGACTGCTCAAAGACCACAGGGAATGGCCTTGCTGTGGCATGAGCCCACTCATCCCATCTTGGTCCATGGATCTGTGCATGTCTAGGTTCCTTAAGTATTCTCTGACCTCATTCTCTTCCACCAAGGGTGCATCTTCCTTGCTCTGGACTTTCCCCTGGTGTCTGGGGTCCCCTGCCTCATCCAGCCCCAGGCCCTCATGGTTCCCTCCTCTTCCTTTTGTCACCTGGGTACTTAGAGAAGCCTTCTTGTCTCTGGCATCCTTGGCTGGATTCAGTTCCACTTGGGTTTTGGTTTTCCTATCTTCATCCCTGCATGCTGGGAGAGTTTCCCTATGTTCCTGCCAGGTTACCTGTCCCTGCTCCCACCTTCCATATGTTTCCTTTCTGCATTTGTGTTTGGAGCTCCTGGTTCATCCATGTTGCCCTGCTGGCATTTTTTTCCTGGCTTGGGATGCTTGTTAGGGTGGACTGTTCTTGAACTTGGAGGAGGTGTCCCTTGAATGGTTACCATCTTCTTTGCCCTGACTGTGTTCCCTCACCTGAGGTCTGTAGGCACTTTTAGAATCACAGACACATTAAAGCTGAAAATTCTCCAAGATCTTCAGGCCCAAACTTCACCCAAAGGTCACCACGGCCAAGGAGCCTCCAGGTGCTCTTGGTGGTATCACTGGTGCCCACACTGGAGCAGCAATGGGCAATAGCCAAAGGGCTAGACAAGCCTCACAGTCCCTCCACAACACCCCAATCCACGTCCCCAGCGAGCAGAAGGCTCTGGGTGAGGGGGCAGGCTGGTGTCTGTGTCCCCAGCAGCAGGAAGTGACCCACTGCTGTCTCCTGCCGCTTCCTCCTGAGGTTCCTGCATTAATTAGGGTCAGGGCCCACGTGGTCTGCTCGAAGGCTCCTGCTCAGCTGGCTCCTGCTCAGCTTTGAGGGTGGTGAACCTGTTCTGTAGGTGTGTTTAGGTGAGGAGGAGCCGTGTCCGTGCCAGAAGGCCCCAGCTCCCACCTTCCCCAGAGGCTGCACCTCTCTCCTAGGAATGGGTGCTGCCTGTGTGTGCTGCAGCTGCTGCCTGGGGCTCTGCAGGCTCTTCTGTCCCTCAGCAGAATGTCCCTGTCCCTTCCATCTCGGGTGCTGTGCTGCACACTGGGTGTCCCACAGCTGCTCCACACAGCTCCTCAGGCTGGGTGGTGCTCCAGGTGCTGGTGGGCAGGAATGGAAATAACCTCCCCTTGGCAGGGCAGGAGGTGCAGAAAGAAGGGACAAAAATCTTCCATTTAGGGAAAGGGTCCTTGATGCTTTTTATCTTCTTTTTGGGATTAAATGCTCCAGACGGTGTTTGGTGTTCAGACTCAGATGTTTATTAATTCTTATCCACGTTACAGCTTCACAAACCATGAGTGCTGCAGCACTTCCAGCTAGCAAAGTAAAAAATGGCTCCTATCTCTTTCTCTGCAAGGCCTTTTAAGAATAAACCGTCCAATTATGAAATGACACCTGAATTATTTTTACTTTTAACCCAATACCCAACCACCCATGACCCGCAATGCAGATTTTTCTACCCAATTACAAACACCACCCAGAGCCAGGGAGAAGAAGGTGAAAAAGGACTCAGCCTCAGCCCTGAAACCTCCATATCTATATAATATATACTTAAGGGTTTAGAATTATTATAATTCTGCAATTATCATTAATTATAGAATTATATATATTTAAGGGTTTAGAATATACTATATTCTAAACTCTTAAGTATATATTATTCTAAATATGCTATCACACACTTCTATTCAAACCACACCCCCACAATCCCAGGGCTGTCACTCAATTTTGGGAGCTGTTCCACGGCCCCAGGTCGTGAATGCAGGGTTTGCCTGGGGGTCAGTGCCTGCAGCACAGAAAGCCTGAAACTCTCAGCAAGTCTCAAATTCTAGAACAGGTCCTTGGCCAGTGAAAGAGGCCGGGGGTGGGCATGCCCTGGGTGGGGACGGGGTGGCACCGCGGGTGTGGCCAGGCTGTGACCTCTGTCCCTCCCCTGCAGAGAAGCGCCGGCGAGAAGAGCCCCGGGGCCGGCGCCAGGCAGAGCAAACCTCCCCGCTCCTCCGAGACCACGCCGCTGCTGCAGGACACCGACAGCCCCAGCCAGGAGCCTGCCCAGGCCTGAGCCACCCGCCCTGGCACGCTGCCCACGGGGACAGGCTGCCCACGGGGACAGGCTGCCCCCAGGGACACGGCCACGCTGCGGTGACACCTGCCTCGGATCCCCAGAGCTCTCTGGAAGGTGAAGCCCTGGACAGCTCGGTGTTGACCCTGCCCAGCACGGGATATTCCTGCTCATCCAGAGACCTCCACGCAGTGTTCAAGAACCCTTGTCCCCCCCAAGGGCCAGCCTGAGCCACGGCCCTTCTCTCCGGTGGAATGAAGATTGTTGCTGACTGATCTGAGAAGTTATTTGCAATTTAAAACTGCCTCTTGCTAGGGATGAAAGGCACTTTAATGGGAGCCTTTAAAATAAATGAGGTTTGTGTAGGTAGCGCTGATGGGATTTAGTGATCTTTTTAAAAGCCACTGTTCATCTCACCAAATGGGGCACGGCTGTCCTGGAGCCACTCACGGTTTTATTGCCACTTGATGTCACTGGACTGCACTGCAAATCATTCCTGGGTGCTGTCACTTCAGTGCTGGCTCTTCCCACAGCACCTGGAGCCTGCCTGGGGTTGCTCCAGCCTCTGCATGTGTTGGAGAGCAGTGGTGACTTTGAAAGCCCCAGCTCTGTGCCACGACCTTGTGCTCCACAGCGATTCCAGCTCACAGCCCTGTTACTTCATCTCTCCTGGCTGTCGGTGGCTGGGTGAGATGAGCCTTGGCAGGGGCTGGCTGGTACATCTGAGCTGTCCCTCGGCTCCTGGCAGCCGTCCCTGCTGCCTGCTCAGCCACCCAGGATCAGCTCTGGAGTGGCCTTTGGCACTGGGAGGCCGTCAGTGGCTCTGGTCACACTGCCTGACCACGGGGAGGGGGAAGCTTGACCCTGTCCTGGCGTGTTAATGAAGATGTTTGTGCTTTTGAGGAGGAGGGATACGTGCAATCCTGAAAGTAACAATGGCCTTAAGTAGGGTTTGATTAAAGCATTGCAGATTTCTGAAATGGTGTCTTGGGTGACCTGGGGCTGGGTGTTACCTGGGGATGGGTGGTCTTGGCTCACACTTTTGTGGGAAGGAATCCCAAAAGCCAGGAATGTTTTTAGAAAATTACTAGTCTGTAGTTATGTACTACACCTGCCTTGGCCACTTCCAGCCAGGAGCTTGGGAAAACCAAAGGGGCCAGTGCTGGAGCATCTGGCAGGGATGAGACAGAGGTGGGGAATCTCTGCTCTGGCTTGGAGCTGAGGACTTGTTGCACTGTTTGGGACTCTTGAGGTCTGGAAACCTTTGTCCAGGACAGCCCTGTGACTTTCTAGGAGGGTAAGCAATACTTTTCTTTTACACCTCCATTCCTCTGACTGGGCAGGAAGGGCACAGGTCCTAAACCCAACCCTTCCTGGGCCAGTGCACTCCTTGCTGGCCGTGTCCCAGCCCTGCAGTGGGCCTAGGCTGCCTGACCATGGAAACAGCCGTGGTAGAGCCCGGGTCACAACAGGGAAAGGTGGCACTTAGCTCCGTGGGCTGAACAACCCATAGTGCCTGAAGTTGTCTTGCAGGTACACAGCACTGGCCAAGTCCCTTCTTGTGGCCACTCCTGCTGGGTTATCTCCGTGGCACAAATCCCCGCCGAGAGTGACTGTGAAACTGCAGCTGTGAACTGGCCCTGGCCTTGAATCCGGATGTATCCCTCGGCAGACAGCAGCTCTCAGCCCCCGGGGCGGTGCAGCCGGGCTGGGGCAGAGGCTCGGGCACGCCGGAGGGTACAGCAGCGATAGCCGCGCCTGGGCTCCCTGCGAGAGGCTTTAAGGACACTACGGTGCTAATTGCAGTCGGACGAGCGAACACGAATAAAGCACGGCAATGCCGCTCTGAGCACAAGCCCTGGCCGGGGCGGGTTTTGTGTTTTTGCGGGAGAACGCGCGGCGGGAGCTCGCTGCGCTCAGCGGCCCTGCAGCGCTGCCCGGCCGCCACCCGAGGGCGCTGTGGGGCCGCGGACTCTGCGGGATGAGAGGGACGGGGGGACAGGGGGACACAGGGACAGGGACAGGGACAGGGAGGGGACAGGGGGACAGGGGGACATGGGGACAGGGGACAGAGGGACAGGGGGACACAGGGACACGGGGACAGAGGGACAGGGGGACAGAGGGACACAGGGACACGGGGACAGAGGGACAGGGGACAGGGGGACAGGGGACAGGGGGACAGGGGGACAGGGGGACAGGGGGACACAGGGACACGGGGACAGAGGGACAGGGGGACAGGGGGACAGAGGGACAGGGGGACAGGGGGACAGGGGGACAGGGGGACAGGGGACAGGGGGACAGGGGGACAGGGGGACAGGGGGACAGGGGGACAGAGGGACACAGGGACACGGGGACAGAGGGGCACGGGGGACAGAGGGACAGGGGGACAGGGGGACAGAGGGACAGGGGACAGGGGGACAGGGGGACAGGGGGACAGGGGGACACAGGGACACAGGGACACGGGGACAGAGGGGCACGGGGAGAGAGGGACAGAGGGACAAGGGATCTGATCCTGGGGGACAGAGGGACAGGGGGACAGAGGGACACGGGGACCCAGAGTCTGATCTTGGGGGACAGAGGGACATGGGGACAGAGGGACACGGGGAACCAGGGTCTGATCCTGGGGGACAGGGGGACACGGGGAAAGAGGGACAGGGGGACAGAGGGACAGGGAGAACCAGGATCTGATTCTGGGGGACAGAGGGAGATGGAGACAGAGGGATGGGGGACAGAGGAACAGAGGGACCCAGGGTCTGATCCTGGGGGACATGGGGGACAGAGGGACACGGGGACAGAGGGACATGGGGACCCAGGGTCTGATCCTGGGGGACAGAGGGACAGGGGGACAGGAGGACAGGGACAGAGAGACAGAGGGACAGGAGGACAGGGACAGAGGGACAGGGGGACAGAGGGACAGGGGGACAGGAGGACAGGGACAGAGAGACAGAGGGACAGGGGGACAGAGGGACAGGTGTCTGATCCTGGGGACATCGGGCCCCGGGCACAGTCATCGATTCTGATCCCCTGCCCCCAGCCCCTGCCGTGTGTCCGTCCATCGGCACGCAGCGCTCCGGCTGTTTCCCCCCTGTACTTCAGTCACCTTGTTGGCTGCCTGCGAATTTTCCAACTCGTTTTAAAATGCTCCTCACAACCTCGAGTCCTTCCCCGGCCCTGACTCACTCTCCCTTGCCAATTCCCTTCGTACGCGGCGTTCAGGGCTGTCACAGCCCCAACGCCCCTGGTGCAGCCCCCTCCCTCCCCTGTGCCAGGCCAGGTTGAAGTCGTTCGCCCTCTCCCGAGGATTTTAATTGGCCCCCACAGGCTCGGTTATCATCACAACAATCTCGATTTACTGTGCCGAGCCGCCTCTCACCCGGGCTGGCACAGCCATGGGAAACGAAGGAGTCGTCTCCATCCACCAGGCACTTCATCACCGAGGGGCAGCTGTCAGGCCTTGGTGTCTCCTTCCCCCATGGTGTGACAGAGGCCCCACTGCCTCCTCTGGAAGAGAGAAGAGAGATAACACGGCCCTCTCCATCCACACTGGGGGCAGGGTGCTTTTTGCTTAAAAAACCCTAAAAACCAAGAAATGAACAGAGCAATGTGTCACTGTTGCACTTATGGGGTGGTGTTTGATGGGGGAGTGTTTTTCTGCCTGGAAGCTGTAGGGTGCCCAGCTTTATGTCCCTGCAGGACCCCAAATCCAGGCAGGAGATGCCTGGAGGAGATGAAGTGACTCGTGGGACCCGGCTTCTCTTGCATTTGGCCTCAATGAACCTCTGTGTCTGGAAGAAAACAGCTGGAGGGAGGACAGGCAGCTCCTGTGGGTTTGGAGGAGAGCCTGGGCTGTGCCTGGGCACTGCGGGGTGGTGCCCCTGTGCTGGGGTTGGGTTTAATCCTCTCTCGGAGGCTCTGTGGTGCAGATTCAGCCCCGGATGGGGATGTGCAGCTTAAACCCATCACCCTCCTGCGAGCACCTCGGGGTTCAGCCTGCACCCCTCTCTCCGGGCTGTGCCTGGGGCTCTGTGCTGGCTGAAGCTCCTTCTCCCCGGAGCTGGAGGTGCTGCAGTGCTGGCACGGGCGGTGCCCGGCAGCCCTGGCCCTGAGCTGCCCTCCGTGCTTGGCCAGCTCGGCTCAGCTCTGCGCAGCTCTGCTGCCTTGGCTGTCACCCAGCCCGCCCGGGACGTGCCCGGCGCTGTGGAGATCCCTGCCCGGGGACCGTGCTGGGGCACCCCGGCATCGCCCCGGGTGTCAGCTCTGCCCTGGGTGTCCCCAGCATCGCCCCCCTGCCCTGGGTGTCCCCAGCATCGCCCCGGGTGTCAGCCCTGCCCTGGGTGTCCCCAGCATCGTCCCCGGGCTGAGCCCTGCCCTGGGTGTCCCCGGCATCGCCCCGGTGTCAGCCCTGCCCTGGGTGTCCCCGGCATTGCCCCGGTGTCAGCCGTGCCCTGGGTGTCCCCAGCATCGCCCCCCTGCCCTGGGTGTCCCCCAGCACCGCGGGGATGTGCTGGGTCCCACCCGGGTGTGTTACTGTGGCAGAGAGCGAGCAGAGGCTCTGCCGGGCTTTGCTCGGCTCTCGGGGGTGTGTTGGATGCCCGTGTTAAACTTCCCGGTGCTTAGTGCCTCGTTCAAAGAGCGTGACTAAGTGTCCTTCCACCTCCTGCTCCTGAGGACGAGGGAGTTTAATTTTATTGCCTTGCCACTCACCGGAGTCAGGGCTGGACCATTTCTGGGAACGAGCCTGTCCCTGACCAAGCTCCTCTGCCCAGGGCTGCCAGAAATTCTCCTGCCCTTCAGAAAGGGAGACAAACCCCTCTGTACTTCTTGCTTAGAGCTGTGGGTGTTACTGAGGTGCCCCTGCGTGCTGGCAGTGAGGGCAGCATCCCTTTGGGGTGCTCCACCCTGGCTGCTGTGGGCACAGGGCTCCCCCAGTCACCCCAGTACCACCTTCCCATGGCTCAAACCTCAGCTCTGTTGGGGTAACCCAGACTGCAGCCCCACGTGCAGCCCCTGCTCCCCTTCCCCGTGCTCTGTGGGGAGATGCCCCCAGTGCAGCAGGGGGACCCCACTGAAATCCAGGCCCGTGGGGCTGGGAGTGGTGATGTGCAGCCAGCTCAGATCCCTGCTCCCTGTGCTTGGTGGCTCCCTGGGAGCACGGGGCTTCTGGAGTGAGAGAAACAATTCCTAAAAAGGAGCAGTCAGAGGGAAAATTGATGCCAAGTGGTGCTATCAGTCGCTTGAGGAACAAGGTTTGATCCCTCAGCCCGTGGTTCCTGGGGGTTAGGACAGAGGCACACAATGCCATTTCAGAGGAATTTCTTTTTAAAAAGTTTGTTATTTCCCTCCTTTGGTAAGTTCCTAATTTTCCCAGATATGAACTAGCTTCAGATTTGATGCTGATGGTACAAGATGCTGCTTTGGATGTGTGTGGTGTCTGCAGGATGAGGAGGGTGTGAGAGCTGTGCCCAGCCCTTCTCTGGCTGCTTTATGGCTTCTGCAGCACCAGGGACCGTCCCCAGCAGCTGACACCAGATCAGGGGCTTTGCCAGGGCTGTTATCCTCAGGTGGAGACAATCTTCATCAGGCAACACCCCAAGGGCTGCCTGGTTCCCATCCTCCCTGCCTGCCCTGTGGATGGATGTTGCTGCTGAGTGTTCCTGGGGGTATCCAGCTGCGTTTCTGGGCTCAATCACATAATTTGTAGGACTGTTACAAACCCCACCTCCCTCGGTGCCCCAGCTGCTTTCTGTCTTTTCCATCTGGGCTGCTTCCCAGAGCAGTTCCTGTAGGAAATTGCCTCCTGAGTGCCCCCAGACAGGAGGCTTCCCCTCGTGCCCACGAGCTGGGGGCTGGTGGGTCAGTGTCCCCCACTCAGGGGGCTGAGCACCAGGTGCTGCACAGGCCTGGGAGCATCGGGGGGACAGGGCTGAGCCTTGCAGCTGAGCTTCCAGGGAAGGAATTTCCAGCAACTGCAGATCCATCCCCAAAGACAGCATTTCAAGGAATTACCCTCTCCCCCTCGCTGCAGACTTCCTCTGCTTTTCCAAGTAATTCTCTGGCTCGGGGCCATTTTTGTAGTAACCGGAGCAGAGCAGATCCATGGGAACATCCGGGGCTGGAAGTTGGTGTTTTCCAGGTTCACAGCCCCTGGCTCTTCTCTGCATTAAGTGTCCCCAGTTCCTGCACACAGAGCCTCCCTCTCAGCTGTCTCCCTTGGGAGCACTGTGCTTCCAGAGCTCTGGATGCCAGGAGGAGCAGTGAAATCACCCTCAGTGACAAAAATAAGTGGTGATTAGGGGGGGTTTTTTTTGAGCGTTGCTTTGGCAAACAGAGATTGCTGGTGTTGGTAACTCAGTCCCCTCCCTCACAGCAGGGCTGCCCCAGGTCCAGATGTGCTGAGCATCCTGGAGAGGTGCAGGGGATCCCCTGTGGGTAACCAAACAGCTTCTCTGCCCCCAGAGACCAAGGGGCAGTCCCTGCCTGCCTGCAGAGAGCTGCCACGGTTGTGCTTCCCCCTTCTCCAGCAGATGCTGTGTTTACAAGGTTAATTTTCATGCCCTGATGGGAATAGGGAATACTCTGGGGGCTCTGGAGGAGGTGACCCCTCTCCCTGGCAGCCAGGGCTGAGGGCAGGGAGAACAGGACTCGGTGTCCTGGGGGGTGCAGCCCTGGAGACACACCTCGTGCATTTTCTCCAGCTCATAAATACTCCCCTGCCCTCCTCAGTGCCCCCAGCAAATAAATTATCTGGAGCTACATTTCCCCATTTCAAAGCCTTGTGAAAGAAACCAGAGGGGGTTTAGCAGCCCTGGCTGGCTGGAGTGGCTCACATACCATCCACCCATTTGCATTTGATCTACTTCATCCTGTGTTAAGTAATCCTGGAAAGCCCAGTGGGCTGCAGGCCCTCTTGGTGCCTGTAAATCACTGGGGCAGGTCACAGGCTGTAAACGAGCAGGGTGAGAGCGTGTCCCACCCCTTCATGGGATCCAAAACCTCCCCCTGCCCCGGAAAAATCATCCTTGTGAGGTCAGAACTGCAGCCTGCTGGCTGGGCATGGCCATGGGCAGGAGGGTGGGAGCCTGCCTGCCCCCCTGGGTGTGTTGGTGTGGGGCTGGAGCAGGATGCTCCCCTCCAGGGGCACATCCCTGGGGATGCAGTCTGGGCATGGCTTTGGTGTCTTCCAGGCCCCTGGGTGTGCCTTGGTCTGGGTGCTGCCAGCTCAGCCCTGCTTGTGTCCCCCTGAGCCCCCCACTCACTGGGGCTGCCCTGTGGTACCTCCTGCACCTCCTGCCCTGCTCAGTTTTGCTTTCCACGCCTGGAATTTCCCGGGGCTCTGCCTCCCCCGCAGCCCCTGCTGGTCGATAGGGCTTTCAGCCATCGAACCTGTGTGATTCCACGAGTCCCCCCCGGCAGCCAGGCTGTGGCTCTCCCCTTCGTAATAAATCAAAGATGATTCCCCTCTTCCCCACCGCCTCCCCTCAAAGGTTGCTATTGCTCAGCTGTGGCCTGACTTTAATTACAAATTAAGAGCCGCCGAGCAGGCACTAGGTGCTGTTAATTGGCTTTCCAGGAAAGGTTGCACGGGGAAAGCTGAAGGCACCAGCCATTGATCTGCTTGGTTCCTTGTGTACAGCTCAGCCTGATGTGAGCCTGCTGCCAGCTCCCAAATTCAGCACTCCGGGTGTCACTTGCCCCAAACCTGCAGCCAGCCTCCAGCCTCCAAGGTCCTTTCCCCTGCTAATTGAAGCCTCAGGGGCTCAGAGCCCCCCTGCCTGCACTGGGATGGATTTTGAGCCGCTGAGAACAAATTCCAGGGGAGGATGCTGAAATAAAGCAGATGGGATGGCTCTGGAGGTCAGAGCGAGGAGAGGATGTGCTGCCAGGCATCATGTGATGAAAACACGCTCACTGCTCCAGCAGCTGTCAAAGCCCAAACAGACGAGGCGAGGTGCCCGAGGAGTGTGCAGGGATCTCATTTACCTGGTAATTAATGGAAATCGTGAAACAAATCAACACATGCTCCCTGCGGAGAGCTCCGCGCTCCGGTTTCCAGCTGCCGATGGGGAGCTGGGCATGCCCGGATTGCGAGAGCAGTGGGTCCTGTCCCCATCCCCGTGTCCCTGACAGGTTCTCTGAGGGTGTCCCCACCTGCCACCTGCACAGCAGCTCCTCCCTGCTCCCTGCTCTGCCCCCGAGCGCCCCGGGGCTGTCACCGGCAGGGATGGATGAAGATGTCACCCCGTCCTCCCTCCCCCTGGGATGCTGAAGGTGTCACAGCTCATCTGTGCCTGCCCGGCCCTCCTGCCAGCCCGGGCACCGCCACCCAACCCTGCCCGGGGCTCCCTGCTCGTCCCGCTGCAAAACGCCCTGCCAGTCTCTCTTGCTAGTTAATTCTTTTGGCTCGGTTTAAGGATTAAAAACGCTGTTTGCTGGGTTGGTTTTTTTTTTGTTATTTTTGTTTGTTTGGGTGTTTGGTTGGTTGTTTTTTGGGGTTTTTTTTTGGGGGTTGTTGTTGTTGTTTGGTTTGGGTTTTTTGGTGGTATTTTTGTTTGGGTTTTTTTGGTGGTATTTTTGTTTGGGTTTTTTGGTTTGGTTTGGTTTTTGGGTTTTTTTTTTTTGATTTTTAGGGGTTTTTTTTGTTTGGTTGGGGATTTTTTGGTGTTGGTTTTTTTTTTTGTGGTTGGTTGGTTGTTTGTGGGGTTTTTTTAGTGGTGTTTTTTGGTGTGTTTTTGTTGTTGTTGGTTTTTTTGTTTGTTTGGGTTTTTTGGTTTTTTTTTGGTTTGGCTTTTTTTTGTTTTTTGGTTTTTTTTTTTTTTTTTTTTTTTTTTTTTTTTTTTTATTTTTTTGGTTTGGTTTGTTTTGTTTTCCTTCCCTGGGCTCTGCGGGGCTCTGGGGCAGGAGCGGGGATGCTCGCGGTGGCTCAGGGACTGGAGGCAGCGCTCTGCTTCCCCGCCTTGCTGTTTATTCGCTGCGCTGCAGAGCGGGTTTGCAAAACAAAAGTCTTTCAAACAATTAACTCCAATCAGGCTCGCTGACAGCCCAGCCCCCGGACCGTCCGGGCTTTGCCTGCTCGTGGAGGGGAAAAAAATAACCCCAAAATAGCGCAGGTGAGCTCACAACTCACCTCGTCAGTCTCCTGCCAGCAGTTAGCAACTGGCAGGATGCCTCGAAGCAGAAGGTTTGTGATCCCTTCCAAAAATTGCCTCTGAATGTTAAGTGACGTACAGCAAATGCCAAATCCCTTCTGAATCTTGCTAAAAATCTCGGTTTAAAATATGCAAGCGACCTTTCTGTCTTTCCGAAAAGCTCTCTGCTTCTGGAAATTAAAAAAAAAAAAAAAATCAAGAGAAACCAGGCCAGCAGTCTTTTGCTACTGGATAAAAACACAGAGATTCAGGGGTCGGGGTCCCCTTTGCAGGCTGGACTCGAGCAGATCCTGGCACTGCTGTAATAAACCTCTCCCAGACACCCTGACAGGAGAAACTCCAGAAACTCTGCCTGAGGAATTGGTGGGCTCCCACTCTCTTTGATATCCCCTCCCATCATAATTAAGAGATAATGTCAATAGAATAAAGCATTGTCTCAGGGTAATGGCCTCCTGCTGCTGCAGGAGCCTCAAGGTGAAGCCAAATCGTTTATCAGGAACGAATGCTGAGGCAGGTCTGGGACGTTTGTTTTGGCAGCAAGGGGCATTAATCCTGGAACAACAATATCCCAGCGCTTCTCTTTCTGCTGTGCCTGGTGATTGATGCCAGTGCATCACCGTGCCTGAGAGCCAGCGTGGCTGAGTGATGGGCTCTGCTGCCAGCTGCACTGACCAGGGGGGTTTGGACTGGTTGGAATAGATACCAGTGAATCCAGAGTGCTGGGCTGTGCATCAGAGTGGGGTTTTTCCTTCCAGAGGTGAGCAGGGCTGTGTGTGGGCTGGCCCTGCCTGGCCAGGGTGTGTTTTGGGGCTGTGCTTGCCTTGCTGCTGCAGCTGTGGGAGGGCTGCTTGTCCATCCACCATGTAGGGCTGATCTCAGCCTGCTCCCAGCCCAGTTTCACTCTGCTTTAAAGAGTTTTGGGGTCCCCTTCTGAGCAGTGGGGCTGAGCAGCTCACTGGCTTCATGCATTTACTGAAATACTGCTGAGTTTAAATTCTCACAGACATGGGGACAATATCTGTGGATCCAGGCCCTTCAGCAGGGGCTGGGGCAGCCTCAGCCCCATCCCTGGCACCCACCAAGGGCTGGGGGAGCCACTGCTGTCTGACACAGCTCCCCCAGCAACTGCTGCTGCTCCGGGCTGGGGAGAGGAGCAGCCTCTGCCTCCTGTCCTCAGTTTGCATTGGGAGGAACTGTGAGGTCAACACTTGAAACTGGATACGTGTAAGTGGCAATTAGACTTGAAACAGAAGTCCCAGGAGGGTGTACATAAACTCTTTCAGGATTAGGGTCGTTTTTTTTTTTTCCCTCCTGGATTTGTTAGTGGAGAGAATTACACATCCAGCAAACATTTGGGCTGCAGAGGAGCACAAGGGCTTTGTGCTGTCTCCAGATGCCAGATCTGGTTTTCTGAGGCACAGGAGCTGCCTGTTGGCAGGAGCACAGCCAGGTCTGTGAGACCTGAGAGGGGACAGGCCCCTCTCCCAACATGCTCTCCACAATTCTGCGCCTTCTGCAGGAGAGGCAGAGTCATTAGGCTGGAGCAAAACTCTTTCATGCACAGGGTGGTCCCAGAGGAACTAATTGGAGGTGATTTTGACTCATTATACACTCTTAAACTTACTGTAAACTTAGAAATTTTCTGCTCTTTAATCACGGGCTCCTTGCACTACTCTGAAGGCGCCCAAGGCCCGTGGCAGCAGGCAGTGTCCAGAGGAGCAGGCTGTGTCCAGAGGAGCAGGCTGTGTCCAGAGGAGCAGTTTGCTCAGTTTATTGCTGCTGTGAACCCTCCAGTGCAGCATTTTGCCCTCAGCAGCTCAGGTCAGGACAAGGACTGGGATGCACGTGGACTCCTGGGTGCAGATTCTGCCTTTTGAAGCTCTGGGTGGTCCTGGTCTCCCTGCTCCTTCCAATGACTCCCAGATGTGCCTGAGCACCTCAGATGAGCTGGGCAAGGCCAGTGCATCCTGCTGGGTGCATGGACAGGGCTCAGCCAGGACAGGGGCACATTTGGGTCAGTTTTTTTACTGTTTTCTCTCATTTGCTGCCTGCAGGAAGGGGCAGGGGCCATGGAAAACACTCTCTCTTTTAAGAGCTGGAATGGTTTGGAGCATGACAGGGTTGTGCTGCCCAGCAGCTTGGAACAGGACAGACCCAGGCTTAGGGGAAAGAAAAAAAAAAGGCAATTAGATTCTTCAATTGAGAACCCCAAATCCACGTGTTTGCAAGAGGGGTAGTGGAGGCAGAACTGGTTCTCTGTCTGGGACTGAGGACACTGAATCAGGAGCATAAAACTGTAATTACACTTGTGTAGCACTGGGCAGGTTAACTAAAAGAGGGGAGGAAGAAACTCTGCATCTTCTGGGCTGCTGTTGGACTCTTGAGGCCGGGGAGCTCCAGCTTGTTTGAAAAGGAACAATTTCCATCACTCACCCTCAGAGAGGTGGGCACTGGAGAACAAACCCAGAGCAAAGCCTTGCCCTGCAGTGCCCACCCAGCCTGAGGCACAAGGAGCTCCTGCAGCAGGGCCAGATGGTGATTTAGGCAGGAAATGATCCGTGCCAAGCCAGGGATGCTCAGGGCAGCCTGAGCCCCTGGAGCACCTTGTGCTGGGCATTGAAGGATCACAGTTCCCTGTCAGGGGCTGTGTGTGTGTGCAGAGCTGTGCCAAGGGCTGTGCCTGCTGCAGGCACCAATAAAGATGTCAAGCTGCTGTGCGTGGGGAAATAAATCACAGCGTTATTGTCCTGCCCACAGCATCCAGGTGTCTGCTGGTGCAGCCTCAGGGGAGCCAGGGGAGGGGCAGGAGGGGATTTTTGGGTCTGTGCTGGGGATGGGGGCTGCTCGTGCCACCCAGTGACTGCTGGGGCAGCACGTGGGGCTGGCCTGACCCACGCAGGAGTTTGGGATGTGACCCCCAGCTGGCCCTGGTGGTCTCAGGGAGGGCACGAGCAGCAGCTGCTCCCAGCTGAGGCTCTGTGTCCCCTCACCCTCGCTCTGTGCAGAGGGAGGGCACGGCCATGAGACCTTGCCCTGGCCTGCCAGTGGTCAAAGAGTAGAAGAAGAGCTGGAAAAGCTGCAGTGGTGGAGTGCTCGGAGGCAGACCTTTGCTGTCAGTGTGGAGCAGCAGGCCCTGATTTAAACAGCCCCTTCAGTGACTGACCTACACCGAACAAATCCATTTACAGTCTCTTGTTTCTCCTGGCTGTTTAACTACCAGAGTTCAGAGACGATTCCTTAAATGTTAATGGTGCAGGAATTTGGAAACTTTCCCGGGGTTGCTAGGGGAGCCGTGCAGGAATACGTCTGCTGTGCTGGTGCAGTTCAATTTCCTGCTGAACATCAGGCAGGCTGTTCTCGCCTACTGCTTTGTAATTAAAGTGCTGAAAGACCATCACTCTGCGAGCTTTGCTCGGGTTCACCCCCGGGGGAGGGCCAGCTCTGCGCCTACCTGCAAGCAGGACAGCTTGCAAAATATTTAAATATATATTAATTATATTTATATATATATATAATTAAATAATATAAATATATATTAAGATAATATATATTAAAATAATATAAATATATAAATTTATATTACTTAATATAATATAAATTAAGAAAATATAATATAAATAAATAAAAACAAATAAATAAAAATAAATAATATAATATAATATATAACAATATATAATAATGCACAATAATATAGAATATAATAATATAGAATATAATAATATACAAATAATATATAATTAAATAAATCTATATTAATCTAAATTAAATCTTTAATTTTTTAAAAAAATTAAATTTAAAATACTAGATCAGCCCCAGCCTGCTGTCATCCTGCTCCTGCCATCCCAGAGCTTGAATGGGGCTGGGGACCAGCCTCTGTGCCCTGGGCTGACTGATGAACCCCACAGCCCCACTCTGCATCCCTCGTGCTGCCGTCCATGGGCACCGTCCCTGGTGGGGTCAAACTGAGGTTTGGGCCTCAGGGGACAAACTGGAGCTTTGCCCCATCCCTCAGCAGCTCATCCCCAGGGCTCAGCAGCAGGAATGTGGCTGGGGACAGCCTTCCCCCGTGGCTGTGTGTGGCTCTGAGCAGCGAGAGGAAGTTTGGGTGACACCCAGGAGCATCAGAACTTCTCGAGCCCCTTTTGCAGAGGAGTGTGGCTGCTGGGTTTCATCAGAGAGCTCAGGACAATGACCCTGGCCATGTGTCAGCCTGAAAGGTCATTGTCTCCCTGCTTCCTGCAGTGGGATGGTGTCAGAGCAAACGCATCAAATCCCCGGGGCTGGAGGGCAGAGTGTAGAGTCCCACACCGGGAATGCAAAGTTTCTTCATCAACCCCCCCACTCACAGCAAAGGGCTGGCCCTGCCTGCAGCACCCTGCATCCCAGAGCTGCTGAGGGAGGTCCTGGCAGGGTCAGCAGTGCTGGGATGGGGACAGGTCCTGGTTTGGGAGCAGGGAGAGCCAGCTGACAGCACCAGGGGAAGGAGCTGGCCACGGACGTGGCTGGGGAAAACAAGGGCTTTAAAAGGAGCCAGGAGTGCTGAGCTGGCATGTCCTCCTCCAGCTCTTTTGTCTCTAAACTTGGATCTGACTCTTTCCACCATCTCGTTAGGAACAAGTGCTTGGCCCAAGACTCGTGGCAAATTTTGACATTTTAAAAATTGATGCCTTTTTCTGCTCGTAACTTAAGCTGTCTAGTTTATCAGAGACATATGGAAAGTTTATTACATTCTTATTACAGATCCAGCCAAGTGAGCTGACTAATGAATGTGATTTTATTATTTTCTTTTTATTTTCTTTTTCTTCTTTTTTTTTTTTTTTTTTTTGGTTAGGACTTGGCATGGGAAGGCCTCCTCCAAAAGGGATAGCTTTGGGTCAAGAAATAAATCCCCAGAAGTATTTTTTTCCCCCTGTGTCCTAACAGTTCAGCTTGGCAAAAGCCCCAGTGTGTGTGATTTGGGGGAAAGTGAGGCAGAGGAGGAAATCAGGGGTTTGCAGGAGATTTATTTATTGTGCTGGCCCATGGCAGTGCCAGCAGCCTCTGGCAGTGTGGGACCCTTGGTGCTCCTGAATGGGCTGCCAGGACAAATCCTGCAAATTCACAGGAAACCAAGGTTTTGTTGCTCAGAGCAGCTTGGGGTTTATCAGAAAGGAGTTAGGGGTGCTGCTGTCCTTGGAGGCCTGGAGCAGCTGGGGCTTGTGTGTGGTTTTTGGCAGCTGAGGGAGGCATGGAACTCCTTGGGGGCTGCTTTGGGTGAGCTCAGCTGGGTGTGAGGGAGTGGAAACACAGCCTGGGGGTGGCTGTGCTCCAGACCCCACTGCTGGGGACCCTCCTGTGCCCACTACCCTGACCAGCACCTTCCCCTGAGCTGGGCACCTGCCCGTGTGCAGCTCTGCCGCTGTTTGGGGGTTGAAAGTTGGTGTTTCTGTCCTGCTGCTGTGCTTGCAGGGGCTGGTTCTCTCCTCCTCTTCCCTCCCTTCCAGTGCCGGGTGTCCCCAGAGGGTTCAACCCGCACACCATCAGAGCTGATGCTGCAGTTTCACGTTTTCCAGCTCAGAAGATGCTCCATCCCTTCCAGGATGCCCTGGTACCCTGAGGGCAGATCTCCCTGGGCTTTAACAGCTGTGGGCACAAATTTGAGGTTTTTTCCCTTGTAGGAACCACTCTCTTCAGCTTCAGGCTCATTTGATTCTTGAATTCAGCTGGGTCTAACCTCTTGTTGCTTTTCCACTCCTCATCGTTGGGGAAGATGAAAAAGGAAAGCCTTATAAATATGACTGCTTAGGTTTTGAGAATATGAAACCTGTCAGTGAAATAGAATTGAAAGCAAGTTTTGATGTTTAGAGCCTTAGTTACTGGACAACTGGAGAATAATAGTGTGGCCAGCTGAAAGTAATCCCCTTTTGATTAAACAATGCCCTTCTCCTCACCGAAAGTCCAAGGGTCAGAGCAGACCCTACTAGCTTGGCAGGAGGGGTCCAAAGAGTCGTTTTTAGAGTTTAAAATATAACACAGGATGGTAATGTAATGATTCTTATAGGCTGTATGTAAATGCTATAGGATTTGTATCTTGTATTAGATTGGTTGGTGTAATTGGTTAGAATATTCAGTATAGAAGAAGATTTAATGTATTGTAACGGGAACTTTGCTCTCTTACTTCTCTTACCTCTCTTACTGCTCTTACTTCACTCTCTTGCTCTTGCTCTCCCTCTCGGCTCTGCTCTGAGCTGCAGCTGGCAGCTCTTAGCAGGGGCCCTTCACCCATGCCCTATGCAATAAACCACATGCTCCAAGACCAGCCTTGACTCCAGAGATCTCTCATCGCCACCCACCCCGGATCCCAGGTTCCCACTCCTCACATCACCGGCCTGTGCCTCCCCTCTGCTGCTCCGCGGTGCCCGCGGGGACGATGACAGCAGCGCTGCAGAATGCAGCCTTTGGCCGGGCTGCTGCAGTTTTACTGCCTTGCATAATGCAGAGATCTCAGCCCAGCTCCCAGCCTCCTCCTCAGCCTCACGGCTCAGGTTTCCTGGCTCCCTCCATTGCCTTCATCTGCTGGTGCTGCTGGTGCTGGTGGTGGTGGCCTTTTCCACCCCCCATCTGCCCCCTTGCACAGCTCTCTGCTGTGCTGCTACCATCTATAGGCAAAATCTCCTCCTCTGACTCACTGCTGGGTGCTCTCCTCTCTTCAGGCTGCTGGCTTTGGCAGGATTCCCCTTGCTGCACACTTTGCAGGGGGTAGCTTTCGACATAAAGAATTCACACCCACACCTTGCAATGTCTGAGGCAGAAAAGAGAAAAGTTTATTTACAGAATCAGCATTTATCAAACTCCAGCAGTGACCATGGATTGGAGGAAGAAAATCTCCTTCTCCAACCACACTGGGCAACCCAACAGTCCATCAACAGCCTCCTCCTTATGAAAAGAATGTAAACATTGCTAGATTTTACAATAACAAGTGGCTTGTTTATACGAAAGTGTATCTGACTCCAAAAACACAGAAGGTTAAAAATAAGAGTTTTACAAACTCCTTAAAGGGGACAGAGGAGAAAAAAACCCAGACAGCAGTAGCACACACAGGGCCCTTGTCT
The DNA here is from genome assembly GCA_017589585.1 of Phylloscopus whistleri. Classification (NCBI taxonomy): domain Eukaryota; kingdom Metazoa; phylum Chordata; class Aves; order Passeriformes; family Phylloscopidae; genus Phylloscopus; species Phylloscopus whistleri. The sequence continues at coordinate 1,925,261 of JADMLD010001062.1, read as the reverse complement.
GGGAGAGGGTTTTCCTTGCAGCACACCGGCAATCAGCCTGTGCTGGTTTTTCCCCTCCTCCTGCACCCACATCCCGCTTTTTGCGAGACACCAGAGGGCTGTTTCCTTGTGGAGCCTGCTCAGTCAGCTCTCCCCGAGGCTCTGCTTCCTCCCTGGGTCTCTTTGGAGACCCCTTTGGGGGCTCTGGGTGTGTTTGCAGGTCTTGGCAGAGCGGGGATGTCACACCCCGTCACCTCTGCAGCTCCTCTGTGGCTGCACACCCGCAGCTCTGCTGGGCCTGGCCTTGCTCTGCTCCTCACCCCCTGCTCCTCCTCTCCGGGCTCAGTGCATCCTTAAACTTGGCTCCTCACCCCACGGGCCATCTGGTGTGGCTTTAGGCGCACAAAGAGCCATTGTTTGCTCCGGAATCCGTGCTCTGGCGAGGTGGCTCCGCTCTGCGGGCTCTGCCAAGGCTCCTTCTGCTCTGCTGGCAGCTGCAGGTGCCTCTGGAGCAGCCTTTGTCCCTGAGGGCGGCACAGCCCGGGTTCCCTTCGCTTGCTTTTCCTTGTCTGATCACAGCCCCGAAGTTTCCCACAGTGAGATCTGCCCCTGCTCCTTGTCAGGGATGGGACCTGGGGCTGATGAGCCCTGACTGTCTTTAAGTGGGAATGTTCTGAGCTTTGGGCTTGAAATGTTTGGGGTTGGGGTTGGTGGTAGGGTTTTCTTGGGGTTTTTTGGTTTTTTTTTTGGTTTTTGGGGTTTTTTTTGGTTTTGTGTTTTTTTTTTTTTTTGTGGGTTTTAGTGGGTTTTTGTGGTTTTTTTTTGGTTTTGGTTTTTTTGTTTGTTTGGGGTTTTTTTGGTTTTTTTGTGGTGGTGGTTGGTTTTTTGTTTTTGTTTTTTTGGGGTTTTTTGTTTTTGTTGTTTGGTTTGGGGTTTGGTTTTATTTTTTGTTTGGTGTTTTTTGGTTGGTTTGGGTTTTTTTGTTTTTGTTTTTTGGGCTTTTTTGGGTTTTGTTATTGTTGGTTTGTTTGTTTGTTTGTTTGTTTGTTTATTGTGGGTTTGGGGGGTTATGTGGGATTTTTTTGTTTGCTTGGTTTGGTTTTTTTTTTAACTCTGAATCTTTTAATGTCCTTTAGCATCAGGTCCTCGGTGTCAGGGTCTCAGTCAAAATGCTTTGCCCAAAGCACGTCCCTGGGGAAGCTCTGCGGAGAGGAAAGCAGAGGGTTAAAAGCAGAGCCCTGCTGCCAGCTGGGGACACTGGTGCATGACAAATGTGGCTTTTTTTGCATTTCCCTCTGCAAATGAGCCCACAGTCAGCCTAATTTGGGAGAGAGCCGCCTGTGAACCCGAGTGACTCAGAGGGACCGCTGGGTGCCCCGGCGGTGTCTGGCGGGGCTGCGGCAGGCTCGCAGGTTTCATTTGTAAATGCTGACACATGGCATTTCCTCACCGTCTCGTTGGGAAGGGCGCTGTGTCTGCCGGCACTCCCAATTTGTCACTGTCAGGCCCGGCCCCATCTCCTGCTCGTCTCTGAAATGCCTTCTGATCGCTGCTGAGGCACTTATTGGCATATAATTCATCATTTAATATTACCAGAAGGGTTTCTTCTGCAAACATCCCCAGAAATGATTGCCCAGATCATGTTTGGTAGCTTTTCCTTCCACCTGCAAAAACCTCCCGGTGTCTGTTTGCTGCTCTGAGAGAAAAACTGCCCTTGATGAGATGTCTCCTTCACCAAAAAGCCTTGGCTAACACCTGGCTGAGTGCAGCAGCTCCCTGTGCCTGGGCTCTTGCAGAAGATTTTGCATCAGGGGCTCTTCCAGGGCTGCACCATTGGCACCTCTCCTCAGGCAGCTGGGGGAAAGGTTTCCCCAGACCTTACTCCTCTCTGTGGAACAAGGATTTGGGGGTGAATAAAGGCCACCTGGACACTCCTGGATGGTGTCAGGGGGCTGGTTCTGGGATGCTGTGCCTCCAGGAGCAGAGAATTTTCTGCCCTGCTCATCCCAGTGGTGGCAGCTGGTTCTTGCAGAGGGGAGCTGAGGTGTTGCTGGGCACTCAGGGGAAGCAAATCTGTCCCCAAGGGCTGGCACAGAGAGAGGGCAGAAGGCACTTGGGCTGCTCTCCTGGGTCAGACCCCTCTGGTGCAGCAGAAGGGGCTGATCCTGATGGTCCCCAGCTCCTGCTGGTGTTCACCAGGTCTCAGATGCACCCCATGGGCTGAGGTACGAGGCAGAAGGGGGCAGCTGGCAGCACACAGCCAAAGCTGGGTGGTGGGAGCTGCTTTTGAGGCTAAAACACACAGTATTTCTCAAAAGGGGCATTGCAGAAATTTCTCTGCATATGTGTGATGATGCCACATCCCTCAGGGCAGGGGTTGTTGTTGCTGGGGCTTGGTTTGGCTACTGCTCTCTCCATCTCCTCCCTGTCCTCAGCCTCGGCCAGGCAGCCACTCCAAACCCTGGCTGGTGTCCTGACTCGCACAGGTCAGCTTTCCTTGGAAGCTGGCTCATGGTTTTATAGTTCTGCTTTATTAGAGACATGAAAGTGATTTTTGTTGTTGCTGGTTTATGAGCCAGACTTCAAAGAATGCAATTACCCAGCCCGGGCGAGGACCTGCTGGTATCTCATGGAAATCTGTGGAAAACCACTTCCCTTCAGAGCTTGTTCCACAGCCAGGCTGCACTCCTGTTATTTGCATTGCATTTGCAGATTTCTGGTCTTTGGTGGCTGTGGTTAATTGTTCCTTGGCTGGACATCCTCACCCCCCTGACATTACAGTTGGATGCCAATGTTGGGTGATGGCTTTAGGGTTGGAGCGCCTGAACTTGTGGGAGATGAAGAGCCACTGCTGAGGAATCACCTCAGAAAAGAGCAAAATGGCTGGAAAAGGTGTGGTTTTTACCTGCAGAAGCTGGGCAGAGTTCCTGCTGCAGGCAGAGAGTGTTGTATCCACGGTTCTCTCCCTCTCTGCATTGCCAGGGAAAGGTGCCAGCTCCACATCCTGCCCTGTGCAGCTGAACGTGGCAGGGGACCCTGCCTGGAACACAGGCAGTGCTCCTGGTGGGTGTGGGGCTGCTTCCCACCAGGGAGTGTCCAGGATCAATGACATCTTGGTAATTTCTTTAATTGCAGAGAGATTGTGCTCTCAAGTGTCACAGCTCAAAAGCCAGATTTCCTTGTGGTCCCTGAGCTTCCTAATGAAGATACTCCCCTAAAAAAAAACCCATCCAGCTTCTCTATTCCCAAAAAGCAAACTCTGGGCATAGGGCAGATGGGTCTCTCCCTCCTGGCTTCATTCTGCTCCTTCCCAAACCTGTAAGTGTGGGGATCTGAGCCCTCTATCAGCTCCTGTACACCAGGAAATTTTGTAAGTGTCTGAGAAGACCCTGAGGCTATATAAAAGTTCAGCTCGTGATTCATTTCCTTCCTATTCAGGGATAGGCTAATTTGAGAGTATGTGCTAAACATTAATTACCTTCCTTGCCACGGTTTCCTAGTCAGGCATCCTCTCCCAGATGACTTTCTGCTCACTCAGGTCCAAGGCCATAAAAGCTTCCCTATTAGGAAAGGAAATATTTTACATCAGGTTTATACTGTATGCCTGAGGTCATCAGAAGTACAGATGGAGTGGCAGAAATACACACTGAGCTCTCCTTCCTGCATGAAAAATGAATCAATAACTCATCGATTTAAATGAAAATGTCTGCCTTGCAAAATGCCTCCCAGGGCTGATATTTGTAGCCCCCCGTGCTTTGCAGCAGTGATTGGAAATCCACTGCCCCCGTGGCACGTGCAGGGATCCATCTCTGCTAACAGCATGTGATTGCTGACACCCAGGAAAAAAAAAACAAACAACAAAACCTGCCCTCCCTTCCCTTGGAAGGAGCCAGCAAGGTGAACTTTTGGAAATTGCTTCTCCTGGCACATGAATTATGTATCGAACAGGTGGCAGTCAATATATCTGACTTCTTCAGGAGGTAATTAGGAATAAATGTGGGAATTCAGGCAGAACTGTTGCCCTGTGCAGGAGGGGAGAGTAACAATGTGCTGCCAGGGAGTGAGGGAAGGGGAGGGGATGGATGCTGCAGGGATGCAGGGAAAGTACAGCCCAGGGGAGCTCTGCTGGTCCCACTGCCCCTCTCTGTGTCCTTCTGGTGCCTGTGCTGGCCCAAGCTGCTGTTTGCATTCCCACCTGCCTGCCCAGAGTGGGGACACCCCTCATTTTCCTTAAATCATTGGGTTATTTGCTGCTCTGGTGTAGCTGTGTGTGCTGAAATGAGCCTGAACCCAGCTATCCAAGCCTTCAAACTGCTGGGTTTGGAGTGGGAGGACGGGTCCTTTAGTGCTGTCCCAGTTATCTTGGGATAGCTTTAACTCACATTTAAGAAATCCAAGCATTCCTCTCTGCTCAAATTTCTTCTTGGGAGCTAATTGAAAAGTAGCTGTATTAGTGAACATGTCCATGGTCATTAGCAAACAGTTAAGTAACTAATTTTAAAGATTTATGGTGTTGGTAGCAGGTAAATTATAGTCTTCAGAGGGTTTTCTTGCAAATGAGCTGAAAATAAGGTTTGTTCTGGCCTCGGGGAAACATAAAGGAAATGCATTTAATGACCACAAATTGTATGTGCTGATAGTCTCAATAAGATATTTAATGCCTACTTGAAATTTTAGCAGTTAGAAAAGCACAACAGCCTTAGCAGCACGTGTGGGTTACGTGTCCTCTCCACCCCCTGGCTGGGATCTGCCATCCCCAGGAGACCCACAGGGCCCTGGGGGAAGGACTTCCCCCTCTTACCTGGTCAGGGCAAAGCTGTGATGCATTAAAGCTAAGTGCTGGCCTTTTGTTTTCCAGCTTTGGTTGTAAAAACCTGCTGGGCTCTGAGCGTGACAGGGATTACAGTCTGGGTTTTGCAGTTAAAATAATGTTTAGGTTGGCAAGGGGAGCCCTGAGTGTTCTTGCAGGGGAGAGACGCTGCTGCACTTGCTGGGAACTGCTCTGCTCTCTTTGTTTCTGCTCTGGGCAGCCCTCACTGACAGTCCCTGCAGTGCTGCCCAGGGCTGGGATGGGTGAGGGGGGAATGGGCTCTCCTCTGGATCTCCTTCTTCCCAGCATCGTGGGCAGGGAACGCTGAGAGCTGCCCAGAGCTGTCAGGCTGGCTGCAACCCACACTCACGTGGGCTCTTAAACCCCCAATTCTGACTTTTTCCCCCCAAAAAAATCCACGTGTGAGCACTGAGGCAAATAATGAACATCTCTGTGTCCAGAGAAGCCATAGATGGCCCTAAATGATTGAAGAAGGCAATTTCCCTAACGGAGCTGCGGGCCCCTGGAAGTGATTAGTGCCCGAGCAGAAATGCATCACTTAGCTCCTATTATTTAAACATAAGATACTTGAGCAAGCACACAGAATGTTGTTTGCTGTAAATTCTTTCCCTCATTTGAAGGAGCTGTTATTTACACATGCAAGTGCTGGCAGCGTGTGTGGGAGCTTCCTCGCCTGCTCCCGGACCCACATGGAATATAAATGACCACGTTTCTCCTTGGTAGCAACGGCTCCATCTGAGGGCTATCTTCCCTGCATGTTAACTGTTAATTATAGGTTACGTTTAGATCGTTAAGGTTTATCTGCAGTGCTTTCCTTCCCCCTGTTAAATCGCTAATGCATCTTGCCCAGCTTCATTCCCCTCGGCTTCCCCTCCTTGTCTGTGCAGGCAGTGGCAGCTGTAAAGTGTAAATTACCTGCCCACGGGAATGGGAGCAGGGCTGGGCTGTGCTGGGATCATGGAATCCAAGTGCTCTGGGTTGGTAGGGACCTTAAAGATTGAGCTCCAACCACCTGCCGTGGGCAGGGACGGCACCCACCACACCAGGATGCTCAGAGCCCTGCCCAACCCAGCCTTGAACACTTCCAGGGATCTTGGAGGATGACCCAAAGCCTGGTGGGACACGGCACCGATGCTCTTGGCTCGTTGCCTGCCAAAAACACCACGGGGGAGCGCTGGAAAGTGAAGATGCTCTGGTGCCCTGGGTGAGAAACACCTGGCGCAGGTGAGGGGCTTTGGTGGGAGCCCTGCTGCAGAGCTGGGAACGCTCCTGCTCTCCCTCCCCTTAATGAAGAGGTGTTTCCTAGGCCTGGGAACGTGCCTGGCTCTGGCAGATGATTAAATAAGCAGCTCGTTCGCAGGGGAAGCTGCCTCGGGGGATGCGCAGCTCGGCTGTGAGCGCGCAGGGCTCCGCGCTCCCCCCGGCTGCAATTAAGCTCTTGTCAGCCCGGAGCCGCTGGGTGTTGGGGGGAGATGGACGGCATTCCCGGCAGTCCCTGGGCTGCTGGTTAAACAATTTGTATTTCTACTCCCCATTAATTGGTGGAAGCCCTGGCAGGGGCTGCTTCCCACCCTCCTGGGACTGGGTGGCCTGGGGGAGGCTCGAAATGCTGGAGCTTCCTTTTTTCCATGGGAATCAAAAAGCTTTTCATGCCTTTCGTTGTGGGTGCCTGATTTTTTGGTGTACCATGAGAGCTGTGTTTCTGCAGAGGCCTGAGGGTTCATGTGCTCCCCAACACTGGCATGGATTTGTGGTGGCAGGGGCTTGGCCCCAGTCGTGTCCTTGCAGCAGGGCAGATCCCAAAGCTGTGGGGATTCAGCACTTGGCTCTCTATTTGCATGGTGCCTGTTTACACTGACCTGCAAACAAGGTTTTCCTGAGTTTGGAAAACATGTCTGTTCACCCTGTCTCCTTTTCTGTGCTCACTGTGGATTTCTGCCATGCCTGTTCACATAAAAACATTAAAGGGAGCAAATTCCTGAAGAGCTGGGAGCATGGGTGGGTGGGGCAGCTGGGGGCCAGATACGTGGGGTTTTGGCCATTGAGCTGCACATCATGCTAAACATAGCAGGTGATATCTTCAGTCTCCCCACAAACTTAGAGCAGGAGCCAAGAAACAGAAAGTTTTTCCTGTCAAGAATCTCTTAGTTTTGCTAGGTGCTGCCTTTAAATTGGTTTCTCTAAACGTGTGGCCTGAGCTCTGTTTGCTGGAGGAGCTGCTGCCATCGCAGATGTGTCCATGGCAGGTGGCAGTCACCAGGCAGATGCTGCTGCTCCTTTCTCCCACACCTGGCCAGGTGGCAGGAGCTCTGGGACACCCCACGTGCCCTTCAAGGGCTCCTCCATGGGCTGCAAGTGCCATCATGATGTTCCCTCATCCCCAGGATCTAATCAGAGCACCAAGCTTTGCTAAAGGTCTTCTGATCACCAGAGGTTTAAATAAATGAACCTCACCTTGCAAATGCTGCTTCCTTCACCCTGGCTTGTGCTGTCCCCAGGGAGGGCTGCCCCTCACCGTGGCCTCCTGGCACCAGCAGCCTCCCTCTCTTCCTCCCCCCACACTGTACCTTGTGGGATTGTGAGTTTTCACTCCCACAATAAAATGATTTGAAAAGCAGAGGGGCCAGCTCCTGCCCTCAGCTGCACAAAGGAAATTCCTGTCTGTCTCTCTGGGGCTTTGCTTCATCCGTGCATCCGTACTGGAGCTGCTCCCACCACCACCTTTGAATCCTTTGTGACTCCTACTTCCTCCAGCTCCTCGTTCAGCTGCTTCAGTCACCAAGTTTTGTGATTTCCTGAGAGCAACAACAACCAATCAAAAAAAACCCAAAAAACCACAACAAAACAAAACAAAACAAAACAAACCACCAAAAAACCCCCAAACAAACAAAAAACCAAAAACAAACAAAAAACCAAAACAAAAAAACCCAAACAAAAAACAACAAAAAACCAAACAAACAAACAAAAAAACCCACAAAAAAACCCAAAACAAAACAAAAAAAAACACCAAAAAAACCACCAAAAAACCCCCAAACAAAACCAAAAAAACCCTATTAGTGTTGAAAATAAACCTATTTAAGGGCTGCAGCTCTGGGGCTCAGTGGTGCAGAGCAGCAGTGGGAGAGCCAGCAGAGCTCCTGGCCCAGGGAAAACCCTTTGAGTGCTGGGCACCTTGGCCAAAAGCTGTAACCACAGACTTCAGAGAATGCCACGATTTCTGAGACATGGCTGTGGGAGGCAGCAGGCAGGGTTGGAGCAGGGATGGTTTGTGCAGCAGCCCTCAGCCTGGACCCAGCTGCTGCTGCTCTGAGTGGAGCCTGCAGCTGTGCCAAAGCCCGTGAAGGATGCTAAAATTGGTGCTGGTTTGAGTGATCCCAGCCTGGCTTTGAGCAGTGTGGTGTAAATGGGGGTAAGTGGCTCTTTGGGGGAGTTTTTGCTCTGAATTCCTAAGAAAAAACCACTGCCTTGGCATCCCACAGGAGGTGAGGGTGTAAATAATCCTGAATGGACACCGGAGGGTCCCAGGGACCACGAGGCACAGCCCCAGGGTTAAAAGCTGGCTCTGAATAAGGGAAAAGCTTATGATGGGGAAAAGAACTTGTGGGCTTTTAGGCACAGAGCCAACAGAGGTGCAAACTGAAGCAGGAGCCCTCCCCCTCTCTCCCTTTTCCAAATGGAGGGGAAAAATCAGTGAGAAGAGCCAGTGAGCTGGATTTAAGAGGATGCCTCTGACCTCATGCACTCCTCCAATAAAGACATCAGCTGAGGAGGAAGGAGGAAGGCAAGGGCTGAATCCAGGCCTTGGGGATGGTTGAGGGAATATTAGGGGGTTAAGGAGGAGGACAGGCTCCCAGCTGGGGTGACCCTGGGTGGGGCAGGATCCAGCTCAGTGTGACTCTGCACAGCAGCTCTGAGAGAGCATCTCCTGTCCCCAGGAATCCCCAGTTCTGAGAGAGCATCTCCCATCCCCAGGAATTCTCAGGTTGCTTTTTTCCCTTTCCCCAGAAGCTTCTCTTGCCACCCTCAATCATTTGGGCTGGGGATGGGAACTTTATCTTTGCTTTATCCCTTGAAGAAGGTGTCACAGCTGCAGTGGTAGTGCAGGAACATTGCCTTCTGCTGCCAGCACTCGCTGTTCCTGCAGCTGCTGCTGCTGCAAGGGGATCTTTATTTTCCTTAATTTCCTGGATTTTCTGAGGCTGTGTTGGGAATGCAGGGGAGCTGCTGTGAGGCACAGGCAGTCGTGTTCACCAAGCCAAGCCTGTGTTTGGGGTTTGGCAGCTTTGAAGTCTGGTCAGCTCCTCTCAGTGTTTAAAAAGGAGAGCATAAGAAACAGGGAGAGCAACTTTTTATAGGGGGAATGGTTTTAAATTAAGAGGGAAGATTTATATTGAATGTTAAGAAGAAATTCCTTATTCAGAGGGTGGGGAGGCCCTGGCACAGGGAGCCCAGAGCAGCTGTGGCTGCCCCTGGATCCCAGGTTGGACAGGGCTTGGAGCAGCCTGGGACACTGGGAGGTGTCCCTGCCCATGGATGGGGTGGGACAAGATGAATTTTCAGCTCCAATCCAAACCATTCTACAATTTTATGACCTCCACCTCTGATGGAACCCAAACCCCCCAGGAGCTGGCATTTCGTGCCCCTCTCACTCCCCATCTTTGTGTCCCTGCCTGACCCCCCTGCAAGAGAATAAATCCTCTTCTCCCCCAGAATGATGCTCCTAAACTGAGCCTGGGCACTCCCTGCCCAGACAGCTGCTGAGCCTCTCCAGGAGCTCAGGAGCTCAGGAGCAGCTCCACTGCTCCACCCCTGCTCTTCAGCCACCCTGGTTCTGCAGCAGAGGCGTGCCCATGGATCAGCTTAGGTGGAATAATACCCGTGGTGCTGATTGAATTAAAGCAAGGTTTCCACTAAAACTGGGATTTGGTTACGTCTCTTAATCCCCTTTTCCCCCCCAGAGATGTGAGGGGAGTGGTGGTGGCTGCTCTCCTGCTGTGCAAGGCTTTTCCCAACGTGTGGTGGAAGCGACTGGGGAATTAAGGTGACGAGAAGAGATGCTGCACACTTTGGTTAGTGGAGAAAAAGGAATATTCTTTTTTTTTTTTTTTTCCCCTAGACAGGAAAATCCCACTTTATACTTGTCTCTGGCCTTCAATTTAACAAGATTTTGCTCATTTATCTCTTCAGAAAGAAATGATCCTGTGGGAAATATTTGTTGTGCTGGCTCCTCCACGGTGCTGAGAGCACAGATGAAGCAAAACAGTAGCGAGATTATTTTTTGTTGTGGTGGTTTTGGGGTTTTTTGTTTGTTTTGGGGGTGGTTCTTTTTTGGGGGGGTGGGTTTTTTTGTTTGTTTGTTTTGGTGGGTTTTTTGTTTTGTTTTTGATTTGTTTTGTTTTGGTTTTGTTTTTTGGAGGTTTTTGGGGGTTTTTTTGCAGGTTTTTTTGGGGTTTTTTTTGGTTTTTTTATTGGTGTTTTTTGGGGTTTTTTTTTGGTTTTTTGGGTTTTTTTGTTTGTTTGTTTGGCTTGGTTTGGTTTTTTTGTTGTTTTTTGTTGTTGTTGTTTTGGGGGGGGGGGTTGGTTTTGTTTTTTGGGGGTTTTTTTGGTTTTTTGGATCCCAGGAAAGCCTGGGGATTTCTTTATTCATAGGCAGGGCAACAGTGGTCCAGGATGCTGATGTCAGAGCACGGTGTGAGCTCCTGTCCTGCACCCACGAGGCTGTGCTGGCACCAGGCTGGGTTTTGCTGCATGGAGCAGAGGGGAAAACAAAACCAAAGCCCAGAGGATTGCCTCCATCCACTCTCTCAAGGGGAATTTCCATCCATGCCCCACGCCTGGGAAGCAGCACTAAAGGGTTTTCGAGCACTTTGAGAGCTCCTGTTAAAAGGTGCTATCAAAATGAAAAATGTGATTTTCTCAGAGCGGCCCCACCTGTGACTCATCCATCTCCATTAGGGCAGAGACTCAGAGTGAGTTATGGGAAGTCCTTGTTAACCTCAGGGGAATTTTTTTTTTCCTAATTTTGGGGGTGGTGTTTTGTTTTTTTGGTTTTTTTTTTTTGCTTTCTGGGCAGATCTAGCAGGGGATTCTCATAGAAAAAAAAAAATCGTTTCATGTTAATATGGTGCAGCATTTATTAAAAGGAAATATTTTGCACTTCAAAGAGTCTATCAAAGGCATGAATTTGAAAACAAGCAAAACCCCTTTATCTGACCAAGGCAATCTTGTCAATGCATTATCTGTCTGTGATGGGTAGCCAGATTTGAAACTGGGTTCTCACCAGCATGGTTGTTTCCATCTCCAGCCAAGGAAAGAGATAAGAGCTCCAAAAAACCACCCCATCTAATAAACAGTCAAGTTTAGTTTGGCCTCAGAAGTGAAAACCTCTCTCTTCTGCGAGACCACTTGCTCCCCAAGACACTGCTGACCTCAGGGAGATTATTTTTATCTCATTTTTAGGCTCCCTTCCCACCAGAAAGCAGGATCTGCTCTCCCCAGAGCATTTCTGGGGAGCTTTGGTGCTGCTCAAACCCACCCTGAGCCATCTCTGCAGGCAGAGGAGGAGCAGAGGCTGTGCTGGGACAGTCCAGAGGGATGGGGCAGCATCTCCTTGGGACTTCCTGCTCTGGCCCCCAAAGTTATCTGGCTGATGGCTTTGGAATGATTTCCTTCAGTCTTTGAAGCTCTTGTGGAAAGGTATTGAATTGAAGCAGGGTTCTGCTAAATCAGTGCAGTTTCCTGAGAGCCCAAAAACAGTTCTTGCTTTTTTCTGCCTGTTAGAAAGAATTATTATTATTATTATTATTATTTTCTTCAAGAGGGGAAAAAATTCTATAAATTTCTAAGTTTTATCTGAAACTTGGAACTGCAATATTTGTCCTTATTGCTGGCTGTGGTGAAAAATTTAATTTTGAGGGGGAAAGTCACATCCCTGTGCTGCTGGCACGGGCTACCCTGGGACAGACTCACAGCATATTCCGCATCCAGAGGGTGGAAACCCTGGCCTGGGAACCCTCCCCGTGTCCCCCTGACACCCTGGCAGGTCATAAGACCCTGTATTGAACTTCAGAGTCCTCTGAGGCTAAAGAGGAGCCCTTTTATAGGGAATGGGAGAAGTTAAACATGTTGTTGGGTTTACAAGCAGTCATTAAATATTTGCTGCTGGGCTGCCATGGGTTCCCCTTCTGTCTCTAGCTGGCTGTCAGGTCTGTTTAAAGGGATATAAATAAGCCTGGAGGGGCTCTGGGGCCACAGTGGCCCAGCCCTGCTGGGGACAAACCCCCTGGCTCTGAATTTTTGGAGGGATTTTTGTCTCCCCGGGTTTCTGTTTCTCCCCTGCCACAGAGACCTGGCTGATAAAGCAATAACTCAGCTTTATTGATTATGTCAAAGGCAGTAATTCAAGAAAGCTATTTAAATTCACAAGAGGAAGCTATGGCAATTATAAGTGTCTGCAGCAGATTATTAATCATTTTTGTTATGGCTATCAAGGCACGAGACAGACATTTTCTGTAAGGCTGACGTGAGCGCCGGCTCTTCAGTAATGACTTGGGGTTTGCTCTCTTATTGGTTCATGATGCTGAATAAAAAACAAGCAAACTGCCTTTTTTTCCTTTCCTAAATCGATGTGTGTAAAGCTTTATAGCATATTGCTAGAGGAGTGTGTGAAGTTCCAGTAGTTTAAATTCATATTCTGTTTAATCCAGACAGTACCAGTATTGGCTTTGTACTCCTTTTCCCTTTATTTCTCCCAAAATAACACTTGGCACTTGGAGCAGAGCAAGGTGGCCATCCCTGGAATCCAGACAGAACTGTGCTTTGGGTTATGGTTCAGTGATGGGCTCGGTGATCCTGGAGCTCTTTTCCATCCTTAACCTTTCCAATCCCAACAAACCTCCCATGAGAAGGGAGGTGTTGGTGTCCCTGGGGAGGACTGGATGGAGATGGAGCAGGGCTGGGCTGGCTCTGGTGTCCCCGTGGTGCTTCTGGCTGTGGAGGATGCTGCTCCAGGCAGTGCCCTGCTGCCCCAGCCACAGCTGGGCTCTGCCCCCTCCCCATCTCCTCGCTCGGGCTCTGCCCCTGATGGATGCTTTTGGGGCTGGCTCAGCTCTCCTGTGAATATCCAGCCAGGGAAAATGGGTTTTTACACCAGCCCCAGTAAATGACTGCTTACCTTTGGCTCCCAGTGAGCCCCAGAGCTGATAACACCAGCAGGTTGAGGCTGGGCAGCCTTGGCTCAGGGCCAGCTCCCCATTTGTACTGCGGACAGGTTTTTTATTTCAGCAAGGCAGTTAAGCAGAACATTCCTCTATAAAAAGCTGCAAAGGAGATCAGAGCAGCTCTCCCTCTCATCTTCCATCTCCTCTGCTTAGTGACCTAGAACTAAATGTTTTATTATTAGAAGAAAAAAAAAATTGTAATATATATATATCTATATATTCAAGGCAGGTCTTTAATACAGGTTTTTGGGAGGGCAGGATGAGAGGTGATGCTTGCATGGGTCACTTGCTGAAGGGGATAAGGGGCCCAGAGCATCCTCTCCAGTGGCTGAAGAGGTGGGAGGTCCCTCCAGGCACAGTCAGCTCCCTGCTTTCACCTGCTGAGCTGGGACTTGGCAGGAGCAGCCTTGCTTTGGGAAGGTCGGGGGCTGCTGGGGCTCAGCAGAGTGGGGACCCCCCTGGGACCAGCTCTGGCTCTCCTGTAAGGCCCCCACCCTGCTCTCCCGTGGATATCTGAGGAGAGCTCAGGTTCTGATCATTTGTCCCTTGTTAAACCAGAATGGTGGGGTGGGAGCTGCAGGACAGCCAGGGGTGATGTCCTGATGCTCCTGAGTGACCTGAGCAGGGGCACCCACTCTCCTCCAAAATGCAGCAATAATACACCCTCTCAGCACAGTTCCTCTCCCCTTCCCTCAAAGTTGTGCTGGTTTTGATTAAATACCTCATCAAACATTTATTTTGCCTGAAAGGAAGCTTTTGTTCTTGTTCTGGGGCCTTTGGGTTATAAAAACTTCAGCCAAAATCACTTAATTAAGAATGTACTTTTCCTGCTCTGCTTGTCTGGGAGCTGCTCCCAGGGGCAGGACAGGGATAGCACAACCTGGATGTGCCACCGGGGAGGGACACAGGGCTTTGGGAAGCAGCAGCTCCTCTGGAGCCCAAAAATGCCTCCAGCAGCAAGAACCCTTCTGGAATCATAGAATATCTCAAGCTGGAAGGGACCTGGAACCATCATCGAGACCAACTCAGTGGTGAGCAAGGATTTTTCCTTTTGGGCTTAGTTTCAGGGGAAAAAAAAGTGATTTCTAAAGTGAACCCATCAGCTCAGGTCACTAAAGGACCAGGAATGAAAAGAAAACAGGGTTTAATTGAAAGAAAAGGTCTTTTTTGAAACAAAAAGTCTTTTTTTTTGGTGAAGATGCTCTGCTAACAGCCCCATCAGACAGGCAGGACTTTGTCTTTCTCTCTCCCACCAGTATCAGTTACTCCAAGGGTGACAAGTGGGCCCTTCCCCAGGCTCTGCCTCTGAGTGCTCGTGTACCTTCAGGGAGCTAAAAACGGCAATGTAGAGGCGAGATGTTCCTCGCCTTGCTGAGCGCAGGGGTTTTATTTTCACTCCAACATAGCAGCTATAAACAGCTATTAGAGATTCTCCTGCGAGGGTCCGAAATGCTTTGGGCTCTGTCCCAGTTAGGGAGTGTCAGAATAGAAGGAATTAATGCCGTGATAGCAAACGACAGGGAGAGAGGGTTTTTTTTTTCTGGGGGAATTGCCCTGAAAATGTGTTTTGATGGAAGAGCTGGTGCTGGCAGGTTGTGCCGTGGTGAATTCTCAGGCTTTTCCATCTTTCCTATCTTAATTTTCTGAGGAAATTATTATTTTTTCTTTTTTTGGTGGCTCCCAAGAGGCCAAGATTGCCTAACAAGGTTTCATCCAGGTGCAAAGGGATGCAGGGTTTTATTTATTGAGCTGTCAGTGACGGGCTGCAGTGGGGACGGAGAGAGGAGCAGCAGCTAAAAACTGCTGCTCCTTTGGAATACTTTCAGTTTTCTTTGCTAAAATGCAAATATCTCTTCAATAAATGGGCCTGCTTTCCTGTGCCCTGCGTTTCAGTTGGTCGGTTCATCTTTCCTTGTCCTTTTTACACCTCTTAGTACAGACAGGGATGGGTTGCACAGGCAGGAAGGAAGCCAGGCTGAAAAAGTGCTGTAATTCCCCCTTTCCCTTTTGTAATGCTGGTGAAACTAATGGCCAGAGCCTGTGCTTTGCAAGCAAACATCTCCCAGCTGATGGATGCTGCCGTTTGACTCTGCATCACCGGGATGGTGGTTTTATTGGGGCTGTACAACCTCTCCCTTCCATTAGCACCGATGTTTTTAGGTCTCATTTTCACATAAATTGTGCTGCTCTGGCTCTGGAAAGCAGTGCTGTTTTGGGCTCTGTCTCAGAGGAGCAGCAGCCCCTGCTGGGATGTGCAGATGGACGGGTGGCACTGCCAGCCCTGGCACCGAGGGCAGGAGGGGAAGAGCTGAGGGGAGAGTTTGCAGAGGACCTGCAAGTCAGGGGATGCTCTGAATGGACTGGGCACCAACTGCATTTTTCTTTTTGTCTCGTGTGAGACAAGGTCTTGTGTACAGGCTCGGCAGTTCTTAACATGTAGGGAAAAAAAAAAAAAAAAAACAAAACCAAAAAAAAACAAACAACAAACCAACCAGAGAATTTACTGCAAACAACCCCCGAACAGTCTGTTCGAGCTGGAAATCTTCACCACTCACTTGATGTGACCTCCTTGGCTGTGGGGAAGGGAAAGCAGGTTTGTGTTTCACATAAATAGCTTCTCTTAGGGCAGCAGGAGGTGTGGAGGGAGAGCACCCCAAAGGTCACCCCGCCCCACAGGGCCAAATTCCTGCTGGGCACTGCTCCCACCTGGCACTGCTGGCACATCCTTGGGTGCCTGGGCATGGAATTTGGCAAGTTGCCTGCTGGTCAGGGGGTCTGTGTGTCATTTGGGGGGTGTCTGCTGGCAGAGGGCTTCAGCCAGAAGGGTCAGAGGGAAAAAATGTGCATTTGTTTGGGGGTACATGATGTGGTGGGTGGAGAATTCTTCATTCTAGGGAATGTGGAGGGGCAAATCCAGGCAACAATGCCCAGCTGTTCTTGGGAACTGAGAGATCACCCAGAGATCACCCAGGTTCCAGATCTGGTGTGTCTCCCCTTCCTCTCTGCCTCTGAGAAACAATGGGAAAGGTGTAAAAACAAGTGGATGGCTCTTTAATCTGAGAAGTGTTAGAAATGCCTTGTGTTTCGTGGGTTTTAATGGAAAGAACACATTCCCCCTCTACCCTTTTTGCCTCTCAGCTTGCTCTTCATGTCTGCACCCCCTGTAAATCTGCCCTGTATACTGCAGGGAAGCAGTGGGAAAGCAGATTTGTTTGGGAGAGCTGACTGGATCAGCACAGGGACAAAAACCACGAGGATTTACCCCAACATCAACGACTCCACGGCCCCACCTGGTATTTTTATTGCTCTCCTCAAGCTCCAGCACCATCACCGGGATGAGGAGGCAGCAGGACAGACTGTCCCAGGTACATTAGGTGATGGAAGAGGTTTTGGGGGAGATGTGTAGCCAAAATTGTGGCTCCAGCCACCCCAGGGCTGTCCCCAGGGCTGTCCCGGGGCTGTGCTCCTGCATCCCCAGCGGCACAGGGCGCTCTCCCTTTGGCAAAGCGACAGGGTAATTAATTTCAGGGCCATTGTGCCGCGGTGGCAGGCGCTGATTTATAGCCCAGGGAACAGCTTCTGGTTCAAAGTGCACATCCGTTGTGTTAATGCTCCATGATCTTTACCCCCGTGAGGAAACGGCAGAGAATGAGGAGATTATTGCCACCAGACTGGGCTCCCGGCATTTCCATGAGAAAGGCGGCGCACACCGAGGGTGGGTTGTGCATACAGAGCAGCTTCCCTTCCCTGCATCCCTGCATCCCTGCATCCCACCGGCTTCCCCCAGGATGGAACTGCCGAGGGAGTGTTGGTCACACAGCCCCTGCACCCAGCTGCTGCTTGGGCCCCTTTTGCCGCTGTTTTTTTGGTGTTTTTTTTCCCCCTCCCCATCCGTTTTTTGTCTGTTAGTTGTGCTGCTAAAAGGCACTTTAGAAAAGGAGTGTGAAGGGACAGGGCAGGGGAGGAAATCCTGGAAACTCCTGGCTCCTCTGGGGTCAGGGTTTCCAAATTCTTCCTTTTCCCAAAGAGAAAGCTTGGAGGGGCAGGAGGATGAGGAGAGGGTGTGGGGGGTATTGCCAATCCCTGGGCATCTCCTACCAGGAGCCAACCCAACCCTCAGCTTCTCAGTCCAGCAGCTTTTGGAAACTGTTTTTCCATGTGCAGCCTGTGAGCTGGGCAAGTCATTCCCCTGGCAGGAAAAAACATCTCTTTTCACTGGATTGATTTTCTGCTGTTTTCTGGGAGTGACTTCATCCCTGAGATGTGGTGAGGCAGGCAGGCAGTGCTGGGGCCCTGGGAGCATCTCTCCATCTGCACCAAGCCTGTCCCACCTTCCCTGTCACCGAGGACTGACTGATTCCAGGCCCACCAAACCTTCTGAGGGTTTGGCTTTTTCCCCACCTTGCTGAAGGTGCTTTGACTTTCTGCAGAGGGGAGCTTGGGCAGGGAGAAATGCTGCATTCCCTCTCAGGAGCTGCTGCAGGAAGCTGGGCGAGGGATGATGATGTCAGGTCTGTAGGGAAGGTCTTTTTTTGGAAACACTCATCAGCCCCTGTCTGAGACTTCCTTTGGGAAAGATTTGTGGCTGCACTGGGGTGATTCAAGGTAATTTACCCCGGGGATCAGCTCAGATCCTGGGTTGCTTCAGCTGGGCTTGGCTCAAACACAGAATATATGGAACAGGAGGGCTCTGCACGCTGCTGGGGCTTTTAGGTGTTATTCTAATACTAATAATTAATACAGTGATGTGTATAATCCTGTGCACGGAGAGTTGAAGCGTTCCCTAAAGCTTCTTTGCATCATAAAACTCCTAATCAAATACAGAATAGATCCCTGCCCTCTCCATAGCTTTAATCCTACTTCTCTTCCAGAACTAAACAGCTTTAAATTCCTCAGTCCCATGTGTATTCAGCTGCAGAGGCAAAAACTTTGCCATTTTTAAATCCTCCCTTAGTGCCAGACCAAAATCTCTGCAAACACAGACTCCGTAATCCTCCCTAATTTATCAAAGGTGCTCCTGAATGCTAATTTTCCTGTGCTGTGCTCTGGATCAGAATTACAATTGATTGACTATAAAATGATAATTATACACTGGGAGCTTTGCATTGTGTAAACACCTTAAATTGATTCTCCTGCCCTGCCAATGGGGAAATTCTTTCCATCACGTGCTGACTGCGAGATGGAAATGATTCTGCCTTTTACAAACTTTCCTACCATGTATGGATTTTCTTGTTTAAAGCAGGCAGCCAGCGTGCCTTCTCCTCCCTGCTGGGCTGCTGCTGGACTGGCAGAGTCTCCCTGGAAACAGCTCGAGGAAATGGAGATTTTCCAAGGGCTGGGGGTGCAAAACGAGGTCCCTGTGAGGCCTCGTGGCTCCAGGTGTGGCAGATAAAGCAGGGCAGAAATAGAGTAGTTCAGTTGGAAGGGACCTACAACAACCATCTGCAGTTTTGCACATCCCTTTGGAGGCTCATCCAGGGATGCCTTCCCCAGGAATTCCCTGCTTTTTCCTCCAGACTCCCATTTCCTGTGGACACAGGTCTCCCCTGCACTGAATTAGCCATTTCCGCTGCAGAAAGAGGCTCTGAACGTCAGGCATTTGGGGAAAGGTTTGTTTTACATTAATATTCTGGCCATAAAAAGAGTCCCACAACCACAGTGGCGAAGGGGAAAAGCCACTCTTCGATTTCTTGACACATCTGTGCTCCTAGTCTCCTGCAATCTGCTTTTTGACTTTGGCATTAGTTCCCCTTTCCCATATTTCAGGGAGGGCTCGCTCTGTGAAAGGCATCAAGAGGCATCCCCAGACAGCAAAACCATCTGGAAAACCCAGGGACCTGGAGGGAGCTGTCTTGAAAACAAACTTCCCATCCTCCCCAGTGCTCTGTCTTGGCCCTGCCAAGGGGAGCAGGAGCTGCTGGGCCACTCCACAGCCCCTCCATCCTGCCTGGGGGGAGCAGGGAGCTTTTCTCCTTCCCCTGCTCGGATGTTAATGGGACCACGCAGCTAAATCAATCTTGCAGCAGCAGAATTTATGTCATGCACGTGTTCCACAGCCTCTCCTGCCTGCTCAGGGGGTGCACACAGGGCAGGAGGGTGCTGGGGTGTGGGGGGAGCCTGGGTGGCACTGGGACAGCAGAGTCAGGGCTGGTGCAGAGTTGATCCCCCAAACCCCCAGCGTGACCCCGCTGCCAGGCAGATAAAAGCCAGGGCAGACTCCCCTTTCCTCTCCCTCTCCTGTTTGCTCAGACCCCCAGGCTGGTGCCCATCTGTCTCTGTCAGTGGTGGGAGCTGGGGGGGATGGAGGATGAGCCTTGGGGGTGGGTGTTGTTGTTCCAAAGCCCCTGGTGTGCTCAGCAGACAGAGCATCCTGCCCGTGGGGCTGCAGGGGAGCACAGCAGCACATCCCTCTGCCATGGGGAAGAGCAGTGGCTGAGGTCTGGAAACACGGGAGCAGGGGGACAGAAAATTAAGGAGGAAGACAGAGAGGTGGTTTATCTGCTGTCCCCATGGGGCTTGCACTCGCCTTGGCATCAGGGGATTCCTGGTAGTTTGCTCAGCCTGGAAGGCAGGACCACCTCTGGAGGTGAAGGACCTCCAGATCTCTTCAAGATGAATTGGGGCTTTTTTTAACCACTGCACATGTCCTGAAGTGGTTTCTGACTTTTCTGCTGGTGGGTAACCTCTGGGGAGGCTCAGAAATAAAGGCAAACTTCCAGGGCATGGGAGGCTGCTGGGGCAGGCAGGGCTAGTCCCAAGGAGCAGCAGTGCTGGAACAGCAGCTCCTGGAAATGCTCAGACTGGCTCTCCCCTAAGAACAACCCCTTATGCTCCTGAATTTTTGGAAGTCTCTTCTTCAGTTGTTCCCTTAAGTATTTATTGGACGTCTTCCTTTTTTTTTTTTTTTTTAAAGTTTCTTCATCCAAATTCTTTGCTCTGTTATTCCCCCGAGGATCATGTTTGCATTTGGCAGGGAGGGAGCTGGCTTGGTTAAACATAGACCTTGGTGAAGCGAAGCCAGAGGGATTTCAGAGCTCTCTGTACCTCTCTCTGCTGCTCAAAATCCTCTTCCTTTCTGTCTCACCCATGTAGGAGACTCAGCACACACAAATCCTGGCATCCTGCTGGCTGGCAATGGCTCTGCTCCCAGCGTTTTCCTTGCAGGAGTCAGGCAAGGGCTGCAGGGCTGTGCTTTGCTATTTACTGAGGGTGCAAACAGCCCCACACATCTGCTCAGCTGTGGGGTCTGGGACAGGCAGATTGTTCCCATTTAGTGGGGTTTTTTTTAGCTGGAGGAAGGATATTACTTCTCAGCAAGGATGTTTTTGTCTGCATCGCTTCAGAGCCCCTAATCCATGCCTGTCCCATCCTCTGCTTTCCCTGTGACTGCTCCTTGAGAGCTCTGGGGAGAGCAGGGAAGAAACAGCCCCAGTTCCTCAGAGGTGCTGAGAGGAGCATGGTGGGCAGCCTGGAGATCAGGGGAGGAATGTGAACAATTCAGGATGAGCTGGCAGAGCCCTGGTGGTGGCTGGCACTGCCAGGGCTCCCTCTGCCAGCTGGGATCTTCAGGGCCCTGTGCTGGCAGAGCTCTGAGCCGGGCATGAGGCACCAAGGGGCTCATCCCCTCTCCCCTTTAGAGGATTTCAGGGTGTTCAGAGTGCAGATCTTTGTGAGACTCCATAAAATCCCATAAAATCCCTTGGTCCCATCACGGAGCCGGGTTAACGAGGGAAGCTCTGCTCGTGCTTCATTAAATGTGTGGCCAGACTCTCTTGTGGCATCTCCCTTTCCCTTCTCTGCCTCTCCTCTGAGGTGACACTGATCCTCCCTAATCACACTGTACCCAGGCAATAATCCAACCTGTGTCACAAACCAAATTGTCCTTGTTCCCATGATCCCAGCTCCTGCCTCACCTTCAGTGGGCAGGCGTGGCTGGAGCAGCAGCTCCCGGCAGGGCTGAGGGGCTGCTTCTCCTTGGGTTGTGGTGGGTGTCCCAAAGCCCAGGGACCTGGTTCTGCAGCATCACCTGGGCTCCTGGGCACCCCAGCACTGCGTCAAGGGACCCAATCCATCCCTGAGCTGTGTTCAGCTTCGTTAAGGCAAAGGCGCTAACGAAGGAACACATTTCCCAGAGAAGCTGTGCCTGCCCCATCCCTGGCAGTGTTCTGGCCTGGCATTTTTTCCCCCTCAAGTCACCGTGCTCTCAACCATCATCAGGCTGCAGCCAAAACAGAGTGATTTATGCCCACAACCCTTTCATTGTCACAGGCAGTTTCAATATGTGGCAGGTCTGGTTTTCCTTTCACCTCCTTCCCGTGACTCATTTGGAGCTCATCTGGTGTCCCCGTTGCAGGCTAATGATTCATAAGGACAGAAACACAGGGGGGAGCAGAGGGAGAGGAGCAGGATTGGTGCTGCCACGGGGAGGCTGGAGGCTGAGTCACGGCAAAGCACCGGGCAGGATGCGGCACGCCGGGCGCTCCGGGGGAAAAACCGGTGACGTGAGAAGGTGGAAGGGAGGCTCAGCCTGCCCCAGCAGCCTTGGCAGCCCCAGGGAGAGATGGGGAGTGTTGGAAGGAAGCCTGGAGGCTGAACGTTCCAGGCTTTCTGTGCTAAAAGGCTCTGACCCTCAGGCAAGCACCACATCTGACCTGAGGCCCTGGAACGGGATCCTGAGATTGAGTGATGGCCCTGGGGCTGTGGGGGTGTGCTTTGGATGGTGCTGTGTGACCTCACAGGGTGAAAAACATAGATTTGAGATTTTAGTATACAGCAATATGTATGGGGCAAGATGGAGGGTTTGGGGCGTTGTCTGGGTCCTTCTTCACCTTCTTCTTCCTGGTTTTGGGTGTTTTTTTCTAATTGGGTGAAGAAGGTCTGCATTGCAGGCCTTGGGTGGTCATTATTGCGTCAAAAATCATCTCATCATCTCATTATTGGATAGTTTATGCTTAAAAAGACCTTGGAAAGAGTAGAGGCATCCATTTTACCTCCATTTTCTACCTTGCTAGTCAGAGCTCACAGCTCATGAGGCTGTAATATAGGTAAGAATTAATAAACCCTGAGCCTGAACATGAAACTGTGACTTCCCATGTATTAATCCCAGCTGTAACATGAAAAAAAGAAGATATGAACCAACAGGGGAGCTCCAGCCTTTGCTCCTCCTGAGCCAGTTATTCAACAGAGTAACAGCTGGAAACACACCTGGTGTGGTATCAAGGAGAGTTTTCATCACCTTTTGGGGCAGGTTTTGGGTTTCCTTCCCTCCATGCAGCTTAATCCCACTGTGGGTGCTGTCAGCGTGAGGAGCCTGCAGGGACTCCTTTGCCCCTCCAGGGTTTGGGCACAACTGGGACTTTCAGGGAGCAATTTTGGTGACCTGGCCATGGCAGCACTGCCCCCAGCCCTGTGCCAGCAGCAGGCAGGTGCTGTGTGGTTCTGCTGTGGTTCTTGCAAGGGTTTGCAAGGGCTGCTCAGGGATTGCTCACCACCCGAGCTCTGCAGCAAATTAAGCACAAAAATAGATTTTTCTCTTCATTTATCCTGACCTAAACATTAGAGAAAAGTGACAGAGTGCAGGGGGGTGGTGTTCAGCAGCAAAGAGCTGGAGGCACAGCACCAGGGAGGTGGTGACATGACATGGTCAGCCCCAAATCACAGGTACCCAACGCCCCAATAAGGGAGAGCCCATAGAGCGGGTATGAAATGCTTTGGTGCCATGAAGCACTTCTGAACCTATTTTCTAATTCCCCCAAACCTTCCCATTCCCAGCCTGGGAGTGAGAGAACCAGGAGGACTCTCCAGCACCCATACCAGAGCGGGAAGAGCAACTGCAGATCCCTGATTCCACCTTTCTGTCACAACCTGGCTGGAACTCCCACCTTGCAGGAGGCAAACGTGAGGAGCTGAGCAGTGCTGTGAACCTTTTGGGCTCGGGGGTGGTTGTGGTGGGGATGAATTTGGCCCAGAGCTTTCTGTTCAGCTGCACTGAGTTAGCGGCCATCTGGCTCGGCGCGCTGCAATCCGCAGCTTCTCCAAGCCCAGATGGGAGGCAATGTTTTTTTTCTCTGTGTATGTTCTATTTCCCAGAACGTATGGCCCATACATTTAAAATATTTGAGCGCTGCCTCCTGCACTAGCAGATAATCTGGAGCTGCGACACCAGAGATTTCTCGGGAGGAGAATTTATTTCCTGGTGTTTTAGGTGATCCTGGGGAAGGGAGTGCTTGGCACAGTGCCCAGTGCCCGAGGGGCCAGCAGTGTGGGCACTGCCTATGCCTGCTCTCCAATGCTCCAGTCATAATTATATTCTTTTTATACCCTTTGTCCATTTGCAATGATCTGGGGACCTCAATTTTGCCTTGTTTGCAGCATGCCTGCCCCTGGATTAAGCAGGGAGGTGGCACCAGGCTTGGGAAAGGAGGTCTGAGCCTGGGGTCGGGCAGATCCTGGGCTAAGGTGGCTCCTTCTCCGTCCAGCAAACAAGGCACAGCTTTTCTGCACTCTGCAGTCCCATATCCCTGTGCCCTGAACCAAACTGTTCCCCCAGGGACAGGCACTGCCTGGGCTTGGTGCTGGAGGCAGGGTCAGGGTGCTCTATCCATCTGTTCTGCAGCTGATGTGGCAGAACACCGTGAGCATCATTCTCTGGAAGGCAATAGCTCCAGACAGGGCTCTGATAAAGACCAAGCATTTAAAAATATGTTCATGGCATAGTTTTATACCCAAAGTACGTGGTGGTGCTCTATGCAGCTTAAGTGTAAGTGAACGAGATCATATTACTTTGAATATATGGGCAGCTCAGCTTATGAAATGTATAACTCATCCAGTGTATGGAAAACCAATACATCTTCCATATGGGCAACAAATCAGAGATGATTATCCCTGGGGAAAAAAATGGCCATGCTGTATTGAGCATTTTGACTTGGAGTAGACACAAGTTTTCATTCCTGCTTCATGACTAAATTTCCTAAGCTGAACAGTCAAATAAAATGATCTCATTCCCTCCCTGTGCCATGGCACAGCCTTGCTGGGAGCTGTTTGCTGGAGCTGGAGCAGGCTGGGTTCCAGCTGGAGGGGTCAGTGGGAGCACTGCCATCAGCCCCAGGCTGTGTTTGCTCAAGGGCAGAGCCTTGCTGGTGTCTCAGTGCTGCCCTTGGGCACCCCTGAGCACCCTGGGGGCTGCCAGGGTCAGCCAGTTCCCAGAGCCACGGCTTTGGGGACGGGGAGCAGAGCTGAACTCCCACCAAAGTGCCATTCCCTGGACAGTGGGAGGGGCTGCAGGGTGCTGGTTGTGCCCCACTGACCACACCCAGGGGCTGCTCGGACACTGTCCCCCAGCCTGGTACCAGAGTGTAAATATGTCAAGCTCAGGAGATGATCTCGTTATGGGAAGATTATGCTAATGAAATGTTTCCTGAGATCAAACTCATTTTGTGTTCAAAAGCATTAAAATAAATGGCTTCTAATTGAATCTTATAAACGGTCCCCTCCTGATAATGAGCCGCTATTAATTATAATTGAAGGAAGGCAGAACACAAACACAGCGGCAGCGTGGGGGGAGGTGATGGCACGCTGGGGGCAGCTCTGTGCTGCCCGTTCTGGGAGGGGTCCTGACCTTCCCCTCCATCCCTCCCACGCTGCTGGGACCGTGGGCCCTGGGGTGATGCACAGGGACTTGGCCAGGGACATCCCAGGGAACCCTCTCTGGGCCTTTGAAAAGGAAAAAAAAAAAAAAAAATGTGTGCACCGTGCTGTATGCACCATCCTGCAGCCTTTAAAATCTCAGCCCTTTATTACAGCTATTATTGTTATTATCCTTTTTTCCTTTCCAAAGGCCCAGGTCCCTGCCAGGCACAGCGTGTGCTGTCCAGCCAGGGTGACCTCATCTGCTTCGAAGCACAAAATGGGCATCTGAGCTCAACCAAAGAAAATTTACAGGAATTCATCTGTCAACAGGGACGTTTCCATTTAATAAGTGCTCAGTTTGAGATCACATTAGCCCTTCAATTATTTATATGCTGAAATTGTACAACTTCTCCGTGCGGGTCTAAAAAAAGCAGCAAAATGTCTTTTGCTTTCCTTCCAACGGAGCTTGTCAGCTGAAACTTAGCAGGAACACGGCAGGCACCCCTGCAGGGGTGCTGGGGGTGACAGCCTCCCGACAGCAGGGTTTGGGTGCTGCGAATACGGGCTGAGCAGAAAAATCCCACCGAGGATGAGGATGCTCAGCCTTTGTCTGCTCCTTGCAACGGGGTGCCCCGCGAGTGCGGGCTGGGATGCTCTGGGGAGGGTGGAAACAGGCCCTGGGGCATCCTTGGCACCTTCCTCCTTGTTTTTTCCCACTTTGTTGTCTATTTAAAGCAGCGTTCCCTCGGGCGTGCCTCCTCCAGCACGGGGATGGTGGGTGGGCGGCACAGCCCGGGCTGGGGTTCGCTCTGCCCGCCAGGCTAATGCCCCGGCACATCGCTCCGGAGTCACTAATGGCCTTTGCTTTTATGTCTCATCTGCTTGAAGGGATTAAAAGGGAATAATTAAATAGCCAGCGATACAGTCATCGATAAAATTGCCCTGGTAATGATGGAAAAAAAAAAAAAAAAAAAAGCACCAAAAGGGGAAGACAAAGCTGTGCTGGGCTGTGGGAGGGAGGGAGGGCTCCACAGCCTCTGTTTTTTGGCAGGAATCATTAAGCCGGGGCAGGCTGTGCCCGAGGAGCTGCTCGTCCCCCGGGCACGCCCGGTGTCCGTGCATTTGGCTGCTGTGAAATCGATGAGAGCGGCTCCGATTTCCCAACCGGGGCAAGCCTGGCTGTCAGACAGCACCGACGCCGCGTTTAAAAACCTGCTCACCCTGTGCGGCCGAGGGGAAAGAGAGCAAAATTCCCTGGGAAAAGGGGGGATCGCTGCCTCCCCCGCCTTGCTGTGCCTGCTGCGGGCAGCAGCATCGTGTCCCCGGGGTCCTGCAGCTGGGATGTAGAGGGAGAGGGGGTCCGGCAGAGCCCAAACCCATCCCCATTTCAGCAGCGAGGGATGCAGAGAAACCCCCCCGGTGTCTCCACGGTGGGGATGGAGCTCATCCAGCACGGGGGATGTTCGCCCGGGTCTACCGTGGGATGGGCAGGGGCTGCCGGAGCTCCCGGGGGACCAGCGAGGGGCGGGTGATGCCATTTCAGAACTGAATTTTGAATTCGAATTGATTTTCAGACTCTGGATTTTTTGCCCTGTCCCAGCGCTGATTCAAACCCAGTGCGAAGTCTCCCTCCGGAGCCTGTGCACGGAAACAAAACAAACTCTGTGAACCCGGGGGTGCTTTCTGGGTACTTTCCTGTCCCACGCAGCAGCAGCCCGTGTTTATTTTCCCGGCAGTGGGAGGGACGGGGCCTCGTCATTGTCCCGGGCTTTGGGGTGAAACCCGGCGTTCTGGGGCACGGGGATGGGGGAAGCTGCCGAGGCGACTCACGCCTTTGTCTCTGGTGTGAGCAGGGATTTCCCTGCTGTTTTACAGCCGGGAAAGCCAGCACTAATGTGCTAATTAGATTTAACACCCGAGCTAGAAACGTGGCAAATTAGCCAAAACATCGCGGTGTTAACCCCGCAGTGGGGCTGGGGTTCTGTTCCTTCTCTGGAGTGACCCGGGAGGCAGGAACACGGCAGGGATCACCGGCACAGCTGGCCACCGGGAACATCCCGAGGAGTTGTGGTGCACATTAAGCCTCTTGCTCCACTTCTGACACCTCCCAGTGCAAATCCCCCCGTCAGGATGGAATCCTGAATCCTGAAACGCTTTCCATTCTCTCGGTGGGGAGTAAGGTGGGGAGAGGAGGGCAGGAGCTTGTGCTCGTCACACAGATCCCCATCACGGATATTCCACGGGAAAAAAAAATCACTGCTGGGATTCCTACCCAGCTCTGGGAGCTGCCCCAGCTCCTGGGTGGAAAGCACGGAGACCCCCACCCCAGCAGCACAAACAGGAGACAGGGGAGGGTTTTTTAAAGCAGCACACAAAACCCCGCCGTGCTCTGAATCAGCTGCTCATTTCAACAAGATGTGGCAGGGACGGTAATTGTATGTTGAGTGCTCTCCGGTTGATTAAGAACATATTTATTGAAGTTTATCTACTGTAATATGTATAAGTCTCTTATTAGATAATTGCTAAACCTCAAACACCTGTTTAACAGATCATATATATACCCCATTACATAGTTGTTAAACCACACTGGTTTTAATTCATCAAATGCGAATGTGAAATCCATTCTAAATTAAATTCATTTTGAGGCACTTTAAAGGAGACATTCCCTGCTTCCCTTCTGCAAAGGGGATAAGAGCACCATATTTCCTGACAGCAGTGATGTTTCAGGACAGCTCTGTTCTCCAAGAGTCCTTTTTTTGGGGGGGGCAAGCAACTCAGTGGAGATGTGCTAAAAATGCCCTCAAAAACCTTCCAGGTTTTTTTTCATTAAAAACCCCAGAATTAAAAAAGCTTGGTATTAAACCTGGGGATGCCATCACTGCTGCAGATGTCTGGGGAAGGGGAAAGGTGGTGGGGCTGTGGCCAGGCTCTGTGAGGATGGGGTTTGCTAAGCCCAGTGCTAAACTGAGGGGTTTTGCTTGGCTCTTTTGGCTTTTTGCTCCGAATCAGCAAATTCCCATTTCAGCCCTTTGCTGCTGATTCACATCCCTGTGAGGGCACCAGAGCAGCCCAGTGCTGCTGCCAGAGCCCCCTGTCCATCCCACCTAGAGGATTATCCCCGAGCTTTTATTCAGTGGTTTAGAGCCCTTAATTCCTCTGTGCAGCCCTGCTCTCCTCCCAGCTGGGCAGGGCAGCACTCCCACCAGCCCCACCAGACAGGGTGAATCCTTCTCCCCACAGCACTGCAGTGAGAGGTCTTTGCTGAGGCAGAGATGATCCTTTGTTTTCTTCTCTCTTTATTTAATTGTCCCGTGGGGGGATCGCTGAGTGCCCTTCATTTTGTGATGCAGAACTGGTGTTGACACGCTGCTTTATTAGATGAGTAAGGGTAAAGCCTTGGAGACGCTATTTAAATAAGGGAGAAATCTCACTGCCGGGATAGGAATGAGCAAATACACACTGGGCTCTGCTAACCCCTTTATTTCCAGCCCAGAAAAGCTCTGCCAGCATGGTTATTTGTGCATCTCTGCAGCAAACTGGGCTGAGAAGTTGCAAAGCCTCCAACCCGCTGTGGACACGTCCCTCCAGAGACACAGGGCCTCCATCTGCATCTTTGGGGCATTTCCTAGCAAGGCCTTGAGTGATATTTGTTATCAACATCAGGCTGCAGCCTCATGAGCTGGGTCTGGGTGGTGCTTCACCTGCTCTTCCTTTTTTTGGAGCAGGCAGTTCCCCATGAGGTTCCCAAGGGCAGGGGCAGCTGTGCTGGCTCAGGGGCTGCAGCAGGGCTGGGTGTGGGTGCAGGAGAAGGGCCTGGAGGCTGGGAAACTCCAGCCCAGTGCCAGCATTGCTGCATTTCTGATGGCAGCTCACCCCTGGGGTTTCTGCCCTCAATCCTTCCTCCCCTGCCAGCTCCACGGGCAGCCAGAGGCCAGACTGGTACCCAGCTCTGCTGCAGCCCCTGTGCAGTCATCCAAGGCTTTGGATGCTTTATCAAGTGTTTCAGCTCCCAAGCCAACATAAATCACACTGTTGGCAGGCTCTGCCTTTCTGTCTCTGCTGTTATTTTCTGTTCATGATAAAACAATGTGGAAAGGAAGCACGCAGGCCAAGGGGAGGGGGAGCAGAAACAAGATCCCTTATCTAATGCATGCCTGAGCTGCTCAAATGTTTCTGTATCAGCAATTATTTTGCCTGGCTTTGGGTTTTCACAAAGCTCTGGAGTCTTACAAATGCAGTCTGAGATCACATTGGCAGAGCACAGATCCAAATTCTTCCCTCCTGTCTGCCTCCCAGTAGCCTTTGGAGGAGACCCGTGAAACGCCTCACGTGCACAACAGCTCTGAGGAGACGAGCTGGGAGAGAGGATTTGCTGGCATCTGGGGAGATGCTGAGCATCTCCAGCTCTGCCCCAGAGCTCCTAACGCTGCCTAGAGTCATAAAAAATGGGGTAGGATCAGGCACCTTGAGGTTCCTGGCTGCTGGGAGAGGAGCGTGTTCCACTCCAACAACTGGAAATGCACAGAATCTGAGGGCATGGCACTGTGTGCAGGCTTGCAAAGTGAATAACCATTACTGGGATGGTTTCTGTACACAGCCCATGGCTGGTGGCCCAGTTTAGAGCACGAGCTTATAAATTCTTTGCTAAGTAGGAAGAAAATGGGAAAAAAAAATACTTCACCCTTAATGGGAAAGGAATAAAATCTCTTAATCTGTGTCTAAAAACACCTTGAGAGTTGTAGGTATTTGCTGCAGTCCAGCTGAAGCAATATCCAGTGCTCAGAGAAGCAATATCCCCAAGCTCTGCTCTGGCTCTCGTGTTGGTTTTGATATTTTTAATATTGCATCCAGACAACGGAGCCTGTCAACCACCGTGCAAAGTGTTCATTTAACTAAGCCAATTTAAAATGTGTAGCAATTATGAAGAGATGGGCTCAGATGAGTCAATTTGTCTCAAGTGTTTTCTAGCTGAACTTAATAATATTGGAGATGTGAGAAAAATTGGAAAAAAATTCACCCTCTGTGTTCAATTCTTTTGAGAAGTCGAAATACCTAATTCACTCTGGCAAATGATAAATGTTCCTCCCCTCTTCTAATTACATCTTGCCTTAGTCACAGCGGTCTCCAGTAAATCTCCTTTTGAGACTATACACACCACATACCGTCCTGGGTGGAAAAAAAAACCCCAACAAAAGGGAAGAAAGGAAAAGTTCTTGATTAGATTTTTTTTTATTTTTTTTAAAGAGCAATGAGTTGTGCTCACAGGATCTGGAACTGGCTTTTCACGTTGCTAAAACCCCTCCTCATTGGCACTGCTCTTTCGTGTGTCACGTCCTAAAAAAACCCCTGAAGTTTGGCTGAAAAAAGAGGAGTGGTGGCGTGTGGAAGCTGTTGGGTGGGTGTCCCTGTGGGGAGCTTTGCAGGCACAGATGGGAGGGACAGCATGTGCAAACACATTGATTTTTGTGTTGGTGGTTGGTTGAGCTGCTGGGACAAATAAGCATTTCCACACCCAGAAGATGCACTTTGCTCACAAGCCCTGCTTCACTGTGGGTGCAGTTGTCCTCCCTTATTTGAAATGGTCACTGGTTCAAGACACATCAGAT
Source organism: Phylloscopus whistleri (assembly GCA_017589585.1). Classification (NCBI taxonomy): domain Eukaryota; kingdom Metazoa; phylum Chordata; class Aves; order Passeriformes; family Phylloscopidae; genus Phylloscopus; species Phylloscopus whistleri. Next base: position 1,894,998 of record JADMLD010001062.1, on the reverse strand, counting down.
TTCAGCACAATTTTCCCAATTAATGGCAAATTAAAATTATTCAGCCAATAAATATTCCAGTGTAAGAGCCATTTTTGGCTCTTATGCTGCCAGGAGAGAACCTGAAGCCCTGATGGCCAAGCCCTCCCCGTGGCCAGCCCCAGCACCTGCTGCACGTCTGCCTGAAAAAAAACCTCTCCCATTTGCATTGATTTCAAATTGCTTTGGGCTGAAATGTCCTTTATCGATGTCATTTATCTTCCTAATCTCTTGCTTGCCCGGAGATAGTCTCCATTATCCTGTAGTTGCAAAATTTCCCAGCTAACATGCTGGTTTTAAAATGTCTGAGTGGTTTCATTGCCTTGAGTGGGTGGGAGGTGGGCTTGCCACGAGGGCAGCCCCACACAGAGATGATGAACCTGCGGGGAAAACAGAGATGGATTTATTGGAGTTTCTCATCCAAAGCCAGACCTGAGGCTCACTGATGGAGCACCCAAAGACAGCTTTTGGCACAACTTTTTTTTTTTTTTTTGAGTGTGGCTGCAAATATGAGCAATATTTCATCTCGAGGGTGTTGCCTGGAATGGCAAAAATTAACTGGAAGCTGGGATTGACAGCTGGATTCAACAGCAGATTTTTGGGGGATGGCTCCAATGGGTGTCCATAAAGCCAGTTGGTGCTGGGGGCAGTGGAGGAGGCAGGGAGAGGAATGCCACCCTGACCTGGGAAAGTCTGTCAGGTGTCCAACTGGGATTTTCTGGACTGGAAAGTGTCCCTAGCACTCCATGTATTGTTCCCTGCCCTCACTGCAGGCTCTGAGCTGCAGGGGCACTTCTGTTTGCACCCAAGGGTGGCAGTTTGGGCACACCAGAGGAGCTGCCAGCACCGAGACAGCTCTTTTTGCTTTTGGAGTAGTCTGGTAAAAGAGGAAATAGGGACATAATGAGTCCAAAAGGCTTGTCTTGGTGGGAGGGTGTGAACAGCTTTAAACCTCCTAACAGGGTCTGGGGAAGGAGATGCTGATGGATGCTCAGTTTCTGAGCTGCTGCCCATCGTCTCCCAGCTCCTTCCTTCTGTCTCTGGAACTAGGAGCAGCCAGAGTTCCTCCAGGAGGGGGAAAAGAGGGGCAGCAGCCCTTTGGAGAGGCTTGGCATGCCTTTTCCCGGGCCGTGCAGGGTGAGCCACAGCCACAAGTGAAAAGGGGCTCTTGTGTTTCCCAGCCCACCCCGACACAGCCGGCTCCGATCTGGAGGCGGAGACAGAAAAGAGGTTTGGAAATCTGCTTAGAAGTCTGGCTCGTTAATACCCTTCCCAGAGCTTTTATCAAATAATTAGCTTTTGTGTTGCACTTCCCAGTCAGCGATAAATAAATAAAGATGCAGATGAAGTGAGTGTTACACTCGAAGCTGTGCTTTTGGAAATGGCTCCTCTGACCCTGCCTGAGGCCACTTCCCTGGGCCCCCGGACTCAGTCACAGCCCCTTGGCACGGGACTGATAAGGGGCACAGGGATCTGAGTGATTCCTTCTGGATTTGGCAGACCCAAGAGAGCCCTGCCTGCCTTGATGTGATGAAATTTTGGTCCAGGTGGTGCTGGGGTGTGCTGTCCCTGTGGGCAGGCAGTGGTTTGGCAAGGGAGGGATGCACAACGTGGTGGTGGCAGTGGCTGCATCCTTCCTGCATCCCAGGATTGAGTTTGGTCCCCACAGTGGCTGGGGAAACTGCAGAGCGTGGGGCAGCTCTGCTCGATCTGGGAGCTCTGGGAACATCCCAGCTGCTGTGGGAGTGGGGCTGGGCACAGCTCCCCAGCCTCCCTGCCCTCAGGACATCCCTTCTGCCCCTGCCCCTCACCACCACCCCTGCAGGGGATTGAGCTGGGACTGTGAATGTGCCCAGGCTGCCGTTGCTATTTGGACTGTTTGTCTTGTTTGGGCTAATTATGCCAAGAAAGTCATTATAATTTTATGCTCTTTGGATTAACGTTTTTGCCCAGGGCCCTATAATTAGTCTATGGTTTGTAGCTTAATGATGCTGAGCAGAGTCAAGGCGAACTTTCTAACTGTAAATCAGGGGATGTGGGCACTGACAGGGCAGAGGATCTTCCCAAGAAATGAGCGTTTCTCTCCCTGTTTATCAGCTCAGCCTTCGCCTGCTCAGCACCCCTGAGCTCACACTCCATCCTAACTGCAGCCAGGATGCTGCTGAGGAATTGCAGTGAGCCCCAGCCCTGTTCTGAGCCTCTCCTGCTTTGTGGGGATCCCATGGGGGGGTTACACTTGGGGGGTCCTCAGCCCTTCATCCCTTCAGCTCGGTGCTGCTGCACAGCCCTCCTGCTTAGGGGGCACAGAGCATCCCTCACTGCCCAGGGAAACGGGTTCCACTGCATCCCTGGAAGTCTGCCCAGCTCTCTCTGAGGAGCAGGCGATTTGGATCATGATAATCTCTCCTTTAGCTCCAGCTATTAGTTGCTTTAAGCATCTTTTCTTTCTTGATACACAGTGGCCAGGGGTGTCTGTGCTGAAGCAGAGTGATTTGCCATGTGGGGCTGCAGTTGGAGGTGGTGGAGTTATTTATTTTATTTAAATTTAAGTTATTTATTTTAAATAAACCCATCATCCAAGGCACTGAACTCCTAAAAACCTGCATGTCCACCCTCTCAGATCTTCTTGCAGAGGGGTACCGATGGAGCCAGAGACCCCAGCTCATCCCTGGTATCTGCTGTCATCCTCCTGGGTTTTTATTCATTGCTCCTTGGGCTGGGGATGAGCTCAGAGCCACAGGAGCTGCTGAGCAGGCAGGCTCCAGCCAGCTCGCCTTGACAGATCGTTTGGGTCAAATCAGAAGCTCCCGGGAGAGTTTTGCAATTTCTTTTCCACTGGAAAACGTCATTAATTCATTGCCAAATTGTTAACAGAATCAGGGTCTCTGGTTTTAGCTGGAGGATATCCTCCTGATAAATGTCATGGCTTTCCTTGAGCACAAATCCAGGGAAGGGTAGGGAGCCAAAGCCCTCTTGCAGCACTGGGTGTCTCATCACTCACCTTCAGCTTCCGCAGAGAAATCTTTCCTTGGAGCCGCCCTGCAGGGACTGCTGCCCGGGAAATATCACTGCCCTGGGGCGGCCGAGGCCCAGGAAGATGCTCCCGGATCCCCACTGCGCTCACAGAATATTCACAGAGGTGCAAAAAGCACTTCGCACCTCCAGCCTGTGTGGCACCGCGGCTGCAGGACCCGGAGCTGGAATGGCCGGGGTGGTGGCATCGCTGCTTTTCCCTGGGACAGGGGAGCTGCCGAAAGTGGATGGGGGAGTGTGAAGGCTTTAGCTTTAGCAGCAGAATAAATCGCAGCGAGGTGCGTGTGAAGAGCAGCTATCGGATTTTTTGCGCCGCGGTGATTAAATTTTCATGCCGTTTTCGTAAGGCTGTCTTGCAAAACAAAGCGTTCCATAAGCCGGGGAAGGGATGCAGGGAGGGGAGAGGTGCCTCACTTCACCGCCAGCTCTTAACCTCAGGGCTTGCTTTCCCTTTCACCTGCCAGGGAAGCTGGGCTGGGGTTAACCTGTGCTGGAGCCACCACAGCTCTGCCATGAGCTGGGACACCAGCATCGCGGTTTGGGGGTGGGATGGACGATGAGCTCGCTCACAGTCAGCTCCAGCGGTGGGGAAGCATTTCACACCATCAAAAAAAAAAAAAAAAAGGCCTTAAAGAAAAAATAAAATTCCCCCAGCTGGTGTGCAGCCTGGGAGCTGGCAGGGTGTTGGTAAGGTCAGCACTCCCATTTTCTGCCCCTCGCAGTGCCCGGTGCCTCCAAAAGGCACCAGGAGCTCTCCCTGGCTGATGCCCACAGTGGCTGGGGCGTTTTTCTCCTCTGCATTTCAGCCCGCACTGTGCTGAGCTCTGCTGTCTCTCGTTCCAGCGGTGACTGCGTTTCAGGAAGCTAATGAAGTGCTGATTTTCCTTAATTGGCCTCTCGAATTTGCTGATGTCTCGTAAAGATCTCAGGTTAAAGAGAAAGCCGGTGCCTGCTATTATCGGTGCTGTTTTCCAGGGCCGGGGCAGGCGGGGGAGGAAGGTTTCGGTGCATGAGCTGCATTTCCTGAGCTCGTTGGTGATTTACTGTCCCCGGGTGCTCACCGGGACAGCACAGAGTCCTTCAGCTGGCGAGACACACCTACAGGCTCAGACTGATGGGTGGAGGTGCCTTGGTTTTTAAGTGGCTTTCCTGTGGCTCAGCCTCCAGCACAGAGCCGGGCATCGCAGCCCCGAGAAACCCACGGGAGGTGAAAACCCAGCCCCGGCACATCGGGCTGGTGCTGTGCTGGGTGGGGAAGCTGTGGCCATCCACAGAGGAGCTGGAGCAGGGCTGGCAGGGCAGGGATGCTGGGGAAGCTCAGAAGGGATGGATCCCGCCTGAAAACAGCCCAGGCACAAACTCCTCAGGGCACCAGCGAGCTCCCTCTGCCCTGCAAGGAGAGATGTCCTGGGGCAGAGCCCGGGGGAGGACGGCACCTGCAGTTTAAGGGTGATGATGGCTTGGAACAGAGACTGGACAGAGCTGAGAGAATAAAGCAGATATTTATTAAAAGGCCTTTAAGGATACACCTTGGGCAGTGCAAGAGCCTGGTCAGGGCTACACCCAAGGTGGACCCAAAATGGTCACAAAATGGACCCAGAATGATCACAAAATGGACAAACGGTCACGAGGTCTCACACTTTGATCAGTTTTGCTCCATTTGCACATTGGGGTTTAATTGTCCAATTACAGCTTCGGGTTATGCAGTCTCATCCTTCTTGTTTTCTCTCTCCAGCCACCCTTGTTTGTGCTTTTGGGCCTGAAAGTTGTCCTTGGTGTGCAGCAGGAAAGGGATTTATTTTGTTTACTTGCTCTGTGCAGAGCTGAGTGACCCTGAATGTGAGCTCAGAGCTGCACCCCTGGGCAGCACAGAACCTGAAATACAGGAAAGATAAAACTCAAGGCATCAGTGACCCTGGGTGTTTAAGGGTGACACTGGGTGCTAAAGGGTGACCCTGGGTGTTTAAGGGTGACACTGGATGTTTATGGGTGACATTGGCTGTTTAAGGGTGACACTGGGTGCTTAAGGGTGACCCTGGGTGCCGGGACCTGCCGAGCCCCCGGCCCAGCCCGTTGCCTGAGCAGCCTCTCCCGGCTCACGGGAGGCGGCGGGGCAGGGCAGCGGTGGCACAATCGCTGTGGCACCGTCTCAGGGGACATGTGCTGCCACCGGCCTGCCCGGCAGCAGCAGAAAGGCGTTTTTAGAGCCTTCCCCGAGCTGCCTTGTGCAGGTCGCCCCGGGAGGCAGCAGCCCCTCGCTGCCGAGCCCAGTGATGCGCAGGGAAGGGCGCTCGCTGCCGCAGGGACAGCGGCGATGAGAGCGGGGAGACCCTGCCCTGCCCTCCCCAACTGCTGTCCCTGGCCTGTCACCTTGCCCCAGGCTGTGTCAGCTCCTGCCTGTCTCCAGGGCACGGTGGAGAACGGCGGGGTTTGTTTGGGGTAGGATGTCGGTGTGTCATTGCCACGGGAATTATTTCACAGGAGGGTCAGGTCGGATCTGTAGCCAAGGTCTTGGCACTGGCTCTGAAAGAGGTGTCCCTGCCTGGTGGTGCAGGGTTGGGTGGGGAAAAACACAGAGTTTAACCAGCACGGAGTGGGGAATGTGATCCTCCCCCAGCTCCACTGGGGAGCAGCATCTTTGGGGAAGGACAGTGGTCGGGAGCGGTGCCTGCCAGTGGTGAGCTCCATGGAAAAACGTGTTCGTGCCACCACCACGGGGCGGCCCAGCTGCCCGAGGAGAGAAATCCGAGTCCCAAATTTCACTGCCCACCCTGGGAAGTGAGTTTCAGGAGGGATCTGGTGCTTGTGTGAGCGTGGAGGAGCCCTGTGGGCAGCCAGGCAGTTGGAGCCCAGCCCAGGGCACAGCTGCAGGGAGTTGAGTTACCCGGCTTCCAAAATGACATTTTTCTGTGGTTCCCTCATTTGAATGAGGAATAATGCAGATATTGTGAGCAGAGCTTGTCTGGGAGCTCTTGGAACACCAAACCTCTGGCCAGCACACTTGTTCTGCCGGTGGCACTGTATTGGGTGGCAGTGGCACGGGGGGCACAGCAGGCAGGAGAACATCCCAGCTGCACCCCAGGCCCTGGGTGGAGGCAGGAATTCACTTTGCAAGGAGTGGAGTCTGGGATTAGAAATCCAGCTTTAAACACAGGGCCAAAACCGAAGCAAACCCCCAGAATGTTCCCTGGGGGTGTCTGAGATGTTTTGGTCAGAAAAGAAGTGTGGAAACATGCAATGCCAGGGGCAGTGCAAGTGCAGAGGTGCCCCAGCTGCAGTGGCAAACAACCTTCACACACAGCAAGGGGAACCTAGCCAGGATGTGACAGGGGAACCTCTGTGCAGGTATTGTCACCATGCAGGAGGAGGAGATGTTTTCACAGTGCCTGGGAGGGCACGGGTGGCAGCAGGGATGTTGGCTCAGAACAAAATTATTTTGGAGGTGGATTTCTACAGCTCAGTGCCCAAACTCCCGTGCTGTACATGCAGGAGGGCAGCTTCACATCTGTCAGGCTGCCAGCCCCCCGGGGCCATCCCGGCCAGGTTCCTGTGCACAAAGCAGCCGCGCTGTGCTGAGCCTGCAGTTAACAGGACGTTCAGCATTTCTGTCATTCCAGAGATGCCTGCAAGGTTTCAGCCAGACCAAAGGCAGCCAGGTCAGGGAAACCAGCTCACAAATTCTTCTCATTCCAAGCCCTAACCCAGGCTTATTTTAACCACTCTGTGCCCATTTTTTTTTTTTTTCCTCACCAGTGCAGAGCCCACGGGAGGGTCCTGTGGTGCACTCAGAGCTGGGGGATGTCCCCATCCTGCTGCTGCTGGTCACCTCCATGGATTGCTTCCACCTTCAAGGATTGGTTCTACCTTTTGGATGGGGAGGGAACCCACGAGTGGGTGCCTTCCCCATCACTTTGGGCAGTGCCAAAGTGGCTTTGGGGTGGCTGCAGGAGCCAGGGATGTATCTGTACCCCCATCACTGGGTTCACAGCTCAGGGTGTTAGGGCAAAACTCTCCACCCAGCACTGGTCATCATCTGGAGCTGGACAGGGGGTGAGGGCTGGGCTTCCAAACACAGCAACCCCTTCTGCCACCTCCTGCATTCCCAACCACTTTGTGTTTCACAGCGTGCTCCTGTCCTGCCTGGGGACCCTGCTGCTCCCCTGGGTGCAGTTCCTGTGTTCCCCAAATATCTGTGCTTCACCCTGGGCTGCAGCAAGTACAGGCCCTTGGTGCTAAGGGATCACAAGCTGATGGATTAATCTGAGCTCAGTTTTGCCTGGACCAGGCTACTGGCTGTGCCCAGACTGGCACTGAGAGGGCAAGGCAGGGCCACTGAGGGTGGAGGTGGATGCTCCAGAGAGCCATGGCTGCTGGAAGCAAACACAACAGCATAAATGTCCACCACAGGCACAGAGCTGGGAGGCGAGGAGGAGGCTCTGGTTCCTATGCAGAGTGAGTGCTACCACTTCAAAATTAAATGCAGTTGCCATAGAAATATTAATTGGGAACAAAATCTGAAGATGACACTTAAGCAGAAGATGGAGCGTTACGGAGAGATGAGGACAGCGATGAAAATAGAACAGTTAAAAGGAGAATTCTTCAAAGGAAGTATCATGTAGGTGAATATTTAATGCACAATCAGCAGGCCGCCACGTCAGTGGTGCTTTTAATGTTGTAGGGCAAAGGATGGGAAGTGCCTGCTGGAGGACAGAGCACCCTCCTCGCCAGCAAAGGACTCCCTGGAGGGGGAGTCTGAGCATGGATCCTGCAGTGGCAGCAGGATTCTGCTCCTGATTGCAGCAGGACTGGGATTCAGGGCTCTGTTTACAGCCCCAGCCCCTGTGCTGCTCACTGTGCTGGCTGCCTGGTTTGCAATCAGCCCAGGAGCCAGAAGTCAGAGAGGCACAGGATGGGCACCTCCTCAGGGGCTGGACCCTCTGCCCCTGGGCAGAGGCTGGCAGGAGGTTCCCAGGCAGTGCATGGCTGGCTCTGAGCCTCCTCCTCCTCCTCCTCCTCCTCCTTCTCCTTGGGAGCATTTGCATGGAGAGCAGGGAAGAGCTCCCAGCCCTGCCAGGCAGTGCAGGGGAACTGGGTCTTTCAGAAGAGCTCCCAAACCATTGCTTGGCCTGGGTTGTTTGGGAATGTGGCAGGAACAGCCATAAGCAGAGAGGGGCTTCGAGGTGAAGCAGGGCTGGTGCAAGGCAGGGTGGGGACAAAGTGCCCCCCTGAGCAGAAGTCCTGCTGGGACCCTTCTACAAAGAGTACCCAGAGCTCCTCAGGGAAGGACAACTGCTGGGCCACCTCTTCTTGCAGCAGGAGTGTCACTGGTGGGGCAGAAGAGAAGGACATTGTTACAGAAATACCCTGATTTCATTTTTTTTTTTTTTGCATTAAGAAAGGGTAGATTATGGCAACAACCAGCCCTTCCTTCAGGCAGCCCAGGGAGAGGAGAGGAGCTCCATTCTGCCACCCTGCTCTGAGCTCACTCTGCCAACTCCAACCCAACAAGCAGCAACTCCTGTATTTCCCAGGAAGCAGCTTGCTCTTCCAGGCTGTTATCAGCCTCACATCCCTTTTTCCCCCCTCTGCTGTCTCCTGGGAGCTGTGCTGTGGGATCTGCATTCAGACAGGGATGGGGATGATGGGAATGGAGCAGCATCTCACACAGGACCACAGTGGTGATGACATACGAGGGGACAAAGCCCAGCCCCTGCCACAGCACCCTGCTGGGGCAGCAGTGCAGGGACACAGCGTGGGGCTGGCAGCTCTGCTGCCTCTCCCTGCTGGCAGGCAGCCCAGGGGGGGGACAGGGTGACTTCAGCCTGGCAGGGTGCATCCATCTCTGCTGCTGTCTCCACTCAGAAGGAGGGAGGATTACAACAAACTCGTACTTTTCCCATGAACCACCTCCCACTGTGTTATGCTCTGAAGTTAATTGCAAATGAGGAGATGGAAATAGCTTATTTTGACTTTCCTTAAACAGTACTTCAGTGAATTTTTTTTCCTTATTTTTTTTTTTCTGTCTCGAGAGGCAGTCCTGTGTCTATTGGAAAATAGCAATTATTTCTGTAATTCCCTAGAATTAGTAGAATTAGTTGAATGGGTAATGTTTGAAGTGAAATGCTGATTAGAAATACACTTGAGGTGGAAGCACCACCAGCATCGTGGTGGAGCCTTGGGGGCTCCTCCTCCATCCCAGGGCATAGCAAAGCTCAGCTCAGGTCTCTTGGGGAATAGTCAGAGATGTCTCAGTCAGGGCCACCAAAGATGCTGAAGCTCCTCTCCTATGAGGACAGGCTGGGAGAGTTGGGGTTGTTCAGCCTGGAGAAGACTTTGTGGAGAACTTAAAGGCCCTTCCAGTGCCTAAAGATGCTCCAAGAGAGCTGGAGAGGGACTTTGGGCAAGGACATGGAGTGACAGGAGAGAGGGGAATGGCTTCAAACTGGAAGAGGGCAGGGTAGGGTTAGATATTAGGAAGAAATTCTTTACTCAGAGGGTGCTGAGGCCCTGGAAGAAGGTTGCCCAGAGAAGCTGTGACTGCCCCATCCCTGGAAATGTCCAAGGCCAGGTTGGACAGGGCTTGGAGCAGCCTGGGATTGTGGAAGGCGTCCCTGCCCATGGATGGGGCTGGACAAGGTGAGGTTTCAGGTCCCAGGGGTGGCTCAGTGATCCCATTCTGTGGTGGGAGGCCGTGCAGCCAGACATGCTTGGAGATGCAGGAGATGCACCATTGTCCCAGACCATGGGTGTGCCCAGTGGCTCTGAGCTCTGGCTGAGACACCACAGCTGGTGACAGGCCCAGCCTCTTGCTTCCAAAAAAGGAGGAATAAACCCACCTCAGTCACTTTTCTTAGCTGGAATGAGGCTGGCATGATCCATCTTAGGCATCCTCCTGCAGCATGCAGGGCACAGTGCAGCTCTTGGGAGGCTTGGTTCTGCTAAAGATTTGGGGTTTACGATACCATTAAAAAAATTAAAAATTATCCTGTGGTATTTTTAATAACCTGCTGGTTTAACTCAATTATGAGAGCATAATTAACTTGCTGAGATGAAGCAGGAGATAAACCTTTGATTTTTTTTTTTTCTCTTAAAGGATGCTGCAGATGGATTTTGAACTTTGTATTCAATTACTTAAAGGAGAAAGAAATTAACAGGTTTCTGATGAGAAAAGCATACTACCTCCTTCATAAAGAGAGATTTATTAAGGATAGTGAACGAGTGTACCTCAGGGCTCAATCATCTACTGTTTTTTTTTTTTTTTCAAGGGGTGATTCAATTACTTTAAGATGTGTTGCCTAAAAGAACAAACGGGGCTCTGTTACTTGGCAAATTAATCAAGTTCCTTTAGTGGTTTCTCTGGGTTAATAATTTCATTTAGGAGGCCTTCTGTTTCGTGGTTTCATCCCCACCAAGAAAACTCTCAAATGAGATTGAAGGGGAGGAAAATGTGCTATTTGCTTTCTGTACAGGGCAGCAAACGCTGCTGCAACAGGAAAAGCTTTCCCCAAATCAGCTCTCTCAGAGGAGCCCGTGAAAGCAGCAACTGGTTGGAAGAGATTTAATATTTAAAAAAAAAAAAAAAAGTGTTAAGGCTAATATTTTCACTGTGCAAAAAGGCCATTTGGATTTGTTGTCATCTGTGAAGGGCTGTGGATTTTATTTGTAATTACTGTGAATGACGTTCCCTGGCTAGCGCCAGCCAGCCCTGGAAATGTCACCCGTCTTTAACACGTTTGTCTCTTTGAATATTCATAGCTCTGCTGTTCCACACGATGGAGAGAGTGGCACAAGGGGAGAGGAGGAGTTTGTGGCACTGGGCTGTCCCTGCCCTGGTGGCTGGGGTGTTTCCCAAAGCCCTGCCCTGGCACGGGGAGGCTGTGCTGGGATGTTGGCTGTGCCAGGTGGGCTGGGTGTCCTTGCACTGACAGCCACCACTGCCATGGAAAAAACACAAAAAAACACCATCAGCCAGAACTTCTGGAGTTACCACAGAATGACTGGGCTTAGAAGGGGCCTCAGAGATCACCTGTTTCCAGCAACACCATCTCTCAGTAGCAGGGTTTTCTCAGTGGAAAGTTAACAGCTCCCACTGCCTTTGCCTGGAGGGAGGGCAGAGGATGGGGATGCTCAGAAATACAGGATCCCTGGCACATCTGGGCTGTCCCTGGCTGGCTGTTCCCAAACTCCATCAGGGAGACTTTTGGGAAGAGCTTTAGGGCTATTTCTTCATACCATAAAATATCTTTATGAAAGGCATGAGCAACCCTGTTTTATTTTCCCATTGGTTAGTTATAAACAGAAAAAAAAAACAACAAACCTTGAAATATGGCCTGGGCTGTATCTGCTTAGGACATGGGCCTTTAGATGCCAAATTCTGAATCCATTTTGGTTGAGGGGAGCAATGCTCAGTGTGACCTTTCTGAATAAAACTACGACTCCTAGCAGCACCCAGGGCTGCTGAAGGCTTAGACATCACCCTGGCAGAGACATCACCCTGGCAGAGACCAACACCACCTGCAAAAAGGGCAAAACAGGGAATCCCATGGGCAGCAGGAGCCCATTCCTGTCAGCTCTACTGAGGTGTTTCATCAGGGATCAGGGGGATGTGCCTCCCTCCCACCCACAGCAGGGCCATGGATGCTCATGTCGTGGCTTTTTGCCTTTCCTTTGGGCAGCACTCTGGTGGTGATCAGGTTAATGGAGGGACCAGAGCAGTTCCCAGCAGAAGAGATCATCTGTTTCCTTTCAGGGGATTTGGCTCCGGTTTCATCATTTCATCATTTGGGAGAACAGTGAGGCCCTTTTATCAGGAAGGGCTTTCAGGGAGGGGGGCATGGCAGGCTGCTCTCTGCCTCGTGTGATAACTCAGTTTAGAGCCTCACATAAAACCTGTGCTCTGTTTCATGCCTTGGGAAAGTGCTCCAGTGGGGCAGAGCAGAGGCTGGGGACACACTGGAGCTGTTCTGACCCCAATCCTCAGCACCCAGCAACCCAAGCCCCAGCCACACCCCACACTGAGCACCTCACCACTTGTCCAGTGCCATGGAGACGGCCAAATTGTGCTTTTCCCCCTTTATTTTCCTTGTAATTGCTCTTTTTGAGGCCACAGCACCCGGTGCTACTCTTAGCCTCTGCCTCCAAAAGGCATTTCTGGATAAAAACGGGAGTGCCACCCTGCTGAGGTGGGGTGGATATTTTTAGAGCAGCTGGCAGACTCTGCAGAGCAATTATGCTCCAGGTTCCCAAACAGCCCCGAGCTCTGTCACTGGCTGCAAACACCCCCTGGTCCATTTGTCCAGGGCTGGTGTGGGTCAGGGGAGCTTTGCAGACAAACCTGAGTGTTGGGCTCAGGCACAGCTGGAGCTGCAGTGAGGCCAGAGCTGCCCCTCACCCAGCAGCCTGAGCACGTGGGAAAGGGAATGGCTCACAGATGTTGCACACAGCCCACCTCTAGGGGGGAAAAAAATAATAAAAATCAATCTCTGATCTTATCCTTGGGACTCCAGGCATTAACTTTCCCTTCTTCCCAACCTCCACGCTGACAGCAGGGTCTTGGTGCTGCTCGTGGAGCACCCTTGGATGGGGAGCTTCTGTCATGCCTGGGTAGTGGTGGCTTTTTGTGCAAACAATTCTCGGGTTTTTTTAATGCCTTCACACTTACATTTAATGTGCTCTTCCCAGCGTGCCAGCAGCTGCTTTTATGCCAAGAAAAATTGGTACATTTTGAAGGTGTTGGATGCTCCTTTGCTGGGGACACTCTGAGGTGCTTGTGGGTGACAGAGCTTCCTGTTCTTTTTTAGGACAGTAATTCCCCCTTGCTGTCCTCTGGACAAGAGAGCAGTCCCAGGTTTCCTGTTATCCCTTTTTGGCAGCTCTCCAGAAGCATCACTGCCAGCTGGACCTGTGATGCCCAGCAGACAGCCCTGACCCTGGCAGTGCCCAGGAGGGGTTTTCATCCTGCACAGGAGGAAATTTCAGGCACAGGAGGAAATTTCAAGGCATTCTCAAGGGGCAGGGCAGGGACACATTGAATCCCTCAGCATTATTCATCCCTGGCTCTGTCTTTTCTCCCTCCAGTTTCCTACAAGAGCTGATTTTCCCACTTGAGGAGGCAAGCAGCATTTTTGTTCAATTATTACCATTCTCCTCTGAGCAGAGGACTCCTGAATCAGAGATGGCACCACACCAACACTTGGCTCCACCTCTTCCCCTCTCTAATCCCTCTTTGGAGCACTGGCTGCTCTGGCCCCAGGTCCTTCTAGCTGCCTTTTGCTGCCCTCTCCCCATCCAGAACACACCTGGCACTGCCCGTGGAGCTCTTTCACTCCAAGGTTTTTAACATCCAGGAGGGCTGGGTGTCCCACCACTGCCTCATTCTCTGCTCTGCCTGCCAGGCTCTGGTTCCTGCAGTCTGCTGGAGGATTTATTGCTGGGGAAATGCAGTGCTCTGACTTATGAAAGTAGGACATTCGCTTGGCAGCTCGAGAAATAATGGGAAATCCATTTAATTATTCCCCAGAAATGCTCAGATTGTGCAGATGCTGAACTTAGGTTTAATATAATTTAGATAACTCACATCTATAAACATGTCTGGGACTGAATGTGATGTTCAAGCCAGGGATCCAAGCCTGTGGTTTTCCTCCTTGATTTCAGTTTGGAGCTTCAAGTATCCTCCAAGAACAGGCTCATGTCTGTGCCTGACCCCTCTGGGTACCACCACAGCCCTTGGCTCAGGTCTGGAATGCTGAGGAGGAGGTTTTTCCCTGGTTTGCAAGAGTTTTTCACGAGGATGTTGTGGGCAGCTGGGCATTCAGGTCCTGTGCTGGGGCACAGTGCCAGCCTCAACATTGGCATTGACTGTGCCCAATGGAACAGGATAGAAAAGGGAAAAAAAAAATGCCTATGGCTGGTAAGATCAGTGCTCTGGGGTTAAAATGAGCTCCTTCTTCTATGGGAAATCTCCCTTTCCTCCCTGGCATTTGGGAACAGCCAGGCCACCATGCCCAGGGTAGTTTTGTAGCCCAAATCCTTCTCCTGGGAAGAGTGCTCAGGCATCTCTTTGCAAGGCGAGAATCCCCCTGGCACGACAAACGCGGGCAGTTTGTCAGGTCCTAAACAGTTCAACTCTTGCCTTGTTTTTTCTTCATTTCCACCTCTTCCTGGGCTCTTTCCTCCTCTCCGCACCTTCAGTGCCTCCTAACGCTGCTGTGACGGCTTTTCAGCCCAAACCATCCCCCGCTGGGATGTCACTCGCTGCTGAACGCCTTGGCCGGGGATAGAAACACCCGGCAGAACCCCCGATGTGCCCATCCCCATCGATCCCGGCTGTGACTCATCCCTCCCCTCGATTTTAACTTTGACTTTGCAATCCCGAGCAGTGACACACATCACTGCGGAGTAATTAGACCGAGCACACACACACACACACACACACACACACACACGCACACAGAGGCACAGCAGTACTGATTTCTGCATTAGCATGATAATGAATGTTCTCACTAGAAGCTTGTAATTATGTTTCCTCTTTTTTTTTCCCCTCCCCCTGAAAGTATAATTAATTATGAATAGAGCCAGAGTTTGAGGCTAACGCATATTTTTTTTTTTTAAATCCCTTTTGGTTCTATTTCTGCCCTATTAAAAATTTATGAAGGAGCCAGAGGTAAAGTCATTTTCCCAGACAGTTACTCCTATAAATTCAATGGGAATAACTTATATATATATAAAAATAATAATAGTAGAAGGCAGGAGGGGACTTTGCAGAGGGTTTTCTCCCCTCTTTAGGCCATCACCCAAGCAAGATGCTGCATTTGCCTGTTGAAAGCCACAGTCCATCCACACAGTTGCAATCTGGGGGAAGCTGCCAGCGGGCATGGATGTGCCTGTGGGTGTCACCAGGTGACAAGCAGCCCCCAGAGGTGCCAACCCTGCAGGTCCTCTCCCTGAAGCTGCTGCCCATGAAGGATGGAGGTCAGAACAGGGTGCTGATGTGCTCTGAGAGGAAAACCACGTCATTAGTTGAAAATAGAAGAAAAACAACCTGCAAGCACTTTCAGCACCTTGGGAAAGTTATTTAGGAATAGGAGATGCAAAGCCAAAAACTTCCGAGGAAGTGCTTGTATTTTTCTGTTTTATCAAAAAGATAAAACTCTCCTGGGAGTCCAGCCCCGGGGTGTCCCAGTTTTTTTGGATGCAGGAGGAACCTCAGGGTTTGCTCCCACAGCTGTGATGGTGTGGCTGCTTCCAGCAGGGCAAGCTGCTTCCTCCCACCTCCAGCGTGGCTCCTCCTTTCCCTAGAAAACCTGTGCTTAATCACACCATCCCCTGGGGACAGAAAGTGAGAAAATGGGTGAAACCAGCTCAGCGGTTCGGGGTGATTGGTGCAGAGATGTAATGATAGAGACGGGGACTGAGGGTGAACTCTTCACAGGATCTGCATCCTTCCAGGCATCCCCGATGAGCCCCTTGCAGTGCCACAGGCTCTGCCCCCCTGCTGCTGAAGCCTGTGGTGCTTCTGCCTCCTCCTCTGCTGGTTGCCATTCATACCACCAGCCTTCCCTTGCCGTAGGTGTGAACTGTTTTTCTTCTTAAATTGCATTTATTCTAACAAATGTCTCATGCAAACACAATTGCAGGTTTGCTAGAGGGAGATGCTATTTGCAGGCAGCCTTGCACAAAGGCAGATTTATTCTCCCTCCATTCATTTGAAGCTAAAGTAATAGCTCTAACTACATCTGACTTATAATAAGCACATTCCTGGGAACAAACCTGTACTCTGCATGTATTTCCCTCTTTGTCAGCTCCACCTAGGCACTGCTTCTCCCTCTCTTTTTTATTTATTTTATTTTATTTTTTTTTACAATAACAAAATCAGAGCCTTGTCAGTTGGAAGTTTATATGCCCTATTTATAGCACTCTGCTGTCTCCCAGCTTTTATGTTCCAGCATAAGTAGCTCTTTACCCTCTGCTCACAAGGAGCTGAGCATGAGCCTGAGCAGAGTCTGCATCTCCACAACAGCTCTTTTATCCTTCCCTGGGAGGGGAGCATGCCTTCTTGGAGGGGAGCATCCATCCCCACAGGCCAGAGGACTTTGCCCTGTGTGTTTTGATAATTCTTTTCATCAGCATATCCTTGAACTTGGGGGTGTTTTGCTGTGCAACCTCGTGGTTTGCTCTCTGCAGCTGTTGGGCATCACTGGTCCCATCCTCTGGCCTGTGGTGGCTGGGAAGCACCACCAAATTTGACAGGTGAAATGGCCATCTCTTTGATGACTGTCATTGAGAAGAGGAATATGAATGGTTTTCCAGGGAGCTGCAACAGTTACTTCAGTGATTTCTGTGGTTAAGCTGATACTTTAATGCAGTTGGTGTGTTTAAGAGGTCTTCACAGGCAAGCACGGACCCAGAATCTCCTGTGGCTCCTTGACTTGCCACGGTTGGTTCCCAAACTTCTCTGTTCCTCATCTCTGGGTATTCTTTGGGGACAGGGTCTGGCAGAGACACTGAGGGAGGGCTGGAGTAGCTCCTGGCATGGCACTGGCTGAGATGGAGAGCAGAGACACCAAGTCAGAGCCACCATAACCCTCAGCAGCCTTGCCACCCACCCCAGTATTCCAGCTCTCCTGGGTGCTCCCAAACCTCCTGGTCCTCTGTGTTAACCCTGGCCAGCAGGAGGATTCAAGGCCAGCTTGGATGGGGCTTTCAGCAGCTCCATCTCGAGAGTGGCAGCCCTGCCCACGGTGCTGGGGTCAGAACTAGATCCCTTTAAGGTCCCTTCCACCCCAAACCATCCTGTGATTCCCTGCAGGAGCAGAGCTGGTTGGAGCCAGGCTCACTCACTCCCCTTTCCCCTCTCTCAGCAGAAGGCACAGTGTCTCCTCTGTGCCCTCGTGGCACGTCCCTGGGACTCAGGCAGGACTCTCCATCTGTTCCAGGCAGAAAGATTAGGATAAAAGGGGCTATTGTGCTCCTCTCCCTCCAACTAACTTTAATCCTGGTGAAGGGGGAAAACCTACATGCTAAAAAAATCCTGGGTGAGAGGTCCTACTTGGATGTTTAGGGGTAAACAACCATTACAACTTAAAATTGCAAAATAATAATAATAAAAAAAGAGAATGTTTCAAGCAGAAACACAAACAGAAAGCCAGGGCTGGGGGAAAACAGCTCTGCCACAGCCTGGCTCCTCTGCAGGGCTGTGCTGCTGAGGATTCTTCCCGCCTGTTAAATATAGCTGATGAGCTGTTCTTGAATCGCACCTAATTACATCTCCTCTCCTGCACGCTGGCACTTCCCAGCTCTTTGGAGCTCCAAGGAGCTGGATGATTGCAGCTTGAACTCCTCAGGTGGAGCGAGACGCTCATTTGTCATCCCCTGTTTGGCTGTCTCCTACTTGGGAGGAGGGAGATGAAAAGTGGAATTCTCTGAGAAGGGAGGGGGGAAAAAGAAAAAGAGAGAGAGAGAGGAAAAAAAAATCCTTTTGAACTCTTGGCTCATTAAGATGTCAAAAGGTTGGGTGCCCTGGCAACTGCTTCTCTCTCTAAGCAGGGCTGGAAATTCCTGCAGTCATCCTGCAGGGAATTCACAGGCACTTGCTGGGCTCCTTGTTCATGGGAAGATGCCCACAGCTCAGCTACAGGATCCTCCTGAAAAGCTGCTCTAATTTCAACAAGCACAGCTTTCCTAGCTGGGAGCAGCTGCCCCTTGGGCACCTGGGTGTCCTGTCCCGTCCTGTGTCACCTCATCCACTTCTCTGTGTGCCCTTCCCCCCCTTCCATCCCCACTGAAAATATCAGCTCAGGGTCATTCCTGTGGGCTTTATCTAGAAAAAGTCATCCCCTGAAAGGTATTTGGATTTATTTTAGAGAAATTTGAGTGCAACAGTTTGGTTTTGCTGAGTTTGGAGGTTTTTTCCCCCAAGATTTTGCCAAATTTCAGCCAGCTGCTCTCCAGCCTCTCCATCCACATCCTGTCCAGCAAAATTTCTGCCTCATTTTTTCTGGCCCCTCCTTGGGCTTCACATCCAATGTCTTTAGTTAAAAGATGCTTCTTCATCCCAAATGCAGGGCTCTAGCTGGAGTTTAAGTGACTACAAAAGAGGGAAGTATGTTTTTCGCAGTTCCAGAAAATACCAGATGTCTTAAAACGAAAAACCTCCAGCAACAAAATTTCCCAGTTACTACATATTGTAGCATATCCAAAGCAGGGAAGCAGTTTCTCAAGGGTGGCATTGGGGGAGTGAGAAGGGGATCTGACTTTGGCTCAGCTTTTTTTGGCAAAGAAAACCCTGCTATCCCTGCAGGGCCAGAGGCTGGAAGCATGGGGAACCTTCCTTTGGGATCCTGCACCAGTGAGTTATCCCCTCCCATGGGAGTTATCACTCCAGAGCCACCCCAGCTCCCCTCAAACAACCACAGGGAAAGGGGAAAAGGTGCAGAGTGATGCTGGGGGGTTGGAACACTGGTGCCAGGGGTACCTGAGCCCCTCAGGAAGGGACTGTCCCATGTGGATGGGTGTCAGGGCACTGCCACCAAGCCAGGCAGGCTGCTGAGTGTCCTCCTCTCTGCCACCAGGGAGGCTCCTGCATCCCCAGCTGAGCTCAGCTGGGGAGGAGACAGAGCTGTCATTACAAATACACTTCAGATCTATTCCATGGAGAAGGAAAAGTGCCAACACGACCAAAAATATGCATAAGATCAACTCCCTGGTTAGAAATGGCCTGGCTACCAGTTTCAGTCTCAGGGGTTCAGCTTTGCTGTGGGAAGCCCTCATCATTTTCTACTGTTTTACTCATAGCCAAAAATATGATGAAACCAGAACTGAATGTGTTTTTTTATGTCTCATTACAGTAAGCATCATAAATTATTCACCCGTGAGTGAATTCAACCACATTTCTTACTCAGAAGGAGCTTCCTTTCCTCTTCAGGGGCTTGGAAGTCAGAGCCTCTTGGGCTGCTGGTGGATTTCAGGGCTTTCCCAGCATTGCTGGCTCCTCACTGACCTCCCCCAGCCCCTGAGCCCACTGCTTCCACGGTGGGAGCAAATCTCACTTGGGGGTAAGGGCAGGGAGGGGGCAGGAGAAGGTTTTGGGATGGGTCTTGGCAGGCAGTGGGGATCCCCATCACACCAAACCCTGAGCCCTAGCACCAGATCCTTCTAGAAACACCGTCCTAGGACAATGTCAGTCTGATCAGCGCCCTCTTCGTTAGCAGGGCCCTATAATTAGAAGCAGCAGCAAGCCATCTGCTTTTATCTGGCCACATCACACGGAGCCTCTGGGCTGTCCCTTATTACCGGCCATGGTTTGAGAGCAGCCCTTCCCTCCACCCCCAGCCGTGTCTGATCTCACTTTCATTATTGCTAATGACCCGTGCTGGCAGCGCTCCGCGGCGTGCAGAGAGGGCAGCGCTGGGAGTGCTGCCCAAAGCCAGCTCCTCTTCCCTGCCTGCCTGCCCATTATTGCCTCCCACGGGCTGTTTTTGGGGTTTCACAGCCTTGCCAGTGGACCTTCCCCAAATACCCTCTGACTCGTGCCAGGAATGGGCCCTGGGGCTGTGAACTGGGGGAAATATTCCTGCTCTCAAATATTCTGAGGGGTTTCAGCTTGTAAAGTGCTTTCCCAAGTTTCCCATTGCACCCTGCTCCCAGTGAGGGTGGCATCTGCCAGGACATCAAAAAGGCCACCTTGTCCACACCCAGCAAGGTAGTCAGAGCTTGGAGGAAAGAAAAGAGAAAACCTCTTTTTGGGTGTTTTGAAATTCGGTGCCTAGACAAAAGCACAAGACATATAAATGGATTAACAGCCATGGTTTATTAGCGCTGCTTAATTCACTTCACAGGGCTGAGGGAAAAGTTATTAGCAGATGTATGGCCAGTAATAAGCTAATTATAACCCTGTCAGATCAGAGATTTGAAGAGGTGGGTAGTTTTGTGTGTGAGATAACTATAATTGTCTGTTAAAGATTATGAATTAATATTGATTTAATAAAGCTGTGGCCATTTATTTCAGTGGTAAAAACTAGTTAGTTATTCTGTGAGCTGCCCCAGCACCGTGGGAGGCAGCAACCATCTGCTGGAGGTGTGTGTGGGGAGGCCAAAATGCACGTGGGACTGGTCACTGAGTCTGTGTGTCCTGCCTGTCACTGTCCCCATTGCTGGCTTTGACAGGGGCAGCTTTGTCCCCTGGTGCCTCTCTGCACCACAGCAGCTCAGCCCCGGGGTCACCATGCACCTGTGGGAGGGGAGAAGGCATTTGCTGCTTTTAGCTGGATTTCAAACCAACCTGCATTTATCTGCATTTAAAAGCTGATCCCCTCAGGAGGGACATGACCCTTTTGGGGTCCTGTCTGTCCCCTGACATGTTAAAATCTCAGGCAGCCTCTGGAGAACATGTGAGGTGCTGATGTGAGCGTGCTGTGGGATGTGAAAGATGATGTGAATGAGGGGGAGATGGAGCAGCACCCACTGCTGTCCAAACACAACCCAGACCCACCATGGGAGGGAATGGGACAGCTGCTCAGGACCAGCCACGTGGGAGAGGGAGCCAAGGAAATGGCCAGAGAAAGAGGAGAGGCCTTGTGGCCAGGGTCAGGACTGGCTGGGAAAGCAGAACTTCATTGCAAGTGCAGTGTGTCAGGGTGCTATGGGGTCCCTCTCCCAGGGTGGGGCTGATGCACAGGGTGGGACCACCCTTGCAGCCTTGGCGATGAAGGCGACCTGGTGATGCTTGAATCATTTCCCAATTTACAGCCACCATCCAGGATCTCCTCATTTCCCCCCTCTCTTGACGTAGCTGAGTGCCACTGACTTTGGGATAGTTCACATTACATAATCTGTTCCTGTGAATCATTGCCAGCTCGAAGGTGAACACAGAAAAAGGCAGGAGGGTGGCGTGGGGAGTGGGTGGGAGACCCCACGACACCAGCTGCATCCTCGGGTTTTGCCTTTCCCCCTTCTCCAGGGAAACATGCAGCAATCCTTAGTTTGGTTGGTTTTTTTTCTCCTGAGACAGATCCACTTCCCTAAGGTGAGCTCCATCCCTTCACATCGCCTGCGTCCCGCCGAATTCCTCTCATGCCTGGAGCAAGTAAAGGCAGGTCGGTCACCGCGGCGGTGGGAAGGTGCTCTGGAGGGAGCTGTGTTGCATCACACAGGGCAGGGCTGCAAACCTCCTGCTGCCTCCACCCTTTGCCAGACCCACCCCTCGGTCCCTCCCTGAGACCAGGAGGTCCAAGACCCCTGGTCGTGGTTGTGGAGGGTAAATCCCTACCAAGGTTTTCACTCACGTTGGTCCTAGCGGGCTGATGCTCCGGTAAAGTCAATTACAGGCTGACTGAGGCTACAGCTTGCTTTAGATGTAATCACTTTCCCCCGAAGCTTTCTATGGGAGGGTGGTTTCAAAGGGGAGGGTGGCTCCTCTTTTGCATCTCACTTCTTTTCCTGGAGGAGTTCGGGTCAACCTAAGCAAGAAAACACCCCAATTTTCTTGCATTTGTGCCGGGCATGGGAGCAAGTTTAATGCAGACCATCTCAAATATCTGAGGCAGGACTCCAGTTTTCCACTGAGAGCTGAAATCCCCCTCTTTGCTGCCGGATGGCTCGCATTACCATTTTATCTGATGGAATAGCTATCAACGGCAGCTTCCAAGTGAAACGCTAAGGAAAATCTGTGTAAGCTATCTGCAGCCTCGCAGCACAGATAGACCGTGATTACAGCGGCAGCCAGGCTCTGTCTCCCGGATTTCGTGTGAGTGAACGTGTCCAGCTGAGGCACAGCACCCACACCAGCACCGCCTCTGCTCCAGGATGCTCCAGGCAGCCTCACCTGGGCTTTGCTCACACGAAGCCTCAGCTCCCAGAGCCTTGAGATGCTGCCACGATCTTATCTGGGATTTTTCCAGCACGAGAAGCTTCCAGCTTCCAGATCGCAGGGAAAAAGCTTGAATGCAAAAAGCCTTGAGGCTCCAAAAGCCAGAAGTGCACAAAGTAATCATCCCCACTGTTCCAAGAGCAATGCCACTGCAAAAAGCCCATGTTCCCACTGCAACAGCAGCCTGGTGATTCCCTTTGGCACCATGGCCTTCTGGACAGCAAGAACAGGCAAAAAAAAAATCCATCTGTGCTCTGGCAGGGCATTCAGTGTTGCTGGAAAGTGTGTTCAACCCTAAGGGGTTTATTTAAATACATTTGATTCTAATGTTGTTCTAAGGTCACTGGGATATGAAAGCCTGGCTCCTGTAAAATTAATGTCCTGAATCTTTTTGCTGTGGTACATAGAGGACTTGCCTTCCATTCATTAAGTGAAACGTCAGAGATATTAAAAAAAAAAAAAAAAAAAAAAGGCAAAAAAAAAAAAAGCTAAATGGCTAGGGCAGAGAAACCCTGCAATGCAACAGGGATAAATTCGGTCCTTTATCTACCAAGATAAACATGTTTTCAAGAGAAAGAGCTGATCTGCTCCTTTGCTTTCACAAGGCGCTCAAAACCGGCGACTTGAAGGTGCTGCCCTGAGCCGGCAGACACACAGCTGCCGCAGGCACAGGAGGGCAACTTTTCCTGCTTTTTCTGACGCGCCAGGCTCATTCCGGGCGATTTGCCTTGTGCTCCCGGTGTTGGTGCTCGCACCGCGAGCGGGGTGACTCGAGGAGACCGAGCCCAGGCCTGGGAAAGTCCCTGTGCCCTGCAGCAGCGCCGCCGTATTGGGACAAGGAATGCCGTGAGCTGCCCGCTGTCCTGCTCTCCGGCTCCCAGGGAAATGCCTCTCGCCGGGATGCGGGCAAGGAGAAGTCAGCTGCGGGAGGCAGAGCGGCGGGGGAGCCGTGCGCGCCCGCATCTGCCCGCTGGGGTGGGAGGCGAGGAGGTTTTTACAGCTGCTGGAGCAGCGGAGGGTTTGCGAGATGCTTTCCCAGCTGTTGGGGGTCATGCATCACTCGTGGCAGGGAGAGGGGGTGGACTCGCCTGGGGAGGGGGCGCCCAGCGGTGGAGAGGGAACACTGGGAAGGAGATCTGACCTTCCTCATCCCCCCCTGGGAGGATGGAGGGGAAGAAAAGGTATGAAAAAGCAAGATATTAGTTAAAATCTGTCCGTGACCTGGTTGCCTCAGTGCTGATTCCTGTGGGCATTAGCTTGTTAAATTGTTCAGATTTTCCTGCAAAGATCCCACCCTGAGAAGGTTTTTGATGCAATCAGGATCACAGCGCAGACGCTAACCCAGGGCTGGGAATGTGCATCGTGGGGTCTTCCCCTGGAGCCCCCCACCTCCATATGAGGGAAAACTGAAGTTTCTTAACTGTGTTGCCGTGGGATGCTCTGGACAATTTCCCGGGGCTTGAACCTTTGGCAGGGTTCAGAAAGCCAAGCAGTGCCCGACCCCCTCCAACGAAGTGCCCGAAATACCACGGGCACGAGGGGATTGTCGGCCAGCTCACACCACAAGTGAAAATCCATGATTTGCACCAAGAACGTTATCAATGACACGCAGGGCCACCAACTCAGCCCGTCGCACGGGTAAAGCCGGGAACACCGGCGGTGCAGGCGGCACCGGTGCTGCCGGCAGCATCGAGGTAACTGGCGGCACTGATAAACCCTTGGCAGCGGGGACGGGGGTGCGGCCGGGGACGGGGGTGAAGCGGGTGATGGGAGTGCAGCCGGTGACAGGGAGGAAATGGGTGACGGGAGTGAAGCCGGTGACGGGGATGAAGCCGGTGATGGGGACATAGCCGGTGATGGGGATACAGCCGGTGATGGGGATGAAGCGGGTGACGGGGACACAGCCGGTGACAGGGACGAAGAGGGTGACGGGGATGACGCAGGTGACAGGGACGAAGCCAGTGATGGGGATACAGCCGGTAACAGGGATGAAATGGGTGACGGGGATGAAGCGGGTGATGGGGATACAGCCGGTGACGGGGATGAAATGGGTGACAGGGATGAAACCGGTGATGGGGATAGAGCCGGTGATGGGGATAGAGCCGGTGATGGGGATACAATCGGTGATGGGGATGAAGCCGGTGACGGGGGTACAGCCGGTGACAGAGATGACGCGGGTGACGGGGATGAAGCGGGTGACGGGGACCCAGCCGGTGACAGGGCACAGCCGGTGACGGGGCACAGCCGGTGACAGGGCACAGCCGGTGCGGCGCTCCCCGGCCCCGCGGCGGCTCCGCCGGGTCCCGCCGGGCGCTGGGCGGCGCGGGCGCACGCGGCCCCTTTAACGCGCGCGGGCGGCGCAGCCCCGCTCCGCCCCGCCCCGCCCGGCCGGCTGTGGGGCGGCCTTAGGGACCGACCGACCGACCGACCGCCCGAGCCACCGCCGGGCCGGCCAGGGCAGGGCTTGGGCTGGGCTGGGCTGGGCGCTGCGGGGCCGGCGCTGCGGAGAGGGGCGGCCCGGCCCCACGGAGGGACGGGCGGACAGACAGACAGACAGACGGGCGGGCGGCGCGGCTCGCAGCCCCATGGCTCTGGATTTATAAACACGGCGCAGATGGCGGGGCCGCGTCCCCGCGCCCAGCGCTGCCCCGCCGGCCGCTGAAGCGGGAGCGGCGGCGGCGATGGGGGGCGGCAGCTGCCGGCGGGATTAGGTGAGTCGGGAAGGGGGGAGCCCCCGGGGGAGCTCCCGGTGCCGGGGGTGCGGGCGGGGGCCGGGCTGGGGGGGCCGCTCCGCTCCCCGCAGGTGGGGGGAAAGGCGGCCGCGTTACGTAAAAATGAAAATGTGCCACGGGAGCTGCTCGCCGGGGAGAAACTTTCTCCTTTTTTTTTCCTTTTTTTTTTTTTTTTTATTTTTTTAGTGGGTTTTGCTGGGTTTTGGCCTCAAGGGAACGCGCCGCCCGGGAGCGCGGGGGAGCCCCGCACTCGGCAAACTGGCGGGGACACCCCTCTGCGGGGTGGGGGCACCCAAGGGCCTTTTTTACACCCCTTTCCTCTTTTTTCCCCCCTCCCTTTCTTTCAATCCCGCTGTATTTTCCGGCTCTCGCCCCTCGCGCAGTGGCAGCCGGTGGGTTCGCGCTGACCGACAGCCGGAGCACCCGAGGGGGCACCCAGCGGGCTGGGAGAGCGGCCCCCCGGCCGTGCCAGTGGGTGCCGGGGGCACGGCCGGCTCCTGGGCATGACCAGAGCTCCAGGGCTGCCTTCTCGGGCGGTGTGGTGTTCGCTGTGTAAATATTTACGGGAGGTAACTGAGACGGTGTCTGCAGGCAACAAGTGCACGTTTCTCTGAACCCCAGCTGCGGTCTCTGGAGTGATGGCTTTTTTTTTTTTTTTTCTGTTGATTCTTATAATTTCCTGTTCCCTCTTCTCCCTCGGCCCTTCCTCCTGCTCCCTTGCCCTGACAATGCACAAAGAGCAGGCTGCAGTGGGTGCAGGCAGCTGCCTGCCATGTGGGCTGCTGCCAACACCACTGAAGCAGCAAAACCTGCAGGACTCGGGCTGGGGCTGCCTGGGGCGCGGGGCCGTGTTGACCCAACAAACCCATCCCTGCTTCCAGCGCTTTGAACCCTGCGGAAGGCCAGCACGCCTGCAGGCACTGCTGCCTGCGCTGGAGGCTCCGTCTGCTCCCTGAACTTTGTGTTTTGGGTCAGCTCAAGAATGTGCGGGAGAGGACGGTGCTGCTGGAGGTGATCTGTGCAGTGGGTGTTTCCTAACCCCTTGTTCCACAGGCGTTTATGGTTTGAACTCTTTCGGCAGCCTCTCCCTCAGTATTCCTGTGAAGCAAGGGTTGGAGCTCTGGATGCCTGAAAAACCTCAGGGTTTTGCTGAATCTGGTATTTTTAATCACTTTGGTGGATGTGATTT
This sequence comes from Phylloscopus whistleri, assembly GCA_017589585.1. Taxonomy (NCBI): domain Eukaryota; kingdom Metazoa; phylum Chordata; class Aves; order Passeriformes; family Phylloscopidae; genus Phylloscopus; species Phylloscopus whistleri. Next base: position 1,869,161 of record JADMLD010001062.1, on the reverse strand, counting down.
TGTTCCATTGGTATTCCTTGGTCGTGTGGGGTGAGAGTTTTTCCGTTTCCATTTAGTATATGGTTTTTATCAGCGAGGTTAAGTTTAAATTTGCTGTCTGCTTTACTGATAAAAATTTGGTACTATTCCTGATTCATCAAGGGAGCCAGTGTGAGTTGGGACAACTGGGTGAGCATTTCCCTCTCTTCTGGAAGTGGTGACAAAACTCTTCAAGGGCTCTAGTGAAGCCATGTATTCCTGGATGGTTTTAATGAAATCGTACTTAATTCTCTGAGTTTCAGTGCTGACTCGTTGGGTGACTTTGGGATTTAGCTCAAGCCTCCTGTGTGCCTGGGTGTGCCAGCTCTGTGCAGGACCTGTGCCTTGGGTGAGGAATTCAGTGAGCAAGGCTCATGGAGTGCGTTGGGGTTGAGTCCCACGGTGCCGCAGGAGGGAACTTTTGCGTGTGACAAATATTTTATAACTTTAGTTGGGTAAGTTTCGCTGCGAGAGAGGCTCTTGCAAAACGTGTTTAGTTTATTGAAAGCAAATGCACTCAAACCTCAGTTTGTTGCTGCCAGAAGGGAAAAAGTAGAAGCTATTTTTGGTGTGAGAGAGGAGATGGGGCACGCACATGTCTGGGGCAGGAAAACACTGGCACTTTGTTCTTCTGGCTTCATGTGGGTGGTGGTTTCTGTTACTTAGCTGTGTGTTTCTGCCAAGTTGCAAAACATACCTGGTTCTGAAACCCCTGCGGAGGTCAGGGCTGGCTCTGAGGAGCTGGGCTCGGGTGGGAACACCTCCCACGTCAGCATCTCCAGCCCTGGAGAAGCGGGTGGCTGCCTCTGCCTTCGCACCTTTGCGCTCCAGGGAGGTGACTGGCATTTTTTTTTGCGACAGGATCTGCACTGAAACCATAAACTTGTTTCATGCAAGCCACCAACCAGCTGCTGCTTGGCAGTACCTTTCACTTGCTAATGGCTGTGGTTGGATTTGAACCAAGCTGCCTCCAGTGGAGGTTGTACTGATCCCTGGAGCCATCCTGCGCTAAATCCAAAGAGGGTTTGGTTCAGGCCACGTTCACATCTTGTAAGGAGGAGATGCAGTCTGGTGAAGGCAGTTCTGTCCTGATTGGCAGCAGTGGTGTGCATGCAGCTGTGCTGATAGCTGCACGTGTTGAGAGCTCCCCGTCTCATCTCCACGGCAGCTCAGGACTGCGCTCGCTGGAATTGGGTCATGGGAGATATCTTCATCTTTTCTGACATGGCTGTGAATTATTTGTCCCCCTTAATGGCGCCCAGTGTTCCTCCCACTGCTGGTTCTGGTTTTTAGTGGCCTCTGCTGCAATCCGGTCCTTTTTGCAATCCGGTCGTCCTGGGAAAAACCTGTTTGAAACCAACTGTAATTTCTGTGCCTGAGATGCCATCATCTTCATGGCCCCGTGGGGGGGAGGAAAGTTACAATCTTGTCGGTTAAATCGGTAACTTTTCACAGGTGGGGCTTGGGTGGCTGATTAGAGCAGCTGTGAAGGGGAATGAGTTGGAGAGGGCCTTTGGGGTGCAGTACTCCCCATCCCTAACCCAGTGTCTCATTCTGACCAGATTACTTCACAAGTCAGAAAACCGAGGCTGATGGGGTTACTTGAAGTTCAATGTGTCAGAGCAAGTCTGCTGGGGAGCTGGTGAAGGATCTCTTTCTCCATGAGTGCTTTGCCTGTTCAGTGCGAGGGCTGTTACTCCCAGTGGCAAAGTGCTGGTTCCCCCTGGGTCTTGTGCCTATGAGCAGTGGTCCCCAAATGCAGACCATGGGCTTAGCTGCAGGGGTGCACAGGGATGGAAATCCAGGCCAGTGTGTTCTTAAGAGGACTGTTATTTTTGTGCAGTTGCATTTGTAGGAACTGTGGCTCGCTTTAGTCTTCGCTGAGAGTTTTCAGCAGAGAGCAGGGTCAGCTCTAATGGAGCTGGAAATGAGGTATAGCAGCACCCGGTCGCCTCCCTGATTAGTGACTGAGGCTTTTGCAGCTGCTTAAGGATTTGGGCATCCTGAGGTCATGGATTCTCATCTAGGCTGCTGTGGCAGAGCCTCCTGCACAGCTTTGAAGGGCCCTTGCTGTGTATCGACATAGGAAAGCAGTGGAGAATTGCTATTTATGGCTGGGCTTGTGTTGGCACACAGGTGTTGAGGTCTCCAATTTGCCCTGTAATGTCAAGGGATAGATCTTCACATTGCAGTAGAAAATGGAAATGTGTATCATTTAATGAGCATGGCTAGAGCAGAGATGCTTCCCAAAAAGAAGATTGAAGAGGGAGCTGGAGCAGCAGAACAGAGGGCATGACAATGCCTGTAAAAGCTTGGTCAGAGTGAGGGATGGATCTGGCAGGAAGGGAAGGAGGACAGAAGAGCAGAAGGAAATGAGTGATTTGTCAGTTTTGGGAAGTGATCCCTGACCTGAGCACGAGGCAGCAGCGGGACTATACTGGGGATTGAGAAATCTGGGCTGCACCCCCAGTCCTGCTGCCCACCCTACTTGTCACTTCCCTTCTCGAGGCCACCAGTTCTCCCTTCCTGCCGACCTGCCTTTGGCAGTGGAGTCTCTCTGGGGTGTGGACTGTTCCTTATTAAAGGCAGCAGGGTGCCCTAGGAGGGGAAGTTTCTGGCGAGCAGGCAGTGCTCACACGGTAGCAGCTCCCCTGCCACCTTCACTGCGTGAAGCTGAGAAATGTGACCTGGCTGAGGGTGAGCAGGCGAGAAGAGGCACTGACTGCTGCAGACCCTGCTGCCAGCAGTGTGTGCTCGGCTGCTGATCCGAGTCTGGCTTGGAGAGGCCCAGAGAGGAACCCTGCCTGCAGGGGAGAGGTGGCTGGCCCTGGAAGAAAAGCAGTAAAGGTGGAGGTAGGTGGCTGTGACTGTGATTGTTACCACGGTGCCAGGGCTGGAGGGGATCTGGGGCACGGGGAGGGGACAGGGAGAGCAGGGCAGTGATTATGTGCCTGCTGGGTGCACGGAGGATGCTGATAATGGTTAGTGCTCTCTTTATAGCTGCGGAGCACTGAGCAAACATTAATGAATGTAAAGGATAGCAGCTCTGTCTAGTTACAGAGAAGGGAAGTTACTCCAAATTAACTTTATGATCCGTGAAACTGAAGGTTATTTAAAAAAATAATAACGTAAATGGAAATGCTGAAGTTTTTCAGAGTCGCTGAGTACGCTGCTTGTTGTTTAATGCCTTCCATTTTTTCACTCCCAGTCTGTGTTTTTGGCTTGGGAACAAATTACAAGCAATATCAGCTTACGCTTGGATTTGAACCCACATTGCTCTTAGTCAGCTAAAATATTTCCCCTTATCACCGCTCCCATAATGTTTATTTTAGACCGGATAGCATCACGGCTTTTCTGCTCGCTCTAGGGAAGAAGAAGCCAGTCTCTGAAATAGCCCAGCACCTTGGAAAGAAATGATCTCAAAGCCAGTTTGGTTTCTGAATGAGGTGCAGCTTAATTTTCCACCAAGAGGTTTATGCAAGGCTGTATCCCAGAACGTTTCGCGGCATTAAAAACCCAGGAGGTGGCAGATGGATGAATTGCTGACAGATTTAAAATCCTACGACAAACATAAAGCATTCAGACGTGAGGCCAAGGCAGGAGGAAGATTGCAGGGAGAAACAGAGGCAGAAAGGTCGGATAAGTTACTCTGGGCAGAGGAAGATGTGCAAGCTAAGGCAGGCTCCAGTGGGTTCAGCCTTTGAGGGGAAGGGAAGGCCTTCAAGAGGAGGGATGTGTTGAGGAGTGTGTTCCATCACAGCACAGGGAACCCTTTGTGTCCTGGGCTGGTGGTGAGAGGAAGATGATGAGGAGGAAGCGAGCCAAGCTGAGCGCTGGCAACAGTGATGAGGCCGGGAGCGGGGTTGCCCTGGGAGGAGACAATGTGGTGGGGTCCAAATAGTTTCCTCCTGTGGGAAGTGATCTGAGGGAGAGTGCCAGCTCGCGAGGAGGCCGGGGATGGTGTGGGTATTGTCTCTGGAGGCTGCAGGCCTGGCTGTGGCTCTCTGGGTGGGTGGTGCGTGTGTCAGGGAGGGAGGCAGAGCCGGCAGGATTTCCTCTCTGCGGCGCTGGCTCCTGGGTTAATAACTAACCAAGCAGTCTAGGTTTATCCTTTCATTGTGGAAGAGAATTATTTACATAATACCACTCCACGTAATCTTTATTTAGCATTGTTTCCCTGGCGTAACACTGGACAGAGCGGCGGTGCCCAGAAATGCAGTTTTGGCCTAAACGTGTGGGAAGTTAACTCTTCCAGCTGGGTGTGCTTCTCACTGCCTGCTCAGGGAACTGGCTGTAAACTGAATAAATATTTCAGTGGCGTGACCATCTATCATGTAGTTTTTGGGACTTCTGTGTCTTCTAAACTGTGTTTTCTGCAGGCTCTGGCTGGTGCTCTGTGCTGGTACCTGAATGTTGTCTGCCAGCTTCCTAAGCAGCACAGTTTGGGTTTGTCCTGTGCATGTTAGGGCAGGAGAGTAGTTTGCAGTGTGCTCTTCCTTGTCTCTGTGTTGAAGAAGGCAGAAGGAAAGAAATGTGTCAGCCCGTGGGTGGAGGATGACAGGATTTGGGAAGGTTCCTGGTGCAGATCATCCCATCGTCTGTGATCAGTCCCTGAGGACTTGCTGTCTCCCAGGTGGGCAGGTTTCATCCTCCTCAGGGAGTGTTTAATTGCGAGGTCTGGAGGCTTAGGTGGTTGTGTAAAGGACTGGGGCCTGATTATTGCAACACAGCATGGTGAAGGACAGAACCCTGCGCTTGGGTGTCAGTGGGATGTGGTGGGAGAATTGAATTGCTGAGTAGGAGACAGGCAAAGTCAAGCTTTCTGAAAATCTGCCTGTGCCTCCAGCCGTGCAGCGCTGGCTGGAGAGGGTGGAGGGTGTCTTTTTCCTCTCCACTGCGGGATGTGTGGGCTTCTAACAAGCTGTGGCAAACAATGGAAAGTTGGCTTTCTTCTGAAAATATTTTAAAACCTTATAAAATTACTCCAGCGGCCAAATTTTTATAAGCGCAGATCTCAGCCGCATGGTACTCGATCACTTCAGAAATAGCTCAGTTTTTGGCCTCTGCAAACCTCTCAAACCCATACCTGCAGTGCTGCAGAAACCCTGGAGAACACGTGGTTTATCAGTGGCAGCACCTGGCTCTCGTAGCAGAAACGTTTTGTGCGAGTGTTTACTGCCGAGGCCGCGTGATCTCCTTGGTCTTGATGTTGCAAGGAGCTGGTTTTGGAAGGCTGTGAGTCCCCAGTGATTTACACTGGATTACCTGATGGTGCAGGCACAGTCTGGGCTGGACGTTGGCTCAGGAAGGCCTCTGGTGTCAGCCTTGCCGCAGGGCGATGCGGGTCCTTGTCAGTTTATGCTGCTGATATGGACATTACTCGCTGGAGCCTGAAACTTGCTGGAGCAAAGGTAACTTGTTAACACCCTCTTTGAACCAATTACACCTGGCAGGGTGAGTTTGCATTGGGTCAGTGCTGTGACTATGGCATTCCTGATCTGCTGCTTGAAGCCCTAAAGCTTTGTCTGCTGCCTCCTCAAGCCCATGCCGTTACCATCGTGGGATTTGTGCAATCATGTGGTGTGTAAATCTTGGGTGTGTATCAGAGCAGTGGTGTTTAGTACCAGAGCTGTGTGCTCAGGAAGTTTTTCCAGTGGTTTGGTAGGGGTGTTTTTATGGCATCTGAACCTTAAATAACTATGTCCCCTCTTTGGCCTAAGAGTTTCTTGTGTTTAGCAAAGGGGATGACTCTTTCCTATTGGAAAAACTTCCTTGATCAAGTCCTTGCTTTTCTGTGGGTACCACATCATATAATTCCATTAATAAACTTTTCAAGCTCCATCTTGGAAGCAGTTACAGCTGCTTCTTTTTTTTTTTTCTTTTTTTCCCCTTGCTGCAGAGTTTCAAGCTCATGCCAGAGTGTCAGCTTCATTTCTAGGTCACCGGTCTGCCCTTTCATTTCCCCCTCACGCTCAAGTTGGCCGGCTTGTTTTGATTTGGTAATATGTGAGGTGGTGTCCACAGACAAAACCAGGCAGGCCGGTGAAATTCATGTTTCCCTGCAGCCTTGTTCCTGTTGTGTGTGTGAATAATAATTTCCAAATGCAGACCAGAGGTGATTAAAAACTGTCAGAGAAATAAAACCCAGCAAAGTCTGCATTACAGGAATCCGTGTGTTCAGTGTTTTGGGAAAACTCTCTGAACTGGCAGTGGAAAAAGCCTTCAGAATTCTTACTTCAGGCTTTCTAGTCTCAAATGTCGCTTATTGGGGAGGTGCTGATGAGGCAGCCTGAGCATATCCAGGCTCTGCAGGAGGTTGGTGGCTGCTGTCTGGGGGGGGGACCTGGAGTCAGTAGCGCTCCCTTTGTGCTCTTGCTCTGCCGAGTTGTTTGGGAGCCAGAGCTGCAGCTGAGATATTTTTGCATGCTGTGGGCACCTGGGCAGCCAGCTCAGCAGCAGCCTTGTGGCTGGAGCTGCTGAGCGTGACTGGCAAAGGGTGGAGGGCTAAAAGGCTTCTCTGCAGCCTGAGTGGATGCTTGAGTGGAAATGAAGAGCTGGAAATCTTTCTGAGGAGCAGCACAAGGTGTCTGTTGCTTGCTCTGAGTGAGTACGAGTGCTTGTTTTTTACTGAGCTGCAAGGCAATAGGTATTCAGAGGTTTTTATGCAACTTTGGTGTTGGGACAGTGAAGCAGTTGTCATCAGTTAAGATGTGTTGAGCATCCTTATTTTTGGAGCAAATGATCCTGCTGACAGCATGTATAGGAGGTGTCAGCCAGCCCTTTTTTTCTTCTTCCTCTCTATTTTTTTGCTTCATTTGTAGGTTTTAGTTTTGGCTTTACTTTGATATCTTGACAGGGTTGCTGCTAAAAATTTGTTGGGGTGGGTTTTTCTTTTCCTTTTTTTTTTTTTTTTTTTAATGTCTACGTGTCTTGAGATGCCATGATTAGAGATGCACATAAAGAGCTGCTGTGGTTTTGGTCCAGAACCCAGCCAGCTGCCAGCAGCGTTCCTGAGGGCTGTGTGGTGTTGGAGTGAGAAACACTGCAGGGTTTTGGGTTTTCTCCAGCATTATGAAACAGCAGTAAAGAGAGAAGTCAGCATGTACCTTAAGGGTTTTGTTTTTATTTTAACTCGCTCACCGTGGAGAGCTGAGGTTTGCATCTTCTCCACTGAGACTGGTGCTGGTGAAATCTAACGCACTTCTGTGAGTGTCCTTAAGCTCTGCCAACAGCAGGGAAGGCTGAGAAATGGGGAATTTGCTTTGCCCCGAGGTGGAGGAGTCCTGCTGCAGAGGCAGACACAAGCACCCCGGTTGCTCCTGTTTCCCCTGCCAAAGGCGGAGTGAGTTCTGCTCTGGTTCAATGACACAAGAGCTTTAAGCTCCATCTGTGTCTGATTTTTTTTCTGCGTTTTGTTCGCTTGTGCTTTTCAAATGTCTGTGGATTTCTTCTCAGCAGGAGGTTTCAGTCCCCACACAATGTATTATTGTGTTTGCCTCGCTCTAGTTCCTTGTTTCATGCGGAAACACCTTGAACCTTTGGCTGAGTTGGAAGATGGGTGCAGAGTCAGGCCCGTGGCTGCAGGCGTGGGGCTGTTCCAGGAAGAACGTGTCCGTGCACGACTCCTCAGCCTGGGCTTACCTGGCTGCTGCTCCAGGCACTAAACGTGTTTGGCTAACACAGGCACTCCCCTGCCTCCTGATCAGGCAGTCTGCACATACTTATTTTTGTTTGGGAGGCTGATCCCTAGGGTAAGGAGGCTGTAGCCAGAAGTGGCTGAGTGTTCACACTTGCCTTTACAAACTTCTTGAGTGTTCTGCCGATTAATTCTTAGGTAACCGAGGCTAAAATATCCATTGTAAAGGGCACAGCCGGGAATGCTGCTATCCCTGCTATTCCTCACTCATTCCAGTTTATGCAAAACTTGGTAAAAGTGCCTGTGCTGTCTTGGCCATTTGCAGTCTGCTTTACGAAGCCTCTTAACCAGCAGGAAAAAAAAGTGTAAATAAATACAACAGCTTAGCCTTGCAGCCTTGCCAAGTCAGTTTGGTGTGTGTTGAGGGGGCAGAACAATTAGTTACAGAAGCAAATGGTCTTCTCCATGTTTGTGCTCCTGTCACCTGGCCATCTCCCAGTTTTTTTGGTAAGTGTAGCAGAGAAATCTGTATCCAGCAACTATTTAAGGCCTGTGCAGAGAAGGGGGGAAGGTAACAGCTGAACATCAACCTGCTGAGAAAGGTGGAGCTGAATTGTAACTCTTGGTGGGGTTGGGGCTGTCGAACAACAACGGTGAGTCCTGCTTGCCTTTTTTCACGACATCTAGCTCACTCAGTTTAAGCTGTATTTCTGAAATTGGGGGACTTGGGCTGCAGTGCTGGTCAGAGGAGTTTGCCACCTCACTACTTCTCAGCATGTTCCTATCACAGTGCTTCTCTCTCCTGTTATTTTTGACCCGAGTAGTTGAATGAATGTCTTCACCAAGCAGTCATGGTTTTGTTTCAGTCAGGACTGCTTTGTTGAAAGTATGGGTGTGGGATGTGGAGCCAAGGGGACACAGGGCCTGAAACCAGGGAAGAGTGGCTGCAGTTTACACAACCTGGTTGTGTTTCAAGCCTTTCGTTTGCAGGAATAAATTTCACAGGACTGAAATTCCCTTCGAAGGGGGAGATGTTCCCCCAAAGTTGTGCACAGACCTGTTTGCAGGCATGTCATACATCTCTGTCAAGCATGGGACACACCAATCAACTATGCAACAGGTGATACACACCCTCAGGTAGGGTCCTGTTGGTGTTCCTGCAGCAGCAGCAGTTTCAGCTTGAACTCAAGCTCAGGCAGTGTTGTAGCAATTCAGTCATTTCTGCCATGGTCTGGGCACCTGGGAAGGTCTGTAGCATTTGCTCCTTTTCTGTGAGCTGGAAATGAAGTACTTGGTTCTGAGCAGTGACTGGGAATGTTCCTCTGTGGCAGGGCTTGGGTTTTTCACATTGTTGCTGCTTTGTGCTGGCTGCCTGCTGCAGCACTTTGTTCCTTGAGTCTTGCTTGTGCACCCCAGGAGACTCAAGTGGTTTGTGCTTTTGTGCCGTGGCCCTGCACATCCACGGGGAACTAATGAAGAGCAAAGTTGGGCAGAAGCCATCCTCTGTGCAGATTCTGCAGGCATCAGTCTCAGCGAGGCACCTGGTGAACAGAGAGTGACAGGAGGGTCCTTCTCTCTAGGGAGTTTAAAACTGCTCTGCCACAGGAGCCTTGCTGAATTACAAATTGCTTTTCCTCTCCCACTCTTTTCTAAATCTGCTGCTGTTCCTGAAGTTGCAGTAGATTTTACTCATGTGTGCTAGTGCATGGGTGAGTGTTTGCTGCAGAGCGGAGTTGTAAGCAACTGACGTGGTGTTGATCATAATGTAACTAATGACACTTAAAATGTTTGTTTGTTTGGAATATACTGTGGTCTCTTTCCAGGCTCTGAAATGACAGACAAGCTTCAGCTGTATTTGGCGTGGTGTTTGGAGAGATGGACAGCTTTCTGTCACTTCTTTGACAGATAAGCTTTGAATTGTTAAGAGAAAACAGAGCAGCTTTTTGATTTTTCTCCCCACTCAAAGCCAGGTGGAGGGTAGATCTCGCGTGCATTCTGTTTATTTCTACGTGCAAATGCATCTTCTCGATGTGTCATTAACCTGGTTGAGCTGCAGTGCTATTTTTAGCAGCCTTATGGTGTATGGACAAGGAGCAGTTCCAGTAAGTGTTTGTGAGCAGCCCAGCCCAGGGTGCTGGCACAGAGCCCGGGGTGGCAGGTTCCTTCCTCCCTGCCTGGCCAGGGGGCCTGGAGGGGCTGGATGAGCTCCCCAGCCCCAGTCCCACACAAGGAAATCTGTGTAAAGCATTACCCTTCAGTTCCTGTGGCCATGGTAACCGACTTGGATACATCAAACTTGACTAATTAACCTAATGGAGAGTCGTTTCCAGGCTGAGTCTCTCCCCTCGGATTTCAGAGCTGAACTTGTGTTGCCTGATCTGCCAGCAACCTCCACAGCCAGCGCAGACTTTTCAGAGTGGTTTCTTGAACAGGTTTCTTTCACAGGTTAGTTTGAACTGGGGAGGATGGCTTGAGTTGGTCTGATGTCTTGGGTGCCTCTCTTGCTCTGCATTCCCCTCTCTTGGGTAATCTCTCAGATTCCCGTGGAAGGAAGGTCCCAAACTCGGATAGAAAAAACTTGCTCTGATTTCTTCCTTGGACTGGGTGAGGTGAAAGTGAATACTTTCCTGAGTCTCTCCTGTTTCTGTACTGCAGGATCGCTGCCACCCTGACTTCCTGTTTAAAAACCTGTGAAGTCCTCAGGCTTGAAACAAAGCAGCACATCCTGGAGCTGTCTGTGCACATCTTCAGGTTCCCTCATCTTAACGTGCTAGTTAAGGGCATCTCTTCTTTGCACTGTTTCTCCTGGGTTTAATTATTATTTCAGTGATTGGAGCTGCAGACTGCAGCAGGGACTTAAGAGTTCAGCCTCAATTAAAAACCACCCTGTGCCAGGCAGATAGCGGCAGGCAGCTCTGCTATTCTCAAGTGTCTCCAGCAGTCCATCAAAACACCATGTGATGGGCTCAGTTGAGAAATCTGAGTAGGCAGAAAGCAGTTTCTGGGATAAACCTTGTGAGTGCTTCTCAAAATAGCCTGAAAGCAACGTTTTGCTTTCCACAGCCTCTTGAGTCTGGTCAGAATTTTTCGTGAATTACTAAATATTGCGAAGGTCTGATCTTCAAAACCCATAAGATCCTTTTTCTTTTTTTTTTTCTTCTCCTTTTTGATGCTGCCTCTGGTACGTTTAAACTTAGAGGATTTGCATTTTCGTGTCTTTTTAGCCTTAATTGTAAGTTCTGGTACTTTCCTTACTTGCAGTTCCAGCTTTTTATATTTTTCAGCAAAGCTGATGACCTCGTGTTTGACCCTTGCAAACCTCTTGGGCAGTCCAGCAAACAAATGTGGTGTGAGAAGAGCACATGATAGTAGCCTGAGCTATTACTCTGGTCAGTCATTGACCAGGACTCTTGTTTTTTTTTCCTTTGAAGATCTGCTTAATCATTGGCACTGCAACCCCTGCTGTGCCAGGCACCTGGAGGGGTTTTGCTGTGCCGAGGGAGGTGGCAGGGGGCTTTAGAGACTCCAGCGCTGTAATCAGGTTTTACTGGGGAAGAGATTGTCACTGATATCCCTGGGATTTGGCATCTATATAAATACACGAGCCAAGCTCTGTTTTAGTGTGTAGGTTCACGTCAGTTCATTTGTCTGGGAATGGGGCCGGGAGCATCTCACGACCACGGTCCTTCCGTGTGGTTTCTATTCCCAGTAAAACCCACAATCTGATGAGGTGGGGCTTGCTGAGGGTAAATCCCTGTAAATGCTGGTGCAGCTGGAAGTGGCTGCTTCAGACATGGCTGATTTCAGGACCAGTTGAGAGATGGGGATAAAAACTGTGTAGCTAAAAGTGATGGGAACTAGTGCCTAGGGGCCAGGGTGCTGCATGAATGACTGAAAGCTTGTGAAGCAGCTCTGAGATCTCAGGATTGGGAGTTGTTTTTCCACCCTTATTTACTGTAATACCTCTGAGTGACACGGAGCGTTCAGGAGATGCTGCTAAACTGAATTCTACAGCTGAATTCACACTGGAGGAATGAGAATTGCTTCTTTTTGTTGTGGAAAAAATAAATCTGCTTTTATCACATCCTTGTTATCCTTACAGCTTGTGGCTTGGAAAATGAGAGAAAATTGATAGTGAGGGCTGAGTGACATGTGGAGAGAGGTAAGATCCTGGCTTTCTGTGGGCCTCATTTCATGAACTTTCTTGTCCTTAGTGTGTTTGCTGATGTGTCAGTGGAACTGAATTTCATTGGCAAAAATGTGGTTTGAGTGGATATCTTAGATTAACTCTCTATTGCCTGCCCAAGGGTGATTTTAAGCGAGGCTTCCAGCAGCATCCCTGCTCTTGTTGTGTCTTTGGCTGTTGCTCTCCTCTCCCAGGCTGGCTGTCTGCACGAGGGGCTTCTCTGCAGAGAGCAGCCTGTGTTCTGTGCCCACGTACTGTGCAGAAGCCATGAAAAATGTTGTTCAGATGACAGTGATTTGGGGTAGCTCTAGAAAATAATTTTCTGCTGGTGGATAGTCCCAAACTATTTCCTTTCACCCACTCCCTCCCTTCCCCAAAACAAAAGAAGAGATGAAAGGATTCATTAGGAATTATTCACTCAGCTCTGCCGCCTGTCTGAGATCTGGCTGTCTGCGTTCATCCCCCAGCTCAGGGGAGGTCAGAGGGCATCTCCCTGGGGAGGATTTGCTGTTGACTGAATTGCACTCTGTCATTATCCTGCTGGATAACGAATGCAGTGGCCTCATTGGCACTGGCTTCAGAAAAAGCACGGTCATCTGCATGTGGCCTTGAGGCGAGAGGCAAAAACCTAAGGAGAGCAGTGTGGAAAAACCTCATCTTGTGGGAAAGATACGGGACAGACCCAGGCAGTTTGATTTAACCACAGGCACAGTGGTTTGTTTGCTTGCTGCATGATGCTGAGCAGGTCTGTAGCTGCTCTGGACCTCTGTGTTATCTTGTTGGAGGTGGGGGAACACAGCAAGAGGGTTTAAAGGACAAAATTCCATCTGATGAGGTGAAACTAGTTAAAGCTGCTCCTGTTCTCTTCAGTAGAAAATGTGGCATGCTTGTGACACAGTTTGAGGTATTTTAATGAGATTTAAACAATTTTTTTTCCTCTTTGTTTTGTTTTCAAATAGATTTCCTGAAAGAAAAACATACAAATCCCCCTGAGCTAATTGGTGTGTGATTTGAATTCAGCTGCTACCTTGGAAGAGCTTTTCCAGCAGCTCATCTGAAAACAGCCTTTCCCACAATATTGTGGGTTGTCAGTCAATGCTAAAGGATCTCGAAGTTGCTGGTGGGAAGGAGAGAGATGTGTTTTGTTTGATATGCTGCATCTTTTAGTTCAAGTGTCATAAAATACTGAGAGATGTGTGAAAGACCCTAATGGAGAGAAGCTATCAGAGGGGATGAAAGTCACGGTAGCTGGAAATGTGTAAAGAAACAGTTTGTGGGCGCCAGAGCCCGTTGGGCTGGCTGAGGAAGTAGATAGACCTGAAGAAAATTTGCATTTTAAGCACGAATTTCAGATGTTCCCCACTGCCTGGTGCCTTGATCTTCTGGCAGCCAGCGGCTTAGAAGGGCTTAATGCTGTGCCCTTCCAGCGTGTGGTTGCACGTCGCTGAACCGCGCTGGGGGTGGCCAGATGCAGCCCTGTGAAGGAAAAGTATTAAGCTTCAAATGTTGGCCTTCATTCCCTTCAGGCTAAGTCGGTTCCCTGGAAGATGCTGTGATAAAATTGCAGGCCTGGGTAATTTGTGTCCCGATGATGAGCAGCAGAGAGGAGGGCAAGAGTTTGTGTGGCTGCTTATTGCTGTCATCTGTCTTGCAATCAGATATTTATGAAATGGCCTCTTGTGTTGCAGTGCGGGGTGTGCGAGCGCATATTTAAGTGGTTAGTAAATATAGTCAGTTGCTAGATTGGATCAAATCATCCTCTTAACAAATATAGACAGTGATGTTTTGCATCTGGGTGTTTTGACAGTAAAGTACAGGAGGAGGTGGTCTTAGTGAGTTTAACATCTTGTACCTGAAGCAGGGCAATAAATTGCTTAAAATCACTGTAATTCTGCCAGCAGCATTAAAGGATATAAAATTATCCTGTGCTGTAATAAACCAAAAAAATACAGCTGCCTGGGAAAGTCTTGTTGCTCTAATCCAGGACAAAGTGTGTGTGACTGGTGGTGAATCAGTTTAATTTCTTCTGGGGTCTGACCCTCTGGATTCCTGTCGCTGCAAGAAATCCTCCTTGGAAGGCAATCATCTCCAGGCTGGTGCTCAGCTGAGCCATGCATGACCAAGTAGTAGCTTGTAGCATTTATGAACTAGGGCAGAAGTAGATCCCTTATTCAGACAGAGCTGTATAAGCCTCCAGTGCTCTATACAAGGCCCCAAATTTGCCTATGTTATAAATAAGTCTGTGGCTGTGTGCTTGTGTTTTTCTTTTTTTAAGCTGAAGGCAACCCCTTAAGCTCTTTTCTGCAGGTCTGTTCAAGCTGGGGCATGGGGAATTCCTAAGAGGATTATCATGGTTTACTTGATACAGAACTTGAACTTGAGCAATGGCTTATCTTATCAGTGATAAAAGACATGGAAATGAAGTTTACGTAACCAAAGAGGCCTTGAACTGTGGCTTTTTTTTTTTTTTTTCCTCTTCTGGAAACTGGAATGACAGATCTCCTGAGTTCTCTGCTCACATCTGCAGTGTTTGTTATCTGGTGTGCACTGTCTGCTTACCACTGGCATTTATTTCCAGTGCTGTGTTTAGAGCTGTCCTCTGAAAAAAAAAAGAAAACAAAAAAGGAATTGAGGCAGAGGCTGGGTAAGAGGAGTCGTGGGCATTTCCTGCTTTTGCAGAAAAGCTTGGTGTCCTTGCTGGAGAGACTGGTGCCACACAGCTTGGCTGCAAGCCCCTGTGTTACACTGAGCTCAGCAGGTGATTTGAAGAGCAGCAGAGAGCAGATCCACTTTACCAGTGGGCTGTGAGCACGGGGCTGGGAAGGCTCAGAAATGGTGAGTAAACTTCACCCTGAGAACCAGAAAATGCCTGGGAATAAATGAAGGTGCCCTGTCTGTTTCCCCCTGGAAAAAGTGAATGAGTGGGGAGGGCCAGGATAATCTCTTTGGTGGCAGCTGGAAAATGAACGCAGACAAATGTGTGCTGCTGTGCTCTGGCTCTGCTGACCCATCACTCTGGCATAGGGTGGGTGCAGTGCCCAGCCCTCTGCAAGGGTGAGGGAGGTGGTGCAGCACCCCAGCTGCTGCTGGAGGAGGAGAGTGGCCTGAGCATGGCAGCTCTGATCCTGCTGGATGTGCCAGCGTGGGCTGGGCTGGGCTGAGCAGCTGCGTGCACAGCAGGGCTGCAGAGCAGGACAGGCTGGGCCACCTGCCCTGCTGCCCAGGGCTGGCTCCCTCCATCAGCCTCTGCCATCTCCCCTCTGCAGGGACACACACACACACTGCTCAGCAAGCAGCTCTGTGACCAGGCATTAGGGGCAAGAGAGGGCCCTTTCCCCTCTGCCAGATTACAGTGGGTTTGCCTGCCCTGGTATCCTACACCTGCTTTGTCTGCGCTGCGTGGGAGGAATTTTATTTTTTTGAGCTCTTGCTGTCACAGATTGTGACAATGCCACAGAGGTCTGGGCCGCGCCGTGCTTCCCACAGAAGGGCTCAGCAGACAGTAGAGGGCTGGCAAGCTGACAGCACTTATTAGAGGTAACCTTCAGGAAATGCCACACACAGCCCTCGCTGAGCTTTCTGGCTCCAGGCGCATACAGTATTTACACCACGCTTCTTGAGTTTCCCTGAAGGCTCTCAGCCTGCAGCTGCCTTTCTGTGCTCTGCCACCTGCCCTGTGTCCTCATGTTCCAGTGCCTGGGGTGGGTTCTGGCTGCTAGGCTCCTCTGGCAGCAGCCCACCGTGCTGGGGGGAGCTGGTGACACCAGCTCTTCCTCTGTCCTTTGGCCTCCTAAAAGGTGCTTGTCCTAACCCAGTTCTGGAGCCTGGGGTAAAGCCAGCACCAAGTTTTCACACTTGTGTGTGCAGGGAATGAGCTGTTAAGAAGTGCAGCACTTGCACAGCAGCTCTTTGTTAAAATGCAAGGGAATTACATGGGATCAGCTCTTTTGACTGAGCAGGTGACTTGCTTGGGTGGCTGTGTGTGGAGCTAAAAGCCAAACTCTAAGCACTAAGGTTTGAAAAATTTTTCTCACGTTGTCTTGATGGTGTTTTTTCATCCTGCATGGGGTGGGAGGAAGGAAATGTGATACTATCTGGTTCTAGTAAATGACAGTGCTGAACAGCACCTGAGTACTTTGTGGTGCCAGAGCCTGGACTGAGTAGGTGTAGGGAAGCAGTGTTGTGCACCCCATTGGGACATTTGCCCCCAAAGCAGGTCAAGTATTTTCTCTGCTTCCTGGCTGAGAGGTTGGGGAATGTATATCTGAAGGGTGGGCTTACAGGGTGTGCTCAAGCCTAGTCTTGCTCTGCTGCTCCCAGAGTTGGTGGCTGATGTATCTTCTACAGACCAAGAAGTGACTTTTTTCCAGCAGCAGGCGGCTGGAGTTTGATCCACCCACTCTCATCCTGCTGCTTGCAGTGTGCATAAGTTGCTTGATGCTCTGCTCCCTTCAGTGAAGGGTCAGCTGTGATCCTCCACGAGTGGATCTGCTGTAGGAAAAGCAGAAGACTGCTGTCCTGCTGGCTGTTACCCTCTTTGGAGGAGATGGGAACTCCCTGCTGCTTTGCCCTGGTGGAGTTGCCCTCTGGGGCACTCCAAAGCCTGTTCTGGCACATGCACTTAGAGAGATGGAAGTCTTTCCTCCCTGCTACCTTGTGAGAAGTGTCAGAGGGGAACCCATGGAGTGGCATTAAAATCCCACTTTATTATCATTAATTTCCCCTAATGCTGGGCTTGGAGCGCCTGCTTGCTTGGCCTTGCTCGGCGGGGGAGAGCGGGACAGACTGCCTCAAGCTGAGGTCCCTTGGCTGTGTCAGCTCTGAATCCTCTGCTCCTCTGGTGTGGATTTAATTTCCACGGTGCTGCAAATGCTTCCCCAGTGCCCAGCTATCAATTGAAAAGCAGTGGGGGGGTCTGCGCGGGGGGGGTGGTGGTGATGGTGGGGAATGACTCGTGGTCTCCATGGCAACCCACAGGCGATAAATGGATCAATGTGCTGTTCTGCACCGTCTGAAACTCAGGCGGCACTGGCTGAATCTGGGGGCTGCCTTTGCCTGCCAGATCCTGCTGTGGGGTCATTAGTGTGAGACAGCTCAGCACGAAAGCCTTCCCATCAGCGTGCCTCCAGGATCTTGCCGGGTTTGCCACGGAGTGTGTGGGGTTTGTGCTGGAAACCCACGCTTGGCTCACACTTGGCACACTTGGGGATTTGGGTGTTTAGGGCTGCACCGCTGCCTTTGGGCTTAGGTGCTGTTATGGGCAATTGGCCAGGCATCCAAGTCCCTGGTTTTGGAAAGGGTAAAGACAAATGGCTGGCTTCCCTTCCAGCACTTTTTAAAACCTCCAGCTCTTTCTGCACAAGCACAGGGAGATTTATGAGGGTTTTTTTCAGTGAGTTAAAGGCTTGGAATCCTGGATTAGGTTTGCGTTGGGATGGTGGGTAAGGACAGCTGCCTTTGTTCTCACTTCTGCTTCTGGTGGTGTGGATAAACAGAAAATCTGTCTTCTGAGCTGCTTGCTGCTCCAGTGTTTCCAATGATCACATTTACCTGCAAAAGTATATACTGATCCTCCCCCACTAGATTTCATGAAAACATGCCTTGATCTGAAGTTTCCAATCCACTGCCTTTTAAACAAGAATCTTTCCGGTGCTGAGGTCTTTTATGTGCTCTGGAGTCATACCTGGCTTAGGTTCAACCAGAGACTCCCCAGTTCTCAGGTAGGACCAGGGACTGGTGTGACTGGAGCCAATGGAAGGCAGTGGCTGTGTGCTGCTGGCTGGCTCAGCAGCACTTTTTTAGCCCATGCTTTTCTGGCTGTGTGAGGGGATAATCCCAGGTGTCTCCAGTGCTTTGAGTGCTGCAAATCTAAGGGCTCACTTTCTTTTGGTGTTGGAGCTTGGCTGTGGTGATGAGGATCTGTGCACATGAGCTCAGGATCTGAGGCACTGCCTGGCCTTGGCTGCTCTCACATCTGGGGGCATCAATGCTTTTCCCTTGCAGCAGGAGGAAAACTGTTGCCTTCTGTTTTGCAAAGGGGCCTGGAGAGATGAGTTGCCAGAGGCTGCACCTGAGGCTTGTGATGGAGCTGGGAGTACCTCACAGAGCTTTTGAGCTTGAGTTTTCTGCCCAGACTTACATCTGAGAGAATACTGGTGTCTGCAGTGCTCTTCACACCTTGATTTCCAAGTGCCTTTTGGGATGATTGGAGAGACTTTGATTCCTTTGCCAAGTCTGTTTGGGCAGGGATATGGGGGCATTTCACTTCTAATTCGTGGCTTGTTTGTAATTTTGTTAATTCAGACAGGGAGACCTGCTGTCTGCAATGGGGTGGAAAATCCTCAAAGTCTGCTCTGAAACCACTTTCTGTTGTGGTTCTGTCTGTCCAGCTCTGCCTGTAGCCCCTGGCATGTCCTGCAAACTGCTAGCAGGGCAGTTGCCTGTCACACATCCAGAGCCCCTTTTGGAGATCACTGTTGCTGTTTATAAAGGCTCAGCTGTGGGACAGTCTGGCCAAATGATCCGAGCTCGTAATTCTGTGTGGTGAGGCGCTGAAATGTCCAAGAAATCTGCCATCTCTGTTGTCTTGTGAATAATTTATGGATCTCTTGACTCCAAGCTCATAAAAATCGATAACTCTTCGTGGATTTTTTTTTTTTTTTTTTTCCCAGCAGCAGCTTGGTTAAACTCTCCCATTCTTTTGAGCTGCTGATATTGAAAGGCTGTGGCTTGTTCGCTTACCCTGAGCTGTGTTTTCTTTTTCATAGCAAAATTGATCCGGGCTTTTTCACAGAGCTGTCTGTCGCTGTTCTTCACCAGGATGTCTGGCTCAGGTTACTGAAGGAGACAACCTCCCTGCACCTTTTCCATGGGCTACTGCAAGTGTTTGGGCTGTTAAAACTCCTGCTCTGGGGCAAAGCTGCAGAGCTTGGAGAGGTCGAGGTGTTTGAGCTTTGTGCACTGGCTAAGAAGAGGTTTCAGCAGCTGCTGGGGGTAACTGGCAGCACCAGGCCAGTTCCTGTCAGTAGAACTTGCAGCCCCCTCAGCCCAATAATTCAGATATGGATATGTTAATTTATTCCTGTAATTTCTAGGCCTGTCTCTGAACACTGAAGCGCTCTGATGATCTTTGCTCCCTGTCAGGCTTGGAAACGAAGCCTGAAGTGTACCAGTAACAGCTGTGCCCTCTGTGTTGGGTTATTATCCTCTCAGAATTTAATAACGTGACACCCCCTTTTACTGGATAGCTTGTCCTTCCCTCTAGGAACAGATCGATAACAGACTTGTATCTGCTATTTGGATGTAATTGCTAGTGTCAGCTGATGTCTGGTGCTGTTTCTCCAAACAGCCCTTGGAAGCTCAATAGGCTGTGGGGAGTGAGGATGTCTTTTCCAGACTGGTGTTGCACCACATCAAA
The DNA here is from genome assembly GCA_017589585.1 of Phylloscopus whistleri. NCBI lineage: Eukaryota > Metazoa > Chordata > Aves > Passeriformes > Phylloscopidae > Phylloscopus > Phylloscopus whistleri. The sequence goes on along the minus strand of JADMLD010001062.1, from coordinate 1,849,904 downwards.
GAAGCCTGAAATAAAGAGATGGTTTTGCAGAGATGGTTTCCCTGCTCCCCTCCTCTTCCTGCTTGTATTTGGTGATATGTGGGCTGTGAGCTGGGGAAGGGGGAGAGGAGAAATGGAGCCTCCAAAGGCACTGGTGGATAACTGTGTCTGAGCCACAATGCTGCCTTTGGGGGACTCCAAGGAAATGAAAGCTGACTGCTTAGCAGTGGTCTTGGTCTGCAGAGCATACAGATTCCATAGGTTAGCTGTGGATGATGGAGGAAGGGTTTGGCTTTGAGGCGGGAGAAGGCAAGAGGTTTCTCCATTGCAAACAATTTATTCTTGCTGAGTCTTTAGGATAATGGAAGAGGGTAATTGCTGCACTTTCATGCATCTAATCCATGGGTTGCCTGGGGAAGAAGGAGGAAATGATTCAAGTGCAGTGCGGGGAATGTAGGAAATACAGGAGGTTTACTCCAAGGCTACCCACCTACGCCTGGTCCTCCCTCTTCCTGGTTCCAATTTTCTCCCTGGTTGCAGGGAGCCTTTGCTGGGGTAATTGATGGCATTCTTAGCTGTTGGGAAAGAGAGAGGGTGAGTTGTGGGTAATCTGAGGACTATTTTTCAAGGGAGCAGTACTTTTTTTAATGAGTGGGTTTGAGGTGAGGATTATGTGCATGGAAATATAGTACGCAGAAAATAGAGGTCTATAGTAACTATAAAAAAGTCTGCAGCATCTAGAACTAAAAAAAGACTTCATAAATACTTCCTAGCCATGGGGTTGGCCTGTGTAATCCTACAAGGAAAGAGAAGCTGAGTGATTGATGGTTGGCTCCATCCTGCTTTATCCCTGGATACAGAGTACTGTATTAAATATGGTTGCCTCTTGATATCACACACATAACAAGAGGCATAATATTAAGTTACAGCCTGTGTAGCTGTCTGGGGGAGGTCCATGGGCTGGCATTCCTGCCTCGTTTCAGTCTGTGACAAAACTCCCATAGATGGAGTCAAGGCTGGGCTCTTGCTCTATGTATTTGTTTAATCACCCTGTCTCCAGAGAATGCAGAACTGCTGGGAATTGCAAAACCGTTTCATTAAGAATCCTTGATGCCCATTTTACTGGCTGAAAGCTGCGTGCCAGCATGGGCATATTTTTGTTTATTTATAACACCTGCATTTACAGCGCTGCGCAAATCATCTGGAGAATGGGAAGAGTACTTAAAGCCCCGGCGGGGGGGAGGTATTTGGAAATATAAAACCTGCCCTGTGCAGCTGCATGTGCTTCCAGTGACCAGAGCTGTGACCTGCAGTTGGCCTGTGCTATGTACTGCACTTCCCTCTCTTTTCTTTTTTTTTTTTTTTTTTTTTAATTTTCATTATTATTTCTATTTCTGTACCCAACTAAAGTGAGAGGCGGAGGGGCGGGAGAGCGGAACAAGACAGACGGATATAATGGGGCTAAATCCTGCCCAGCTGTTTTCTCAGCAGCCATCTCCCTTACAATCCCAAGGAAATAAATGCTCCTCTTGAGGGTCCTGTTGGTTAATGATGATTTGAAGAGTGCACACAAACATCTCTGCAGATGCAGCCTGCCTGCGAGATTCCGGTCATGCAGCGAGCCCTGGGACCCCGCTCCTCTCGCATTCAGTGCGATGATAAATCATTCATGGCCTCAGCAAATGCAATTCTCTTCCTCGCTCTGCACGTAAACAGTCCAGGACCCTGAAGAAAGCCTGTGTTTGTAGTCCTTGGAGGATGAGGCAAGTGCTGTGACAGCTGGGAGGATCTGAAATGAAAGTTATGGGAAAGGCTCTGAGTGCATGACTGTAAAAGCAATTTGGTATGGGTGGGTGTTTTGGTTTGTAGCTGTTCTAGGGTGATGAAGGGTGAACAGGGATGTGCTCATGTCCTGAAGAATGAAAAGTATTGCTGGGCTTATGTCCCTTGTTTTGTAGGGATCTGATTGCAAACATTGATTGTGATGTGTTGTGTGTGGTTCTGGTGTTCAAGATAAGGGAGAGGTAAAGAGGTGCTGGAGTTAGAAGTGGAAGAGTTCTTATTGTAGTTGAGCAAAATGCAGGTTGGTGAAGGTCTCTGGGTATCGTTCCTTTGTTCCAACCTGAAGTGTGCAGCAGGGTGGGTGGAGGGTGATCCTGGAGTCAGCTACAGCTTGGAGAAGCAGCCTTGTGAATATCTAAAGCAGGGAAGAGTGGGAGCTGTGTCCACAGGAGCTCCTTGTGCTGAAGCTGATGTGGAAAGGGAGACTGTGAGGGAGGAATGGGACCTTGTGTGGACACCAGAACCTCAGTGTGTCTTGATCCAGGTCCGGTTTGAACAGTCCTGCTCTCCCCTGAGCTCAGCTCGTGGCCAGCACGGCCCTGGTTCTGTTAACATCCTTGCTTGCTTTCCCCTTTATGGGCAGTGTGTGGGTTCTTTGGTATTTCAGCCCTAATCCCCTGGAAACCCCGGGCAGGGGGAATGCCCTTGGCCATTAGCAGCTAGCAGCTCTGGCCAGAGTGTGGAGAGGAGGGTCACTGGACTGGATAGCTCCATCTCCTGCTGTTCCAAGCAGAGATCCAACCCTTAAACATCATTCCTGTCTAATCTGGGTTTCTGGTAATGGGTGTTGCACAGCGAGCTGTTACAAGGAAAGGGAAAAACACACACGCACCTACACGCACTCTGGAAATATGTCAGAATTGGGCTTGCTGAGAAGCTCAAGCCCAAGCATGACCTACTTTGAGACTGTTGTAATCTCTAGGGGAATGCCCTCTGGATTAGATCACTGTGATCCTATCAATTTGTGCTTCAGGCTGGAGGAAGCACTGACAAAGTTGCTTATTTTCCCTTTTCATGCAGGAAGATTGTTTTCTTTTTTTTTTTTTCCTTTTCCTCCTAGCACTTAGACTTGAGACCAGCAGAGGTGTGTTTGACAAGTGCAATAGCCTTGGGCTCTGCCTTTCCATTTTGTGTCTGTGCTGAGCACCTTCTTTCTAGCAGGCTTCTTTCTGAGCCATGGATCAGCAAAGTCCACCCTTGTTTGTGTCTCAATGATGTTGTCTGGTAGAGGCTCTGGTCCTGGCCATGAAAAGATGCTGCAGCTGATCCCTCCAGTACCATTTTAATATTCAGCTGTTTCAATCTGTTTGTTTGGGTTTGTTCTTTTTGTCTGATCTGCTGCACTGAGAGATGCTTTAATAAAATGTGAGAAATTTTCCAACCCTTGTCTTTCCTCTCGTCACCAGCCATTGTTTATGTAAGAGCTTGGAATATTTCTTTATTTTTTTTTCCCAACTAAAAAATTGCTTCCAGAGCTCAGCAAGGATATGCATATCCACAGCAAGAAGGAAATAAACAGGGAGGCTGCATTTAATTTCAGTGTCTGCCAGAAAGTGGGAAGCCAGCACTTGCCAAGGAAAGATTTTTGAATAGAGGTGTCCCACACTTAATTTTCCAGGAGACTTTCTGGAAATAAAGAAGCTGGAATGGAAATAAAGCTTGCTGTGATGAAGAGAAATCGCTACCCTGTTGGCTGTGAGTTTGGCCTTTGATTGCAGAGGTAGCTTTGCCTCGGGTGACTCTGGGGGGCTTTCAAAGAGGCTTTTCTCCCATCTGGAGTACCTGGCACATCGAGAGGAGTGAGGGGTGTTTGGTCCGCTGGTGTGAATTGTTCTGCCAGACTTCAAAGAGAAGTGGAAATACCTAATCTGTCGCTTTCAAAGGGAGGAATAAAATATTCTGATAGATTCTAAATGGAATCACATCAGCGGTGCCTCTTGCACCTTTGCCTTTGAGCTGCTCACTGATCTTTCTGATTGGGGTAATGCGGTGAGGAGGATACAGTATTCCCTTGAGGGGAGCAGCTTGTGAACATTACTGTTCAGTCAGCCTGAAAAGCTCTATTACAGACAGATTTAGACCCGTCTTTGTGCGCTGAGAGGCGCAGCCTGGCTTCCGGGAGCAGGCTTTGTCTGGAGGACAGGTGCACGTTGGGCTGAATTATATTTACCCTTTTTATCTGCTGCCTGCACCACTTTCACCTGCTGTCTCAGGGACGGGGCTGCTGAAAGGGGCAGAGAGGCTGTGGTTATGGGGTCTGTGGGGCCCAGCAGTGAGGAGCTGTCCTGCAGGACTGCAGCAGCATCTCTTGCTCGGGCCCATCCGGGCTTGGCAGCTCTCCAGACACCTAATGAGTTGTCCTCTGTGAGACCGGGAAGGTGAGGGTAGAAACAGATTTGCAAACAACCCAAGCGGTATTGATTTTCTTCATTTCCCACATCTCCTGCCAGCTTTCTGTGCAGTAGCCTGGCAGCTGGGAGTTGTGCTCCTTGGCAGCGACACTGCAGCCAGCTCGCAGTGTCTGTGGGGTGATGTGGGGGGCTGCCTTGCCATGGCCATGGGGTTTCTCTGTGAATGTGGTCAAGCTCAGTTGGTTGTCATGTACAAAACTGGGTGAGACGTGCCTGATACAAGCTGCTGCTTTTGCTGTCTTATGTATTTCCATGCCTTACTACTTGAATTTCAATCCTGAGAGGCTGGCCTTGCAGTGAAAAGCACTTTCTCTGCAAATGGAAAAAGTCCCAGAAGGTCTCTATGTGTTACTGAGAGCTGCTGAAGACAAGCGGGGGAGATTAAAGTCAGGTGGATAAACCATCAGCCTCATTAAATCTGCTGTGAGAGTGTCTTCAAGGTTTTGTCTGTGTTTCCAGGGTTCTGTAATAGCTTGCATGGAGCTTGAGGAGATGTCATGTAGGAGTTTTTGGATCAATATGAATATGGAAAAGGGAGAGGATTTCCTGAAAGCACAGTACAGACTGTTCTCTGTGTCTTGCAGCCACACTGGCGCATTTGAGAACATACCTTTTATCTCTGTCGTTGTGCTCTTTGTGTCCGTCCCTTGAGGAGTTTCAGCAGGACAGATGGGATTGTTCAGCCTTCACAGAGATGCAGCTCTTCCATGCTTCCCTGTCGTGGGCCTGTCTCTGATGCTCTTTGAGTGTCGAGCCTCCCACGTGTCCTGGAAAGACCACAGGCTTCCCTGTCTTGCTCTGCAGAAGCAGCACAGCTGGAAACAGCAGAGTGAGTGCCAGCTGCTCACTGTGGGATTGGGCTGCAGCAGGGAGTTTTAAGAGACGCAGGCTGTAAAGCTCTTGTACTGGAAACTGAGGGGGAGGCATTCCTTGGATAGCCGCAGAAATCTGTTCCAGGGTGGTTTTGGTGCCCTGGCTGCTGTAAGAGGAGCAGAACTGTTTCCCTTCATGCCTGGATTCTCAGCAGGAGGGAGTGCACATGGTGGTGTGCCTGGGGTCACAGCCTCTCCCATGGCCATGCTTCTGGATCCTGTCCACTGGGGTGGGAGAGTGCCTTTGAGGCAGCTGCAGCAGGGCAGCCCTGACCACACCAGCAGAAGCAGCTCATGGAGAGGTCCCAGCTCTGGCACGTTGCTGTCCCAAGGCATGGCCAGGGTCAGCTCCACAGAGCAGTTTGCCAGAGCTGGCTTAGCACAGTCACAGCTGTCGGTTTGGGTGCCAGGGAAGATGATGCAGAAGGGGAGGGAGGAAGGAAAAGTTCCCTTTGAGAAGTGGCAGGGACAGCAGGAGAGCTGTGAGGGTGAGGCCTATTGATTACACGCTCATCTCAGTTTCTTTTGTGCCTCTCTTCGAAGGCACAACCCTGTGGACAAAGAGACCCTGTGCAGTGGTCTGAGGAGGATGGTGCTGGGAGGAGCAGGGTCTGTTGCAGCCTCTGGGAGCTGAAGCTGCAGAGTCTGATCTCTTTGGGCTTTAACCAAACTCTGGCAGCAATCCTGACTTCCTGGAGACAGCAGGATGTCCCTGGTGAGACAGGCTTCCTGGAAGAGTTTTGGTCTTGGGGTGGGGTCTGAGCACTCTGGTGAAGGCAGCTAGCGTGTGGGCTTACTGAGCAGCTCTGAAATGTTGAGGATGTCTTTGTGCGTCACTGTAGGAATCCATAAAAGTCCTATTCATGCAGTTGGCATTATAAAGTTTAAAGAACCATTTATGCAGGGAACTAGTCTTGCCCCTAGAAAGAGATAGCTGGCTCAGCAGCTGCGTGCAGCTCAGTTGTCGCCACATGGTCTAGGATTTATTCTGCTTGTAAAATGCTGCATTTAAAGAATGCTTCCCCCAAAGCCACTTGTGCCACATTCTTTGTATCTGAGTATATTCCCTTATCTTTCAGCTCCTTACTTTCCAAGTACAATACAGATTAGCTGTGGAAAAATGTCTGGTCCCTCTGGAGGTGGGCAGTGGTGACTGTGAGCCATCTTCTGAATTGGGAAGCTGAAAAGAACCAGCAAAATGGTTTACCTGTTCGGAAACTGGGAGATCTGTGGTGTCTTCCTCATTCACATTGACATGCCTGGTTATCTGTCTCAGTGTGTTTGGGTGCCTGTTCCTGCATCAGACGCCCTTCAGTGTGAGGATAGTTTTGTTCTTCAAAGTTACACCTTCCCTGAGTCTGGCAGGGAGTGCTGCATTCTCTTGTACTTGAGCCAGAAGGTGAGACCTGCAGGGCTTAGCATTTGCAGGGCATGTCTGTCATCCAGGAACTGTGCAGAAGACAGATCTTACAGCAGTACCCTCCTCATGTTATTCTGTGGCTGTTCATTTGTATGTGAGAGCTGGGGACAGCTTGGTCCTGGGAAATGCCCCCTTTTTTAGAAAGGAGTGAAGAGCCAACATGAACAGGAGAAAAAAGCCAGTACCACCTTGGCAGCTGTCCTTGAATAGGTTCTTTGGGTGGAAAACCTGAGTGTTCCTGGGTGTGGGCTGTCTGGAGAAGGACAGTTCTGGGTGGATGCAATGAGTGTGACCAGCTGATGGGAGCAGATTGCCTTTCACTCTGTGCACCTCGTGCTAAAAATACCGGAGTGTCATGGGAAGGGAATGATGTAGGTTGGAAAGGCTGTGTGTGGGCAGAGGTACGGTAGCAGCCTGTTCCTTGGGAAATGCTGAGGGAGCCCAGCACCATTGGAGCAAGGACCCAGCACAGGGAGAGCCAGGCACCGCAGCCTCTCACAAAGGGGCATGGTCTTCTGGAGGAAAATGGGTGTTCCTGGTGGTGTTTGAGATTGAAGTGTGGTGGGTGATGCAGCTCCTTTCCCAGGTTTCTTACAAGTCTGGCTGTGTCCTCTGCATGTCACTGACCGAGTAACACACTTGTTTTGTTGATTTGGAGTGGGAAAACATAGCTGGAGTGGGAGTGCACATGGCAGATGCTTGTGTTCTCTCAGAAAGCCTGGGGGTAGTAAAGACCTAATTAGCATTCTTGTGAAGGCAAGTCATAGGGAGACTCCAAGATTTAGGTTTGCAAGGAGGGAATTGGCATCAGTGAAAACAACAGATTGCTGGAAATGTGCAAGCAAAGTACTTGATGCTCTGGTGGAGGAGAGAAGGCGGCATGGCAGGGGCGGTGGGAACAGTCAGGTACGTGGTGCAAGGGCACAGACTTGCTTCAACACTGATGGAATGGTGGCCTGAGTCAGTGCCCTGTGTTAGTGCCTTGTACTTGCTGTTGAACCCCACTCTGATGGTGCTGAGGTGGCACCTGACCTGTCTCAGGGTTTTGACTTGCTGAGGAGAGGTGAGCTGTGCAGTGCCAGAGGGTCACCAGGTGCCCAAGTACCAGACTGTTGACTTGACCAGGAGTTAAGTGGCAGATTGCTTTGTCTCTGCAGTCCCATTTCATTTGTTGTTTTGGAAGGTTTTCTTTGGAGATCATCCAGGAATAAAATCCTTGTATGAGGCCACTGATTTCCAAAAGTTTGTGATTGTTTTTCCCCGTACCCTTTTGTCTCTGAAGGAGAACTGTACATGTGCTTATGTTGGCTGGAAGTGATGCTCTTGGAGAAAGGAAATTAATGTTTAAGATGTTGAACCTCCGGTGTAGAGCTAATCATCATATTTCTGCATTTGCAGTATGTTTTCTGGCTTTCATTTATCATGGTGAAGTTTAGTTGAGCACAGCTCTCTTGCTGGTCTTCCAGTCCTCTGCCTGAGGCACATATGCTTCCATTAATTTTCTGCTATTATCCACTCGGGTGTCCTGTGTGATCCAACATGCTTAATTTCATTCTACTGAGCACCAGCTCTTCCGATCTGAAGTTAGCAGTGTGATTTGCAAGCACCATAAGGAAATGAATCTTTCTTTTCTGGAGATAACTGCTTCCTGAATTTCTGTTCTATTTGTAATGCACTAATAACCTCCATCCACCAAATCCTGCTCAACTGTTTGTGTCCCCTGGGTTTCTATTGGACTGGAGCGTTCCTTGTTGTGTTATTGTTGCATACAGAGCCTGCTGGGGACCCTTTGTGCTTGGTGCTGTTCCAGGTCAAAGCTGCTCAGTGTACTGGATGTGTTACAGGCTCTTCAAGGAACGGTGTCGTGCAGAGCTGCAGCAAATACTTGAAGATGTGGGTGTCAGAAGCCTTTGGAAAAGGGAAACTTACTACATCTCCATAGGCTGGGCACACAAATCCAGGGTACATGGACTGGCGATGAGTGTGGTGTAAAGCTCTGATGTAGAACAGAGATGATGGTATAAAAGCTGATTTTAGGTAGGCTGGGTTTCAGAGGTGGCCAGCTTACAAAGCATGACCAAGGGCAGAGTCTCTCTGGGAGTAGGTAGGCAGACAGGAGAGCAGACAGAAGGCTGTGCCGTGGATTTGCAGCTGCTTGATGTTTTTAAAGCACGGCTTCAAAGATGCAGTGCTTTGGGTGTCTTTGTTCCCTGGTGAAAGGGCTGGGCTGCCCCATGGCTCTGCCACCCTTAGGTCCTCTGCAGCATCCCTGTCATCTGTTCTGGTCCTCAGATAACTGTGTATGGAAGTGTCTCTGCTTCTGATGCATCGCTTCTGCAGGGCTGAAGTCGTTTGCAGCCTGGATTTCCGAGCTGGAAATGCCTGATGATCAGGCCCCAGAGCTGGACAAAAAATGCAGGAAACTTGTGGACTGAGCAAATACCTCTCATAGCAGACTGTTTGCACAGAGAAGTGAAGTTTAGAAGCAAAAGCAAACATGCACTGGCTAACGGAGAGGGCGAGGCAGGGGAAGAACACCAAGACACGTTTCTCTGTCTGCAGGTTCATTTCTCACTTGGTTGCTCAAGGATTTAACGTTGACGATCCAGAACTTGACAAGGCAGTGTTTTGGAATATACTTGTTAAACCCCTCAGCAAGTGCAAGGCATTTAAAGCCAAACAGTTTATGAGACCTTCTGCCTGTGCAGATGCTTGTGGGCTTGTGTGACCTGGGGAGGCTCTGCTTCCCTTGAGGGTCAGATGCTGCCTGAGATGGGCAAGCAGGGAGGTACCTGTGTTTTCACATCACCTTGGGGGCAGGAGAGAAGTGTGGCTGAGCTCTTGCTCTTTGGGCTCAGGCAGTTGTGCTGCTCAGGGTTGTGTACAAGATGAATTAATAAGGCTGCTAGCATAGTTGGGTTCCCCTACCTAAGGGGGATTCTCTGTGTCCCAGAATCAAGATTGAGTGGGCACAGATGCCTTTGAAGGAAGGAAGAGCAGTGTGATTTTCTTTTACCACTCCCTCTACAGTGCCCATGTCTTTGAAATGCTTATGTGGATTCTCTCTTGGTGGTGCCAAGGCAGAAACCGATGCACAGGAAGTTCCACCTAAATGTGAGGAAAGAACTTCTTTACTGTGTGAGTGACCACATGCTAGTACAGGTTGCCCAGAGAGGTTGTGGAGTCTCTTTCATTGGAGATATTCAAGAACTGTCTGGATGCAATCCTGTCCCCTGGTCTTCAGAATCACCCTGCTTGAACAGGGAGATGGATGATTTGCTGTGGTCCCTTCCAGCTTGACCACTTCTGTGATTCATAGACTGTGGGGGTCTGCAAGGCAGCAGGAGGTGTAGGGATGTGTAATGATGGACTAGAATATTTAATTAGCTAATGATGTTCTATAATTTAATTAAAAGTATCTTAGAATATCTAGGCAGCAGGAGAAGTATGTCTTTGCCTCCCCTCAAGCCTACTGCTGATAAGTGTGTTAATCCATTTGCATTTGTTCTGTAAAGGCATGTTTCTATCAGGTTTTCAGGAAAGTCTCTTTCCTTTTAAATGGAAAAAAGATAAGGCAAGACACTTGAGTCCTTTGTGGGTAGAGCCTATAATCCTCCACATGAGGGAAGTTCTGTTTGAGGCTTTGTCTAGCATTTCAGTGGTACAGTATGTTGCTGACTATTCTCAGCCTGCTTTGCATAGGTAATTAATTTGTCCCCTGCAGTCATTTCTCTGTAGTGATAATGTGGTAAATGCCAAACTTAGGTGGTTATGTGTGAGTACATGTAAAAGAACTAGTCATGGTGTAAATGGCTGAGATGATCAGATGGGTGTGTAGAAAATACCATGCATTGAGCATTAGCAACAGACTGCACTGTTTTCACCAGGTAATGCAAATAGTTTAGGCTCTGAGCAATTCATAGTCTGAGCCCTGATAACAGTGAGTACAAAGAGTGCAGGGCACACCTGGAAAAATCTTTTTTTATGGGTGTTTTCCATCTAGCCCTTGCACCAGCAAAGGGTTGTTTTTTTTTGGTTTTTTTTTTTTTTTTTTTTTTTTTTTTTTTTTTTTTTGCTGGTCTATTTTTTTTTTTTAACAGATAGAGAAATTGAGGTTTAGAGACCTTAAGTGACATGTTCCAGGAAGATGTTATCAGAGCTGAGATTAGCCGTGGGGTGTTTTGTGGCTTTCCATCTTGTGCTTGTGCAGCTGAACATCCGTGCAGGGAGAGCACAGGTTAGACACCCCGAGACATGCCAGCTCTGTGCTCCCTTGGGCTGCATGGCAGAGTGCACAAATCCAGCTTTGCCTTTTTCCTTCAAGGGCCAGAAGGGGCTGGTTGCCAGCAAAGAGAGCATTAAAGAGGAGGCCCTGTATGCAAAGGGCACTGTATATAATTGGGCTGAGCTGTGTGTCAGCTGTTTCCTGCTGTGTGGCATTTGATCTGCAGCAGAGATCGAGTCCTGGTGACGTCGCCCATTGAAGCTTGTGCTGTTGCTGTTTCAAGGGAAGCCTGTATTACTTATTCATGTGGTTTTCAGAAGTTGTCCCGCAAGAATATGTTTGAGGGTCATCCTGGTTTTGTTTTTCCTTCTTCAAATGCTTTCCATCTATTAGACATCCTCTTTGTCAGTCACTTCTTCAGAAGCAAACATTTCTGGCGTTCTTGGTAGTTTCTGTTTAAAGGGAAAAAAAATGGAAAATCAGCAAAGGCTTCTGTTGTGCGTGCATTTATTTCTTCGCGTGCAAGGTCTTTCAGTGCTCAATTCTAAACGGTTGAATTATTAAACTTGAAAAGCATCTGCTCTTTAGAAAGCATTCACATGTCTTGTAAACATGATGGATAAGGCAGAGCCTAATGCAATTGACAGAGCTTTGTTCATGTTTGGAATATGGGTTTATATGAACTGTTATTTTAAAGCTGTGGGGTCTGTGATTTACTGCTGGGGTAGCTGGTGACTGATCTTCTGAAGTCAGCTCCCTTCCTCTGCAGGATTGAGCATGCTGTGTGGATCTGGGTTGTCCCAGACCAACATGGTGGCAGCCCAGAGATGGCTCATGGGTGGAGGTGAAAGGCTGCTCCAGGCTCATTTCACTTTGAAAAGTCAAAGCTCCCCAGCCCACGGATGTTTGTGCAGGTGCTTTTTTGGATGTCACTCTCTCCCCCAAAGAAACAGCAGCCACCCATCATGACCTTCAGGGAGGCTTTGGGGACTGATGGATTTGCACTGAGGCGTTCTTGACTCCCAGGGCTGGCTTTCCTGTATGCTTCTTCCTCAGTGCCTCTGGAGCTCATTTTTTAAGCTTATGGATGTGCAAAATAATCAGTTCTGTCAGCAGCTGCCTGGACAGCACAGGAGGCCTGTACAGTCCTACCTACAGTGTCTGAACCTCTGCTCCAAGGGAGTTTTCCTCCCCTCCTCCCACCCCACCCCACTGTGAATAACTAACCAGTGCAGAACTGATGGTGGCTGGGAGGCCGAACTGGACTTGAAAACTTTCCCACATGAAAGGCACTGGCAGTGCCAGCAGAGATGAGGGCGAGAGGAGACGGCTCTGCTGTGCCAAAGCACTCTTTCATCTCTTTTCAGCTCTCCCCGTGAGGGGTCCTGGCTCACAGCACATAGATGCCTTGTGCAGATGTCTTGGCTGGGAAAGAAGTGGCCCCTTTTCCCTCCCAAGCAGAGCAGAGAGATATAAGAAAGCTATTGATCTGCCTGTAGCCAAAGTGAGCTGAGCCAGGCTCTGCAGTGCTTTATTGAGCTGGGTTAAGGCTTTGTTACTTACTGGAATTAAATCAAAAAACAACAACAACAACAAAAGAAGAAAAGAAATAAAAGCTGAAAGGTGAGGGTTTTCTTTGTTGGTAAACAGATGCTGGGTGTTGTTTACCTGCTGGTTATTTCCCAAGCAAATGAGAGGAAGGAGCAGACACTAAACAAAGGCTGTGCTTTCTCATCCTGCTCTGGAGGGAAGCAGACGGCCATGGGATCTGCCAGGCTCAGGTCTGGGCGGGCTGGCAGTGGACAGCCAAAGCTGTCTCATGGCACAGGGTGGCAGGAGTCCAGTTGTTAATGGGCAGGTGCTTCTCCTGCTGGTGGGAACTGCTGTGGCCTTGTTGGCAGTGGTGAGAAAGATGCCAAGGAGAGGCTGGGATGGGAAGCTGAACTCCGTTGTGGCCCATCCTGTCGGTCGCTTGCCCCTCAGTGGGGTGCAGGAGATCTGCCTGGCCAGGATTCACAGCTCTATTTCACTTCTGCTGGAGAAAAAACAGAGCAAGTAGTCTCTGGGGTTCTTAATCCAGTCTTTTTCCTGAGCACTAAATTCAGCCTTGAAGTCTTTCCCCTCTGGTAAGCAAGTATTTTTGAGGAAAAACGGATTTTGGAAAGAGTGTAATTTATTTCCTTGGTACTCTCCTGGAAAAGCCATCAGTCTTGGCTTTGCATTCCCTTTGCTGCTGTTGAGAAATGATGCTTTGGTGCCATGCTGCTGGCACTGCCTGGCTCAGCCTGGACAGGTTGGTTAGCACAGGGAGCCATGGCTGTGATGGTGCCAGCATGGATGAAGAGCACTCTGGATCATGTTCAGAGTTGGGAGGTTGGCCAGCTCTGCAAATAGGAAGAATTGGAATTGACACTCTGTGTCTGAATGTGTTAAAATTTAACTGTAATTGTGATTTAATCTTGTGTTGTGGGGTGTAAGCAGTAGATCCTACCCAATTCTCCCTTGGTCTTGCAGGCTTGAAGCTCTGCTTGGTGCACATGGTGCAGCTGGTTTTGCTTTACTCAGTGGAGCAAGAGGTTGGCCAGGAGCAGTGCCTACTGCTTATCTGAACTACCCTGCCAGACTCACACTGTCTTGTTCCATTTTGATGAAATAGGGTTGATCTGTGGTACCATCTGAACTGCAGCTGAAATGCTCCCTGCTTGGTGCCTGTGCAGTAGTTGGTGTTACCTCCTCCTCCTCACTTTGCTCACATGCAATGGAAGAAATGCTCCTTAGACTTGGGAGGGGAAAGGGGCTTTTCTGGGTGCTTTCAGTTGCTAGAGAGCCGTAGTGATCTTTAATCCTAAGGTGCAAATTGCCATTGCAGCATTTTCCAGGGGAAAAGCAGCCTTGAGAGGAAATGGAGCTATAAATGAGCCTGGCTGGGCTCCTGGCTGAGTGTTTTGAATCAGTTTGTGCTCTCCCTTTTGGCTACAGGCCAGGCTTTCAAAGGCAGCTTGGCAGAGCTGTGCTTCGTGCTCAGGTACCCCCTAACCCTCGCCTGCTGATGTTCTGATAAGCAAGTGTGTGCATGCTGTGTCGGGGCTGATCGCATGCACACTCAGTCCTGCTTGCCAGTGCTGTGCTTTGAAGGCTGTAAGAGTGTGCTGGCATCATGCAGTTCACCCACAGACTTTGTGAATCTAACCTTGTAATTTTAGCAGCTGGCTCAGCGCTGCCTCGGAGCAGATAGTCTGGTTAAAACAAATAAATAAATATACAGGCCTGTTTCCTGTGCCTGTCAATACTGGAATAATTTTAAATGGTGTGTTTTCTCCTGGTCACTGACCTATAGTTTATTCCATTATCGACTGCTGGGTTACTGGCTCTTTGTATTCTGTGGTTAAGTGAACTGTAAGGCTGAAATCACTTGGCTGGGATGGTGTTGCTGGGCAGGAACTCGGCTCTGGCTGACTCAGATTGGGGTGAAAGTGTACCCTCTGGCAACTCAAATACTCATTTATCTCCACCTCCCCCCCAATAAACGGGTTAAACAACATAGTGGAGTATTGATCCCGCTTTCATCTGGCGGCCCTAGGCTGTAGCAGTTACCTTTGTGCCACATTCCTGCTGCTTTCCCAACAATGCAGCACATTTTCTGCAGAGCTCCCGCCCTCCCCTTGGTGACCTTCTCTGGGTTTGGCTGCCATGGGCTTTGCTGGGGACGCCTCCGCCGCTGTGAAGCACGTACAGCAAGCACAGTGTGGGCAGAGCTTGGCAGCCTCTCTTGGTGAAGGCGTGCCCAGTTGGTGTGATGCTGTGAACACTGGAAAGTGGAGTTTTGTGGCTTGGTAATGTGCTTCTGTTCCTCAGGCTCTGCTCTAGGAATTGCTGGCCTTAGGTGGGGTTCTAGGATGAGCACACAGTTCTTTTGGGGTGTTACAGATAGACTGAGGGCTGGTTGAAGACTGCACCTCTGGTCTTTGTTGGTGCCACAGTTAGTGGTGGATGCTCAGTGGCTGCTGCCACGTTGTCCTGCTCTTAAGGCAGTCATGGACCTTTACAGAGGCAGTGGCTTGTTTAAAACTCTGATTAAGACTCCTGGAGTGGCCAGTATTGCTGCTCTTAGCAAGGCACTTCTTCTGAGAAATGCCTGAAGCTTCTGACTGTTGCAGGTGGGGGGTTTGAGCACAGCCTGATGTGAGCCCCCAGAGTGTCTTGGCTGTGCTGCCCGTGTTGTGTAAAGGCTCTGCAAACCTGGGTGCAGGCTGTGCCAACACCCAGTGACCCATCATCCCCTTTAGCCTGGGGCAGGTTCCACAGGCCTGAGGAGCTTCAGCCTCTGTGCTGAGCTGCACGTGTTTATTTACAGTGGATGAGGGTGGTTCACTATTTCTTTCCCTGTTAGTGTGAACATTCTCTCTGAGCCTGCATGTCCTGCCTGCGACTGCCTTAGGCTCTCTGGGCTTTTTGGCTGCTGTAGAAAAGTAGCTTTAGTACACAAGTACTCAGAAATGCTGTTCTGTATGATCCGTTCATATTTCAGGTCTTATGAGGACTTGATCTTTGTTAGTGACTGCTTTGCGTGTCTTGCTCATGGGCTGTGGGGGTGTTAAAAAGGCCTGTTTGTGTGCTGCTCAGCTTCCCACCAGATGCATCCATCATCTTCAAAAGAAGCAAGGGAGAAAGATGGCTTAGAATTTTTTTTTTTTGAGCCATCGGAATTTGGCATCGAAATAAACAGGTGTTCTGGCATGGGAGCAGAGGAGTGTTTGTCTCTGAGCTCCTGTCTCTCGTCACGTGAGGATCTTCAGAGAGTCTCTATCGAAGAGCTGACTTTAGTAGTGATGTAATTTTTTTTTTTTTTTTTTTTTTCCAGCTTGGGGATTGATGAGTAACTGGGTTCCTGGTGTCTGTGGCAGGGTAAGCTGGTTCAGGAGGTAAAAAGTCTCTGGAGTGCAGCCGAAAAATCGCCTTGGGTAGAATTAAACTCTCAAAGTAAATAACGTCATTGCAACCTCTGGCCTTATGTGGCAAATATTTGAGGCTGTGAGTCCCAACGTTATGTGCTGTGTTCAAACGAGGTCATGTCTGCTGTTTTGGGTAGACAATGCTGGAAGTAACCCTTGAACCTCTGAGGAACCCAAGTCTAAAAAGTTTTAGAGACTTGATTTTGGCACTGTGGCCCACAAGATGAAATGCACATCAGCATTTTGTGTGTGGTTTTCCCCACAGTCTGTTGTCTTGCCTTTGAGGTTTGACTCGTCAGTCTGGCCGTGTTGGTTGCTTGATGTGGAGAAATCCATATGGATGGTTGAAAAAGCTTTTCATACCAGTGCCCTCTGGCCTGAGACCTACCAGGGGTGTGTGCAGAAGAGAGGCTGGCCCTTGGAAAGGTGAAGACAGCAAACCTCTGATCAGTGCTAACTTTGTTCCTTGGCTTCCAGGCAGTGCCAGTTTCGAGATAAGGCAAACACTGCAGTGACCTTATCCAGGGACCTCGCTGACGTCAGCGTGTGCCTGTCCGTTAACCTCGCTGGACTTTGGGTCAGGTTTCTTTGAAGGCTGGACATGGAAAGCAAAGAGCCAGAGGCTAGCTGGGGTCACCCCAGTCTTTGCTGGGATAACTGGAGCAAAGGCAAGGGGCAGGCTGTGTGAGTGAGACTGTGGGGAGGGTCAGCCCACATGTGATTGAAGGCAGAGGACTTTCCCATGGCCCTCTGTCTTGAGTTCTTAGGCCAAACATCTCTTACAGACCTGCTGTTGGACCTCTCGACACACATCTCCCTTTAAATGTTTCTCTGTGTGTCCTTGGAGCACTTTGAAAATCCCTGGAGATGTCTGAAAGGATTGAGGCACCCAAGTGTCTGTGCACAGGATCATCTCGACGTGCTTGGTTTTATTTTGCCCTTAAAACAACCCAGGCTCTGAGCAGATGGAAACATTAGCATGAGCACTGTGTGGCTTTGTGTTTTAATGCTGTCTCCCAGAGCAGCAAGAGAGATGCATTACAAAGTTCTTGCTTTAAAAGTACCTCAAATGGCAGCAGCCAAGCTGGGGGAGCCTTAGAGAGGACTAGTAAGGCACTTTTTGGGGCTTTGTGTTCTGGAGGGCTGTATGCCTCAGGGGTTGCCTGTAAACTTGTTATGACTCCCACAAAAGTCCAGATGCAAGCCTAGGTTGGTGAGTTGTCAGTGAATGACATTAGCTGGGCAGGAAATGTTCCTGCTTGGCTTTAGAGCTCTACATAGCAAACAAAGGAACAGAAATAACAAACATTGGGTTTATTTAGGAGAAGTGTGACTTTGCTTTTTTATTGTTAGCCACAGGAGAACAGCAACTTTTACATAGTGTGATCTTCTTCTGCACCACAGCATCTCTGCCTACAGGCACACTGGTGGATATCTGCCCCTCAAGTTGTCTGCTGTGTTCATCATGTTGATACCTGAAGTTTTTGGTACCTTACTGATTCTTCTGCTGCTCCTTTCCTCCCCCATGCATGTGCTGCTTGCTCAAGGCATTTTGGCACCAAGGAGAAGGCAGAAGTAGCATTTAAAACATAAAGGATTCCAGATGTGAGCATGTCTTGGGCACTAGTGGAGGAAAAATGCGTAATCCACACAGTTGTTCATGTTATGGTGAGGCCACATGGTTTGTGTGGATAAATAGCCCAGATAAAGCTGATTGTTTTTGTAGATTAGTTTCCTCTCTCCTTTTTAAACTGTAGATTGAAATCCACACTCTGGGAGCCTGCAATTGTATACCTGTTAGCTGCATTCCCTGCTGCAGTGTCAACTTGATGGCTGAAGCTTCACATTCTTAAATGTCAGCGATTAGGTGTTAGAAGTTCCCCTCTTCCTGCTGGAGGAGGTTGGAGGAGACCCCTGAGAACTGTTTGTGTAGGAAATGAGAATTGCCAGGATCCTCTGTTTCAATGGAGTCCATGTGATCTCTTCCCCTTGTGAGGGCTGAAATAATGCTGGTATTGCCATTTCAGCCCTGGCCAGATAGCAAAGCCTGATCCTTCTTCTGAAGTAATAATTTACCTCTGCCACTATTCTCTACAAGGACAGGCCAGCAGAGATGGCTTTGGGACTGTCAGTCTCCTTCCCCACTGATGGGAACCATAATGCTTACACTTCCCCTAATGCTGTGCAAATCATTTTGCAACTTCATTTTCACAGGGAACGGGCAAATGGTCCACGCTCCACTTGCATGCTAATGAAACCAAATATTAAATTGCCTTGGTGAGAGGTTTCATTTTGAACATCTTGAAGACAGGATCGGGGGGGGTTGTGAACTAGACAGACTCATTTTTATGGGAGGTAGCTGGAAAACTCATCACTTCTGCTGCTGCTTCTTCTTGAAGTCTTTGTAGTCACTGAGGTATTACTGCTGTTGACTGTGTGTTGGTTTCCTGACAGAACTGTTGATCTCTGTAGAGATGATTTTAGTTCTTTTGTTTACCAGGTAACCTCAAAATGAAAACCCACTACTCTAGGGTCTGTGTCTTTTCCATTGTGAGGATTGGTCTGCTCATCAGGGCACTCTTCTAAACTTGTGATGATTTGTACAGGCCTTGTGCATTGATTGGAGCAAATCACATTGAACTCCTGAGCTCCTAAATTATTTATGGGTCTGGAGTTGATTTGGAGAGTGAAAAAATGGATGTCACAAGTGTCCTGAAGACACTGCCAGAGGTAATGGTGCTCCTTCCAGCTGTGCAGGCACTGTGGTGAGCAGCCCTGCTAACAGGGCTGTTGCACAAGGAATGGATGGCTGTCCTGGGTTGTTCCTGGCTTTGTGCTGCTCTTCAGCCTTTTGTTCACATTTTTTTAAAATGGATGGTCAGAATTCTCAGAGCAGTTTGATTTAAAGAAGAAATGTTGAACTGAAGGAATTAAAAAAAACCCCTATCCAAACACAACAGAGGATTGCCTAATTTGAGGCTGGTGTCTGTACCGTGTCACACTCTCTTACTCCTGTCAGTCAGGGCTCTTTTTAAATGTCTATGAATTTTCTGAGACAGACCTTGCAGTCTAAGGCTGAGGTATCTTCCTCCTACGTACTTCAGGCTGTTTCAGGAATCTGCTTGAGGTGTTCTTTTCCATTTCACAGCCACACTGCTGCATCCCTTCAGATCAGGCAGGGAATTGAGGCTTTGGACTCATCCTCCGAGGAGGCTCCTGAAGTTGCCTGGGAAAATTCTGCTGTGTCTGAGCAGCTGGCGAGGGCAGGCAGAGCTGCCAGACGAGGAGGGCTGTGACTGTCTGGAGCAGTGGGAAGGAGGATGCACACACTGACCAGTGAGGCTTTGGGGAGCTGGATTCTCTGCTCCTGGCTTTGATTTGGTGTGAAAGGTTTGGCTCCAGGCTGCTGACCTCCCCGGCCCAGCAGTGTGGCACGAGCAGTTGCTTGCGTGAGACCTTTCTTGATTTCTGTCCTGACCTGATATGTCGTGTTCTGGAGATGGTTTTATAAAGATGCTCTTGAGTGGTGAGTGAAGTGCTCTGATATATATTCCCCCAAGCCCCATGGAGTATTATTTTTCTGTATTTCTTAGGTGAAAAAGAAAAATCTGGCAACTGTGTAGGAGGCTGTTGCTTTGACTGGTGTACACAAGCATTAAAAATGATAAATCTGGTGGTTTTACCTGGGATTTTTTGTCTATTTTTTTTTTTTAACTCTTTGAACTCCTCTGGACTTTGCACGCAGGTAGAAAAATAAACCCTAAGACATGGTCAATGCCTTTGTCCCAGGAGAAATGCTGAGTGTCAGGGGAGCATGAGCTTAGGGCTACATCATTCCCAGTTGTGGCTTGGGGCTACAGCATTCCCAAATGTAGCATTTCCCACCACATGGGGCCTGGAGCAGTTCTCTGAAACAGTAGTAATGTAAATTGAATGAGCAGTCCAGTTAAATAAGTAATGAAGTTAGCGGGGTGCCTAATTAAATTAAATTCAAAATTATGTATGGATGATGCCTTTCTAATAATTGCTGTAGGTTTGTCATTGAGGAACTCCACACTGCCCTCTTGGCTGAAGCTTCTCCTCTCCCAGGTGAATGTTGGTACCACAGAGGGATGTGTTTTACACTTCAGTTTGCTTTGGCTCCTCCCTGGTGTTCTTGTGACCATTGGAGTGTTGCTGTTTTCTGTTTTGCTGAGGTGTGGGAGGAGTTTGGGTGATAACAGTCTCTGCTGCTTATATGATTTTTTTTTTTTTACATTCCTACAGAGGGTTTCTGATTTGCTCCTAGGCCAGCCTTAGTGCTGTTTCCTTGGTCCCTGTGTCCCACTGATCTCCTTGTTGGGACTGTCCCCTGTCCTTCCCATCCCTGTGGTGCATGGCCAAGTTGCTCCTGTTTCAGTGAAGCAGGATGGCACGTCTGGTAACTCTGGGAACAATGATCTAGCCAATTTCTTTATTTGAAAATAATGTCTTAATTTCCATCCTTCTGGGCTTCTTTCAAACAGCAATGCTTTGAAGGTGTGTGTCAGTTTGGGGATAAACATTAAGCTGAGGCAAAAGAACAATTTTGAAGTGAGGGAAGCTGCTGAAATCAAAGACACTTGAGAAGATGCATCCATCACAGCAACCAAAGGGAATTTTCCTTTCTCCAGACAGCACGTTGAGGGCAGTCTCTCCCTGTCCTGGGCACAGTCAGGCACTCAGTGCATTTTGAAGATGGGTTGTCAAGGCAGAGCTGGCTCTTGCTGGCAATTACTGACCTTTGAGGTAATGTGTCCTTAATAGAAGGATGTGAGTACATCAGAGGAAGAATTGTCATTGTCATTATCATCTTTTCACCTCCTTTTGAGAAGGGCAGGTCTATTAAAGGGCCTCTGCTCCAGCAGAACTGGTCCTGCCTCTCCAGGAGATGACTCCAGACTTTTCTGAAGATGAGAGTAGATGTGGGGAGGAGAGAGCGCCCAAATGACCAGAGCTCCATTGCTGCATTTTGAATTCCTCCCCTGCCCCACTGTTCATTTTGCACCAGGGTTTATATGCTAAGTCCCAGATGGTGTCTTCAGTGTAGCAGCCAAGCTGGCCTGATGCAGGGGCTGTCTAGGGGACCCACGGCTGGCAGTGTGTTTTGGGCAGGGAGACTGTTCTTCATGAAGCAATAAATGCTCTGCAGAGAGGCGCCTGGGACAGCAGCTAGGTGATGGATGACACAAGGTTTTTGTCACGTTCAGGGCAGTCTGATCCTTGTTGGTAGTTTCCCTGGGAAAACCTCCAGGTGATGAACAGGAGGATCATGCAACCACTTTTTCTCCAGGAATGGCAAGAGCTTCCCCTGCGCTGCTTCATCAGAGAATCTGGAGGTCTTTTACAAATCTTTAATTAGTCCTTGATTGGCCTTGGCACCTCCATGCCCAGCACCCCTGGGATGGAGCAGCAAGACTGGAGACCCTTGTAACCCCCCCATCTCCCACGTGGGAGTGTGGAAGTAGAAGGATCTTGGCTGGAGTCCTTATGAAGCCAGAGAAGTTTAGTAAAGCACAGGGCGTAGTGACGGATATAACGAAGTGATTTGCATGGGTGCAGTGACCTGAGCAGGGCTCTGCACATTTCATGCACAGTTGCGTTAAAGGGATGCTGATCATTTTCAGCATGACCTGCTAATTATCAGAGCAGATGAAAGCCTTTTTTTTTTTTTTTTTTCTCTTTAAATCCTCCTCCCCCTACATGCTCTCTTCTTCTCCCTGCTCCTTCCCCACGCCCTTATCTAAGCTAATCAACATGACACAAACAGCCAAAAAAGCAGCATTCTTACAGCAGCTATTAACTAGAAAGGAGACAGCGGGCGTCTGGAGCCCCTCGGGAGGGACTCGCCTGGTATAACCCATTGCTTTTTACAGCCAGGGTGAGAGCTGCAGAGTCAGAACAGAAAAGCTTTAAGCTTCTTTCTTTTGAGGTCCTAATACGCAGTGACCTGTATGCTGTGATGCAGATTTTTAAGAAGACCAAAATGTGGAATTTTAGTGGTGATGAGGGGCTTCCCAGATACCTGATACATCCCTAATTAAATAGAAATTAATAGCAATAGCTATATATATTTTTGGGTGAGTTTTCCAAAGTTTAAGACATCTGGCTGTGTCCTTCAAGGAGTCTTTCCATCCCAAATGTCTGTTTATTGTTGATAAAGCATCCCTCAGCAGCAGAACACACACAGCTAGGGGAGGGTTATGTTAATCTGGTGAAGTAGTTGCTGTGATTGCATCAAGCTGGACACAAGTTTGTTTTCTCCCATATTTCAAGCATTTGTTTTATCTAGAGCCGTGGGAGGGATTTTCCATTGTGCTCTGCTCTGGGCTAGATGAATACTTAAAAGTTGTGCTTGTGGTGATAACAGAGTGGGCTGAGACAGAGGACAGACGAGCCTTAGGAATTTCAGCTGCGGTGTGGTGCGCTGGAGGGAGGCTGAGCAAACGGACACGATGTTTAAATAGTGTGTCCTGAATTGCTTTAATTTGGTTCTTATTTTGTAAGCCGTTGGCTGGGTTTTCTGTCCTTTCAGAAATCAGCAGCTTCTTATGAAATATGGAGCTGTTTAAAAACAGACAGCAGCTGCTCCATCGTTGCGTCAGCACGGACTCGGCAGAAGGAAGGGGAATGGTAGACGGTTGTTTAGCTGTGATATTCTTCCCTTCATTGCTGTTGTCATATTGTGTTAACAGAAGGTCTGATCAAATATACACCAGGAAAGTAAGACTTAATGTTTCTTTGTTCTCCTGGAATGGTGTTGGGAGGGGAGTGGGGGAATGTTTGAATGAGACTTTTATTTATGTGGTTCAGATAGCTCAGCATTGCCTGTGTCGGTAGGTATGTTGTTCTGCTCTTATTTTTAAAGCTGCTCGCTGTATTTTTAGCTGGGAAAAGTCTTTACTTTGTACAAAACCTTTGCTATGTGGTACGGAAACTTTGAGGGGGGTGGTGGTGTAAGTATTTAACAGGGAGAGTATGATCTATTCACGCTGACTTCCTAACTTGTTTTAAACTCTTCTCTAAAAAAAAAAAAAATCTCAGCCAGATTCTTTAAAAAATAAAATGAAAAATGAGGAACATTGTTGCACAAGAACTGGAAAGAGCCCAAATAGTTTGCTTACTGTTAAAATTGCGACATGACTGGAAACATTTGGTAAAGAAAAATTAATTGCGTGGTGTAGTTGTGGTTTCCTGTTGAATCTCAATTTCTAGAGGAGGTTGAAAATCCCATGGATGTTTCCTCAGATTACTAGATAGCATTATACCTTGTGTGCATGATGAAAGACCTTCAGTAAAGCGTGCCAGATATCCATGGCTTGCTATAAAAAGTCTCTCCCATCTGGAACATGACTGTTTTCTCCTTTTTAGTACGATGATTTGAGCAGAGATAAACATGCAGTGAAATTTAGCCTGGTCCAGTCTTACTCCACTACCATTAAGGATTTCCTTGCAGTCTGGGAGTCACCTGAAGAAGGATGCTCAGATAAATCTTTTAATGAGCTTTGAAGCCACGGGCAGGGATGGCTGGTAAAGGAGGAGGGGAGGCCAAGCAGTTGTCTTTGGCAGAGGATGGGCTTGAATGTGGTTGAAGATTTCCTCTGGGTCATCTCACATCACTCCTGGGTAATGATCCTGTGCATGTTGAGCTGCAAAGCCAGAGCTTGGGGGAATCAGATGGGAGAACTGCCAGGACTGTTTGGAGTCCCCCTTTAGCTGCCCTTTGAGAGGCCCCACCACAGCCCGTCACCAAGCCACGCCATGCAGAGCTGGAGCTCCTTTTGAGGAGCACCTGGTTGTGAACATGGTCACACACAGCTAGGGTGGTGAATGCTGGGGCAGATTGCTGAAGAACATGGTGATTTCCTCTGTCTGGAGGCTTGGGGAGTGTCTGAGAGCTGCTGGGTGAAACCCTGGGCTGGAGACATCTGTCCAGGGCATCACACTGGCCCACAGCCCCTGCTCGGCCTCCTCGTTTGATCACACAGAAGATGTTTGTGTATGCAAAAGTATAACTCATGATGACACAGGGCTTAAGGTTGTGAAATCTTTGAGGCTCTTCTGGGTATTCCTGTGGGAAGGGAAGAGTTATCCCTCAGATAATTTCCATAGGGAAATAGTTAATCTCATAAACACCAGAGGTTGTTTTCTGAAGCGAAGGCAGGGCTGTGGGGGAGCGTGGTTAACCATGTAGAGTGAAGACAGGCTAAAGCTCATAAAGGAAAAATACATGTAGGAATTTATAGATGTATATGAGTGTATTAGAGCTTCAATTTGAGATCACTGACTGAGATTAAAATGAGCTGCTGTGGAGCTACACCACTTACAGAGAGCTGAGAGCAGCTTTTTGAGATGGATGATGGCCCCACAACTTGGTAACTGAGAACATGCACAGTTGTTTAAAATCTGCTTCTTTAAAGTGTTGAGTTTTTTGGTGTAGCTTGAAATAATGAAAAACTTATTTTGGGATTAATGCTCATCCAACTTCCTGAAAATTCTCACCCAGTTTTGATTGTCTGTGTTCACTCTTGGGCTGTTGGGAGTTAAATTTTCCTCTTGACTCAATTGTGGAAACAGTCTTCATTTATCGTTTCCCAGTTTAGCTCCCGTATTAAAATTATAACAAGGCTGGGATTTATTTTTGTCTTGTGTACATTTATCTCCTGTGTATCCTTGTGTCTATTATTAGAGCCCTGCTCTATTGCTAAATGGATTGGCCGAGTTCTTGGGGACAAAATATTGAAGCATATGACTTAGTCTGCAATACCCCTCAGCCACTCGGCTCTGCAGTATTCATAGTGCCCGGGCTTACCCAGTGCTTGTCACAGCTTATTTTAAATGCTGAGGATGCAGTGGGCAGAGCCAGCAGATAGGAGATCTTAAATGGCATATCAATTTGTAAGTGAAAGGAGGGAGGAGGTGGACCTGGAGGGGAAGCTCCAGCTGAGAATAAACGGATGACAGTGGGGTGTGTTTGGGAAGCAGCTGAGTTGCATGGCCTGGGTACAGCCCTCTTGTTCAGATTTTTTTTTTATTATTATTTGGACTTTTTTGTTTTCCTTGACAGGATATTTGTGTTTCAGACTGAAAATCAGAAAATGTCGAATCCTCTGGAAGAGGACTGGTGTGGTGGTTGGATGGCTATGAATTTACCCTTTCCTGAGTTAAAAAAAAAGCTTTACATGAGTTCCAGCCACGTTTCAAAGCCCCTGTGACTTCTGCCAGTCAGCGGCTGAACACTTGTCCTCCAGTTTCTACCTGACTTCTTGGCTGGCACAAGAGTGATTTGTGTTTCTGCTGATCTTCTCTCCTGGTTCCACATCCAGTCTGAGCTAGCTGGTTTTTTTTGGTCTTTCAGGGATTTGCTCTGTTTTATAACTTAGCTGTTGAGTGTCTTCACCATGTCCTTGCTTTGCTTTCAGGATCTATTTGTCCATGTGGCCTCTGCAGCTCTCTTCCAAGTGTTAGGAAGATCCTCAGGGCTCTGCACACTGTATTGTTGCACCTTTCGGAGGTCTAGTTTTTGATGCTTTTAAATTATTTTTTTTAATTGCCTAGGCAGTGCCTTTGGCAAGGACATGGTCCAGAACTCACAGAAGACTCTTACTGGAGTAAAGCATGGCTTGGGATCAGATTCTTGATTTGGTTTTTATTCCCTTCCACTTTGTTTTGCTGAAAGATGTGATGAGTTGCTTCCCTACTCTGATTTGTTGGATTTTTTTTTCCTTTCTCTGCTGTCTATGGGATATACTCTGCTACTGGACTTCTTGATCCAGTTGGAGATGCGTTGCCTAATAATGTCAGCTTTTGCACAGATCCTTGAATGAGTCGTCTTTTTCCACCTCCTCCCTTCTTTGTGTTCCTCATCCAACATCCTTTGGTTCCTACATACGTGCCACATGCTTCCTTTGTTTTGCCTGTGTTAACAGAATTTTCTGACGTTGGAGCCTGTTCTGAAGGATGTGGCTTGGACCTTGCAAAGCTTTTTCTCTGCTGCAGCTCCTCTGGTGGAGGCAGGTGTGCCCAGTGTGCAGTGGTACCTGGGATGGGTGTGTTTTTTGGAGGCTCTGGCTTCTGGAGCCAGGGGATTGTTTAGCCCTGGCCATGCAGCTGTGGTTGTAGGAGACTTGGAGCTGCAGGGTAGGATCAGCACACAGGACTGAATTGCCTGAAAGATTTTTTTGTGTGTGTCCACAGAATTGCTTGGCAGGTGGAGGAGAGTTGATCAAACAGACCTGCTTCCACCAATTGTCCAGCTTTTGTATTTATTTGGTTTTTTGTGTGGTTGTGTTTTTTTTGTGTTTTTTTTTTAATTTCATGGACTTTAAAGCATGTGTGATTGAACAGTTTAATTAACTGTGGGAACTGCTGGAGATAATTTACTGGGATTTTCTGCAAACCTTGCTGCCCTTTTTATGTTTTTGGCACAGCAGCGTTGCTGTGAGCAAGCAGGCAGAGGAGTGCCCGAGAATGTGGCCCAGGTAAGATGTTATCACCTGAAGAGAGATCAAAGTGCCTGTGCAGTTGACTCTGGTGTGTAGGTTGGCTGTTTGCTGGTGGGAACCAGTCCCTGATCTGGTACCTCTACCTGGGCAGGCTGCTCGTGGAGCCAAGGTGCACCTTGGGCTCATTGCTAATCTTTGGGTCATCTACTCGGACACCTCAGAGTATTTCAGAGGCTGTGAAACTGGTTACAGGAGGAATATCAGCAGTGGTGTTAAAGTTAGAGGAGCTTCATGGAAACCCGGAGGTTTGTCTGGCCTGCCAGCATGTTTTCAGAGGTTGCTAATGGGTGATATTTCAGCTTGTAACCCTGCTCTCCCTGCAGTGAATGGGTGAATAGAGGCTCCTCGTGACTTTGCAGAGGCTGGCATTCAGCCCAGGTTCTTCTCCTGGTCCTGTCAGGAAAGTCATCATGTCTGAATCCTTTGGCATGGCTGAACATGGACTTTCCAGGCCATGGGAACCACCTGAGGGGTGGTACAGGAGCTGTAGATGGCTGCAAGTGGCTCCTTCTCCAGGGAGAGCAGGAGAAGTGAAGACCCACCTTGGAATAATGGAGGTTATAACAACAAGGTTCTGACTTGTGTTTCCAGCTTTATTAGCAGTGATCAAAATTGATTTTCTAACGTATTTTTCTTGTGCTCCCAGTGATTTTCTGTGGTCAGATCTGCCTTCTTGTTCTGTCCCTGTGCGTGAATGGATTGTATTTGGAGCTGGCTTCCAAGCTGCAGACTCTGCTTCATCCTGACACCCAGCACTGAACGTGCCCTGGCTGTGCAGTCTGTCCAGAGGCTGCACACGATCGAGCACACACTTAATTGGTCTGGAATTGTTAAAGGTCAAGGATATTATTGCAGAAGGTTGATTTAAAAAAAAAAAAACACAACAGCAACAACAAAAAAACCCAACAAACAACATTCTGTAAGAGTTGCTGGTGGTTATTTCCTTTAAATCCTTAGATTTAGGGTTTGAGGGGGAAAATTATTAAATAATGTCTTAAAGCTGAATAAAGAAGCTGGTATTGAATGTTCTAATATCTTACAGATGCTGTGGGGTTGTGGGGTTTTATTTTAAATTTAACAATGGGAGTTGGAGTGGCTCCAGCATCATAAAGAATAGTCTGTTTAATTAAGGGTTTAAGCTGGAAGAGCATGTGTAGTGTGATGCCATTTTAAAGTTTCAGCGGGGTTTTGGAGTTGTTATTCCTCATCTTGCATCATCCATCCGTGGGGTTGGGATCATGGTGGGGCTGAATGTTCCTTATCCAGAGAACAGATGTTGATCTGTGTAAGAGTAGTAAGGTTTATCCAGATGTTTTAGCCCTGACTTTACTATTTTCTCTTTCCTGTGGCTCCTGATGCCCACCTTAAGGCACTGTGCACAGCGTGTGTTACACACAGGAGGAAATAGCAGCTTTGGTTTTCCCTAATTGTTTGGGGTTTTTCTTCAGGCTGGGGAGAGGTTGTTTGGTAGTCATGTTCTTAGATGTCATCTTGGTTATAACAAATTGAGATGGAGGTTTTGGGGGAAGGGGCAGGAGATTGGGATCGAATGCAGCCTGCTCAGGAAGGTGTCCAGAGACACACTGAGGTTTCACTGGAATAGAAGAGCATGAGACAGAGCTGTGTCTGTGGCATTCAGCAGAGCAGGGCTAAGTCCCATCCCCATGGAAGTTCTTAGCGTTCTCTGTGGCTTGTTCACCTGTAACTTACTGGGGTGAAACCCAGAAAATTTGCCATTAAGAAGAGACTAAATTATTATTCTCACCTGGAAAACACAAGTGTTCCAGTCATGTGACCCTGAGTCCTCATTAGAAAAAACATTAAGAGATTTAAGGTTGGCACCTCTTAACTTCAGCCCATCCTCAGCTCATGGGATTTAGGTAGATGCTCCATGACAAGTCTGGTTTTCTCCCCCCTCATGTGTGGCTCTGCTTGGCTCTGTGGTAGCACAACGGGTATTTAATTATCAGCAGCAACAGCTGCTGCTCTTGGCCATCTTGCACACTTTGGTACAGGAACCAGCATCTGCCAGGGTGTGCTGCATCCTGGTTTGTGCTCAGATGATTGCTTGACTTTTTTTTTTTTTTTTTTACTGTGGGAATTAGGCTCTTCTGTGGCATTAGGAATTGTAGCCTTGTATCAAAGGCTGAGCAGCTGTGAGCCTGCCATGTACCAAGGAACCTTTCTGGCTTGCATTTAGTCTCTCCTGGTATGTTTATTCCCATAAAATAATTAATTGGACTAGAGCTCCAAGCAGTGTTATCACCTCTACACATTAGAAAATCATAATCATGCTCTGCAACTTAATGAGATTTAGAAAGAAATGGTTTTTTTTGTTTGCCTTCTGGTTTTGAGTGTTAAAGACTCCCAGGGGTTGTGCATTCAAGCCTTTCCTGGAGATCATGGGGGCAGTGGGCTGCTGTGTGCAGAGGGCTGGCCATGGAGAGCCACCAGTGCAGAGCAGGAGCCTTTGAGTTTCCCAGCGTTCTTGCCCAAAGTGGAGCTGGGTTGTGAGCACTGGCAACACTCAGTTTTAAGAACTGAGCATTGAGAATGGAGCTGTGTTTTTTGTGGTGGCCTTGGCTCTGCTGTTTTCCAGTTTTCCCTTTAATTTCTATTGTTTTCTTTGCTTGGATTTGCTAACTTGCAAAATTCAACAAATTGCAGAGGATCTCCCAGCCCTTGGGGTGAGTTTTCCTCAGGGCTGCAATGAGCCAGCACACAGCAGTGGCACTCACTGAGCTCATGCTCAAAGGTGTAAATGGAACTGGGACCTGCTGGCCTTCAGGTGGTCAGGGTCTGTGCCAGGGTGTGGAGATGTGGGGTCATCCTGGACAGAATGTGTGTGTAGCCAGGGTAAATATTAACTTCACATGAGCTTGGGGGCTGCTGTGTGTGTGTGTGTTAGCTGCTCATTTCAGTAGGATTTGGTTGAAACCCTATCATAAGGCTCCTTAACTTCATCAGTCTTCCTACACTGCTGACATTAATGATGGCTTGAGTGTCTTTTCCTCTTCTGTTTGAGTTTTGCTGCTGTTTCTCAGTGTTGCTGGGATGTGTTACTGCTTTTAACTCGTTCAGCTTCAGAATAAGCCCCAGCTGTGTGGGCAGGTTGCCCTACACTGCCACAGGGGCACAGGGCAGCTCAAGTGCAGCTGGTTCTCCAGGACATCCATTTAGTGCTCTCCCAAAAGGACACATGAATTCTCCCAGCATTTGATGAGAGAGGATTTGTAAAGCATCTCGCTTCCCTGCAGCTCTGCATATCACACCCAGAGCCACACCAGCCTGCTCACAGCTCACCCCGGAGGGCAGTGGCAGAACCACATGCACAAAGTTTGTGGTCTGTTTTCTCTCAGGCCAGGCGAGCTGGAGGAGAACCTCGCACGCAGCTCACACTGGAGCCAACGAGCAGAGCAAATATACCTGCTGAGTAACAGACTGAAATAAACCTGGAAAAGCCCAGATGGGCTTGTGGCACTTACTGCAGATGCTGTGTCTGTGACAAATCAACAAATCCAGTAGATGGGAAACAGTTTGTGCGTGCTGTCCCTGGGAAGAGGAGCATCCCCTGCTCCACCGCCCCGTGACCCTGGCCTGTTCATCTGGGCAATGCCTGCTGGCCCTGCAGGAAGGAAACAGTTAAAGGAGGAGAGGTTGTCAGGTTGGGTTAGCCATCAGATAGCTAATATTTTAGAGGTTTTTCAGAGCTAAGCTATAAAAAGGCCGTAGCAGTATTTCAACTCGCCCATTGTCTGCTGGAAGCCAGCCAGCGTTGCCATGCCGACGAGGAATTATTACTTGCTGCCAGAGCTGGAGGAAAAGCTCATACTTTTGGCTTCAAAACAGGAGGGGTGGACTTATGTAATCCACTGTGTTTATAGGCTGAGACTGGCAGGAGCATTGAGAAATAATTACAGGCTTTCCATTTCATTTCCAGATTGGTTTTAAGGCTGTGTGGCCTCGCTTTATTTATTTATTTTGAAGTTAAGAGGGTGGCTGCTAAAGATGCAGGAGGTGATGTGGGGATGCTGCTAGGTAAGTACCCCCCCACTTCCCTCCCCCGGCCGGCTCGGGCGGCTTTTGTTTTGGTGGCGTTTTGTGTGGAGAACTAAACTAGGCCACAGCAGAAAGAAGTTGCTTTGGAAAACTGGGACTTGGCCCGGCGACACAGAAACAGTGTTCAGTGCTGGAGGCTGAGCACACACTCCTGCGGTTGCCCGGCTGCCTGCCGGTGGAGGTGAAGTGCGAGGTTTTTGTGAGCCCCTGCTGCTTTCTGAGGTGATTTTTATCCCTCCAGCCCTCCTTGGCGGGGAGCGTGTAATTTTAGGGGGAGGGGTAGCAACAAGGAAAAAGGAGAGAAAAAGTTTAGGATTTGTTTCTTTTTCCCCCCCCGGACGTCTTGGTCTCGCGCGTTGCTCCGTCGGCTGGAAGAGGGGATTTGTCAGTGGGATCAAAGCAGTTTTGCTGATGTTTCATGCTTTTGAGAGGTGAATTGCAAAGTTTAGCCTGTAATTAACGTGGGTTTGTTCGTCCCGGGAGCAGTCAGCAGATGATGCTGTAATTTGGGTTTGCCTGAAAAGCAGCGCTCGGTGTGTTTTGACTTGGGTCAGGCCAGTGGGAGTTTGCAGCTGCTGTTCTGCTGCTGGCTGTCGCATACAGGGAGTTACTGCTGCTGAACTCTCCTGCAGAACTTTCAGAATGGGTGGCTTTGCTGATTCTGAGGGTCGTGGTCCTGTAATACTGGGGAGGACACTTCTGGGATGCTGGGGATTGCATGAGAGATGGTGGGATGGGGCTTTAGCTGGGCTGGAAAGTGGCAGCAGGGAGAGGGATGCTGAGGGTGGGATGGGAGGGCTGTGCTGGGGCAGAGTCAGAGCTGGGATGAGCTGTGCATGCTCAGTTCTCCTTCAGTAAATGACAATCTTGCAACTGTGACTCTTTAAATCTCTCTAATGTTGGGTGGAAAGCTCCAAAGAGTGAACAAACCCCATTTTTGGAGGGGATGAAGAAGAATGCTTTGATACGCTGCAAACTTGCTGCAGAAATTACAAAGGTGTATAGAAGGTGCAATGTGCTGTGACTTTCTTAAGTTTTCTTTCACTGCACAGCATCCTACTAAGGAGTTACCTTCTCAGTCCATGCTAATTTGCTTTCTTGCCACTGTTGTGTGGTGTGTACAGATGAAATATCCCTACTGCTGTGCCAGACTGCTCTCGAGAGTGGACTCCAGTGGTGTCCAACACTTGTGACTCAGAGATCCTGCACTTTTTAGGGACAGCTGTTGTCCCATGTGAATGTATTTGGGCCCTGTCTTGAAACACAGGGGTGCCTCAGTGGAAGTGATGTACACAACAGCTTGTTGAATGCCACTGCAGAAATAAACTGCTTTTTCCACAGCTTCCCAGAGTTACAGGCAAAAACTTGGGAGAGTAGTGGCATGCTTTCAGTGGGGAAATGTCCCTTGAAACAGCAGGTTTGCCTGGTGTTATCAGAGACGCATGGGTGTGTTACACAAAATAATTCAATCATTTAATGATCCGTAATACTGCTCTAACTCCTACCACAGATGCTGTTGGATTCAATGCAAGTTGGATTTGTTACTGCAGGGGTTTTGGGGTTTTTTTTCTCCTTTCTCTGGGATTCATGCCAAGATGAACTGTATGTTCTGTTCGTAAGAGCTATGAGTAATGTATGTGTGAATCTATAACATAAGTAATAGGAGTATATAAAATGTGTGAGTATGCAGGATCTGTGTATCCTGTGTCTGCAGAGCACCGCACACATGCTCCGTGTGCGTTCTGAAACGGGGTGTGATGCATGTCTGGGCAAAATTAATGACATGCCTTGGAGTTACTGCTCGCTGCAGAGCCCTGTCTGATGGCCTCATCACAGAGAGCTGAGCTGAAATCCCAGTCACAGCTACGGTTTGGCTGCTTAATTGCCCTTTTGGAGGAGTTACAAATTAGAGCTGGAAGTCCCTCCCTGTGCCTTAACGGCAGCCAGCCCTAACGGAGACGGGAGGGATGCTTGCACCACCGCCTGATGTGTTCTGTGGGGTTGGTGGATCAGTGAGGTGTCTGGGGGTTTGTTCCTTGGAGCAGGGGGTGCAGGGAGTGCTGGGCGTCCTGCTCTGCATCACCCCAGGTGGGTGCTGCTGCAGGAGCTGCTGTATGAGTGATGCACTCACTCCAAGGCAGGCCTGCTGCTTTTAGTAGGATTTTTTTTTTTTTTAGATGAATAAAATGGGCTTTCACTCATAAATTATTTTTCTTATGTGAAAAATGAGAAGGTGGCAAGTAGCCAATTTCCCCGCCTCCCTCTTCCCAGCTCCGATGAGGTCATTGCCTCTTAAAGTTTATACCACGCACTGTGAGACATGGCTGGAGGAGCAAGGAGGCAACAAATGACTCTCTCGGAGCGGGTGGGAGTGCTGGCCGCCCATCCCTGAGATGTTAGTCAGCCGTAAGTGATACCTGGGCAGGCACAGTGGGGAGGGGGCCTGGTGCAGATCTCTGGGAGAACCTTACAGGATCAGATCCCTGTGGGACCGGTCACTGCCCGGTCCCTGCGCTGCTCCAGGTACAAGGCACAGCAGGAGCTGGGGTGCTTTGGGTGCTGCTCCACGGGGTGCTCATGCTGTTTGGTGGGCTGCCAGGTGGAAGGAGACTGGGCATGTGCTTTGGTGAAATGGGATCAGCAGCAGTCCTGGCATTCCTTGTCTGAGCTTGCTCCTGCGTCCATTTACTTTTTCTCGGGAATTTCCTCAGCGCCGTTTTTGCAATGGGCTTGCGAAAGTTCGTGACCCAGTGAAGGATCTCTCTAAGACCTTTGTGTCCCTGGCTGAGTGGCTGCCTGGAGAAGCTGTTTTTCTTTTCCCTGAACTCCATGCTGAGCTGTGTGTGGATTCCTGAGCTATTGTTTTCTTTCTGTCTGTCCCCCCCGCCATCCCATGGTGGAAGTGATACGGAAACAGGACTGCCCAGACCATGAGGGGATCCCTGGGGCTTTCCTACACGATGCAGCCCCGGAGGGGGGATTTGGAGAGCTGTACCCTCCTCCCCACAGCTTCCACTGGGGTACTTGGGGGCACTGGCCTGCACTGTCTGTGGTTTTCAGGTGCAGCATTGGCCTGAAATGACTATTTCATAGGTGCCATAATTGATTATTGAAATATCAGAGCTTATTTACTGCCTGGTGCCTTTGCTGTGGTTCTGATTTTGGCTGGAGTTGGCTGTATGTTCTGGGGTGGTCAGGGAGAGGACTCTTGATGTCTCTTACTGTTTCACAGCCCTATCATTGTTCTGTGGAGGTGTGATGGGCTGAAGAAGTACAGGTGGAAGTTAGTGAGGGAGGAGTCCTGCACATCACTGTGCATTTAGGCACAAACTTAATAAAACCCAGCCTGTATTAAAATTGCTCTTCCATTGCAGCTTGTCTGTTCCCTGGAGAACATTGAAGCATCCTGTTACTTCCAGCTGCTCTTGTGCTGCTATACCCCAGTGATATCTTCTGTTCACCAATTCTTTGTCTTTTCCCTTCTCCTTAGCAGCCTCATGGATTTTTTTTTTCCCCTGTCGACACAATACAATCACTCCTTGTTAGCCTATCTTGCTCTTTCCTCTTTCAAGGAAGGGAAGGAGCAGGGGAACCAGATCTGATAATTCCAGTGAGTAGAACTGTTCCCCTGAGCCCTTTATAAAGAAATAAAAAGGCTCTCCTTCTCTCTGCTTCTCTTTGAGTACAAGCACTTTACCCTCTTGGATTCCCTGCAGGCTCCTCATACTGCTAAAATTGAAACATCAAGATGTCTGAGGCAGCAGGAATTACCATCAGTGTTTTGACACCTGGAGGTACAATTTCTATTAGCTTTTATATAAAAACAACACCAGTTTTGCCAACAGAGTTCTTGTTAAATAATGCATGAAGACCCCACTCCTGACAGTAGGTATTTTTCTTTCACTTTCCTGGACTCTTGGATAATGGCTTAATTTTTTGTGACCATTGGGGAAAACGATATGCACTCTCACACGTGGAAATATGTATGTGGACACACATGTGCTTAACTCCCAGGCAAAGAGTCAATTACCCCATTTGCTAATTAATGTGGGGAGATAGGGGAGAACAATTTGAGGTTGGTCTGTTGAGCAGGCTTGGATTATAGTTTTATTTTTTTGGAAGCAGCAGAACATCGTCCTCCTGAGAGCTTTGATGGCAAGTAAGAGTGTTTCTGTGTGATTTGAGAGGCCCTGGGAGGGTCTGTGTGTTCCCAGACAGGGATGAGCACAAGGGTCATCAGGAACAAAAACGGGAAGCTTGTGGTTTTGCCTGGATGGTGCTTGGCATGGAGCATATGCTATGTGCTCACTTTTGGGGGAAATGAAGTGAAACAGAAGGGCACAGCATGTGGATGTGACTGCTAATAGTGAGAATCAAAGTACAGTTTTGACATTTCTAACCTAATAAGTGGTGCTGCATGCGAGAGCCTGCTTATTTTCCTTTTTCACCATGAGATGCTTTGACAGAGGAGTAAAGTCCCAATTTGACATTTCTGTCATTTTAACTAAAGAGAGAGATTACAGTAAATTGGATTAAGTGAAAATCTTCTTCAGATGTTTGTGGTTTGGGCTGATTTATGGATAGATGTCATTTGAACGTCATTCTGCATTTTTTAAGCATCTGCTTGATGGTTCCTTTAATGCTGTTTCTGCAAATAGTCCACGCAGAGGAGGGAAGGCTGAGCAAGCAGCAGCACCCCGTGACAGAGCTCATGCTGGTGTGTGGCATGGGGACAGCAGAACACTGTCCTTCTCACGCTCCTGGGCTCCCAGTGCCAGATTCTGTAATGGGTGCTTGCTTCTCGTTTGAGTTCCTGTTATTAAACTTCGTTATCTTCTGCTGAAAGTCATTTAAATGGGCTTTCTGAAGTATTTTTCCCACTCTGGAGAGAGCTGGTTCAGTGCACACATTCCTTATCGTGCTCTTGGCAAATCTGGGGTTGCCTGTTGCCCCGCGACCGGCGGTGACGTTCTTTGGGTTACGCTGATGCAGAGTCCTTCACTCACCGTGCCTGTGACTTTTCCAGGAACCAAAATATTCTCCTAAGCATGTGCTGGCTCACTGACATGAGCAACGGCATGCGAAAATACTTTGTCCATGCATGGATATTTCCAAAAGATAGTGTTGAAAGTTCTTCCATTAAACTTACAACCTGAGACTCCTGAAATTTATACATCCTTCGTGGCCTAAGCTGTTTAGAAGCTGCTGGTGCCATTTGGAAAGCTGCATAATCTCTTGTGGGTGATGATGTAATCAGCACTGTAATCAAATCTGCCAATGATGTCATTGCTGGAGTGGCCCAGTGTTCCCTGGTGCAGTGATTAGTGGGATGAGATGGAAGTGTCAGTGCAGTTGGTGATGGAAAGTGGGATGTAACAGCCCTGGGAGGTGCAGGGCAGTTGTTGGCCAGCGCTGATCCTGGAGCTGCTGCTGCTCCCCACTGAGCAAAGGCAGCGTGTGACTGGGGCTGGGAGTGAGGCTGTAAAAACTGCCTTCATTCTCTCAAGGG
Source organism: Phylloscopus whistleri (assembly GCA_017589585.1). NCBI lineage: Eukaryota > Metazoa > Chordata > Aves > Passeriformes > Phylloscopidae > Phylloscopus > Phylloscopus whistleri. Next base: position 1,814,112 of record JADMLD010001062.1, on the reverse strand, counting down.
ATGTCTTAGATTGTGTCTGTATTTATTTTTACTGTCCTGGGGCAGGAAGGCACAGGTGTAAGTTACAGAAAGGTGCCATGGGAAACAGAGTGTATCGAATCCCAGGTTCTTGGGGTGAGCTGGCTGGTGATGCTTCACATCTTCCCTCCCAGCTGAGCCCCACTGGTTTGATTTGTGAGGTGTCAGCACTGACAGAGTTTTCTTGTGCTGCTGTTGACACCAGGGCTGTGGTATTTTGTTTTCTGCCTCTGTGCTCACCTCAGTGCTTTGCAGCATCCTTGCAGGTAAAAGACAAGACTTTGCCTTCTGCCATGCGAGCATTTTGTGCCTTGCTAGTGACTCAAAGGGCAATTCTTTCAACATTTTCTATGTTATTTTTCATGATACAATTATTAGTAAAAGATCACACTATGGAGGGAAGATATGTTTGTAATCCTGCTTAATGGCTGATCTTATCCAGCTGAGTAACTCTCATTGCATAAAGGACAGTGACCTGAAATCTTTTTAAACCATCAGACAGAATGCTTTTCCCTTCTCTACTTAGCACACATGGGTGTGATATAGGCTTTAAATGGTTTAAAGTTTAACTGTTTTGCTTTGAAATTGGAATACCTGCTGATAACTAACCTTTGGGTTGGTGTGCCAGAGAGAACAGTGGTGCTGCAGGGTGTGAGTGACTTTAATGTATCAATCTACGTGTTAAACTGCATCTCTTGCTCTTTGGGATTGCTAAGCAGCATTTACAAAGGTTACCTGGCATGAATTACAGGAGGATCAAACAGAAGAGCTTGATCACAACCCTTCTCAGGCAGGTTCATGGGAGAGGCTGGGGAGGGAGCTCTGAGGGATGGCTCTGGCACTGGGGAAGAGCTCTGCTCCATCCCTCTCCATCACACTGCCACTGCTGATACCCACAGAGAGGGCAGGTGCGTGGCTGGCAGTGCTCTGGAAGAGCTGCTCCTTCATTCACCAAAGGTGATATCCTGGTGACTGGCAGTGGGGAAGGAAGAGGGGTTTTTCTCTCTGATGTGGGTGAATCAGTGCTGTCTGTGATGGATTCTCACTGCGACAGGCTCTAAATGGGAACTCCCAGGGGAAATTAGCCTGCAGCTTTTGCCTTTATTAAATATTCTCCAGTGCCATCCCAAAGGACCACTTTCTAGTGCTCTGCAATGCTTCATCTGTATTTTTAACAACACCTACATGGAATGTGGCAATATGTGGTCTATATTTACATTAAAGCCTATGCACAAATAGTTAAGAAATGATAGATAGCATGTTCTGTTCTTCAGGTCTGTAACATGATGGGGTCCTATACGTAGGTGTGGGACTCTCAGCTGGAGCTATTGCAGATTATTACAAAGTCCAATAGCTTACTTAGAGTTAGGGCTTATAATGATTGATTTAGCCATTTATTCAAACACCTCTTTAATGATTGATTAAGCCTTTATAAACTATTTGCAACTTTTAAAATGGGACCTGGTGTATTGTAGCTCCATTAGCATCTAGCTAATAAAACAGGCTGTGGACCTGTAACACTGATTTAGTTGACAGAAATTATATTTCATCTGTTGAAGTATTAAGTACGTTGTTACAGATAGTTCTTGGTGTGTTTAAGGCACAGAAGTACAATCTGCTCCCTTGCTTCTGCCTGGTGTCTGTGGACACTGACCTTGGGAGCAGCTCTGGCAGAGCTCTCTGCATCCTGCTCTGTGTCCAGAAGTGTGCTGAATTCTGGGTTTTCCTAGAATCTAAGAATGGGTGGGGTTTGGAATGACCTTAAAGATCATCTAATTCCAGCCCCCTGCCCCTCATACCTTCCACTAGATCAGATTGTTCAACCCCTCCATCCAACCTGTCCTTACCTTTATTTAACCAAGTACCAGAACCCAGAGGTAAATTCTGTACACAAGATTATAGAAGATGGGCATTTTTAAATCTGACTTCTTTGTCTGTGCATAAAAGCATTTTTTTCCATGAACTGCTCAACTTTCCATTTGCTTGAGCTGTACAGAGCTGGCAGCTGGGATGAGCTGTGTAATGGGATATCTGAATCGCAGCAGGAAACCAGCTCCAGTTTAAGCAGACCTGATTTAAAGGCAAATTCAGTCAAACCAGTACAAACTCCTGCTCGGAGAAATTAAAACTGTTTAATGTCTAATTGATGGCACTTCTGCTCAGGTCAGCAACTGCTGCTGAGGGATCCTCAGCTGGACAATGAGTCACACCTCTCAAGTGCAGGTTGAGCAAGGTACATCCCTGATGCTCTGCACTTCTCACGGGGCTGTAGGAAGAAGTTAAATTTGGCAAGGGCTGACTTTTCCTCTGTCCCCACTCCTGCCTAGTAGGTGACTCTCTGCTCCCATGGTTAAATGATCTTGGTGACTGGTGTATGTTTGAGTGGTGATGCTGTCCTTTTCCTTGGCAGTCTGAGCTTGTAGGACTTGGAAATATTGTGGCAAGGCTGATGATGTAAATGAGCACATGGGGACGTGGGAATGGTCCTGCCCTGTGGGTGGCTGATGTAAAAACAAAACTGGGAAGCCTCTTCCAGGCTTGGGCTGGGGAGCGGGGAGGTGGTTTTGTGGAAAGCTGCAGTTAATATTTCTCTTTCCATGTTGTTAAACAGTTCAGCATTCATTTCTTTACCTCTAGCATCTGTCTGCAAGATTTGTGTGTTTGTTTCTGCAGATTTCCTACTCCTCGGCAGCAGGCCATGCCGTAGGAAACGGAGGGAGAAGGGCTTGGCTCCAGTGGCCTGAGCCCATTGTTCAGCTCCCAGCCAGCTGTTCTGCAGCTGTTTGCAGTGCAGAGACCACAGTGATTGGAACAGAGGGGCTTTCCCAGAGCTTACCCCTCTGCTGGGCAGGAGGTGACAGATGAGGGTGCCCTGTCTGCCTGTGGCCCCCTCCAAGGGGATGTGTGTGGGTGTTGTGTAGAGTGCCAGGTGCTTCTCTGGGACATCGTGATAAGATGAAGAAAATTAAGGTTTATTTACCCTGTCTAACTGCTCAAATATTTTCTTTCCTTGATTTTCCTCTCTCTGTAAAGTTTACCTCTTTAACCCAGGGATAAGAAATAAACTGTGGGGGACACTAATGAATTGCAAGAGGGGAAACAGCAAATTCCCCTTTGGGTAAGAGTTTACTGTTCAAGCCTTGACCTTGTTAAAACTTGTTAACTCAATAAAAGTTTGAGTATTTAAAGACAAGCGACTTCTTCCTGCCTTGAGGGGCATAATTAAGTCATTCCACACCCCTTAAACCAGAGCTGTGGGAGGAGGACTAAGGAGCTCCCTATCCTGCCTGCCTAAGTCAGTCAACAACCTTCCACCTGGGTCATCTCTGTCCTGCACCCCTGAGCCATGTGGAGCTACTGCTGGGAGGCCCTGGCAATGATTGTGTGGGAAACCTGCTATTTCCCAACTGCTGGGAGGATAACATTGCTCCTTTTGAAGGGCAGGCAGTTCTTCCATTGGTTGAAATTGTGGTCAAGTGTTTTGTATTAAAGCAGACTGAATTTCCTGGGTAAAGCATGCAACAGAGCTTCATGATGTGTGTATGTGTGTGTGCTGTGTTCATCCATAAAAATTCCTGTACAACTTAAAAGCTGCAGAGTTATCCCAAATACAGAAACTTGCTGTTTTTCCACTTTGAAGTGGCATGTCTGTGCCTACCGAGCTGTATTCAGTACCCACTGTTGTGAATTCTTCTGGAATTGCAGCTCCAAAGATGGACAAATAAGGACTTTCCTGAGCTAGAGAGCACTGGGAGCACACACAAACTGCCCAGCTGGGCAGAGGAGTAACCCCTGACGTGACTGCTTTACACCTGGAGTGCTGTGATCGCCTCTTGGCCATTTAAAAAGCATTTGGCTTCACTTTTGTCCTTTTTTGGTTGGATCTGTGTTCCCTGGGTGGGCTCGAGGGCTTTGCAGGAGCAGTGGGAAGGGCTGAGTGCTCTGGTACAGAGCCCTGACAGGCACCACAGCTATTCTCAGTGAAATCCACCATCATTGGCTACTCCCAGTACAGCAGCAGGGCTGTTAAAGGCAGTTTCTCATGAGCAGCTCAACTGCCCAAGCAGAAGCCATGGAGATTTGGGGCCAATAATCATCTTAGTTATCCCTGTGTAAGCTGCCCTGTTTCAACTTGATACCACGAGAAACTCACTGCCTCAGCAGAGACAATTTTGGATGCCGTGTCTCTTCCAGCTGTGCGTGACGAGCGTTCATCTTCGTTCAAATCTGAGGCCTTCATCAAGGTTATTAGCTCAATGCATGAAAGTACTGGGAAGCATCCTTAAGTACCTCCCAGATGGACTCTGGAAAGATTATTATGCTGTAATTTGTTTCTATAGCTCCACAAAAGCAGTATTTGACCTTGAGACTATGGCTCTCCTATTTCCTCTGCTGGCATTCCCAGTGCTCATGTCCAGGCCAGCTTGTTCTGAGTTCAGTGACTCGGAGATAGAGCTGCTGCTTGCCCAGGAGCTGTGCTGCCCAGATGAGGAGGATTGCTTTGTGTCACACGTTTCCCTCGTGGTTTTGTTTCTGTTACATGGCTGAAAGGTTGGAGGGTGAGGAGCCCTTTGAAAGCTTGGCCCCAGACAGGTAGAGGGGGACAGGAGGTACCTGCTTGTGCCTGCACAGTGGCAGCAGTAAATTGGGCCAGTGACTCATCTTAGGAATAGCTTGACATTGGCAGCTCAGGGAGGTTTTTAAGTAGTTATTAATTATTATTACTAAATAGCTTTGAGTTCAGCAATTGCTAAACAGGATGGAGTGATATCCCAAGGACTGGGCATTTTGCCAGCAAACAAGGCAAAAGTCTCCCCTCCCTCCCATGTGACAGGGCGGGGAGACCAGAGTCTTCTGACCCCAGTGCTCCTTGATTCTCCCTGGAAGAGCAGACCCTTGAAAATACCTCATCTGTGTAGCATGAATTGTAATCACCTTTTAAGGACTTCTGCAAACTAGTCCTCAGGCTCCCAGAAATCTGTAAATGACAGGCTGAAAACCACTGCCCTGAGCCCAGGAGAGGCAGATGACAAAGGGTCCGAGCAGGCTGCAGTTCAAGGAGTGTTCTGATCACCAAGGCAGGGCTCCTGCTCTGCTGGGGAGTGACTGACAGCTTTGGACAGCTTGTTGTCAGCAGGACTGAGCTTGGCAGGGAAGCACTGAAATCCTGTTTGCCCACTTGCACGAGTTCAGTTATTAAACACATCAGGAATCCCCATCTGTTTTGTAAGCCCGTCTCTAGAAACATAACCCAAAGCCTGGCTCCTGCAAAGTGCCACTTGCCTTGGAGTCAAGCTGGAAGGAGCTGGAGCTGTACAAGCCTTTCCTTCTTTTCAGAGTGAGACTCCTCTGTGGATTCAGAACAGGTTTGCTGTAGTCCAGGCCTCTTGCTGCTGTGGGCTGTGGTTTATGTATGGGGTATTTGACAAGGGGATGGAGGAGGAGGTGGAGGTGATGTTCTCCTGTTCCCCTTCCCTCACTGCAAATTGTCCTCATTGTATGCAAACACTGGAATTTTTTGGTGCCTCTAGAGAGACTTTGACTTTCTGTCTAGAAGCTATTAATTACCTAGACAGGAAAAGCAGAACGTAGCCAATTAATGGCTGCTATCACTTGGACCTGTCTGTCCGACTGATGTGCTGGGAACTAATGAGCAGCTCCTTTCTCTGGGCCACCAGCGAGCTAGAACTTCTCATCAGTGTTCCTGGGGAGAAATGAAAGCAGCAGCAGCAATGTGCAGGAACAAATAGCTGGAATTCAGTTATTAACCTGGGCTGAACGTTGACTCTATCTGCTAGTAATTACCTGGAGGATGTTAGGAGGAAGGCCTAGGGGAGGGTTCAGAGCTGGAATCTGACAGACCATTACAAGTGGCTGAGGTAGCGTTACCTCAGTTCCCATCTGGAGTCTGGGGTGCAGGGGTGTGCTAGGTGTGTGGAACAACTGCAGTGAAAACCAGGAATGAAGTGGGTTATTTTAAAACAGCTCTTCTCCCCAAAGACTCCCTCCTTTAGTGATATTTTATGGCACAGTTGCATTGCATCTCATATATTTTTGAGTACCTTGGTTTACAGGTCATTTAATTTATTTGCAGGCTTCGTTTCGGTTCCCGAGGGTAATTCTGTTCCTTTGCACGTGTCTTCCTAGGGAGGCATTAAATTGTGCAGTTTGTCATAATAGTTCAGCTTTTATGCTGGCAGTTGGTGCTCTTCAAAGATCCTCGTGTGAAGTTTAGACTCCTGAATCATTAGAGGATCATGAAAGAAAAAGAATAATTTAGAAGGCAAAGATGTTTTGTCGCCTTTGAAAATTGGGAACGTGCGAAAGGAGAAAATGTTTAGTGGTACAATCTGCCTCAAAGAACTTATCTTAGGAACTCCAGAAAATGAATTTCCCTTCTTTATTCACGATGTAAATAACCGAAAATGTCACTCCTGAGCCGAGTAATTTGTTCAACAAAAGGATCTGGAGGAGATGACTCCCCTCGCTTTCATGAACGTGCCCAAGACATCAGAGGACCTGTCTCTTTAGCAACGTGAACTGAAGGGTTTGAAAATCAAATGAGCAGCGTGTTCTCTGCAAAATATATAAATAAATCTCGCAGGTGCCTCGTAATCTGCCTTGCATTTTAAAAGCCTCGTTTGTCTGGGTAGCCTGGGCTTTAGGTTAGCTCCTGGGAGCAGCAAGTGGCCGCAGTGGTGATGTGTTGTTACAGCGACGGTTGTTAATGTGCTGTTTAATGCACTTGGGAGCGTGGCTGAAATTGCCATATGCTTACAGTATCATTGTCAGCAAGGAATTGCGTGGGGTTTTTTTGGTTTTTTTTGATTTAAACTTGCTGGTGTGTGTTTATTCAACTGAGATTAGAACTGCGTAACGGTTCCAGCTTTTAAGTCCATGTTTAATGTAAGGCGGGGGGGTAGCTGAAGTGAGAAGGATGGTGTGTAGTGTGAGCAGGGGAGAGAGAGAAATGGGGTCTGGAAGTGGGGAGAGAAGGAGCTGTGCCCTGGAACAGGCTGTTTGCACTTGCACCATGGTTAAAATTGCCTGGATCCCATCCCAGGTGGATGTGGCAGCACAGGGTGAATGTTGCAGCATGCCAGGCTGCCAGACAGGGGGTTGGGCAGAAGAGGAGGAGGGGGGTTTGGTTTGTTCCTTTGCACAGCCCATCTTGCCCCAGCAGATGTGCTTTTTAGTTTCAGCTTTACATTTGTGTATCTGGAACTTTGGGATGGGCTTCCACCACAAAATGAGGCATTTTCAGCAGTTTTTCCACCCCTGGGGTTTTACCAGTCAGTTCTGTTAGTCTGCTTTTGCTGTCCTGCACTGGTTTTCTTATCTGTCTCCTTTTTGGCATCTGATTATCTCTCCTTTCCTTTCCTTCTCCAGTCCCCTGCCCTGTTTCCCTTTGCAGTCCCAGTGCCCGGGTGGTTTCATGTTTGCTTTTTTTTTAATTTCCTCTCCAGGCGTTTCCATTTGTCTTTGCAGATCATCTTCAACAAAGGCCTTGCATGGTCTAATTTGTTTTCTATTTCCAGCCCAGACTTAAAATAACTCCTTTGTTCCATGAATGGCCTGTGCATGGATCCAAATCCCACCTCCCCACCCCCCACCCCCCCCCTTTTTTTTTTTTCAGTGTGGGTTTCTGTTTCACTGTTCCTTGTCACTATCTTTAATTACTTGAAGTGTCCCTTTTGGGCATTTAGGCTGCAGCTGGCAGTCAGGAGCTGTGGGTTGCGTGTGGCCGTGTGCGTGCTGGCTGTCCCCGCTCCCCTCGGAGCAGCTTGGGAATGGGTTTGCAGGGCTGTGGGTGCCTTGGCACAGGAGCAACGGGGCTGTTGCATAACAGGAGCAGCTCTGCCATCACGTCCCTGCCGACAGACTCGCTGCTCGGAGAGCCATGCCTTGTCTGCGTGGTTTACCAGTCTCAACTGCAAAGTCGGGAGGTGCTTGTGTTTTTTAGATTGATTCAAAGGGGGGAATCCCACAATGGGAGTAGGAAGACTAAAGGAAAAGATGGACTGGATTTGAAATGCAAAGGCTCAGACTGGCCATATTGATGCTGACCTGAGGCTGGAGCCATGGCCAGGCTGGCACTTGGTGTGTGGCTTGTGCATTTTAATAAGACAACGTCCCTGCAGCTGGGGAGTGACGGCCAAGTGCTCCTACAAAGAGAAATGGGCAGTCTTGTTCTTTTAAGTACATACATGTCCCTCTGGGAACCATCACAAGGTCACTTGCAGCCCCTTTGCAGAGGGCTGAGATGTGTTTAAAGCACATGAAATCCCCTGCAAGTGCTCCCCTGACAAGGAGGAGTGCTGGGGCGGGTGCGCAGATGTCTCATCAGCTCTCGGGGAATCAGATCCTCCCTCTGTGGGTTGGGGTCTGAGCAAGGGCTGTCAGGGATGGGAATCACAGTGCACAGTCAGCATGTCCTTTCCAGAAGCATCAGGCTGGGAGCAGCTGGCCTGGCAAACCTGCTTTTCGAAACGCTGCTGGGAACGGGGCTGGCAAAATCCAATGCTCTGACCTTGCTCCGTGCCGCTGCCGTGCCAAGATCTGTACACACATGCTGGCAAAGGTTATCTTGGGCCAGAGCTAAACGTGGGTCCCATGCCCAAAATAGCTCGGAAAGATTGAAAAGGAGAAATACGAGTGGCAGATCCTGCTTTGAGGCTTGGGGCAGGAATAGGAGTGGGGCAGAGAAGTCATCTTTCATTGGGGCTTGGAACCGGTTCTGTGTGGGGAGCCATGCTGTGGCTGGGAGAGCTGATGCAGCCTGATAGCAGCTATGAGACAGCAAACCAGGATGAGAGACTTCGGTTCCTGAGCTTCTGTCATCCCCTCCATGGCCTTAGGCACCGGTTGTACCTTCTTACAAAGGCAACACCCTGCTCTGAGCAACTCTGTCGTGATGCTGCAAGGTCCCTTCTTCCCCCAGACCTGCTGCTGTAATTGCTTGTGCATCCGCAGCGTTGGTCAGGCAAGGAAAAAATCTAGTTCAGAAGTCATCTGGACAAAAGAGAAGAGGGAGGAGAGCTCTGCCAGCAGAGAATTGGACAAGAGCTGTTTTGGTTACTGATGTTGGAGGAGCAGCTGAGGAACTGCAGGGTCTGACCATCATGTGCAGGGTGCTGCCAGTCTGGCTTGACTTCTGTACTCCTCCAAAGCAAGGAAAACGTTTTAGGATCACATGCAGGTAGAAGCCTTGATCCCTGGAGTTGAAATAACCTCTCCTTCATGCCACAGAGCTCAGGATGTGCCTGGTCTGTCCTGTTGACCCCGTGCTGCAGTGTTAATGTAAAACCTCTGTGCTCTGCTGTGATTGAACTATGGATTCCCGGGCTGCAGACATTGACATTGTCGTCTTTGTTGTTCTGAATAGAGCCCTAAATTTGTGGCAGACAGCCTGCTTTCCTCTTGAAAGGACTTCACAGATACAGCACACACAAATATTTGTGTATAATGTCAACTGTCTTCCAAGAAAATTTCATGCACATATTGATTAGACAAATCCATTAACGTTATGTTGTGGTGCATTTCTTAGGAAGGTCTCTCTAGCCATTTTCATCATGTCTTAATTATTTCTGCTTCCACTGGCCCTTTAAAGGAAGAGTGAGTAAATCTCTTAGCTGCTTTTCAGGTCTGGTTTTGATCTCAAGCTGCACGTCAGTGGGGCGGAGGCCGACGAGCAGTGCACTCCTCTGTGCCACACACAACTGGTGCTGGGGATCTTTAGGCACCGTGGTTGGTTGGACTCTTGGAGGTGGATGTTACAGCTTGGGATTAATTAAGCATCATTACAAAGGTCTCCTTAACTTCTGTTTCAAAATACACAAGTTGACTGGAGGATATACACCTTTTATTTCTTGTTTGAGGAGGAAAATTGTCGTGTATTTAGCATTTGATTAAAGATGACTTTGTTGTTTTTTCCAAAAACTGCACCATTTAATGTAATTAAATACGAGCTTTGTTGTCAATACTCTTCAGTTAAATGCACTGGTGAGTGCCAACAGCATTTCTCTTACTTGCCATGTCTGCATGGTGTGGTGGTACTAGTTTTTGCCTTTTATTTAGGGGGTTTGCAGTCACTTTTGTGGGCTGCCTCTTAACGTCTTCTGTAGACCATCCATGGTCCGTAGACCACAAGTTGAGTAACATTACTTTGGACTTAGGAAACAAAATATTCTGTTAATCTTATTTCAGCATGTCCTTGCTTAAAAAAAAAAAAAAAAAGAAAGAAAAAAAAAGAGTGTATTTTGAACTTGAGCCATGTGTTTTCATTGGGATCTTTAAAACTCCTCTGAGAACAGATGAACCGGTATTTTCTGTGAGCTGGGAGTGTCTTGTTGTTCTCACCTTTCAGATTGATGAACTAAAGCACGGGGTAATTACAGCAACTGGCCCACATTTGTGTTGTGCCAGTGAAGGCAGGGACCTCGCCTGGGAATCCTGCTCTCCCTGAGGAGTCCAGAACAAATCAGGAAGGTTGTCTCTAACTTTGAAGAGCAACAAGCGTGTTGAATGATGTTAATTACTTTTTTTTTTTTTTTTTGCAGCTGGATTTAATTGCAAACCCCTCCTTTTAGACCTGCAGGGTTTTAGCAGGGTCCTGCCTGTATCAGTGGTAGGGAGCTGCACTGAAGGTCCAGGATGAAGGTGTGCAGCCCTGTGCCCAGGTGCTGTAGGCTGGGAATCCATAGGTGACTGCAGGGCTCCTCTGTGCCCCTCTTTTGGATGTGAATGTGCTTGGCCCAGTGCTGTGCACCATTAGCAGAGGCTGAGGGACACTGCTGGGAGCTGGCTGGCACTGGGACAGAGCTCCTTGGCATGTGGGCCAGCCTGCAGCAACTTGCTGTGGCTTGTAGTGTGCTTTTGTGGTGTGAATTGGGAGAACAAGTGAGGGGAAACAATTTTAGACAGTAAATGGCACGTGAAGAGGAGAAACAGGGAAAGCAGGGTGGTGGCAGGGGGAGGATGGGGGAGTTTTGAAGCCTTCAGCAGTGGGGAAGAATCCTTTGAGTCTTTCAACAGGTGAAAATAAACAGGTACAGGAGGTTCCAGAGGCACGCACCTCCTCTGCAGGTTCATGTTATAGCTCTCATTCTGGTTTTGGTGATAACCTCCAGATTTCTCCTGTTCCTAATCAGAGGCCATAAATCTCCTGGTACCTAGTGCTGTAATGGCTAATGCAGGTCTATGGGTAAAACACTCTCAGATGGAGACTCTAATTGGGGGGGGAAATACCTTTCCTGTGAGACAATGTCTGTTCTTCATCAAAATCAGTTGAGAAAGTAAGAACTAAACAGTTTGATTTTAAAGATTTAAAGGGCCTGGCTGCACTCTCTCTCTTACATCCATTAATCTCTTCTATTGTTCATGTTCCTCTCTTAAAAATAATTAATAAAGTGTTCTGGAGGAGGCACCCCAGTGTATTTTGCTGGAAATAAGTGGCCTGGTGGTGTCCCAGCTGCACCCAGTGAAGAGCACCAGTGCATGCCCTGCAAGATGTGCTCCCACTTTACTCCCCAGTGTAAATACCTATACCCTTTTTGCCTGCTGGTCATGGATCCTCCTCCCCAGAGCAGTGCTGGGCACACGGAGTGTAAAAATGGGACCTGAGGTGTCATCTGAGGCATCTGTGGAGCTGGCCCAGTGCTTTGGTGACCTTGTTTGGCTCCAGCCCAGTCCTACTGTGGCAGAAACAGCCAGGGCCTTGTGCTTGCACTGGGATCTTGCTGGTGACCTGCTGTTTGCAGATGTGGAAATGCACGGACAGTGGTTCTTGCCTGCTTGCAAGGACCATGTGATTTTTACTTTTGTCTTCCCGGGGCTTCTAACAAGAAGCCTCAATAGAGGCAGAGCTGGTTTGCTGCCCTTGTTAAGGAAAAATCTTTTGTGTTCCTGCTAGCTTGTGGTTAATGCAGGACACGGCTGATAGACACTGTGCCTTGGTGCAGGATGGTTTTGTTGGCCCCTGTATTTTCATCCTGTGTCTGTATTCCTCTAGTAGACAGTTAACCTTTTTTTTAGTTGCCCAGACTGAGGCAAAAAAGCTTTTAAATGGTTTTAGAGCTCGATACCATGTGGCTTTGCACCTGGTGCTGTGTTTTAAGCTGAACTGCTGATCTGAAGAGTTTAAAAAAAATAATCATCCCATTTCTTTTACTGTAGACAGCTGCCTCAGCATGGTCAGATCTACCTGCTGTGCTTCCAGGAAGCCTTGGCTTGCTGAAAGCTGCCAGGGACTCTGGGTTGGAGTGTGTGTGTGTGTATATGTGTGTATATATATATATATATATTTACATGTGCTAATTAACTTGTAGGTGGCTGAAAGCCAAGATGTCCGAGTTTAAATCTGTTATTGGGAAAGTACCTTAAATTACTGCAGATCCCTCTGAGCTTTTGGAGCCCTTGAGAGCCCCCTGCACGTGTCCCTGGCAGCTGCAGGGAGGGTTTGCCCCTAGAGCAGCACTTGGGAGAGCTGGGAGGGTGCTGGTGTCTCCCAGGAGGGTGCTGCTGGTGTCCCTGGAGGGGTGAGCACGGCAGTTTTTGAACCAGATGGTCCTGGCACAGCCCCCAGCCTCGGGTGGGAATCGGTGATTAAGATCCCATCCCGTGGGAAGCACGAGGGGAAGTGGGGCAGTCATACTGGAAGTACAAATATTCGTGTTCTGGCTGCCTCTGAATTCCCCCGCACGCACTGGGGCTTTCCTGCCCGGGGTGGATTGCACTGAGCACGCCATGGGGATGCTCTCTGCTCTGGGATGAGGGTCAGGCTGCTCCCAGGCCACTGGTGCTTCTCTGGGGTGGCAGGTAAGGTGCCCTGGGGCTCAGCAGGGATATGTGGGTCCAGAACTGGGGGGAAGCCCAGCTCTTGTGCAGGGAGCGAGCTGAAAGCAGGAGGGACCTGGTTTGTCCCTTTGCACCCTGCCTTGAGAGGTAAACCTTGCATTTTTCCGTTTGTCACTTGGTATAAAATACCTTTTCAAAGAGACTCACCTGACCCTCACCCGGAGCGCGGTGATGTCTTTGTGTGTCTGTCATCCTTAGGCTTCACGGGGATTTGCTGAAAAGATGATTTCTGTAAGATTTGACCTCTGCATGAGAGGGCCTCCCTGGGCTGCCTTCCCCTGGCTGCCTGTCGTGCCTGGCTGCCAGGGACCGTTGCCTTGGTTGGGTTTATTTCTGGCTGCGAGGCTGCGTCGGTGCCGGCAAACCAGTGAGGCAGCCCTGTGCCTGCCTGCAGCAGATAGCGAGGGGTTTATCAGCACGGGCTCATCTCTGGTCTCACAGGAGGGAAAAGAAATACAAAAAGAAAAGCTTCCTCTTTCTTTATTCTTTTTTTCCCCCCCTCTTTCCCACCCCCTTTTTGGTTTTTGTACACGCCAACTGCTGTTTCAGTTGAAATTGCGTTGGCTGGGGCTGGCTGCGCTTCCCATGCACAGAGACCACAAGTGTGGGGAGAAGCTGCTGGGAGCACTGGAAGTTTCCTTTGCTGTTCCTGGTGTGCGGCTGGAAGAGTTTGATACTGCCAAAAACCTTGCACAAATCCATGCATAACACGCATGGGGGAGGTACCTGCACTGGGGAGGAGGTGTGGGAGTGTGCCCAGCATTGGGCAGGATGTGGAACAGGTCCCAGGGAGCTGGGGCTGTCCCTACTTAGGATCAGCCCTGATAACATCCCCTGACCCAGGCAGGCAGCAGTGGCAATTTGTGCCTTGTGTAACTACCTGTTAATTTCAGAATAATAGTTAACACACCTCACCTGACAGCAATGAAGGGCAGCATGTAGACCTTTGTTGCTTTTTCATTGTAATCCAGACAAAAAACAGGAGGCTTAAAATCATCACCAAGCAAACAGTGTGAGGTGTCTGTAAGTAACTTGTAAATCTCTGCTTGGGGCCAAGAGGCACCTTCCCACTTTGTTGGTTTTCCTGATTTTGTTGCAGCTGCTAAAGAAGTTGCAACAGGTTGCACAGGAGTGAATGCGTGGGTGACAGGGGTGTTTGTGAAAATTCCCTCGGGGCTGTGGTGTATTCTCTGGCACTTGGTCCATTTCAGAAGGGCTGATCCAGGTGGCACTGGGGGTGTATGTCATGCTTTGGTGTCCTGGGTTTTATTGTAGTTTCGTGGATGGACACAGCTGCAGGCAAGGTCAGTGCCTGGTGTCCCTCCTGCTATTAGATCAGGGCTTACCTCAGAGGGCTGCAGTAGTGGCCACAGCTTGGAAAGGAGCACTAACATGTGAGAGTGTGGATGTTGAAAGGGATGGGCTGGGGAGGGACCTTGTGCCTTTTTGGATCTTGTGTTGAAATCCCAAAACTCTAGGCTGTGTTTTTGGAAACTGAGTCACCCTGCAAAAAAAAACACCCGTCTCCAAGAGACTTAGAGACAGATCAACAGGACCCAAGGAAATAGCTGGCAGTTTGGCTTCCTGGTCCTGCTGGTGGTGGGTGAAGGCTTTCCAGGGAAATTGGGTGGGATAAATTTGGGAAAATCTTACATTTGGACTTCCATGATAGGAGTAATCTACAGAAAAAACTTACCAGTGGGGTTTGCCAAATGGAAACCGGGGCTGCTGGGGAATTGCGAGGGCAGCGAGGTTTTGGTGACGGCCCAAGGCCCGATGCTCGGTTGTCTCACAGGACCATGGTTTTTAATTTTAACCTGCTGCTTTCCTGCTCCCTTCCAGCTCTTGCGCCACGCGGGAAGCACACCCACGATGAAGAGGAGCTCTCGGCTCTCCTAATCCTTCGCTGGTGATTTGGAAGCAGCCACCGCCCCGCCCGCTCTTTGGCCATGTCTGGCTCCACGCAGCCCGTGACGCAGAGCTGGCGCGCCGCCGAGCCGCGCTACCCCCCGCACGCCATGTCCTACCCGGTGCAGATCGCCCGGCCGCACGCGGTAAGGCCAAGGCTTTCCTTCCCTGCCCGTGGCATGGTGCTGCTGTGTGTCCCTGAGAGCAGCCTGTGCTTTGGGGGCCCAGAGCACTGCTGAAAAAGGCCAGGAGAAGGGGCCCCATTTGGAAATCTGAGCGCTGTTCATTGTCGGTGTTTGCATCATGGGCACAGCCTCCAGGGGCGAGAGGCAAAATGGTGCCAAGGATCCAGGGTTATACAGCAGATAAAGGGGTGGTCCTTGAGGGTCAGGGTCCAAAAGGGAGGGGAAAAAGTGGTGCAAAGGGGTCAATATAAACTGGGGGGACTAATGAGGTTACAGGGATGGAACACTGCAGCAAAATTAACCCAATAGGGTTCAAGGGAAGGAAGAACATTTTGGGAAGGGTATGTATATGGTGAAAAGGGCTGAAGAGGGTGACATAAACTTCACAAACCAATGGAACAACAAAAGCTAAGCAGTGTTAACATGTGGTTGCCAAGGCCCGTGGGAGGAAAGTTTTTCTCACCCTAATCAAAAGGGTATCTCCACACACTACCCACTCAAAGGGTGGGAGCCACGTGGGTGTCCCCAGTGCTGGGGCAGTGGTTCAGCTGCGCCGGTCGCGGCTGCGGCTGTTACAGAGAAATCAGACCATTTCCGTGCCTGTGGTTCAGGATTTCACTGTTCCTCTCTCATGGGATCCTCTTTTGTTTCTCCATATGGTGCTTTCAGTTTTTCTCTCCCTTTCCAGCCTTTTCCTAAGCACTTGCTGTGGTGGTGCTCATGGGCTCTGGCTCATCATTTCTGGGCACCTGTGTCCTGTTTGTCCTCCTGGCAAGAGCACCCTTGGTTGGGTGCAGCATCCAGCCTAGGGGAAAAGGGGAAGGTTTGACCATTCTTGTGGAGCAGGAGCAGGTGCCCTCCAGTTCTTTTTGGCCTTTCCTTGACACTGGATCACAAGGGAAGGACCATCCTCTTCTACGTGTGGGCTCACTGCTTCCCAGGGAACCCAGTCCTTGCTGCTCATACCCACAGGAGAGCTCTCCTGGTTCCCAGGCAAACTGCTAGAGTGAACCTGCCTCCTGCCCTCTGTTAGCAGACCTGCCTCTTCATGCAGCTCTCCTGGGGAGCGAGAAGATAACTGAGCTGCTGAGCTTTCCATTTTATCCTTCCCCCCTTTTTCCCCCCTCTTAGTCTTGACCTGTAATCTTTTCTCTTCTTGGATCAAGGCATAAGCTGGAGATGATTTTTTTTTTTTGGCTCTCTCTTGTTGAATGTACCAGAACTCATAGAGGTTAATTCACCTGGATCCAGCCTCTCCTTTCTGTGCTGTCTCACTCATGCCTGTGTTTGCTCATCCCGGCTGGGTGAATGTTTTCAGTTTAAGCCCTTAACGGAAGAAACTCTTCTTAGTGGAACAGCTTTAGTCAGCTCAGGCTGCTTAAAGGAATCTTATTAGGTGCTGGAGTGTGGCTCACACTTCCAAGGGTCTTTGGAGCTGCTTCTTGGTGGGTCACAGTGAGGTGGAAGGTGCCTGAAACACCAGTCAGGGAGGAGACCTTGTCTGGGGGTTTATGTTTGACAGGGGCAGCTACTGAAAGGTCAAATTCAGTCTGTGCTGGTTTTAGTGTTCGACTTGAGAGCCTGGAAACCCATGAAATGCCAGTGAAGGGCTGAAATTCCCTCATTTGCCCTCTTTGCCTGGCTTCAGCAGAGTGGCACAGGGAGCAGAGCAGGAGATTGGAAAGGCTTTGAAATAGAAACGTTAAGGAGGGCGCAGGACGAGCTCTTGGCTGCGTTTGCTGGCTCATCTACATCGCTCGGGGCCTGCGTGCTGCTGCACAAAGAAGCTTTTCATCCTGGGTATGAGACACGCTGACCTGGTTCGATTTATGGGAGCTTTGCTTCCATCAGTGTGAGCGTGTTTGTTTGGGAGCTGGAACATAACCAAGAGCATTTGTCTCAAAAAGAAAATCCCAGTTCTCTTTTTATCAGAAACCCGAGCGGGAGGAGGATGCGACCAGGTGATCTGCAGTTGTTGCAAGAGTGTGGTTTAAAAGCAAACCAAAGGAACCTCAGTCTGCAGTGTGGAGACTTTAGAAGAGTGTGAATGGCTCCTGTCCTTGGGGTGCTGAGCCCTTCTCTCCTGCAAAATCCCAACTGCTTCCCCTTAGTGCTGCAATAGCAGGATGAGCAGAGCAGGGCAGTTGTTTGCAGTGGGCTGGAGCTGGGGGTTTCTACAGCCTGCAGTGAACACTGGGTTTATTCTGTTGTATTAATGTTGGAAGAAGTTGCTGGCCTTCCCTTCTAGAAGCTATTTTTACAGGCACATGTAATCACCCAAAGTAACGCGACACCTTTTGGGTGTCTGGATGCAGGAGAGGTCCGAGCTGAGATTTTTCTTTGGATGGAAAGCCAGAAGACTCCTCTGGGCAGAAGCGTGCCAGCCCCACACAAACGGACGCACCTTGCCTGTGCTGGGAGGGTAGGCAGAGCGTTTCTGGAAGCGTGTCCCTGCATGATCTGCCCCGCCGCTCTCAGCTGTTCACAAACACATGTCTCTTGCTCGGCGGCGCCGTGAGCTGGAACCTGGCCATGGCTCTGGGGCTGGGGCTGATCTCTGGTGGGATTGCTTGGGAGAGGAGAGCCCAGTTTCCTTTGAAGTCGCTGCGCTGTTTAATATTAAAAGTCAGCGGTATTTGCTTGCATGTCTTGGCCAGGTCAGTTTTGTCATGGGGTGTGTTTGCACAGTGAGAGCTTGTTTGGAAGAAACCAAGAGAGGCCAAAACCAACCCGACACTAACATGTCTTGCATCTAATTAAATTTTGGTTCTGGTTTGTTGCGTTCCAAGACATCCTTTCCTGAGAGCTGGGAATTCGTCAGCTCAGGGATCCTTATCCTGGCGGTGGAAACGCCCTGGGTCACCTCCTGGGCGCGTGTGCAGGGCTGAGCACAGCAGGGCTGCAAATGCTATTATAATATAAATAAATAATCACAGCTCAACTGTGACGGTCGCACCCAGGGAAATGCGGCGCAGTAGGAATGCTGAGCTCAGAAATGAGCCGTGACATTATTTTAGGCTTGGAGACACTTTATGAAAAGTGATTTAAAGGATTGCAGCTGTTTGATTTCACAGATGAGGCAAGTGAGAGGGGATGTTGTGAAGGAGGCAGGAGGCAGTGGAAGCAGGCTGAGGGATTTTTCTTCTCCCATCACATAAAGCCCAAGGGAATATCCAACAAAATAGCGGGGGGGAAAAAGTGTATTTCAAGTAAACAAACAGAAATATGCTTTGTACATATGGGCACCTCCTCCCAGCAGCATGTTCCACGAGCTACTGCTGAGTTTGGAGCTGGCAGAGAAGATCCAGTACCGGTTGAGTGAGGATGTTTGTTTGTCGTCTGGTTTCACTCTTGGTTGCCAGCTTTGGGCACGGCTGTGAACCCGTGGGTCTGACCCAGACTGAGCTCTCTCCAATGGCTGACGCAGCAAACGGGCTCTCCCACAGGGTAAGCAACAAACTCTGGTGTCTTCCTCCTCTTCCTCCTCACTGGGAGATATCTGGTCCCAATAGCTCTTGGGAAGGTGGATGTGAAAACGGTGCAGAATTTTGTAATGACCATGAATTTAATTCTGTCTTAGTAGACAATGACTTGCAAAAAGCTTTGTCAAGTCAACATGCTTTTAATGGGAAGAAGGAAGCTTAGTGAAAAGGTTCTGGTTTGTTTGACTTTCTTGAAGTAAAACTAAAATCTCCAGTAATCAGCAGTTTCTTCTTAAGGGCATGGAGTAGTTCTTGGCCAGAGTGCAGGGAAAACATTTCTGTTTTCCATATTCATTAGCTGTAATGTTGGGGTGCGCAGTTGACTTCTGTCATGTTCAGCTTGGAAACAGAGGAATTGTTTGAATGCTCCGTGACCTTTAGCTAAAGGTGAAAAAACACATTACTTACGCTCTTAACCTTCTAATGTGTCCAAAGTTCATGCTCTCTCAAAGGAAACTTTTGCATGGAGGATATTCATTTTCAGGCAACCTGCAGATATTTTCTGTAAACAGATCAATTTTCCTGTTCCCCTTTCTTTTTAAAACCTCTTCATGATCAATATTTCCTGGGAGCAGAAGGTATCCCCTCTTTTTCTCCTGTGTGAATCCAGTTTCTTGCTGTGACCTCCTTGCCAGCCTTCCTGCTGCTGTTAGTGCCCTGACATTTCAGAGCAGGAATGGTGTGGCTTTGGATGTAGGCTGGGATTTCCAGGGCGGTGGTATCAGGTGCTGGAAATGCTGAGGGTCAGGGCACACAAGGTGTCCTCAAGCAGCAGCCTCTGTGACAAAACAGCTGCTGCTTTTGGGGTGCTTTTATGTACTAGAGATGCTAAACAGGATTAGGGATTGGTAGGTTTGGGGTGTGTATGCACTCATATGAAATTGGTGCGCCATCATTGCTTGAATTCCCCTTTGTGAGCACTTTCCCCTCCCTGCTGAACAAGAGGCTCATTTTGCCTCCTTCCTGCTGTTTGCCCCCATTACCTGCCCACAGCTTCGTCTGGGATGGAAAGGTGAGCTTAAGCCCTCCACAACTCCTCTGCTCCAGCTTTGAGACCATTGTGGTTTTCCCGTGCCACCTCTCCTGCCTGGGAGCAGCTCAGTAGTTCCTTCATTAAGCTCCCCCTTTGCAGAACAGCCCTTGTGCAGGAGCATTCCAGCCCCATCTCTCGTTTGCTTTGGCCCATGATAAATAACTTCCTTGTCTCTGTGAATCAGAGACAAGAGGTTGGTGCAAACTTGCGTGTTGATTTGGTGTCCAAGCCAAAAGGTGGCCTGGGGGGAATGGAGTGCTTTCCCTGCCCAGACTCCTCCTCCCAGCAGACAGAGCAGGGCCAGTTCAGCCCAGTGTCCTGCTGTGGAAGGTGCTGTCGGGAGGCTCAGGCTCTGGAGATGGCAGGAGCTCGCTCCTCTCCGCAGTGACATGATCGGGGTGGCACAGCAGCGTCAGGTAAGCCTGCACAGGGGCACTCTGCTGTGTGTTACTGCTGCTGTGTTGCTTTTCCTTGGAGTAGTTACTCACACTTTTGTCTCCTGGGAGCAAAACGCTGCTCTGTGTCAGTGGTCCAGGAACTGGTGGAATGGAAGAGTTTATGGTGCAGCACCTCCGAGCGCAAAGAACAACCTCCTGCTACCAGCTGAGCCAGCAGCATCCTGAGTTCTGCCTGCTGGGCTCTAGCTGATGTTTTAAGGAATGACCTGAAAATAAAAGACATACCTCAGAAATACTGACTCTGATCAGGTCTGTCACGAGAGCTCAGCGCTATCTCTCTCGAGTACCTTTCCAGTGACAGATTGCATTAGCTCTGAGCAGCTCAGTGGTGGATTTTGGAAAATTGGCTTTCTGCTCTGGGACTGAGAGAACATGGAGGTGAAAGAACAGGACACCTAATTCCCTGCCCTAGGGTCTCCCTCCCATTGCTGGGAAGAAGTTGGCTTACAGCAGTTTGTATTTAAATCTTGTTTTCCCTAGGATGCAGCCTTTATCCAAAACACTTCTTTTACTTCAAGCTACAGTAAACTTCTGTGGTTGCTCTCTAATCTTCTTTTTGGACATGATTTGATGCAGAAGGTGCTGCTTTGCTTTTGGTTGATCTCAAGATTGTAAATCCATAGGGGAAGAAAGAACTTTCACTGCTTATGTGGTTTGGCAAAGCCACTAAAGCCACTTTTGGAGCCTTTTCCTGTGCTTCAGGCCTGACTCTGATTGCACTGCCCCACCAGCCCCTGGAGGCACCTTCTGCAAGACTTGGGACTTTGTCTGGTTGTCATTGTCACAGCATTTATTCAGAATACTGAGCAAGTGGAGGATCTGCTGTGGAAGTGTAAGGAAGAGTAGGACAAAGTAGGGGACATGGAAAGCTGAAAGGATCCTGCGTGGACCTGCAGATGGATTGCGAGTGTTGTATGGGAGCAGGTGTGGTAGGAGGTGGTGGGGGTCTGTGCTCTAGGAGAGACATGATAATGAGCTAAATGACCTGGTGCCTTTTAAGGTGGAAAGTTTGGGTTTGTTGTGTCAAGAGAGCTGCTCACCCTGGATGGGTGTTCATGGCTTCAGGAAGCACAGCACCAGGCTGGAGGAAGGGCAGACGGGTCATTCCCGACTCAAAGGCGCCTGGATGCGACTGGGACAAAAGTCTTGTGATGGAGAGAGGCTGAAAAGCAGCACTGTAGTGGATGTGCTGCTGCTCTGTGGGCACCTCTGGCTGCCGGGGAGAGGGCTGGCAGCTGGCCCCAGCACCCGGCACCGGTCAGATGACCGGGAAGCCACAACAGCTGAGAGCTGTCCTCACCGAGACGTGACTTCTCCATGAATGGCACATTCAGGCAGGGCAGCCAAGCACTGCTGGCAGCCCTGCTTTGCTGGAGAGGTGGGGAGAGGGCATTGGGAAGGGTGCAGTGCTGTGCAGCTGGTACAGGCACTGTCAGTGGACTCAGTGCAGGGATGGCAGCAGGAATCAATGCCTTCCAACAAGGGGCCACGCGCAGTGTGGTCACCTCCTCAAACAAAAGGCCAAGTCAGCAGCTTCTGAGAGATGGATGTCAGTGAGACTGTCTCAGAACAATAAGGGCATTTGTCTTTTCAGCACATGTTGCATCGCTGTAGGCAAGATAAAAATGCATGTATTCAGCCAGGTTTTTATTACTGACCTTATCTTCAACAGGGGAGCTGATTGTGGAGGAGTTACTGTTTGGTTTATGTTGTTGATGTGTTTTTCTTAAACCTGCAGTGAACTCCTCACAGGGTTTTGGGGAGGAAGTTGGGCAGACAGCATTGTGCTTGTGGACAACCTGTTTGGATCAATAATCACCTCCTTTGCACTTCAGAGGAAGTTTTTAGCAGCAGAGGATGGTTCCTCTGGGTTGGGGAGGCTGAATGTGGCAGGTTGTGTGCCACACTGGTCCCCTCACAGCCCAGAGCTGTGTCTGGACCTTATGCAGTGACAGCTCTGCTACCACCCTGGTTCCTCCCAAACCTTTCCTCTTCCTCTCACCTTTGAGAATTGGCTTTGGGAAAAATTGTTTTCTTCAGGCGAATGCTAAAAAGTGCATTTCTTGGTCTGATGAGCAAATGCTGTGCTGCGAGTGCCAAGGGGTATCCAGGCACCAGAGAACTTTTCCTTTTATTGCTAAAATAGGTCACGCTCACTGCTGGCAGAAAGAGCTGTTAGGCAACTTCTTTTTCCAGAGTCGAGGGTGTGCAGAGCAGGGATGGGCGACCATCCCTTGCCTGTGACAAAGCCACCACAGTGGTGGCCGTGCTGTTCTGTCCACCCCACAAATTAATTGCTGGATGATCTGAGGCCCTGGCATGTTCCAGGTCGGGATGTGCTGTTCCATGCTGGCTGTGTGGTTCTGGGGGTGCAGGAAGCTCAGCAAGCCCCCTGCTTCCCCAGGAGATGGGGTGGCTTTGCAGTCCGAAGCTGTGTGGTCATGTCTTGGACACACGTTGGGCTGCTCTGGGCCATGTGGACATGCCAGAGCAGCAGCTGTAAAATGTCCAGCTCTGTGTGCCACCAGTGCCACAGTCTGGGGGGCACCAGCCTTGTGCTATCACCCATCACTTCCCTTGTGGTTAACAGTTCCCAGAACGGCACGCGAGCTGCTCACGAGCAGCAGGGACAGACCAGGCATCCTTTGTGAGATTAGATAAGGGACAGTCCATGAGAAGTGAAATAAATAGGGAAGTTTGGGCATTGTTTTTCTCACTATTTGTGCCACACCGCTATTAATTGGCCTCATTGACTGTTTCAGCAGAAACAGCACATTGTTAGAAAATAAAAATTATTTGCCTTACAACGCTGGGTGAGCTCGTAACGATGAACCCACGGCGAAGGTGGCGAGGAGCTGGCATTTGCTCCTCGAGGAGCCTGTGCAGTGCCCAGGCCTGTTTGTCTGCCTGCAGAAGGTGACGAGGACAGCGTGGGGCCGTGGCTTGTCCCTGGGTGAGCACTCCTGTGCCGGGGAGCCCGGCAGGTGCGGCGCTGCCTGCACCCGCTGCTGTGATTGGGGGCGGCTGCGGTGCCAGCGCCGCTCCGGGCCGGGGAGCCGGCTCAGCTGGCGGATGTGGTGGCTGACCCCAGGCTGCCTCTCCTCGGCGTCACGGCAAAACAAGCCCCAGTGGTTTTTCAGCAAAGCTGTCTTACACCGAAACCCGGCGGGGAGCTCCCGGTTGCTTTCTCGGTTGAGGACGTGGTAAGCGATGAGGACACATCTCATGCTCGAGCTGTGCTGCAGGCTCTCATCCGGCTGCACTCTGGGGCTCCATGGGTTTACTCCAGAGCTATTTTCCAAGGAAGCCAGAGGAGCTGGGTGCTTGCACTTATTTTTCTGCTGGTAGGAGGAAGAGGAGGAGCAGTTCACCTTTCTGTTGCAAGACCAGCTCCAGGCTTGCTTGCTTTCTTTCTTTCTCCTCAGTTCCTGGAGCCGTGGGGAGGCCATCTGGGTGGAGCAGTCAGTAGATGTCTGTGTGGATGTGCTTGGTGCTGGAGCTGGGAGTGCAGGGTCAGAGGTGCTGTTGGCTGCGGCGTGGCATTGTCTGGTACTATGTGCTGTAGGTCAGTGCCTGGGGGTGCCTCCAGCATCGCTCCCAGACCTCCCCTTCTTCCTCCTGGTTGGAGATCAGGCAGCCAGGACCCAGCAGCTGCAGGCAGGGGAAGGAGAAATGAAGCACACCAGCAAGTGCACGTGTCCAAAACAGAAAGTGAGAGGCAGAAGGGCTGCGCGGCTGCCTGCAGTTGTTGGCTTAGTGTGGGGGTTACCCTGAGGTCGGGGACAGCACTGAAGAGTTTGCTGGAGACTTTATGGTAGGTAAGGCAGCAGGCTGGAAGCTTTAAAATAATTTTAAAAGGTGGGGGTGTTGAGGAAGCTTCTTCCTTTTCCATTCTGTTGGGCTTTCTCTGTGTGTTGCCAAGAACTTTTCTGTAATACTGTGTTCAGGAGCGTGGCTTTAAATTAGCAAATCTAAATGAGCCTGGTAGACCCAGGTTATTTGGGGTAGAAGGATTCACCAGGAAGGGGATGGAAACAGTGTTCTTGGCACCCCCAAATCAAGGGATAACAGAAGCCTTGACACTCAGGGTGCTTTCCCTGGCTCTCCCTCCCAGCACCCCACACAGGAGCAACAGGGACATATCCAACTTTCCTGCTGGGCAGCAAAGGATACTTTCAGTCCCTTAGGCTGGGCCTGAGTAACTCTTCAGTCTGCTTGCTGTGTGAAAAAGTGTGTTTTAATGAGGCCACTTTTTGGGTCTTTTGCATTTCATTTATCTAAAGATTTGCCTGGTGTTGCCCTTGCTCTGCTGGTGTGGTTTATGGTGGTGCTGTGGCACTCTGGGTGTCTGTCTGGCCTTGGCAATGCTGCTAGTGTTGGCCTCCTGCCCCCTAAATCTGATTTGCCAGAGCCCCTGACTGTCCATGGTCTTTCTGCTTCCTTGATTTCTGTCATGACATTTACTGAATTCATGAGATCTGCAAAGCTTCCCAAAGTACATCCATGTGGGAGCACCTGAACCACAAGGAACAACAGGAAAGTTGAAGCAAAAGGAGGAAAGTCCTTACTGGAGGCACTTGGAGATTTGAAAGGTCTGGAGAGGGTGCTCTGGCAAATCAGCAGATTTGTGGGGTGAGAGGAAGGTTTGCAGAGGGCAGGAAGAGATGCAAAGAGAGGGAGAGGAGGAGCAAAAACAACAGAATTGAGCAAAACCCAGCAAAACGATGGAGAGGAAAAGGAGCAACATGTAGTTTGGGGCTGCAGGGTTCTTCAGTGGTTTTATTCCAGGTGTCTTGGAGTTGCCCATGAGCAGGTGCTAGAAATTTGAGGTCAGGGTGAGGGCTAAATCACATTTGTGTGATTCAGTGGTGGGGGATTCAGGTGGCACGCACTGGGTGCTGCTCCTGTATCTGTGTGGAAGGTGCAGTGGTGCTGGCACCAAGGTGCCTCCCAGCAGGTGTCTTTAACACTCTGCTAGAGAAAATTGAAGCCTCTTCTGAGTCATAGAATCATTTAGATTGGAAAATACCCATAGAATCATCAAGTCCAGCCATTAGCCCAGCACTGCCAAGTCCATCAGGCAGTTTGAAGGCAGCTCATAAACCTTTCTGGTGTTTGCATTTGAAAAACACTGTCACAGCTCACAGTGCAATTTACTGGAGTAACTTTCTGAGCAATTAATCCACCTACGTCCTGCCAGGGCTTCCACAGTGCCTCTTAACAGTTCATCACAGGGCATGGAAATTTGTCAATTTTAATCCTCCTCACTAATATTTAGGTTTTGTTTTCTCCTCGTAAAGCCCAACACGGATGTAAGCAAGGCAGAGCAGGTCAGAGTCACTTCAGGCCATGCCAGCAGGTTCTGAGCTCCACCAGCCATTTTCTGACGGGGTTAGAGGAGGCAAAAGCTCAGCTGAGTGTGGGCAGGGGGGAAAGAGAAAACAGATGGTTCTTGGGACATGGAAGAGCCTTTTTTTTTTCTCAAGGGCACAGCCTTTGAGCCTCCCAGACGGGTAATTCTTGTTTGTACGCCCACAGAAAGTGACGGTCCTGGTTTTGGGCCTATTGGTGTGTCTTCCCAGACACGATGTGTTTGTTTTGTAGGTGGATGTCAGAAGCTGCATCACTCTTCTATTTAAATATTTATTTTTAATTTAAAAACAGGACAAGTGTGAACGTGGGGAAGCTTGTTTGTAGGCAGGGATTCTGCTTCGGCTGGGCCTGGAAGAGCTGATGGGCTCCCTCACTTCAGGTGCCTGTGTTTGTTCCATCTGTGGCTGGAGTGATGGCATGTTCTGTCCTGCTGCAGAGCCCACCCTGGCATCCTGCATGGATGGAATGGACTCTAGAGCTGAAGGAAAAGCACCATCATGGGGTTGCATCCTCCCCAAACACCTGGATTTACAGCAGAACAGCCCTGTGAGGATAAGTGGAGACTGTCCAAGTCATGTTCCTTTTAATGTGGCAAGAATCTGTCTGCAGACAGCTCTTGTCCCAGAGGCTGAGCTCTGGGATGGCCAGGCTGGAGTTGGGGCTGGCAGAGGTCTCTTTTTCCTGTTGTTTCCCAACATTGGTCAGAACAGAGAAGGAGTAGCACCACACTATTGCCTAATAGTGGGGAAAAATAAACTTGATCCCAAAAACTGGCACAGCTTTCTAGGCACAAGAACTGGTGGCCATAGGACACCACAATTCCCCTTCCTTCTCCCTTTGACATTTGGCCTTTTCAGCTTTTTTGCAAGAGAGGTTGGATGTGAGGTAGGGGATCTGCTTTTCTTGGCTCTTCCAGGACGAGTGTTTATAATCTCTGATTTTCTTCCTGATTTTCCAGGAAAACTTTTGTTTTACTATCTGGTGGTCAAACATGTTGGGCCTTGACATTCCCTTCTACTCCACAACTTGCTGGAGGACAGCATGACATCCATCCACTTCTAGGCTGCTCTTTTCACTTCCAGCTTGGGAGAGGGGATCTCGAGGCTCAGGTTGTTGCTATTTAAGCTCCCAGACTCTTTCTTTGCCTAACATGAACCTTGCTGGGGCAATTCCCCAGCTTCCCTAGGCTGGAGCATGTTGATCTTCACTACAGCAGATCAAATAATTCCTGTTGCAAATGTTGGGGCTTAGACCCCCCTGCCCACATCAGCTGCATGCATGTGGTGTCTTACTGATTTATTTTTTTTCTGTAGACCCTGAAATTCCTTTTTACTTTCTGAGGAAGTTAAAGCTTTCTTGTTCCAGTTCAAAAATAGAGTCCCAGGTGGAATTGGTTCTTCTAAGGTAAATGTGTGTCAGTGTTACCAGGGTTATCTGTGACAGGGTTTTCTATGCCATTGCTGAAGGTCTTAGTTAATTAGATGATTAGTCTGCTGGTCAAGTATCTATCTGCAAATAAAAAATAGCAGTTGAATGTAGCTGCCTAAAATACTGCTGCTGGAATCAGTCTGTGGCACAGAGCAGGAGGGCTTCTTATTTAATTAAAATCAGGAACATACTGTACTGTACTCTCCGAGGGTCAAGGAACAAAAGGGACGTACACATAATAAGTAGCAAACTGTCCTTTCAAACCCCCTGAGCTCAGCCCAGGAGAGCTGTGTTTAAAGGAACATTTTCAAGATAACGTTTGTGATTTTTCTTCTGTCCTTTTTTCCCCCCATTTTTTTTTCTCCATGCTATGTGGACTGAAGCTGAAAGTATCCCGTGGCTTGATTTTGTTCTTACCTCTTCTTGCTCTTGGATTCACAGTTGCCATCAGGACTGCTTGGATGCCAAAAATCTGTGTGTTGGGTGCTCAGTGGCTGGGTTGGGCTTGCTGGGGTCCTTTCCCAGGAGCCAGCCTTGCCTGCAGCCCCAGGAAAAGGCTGGAGGCAGATTGAACAAGGGGCTGAGCTGCCATTCCAGTACAGTGTGGGACTGGGAGTCACTGCGGACCTTCTGGGGTGGGAGAGGACAAAGCACTGAGCTTTGTGACCCAGTGCTCCAAAGTAGGAATATCTACATGGGGGTTTTTGAGTTGTTCTGTGCTTGCCTGTGAGTTCCCCCCATCCTGACGAGCTCCCCTGTGTTTGTTCCTGCAGGACGTGGCGCTGTTGGAGTACCAGCATCATTCCAGGGATTTTGCCTCCCACCTCCCGCCGGGGTCGATCATGCAGCCGCAGCGGCGGCGGCCGTCCCTGCTCTCCGAGTTCCAGCCGGGCAATGAAAGGTACTGGTGCACCAGCCAGCCTGCTGTGCAGGGCTGTGCTGGGAGCAGGAGGCTTGGGAGGGGGGCCTGGGCAGTGGGATGCTGTTTCTGGGTGCTGACCGTGCTCAGCGCCAGTTCAGATTCCTGCTGCTAATCCACTGCCACCTTTGCCTTCTGGTGTCTTGCCTTTGGCTGTCATGTGTTTTAAAGAAGTCTTGGAAACAACAAACAACAACAACAAGAAAAACACAACACTCCCTCACTTCTGTGCAGCTTCACGTTGCTGTGACTGGTTGTGTTGGCTTCTTCAGCATAGGAAATGGAGCTGTGTGTGGCTGGGGTTTGGTCTGTGGCTCCCGAGGCTGCAGGGAGGAGTGAGAAGGGCTCATTTCCTCCCCCATCTCCGCTTCCTCTGCTGCTGCTCTTCCTCCCCGCTTTCATTGTTTTTGTTTCTCTTTCTGCGTTCCCCTCACAACTTTCTCTGAGCTACTTTTTTCCTATGTGCTCCCTTCATGCCTCGCCCTGTGTCCCTGTTTCCTGTTGTAGCCTCGTGGGAGGCTGGCAGAGTTTTTTAGGTGCAAGTCAGGCAAGTGCTGTGCCTGGGAATGCTGTACATGCTTTAACCACAGGAGCTGGTTTGTTTGAAGGACACCACTCTCACTCTCTGTTTCAGTGCAAAACTCTGCTCTCTCTCACAGTTTCTCTTCTGCATTCAATGCTTAGTGGTTTGGGAAAAAAAACTGGCCTGGAAGTGAAATAAGAGCCTTGCTACAGTAGATACAGGCAAAACAATTCTTTTAATGCTTGTTCCTTAGGCTAAGAACAAAACCAGTGCAGAGTCAGAGATGAATCTACTTCTCTAAAATCATCATTGTTAGGGGAGAGGAGTAAGAACTCAGGGCGCTGGATGCATAATAAATACAGACAGGATCTTCTTTTTCTAATAGCTTGGGTTCAGCTTGGTGCTCAGCAGAAACAAACCCGTGAGAATTTGGAGGCAAAAAGCAGCTTCCAAAGTTCATTTTGCATCTGGATGTGCCTTCTGGGTTATTATGCCTGTGGCACCTGCACGTACAGAGGGTCGTGCCACTTTTGGTAACCCATAATTTACTGCAGCACGTTGCACTGCCTTGGCTCGCTTGATTTCTCAGTGCTTTGATTTCTTAGCACAGAGTAACACGGTTAAGTTGGAATTGGGTCAGATTTAGCTAAATTTGGGGGAGATGGGTAAAGAGGACCCAGCAACATGCTCCTGCCTGATTTTGTTTTTCACACTACTGATGGTTTGCAAAATGGAGAAGCAGTTCTGCTCTCCAGTAATATGCTGTTTAAAAAAATGTATCTTGGTTTTTCTGTATCACTAAAAAAACAAAAGCCCAACTGCAAACCTTGGTGTCTGCTGTACCACATGCCTGATCTGGTGTGGTCACCCAGGCATCTGCCTTTGGCTTACAAATGTTTCAAAGTCCCCAAACTTATTTTTGTGTTGACAATCACATGAATGTGGGTAAATGGTAATCAGAGTTGTTACAATGTGTTACACATCCACATGCTTACCAGGGTACTTCATTTTCTATCTGAATGGTGATGTTTTGGCATGCTATAAAAAGAAACTCTTTTAATAACTTACATTTCATCCCTTTTCCCCTTAACATCCAAAAAACAGTACTTTTGCAAAAAATTTTACTGTGTAGTAAAGCTAAAAATACTGCTTTATTTCAGCTGACATCCTGTGCCAGAATGCTGGGACATAGACTCATTGAAAATTTGTTGGGGCATCGGGGGATGCAGAAAGGGGGGAGGTCTTTGAAGAAATTGTAAGGAAATTTTCAATCTAATGTAATTAGTTATTGGGGTGATTCAGATTGGATACCATTGAGGCTGGGGAGGTGTTAGTCTGTTTTTCAAAGCCAGCTGCTGCTTCTCTGCATCTTTAAGCTCTACACATAGAAATCCATTCTCTGGGGGCTTTGCTGGTTCACCTTTGTGGTCCAAGGAGCTGCTGTAGCACAGTTCCTGCTGTGTTCTAAGAGGAGCCCTTTGGGTGGTGGTTGCTCACCTGAGGGTTCCAGAGCCAAAACCCTGGAGCTCCTGGAGCAGGTTGGGTTGGTCATTGGTGCCCTCCCCAAAAAACAACTGTGGCTTTTGCTGATGCAGAGCAGAGCCTGGATGAGGGAGGGTGGCAATGGCAGCCATGGCTGCAGCTGAGTCCCCTTGGCAGGCTCGGAGCCTTGGCTTTGTTCCTGGGCTGGGATTGATGGTTTGGAGCAGAGGCAGCTGGCTCTCGGCATGAGGGGCTGGGAGGAGGGAGACCAAGGCAAACAACATCCACAACACAGCACAGGGGTGAGCAGAGGGAAGCACAGGGCTGTGCTGTGTCTGAAAGGAAGACCCTCGCTGTGGTTCCCTGCCTGACAGCCCAGCTGGCACTCAGTGATGGTGGGCACGTGACAATCCTCCCCTTGAAGCAAGTGTCAGCAGAGGGGAGCCCTTCCAATCCTCCGTTGCTTTAGGAGTTCAGAGGAAGCAGCCTGTCTGCTCTTGGTTGTGGTGGCTGATGCGCTTCCAGGATGGCTCTGCTCCTTAAGGAGATCAGCTTGCAGGTCTGGTGCAAGTGGGATGTGGCAGGCTGGCAGCACTGGAGATGGAGCCCTGTGTGCATTCCCAGATGGACATCCCTGCCCTGCCATCACCGTGCCTTGCACTCACCCAGGGCACTGCCTACAGCTGGAGAGTGGTGCAGCCCTGTGCCACTGGGTCCCAATTCCTCTGAGCCCACCTGCCTGGTGAGTGGCTGCTGTTTGCCTTCCTGTCCTAGAAGCTGCAGGGATTCATGTGGTGTGCTGGTTTTGGGGAGTTATCCCCTATTTTGGCTTTACCTTCACTTTGGACAGATCTGTGAAGCCTCTGCAGGCTGTCTTTGCAAGTGGTATTGGTGGCTTGACCCTGGGGATGTTCAAAATCCCACAGAAATCATTTGGGCTTGCTGGGATGATCTTCCTACAGCTGTGCATGTTCTCAGTCTCTCCTGGCTGCAGTTTGGCTGTAGCCACCAGGATGGTGGTTAGTTGTGATTCAGTGGAAAGGGAACAAAAGGTGAAGCGTTTCACCATGGGCACAATGTGTTAAGGATGAATCAAGTGCTGTTGGCAAAAAGGTGTCAAGTGGTAACTTGCTGGAAGGAATGGAATGCTGAGATGGTCCCTCATTTTGGGGCTTCCTGAGCAAGAAGCTTGTTGGGAAGTTGCAGACTGCCCTTCTCCACGTACGTCAGAATCAAGAGTTGTCATCACTCCTCGGTGCTTGGGCAAAGAATTGAACTCCCTGTGCAGCAATTCTGGCTGGAAGAAGGAAGGAAAACCTGAAGCACTCTGAGTCTCTTGCTGTAGGGAAAATTGGCTCTGCCTGTCTTTGCAGGGATGTGCTGCTCTCCTGTGATGGTTTTTTTGGTAGCAGGCTTTTTCTTGGAAGGATCCACAGACTTCCCCTTAGCTTGTTCAGTTGGCTGTGCCAACTGGTCTGCAGGAGAGAAGAGAAGTATTTCAGGATCTGCTGTTGGTACAAGTCGTACCATGAATACTTGCAGTGGAATGTCCTGGCAAGGTGACAAGGATTAGGGCTTTTTTCCCTCTTCTATATATATTTTGGTCCTCAAAAGAAGTGAGAAAAACTGGGTTGAGTGTTAAATGGCAGGTGCCAGAGGGTGAGGGATCTAAAAAATCAAGGAACTGGATTTTTCTAACTTTTCATACGTGTTAGGATTTTAGAGCAAGGTTCCATATTAATGCAGGAATGCTGGGGTGGATACTTCTCTCTGCTTCACTGGCAGAAAACGTGGCTGTAAATAAATGGTATATGTGTTAACACAGTGTATTCCACCTTTATCCAGAATAAGATGAGTCACTATTTTCATAGAAGATTATTTTCCCAGTACAGGAGACCACACTCCTCTTTCAGAGCCCTCCTGCTTAAGCAGGCACAAGGAGTCTGAAGAGTTTGCCCGGTGTCGATCTGCAGGGTGACATTTAGGATACATTAAACAGCTGCTGTGTTTCTGCAGCCATCTGAGATGGCCATGTGCAGCGTGGCACATGGGGAGCAGGCCAGATCCCTGTGCCTCTTGTTGGGATTAATCCTGCTGGCCCGGGAGCCCAGGGAGGGCTGGGAAGCTGGGGCAGCCTGCACGGTGCTGGAAGTCACACGCGGCTCTCGCTCTTCATCTGCGCTCGGCCAAATGGCACCAGCTGCTCCCAAGGTAACAGCACGACCAATTTGGTTTTATTTATGGTTTTTAATTAAGTTTCCGTTTTTAAAGGTGATCCTTTTCTCAGGAGTGAGCGGCGCTGCGGCTGAAATCCCCACAGCCATCTATCTGTGTCTTTCACGCTGGAGATGATGTACCAGGAGCTGTGGGTTTTTTTCCTCCCCATAATTGAACGCAGGAAAACAACATCTGGAGAGGGCAGGTGCTGGTGTGTAGGCACTTGGGGACCAGCTTTACCTTGCAAGCTCAGGTGTGGGCTGCCTGGCAGGCCCGTGGATGGACATGGAGGATGGCCAAGGGCATGGGATGTCTCTGAAGCCATTGGTTCAGGAGTGTTCCAGCCACCCAGGACTGCTAAGACTGGCAGGCTGCAGTTTTGGATGCCTGGAAAAAGCATGTGGGGGGGCCTGTGGAGAGAGACAAATATTCCTTGTCTTCCTCTTGAGTGAGGTAGTGCCATTGTGGTAAAGCTTCTGCTGGTCCTGTCCATGAGTAATTCAGGCTCTGTGTATGGGGATCTTCAGTATGCAAGTTTTAAGTAAAGCATCTGCTCTTATCTCAGTTGCAGTTGGCTTGGAAGAAGGTGGCTGAGGGGTTGTGCAGGGTGGCCAAGATGCTGTTCCCTGCCTTTGTGTGGGAATGCACAGCCTGAGCATCCCAAGGATGCATGTGGGTGCTTGGTCAGAGCTCCTGAGGACCTGGGAGTCCTTCAGCTGGGCCACATGGTGAGCTGAGCATCCTGCCCGAGGCTGTCCCACACCTTTGGCTTGGGAAGACTCAGTCCTGCTGCTGGCAGACTCTGCTGAGGGCGTGGGAGCAGCTCCATCTTCCCGCCCAGACACGCAGCTCTTCCCGTCAAGTCACAATGGTTTATCTCCCTCTCCACCTACATGACAAAGGGAATATATCAGCTGGTCCTGGACATGTTTTGGTAGGTGCCTTGGTGGCAGGTTTGCTCCTACAAAGCCTCCAGTTCCTCTCTTTAACAGGTCCCAATTTGCTCAGTCTCACACTCTGGCTCTCATTAGCTGTAAAGGGGTTGTTGAAACCTCTGACAAATCTTAGCGTTGGCTGTAAATAATTCACTTCAACACCAGTGGTTTTCTGTATTACTGGCTCTCAAAAGCGTTTTATTGTCTGTCTGTACCTGTGGGGGTTGGATATTCTTTTTAGAACTTACTTTTGGAGACAATTTCCCACCAAACCATCTTAGCTGGAGGAAATAAACAGCCTCAGCAAGGCAGTCATTTGTCTTGGTTCTGGTTCCAGGAGACACTGAGAATCAGTTTTCCAGCCTGGTTATGTTGTTTGGCCCCATGGTGTAGGGAACAGTTATTTGCAGATGTGTGCTCCTGCTGGGAAGTTGGTGGGAGCTGGCTCAGAATTGCTGCCAGTGTTTTGAGCCCTCGGTGCAGGAGGCTTCAGAAAGTCAAGCTGGGTTTGCTGGATGTTGCAGAGCAGCCATCATTCCTCCTGCAGCCACCTTCTGCTGCTCTGCCGAGGGAGAAATGGGAAGGTCTGAAGGACAGGGAAGGGTTGTGCTGCTCTGAGGAGCCAGGCAGTGAGTTATTGGGGTGGGAGAGCCTCCTGCCCGTTTCCCAGTGATTTGGCTTCAGGAAAGTACAAGTAAGACCCCTCATGGTAAGATGTCAACACGACTACTCTTAAAAGTCCCAACCAAGGCCAGCTTAGCATATCTCATCTGATCCTCTCTCCCCAGCTCTCAGCTAATGACTGGACTCAATGATTTTAGGAATCTTTTCCAACCTTAAGGGTTCTTTGATTCCTTGATACCCAGCTACCAGACAAGCAGTGTTTTCAGCCCATCTTGTACTCTTGCTGGAGTGAGCCGCAGGTGCCCCACATTGCTGTAGGATTTAATCTGCTCATGCCTTCCTCACACCCTCTGTGAGTGTGCTGAGGAATTGGCCCCGGTGAATGAGTAACGCAGCTCTGCAGCTGGGAGGGTGTGATTCCTTTGTCTGATTAGTAATAAACCAAAGGTCTCATCTTGGGTTATCTCGGTCTTCTGGACCTGGACCTACCCTGAGCAGAGCTGTGTGGGGGTGGTTGGAAGTTGGGCAAACCCTGGGCACCCAGCCTTGTGTGTCAGCACATCTCAGGCTGCTCTGCTCCTCTGAAGTATTCAGTGTTTGTGGTGAAGGACTCAGGTGAAGACTAACCTGCCCCACTTCATAATTAATGCTGGCATTTGCTTTGCTTCATTTAATTATGCACAACTCACATGCAATTAAAAACACTCTTTCCCTTCAGCGAAGTAGGAATCTCTGGGATAAACCAGATGGGTGGGAACTATTTGGAAAAGGCAGCAAACCCCAAGCTCGGTGCAATGGGAGGGTTTTTCAGGCAGAGTCGTTTTTGCACTGACAGCAGCGTCGTCGCTGTATAAAAGTCTGTTGTAAAGAGCTTGCTGCAGGTGTGGATGTGAAGAGTGAAAGGTGTGAAGGCTTCAAGCAGAAGCATTTGTGTTTGCAGCCAGGACAGGCTGAGCGGGTTGT
The DNA here is from genome assembly GCA_017589585.1 of Phylloscopus whistleri. Classification (NCBI taxonomy): domain Eukaryota; kingdom Metazoa; phylum Chordata; class Aves; order Passeriformes; family Phylloscopidae; genus Phylloscopus; species Phylloscopus whistleri. The sequence goes on along the minus strand of JADMLD010001062.1, from coordinate 1,779,709 downwards.
GTTGGGCAAAGTAATCTCGGGAGCGGCTGGAAATTCCAGTGGATAAAGTTAATAGCCGTTCCAGTGGATGTGGAAATGGAAATAAAATAGCACCTTATAACATTGCAGCTGCTTTCCCTGGCGTGGCCCCTGCCTTGCTGTGAGTAACCGCCTTTGTAAAGCTCAGTGGTGCTCTTATCTTCAGAATCCATGGGGGTTTTTTCTGAGTGGAGCAGTTGTGTCGAGTTCCTGACAACTGCAGAGGTCTTGGAGCCATCCGTTCTTGGTAATACGGCCCTAAAAAGGGAGAAGAAGTGAAAATAAATCTGATTTTTAATTGCCTCAGTAGAGCAGGACCTTGGGTGTCGGAATATTTTAGCACCTGCCCAGCTCAACAGTTGCTTATTGTTCCTGGGTTTTACAGCAGAGCCTGAAATGCTGGTGTGCAGCTGTGGGCAGGCAGGGATTGCGTGAAGGGCTGGGACCAGGCAACAGGAAACCTGAGAGGTGCCAGGAGAGATTTCTGGGCTTGCTGAGAAAAGTTGAGGATCATTCAGCATGGAAGCGTTTGCAGGTGAAGCGAGCTGTGCTTCAGTGCCAGATTTCAGGGCTGTTCAGCTCTGGAGGGTTTGCTGTGTGAGCTGTACATCCTGTCTGGGATGTTGGAGCACCAAAGGCAGTGCTGGAGCCTTGCCATTCTCCTGTCCCCTTTTTGCTGGGGAGGAGGAAGAGGATGAGCCAGATTCTGTTTCTGTGTGTCAGCAGCAAAGCTGCTGCCCGATCCCAACGCCAAACCCACAGCAGCAGAGCTTGGCATGCATGTGCTTTGTGCCTGCTGTTGATGTTTAATTAAAAAATAACCCCCCCAATTTTGTCTTGATTGCCTGGGGCTGGGCTAAGGTGGTCATGCTGCTGCAGGGCATAGGGCAGTGCTCAGGGTGGCAGCTCTCAGAGTGTGGATTTCTACAAGATCCTCTCCCTGGATGTGATCCAGGACCATTACAGCTGCTGGCTTCAGGGCACTCTGGATCCTTCCCTTTTTGCCATCTTCTCTGAGATTTTTAATGTCAGCAGTTGCAGTTTGTAGGTGGGGGGCTAACAATGCATAAGACCCCCTGTCTTCTATGCTTGCTGTTTCTTTTCTCCATCCAGCAGCTCCAAAGCCTGTGAAGCCTGTTAGTGTTTAGTAACTGGGGAGGACACTTTGCCACCAGCTCAGGAGAATTGCAACAATCTTGTTTAAGGGAAAAAGAAAAAAAAATGTTTTTTCACAAGCTTTGACTCTCCTGTGCTTAATTTTATTTTTTTAAGAGACACGTCTGCTCGAAGTGTTAAAAACACACCCTTGGAGCTGCTTCAGCAAAGCTGATCCCAGGGCATAGTAAAAGGTTTAATGTATTTTTGTAGGATCCCTTTACAATTCCCACAAGAGAATCCTGCTAAGGAGAACAGAAGTACAAAAAAAGTTCAACACTTGTTTAAAAAAAAGGCAAAACCAAGCCCACTCTCCAGGTATTACCAACTGCATCACATTTAACAGGTAAAAGATGTTTGAGCTCAATGTGACTCGTTGGTGCAGTTGCTATCACTGGATAATGTGCCTTTACAGCCTGCCAGGTCTGTGTCAGAGATGTGCAACTACATGTGACTGGTTTCTTTACTCTCCCATCCTGGAAAAATAAATCCCTACTGTCTAGCCACAGAGGAGTAGGCATTTTTTCCCTAACTTATAATCTTTGGTATTCCTATAGAAGACACTAAATATAAATACTGGAGCAGGTACCTTTGACTAAATAAGCCAAATGTGGCAGAAGGGGGCTCTGCCTGGTCTTGGAAGCAGGAGAGGATTTCTGGGGTAGATTTGAGGATTTTCCAAGCTTTCCCTTTTTCTGACCAGTCCAACCCATGTGTCATGACAGGGAAGGCTCAGACCTGCAGCACTTTGTCCCGGTGTAGGGACAGCCACACTGGTGGGGCAGGAGATGACAGAAGGGCTTTCCAGGTGACACAGCAGCAGTGCTGAGGAGGGGCACAGCAGGATGGCAGTGGTGGTCCTGCTCCAGGACATGCACCATGCCCAGCAGCCGAGCCTTTGAGTCTGCAGAGACCTGAGATGTTTGAGTGCAGGGCCACCTGGCCTCCCCACATGGATCCTTCTGGAAAATTGAGCCCTGTCCTCCTCGAGTGGTTTGTAATCATGGAGCAAGGGAGAGCAGAGGTAGTTTCTTTCCTAAAGGCTCCTTTCCCTTTGTCCCCAGATCTCAGGAGCTGCACCTGAGAGCCGAGGGGCATTCCTATCTCTCTGACCTGACCAAGCCGTCGGACTTGGAGTTCATTGAAACCAAGAGGCCACGCCTGGAGCTGCTGCAGGACCCCCTGATGCGGCACTCGCCTCTCCTGAACCAGAGCCAGCAGGGAGGCACAGAGGATCTCTCAAAGGTAAGGGGCTGCTGGCCTCTGCCACCAGCAGGGTGTGGGGTCTGTGTTTTGGGCTTGTGCAGAGCTGCCTTTGAGGCTCTGAGCTGCTGCTGATTTCAGTGTAAATCGTGGTTCCCAGTGCATCAAGCAGTGCTCAGAGGTACTGGATGGTTTTCCCTGAGGTGGGGTGACCATTTGGGGGAACAGAAGCATATCAGCTTTCCCCATAACTGTTACAGTCGTGGGCTTTTTTTACTGGGCTATTAGATGCACCAGGACAATTTGGAAGCTCCTGTAGGATGAATTAAGGATGGTCGTGTCTGGCTTTTCTGGATACTCTGCCTTGATTTGATTTTTACTTGACGCTTCTCATTTATCACATCTCTTTATTTAATATTGGTGTTTGAAGGGCTGGAATCGGTTTCTGGTGGTTCTTTAATATAATCTTCCCCAGGAAAGCCTCCCTTGTCCCAGTCTCATTTAACAAAGCAAATCGTTTACTTACAATTGTCCCCTCTGCACATGGAATAAATGTTGCAAAGAGAAACCCCTTGCTCGTGTGCCTGTTTGGATTTGCTTTCATCTTCTCTTGGGGTAAATTGTATTTGATTTTACCTCCAGTTTGGGCATGCTCCTGTTGGCAGGAGACTCTTGCTGGATAAATGTGCTGGGGGTAGCTGACTCTGATGCCAGTGCTGAGGGATGGTGCAGCTGCAGGCTGGGCTTGGGAATTGCCTGAGGGCTCAGTGAAGTGAAAGGGAAGTCACATTCATAGCCAGGAAGATGGGAATGGTTTGCTGTATCCCTGTAGGAGTTGAGTGAAATTACACACAAACAAGAGAGCTCTTCCTTGGGAATGCTGGGATATTCAGACATTTCTGATCTGTACAATACTGGTGGGCTTTACTGAGATCCCTCTGACCTCTCTTCAGTGAGAATATTTAACTCCCCAGATGCCAAGGGAGGCCTCAGGGCTCTGAAGCATCCTCAGGGGATGTTGGTTGGGTGGCTGATGGGGAAAATGCACTGTTGTCCACGAAACAAAAAATAGCCCTCTCCAAAGATATGAGGAAACCAGGATGACTTTTCTGTCTTCACATTATTCCCACCAGCAGTTCTGTTCTGCCTTTCACCAGAAAGCCATGGATTGTCTCAGCTATTTGTTTCTAATAGGCAGAGCTGCTCTTGAGGAATCAGTTCATCAGTTTAGGGGCTGCATTTGCTTCTTGGTCTGTGACACGTTTCCAAGAAGTACATGCATTTTATGGGGCTTAGAACATTTGTTAATGAAAGAGAGAGAGAGCTGAAGTGCAATTCAGCAAGACAAGATTATGCTTTTAGTGGAGCCATTTGTAATTTTAGAGTCTGGAAGGAGGAAGAAAATGTGGTGTCCCTGACTGGTGAGAGCCTGAGTGGAGCTGGGATTAGTTGCTCTAAACTAGCAGGGGCTGCTTCCAGAATGGGTTTGATGGAGCTCACAGCAAAACTGGATGATCTCAGTGCTGCTCAAGTGGCTGGGAGCAGAAGTCTGGGACACAGGGTAAATCAGCCTTTTCAGCTTGGGCAAATGGGTTAATTTTGGCATTAGTTCCGAGCAGTTGTCCTCAGACTAGTCTGTAAACTGCTGGTGGACATTAAGGTCATGGAAAAACTCCTGAAGCCAATGTGTGCTTTGCTCTGAGCCTCAGCACATCGGAGGAGCTGCAGGGGAAATGCAAAGAGCCCTTTGGGCACAGCTCTGGGCCCTGGCACATCTGGGCTGTGGACACATGTGGAACCTCTTCTTGCACCCACACTAAGCCAGCCATGGCTAAATTCAGCACTGAGCTCTGAACTCACCACCCAGGACAGATGATAAAGACATTCCTGAGTTTCTGTGCTGAGGGAGACGTGTGTCCCAGAGCAGTAGCACACACATGGTGGCAGGACATGTCCCAGTGACCAGAGCTGGAGAGAGATGTTTGCTGTTCTGTCTGTGCTGCTGACTCAGTGTCTGACAAAGTCGTTCAATACTTTATCTAGGGCAGCTCTGCCAGCTGGGTGAGCTCTTTGGGTGAGATGCACCACGTGAGCCCAGTATTGCTAAATGAGCTGCTGGTTGTTTAGACAGAGTATCCCAGGAGTTGTTCACTTACCCGTTACCCCATTCCTCATTGTTGCAGTCACTGCGTGGGGAGGAGCTCAATTTACTCGCTGGGGTAATAGTGCTAGGGCTGGTTTTCATGGTGATTTTGCAGATTGAGCTCATTTTTGCACAGTAAGAGCTCCACAAAGCCCTCAATAAAAAGGGTAGGGGTTTGGTTACACACTCTGGGCGCCAGCCTGACTGTCCCAGGGGATATAACTGTAATGGATGTTGCTCTTGGGCAGTGGATACGTCTTGGTCTCTCCTGGTTTCAGAGCAGCCATTGAGCTGAGATGCAGAATCAGGTCTGTGATGGGATATAAGTTTAGCACATCCCTGATAACCATTGACAATGGGATTTACCAACCTTCAGCCCAGGGGAGAGAAGTCAGCACCATTCCTGCATGTTTCCAAGTCCTTTGTTTCGAGCCATAATCTGTGCTCTGAACACAGATGAAACAATTGATGGGGCAACTGCTGGTAACAGGCTTCAGAGTTTTTCCTCCCCGGAAGAGAAATGGATTTCTCATGTCTTTTGTTCCTCATCTACCTCTCGCAAACAGGAGGAGAGCTGGTGCTGCCCGTGATCCTGCCTCACAGAGACACTGAGCATGGCACACCTGGTCAATCAGTGCCTGCTCTCCCCTCTCCAGAGCTGGAGCTTCATCCTGCCTCTCCCCTTCCACCTCTTCTTATTCCTGTTACGCTTTCACTGTTCTTCTCCCCATTTTTAAGACTACTCTTCCAGCACATACGTGGTTTGCTGCTCCTTCCTATAGGATGTGAGTCAGTGGTGATCTGTGTTTAGTCCCCTTGTAAGGGCTGGCTGGCTGCACTTACGAGTGGCCTGTTGCTGCGACAGGAATTCACTTACAGGGAGCCATGTAATCCCACGGGAATGGGGCTGGGTGGAGGCTTAGGAAACCTGAACCTTGCTGCCATCTGCCCTGGCAGGCTGCTGGTCACCGGGTAAGTCTCTTCCCCTTTCTCTATCTCAGATTTCCCCATCTGTACAAGGGACAATGCTACTTCCCTCTTTTGTAAAATAATTAACAACTGTGGATGGAAAAAAGGCAATTAAGAAGCCATGTGTTGTTAAGACTTGGACTCTGCTTTACATTGTGCAAAGGTTTTAATTTCTTCCCTTTCTGCATGAGCATTTTTGTTGTGCTATGGGCTGAAAAATGGAATAAGAAAAGTGTATGTGGGGGGAGGTAGTCTTGGAAAAGACAGCGCTAAGGTCAGGAAATAGGTATGGCAAAACAGAAATTAGGGCAGAGGGTATTTTGCTTTCATGCATATCAATGTAGCTTTAAAAGCAATTAATTGAAAAAGGAGGAATTAACACATTTGAAATGCCTTTTTAATGATGCATTGAAGCCAGCAGCCTACATGCCAAATTTCACACTGGCTGCCCGTTCCAGAGCCCAATTTACAATGAACTCCTGGAAGACAGGCTGTGGGATGGAAAAGGCTCTGGGCCAGCCTGCTAACTCCTGCCCTGGCTGTGGGCTGGCAGGGCACTGAGGACAGCAGAAAGGCCTTTTGGGAGCTCTGCTTCCTCCTCACTGCCCTGGCCAGTGCCTTGGCAGTGCTGGTCCCTGGTAGCTGCTCCATCCCTTGACAGATGCACCAGGGGAGAGGAGCAGGAGGCTCAGGTCTTTGGCAGCAGGGTTTGCCCTGGTACAGGCTGGAGGAGCAGTGCCACAGCTCCCAGCACAGATAGCTGGACTGGCTGGTAAATCACCAGTTGCGTTTCTGCTCCGTGGCTTTGTTATGGGAACATTGATCTGTTGCTGGGATTAACCTCTCAGAGTTTCCAGTGGGTTGGTCTCGCAGTTATTAATGAAACTGGCTGGAACTTGTGTTGACCTTGGCAAAGGCCCCAGTTGGCTTGGAGGTAACTGGCAAAAGCATAATCTCTAATTGAGTAATCCAGGGCTGGGGGAAGGGAGCGGAGGGGGTGGGCACGGAGCAGCGCTCGGAGCCGGGAGAGCCGCGCTGCTCCGCCGGGATGCGTGGGAGTGGGAGGGCTCGGCACAGCGGCCGCCGAGGGAATTAGCAGGCACAGCCAGGCAGCATCTCGGTTCCGGCACCCCAGGCTCCCTCCTGGAGAAAACAGCCCGGAATTCCAGCGCCTCCCCGTGATTTATTGCTGTGGAACAATAGCTCAGAGGGGCTGGAGAATGGAACAAGCTGTGAGCGTCGGCCGTCCCTGGGTGTGTGTCCTCCCGTAGCCTCTGAGTTTGCAGCGGGGATCACTCTGGGCTCTCCCTTCCCCACGGGAGGTTTGTTTTTCACTTGAGCAAAAGAGCTCTGGGCTCATTTCTTGGGCTTTTGGGGAATGTCTGCAAGCGGAGAGGCAGCACAAGTCTGGTTTCCCCAGCCGTGCATCTCTGCCGTGAGAGAGGGAGATGCTTCCTTGGCCAGCTGTGGCTGGGCCCACATCTGGTGGGGAGGGGCTGGCTGCCAGCAAGCCCTGCAGGACACCCAGGCAGAGGGATCCTGTGGAGCTGTGCTAGCACCGATGGACAAGGGACACCCCAATGCTGCCAGCGCCCTGTTGCTCCATCCCAGTTATCCAGAACCCAAGTGAGATGCAGAGAGCCTGTGCCAGTGCACGGCTTGACCAGCCCTGTGAGAAATGAAATTCCTCAAGCACTCTGCCATGGAAAGAACTTCTTGTCCTGAGGACTGTGGGGTGCCCCATGCAAAGCCTGCACGTGCTGTGTGGCCTCCCCACCGCTTCTTGGAGAAGTGGACTTCTGTAGAAGTAGCTCTAACCTCAGCTCTGAGCAGTGAAATGAAACAATTTCAGCGGGTACAAACACACCTACGTCTTTCCTGCTTTTGTCCTCCTTCCCCTGCAGAGAACAGTTCTGGTTAACTCTGCTTGCAGATGGGCTCTCCCTGTGAAGCTGAGCCAGTGGAGTTGGGCACCCATCAGGAACAACTGGCGTGGGGCTGTCGAGTCCAGCAGCTCGAGTGGAGCTGGGGTTGTCGAGTCAGGAGGATCCTCCTGTGACGTGTTTGACACCCACCCAGCTGCTGTGTGCTTGCTCATGCTGTCGACTCGTGCCTGATAAAAATCTGGTTGCAAAAAAAAAATGATTTGGTGGGGTGGGGAATTTACGTTAGGGGAGCAATGATTCAAAGCTATTTCTAGGAAGATGAGGGACACGTTGGCATTCTCTGTCATTCCAAACATATTTAAAAGCTGAAATATTTGCGTTGTTCACGTTGCCACAGCACAAACACTTCTGGCTGGATTTCCTCCTCTGCTTTCCTCCCTGCTCCAAAGATAATTTCCAGATCATGGGAGGATGGGATGAGTGTCAGTGTGTCAACCCCTGCTCAGCTGCATGTGAACACACACCTTTGGGAGTGTGTGCCTGTGGTGTGCAAGCACCTGGCATGCCTAGCAGTCCAATCCATTGCCCCCTGTGCCAGGATGGCTGCAGGGGGTGGTCAGCAGCTCGTGCCATGCACCAGTGGGGACAAGAAGCCAAGGGAGCAGCCTGAGGAATGTGGTATCTGGAATCTCCATCCCAAGCTTGGACTTCTGCTGGTTTCATTGGAGAAACAGATGCTTTTGGGCGTTGCATAGTCCTTGTGAGATGTTTGGCTCCTCCATCTGGACCTGGGCTGAGGGGCGAAGGAAAGGAGCACCATGATTCCAAGAGAACTGGGTTTATTCCATTTCTTAGCTGAAGTTCCGGCAGCCAAAGAACTGAACTGTGGTCTGAGAGACTCGAGTATGGCAGGAAAAGCCCTCGTGGGCTGCAGAAGCATTCCAGAGGAAGGATGTAAAAACCTTTGACCCTTCCCTGAGCTGCCTGCAGCCTGGCTCTCCCCTGCCCTCTCTGCTCCAGCCTGCAGTGGTCCTCAAGCCACAGGCAGCACAGCCAAGGCTCAGTGCAGCTGGAAAACCAACAGGAGAACTGATGGTGCCTGGAGCACAGGTTGTTTCACACTTCTTCAGCTCGTTTGTGGTGACCGACACCCAAAACAACCTTTGAAATTGCCTTTCAAGCCACAGCGGTGGCGAAGGACGGTGTGATAAGGCTGACTGCTTCTAGGGAACCTGCTTCATCATTTACATAATTGGACTTTTCTGCTCCACTCAGTCAATATTACAGGGCTCGTGCAGTGCCACATCTCACCTGATCTGCTGGAGGGAAAGAAAGTCCCCTGACTCTGTGTGCCTCACCCCTGTAACTGGAAGAAATATTTCTGGCTCTGTGCTTGCAGTAGGCAGTTTGCTGAGCTGGTGTGCTGTGTGGATTCATGGAGACTTTTCTTCCCCATTTATGAAGTGTTTGTACATGTTGTTTGTATCTATTTTGTCTGATAGCAAGAATTCTATTCTGCCCTGTTTTGTTCTGGAAATGTAGGAGAGAGGAGAGCTAGTTTGCTACTTTGTCAGTTCTTAGGTGGGACTTAGGAAATAGTGTTGGTATGGCAGGAACTGATACTGGTCTCCAGTGCATTAGGATGGTGTTGGGTGAGGATGGCTGTGCCAGCCACCATTTTTGCCTGTGCTCAACAGATTGTGTTCATTTGTGTTAAAAAAAGAACCCCTCTCCTGGAATAAAAGTCAAGGGAAGGATTTGATCCTGGTAACAAGAAGGACATCCTGGCTATTTTTTTTCCCCCCTTACAGTCTCATCCTGATATGTTTTTCTTCTTTTCCCTTGTGGTCTGGGAGGGTGTGGGTGCTGCTGGGCAGGGAACATTGCTCCTGCTCCCACAGACCCAGGCACACTCCGGGATGGGTTATGTGGGATCTGTCCAGTTACTGCAGGCGACTAAGCAGCAGGAGGTTGTTACCAATTTGCAAGCACGTGCATCTCACAGATGTTCAGCATCCCTGCATGCCCCTCCTACCCAAGGGACTTCCTGGGAGCAACAGGGGTGACTTCTCCGTGGACGTACAGCACTGAGCACATTTTTGGTGCTGTACTTCTCCGTGTTTGGGAATTGCAGCCCATCAACGATCCTGACCCACACAACAAAAGCCAGTGAGTTGTGACACCCAGCAGATTGATTCTGTGTTTTGAGGAGGAGGGTATTTCATGCTAATACCTTCCTTCCCAGCGTGGGGTGGAAGCTGTGGAGGAGATGCAACAGCAATCAATGGTGTTTGCCTGCTGCTGCTGGAGGGGATGGAGTGGGGGAGTGATTTCAGAGATGGATTTGGCAGAGATGAGGTGCTGCTCTTTGTGCCTGTGGTGATGGAGCTGTAATAACATATTGAACATGGCAACAGCCCTTGCTAAAGCTCTGTGACTTCACATTCGTGCTTCGTGGAGCCTCATCTCTTAACAACACCCTCAGCATCCATAACGAGAGAGGAACTGGCAAGTGCCGAAGGGCCTAGTTAAAATCACTCGCTGAAAACCTCCTTTCTTTTTGGACCTAAACTTGCTTTTTAAACAGAAAAACTCCTTGGCTGCGTTTTAGGCAGAGCACATTCAGAGGGTTTTTTGGCTGCAGAGCCTGGTGCTGCATGGGGGGGCCGGGGGGCGATGGACGCTGGTGTGTGTCAGGAATGCTGGCTGCGTGCTCGGCGAGCAGAGAGGGGTTGTTTTAGGACAAGCTGACAGGCCCTTGGCTTGTTCTGCTGCTCTCGAAAAATGTAATTCTAATTCTTGGCACCTTTTTCCAGGAGGATAAGGAGCGAGAGCACAGTGGAGCCTGTTCCCTCTGTCCTTGGAAATGGGCTTTTACCCAGCGGCAGAGCTGGCTCAGGGGAGGAGCAATGTGCTCTGTCCTACCCCAGGTTTAGTGGAGCAAAAGTAGAAATCAGTAGGGGAGAAGCAGTGAGGGATGAAATGACCTGAACCACTTCCTTGCAGTCCTGACCTCTGTCTAGTTACTCTTTGGTCATCTCAGTGCTCTGACAGAGCATTTTCTGCAGGTGCCAGTGTTCTACCCAGGTTCTGCTTGCCTTCATCTGGCCTTGATCCTGCACCTGGTATCCTTTCCTTAAAGGAAGCAGCCTGTCAGCACACTGTCCTCTGGCAGTGCCAAGCAGGAGAGGAGGAGATAGGCAGTGGTTATGGTGCTTCCCAGTGCTCTGCTGCATCCTGAGGGATTCTCCCAGGGCTGCAGAGCCTGTGGCCTCCTGCTCCAGCACATGCCCACAGATTTCTCTGCTGCCCTGGCACTGTATCCCCTCCCCTGCCTGCACGGTAATGCTTCCTAGGCTTGACTGTCAGCAACATGCTCTGGTCACTGCCCCAACAGGGTCTCATTTCTCTCCTCCTGTGCTGTTCCCTGAGGAGCAGCAGTGATCCTTTCTGCCTTCTGATCTCCCCTTTGGCCGCTGTTGTTCCCATGACTGCTTAAAAAAGAACCATTGCCTCGTGCAGATCAAGCTGTCCCACGTGGTTATGTGACCAAACCAAGCACAGGCTTTTATTTCAAGCTGGTTTTCAGGTCTGTGTTATTTTATCTCAGGCCAGCCATCTCTGGTATGATGTAGAACAGATTGCCCCCAGCAGCTAATGTGTTTCTGCCTCGGCAGCAGACAGAGTGGCAGATGTAAACACAGGAACATTGCAGGCTTTCAAACACTAGAAACTCCTAAAGAATAGGCAGGTATGTGTATATAAATATATACAGTGCACTATATGAAAGGCTTTCAATATGTTTGGAGAGAGATTTGTAAAATTGTGAATTCATGTGTGTATACTTTTCATAGGTTTTTAAGTAATTGAAAAGCCTACATTTTTATATATATAAGCCTACATTTATATATATATATACAAATACATATCTATATATTTATATATGCTGCCTGCTATTCTTGTAAGCTTTTTTTTCAAAGGCTTCTTCTAGCCTTGTTCAGTGATTCTGCCTTCAGCTGCCACAAGGAGAAAGACTCCCAGTCTCGAGCAAAGCTAAATATTGATTTGAGTCAATCTGGGTGCACTTGGAGACATCACTAGTGTTCATGAATGCAGCATAATCACTGATTGGAGTGGGGAAATTTCATCATAAAGGCCCCAAAAGGGAGGTTTATTATTGCTTTCTTCCAAATGCCTGAATTTTATTAGCTTCAGTCATTCTTGGCAGGGCAGTGGAATGGGATTTTATAGTTAGCAAAGGAAAAGTAAACACAGTAATCATTTCACAGCCCTGTGCCTGCCAAACCAAGATGGAAATTCCAGCCTTGGTGGGAAGCTGCTGCTTTGCTAACAGATAATAACAAATTCACTGCGGGCTTCTTCTTGCTATGGGAGCTGAGATGCTCAGGTTTTTCTGTAATGCCCTGGTCTGGGGAAGCAGAGGTGCTTCATGGTTTTCTGCAGGAACAGGCTGGGCAGAGGTTTGCGGTTTGAGCAACTCCCACAGCCATTCACAGGTAGAAATGGTATTTCTGCTCCGAGCCTTTGGGAGCTGCTCTGCCCCGTGCTCTTGTTGGTTTTTGGTTTTTCCGTGGTCAGTCACGCTCTGATGGCAGGGCTGGGCGATGCTGAAGGTGTGACACACTTGAGACACCCCGATGCTCCCTGCGACCATCTCCAACTGCTGAGTGGGTTATTACGGCAAAAAAATTCTCCATGGAAACCCAAAACTCTCACGTCAAGGTTTATGTTGCATGTTTTGTCGAGGTGCAGGGCTTGGCTGCCAGCTGAGATCTGCAGCAGCACCTGCCTGTGTTTCCTGGTGGTGTGGGGGACGCTGTTTCCTGGGAACGGCCGGCGCTGTCCCCCCGCCGCAGGACGCGACCTCCTGATGGAAAACCAGGCGGGGCAGCCGAGGAAACGGCTCCTCAAAACAAGCGGCGAATGTCGAGGCAGCCCCTTCCACGTGTCTGCACAATTATGGGAACAATAAAGCATTGAGCGCAGCCGGCGGCCGCCTCTGATGGATGGTGCAGCTGACGGCTGCTGCGCACCACCCCTGCTCCTGTCAGCACGGATCCTGCCGGGGTGCTGGTGGCAGCAGCTGGGGCTGTGCCCCACGTCCCCGCCCGTCTGTGTCCCAAGGTGTGTGGGGTGTTGGGGACGGTCAGTGCGTGTGCTCTGTGCGGCCTCGGGGGCTCTCAGGCTGCTGGTGGATCCCTCAGGCAGTGGAGAGGCAGGCAGAGGTGTTGTCCCCACTGTGTCCCTGCTGGTTTTCACAGCTGAGAGGTGTTTGGTGTCCTGCTTCATACACCTGAGAGCACAGGCAGAAGGAAGCTGGCCGTTAGGTGACCCTGAGGACACTGGAGCGGGGAGGTGGTGAGGTGCAGCTGGCAGGTGAAGCTCCCTGGGTTCCGTTGGGAGCAGTTACTTCAGTTTGGTGACACAGTTGGACATGGGAGCTGCTGGGATTGAACGGGGCTGTGGTGCTGGGACTCATCATCCTGTGCTGTGAGTCTTGGGAGAGTTGTTGGTGACCTTGGCTTGGTGCAATGGCTCTTGCATGCAAGAGGAGGTCTGGGTTGTCCCACAACACACCTCAGCTGCTGCTCAAACCATTTTAGATCTTGTTTGCATTTCCTTTTTCCATCAGTCAATCTCCTCCTCAGTAGGCAGCTTAGTCTCTGGCATTTGGGAAAAATAATTCTGGGTGATGGTTGGGAGGGAGGGAGGGAGTGTGAGCTGCCTTTAAGTGCATCTCACTTGCAGCAGTAGTGGTTAAATAGAGCTGTCTTCAATCATTCCCTTCCCTCCCCTCTAAATCTGATTCCCCTTCAAGCCAACTTCCCGATATTGATGTTGTGTGCCATCCTGATTAACTCCCAGACAAATCCCTGCTTCACAGAGTGCTGCCCTGTGTGTGTCCCGCTGGGTTGTGTGTGGCTGAGGAGTCCCTGCTCCTCCTCGGCCTCCTGCCTCCTCCCTAGCAATAGGAGGAAATTTAAATGTTTCTGAAGAGCAACATTTCAATTTCAAAAGCTGTTCCTTCAAGTGCGTCTGGAGTGGGATTTCTCTCCCCCACTCCTCTCTGAATGGGAGCTTTAGAAGTCTCATTTCCTCTGCTTGATAACACCAGGCTGAGAAGGGCTTTTGTCTTTTCATTTCCCCTCAATTTTTTATTTTTAAATCAGTGAGGTTTGGAGAAGCTGCCGCGGTGGATTTTCCCTCCCCCGCCGTCTTTGTTCATGTGCCGGAGGATGCACCTGGCATCGCCCAGTGAATGAGCTGGAGCTTCCTGGGGCACAGCCCACCTGGGAGCACCCTGCCAGTCGCTCCTGGGAGCAGAGGAGGAGGAGATTTGCTGGCACATCCGTGCTGTGGAGCTCCTGGAAGCAGAGCAGGGGGAGGTTTGCTGCCACATCCATGCTGTGCGCTGCCCTTCCCGGCCCTCCAGACGGGGCTCTGGTGTCCCAGCACCCCAGCACAGCCTTGGCTGTGTTGGTGCTGAGCCTGGCTCAGGATCCAGCCCCGTGTTTCCAACACATGACGCTGCAGTGGCTTCAGTCCCGCTGACTGATTGCCCGCCTGCTTTTTTGGCTGACGTAGCTTTTCCAGTTGGTGTGAAATTATATATTTTTGACGGGATGCTCAGCGGAGGGCAGATGTCAGCGGATGTGGTGCCCAGCTCCCACTTCTGCAGGACTGATGGGTGTGGATGTAGGTAGGCACTGTCCCAGCAGTGCAGTGGCATGTGTGCTGTTCACCGGAGTACTGCACTGGTATAAAAAGGGAAATTTTTTTTCTGCAGAAGCCTTTTTTACAGCACTCGAGCTTGCTTTTCATGTGGCATCTAGACTTGGAGCACTTTCTACCTACTTGAGGGACTATTCCAGCACCTTCTGCCAGAGGGAACTTGCCCTGCTAGGTTTAACACGGACCTTGATGCTTCATCCCTGTCTGGTTGACATGCTGGAAAAACTCAGAACTTGCTTTACTGCATGTGGTAATTGAAAGAGGATGAGTGGTATTGCAAAAAAAAAAAAAAAATTGGGAGGCTAAAACTTTTAAAGGTGTGGAGCGAGTCTTCCGTTCCCCTGAGGTTTTTTTGGTTTAGGTGTCAAGGTGCTTCCTAGGCTGCTGCAGGAGGTTTGGGGATTGTGCCTGCACCCCCAGGTGGGGGACCCTCCCTGCCTCCCTAAATAAACTCCCCGAGCAGCAAGCACAAGTGGAAATCTAGAACAGGCTCTGGTGATGCTGATTCAGAGATTCCTGTGAAAGCTGCCCAAAATCGGCTGACCCCAGGGAATGCAAGGGAGGTTTGAGCCCCAGCAAGGAGGAGCCAGGCTCTGCCATGAGCTCCCCATTACCTTTAAAAATGTGGCTCTGCAGCCGGGGGTGACCCTGCTGCCTGGCTGAGTGCCAAATTGGGCAATTAAAAATTTCCCTCCCTGCCTTGGCACGTGGTGTAATCGGAGGCGTTTTTCGAAGTTTGGTCCTTTTTAAGAGGCTTCAAACATGCACTGGGTGTGTGCAGTGTCAGCACGGGTGGCTGCTGGCTGAACAAATTACTGAAGAGCATTAAAGCTGCAGATGGAGGAGTGGAAGAGCTTGCTGCTCTGTGGGCTACTCTGATAACCTTAACTTGTGCTCCCCTTGTTTGCTGGAAGCAGCAGGAGCCTGGCTTTGCTGTACCTGTCCCTCTGTTCTGTGCCTGGGACAGGTTCTGTCTTGTGCTGAGCACATCACTGCTCCATCCTTATCATCTGGTGGGTGCTCTCAGGCTTTCTTTACCTGCCCAAACCGTGCATTTATTCACAGCTCTTTTGGGGGACTTGCTGTTGGCCTGGAATGCTGCATAGATGCCAGCATGGTCCTTCCATCTCAGCCTTTTCTTCCCTTTGCAGAAGTGCAATACCTTTCCTGCAGCTTCCCAGAACCAGGACCCCACTCTGCTTGCCTGCTCAGTTCCAAGTCAGTCCCCTAAGGCAAACACCAAGATGAGATTTTTATTATTTTTTTTTTCTTTGGCTTGGACACTTCTTCAGTGTTAACAAAAGGCGAATTGCTGGCAGAGAGTCTTACCAGATGTATCAACTGTACTGAAGATGCTCAAAGAAAAAGTTCCCAGAATCTTTCTGAATGTTGCAGAGAGGCATATTTTCTTGTAAACTTGTTCTTGGAAGTGACAGAATTGTTTTGGCTGAAGTTCCCTGTTTAGGAAAAAAAAAAAAAAAAAAAAAAGGAAAAAGTAAAAAGACTGAAAATGCCTGAAGCCGATATCCAGCATGGAAAATTTCAGTCCAGGCAGTTGCTGTTTGAACAAACTTCAGGTCAACTGAAAATCCAGGGATGCAGAGTAGGCAGTGTTGGGGAATTCTTAATGAGAGGTGGAGCAATTAGCTCCTCGTTGTAATGAGTAGATGGGTAGGTGAGAATTCATCACTCCTCTAAGTCAGTGGGGAATGTTCGCATTCAATGCAATTATGATCCACTAATGGGGAAGCGCAGGAAGGGAATGAAAGGCACCGCATCCATTTGCCGGGTAATGCCTTCGGCGGCTGTGGGAGTTTGCCCGAGCCGGGTTTTCCGGATTTGCCCCGTTATTTTGGGCTGCCTCGGAGTCCGTGAGCCGTGTTCGGTGGAATTTTGCAGTCCTGAGACCCAGAGGCAGCATCTGTTGGCTGTAACACCACGGAACGGCTCTTTAGAGCACAAGCAAGTTTTTCGAGACCAGATACGAGGCTTTGGTTACTGCATTTAACTGAGGCTCTGGCTGGCAAGGTTTTACCACCCTCGTAAATCTGCCGGGGAGGGGAGGCAGGGAGGGAGGGGTCAGCATTTGGTACTGGTTTTGCAATTAAATTGCTTCAAGCTGTTGAAACATTGGGGAAGTTTTTTGACCTACTTTCGTGCAAGCTTTAGAAATTGTTGGGATGTTTTCTGCTCTGTCTGCGTGGAATTCGGCTGGATTACGGAGGAAAGGAATTTCGTGGGCCTGCTCGTAAAGTCAGATTTATTTAAAAAAAAAAAATTAAATTTAAAAAGAACACCTGGTTTTGTCTTCAGACAGCTCCTTGGCCTCCAGCTTCATGAATTCCCATGAGAGCAGCTAGTGGGCTGCACCCAGTGAAAGCAATCCCTGTTTTGCACATGCCATGGGGAGTGGGGATGGAGGAAGGAGGTGATGATGCCTTGGTCCCACACCTGGCATCCCTCAGGAGCTCAGGTTGGCCTTGCAGGGGAGCACCCATGTGCTGCTGGCTGGGGAGCAGCACCCCAGGTGCTCCCCAGAGCACACCCACGTCTCCATCCCGCTTGGGCAGCCCTCGGAGCACCGGGGAACACAGCCCAGCATGAGCCCAGCAGTGTTTAAGAATTAAAACCTCGTTTGAAGGGCCAGGCTGCAGAAAGAGCCGTTAGCACAGCAGATGGCCATGAACAAAAGAATTGCAGTAACTGGATGTACTTTTCACTGCTCGGACTCCCTGACTTTTTGTACTCGTGCATCTCCCTGGGGAAACGAGACATTCGTTTTCAGCTCCATAACTTTTTCCCTCTGTCAGTGCTGTCATCCTGGGGCTTATGATATGTCAGAATGTGTTGGATACATTTCCAATTAAAACCCCAAATTCCTTTAGTCCATATTTGGAGTTTTATGTGCATGTTTTTACCTAAAAACCTGATGGGTGGAGGAGTGGGGTGTTGCTTTCCTTCTCGGTTCTCATCCCAGGGAGTGTGGGAAGCCCTGGGGGCTCAGTGTCTGCTCAGAGTGTGATGCTGCTCGTCCCTGGGCTCCTGGACAGGGAGGGTGAGCTGCTGGCTGTGCAGTGTGGCACAGCTCCACATGGATGGGGTTTGGGAGGGGTGTTGGCTGCTGGAGTGCTGGAACGTTCACTGGCTCAGTGCTGCTATGAGAGGCTCAGGTGGTGGAGGCATCCCCACAAGGAGATCCCCTGGTCACAAGTTCATGTGAAGGGTTTTTTGGGTATTAATTTCAGCACAAATTGAGTGGCTGCAGCCTATCCTGCCTGCTTTGGCAATCTTCTCCAGCCCATGAGGGCATGAGATGTGTGAGTGGGCAGGAGTTGAAGATAACACCTCTTAATCCCTCCTGGTGCTCCAGCAGGAAATGCTGCTGCTGGCTGATAATTAGAAAGTGAACAGACTGTGGAAGAGATGATGTTGGCATCCCTAAATCTCTGTCCTGGGCTTGGGGGAACATCACTAATGATCTGGATTAGAGAGGCAGAGAGAGACCCGGGCTCACCGAGGATGTTATGTAGGGCAAACACCGTGTGCTGTGCTGGAGATCCCACGGCTCATCCCAAACAAGCAGCTCTGTTCTCCTGGGAGGCACTGATGGGCTGTGGAGGTTTGGAAGCTCCACTGTGGAGTTTTGAAGAGGCAACTGACACAGTCAAGGGATCAGCAAGGTCAAAATGCACTTTGCAGTGGGAGGTAGGTGCAGATGGAGCTAGTGATCTGCTGTCTCCTGAGGGTGGGAAGCTGCTGAGAAAAATGGCCCTTCAGGAAGGCTGGGCTGCATCTAGCTGTAGGTGCTGAGCTGAAGCAGGGCACAGGTGCCCTTTTAAATCCCTCCAGCTCACATAACTTCTCTGTGAGTATCACAAGCTGGGTCAGTAATGCAAAATAAGCAGGTGGAGATGGGCTGGTGCAGGTTCCAGTGTGTCCTGGGACCACGCTTGGGGTTCCCAATGTAATTTTTTCTTGTGGAGCAGATGTTGGTGTGTCTGAAGGCAGGGACATCAAATTTGCCTGGAGACTTGCTTGCTTCAAGGCATCAGTAGGCAGTTGGCTTATTCTTTTCCTTCCTTTCTTCCACGTTTTTGAAGTCACTGCTTAATAGTGAATAGCAGGCTTGATCCATTAGCTATGTTGGGAATTTTTATTCCTAAGCATGTAGAAGAAACCCACCCCAAAGTCTGGCCTTGCTCTTTGACAACCTCCTCAGTGATAATTGTTTTCCTCAGTGCCAGCACCTCCTCTTGCTGCGGGGAGGTTTGTGCAGCCTCTGCCCCCCTCACACCCACCCTTGTTATCATATAAATCACAAAACAAGGCCAGGGATAAACAGGAGCTGCAGTAGCTGTTAGCCATGTGTAAAAACAAATCACATGGAAACAGTATAATTACTGAGAAAATATCAACTTGAGTAATGCAGTAATTGTTTCCTTCCCTCCAGCAGATTTATTCCACCTCTCGCGGCTCTTGCTGGTTTGGAAGTCTGTGACTTCACGTTAATAAGAAGAATTTCACGTTTCACACTGCACTTGTTCAGGGTATGACACTGTCTAGAGCAGGGAAATATATTTTGAGGGTTTCTTGAGAGCTGTAGGGAGCAGAGCACTAGTTGAAGTATCTCTGACCATTAGGGTTTTCCCCATGCTCTGAGTGGACTCTGGTCTTTGCAAACCTCTTTTCCACCCACTTTTGTGATTTATAAGGGCTTCTTTATGCCTTGCATAAATCCATGAACTCTGCTTTTTGGATGTCAGCACTACACAGACAAGATTTTTTTTTTCCTTTAGTTTTGTTTTTTCCTTCTTTTTGCTGCTTGTCATTTTGTTGATTTGGAGAGGTGCTTGTGACATGACAGTGCCCAGTATGTGAGGTCCAAGGACACATTGCCTCTCTCTATTGCTGTAATCATCTCCTAATACCAGATGATGATGTGCTGTGACTTGCAGCTATTTCCCTTACTCAGCTTTGCTGCTCTTTTGCTTCAGATTCTGCAAGGTAAAAAGATAAAAATGTATCAGGAACCAGGTTTCCAAGGTGTTTTGTGCCAAGCAGGAGTTTAAAGATGCTCTGTCCTGCATATTGGCAGACGTGAGAAAGGATCATTTGTTTCATGTGCACAGTGAGGAGCCTTTCACTCCTGCAGTTTTGGCAGGTAGCTTCCTTTCCTTTAGAAAAACCTACCCACCTACAAGCCACTGCCACTTCCCCTTCCTGTGCCTTAATTTGAACGAGATTTCGTGAACGCCTAATTTATCTTTTGCTTCTTGTGGTTGTCCTGCTCCTCTTGACTTGAAAAAAAAACCCAAAACCACAAAAAAAACAAACCCAGTTGTGGAGAACACAAAGACTTCCCGCTGCAGCAGACTGACCATTTTTGATGTCTAATGCTGGGAAAGTAAAACAAGATGGGATCTTCTCTTCAGGGTTCTCCAGAAAGCTCTCCTGTTCTTCTAGCTTCTCTTCTGAATGGATGCTGGATACAACCAGCTTAGCCTTTCCAGTGCCTTTGTGCCCCTGGGGTTGGATGGGGCTGAGGCAGGATGCTGAGAGAGGGGTTTTGGGGTGCTCCTTTGCTTTCTGTCCCTTGATGGCAGCAGTAGGAAGTGCATTGGTGGCTCAGCAGGGGCAGGGTGGGGGCCTCACAGCAGATGCTGTTGAGATGCTGAGCAGTCCTGGGCGTTATCTGCACTCTCACCACCTTCAGCATGAGCTGCAGCACCGCTGGTGAGTAACCCAGAGCCATCACCCACGAGCCTGGCTCAATGGGGAGAGCACAGAGGGGTCCACAAGCCACCATCCAGCTCCATCATGGCAGGAGGACCAGCCTGGGCAGAGGGTCAGCCCTGGCCTTTCACGGGTGTCAGCACGGAGGGGAGGGTGCTCAGCACCAGCTGGTGCAGAACAATGTTGGCTTTCTACAGGGCTGCTGTAACGAAGGTGGCAGAGTTGTGTGAACTTCTTCCCTTGTTTGCCTCCCCCCATCCCTCCCCTCCCCTCACAGCAGCTGCAGTGTGCTGGCTGCCCAGCCTGGCAGCGGTTTAGGGTTACAAAAGGAGCCACCGCTCCTCTTCTCCCCCTCCAGGAAAAGAAATCCATCCACTCACTAAGCAAATGAACGGATAAACTTTTAATTAAGGTGCTGGGTGGCTGCCAGAGAAGAGTGTCCTAGGTCAGGGTAGGCTGGTGGTGTGCCGTGATCCCATCTGCGTGGCTCTTAAACAGCTGCTTCATCCCAGGTGCGTTCATCCGTGGTGGGCAGGCTCATCCAGGCATGCAGCTTGTGTTGGCAGAAATGGGCTCCTTTGCTTGGAGCTGCAGAGGGGAAGGGTGGGGTGCAGGAGAGGCAGCGTGGCTGCAGGATGCTCCTGGCACACCAGCTAGTTGGGCTCAGCAAAGCTGTTGCACTGCTAGGGGCAAAGCTGAATGTGTTGATGTGTTTTCCCTCAGCCCAGGGCCATTAGAGCTGCTCCCTGTCATGGCCACAGAGGTTTTGCTGATCTCTCCAGTCTCTGACTTGAAGGGTCTTGTTGAGCTGATAGCCTCTTCACCTGGAATTTGAAAAACGTCAGTTCGGTCTATTTTTATCTTGACTCACCTCTCCCCTCTTTCTCCGTGTTTGGATGGCTGCATTCAACATCCAGCTCTCAGAGTATCCCCAGGGTTCAGGAAGAGATGGAGAAAGACATCCATGAAGGAGCTAGGAGCCATCTTTCCTCATCTTTCCTCCCAGGAGCTGCCCTCCTAGCCTCTTCTCCTTCAGCGTGGTTCATGCTGCTCATGTCTCTGTGGCACTGTCCAAGGAGGACGTGACTGTGGTGTCTCATTTTTGCAGAGAAGATGTAGCCTTGACCCCTCTGAAGGGACAGTGGTGCTGGGAGCTCCTGAATATGGATGGGTTTATTGATCCTGTAAGAACACGAGCAGCACTCGAGGTGGTGTGAGCCTCTGAGGCTTTGTCTGGAGGCAGAGCTGCTGTCGTGTCCCTGGGAGAATAACCTGGTTCTCTTTGGAGATGCTGGAGGTTGTGGAGCACTGTGGTGATGTGAGCTGACAGCTGGTACTCCCTAGTCTAGCAGGTTTTTTTTGAGGGTTTTGTGTGTCTCAGAAGGCTGGGAATGGGCCAGGGAGCTGTGGGAGGATGAGAGAAGGATCCAGAGTCTCCTGGGAGAGAGATGATCTGGTTGTTTTACCCATCCCAGGATCGTGGCCTGCCTGGCAAGCTGGAGCCCGTGTCGCCCGTGAGCCCCGCTCACCCTGAGGCCGAGCTGGACCTGCTGCCCGCCCGGCTCTCCAAGGAGGAGCTGATCCAGAACATGGACCGCGTGGACCGCGAGATCACCATGGTGGAGCAGCAGATCTCCAAGCTGAAGAAGAAGCAGGTAAGGGGCTGTGGTCTGGAGGGGAGCACGTGTCCTTGCTTCTGCATGCTGCCACAGGCCCTGTCCTTGCCCCTGCGTGGCCACAGAGGGGAAGTGGCAGTGCCAGTGCACCGTGATCATCTGTGTCCCTGCTCCCTCTTGAGACAGGGGTGGTGGCTGCTGCACCTGCAGTCTGGAGCTGGCAGTCACAAGGTGAGGGAGGGAGCTTTGGAAACCCAGCTTGTAGCTCTTTGCATGTCAGAGAACCTAAAGGAGAGAAAAATGTGTCCTCAGTGCCTTGGCAGTGGATATGCGAGTGGTGAGCAGCAGAGCTGGAAGCACAGCCTGGGTTGTCCGAGTCATCTGTACAGCCCAGCATAGCACTAGGTCTTTTCTTTTTCCTTTCCAGCAATTGTCTCTCCCCAGTGCTGTTGTTGCTGCCAGTATTCAGTACTGGGCTGTTTAAAACATCGCTGCAGTGACCAAATGACCCTTCCAGTGCATCCAGTCCCCTTTCTCTGGGGCTTTCCAGCTCTGCAGTCTTGAGCAGCATCTGATCCAGCTCCAGTCAGGGCTGTGCTTGAGCAGGGATTTGAATCTGATCTCCCTGGCTGCAGCTTTACCCTGCACAGGAGCACTCCCCAGTAAAAGGATAACCCACTCGGTGTTGGCCTGTAATAATTACCATAAAGCCATTAAGAGATTAATATGACAAAACCTTCAGGGACATCCGTGAAAAAACCCACAGACTTAAGGGCTTTCACTTCTTAAAGCAAATCACTTCTCTGCCTCTTTTTTTTCTGGTTGCTTTATTTTCTCTGCTTGAGTTGAGTTTCTGAACTCCCTGATGGCTGCTAATCCCAAACTGCCCAAGAGGAATGACCTTTCCCAAGGGGTTGTAGCTACAGTAGGAATTTGGGAATGGAGCAAAACCTCTACTTGGGCTGAGCACGTGCATACCTCCTTGGAATGAGCACGTGCTTGCTCTTCTCCATCAGATCTATCTTTTCCCATACCAAACACAGTTCCCTTCTGTCCTGCAAGACAAAGCAGGAATATTTTCTTTTTGTTTTCAAACATTATGGCTTAATAAATGTGAAGGACCCTTTTTTTGCCCTTTTGAAGGAGAGGAAGCCAAGAGTGGGCAGAAGCAGCTGTGCTGGGGGTGTGAGGCAGCAGCCCTGTGTGCCAGCTCATCTGGAGTGATGGAAACCACAAAGGTTCCTCTTGCTGGTTTTGGTGGGTGCTGGGTGAAGGCAGCCCTTCCTCTCTCCCTCACAGGAAGCTCAGACAAAATGTTGGTGTCCTCTCCCACCTGGCAGTCTGGCTGCTGGTCCATGTTTTTTACTCACATTTGAGGAAAGAGATGCAAACCATGGTCATTTCCTGCTCTGGAAAAGGGCTTCCCAAGTGGGATATGGTAAGGCAGGGCAGGTCCCTGTCATGGCAGCTGGGAGGACTGACAGCTCTGATGATCCACTGCCTGACTTTTCAGGGATGCTGAGGAGCTGCTGCTGATGCTGACAGGAGCAGCATATTCTCCTTGCCATTAAAATCAAACTGTCCTTCTGCAAGGAAATGGGGTTTTTATTGTTGCCTGCTCAGTTGCTTTATTTCTTCCCTATGAACAAATTTTCTGATTCTTCCTGCCCACAAAAATGCTCTGTTAGATGGTGAAGAAGGTGAAAGTGACTGTTGGCAGTTAAAAGTGTCCCTCCCTTCCTTTTATTCTAATTTTTTTTTCTTTTTTGGCACATGGTGGCAAAGTCATATGGTAGCAAAACTGACCCCCCCCAGTATGGCCTCCTTCCCCCTCTGGCTGGAGCCTTTCCCATCCCAGTCCTCCAGCAGAACTAGCACATCTGGGAAGAAGTGTTTTTGGAGCAGGGGGTCCTGTCTGAGATGCTCCAGGAACGTTTTGTGCATCTGTGCATCTGAGCTGTCAGTGCAGGAGCACGAGTGAGGGAAAGCAATGAGCTTGGAACAGATACTGCTCCTGCAGGAACGCCAGTGGAGCAGGGGAGAAATTGTATGCAGCCAGAATATCCTAATGCTTTTCCCCTCTGTCTTTGGGAGGCCTTCTCAGGGTGATTAAATACACTTGTATGGAAAGGCTGGGCAGGAAAAAAAAAAAAAAAAAAAATCCCAACTAACCACAATCCACCATCTCTCTCTTTCTGGTTGTTCCAAAAAAATGGCAGGGAAGGCTCTGCCTGGACTTTGCAAGAAAGCAAAAAACGTCTTCAGCAAGCTGAGAAACCTTCCCCAAACCCTGCACACCCCTGGCAGGAGGCCACCTCCGTCAGCCATCCCCCGCTCATTCATGCGCCATATGCGCTTAAATCTCTCGCTGAGTCCTCTCTCCCCCTCTTCCTGACAGGGAAGGATAATCCTTATGCATTTATTCCTGGCAGCGGTACCGGGGATCTGAAGGAGAAATAAACTGCTGGGCTGTGCTCTGCAGTGGCGCCTGAGCCTCCCTGGGCGCCGAGCTCAGCCGCGGGCTCTCCGGGAGTACAACACTCCCACCTGGTGATGGAGGTGGAGCCGGCCGGGTGGAAGAGCTCCAGGGTTTCCCCTTCCATCAGGCTGAGTTTCCTGTGTTCTCTCTGAACGTGGTTTTCAGAGCTGCCCTGTGGCTGGGAGGCTCTGCTCTCCCCGGGCAGGTGAAGCATCCCAGTACCCAGGTGGTGGCAATACCCTGGGGGTGTGTGTGTGACAATCTTGGCTTCATCAGGCAGGTGTCTGAGCACGGGAGCTGGTACATGCAGGGATGGGGCCTTCCTGAAATGTCACCCACCCTCCCACCAGTGCTGCAGCCTGCAGTGGTCCCTCTGTAGCACATGGTCCAGCCAAAGGGTCTCTTTCCTGGAGGGGGCACCTCTTCCATGTGGAAATGGGGTGGCCTGTGGGTGCTGTAGGAGCCAGGGCTGGCTGCTGGTGGCATCTTCAACGCTGCTGCCCTGTCTTCCATTTGGGGAGAGGAGGGAGGTCTTGGGCAGCCACTGCTGGGAGGAGGGAGGGAGTGTGAAGCCGTCAAGACTCATCTCTCATCCTTCTAAAGGTCACAGTCCCAGCCTGGCTTTTGTGGCAGACCTTTAAGAAATCCACTTTGTCCCTGTCTGGGAACCCTGACCTATTTTGCTTTGCCATTTCCCACGGCTCCCAGGAGTGGCTGTCTCAGGCTGCAGTCCGGTGTGCTGCCTTCAGCCCCTCCTCACATCCTTACCCCAGCATCTGGCCCTTTAATATCCATACAGTGCTATGCCACAGCGAGTAGAGTTTAATTCTCTACTGTATTTCAGCTATAATTAGATTTGTATTTTTTCTTCTAATGAGCTGTTTTTAATGAGCCTCCACTTAGTGGCAAACTTTCGTTTCCTGATAGGCCATCAAACCCTCTCATCTGAAATCCCTTGCTACACACCCGACCACTTGGCAGAATTTTTGTGGGTTTCCAGAATGATATAGCCAAGTTTTGGATGCTTTGACTTTTTTTTTTTTAACACAAATATTTCCCCCAAGAGAAGTAGATGTATCTGATCCTTTTTGCTGGCTCGTTCTTTGGAGTTTTTGGAGTTTATCCCATGGGAGTGAGGATGTGTGATAGGGATGCCTTAGGAGGACACCAGGGAAGAGCTGGCAGGTCCTGGAAGTGCTTCTTCTGTGCCAGGCCTGATGCCAAATACTTTGCAGCCCATGGTTTCAGCCGTGGCTTCCCAGGGAGCTCTTGCCCCTGTCCTGTGGTTTGGGCCACCTGAGATGTGGCCATGGGTGAGAACAGCAGAGGGCTGGGGGCTGCTCCTGTGGTTGGAGGAGTCTGGCACCATGGTGTGGCTGTTTGCAGGCAGGAAGGGATGGATCCCTGCAGTGCTGGGAAAGGTTAATCCTCTTCCAGGGTGCAGATGGTTCAAGCTGGGCAGTGCCTGGCTGTTCTCACTCGTGGCTGGAGTAACTCTGAGGCTGTTGGTGATGCCAGTTTATGGGATACGGGCTCTCCAGTGCTGCCAGAGCCTGCTCCCCTCTCTGGCCAGCAACAGCAGCTTTTATGGCTGTATCTTGGTGTTCCCTATGCTGCTGCTTTTCCCTCTGTGGGGAGAGGTATCCATCTGTGGGGAACTGGAGTCCACAGCAGGGGCTGCTTCATCCATTGAAACACAATTTTGAGAGTGTGAGTTTTCTCGGCCAAGCCATTAGACCTATCTGGGTGCTTAAGTGCTTTCTTGGGCTCATCTCAAGTGCATCCTCCTGCCCTGGTGTGCTAAAGGTGTCATCAGCAGGAGCAGAGACGATGGGGAGGAGGAATAGATGCTGACCTTCTTCTCAGGCCACCAGCCACCACTATCTCCAGGAGGTCAGTGGTGTGCTCGCTCTGGTGCAAGCCGAGTCCCAAGGTGCATTTTCTTCCTAGTACAAGGCTCACTTGATTTTCCTCATGCTTCAACAGGGGATGCTTTAGCTGCAGGAAAAAAAAAAAACGAGAAAGATTTGGAGATTCAGAGCCTAGCAGGGAAAAAATCCTCGGTGTTTTTTGACAGCCGCTCCCTCTCCCGTGCCTGTGCTGCCCCGCAGCTGCCGCGCACGGCTGCGCTCTCCCTCCTCACAGGCTGGCCCCAGGAGGAGCCTGGAGGAATCTGTGATTTCCTCTTTCAGCTGAGCAGTTCCTCAAACTTACGGGAAGGGCTGGGATGTCTCCTCCCACCTCTCACAGTGTCGGGAGAGACAGGAGCTGCAGGTGGAATGTCAGGTTTAGCTGCTGACCACGGTGATATCCCAAAGTGCAGGGATGGCTGCTGCACGAGTTATTTAATCAGGAACAGTCATCCCAAGGCATGTCCTCCAACCACTCCATTGAAGGGTGAAACTGAGGGTGGAGAGCAGCCTTGCTCATCACCCCTGGCTCCTCCACCTCTCCCTGCACGCAGCAGCAGCTCCAGAGGCAGGTAGCAGCAGGGAGCTGGGCTGGAGCTGTGGTTTCATTTAAGTGCTCCCAGTAAAATCATTATTTCTAGCCTCAGGCCCGTTCCAGGAGGCTCCTTTGAGGCAGGTCCTCATCCTCCATACCCAAAACACGCCGACCCACGAGCACAGGGTGGGTGCCTGGGGCAGGCGGGCGCTGCGCTTGCGTGGCCGGGGCTGCTGCGAGCTCTCCTCCCTCTCCCCGTCCCTCCCCAGCCCCAGCCTGCCCCTGTCTCGCAGGAAGTCTCCTACCATGGCGCTCTCTACCTCGGTCACGGCACCACAGACAGTCTTCTGTGGACGGGGATGGCTGCGTTTCTGGCTGTGACTCACCCTCCTCCTCCCCCCTCTCCTTCCACAGCAACAGTTGGAGGAAGAAGCAGCCAAACCACCAGAGCCTGAAAAACCCATCTCTCCCCCTCCTATCGAGTCCAAACATCGCAGCTTGGTGCAGATCATCTACGACGAGAACAGGGTGAGTCTGGAAATGATGGAAGTACAAATGTGTGGTCGTGCCATGTCACAGTGGCCAGGGATGGGGAGGTTGGTAAGGATCAGCTGGGGGATTTTCCTGGGTGTTACCTCTGGGGTGGAGGGTGTAGGAGTGACAGGAACCCTGTCAGGATGGTGTCAGGATGGTGCAGATGAGCAGCAATGTCTTCTGAAGAACCTGCCTGGGGGATTTCCTGTGATCAGCCTTAGAGATGAAGTGTTGAAGAGATGCTTCAGACTCCTCTCTGTTAAACCGTTTGCTTCATCCTCTCCCCTGGGAGTGAACCAGCTTGAAAGCTGCCTCAAGGGGTGGGCTTTGACATGGTGGGTGGGCTGCATGGATGGAGGGTGACATCTGTGGTGCTCTAATACTGGCAGGCCAGCTGTGAGCTCTCCTGGCTGCCCCTAAGCCCCCCCAGGCTGGAGCAGCAAGGATGTGGATGCAGCCGTGGCTGGATTTGTGGGTATTTGATGCTGTAAATAGCATTAGCAAAGGTCAGGCTGGCATCCCTGGCTCTGGATCTCTGCCTTGACCGCTCATTTATCAGCCTCTGCCTGTAATAGCAGCCCGAGGAGAGATGAATTTTGCTGTGTGCATCGGAGCGATGCTCAGAAATTGGGCCCTTTGGTAGATAATCAAGCATATTCATTTTCATTTAGGTGTTGGATAAAAAGGATGATTTTACATAAAAGGAAAACTACCAGTCGCTAATTATTTTGAATTGCGAGGCCTGCGATTTCACTGGGAGCTGCAGAAATCCAGGTGCCTGACTCCTAAAAAGAAAAAAAAAAAAAATCGCCTACCCTGCGCTCCCAGGCAGTGCAATTTTCCTGGTTTTCCTTTTTCCATCTGCTTCTCTCCCTGAGCAGTAGGAAACCCAGTGCTGGCACGGTCTGTTGTGTGAGTGGGTGAAGGCTGAGGTCGATGTGTTTGGAGCATTAGCAAGCGCTAGCTGGTGATGGCTTCACAGCACTGGGCTTTGGGGGCAGGTGCAGAGTGTTCCTCAAAGCCATTCTCACCACCAAGTGCCCTCTCTGGGGGTCCTGGGTTAGATGGCTTGTGCCTCCTGTGCAAGGGGGGAGGCTCAAAAAAAAGGGAGCTCTCAAACATTTTTATTCCTGTTCATTTGAGCCCCATCCTCCTTGGACACTCCTGTGTTGCTGAACCACATTACAAGGGGAAGAAATGAGTGATGGTGGTGAGGCAGGAGGGAAGGTGATCTTCAGCCATCACATCCCCAACAGTCTGCATCCTAGCAGTCCCCATTAGCTGGAGCTGGCTCAGGGCTGGCTGTCCTGGTTTGTCACCTCTTATCTCTGCCCGTGCCAGCAGAAGGTCATCCATTCCCTCCCACCCACTTCTCCACAGCAGACAGGATCTGCTCTCCAAGCCTCACCACCACTCGGGGTGGTCTCTTGGCATTTCTGCCCTGTCCCATGGGTGATGGCAGAGATTGTGAAGGGTAAGCATAGAGTTCTACATTTCTCCTGGAAAGGCCAGGGCCATAACACCTGGAACACTGTCACACACAGTGCTCAGAGCTGGTGGCGTCCCTCTGTCAGTATTAGGCTGATCTCAGCCAGCTTGGTGCCAGGAGTTTCACCATTAACCTTTGTGATGGGTGCACCCATTCCAGGTGGGTGTCCAGCAAGCTAAGGTCACGTTGGACACCAAACATTTGTATAATTTCACATCCGGCTCTGTGTTCATGTCTGAATTATCCCAGGGATGGGCAAACAATGATTCTCCCCTGTTCTTGTAAAGTCCCCTTGCGTGTTGTGTGTGAGGAGCCTGTCTGTGGGCAGGAGACTCCAACCAACAACCTTCCCTTTGGCTTGATAGAAACCAGAGCAGGCTGCAGGCAGCTTCCTCCTTGGGAGAAGACAGGATCTGTCTATGGGCAGCAGAGAACTGACAGCATCACTGGCCAGCTGTGATGGCTGAGGGGTGGAAGGACTCCTTCCAATGCCACAGCAGGGAGAGGCTGAGCTGGGGCTGCAAGGGGAAGGGAGTGCTGGGTGTTGTCTTTGTGAGGCTCCAGTGACAGGATGGGAATCAGGATGTAATTGCCCTTCTAAAGAACATTCACAGGCTCAGCTTTCAGCCTCTCATGTGCTGAATGTTTGGGATGCATTTTAGGGGTGACTGCTCTTCCTTTGAGGCCAGGAGGAGGAAAGCTGGAAGAGGAAGGGTTTTGGGATTAGAGTCAGTTGGGATTGTGGTGGAAAGGCCTGGCTGGTGGTCGGCTATGGGTGGGTGGGTTTGATGGCAGCAGATCCTCTAGGTGTATCCAGCTGTGAATGTGGGAGAGATCCAGACACTCCTGTGCTGACCTGCAGCTTTACAATTAATTGCAAGGTGAGTTGGTAGGAGCAAAGGACTGCAAGCCAGGTAGAAATGTATTGATTCAGAGTGAGGAAGGTCAGTGAGCCAAATTTTAAGCTTTTCTGCCTCTTCTGTGCCATGGAAAAGCAGCGAAGTTGCTGCCTAGAGGTCTGCTTGTGGGAAAAGCATCGGTAATGGCTGAGCCAGGGCTCCAGCCCATGCACAAAGGGAAGGAAAGCCAGATTTACTCGCATCGCTTGGCTTGTGGCTTGCTCGAGGGAGGCAGCACACGGTAAGAAATGCAAATAAAAAGAGGATATTCAGGCCTCGGGAGGAGGCAAGAAAGGAAAGCGCCCCAGAAGCGCTGGCAAAGCCTGAAACGATCTTTAAAGAGCAACGCTGTGGAAGGGGCGGAAAGCCAGCCCTTGTGCCAATCCCCAGAGCAGGTGGGAGGCGGCAGCTTCGTGGAGGGGCTTCTGCCTGGCTGTGGCTTGGCTTTCCCTGAAGCTGGGGTCTGTGCTGCACCGGGCGCTGCCGTGCCCGTTCCCACCGCCGCTGCCAGGCCGTGCCGGAGCCGCACACTGCCGCCAGTTATACCCCAAACAAAGGAGGCACCAGAAACGCTCCATGGGAGAGGAGGGGTTACGTGAGGACAGAGCAGCTAGAAAAGCCGGAAAATCAAGTTAGCCAGCCATTCTGTGACCTACTTTCCTTTTGGCGATAGCTGTGGCTTTGCAGGCGTGAATGGTTTCTAATTTTAGCTGATGGTTCATCAGGGAAGTCTATATGTTTTTTTCTCACCGCCGCGCTGCGTATGGGTGAGGGGTTGGGATGAGGGCGGCGCTGGATTGCGTCCGATTTTCTCCAAATTCAGGTTTTCTGATGCTAAATGCCCATCACGCTGCTGCTCCCTCTTGTGACCTACTTAACACGTGTGATTTGAAGAGTTCCTCGGTGTCAGAGAGGATAATTATGGAAAATGTGACCTGTAATCCCCTCTTGCTACACTCTGGTGGACATGTAATTGATTTCCAGAAAAAAAAAAAAAAAGAGTGACTGTACAGATTCTACTGGGGAAGAGTGGAGAGAAACTGCTCTTGGCTGCAGTCAAATCCTGGACTATGAGGCTGTGGTTGCATTTGGGAGGCTTTTAGGGGACTTGGATTGTAGAGGAACTGTTGACACTCAAGATCCGGGTGCCTTCTCCCCTGCTATGTGCTGACCCAAGTAATTTTCTCTTCTGTCCAAAGATGGGCTGTGAAGGTGCACCACAAAATGTACTTTTTGGGAAATCTTTGCAGTATAACACAGAAAAACACACATTTGTGTATCTGAGCCAAAATTTCAACTGTGTCAACTGTACCATTTCTGAAAGGATTTATGAGAACGGTAGTTAATGTTTTGGGTACTGTCTGTGGACTAACCTGGGAACAGACAGTGTGCAGCATTGTCAGAAGCATTTGAGTCCTATTGTCAAAAGTGTGTTCAGTCCTTGAAGAAACAAAATGATGTTTGAAAACAGTTATGCGGGCTACAATTGCCAAGAGCCTTTGAAAAGTGCTGTGGGAAGCCCAGGGGACAGTTCTGGCTGCCAGGTGCTCAGGGGCTCCTCTCCAGGATCTGGGTGCTGGCAGGGTGGCACAGAGCTACCTGGAGAAATCAGGTTGGGATGGGTGCCTCGGTTGATCCAGAGGCTGACAGTGATGGAGACACTGGGGATCTCCTAAATTAAACCCTGTGAGTGATTTTAGTGTCTCCCCTGCAGAAGAAAGCTGCTCTCTGCTGGGTCTGGCACCTCAGAGGTGGTGGCTGTGTGACACAGCCTCCTTGAGGGCTTTAATTTGCACCTCTGGGATGTGTTATTGTATCAACAGAATTTACCTTTCTTCCACCTCAAATCCCCAGAACCAGGACAGATCATCTGTGTGTATTTTTAGCTGTAGCTTTATTCCACCAGGCGTTCATGGGATTCCTTGCATCTGCCTTCCCTTGAAATCGATTGAACATACCTGGGCTTGAAAGATGTTTTTGTGCTTTAAACGGAAATTTCCAAGTCCCTTGCTAAGCCCAGGGAGGAAAGCAGCATTGCTCTGTGCCTTTCCTGGCATACAGGGCTGGCTGAGCTCTCCTTGGCAGCGTGTCCTGGTGGAAGCTGCTACCCAGCACCCCACCGTGGCTTGGCTGGGTGAATTCTCCTCCAAGTCACATGTGTGTCCCAAAAATTCCTGCTTAGTGCACGCAGAGGTACCTGTGCCATGTCTCTGACCGTTGTGGTGCTGTGGGGCCCACAGGTGCCCATGTCCAGCTCTCTGCGAGCCAGATGTAACTGGCTGGAGGTCCCTGCAGACCTGCTGTGCACCAGAGCCAACAGGCATCCTGCTCAGGGGCCAGCAGACAGCAAGCAGCTCCCGTGCTCGTGTCCCTGCAAACCAGCTCACGTCAGCTCTCTCTGAAACATTGCGCTCATTTATCGGGGAGGGAGAGGTCGCGTCAGGACATGGCGTGACTTCGCCCTGCGCCGCCGTGCCAGGGAGGGGGACACCTCGTGCTGTGACCCACCACAGCGTGGCCAGGGCTGGGACCAGGCCCTCCACGTCTCCCCTGTGGGTGCCAACAGCCACGGGAGCCCGTCCCTGCTCTGCTGTCAGCCCTCTGAAAAAGTGGGTTTGATGCAGGGCAGGCAGTGGAGGCGGCAGCAGCAGCGTCTGTCTTGCTCTTGAGATTGAGCTGGTGGAAATCAATAAGATTAATTTTTAATTCGTTTTCTGTCTTGATGCTTGTTCCTTCAAAAGGGCACAGCTATCTATCTATAAATTCAGCATTGTGCTGTAAAATTGGAATTCAAAGGACTGTTTGGAACTTTCTCCATCCCCTGCTGCTGTTGTGCCTGTGCAGAGCGCGTTCCCAGCTATCCGTTTACCCTCAAATACCTTCATAAAGCATTAATGGCCCATCCATAAATAAGAGAATAAATAAATGACGGCTTTTAGCACTGGAAAATATAATCTTGCCTTAACTACTCACAGACACTGAGTGTGACTCAGATCCTACAGGGATTTGATGTCTGTAGAACTCTGATTTCCTATGAACTCCTGATTTACATGAGAAAGGGAAGAATCGGGCCTGCCTCATCAGCAGTAAATAAGACCTTAACAGTAAAAGTGCTTTTGAGCATTTAATCTACGGGGCTTTTTTCAAATTCTAGTTTACTGGGGGCGTTTAGTATTTGACTGATGAAAGGGCCTTGTTTGTTTTGCTTTTGTTTCTAATAACTTCTATTCTGTCTCATCCGGGCTTGGTGATGCAAAGTGGGCTTTTGGAAAGTCTGGAGGAAAACTGGACCGGCCAGAATTCAGATACTATTGACATTTCTGCATGATAGCAAGATTTCCAAAAAGGATAAAATTTAAACAATTACCCTGGAGTCATTGAGAATCTTTTAATTTTTACTGGATTTTAAGGAAGCTTCCATTTGTTTTGGCTTTTTAGTGGTCCTGGTGTCTGTGTCAGGATCTGGAGTTCCCAATAGGTATATTGACACAGAAAATTTGTCTGTGATTAACCCAGACCAGATAAGGCCATGTCCTGCTTTTTCAGGTCTTAGAAGTAGTGATGAGAACTGCAGAGATCCCAAATCTGCTGGAGGCTGGAAGGCAGACCCTGCAATACAGCCCTGGCTCTTGGGTTGGGTGACTGGAGCTTTCCTGTAACTGCTGCAGGGCTAAAACGTGGATTTCTGGAAGCTTTCTGTGCAATGCCAACACTTTGAGCAGTTTTGCAGTGGTGGAATGTTCAGCCATGGTTTGCAGTAGCAAAACCTTGCTGGCACATCACTTTAACTTCAGTGTGCCTTTGAAGGGCACTGCAGCTTTGCAGACAGCAGGGTGGGATGGGAGTGTGAGTGGAAACCCAGCTGTGTCTGGGGGCTCCCTCACTGGCCCTGGATGGGGTGTGAGCGAGCCAAGGACTGAAACTGTCTGGCAATGATGAGCCAAAGCCAGAGAGTAGCAAATATCTGAAATGAGTTGTTCTGTCACACTCTGTGTGGGGTAGGTGGGGACTGGTGTGAACACACGGCTCCAACGTCACCAGTTCCCTCTGTTTTCTTACTAATTGTGATGAGTCATTTGTAACCCCTACTGCATCCCCTGCTGGCCCCAGCCTTGGGGACAATGCTCTCTTGCTGCTGCTGGTGTGGTGGGGAGATGACTCCAGCTCAGCCAGGGAGGTGGGGGAGCAGCAGGGCAGCTGCCTCCCAAGGGCACCCCTGGAGAGCATCAGCCCCTGGGCCAGGTGAGAGGGGCTGGGCTCATGCCATTGAGGCTGACCCAGGTTCTCTGGTGCTCAGGGCATTTGGGTTCAAGGAGAGCCCAGGGCAGGGCACTCATTCTTGGTCTGCTGAGGGCACTGTGGTGGCCATGGCTGCAGGAGCTGGAGAGGAAGGAGTATTGCTTTTCCTTCCACAGCACTGGGGCTGATCCCACCTGCTTTGTGTGAAGGGCAGCAAGTTGCTGGGGTGGTTTGGCTTTCAGAGAGAGCATGCTGAGGTTTAAAGGAGAGAAAAAAATAATACTTGTGGTTGTAGGAGTGAAAATCTTCCCCTATGGAATGGGCATTGCCAGGTTGTGGTTTGGTCCCAGCACATTTTTTGGCTGTACTGTTTGCTTTCTGCTGCATGCAGAGAGGTGTCTTGCCCGAGGGTTTCCATGATTTCTGCTGACTTCAGCCACACTTCTCCTGAACTTTGTTTTAAACAAAATCCCTCTCCAGCCTGCCTCTTTGCCATGCTGCTCCCACAGCCCCGCCTGTCCGGGGATTGTGGTGCCAGGACAGGAACTTCTCCCAGCACCGTCCTGTGCGCAGTCTCCTGCCTCTGGAAGGGCTTTGCATATCTGTGTGCAGGACATGCCTGGTCCCAAATAGGAACCCTCCCCTTCCCCAGCACTGCTGCCTACGGGATGCTATAAATAACCCCGGGAGCACAGTTCAGCTGCAGCAGCTTTGTGCTGCATGGAGCCGTGGCTGGAGCCGGTCCAAGAAAGTGCCGCCTCCTAATTTCAGATCCGCTTTCTCAAAATAACTCCCGTGTTTCCTCCTCTTCCATTTTTAAACTTCGCTTTAAGAAGAGCCCACGCAGAATCCCAGGCTCTCCCTCCTCTGGTTTGGGTTGCTCCGCTGCCTCCTGGGGTTGGCTCGTCATCCCCACGGGAGCTCACATGGCCGGAAAGTTGCTCTCCTGCCCGCTTTCCCCTCCCAAGCCTATTTTAAGTTTCTTCAAAGGAGAAGCAAAGGGCTGGAGTTTGCTTTGGAAGCCAAATGCTCTTCAGGCGAGAATGAAGATTTTTGTAGTCTGCAGGGAGGCTTGTGCTGTTGGCGAAGATCTCTTTAGCTCCAGGCCCCTTGGAGGAGCATGAGCCGGGGTAAGAGCACGATTTGCCTGCCTGTGCCCCTGCCTGTGCCCCTGCCCAGGGGCAGACAGGACCTGTAGGGGCAAATGCTGCTGCCTGATACATCTGTGGGTTCCCTTCTGAATCCATGGGCCCTGCAGCAACCGTGGTTTTGGTTCAGACATGTTTCTGGAGGCATTGATCCCTCCAAAAATGCCCTTCATGAACACCACTGCTCCACTGCGGGAGCAATATTTCAGGATTCTCTACCAGATTGAGAAAAAGGGTCTTTGCCTGCTTGCTGGGGAGCTGCAGAGGGTCTGTACAAGTGGTGGGGGTCTTCATGTGTCTCACCAGAGGTAAAGGCTTGGATTTGCTTCTTGATACATTTCCTTCTGTTAAGCAACAGGATTGCAGGCACAGGTGGGGTCATTCAGCAGATGTAGCATGAACCCTGTGGTTTTCTTCTGCAGGGTCCATCACTAAACATACTCCTAACAAAATCAGTATTGGAACCAAGTCCTAGGTGGCCATGGCTTTGGAAGGGCAGGACTGCTGATGGTCTTTAGCAAAGGTCCCACTGCTGCAGGAGGGCCTGGAGGGGCTGCCTTTGAACCTGAACAGTTTGAGGTTTGCATAAATTCTCCAGTCAGGCTTCTGGCTTGCTGGGTGCCTAGGCAGGAACACACCTCCCTGTGTCTGTCTGTCTGTCCTCAGAGATGAGCCCTAGCGTGGTGGGAACCTTCTGCTGGGTGTTCTGTGTTCCTCCCAGTTCCGCCGCCAGCTCTCACCTCGGTCTGCCAGGCCTTTCAGACAGCTCATTATGGTTCTGCTATGATCTGATAAAGGCAGCAAGGAGCATCAGCAATTACAGTGGGTGTCAAGTGTTAATTGGGCAGCTTTCAAGATAGAGGCATTTCTTTGTGTACGTACAAAGATATGACGTGCTCGGAATAGCTTCTCCTCCTGATCTTTCGTTCTGGAGACGTGTACATTGCAGTTGGTTAATGCAAGACAAATTATGTCATTCTTCTTGATTCGCCACATGTTCTGCCTATGGTGGTTTGCCTCTGGCTTGTCTCATTAAGTTGTCTAAACATGGCAAATGCAGCAAGCTGAACATACTCAGCTTTTTCTCAAAGTTAATCTCATTGTACACACGGGCCTGCAGCATCACCAGTCTCTTGCTGTGCCATCCCTGCTGCCAGGGTTGGTGCCCAGGAGAGCAGGCCCGTGGTGGGACTGTCTGCCTTGAGTGAGGCTACAATCTTCTACTCATAATTATGCAGAATGCAATTAATTAGTTTGCTGCTTTTTGTCCCAGGTATGCATCAAACAATTTTTGTTAAGCTGATGCCTCCTGCTCACCAGCAACAAATGGCAGGCAGGAGGG
The DNA here is from genome assembly GCA_017589585.1 of Phylloscopus whistleri. Taxonomy (NCBI): domain Eukaryota; kingdom Metazoa; phylum Chordata; class Aves; order Passeriformes; family Phylloscopidae; genus Phylloscopus; species Phylloscopus whistleri. The sequence continues at coordinate 1,743,658 of JADMLD010001062.1, read as the reverse complement.
CATTGGCAAAATCAGCCTCTTGGCTGCTGATGTAGAGTGTTTTTAGCAGTTTTAATGATCCTTCCTCTCCTGAAAATCTTACCCCTTGGTTTTAATTCTGTAAGACTTTATAATGCCACAGTGCTGATGTTCTCCAAGGTCAGCAGATTTTATCGCTTGTGAGGACCAAAATACTAAGCTCTGGCTCAGAGTTCTCTGTTGTGTGATGAATTTTTTCCAAGGGGCAGGTCCCTGGGCAGTCTTGGCTCATTGCCATTAACAGAGTCAGGTGGGCAGTGATGGTGACACCTGTGAACCCCAAGGTCTGCTGTGGGGGATGCACTGACAGCAGGGCTGCTGCCTGCCCTGTGTGGGGATGGTCCCAGAGCAGGCTCCCTGCGTGGTTACATTGCTTACATCTCTCTTAGCATCCTTGGAAGTCACTTTTAAATTGCACAAAAGCTTTGTGTCCTCCTGAGTGTACAGTAAATACAGGAACTGGAAGTCTCTCCTGGTGATGCTGTGGTGAGGCACCTGCTGCAGGCTTTGCAGCTGGGACAGGGCTGGTTTTGGCCAGGGCCATTTGACCGGGGCCTGAGCCCCACCATGGGCAGGGTGACTCCTGCAGCTGCTTGGGGTGACTCTTTCCAAGTGCTCGTGTGCAGATCAGACCCTGTGTGGGTGCACAAGGCCCCAGCAAGGAGTCTGCACACCTACAGCTGCATCAGTGCTTTTGAGACCAGCCAGTGGTGAGGGGATGGATGAAACTTTTGGAAATCCTCCACAGGGGTGGATGCAGGGGCAAGCAGCAGGGCCATGTGCCAGCCTTGGTGAGACAATCCTTGGGAAAGTCATCCTGCCCTGAGACAGTGTGAGAGGTGCTTGATGCTGGAGCTGAAATCCCTTCCCTGCCCTGGGGGAGCTTTCCCCAGGGTTTGCCAAGCCCCCCTGGTTCTCCCCTGCTCCCCAGACCTGGGGCTCAGCTCCCTGTTTTAGGCAGCTGGGGATTTTCTCTCTCCCTTATCCCAAAATAGCTAAAACTGCCTATTTTATCTGAACCTCTGAAAATCCATCTCCTCATCCCCATCACTGTCAGGTATTTTGGCTTTAGCAGCTCAGCCCGTGGTGCCGGCAGCACGCAGTGATCTGGATTTATTGGACTGTCAGTAACCCCCCTGAACAGCCTGGCTTTGCAAGGAAGTGCTGTTTACTGAAAATGTCATCTTTTATTTAGACTCCTGCTACAGCCAACCCATGTCTTTTTTTTCAGGCCTGTTTAATTAGTAACCACCGCACAGCCCCTGACACGTGTTCCTGGGTGGTTTTTTTTTGCCTTTAATAAGCACTAGGTAGCCTGGCCGGGGGCGGGAGGGGACGAGGAAGGGCTCCTCTGCGGCAGGGAGGGGAGGGAAGCGAGAGCACGACGAGGAGCCAAGGGCAGCTCAACTCTAATGATCACATGCTCGTCAAGCGATGAATCCTAGAAAGGGCATCTCTGCGTGCGTGCCGCTTTGCCCGCCCTCCTCCTCCTCCTCCTCCTCCTCCTCGCAGGGCAGCCGCGCAGAGGTACCGGGCACAATCCCCCCGCCTGGCACCCAGCGGGGTCAGGGGTCTGGGTCACTTCCTGGGCACAGCTCGGGTGCTTTAAAGTCGCGATAACCCGAGTGCCGGAGCCCTTCGCCCACGGGTTTTTCCTGCGGGTCCAGAGGCTGAGCTGAACCTTTCCACCCACTCTCAGGCGGGGATGGGATTTGTGGCGGCTCTGTGGAGGTTTGAGAAGTGGTTTTAGCCGAGGAGAGAGCTGGAGCAGAGAGCTTCGACTTGTAACCGATGGCACAAATAACTTTTTTTCTTCCTGTCCCCTTTCCTCCTTGCAGAAGAAGGCGGAGGCTGCCCACCGGATCCTGGAAGGGCTGGGTCCCCAGGTGGAGCTGGTGAGTGTTACCTCTGGCTGCGGGGAGCGGGAGCCAGGTTTGGAGAGGTTCCTGGGTGGTGAGCGATGCAGCACCCTGTGTGTGTGTGTGTCTGTGTCTGTGTCTGTGTGTGTGTCTGTGTGTGTGTGTGTCTGTGTGTCTGTGTGTCTGTCAGAAGGAAGTGTGCTGCTGGCCCGGACCTCATGCTGGCACTGCACCAAAGCAGGAAGCAAAGTGACTGAGATGAGTACTGAAACGCAGGCAGACACATACACACAGCCCTTCTCGGAGAGGCTTAACCCTTTGGCTCCCTCCTCATGTTATGCAGTGGAGCTGGAGGGTGGAAGGGGCTCTGGCACTGTCTGCCTCCACTTGGGATGCTGATGGCTTCGCCTGCTGGTGGAAGACACAGCCCCAGCGCTGTGGGGCTGCTGCCTGGCCAGCCAGCCTCAAGGTGCTGTGTGGAGGGATGGGTGCTTGGACTCTCCCTGTCCCACCCACTGAAAATGGAGGAGGATGCTGAAGGGTGAGCACAGCCCGACTGCAGCTGCCACAGCCTGCAGGTATCAGGACTTGCACACTTCCTATTTCGGTCTATCTCGTGCACAGGGAAGCTGAGAAAACAACTTAGAACAAATTGTCAATTTTGGGCTGCTCCCTCATCTGGAAAAATCCATCTGTAAGTCAAAGGGACTGACTGCTGGAGAGGCAGCTGGAAACAACCCCCTGAGTCCTGGAGAAGGGTGCCTGGAAAAGGTGCTTTGGCAGTGCTGCTGCTACTGGAAGGATCAGACCCAGTCTGACAGAGAATCTGCTTTGCACCAGCCGTGGGATGCAGCGGAGGGAGCCGTCTGTGTGAGATGGGAGCAGGCAGCTCACAGGCTTCGACAGCTGTAATTTGCACTTGCCTTGTGGGGGTGGTACTAATTGCTGTCTTCCCCTGTGCATAAGGGAGAGGTCACACGTGACAGAGCCCACTTCCTTGTCGGGGAGGTAACACTCATTATTATTCCTCTGAGTCACCGGGGTCAAACCCTTTGCTCTTTCTGCTCTCAAGACTGGCAGTGCCCAGGGTTGGTTCTTCCTCATCTGAAAGATGTTGCATTTTCTTTCCTTCCTCCTCCTTTGGTTGTTTTGGTTTTTTTTTTTTTCCCCTCTGTTTTTCCTTTTTTCAGTTTGTTGATGTTTTCTCCCTGGGTGTTGACACTGCACGGTGGGGGCTGTAACAGAGCTCAGTGCAAACCTTTCCCTGTCTCTGTGCCTTACTCATGGGAGGGCAGGGGAAAAGGGGAAACCTCCCTGAGGAAACCCAGCTGGGCTCTGTGTGCATCCTGCAGACTGTCTGGTCCATCTGCCATGGGAGAGGTACTTCCTAGGGCCCAGCCCCCACACTGTGTCGGGGACAGCAGTGCCCAGGACTTGCCAAAGGCCCTTGAGAGACAAGATGAATAGTCACAGCTTCTTCTGAGCTGGAAAGGAAGCAGCTCCAGGAAGAAGGGCATGCTCTGCCCGATGCTCATGCCTGCCCCACCGTGTCACACACCACATGCTCCAGCCTTGGAGCTGCCCCAGCCCACGGGTCTCCTAGAGGGAGCTTGAGCATCCTGGTGCCAGTCCAGTCTCTGCAGGGAGAGGTGTGGCTGTCACCAGCAGGGTTGTGTGTTGCTGCTGGCTCTGCTGGGATGTCCAGTTGTGGCTGTTCAGAGGTTGGTGCCTTTGGAGCAGTGGTGGTGCTGGATGCTGGTGTGGTAATGGGCAGCGTGCTGGAGCTCATGGGTGAGGTGAGAGATTGGGGTGGGAATTGGTCAGGAATGGCACCAGTACTGGGTGCTGCTGGCAGATTGGAGCAGGAGGATTTCAGGGAAGCAGGGATCCAGTTTGGGTCCTGGGAAGCTGGTGCTTCCCTCTGGGTCAGGAGGAGGTTGTGACTCAGTAAACCAGGGCTCTGCTCATTTCATCCCTGCAGTGTACTGGTACCATTTAAAAAATGTCCACATGTTTTCCCCAGGGGGAAATGTTTTTGAGATGCATAATCTGAACCCTGCAGTGTCCAGAAAGCAATTGAGACCTTTCATTCTGTTTTATTTCTAAAGAGCTTTCAGTAAATCCAGGGCTTTTCCAGTAATAGCTTTGCATTGCAATTATGTTTTTCTAAAATGTCATCCTCCAGAGAAATGCATTACATGTTCCTAACCCTGGAGAAACACTGGGGATGTTTTGAACATCGCCTTACCTATCTAACCTATGAGCTTTACTACTGCTTACCTACTGGGAAAGGTGGAATTAGGAGCTGTGGATTGCTCTGAGGGAAAATGCTGTTTCTCAGTCCCTGCCCTGCTGAGAATAAAGTTTCTTTAAGTATTTAGTCTGTAAGTTCTCTGTGGGTAAGTAGAGCTTGTCTCCTGGGCTTCCTCCACTGCGTGGGCTGAGTTATGGTGCTGAGGCTATTGTACAGAAAGAAATCTCTTTGAGATGCTGGTGTCGTGTGGATCTTGGGTTTGGGTCCCAGAATTTCATATTTCTGAGTGTTTGGGCATTTCTTTTAAAGTGATGTGTTCCAGTGTTTGTCTGCTAACAGGTTTGCTAGCTAAGGCTCCCAAGTGTTCATACCATTTATAGGTTGTAGTGGAGAGGAATCATTAGCTTTTGGTCAGCTGGTTGGCATCAGGGCATCTGTGATGTCCATGTGCACGTGAGCATTTTCTAACCCAGATCCAAACCAAAATGTTAATTCCACTGCTTCTCACAGGAGGAAGGTCTGTGCTTTGATAGCAAAGCAAGCTTCTTTGCTTTGATATGTATGAGCAAGGAGAGAAGAGAGACACTTATTTCTCAGAATTTCCAGTTCCTGCAGTCCTCTTCCAAAAGACAGTCACTGGTCAAGGCCTCCCAGCGGTTGCTCCAGCTTTCCATGGTGACTGAGGATGTGATGCTCTGGAGCTGCAGCTCTGTTTCTTCTGTCTGTGGTGCAGACCTGCCTCTCTTGAGCTACGTGATGAGACGGATGTCTGTGTTCCTCTGAGCTTTCCAAGCGTGAAGTGCACAGCCAGCTCTGAGCCTGGAGTCGAACCAGCAGATCTGAGAGGATTCATGACAGAAACACCTCTGGGGAAGGGGTACCACTGGGAAAGTCTTCACGAGGACCTGCTCATCCCTCTCATCTGCCCTGGCTCTGCCAGCACAGGGTGGCCAGGTGTCTCCTGGCAGGTGTCTCCTGGCAGACTTACCCTCACCAGGTACCAGACGCCTGGACGCTGCCGTCAGTCCTGCATCCGTCCTGGAACACAGCAGTTCATCTCCCTGTGCCTGTCTGCTTGGGGATTACCTACCTCTGGCTGCCCCTTCCGCCTGGGGATTACGTGTGCTTTCACAGAGAAGAGGGACACCTCCAAGGGCAGCCAGAAAGAGAAGCTGATGACCTACTGGTACAACAGTGATAGAGCAGGGAGAGCTATGCAGCCTCTGCTCTGTGTGGATTGATGTGGCTGTCCTGTGTGGCAGCAGGGTGGTGAAGCAGAATCTGTGTTTCACAGAGAAGTAGAAACAGGCTGTGTGGAAAAACAAGCTTCTGTGCCAAGCACCTGTGATGGTGATAGGGAGATACCACAGAGGACGTGGGAGTAACACCTTCTTCAAACTGGAGGGGAAAAGGACCCATCTTTGTTTATGGGTCCTGTCGCCCCCAGTGCTGCTCACCTGGTTGAGCAGATGCTTAGCAGATGTTTTGCTCTTTTCCTGTGTTTAACCTGAGATGAAATCAGGTAGACCCAGAGCACAGCCTCAGCCCTACTGACCACAGGAGAAGGGTGAGCTGCTGTATATATCCATGGTCAGGATGCTGCCTTCAACCAGGCCATCATGTGTCTCTCTGCCTGTGTTGGTCACAGATGTTAGATGCCCACAGCTGGTTTGGGGAAGGTTTGTGGATGAACTGCTTGAGTACTTGGTGATGTTTTTCTGGTCAGACCTGAGCTGTGCTCTTTAGGTGATGGTTGCTGGTGATGGTTGGGCTATGGCAGGCTTTATCCCAGTCTTGGGCATGTTCACAGCAGCTTGAGACAATGAATAGAGGTGTTGAAGGGCTTAATCCTGAGCACCCTGTCAGCCTGCTGATGTGGACACAAGTGATGGCAGTCATTGGCACGTGTGCTGAGCTGTTAATTACAGTGGGTGGGATTGGGCCTGATCTCTGTAGCATCTCTCCCTTCCAGAGGTGGCACCCTCCAGGTTCCCAAGGGTAAATCCCTGGGAAGGCAGAGGTAGCAGAACAGTGACCAGGGATGGATCCAACTCTCCTGACTCCCCACTGAGATCCCTGCCATATCCCACTGAGGGTGTGGGGCGCAGAGCTACCCTGGGGAAAACACCTGTCTGCTGGAGCCCAGTTGCCCCTCTTGAGGGACAGATGAGCACCGCTGACTGCGGTGACATGCCTGGGGACCTGGCACTGCTGAAAACCCCGGGGGCAAACACTCGTCCTGCCTGCAGTTGCCTGTGCCTGGCTCCCGGGGAGGGCTCAGGCAGGCTTTCACCGCGTAGACATAACAACTCGCAGCTCCCAGACTGTCTCTCCCCGCTCCCCGAGCCCCGCTTCTCCCCTCGCCTCCCCCGTGTCGTATGTTCCGAGGCGCAGTGCGTTTTTTTTTAATCGGTGAATAACAGCCACGTCCTCGCCGTGTTTATCTCTCTGGACGGCGTCGCAGATCGCTCTCTCGCTCGGAGCCGGCTCGCTGGGGCGCTGCCTGCCCTCCCACGGGCTGAGCCGGGATGCACCGGCACTGGAGCGGCGCTGCCGGCAGCCAGCAGCCTCCAGTAGGGCCGGGAGCGGGGCTGGGGGCACGGGCTGGGCATCTGCACCCAGCCCGCCCCGGGGTTCGAGTTCCTAAATGTCAGACCGTGCCATTTATGCCTTCGTTTCTCTTATTTATTTCAGCCGTTGTACAACCAGCCTTCAGACACCAGGCAGTACCATGAAAACATTAAAATGTAAGTATGTGGCGATAAAGCTGTTTTAAATGTCAGGTTGGGCAGGAGCTGGAGCAGGAGGGGTGCCAGCTTGCTCCTAGACCCCAGCTAAAGCTGCCGAGGAATTGTGAGCATCCTATTAGAGCTGCTCTGGGTGCCTGAAGCACAAACCAGCTCCAGGAGCTCAGCAGTGAGGAGATGCAGTTTAAGGTGGATGCTGAAGGTGCTGTTTGATTTTCTCGGGGTGGGGTGGATGTGGGTCCTTGATGTTTTCCCAGACAACACTTACCTTTAAGTGCTTTCTTCTGTGTTTCACCCGTACTGAAATATGAAATCAGCTGCCTGTGTGTGTGTGTTTGCATGCGAGAAAGATGAGGTAAAATGAAAAGTTGCAATTACAATTAGATTTTCATGAAGGACCTCTTGAATGTCTAATAACAACTGGTTATTTCAAAGATACTTACTGAGACTTAGCAATCATCTAATTTGACTTATCACCTCAATACATGATTTAATCATCAGCATGTGTTTAATAACCACAGTGACTTCCTGAACATAGAAGAACTATAACAGATAATGAGAATAGCGATAATTGTGATTATTGTTGGAAATTTAAATAGTCAAACCAGATCTGAAACTTTTTATCTGCCTTGAATGAACTGATGATTGCTCTGAGCTGCCTGCAGCATGTCTATTTTGGTACCAGCTCGGTCAGCTGGTGATAATCATCTTTAATAATCTATTAACAAAAGTTAATAATCTCTTGCTTTTCAGCGCTATGTTAATTGATCCCGGGGGTTTATAAGGGAAGAGTTCCTGTACCTTTCCTTTAGGGGAGCGTGGTAGGAGGCGGCAAAGTTTAGGGGCTCTGTGTCCCCAAGGGCTGCAGGGAGGAGGGTTTGGTGACGTGACCCCACCGCTCGCTGCCAGGCCCCGCTCCATTCCTGCTCCACCCAAAGCTTCCTGTGTCATCCCAGCAATGCACTCCCTGCAAAACATTCAAACCCTAGCCTCACCCCCAGCCCCTCCCACAGGGCTCAGGGGCTCCCTGTCAGTTCTGGGGGTCCCTGTCAGTTCAGGGAGTCCCTGTCATTTCTGGGGCTCCCTGTCAGTTCAGGGTCTCCCTGTCATTTCTGGGGGTTGATAATTGATAAGCCACTTCGCGTGGCTCAAGATGCTGGCCCAAGGAGGTGCTCTCTGCATTGCTGGCTGTGTCTCACCCCAGCTCTGATGGGGACTGGAAGTCACCAGCTCTCAGGGACCCTCTCTTGCCTCGCAGGGCCCCACAGCCCTCCCAAGGCAGGTGCTGAAGGTTGCAATTTCAAGCTGGTCGCTAGCGTTGTCCTTGAAAGAACGAGTTAAAAGTAGATTCAGATACTTCACCCACTCTCCATTCCCCTGCCAATATTTGTGGGTTTGTGATCACATTTTCCTGTGATTTAAACGATTTCCTGTCCTGGGTTGCTGCCTGAAGGACGGGTGCAAACAAGAGAGAACTGACTGTGCGGGTCAGGAGTAAAACTGTTGGGAAGAGGTGAAGCCCCATCAAACCAGCCAGCAGAGAAGATGTTCCCCTCCATCCCTGCCTCTGTAGGCATCTGCAGGATTATCCCCACCCCAGACAGTGACAGTCCCCATGTGGCTGTAGCTGTGGCAGTGACAGACCAAGGAAGGGTTGGAACAGGCAGGCTCGGGGTTAATGTTCTCTGTGATTAGTGCTGCAAAAATACGGGAAGGAAACCACACATTTTAATGAAAAGCCTCCGTCTCCTCCTTCCAGAAACCTGGCAATTAGCTGCCTTCAGCTGGTTATTGATGCCAGCCAAGCACAGTTACAGATCTAGGTCAGTGAAAGGCCCCTGAGCGATCTGGGCTCCAGATGTTGGCTGGTTTTGGCCATGGGTCTGTCTTGGGGGTCCTTGGGTCTGGTCTGCACTTTGCTACTTGTTGGTGGAAATGCAGAGAAATTGGTGTGTCTTTTCTCCCATCTCTCCATCTGTGCTGCACATTAAAGGACATTTTGATGCTTGAGAGGCAGATAGGAAATCAAGATTTTAGAGATTCTTCCAAGCAAATGATTCAGGGTCCTTTGACCAAGAGCAAAAGATATTAGACTTCCGTGTTTTGGCTGAGTTACACTTGGATGTTCACATCTGATCTACAACTTTTCCACAAGCTGAATATGAAGATATTTTTTGTCTTTTCCTTGTTTTTAATATGTTTGTGCCTTTCTGCTCCAGAGGAGCAGCTTCTGCTCCATAGCCTGGAGGTGGCTGTTTCCATAGAAGATGGAGTAAATCCTCAGGGTGCTGGGAGACACCAGCCAGATGCATTAGAGCATCAGGACAGCTGCCAGGACACCATAGGTTATATTTTGCCAAGGTGTAATTGAATGCAGATTCTCCAGAACAGCTTCACCCTATGCAGATTTAGCCATGAAGAAAAAACGTTTTGGCAGATTGCTGGAAAGTCATCTGGGTTGTGATTCTGTCCACAAATCCTCACTGCATCCTGGCTGTGTTGGGCCAAATGGAATCTGCCCCCATGTGAAACTGGTTTGGAGCCTCATGGGGACAAGATGGCCAGGCTGTTATTCTCACAAATACCTTCTACAGCTTTTTTTTGTTGTTGTTGTTTTTAAACGCTGCTTAGTGTGAATTTTTTATTCTCAGTTGAATGTTTGCAAGTGTCAGTGGGAAGGCATTTGAATATCAGAAAGCCAGGATTCCTCGATTTCTCCACAGCTATACTCTCTGCCTTGCAACACTCATTTAATTCTCCCTTCTTGTTTGCTTTGCTTTTCAGCTGGGATGAGTCACGTATGCTAATAGAGCTGACTGGGGAGTTACCGGGAGAATTTCTACTCTTACTGAAATGTTACCGGTCTCTTATATTCACGGAGTTTTATGGCCTGTCTCCTATTCAGTACAGTTAAAATTAATTTCATGCCCCAGTTCATTCCAGTGTTTGCAGCTTCAAAAGCTTTTAAGTCCTATTTAGCTGCCTGGCTGTGCTCCGTTCCTCGTCTGCGCGGTCCCTTTGGTTCACCTGTGAGTGCAGGCTTCCAGCAAACATGGTTAATTTTGTATGCTACATCTGCTGCGGGATCCAAGGCACCCTTGAGTGGTTTGTTCCAAAGATTTGACCTACCTTTGATGGGACCGTGTCCTTTCCGTTTGAAATATCTGCATTGTTGGAGAGAAGGGCTCTGCCAGTCTCTCATCCAGAAAGAGGAGGGCAAGATGGCATTTAGTGCCCTCATTTCATAGGGATGGGGTGAGCTTTGCCCCTGTGGCTGGCTTGGCCCTTGCTGTTTTTCGAGGTGAGGATTTTTTGGCTTTGCAACAGACTGAGAAGTTTCTTCAAGGTGCATCACAGCCCTTGAGCACAGCTGGAAACCACTCGAGTGATTCTGCATCAGTTGAGGAGGCTACAAAAGACCCTTTTCCTACGTTTTGATGAAATGCAACGAATGCAGAATATGCTGGTGCACCAGTGAAGCACCAGTGCCTCTGGCCAAGGTCTTTATTTCAGTGCCTTGCCAGCTGGTTGTACAAGGATGAGAGCTGCCCTTCCCACCCTGCCGCTGTAGCGACTCGGCGCGTTCCCCAGACTCCGGCTCCAGAGATATTAACCTTCCTTCCTCCGAGTGTTTGAGAAATGACAAGATGTTGTTCACATGAGCAGGATCAATTACCTGCTGTCTGTCTGAAGAGATATTCTCCAAGGGGGCCTTCGTCTCTACGGCGGGAGATGCCTGCTCGGTCAGCCATGAAAAACAGCCCGGCAGGACTCTCCTCCCCCCTTTCCCAAAGCAGTCATCTTGCAATCATGGTCTGTGAGACTTGTGTTTGAAAGCAAAATGTGAGCTTCCCTGAGTCTTGAAAAAGCAGACAGAAAGCAAAGTCAATGGCCCTGGGTGAGTGCATGCAGGGTGCTGTTCATAGAGTTTGCTTTAAGCCTTCCCTTCAAGAGCTTCTCCTTGCTTTACACTGAAATTCAGGAATGTTGGGGTGAAATCAGGCTGCTTCCCCTCAAGGTGCTTAAAGAGGTGTTGGAGAACCTCTCTGAATGTACAGTTGAAACAGATGGAGAGCTTGGTGTGATTTGGGTTTTCTCACGTGCCCAGATCCAGCAGCAGAGCTGAGTGCACTGTTAATATTTGCACATCTGGGTTGCTGTCTGCAGCTGAGAGCTTCCTGGGAAGAGGGCAGGAAATCTGCCTCTGCAGAATCAAAATCTGAAGTCAGGATTTTCAGAGAGGTTTCAGGGCTTCTGAATCTCTTTTTTGTTTTCTAAGTGCCCCCCCAAAAGAGCAGAACAGCTGTCTTCTGAAAATCTCAAACTGTGGCTTTCCAAATCACTTGTCACATTGGGAAATTTAAGTCATCTTTTCATTACTTGCTGTTTAGGGGATTTAGTAGCACTGGATTGCCTCTAAATTCATAGTTGAAGCCTGACATGTAACACAAATGTTCTTTCAAACCCTGTCATTACTAATGCATTCTCTTTCAGGTCTTTTTATTAGTGCTTGTAGACATTTTTCTCATTAGAAATTCACCTAGCAGCTCCCTGCTCATCCCATTCAAGGTTTCTCATCTCTTTTATTCTCTATTGGCATGCACCAAGGCAGCAGATTACCTAGTGATGAATTACTAAATGATGGAGACACACACTGCTACCTTCTGCTTCTTCCTCTTGCCAGTAAAAAGCCAATACTGGTTTGGGGGGGACTATCTCACAACACTTGGGCTTGTGTTCTCAGCTTGGGCTTCAGGGCAGGGCAGAGGTGTTTCTGGGCACCAACAGCCTGCCTGACTGCACATCCAGAGTTATAAACCTCTGCCACTTCACCTTCAGAGGCACTGATGGTGCTGGGGTTTAATCAATCCCAGTGCTTAAGGGCTCTGGGGTAAATAACTAAAGATCTGCTTTGCTTTTCTTCCCCAGAAAGTGTTTCTAAATATTGCAAGGAACTTCTCTGAACAGCTGGCTTTCCAGAAGCGTGCCCTGCCTTGGGGTTAGTAGGTTACAGTGTGTTAGCAGCTGGAGCTGTGTGCCCCAGCCATTTCAGAGCAAGCCAGGGAATGAGTGCAGTGACCTGTGAACAGGGTGAGCTGCTCCCTGCCCTCTCTGCAGGGAGTCCTGTGGCTGCAGGGAATCAGTGGCTGCCCTGAGGTGCAGCTCGGGATCCTGGATCAGCCATGCACAGGAGCAGGCACAGCAGGGGGGAGGACAGAACTGTGTTGGTCTCCATTTCCTCTAGGCTGGTTTCACCTCGGAGCGTTCTTGCTGCGCTCCTCAGGTCTCCTGGCTTGCAGATCTCTCCTCTCCCCGTGCTTTGTGTGGCTGGAGCTTCCAGGAGCTTCCTGGGTTTCCTCCCCTTGCCTGTGTGATCCATCTTGCTGCACAATGGCTTTGCCAGCTGCTCGCTGCCTCCTTCCCGTCTCTCCTTGCAGTTTGGTCCCTACTTTGTTTGCTCTGGCTGATGAAAGACGTTCCCGTGTAATTAAACACCCCTGATTAGTTTTGCTCAAATACCAAACTTCCTTTCATCTCGTCTTGTGCCCGTTGAAGGTCTCCACAGGCTTGGCCAGGTGTGCATCAGCTCTTTGTGTCCTTTGGGAGCCTTGTCCCAGGGCTCTGGCACACGTGGGTGCCCACGGGCAGCGACACGCATGCGTGCACCCACATCCTTCTAACATCGCAGCCTCCGGAAGGATCGCGGCCAAGCCGTTCCTGTGGGCCCGGGCCAAGTAACTCAAAAGTCACAGTTACAGGTTCTCTCCTTGACTGGCTCCATTGTGAAAGACAGAAAACAAAGGCAACCTTGGGCCAAGGCAGTGAAGGTGGAAGCAGCTGCTCCCACAGGGCTCGCTTTGCTTTGCTTTGCTCGGAGTGGGAGATGGGTTTTCACTCGGCAGCTGGGGACTGGCTCTGAGAACTGTGCTCCTGTGTGGGGCTCACCAGGCAGGGCAGGGGGAACAGGATGAGTTCTGCAACACAGGGAAGTCAGGAATGGAGATGGGCTCCGTCCAGTAGATGAATTGTTGACCACAAAGATGGGGATGTGCCATCTGGCAGCCTCCAAACACCAGCTCACCAGAAGCTGGGGGGGTTCTGTGTCCTTAGGGACACTGCTGAGGACAAGGCAGGGAGCTCACATGTCCTCCCCACCCAGCGTGGTGTGACGTGCCAGCCCAGCAGTACTTTAAACTGCCCACAAGAGTCACTGTTGCTTTATCTAAGGAGCACCCATTCCTCCTGCCTGGGAGCTGCCTGATTCCTTCACCCCTGTGCCGTTCAGGTCTCCATCCCTGACGCTTTCCTCGTGCCCCAGAAAACCGCAGGACTCAGGCAGGGGAGGAGGAGAGGGGAGGAGGGCTGGCACCTTGCACGGGCAGCCTTTGCCATGTGCCACTCCACAGTGGTTGTTTCCGTGCCCAGCTCCCAGCAGACAGCCTTCACCTTCCCCTGTGCACAGCGCTTGTGCTGGGCTCGGTGATTTGCCCAGGGAGCACAGCGTGTGCTTGGGAGACACGTGGCCCGAATTAACCTCCCTGCAAACGGTTTCTAAGTAACAGCAGTACATGTAGCAAGATAAACTGTGAAGCCTATTTATATTTACCGAGATTGTATTAACCTTTGAAAGGTTGACCTTATGCAAAAACAAAACAAAACAAAAAAGATAAAGTGGCAAAAACATTCGGGGCATGAGGGGGTTTGTTGTTGTTTTAATCCTTTCACTCTTTGATTACTTCAGCCTTGGTGGTGGTAAACATAACACTGGCTTTCAAGGCATTCCTGATTTTTGCAGCTGCAGAGCCATTAAGCCTTTGCCTGGATTTGCACTTTCAAGGTCAGCCATGATGCACAACTCAAGGCAGCCCATCAGCTGCGTAAGAGCTGCTGATTTCCTTCATTTGCTCTCCTGTTTTCTAAGAACTTGTGCACAGATCCAGCAGCAGCAGCAGCAGTGTGTCAAAGCCCTGCATTGCTCCTGGATGTCACCCAGGCTGACACGGGGAGGGCAGGGGTTGGTTTAACTGGGCTGACCCCAAGGGACAGTCCATGACCCCTTGCTGGGGACCATCCCACACGTGCTTGTCATTAGCACTACCCCAAAGGTTTCCTTGTATTGGAGCTTCCACTGGAATTAGGAATAAACAAACAATGGGAATGTGTTTGTTGGGCACAGTGACCCTTGCAAAGAGCTGAAGCCTTGGAAGGAAATGTGTCTGACAGGGTCCTGCAGCAGGGTTTGCGGCCCGCTGATGCACCACACGGTGCTGGGGCCACAGAGGAAAGCTCACTGGGAGTGATGTGAAGGGATGCAGGAGCATGTGAGGAGCTGGGGCTGGCAAACAAGTGCTGGAGGCACCTGTGGTTCCCAGGGCAACGCTTGCTGTGGGATCACTGTCATTCCTGTGAGTGCCCATGCATGGTTCAGTGGTGTAGCAAGAAGAGAGTTAAAAAAGGGAAAAATGTTGATGCTTTCTGCAACGTTCTCCATTCCTGAACTTAGCCAGGACTGCCTCCAGTTCTCTCTAAGTGAGCTGGGCCCTCTGCCCCTTCCCAAACAATCCCGTTAGCTGTGAATTATGCTGAGGGATTTACAAGGGGAGGAGGGTGGTTTTTCCCTTCTTGCTAGCCACACAGGAGGGGAATGAGGAAGCAGCAAGGGTGTCTCTTCATTCAGCTAAATCCCACAGAACATCCTACATGAGACTGCTAAGCTCCTGATCAGTAATTACACACTGCAGCTCTGCCTTTAATCGGGATAAAAGACTTAAGGAAACTCCTTTGCCCCTGGTCTCTACCTTTTACCTAGAGATTTTATTGCTGTGAATATTAGCAACAGGAACAACCACAGGAGCTCAGCTCTGGGGCTCATGCAGGCTCTGGGAGCTCCTGCAGCTTTCTCAGCTCTGTTCTGCTCCTGTGCTGCTTCTCTTTGAGCAGTTATTTCATGCTGCCTTTAGAAAGTAGAAAGAAGAAGAAAGTGAGGGGGTGTCAGGGCAGACGCCGGGGTGGTTGGGGTTGCGGTGGCTGGTTTCCCCCTTGAGGTCCTAACTCTGCAAGTGGCTGAACTCTCCTGGCTGGCTGCTTGCAGCTTTGTTGGGCACGGCTCCAAGGAAGCAAGAGGTCAGGAGATAAGTGCTGCAAGCCCTGCTGTGATCCTGCCTCCTTATCAGGGCCTCAGAGCCCAGGGGTGAACATGTGTGTGCTGACATCCCCATCTGCTGACCTGGGTACTGGGCTGTCCCTGGTGGTCTCTGCTCGGGGGGTGCCACCTCTGCCGTGCAGGGCTTGGCCTGGGCCCCCCAGCTCTTGGGCACCCATTGCAGGGTTTTGCAGAATGGTGTGAAATTAATGAAGGAACAGCCTGACCCACTGATGGATGCAGAGCTGAGCATCTGCCCACTTGTGGTGCTGAGAACATGGGGAAGGTTTGCAGTGGGACTTCATTCATTTAGTTCTCAACTTTTGTCCTGGTTTACCAACAGATGTGGGTGAAGTTCCCAGTCTCAGAGGGTTTGTTGGGCTTTCTCTAAGCTGGCTCGAGCTCTGAGATAAGAGCATTTGCTGTTCTCAAGTTGATGCAATTCCAAGTTAAGGTGGAAACTGCTGCACACTCTCTTGGGAGTGGGGAAAGCCAGGCTGTGTATTTTAGCCGCCTCGTTAATCAGATCTCATCTTTTTTTTCCCCCCTCTCTTTACAGAAACCAGGCAATGCGGAAAAAGTTAATTTTATACTTTAAGAGGAGAAATCATGCGCGCAAACAGTGGGTAAGTGATTCCCTTAGACCTTATTTTATATGTATAAAACAGCGTAATTTATTATGTGAGAAAGGAAAGGATGATTTCCAGCAGAGAGGTGCTGCTACTCTGTACTTTGCCTGTTGTATTACCGTGGAATCTCTCCTGCTTAAAATAACATGTGAAGGAGAGGTCCCCAGCCTGCTGCAGGCAGCACCTCCCTCTGTAAGTGCCTCCCACAGAGCAAACACGTGGGGTTGGCTTAATCACAGCAGAGCCCATCATTGATCTCAGAAAGCCTATTCACAGCATAAATGTCTGTTTTGTGAGTAATTGAACCCTAAGAGAGGTGTGAAACAAGCTGACTCTGCTTCCGGTGGACGGTCTGAAGGCTGCTCTGCCTCCTTCCAGCTGACCACAGAGCAGTGTTCTAGGAATTTGTGGTTTAAAAAACAAAATTCAGGCTCTGCGCCGGTTTGTTTCCAGGCAGTGTTGCCTGCGGGAGAGCTTCAGTGACCTTGAAGGAGACAGGTCCTGGTTGGGTAAGGGGCAAGGCAGGGCTGGTTACGAGGCTTCAGAGGCGTTTGTTGCAAAGTCTGCAGTTACTAGAGGAGAAAGTTCTCGTGGGTTTCACAGAATTTGTACCTTTTCGGTGCTGACAGTTGCAGTAGTTTCTGGCAGGAGCTGGAAGGCAAAGCCAGCACAGAAGAGGAAATGCCAGAACAACCAATGGCTCCCACCAGGAAGGTGGATTTTGCAGTGTTTTTCAATGATTCAGCTCACAGGGCTTCACGTTTCATAAGGAAGATGTAAATACTGTCTCCCGACTCGTCTCTGCCTGGGGCAGGCTCAAGAGCCAGTATTAGTGCCTTGCATTGGCAGTGGTGCAGGTTTTCTCAGTGTCTTTAGGGCTGGTTTTGGACAGAAGTGCCAAAACTGAGAGGAATTGTTGGAAAAATTCAAAATAACAAGCCTGGGAAGTAGTTTGAAGGCTGTACCATTAAAAGTAACTTCTACATAGATTTCTGAGGCGAATATCACATTATTTTCTAATTTATTTTGAATAACTTTTTTCCTTTCATATGCTTTATGTTTTGCCCCTGTTTTCTACCAGTATTCCAAAAGCCACAGGCTTTGCATTCCCGAGGAATAGTTGTGTCTCCCATTTTTGTCCAAGTACATGTTCATTTAGACATGTCCAAGCTTCTCCCGGGGTAAGGGGCTACAGGGCTTACAACTCCATCAGGATATGGCACGGCAGCCAGGTGCTGCTCTGGGCACCTCCCCTCCTGCAGCTGAGGACTTCTGCGTGGTGGGAAGTGGGTCAATATTCCCTTCCTCAGAAAAGGGATTGCAAAGCATCATGTGGTTTTGTTGGAAGCAGGAGGGAGGTGCGCGGGAACTGCTTTCTGGTGGAAATGGCTGGTTACTGTGCTAAACCTAGAGTGAGTTGCTCTGTGTGAATATCAAGGAGCTGGGGGAAAAGGTTTAATTAGGCTGCAAGAGCACAGTTCCTAAAATACGACTTGCAGTAAAGTCGCCTGTCATGCAAAATAGGTGAATTTCTGCCAGCCAGTTTATTCAGTGTCCTTGAAAGGGGATTTTTCAGTTTAGGGAAGCATTTTGCCTATTCTACAAAATAGGCAACATACGGTTGCTGAATTTGCAAAGTGAATACATTTGCTGATTCTGTTTGCAAAATGGGTATGCTTAGCTATTTTTCTGCCTATTTTGTAGCAGACCCTATTTTTAGCAAAGCCCATCCACATGCCAGCGTTTCTTTCTGGCTCTTTTACTTTCTGGGGTATTGTTGCTGCCTGGGGCTGGCTGGAGCAGGGTCAGAGCTCGGTCGCCACAGGGTCCAGCCCCGAGAGCCCCATCCCAGAGGATCCACAGGGCTTCCTCCTGTCTCCACTGAGGTCAGCACAGCAGAAGACATTTAATTGCCATCGGGGGTGCTGATGCAGAGAGGGAATGAATGGTGAAGGGAGCTGTTCTGGGCGTGAGAGGTTTGTCTCCACGAGCCAAGGGAAGAAAACCACGGGGCTCGCACAGGAATTGGACTGGTTCCTCCCGTCACCTTCGCTCTTCTCCTCCCCTCCAGAGAGCTGCTGCGTTCCCTGGAGCTGTGAGAGTGTGGGCTGCGGGAGGGCTGGGGCTTGGCACAGCCCACAAGCTGCCTTCAGCTGCTACGGCGGCGTTACTATTCATCCATTTTTAGCTCCGCATGTCAGGTCCGATTTGGCTCGCTCTCGCTCACTGCTGTGATTGAGAGGCTGATGGGCTGCTGAGCCCAGCCGCGGAGGGGAGCAGAGGGGGCACCCATGCTGAAAGCCAGCACAGATGGTTGCCCAGGAATGGACACGCTTGCTTAGGGCTGCTCAGAGGAAGCCTGGAGAAGGAATAGATGCTTCTGTTCCTGGAGTGCCTGACCAGGAGCTTCTCCTGGTGGTGGAGCTGTGATGGTCTGAGGAGCTCGCAGTGCTGTAAGGTGCCTGTAGTCTTGGCTTTTAAAGGATGCAGGAGATTGCAGGGAGCGTGTGTCCCAGCTGGAGCAAAAAGCACTGGGTGGGGATGCTGCAGCCCAGCTGCTGTGGGGTTTGAAGTTTGCATGGTGAGGAGTTAAGGAAATGCTCAGCCAGTCCATTATGAAGCCATGCTCTGGAGGGCAGAGCTGTCTGAGGGGGAAGCTTTGCTGCCCTGCTGCCAGGGTGTGAGCTGCTGGGGGATCAGCAGCGTGACGTTGATGTTGCTTTTTCCGTCTTCAAATGCCAGTTCCTTAAAAGAGGAATTCTGGATAAAGCTTTTGTCTAGTTGGTGCAAGGAGTGGAAGAAAAGGAGGAGAAGGAGCCGCCCTGCTGGCTGAGAAGCAGCCAGGGCCGTGCCAGGTGGCTCTGCTGGGGTGGTGGCAATGTGGGACCCAGCTCTGGCTCATTGCCACAGGGAATGACAAACCTTTCAAAGCCTCAAGGCTTCTCCGCAGACCGAGCCCTCGTGCTGGGCTCTCTCCCGGCCATGCCGCAGGCTGGCAGCACCGGGCACCGGCTTCATCAACTTCACGGGGTATTTTTAGCTTCTTCCCAAATGTGATGCTCTGAAAGCAGGAGGATGTAGCAGATTTGCTGGCAGGGTGGGAGCTCTCGTTTTCAGGGGGCTGATGGCATTGCTTTGGGAGAGGTGCAAATGCAGCAGCTGTGATTTTGCCAAGCTGCCTCAGGCTGTTGGTGTTACCTGTAGCTCCTCGCCCAAAGTGTGAGATACCCCATGTGGGTTTTAGGGCATTTTAATCTCTGTTCTCCTTCCTTGTTTTCATCTTGTGGTTGTTTCCCTCAGCTCCTGATGAAACCCTAGCACCTCCTGTGCATCCATACATCCATCCATGCATCCTCTAGCTCCAGGCATGCAAGTGGGAATTGATTTACTTGCAGGGGAAGGTGTTAATCTGGCTCAGCTCTGGGGCCTGATGTGCTCTATCTGCCTCACATTATCGTTGAGGTGCCTCCAAAAGGCCAAGGAGATCAAAGATATGTTGCTGTTCTTGGATTATTGCCAGGTCCAGGATGGACAAACCAAACCCATGTGGCAGGATTGGTGTGACATGGGCTGCAGATTGCTGTGTATTTCCATTGGTTTGGGGTTTATTTACCTCTCCCAATTTTTCTTTGTGGCCAAGAGCAAACAGGACAAGAACAAAGTGCATCTGGGAAATCCTGCAGCCTCAGACTTCTGATCATAGGGCAGTGGTGGCAAGAGATGAGTTTATTTCTTTGAAATCTGGATTCCCTGTATTTCTGGTGTGGTGCTGAGTGTGCTGGTGCTGAGCCACCCATTCTGGAAAGCCATGTCAGGGTCAGAAGTGACCTCAGGTTTGCCATTAGAGCAACATCTGCTTTCGCTTCCTGATTTGGGGTTTGGAAGGCATTAGACACAAACTGAAACCCTAAGACCCCTCTGGTCCCCCAGCTGCTCTCGACTGAGGCTGGGCACCATCACTGCTGCCACTGTAGGGAGCAGACAGGCATCTTCCCACCATGGACCTTCCCTGTTGTGGGTGTTCTCCTCCAGCAGGAGTGTGGCTGGAGGAGGGAGAAGGGATTTGGGGCATAATGGGAGGAGACTCATTTGCGTTGCAAATCTTATTTCAATGTTACCAGGCTTGTCCAATAAATACCAGTCAGGAGTGCAGTGCTGGACCTGATGGGTGGCTGGGTGGGTGTGCCATGAGGATGTCACCTGGAGGGACATGGTGTGGAAACCTTTTGCAGTGCCGTGTTTTGGCAGAGCCTGGGTTTGCTGTCAGTGGGGATGTGCTTGTCCTGTCACGTGGGCCAAAAAGGAAGAGCAGCATCAGGAAAAGAACTTTTGCTTTCTAGGGTGGTGAAGGAGTTGAGTGTGTGGCCAAGCCACCACTCTGTATGGCTGTGGGCTGGGGGTGGGTGCCTGGCTCCTGATTTTGGGGAGCCAGGCCCTTGCATGGAGCTGCCCCATGGCAGCTCCCCAGCATGGAGCTGTCAATGCTAGAGCTGGTGTGTGTGGGTAGGAAGGGATGCCTGGCCTTGGGCACCATGGCAAGCTCTCCCCAGCACAGTGAGCTGGTGGCTCCAAAATTACGGCCCTGCACATCCTGCTCACATGGTGGGGACCAGATCTCCTGCCCCCTGTGCCTCCTCCCAAGGCCATGTTTCAGTCCCTTCTTGCTCAGTGGCCTCAGACAGGCACCTTGCTCTCTCCTTGTGCTCCCCAGCACAGGGCCTCTGGCTGCTGAATCAAGCACCTGGTGAGCCAGAGGATGCTCAAGCAGATGTGAGGGGTGGGCCAAGCCACGCTGGATAAGAGTCCTGATTGCACCAAACATGTTGGGTCTGGAAGGAAAGAGCCTGGGGGTATCTGATGGCCTGTTTTGAGAATTCACCCTTGGGTTGATCCAAGGCCCTGGAGCACGTCCATGTCCTAATAAATTGTATTTCTTTAAGCAACATGACTCACGCTCAGCCCGAGCAGCCACCGAGGGCCAGGCCTGGAGGAGTTGCCCTTCCCAGGCACGTCTCTGAGCTCCCTCTCTCCCTCTGCCCTTCAGGAGCAGAAGTTTTGCCAGCGCTATGACCAGCTGATGGAGGCCTGGGAAAAAAAAGTGGAGCGCATCGAGAACAACCCGCGGCGGCGCGCCAAGGAGAGCAAAGTGCGGGAGTACTATGAGAAGCAATTCCCGGAGATCCGCAAGCAACGCGAGCTGCAAGAGCGCATGCAGAGGTTAGAGGAGAAGCGGTAGGAAGGGGCTGAGCTGGTATCAGACAGCCTTTCTTTTTTCTTGGGGAGTGGGTGTGGGGTTTGTTGGCGGGAGGAGCGGGCTGGGCTGGCTCTCGGTCCCTTTTCTCCCTCTCTAGTCACAGAAGCCAGCAGACATGAGTCTTGCTGCTTTTTCCCCCTGGGGTGGCTCAACACGAGCCAAAAGGAGCAAAAAAATGTCAGGAATGTGACTGCCTGTATCACCTCTGCTGCTGATCTCCCAGCTGGCCACATCAGAGCCAGGGGTAGCTCCCTTGTGCCGGCCAGCTGGCTGGGACAGCACTCATTCCTGCCTTACTGGTGTGCCTAGATTAAGATGTGCAAAACTTGCAGGTGCATTTGGGCCTGTTGATGATTTGTGGAGCAGAAACATCTGCAGAGGTTATTGGAATGACCACAGACAATATGAAGGGAGTGAAATGTCTCGCTGGAAGGGATGTCCCCTGTCTCTCCCACCCCCTGTCCATTTTCCTCTCCTCATTGGAAGTGCAATTGAGGTCATGTTGTTTTCTGCCAGGAGGAGACACGATTTCATGATCTCCACCCTTTTTGTTGAAAACTCCCTGTCCTTCCCATTTCAGCCCTGGCATCTTGCCTGGGGTCACCTGCTATGCAGAAAATCTAAACCCTTCTGCCAGCATCCCATTGTTGTGCCCCAGTAACAACTGGGTGGGTCCAAACTTCCTAACTGATAGCTTTATTTTGTCTGAAAGAGAAAGGGAGAAATGGTACTGAGAAATGTTGTAATTTTTTACCTGCTTAATAAGAAAAGTTATAATTCCTTGGGACGTGTGTCTGTTACTGTGAGGGAAAGATGTCAGTGGATGGGTTTGGTTTAAAACTTCCCACAGCATTTGCAAACCAGATGTGGTAGCACAGTGCTAATGGCTCGGTGCTAACACCAACCACACCTTTGTGCCATTGCTGTGGTGAGGTGAACAGGAGAAAATGTGGGGGAGAGTGTGGTTGGGCATGAAATGTGTTCTAGCAATCCAGGAGGTTGACACAGGTAAGGAAAGTGGTTTGAGGCTCTTAACCTGCAAGCCCTAAATGCAGTCATCATTCCCACAGTGTGGGAGGGGGTGGCCTGGCTGGAACATTGGGATATGGCTGTTGTGGAGGTCAAAATGGTCTTGAGTGTGGTTTGCTGCTTATGGAATGGAGCATCAGTGCCTGAGTGTGTCACTGCCCTTTCCCAGCAGGGTAGGACAGAGGGGCAGTGGCGGGCTCTCCATGTCAGCCGCACGCAGTGAGCACGAGGTGTCCGAAATCATCGACGGGCTCTCGGAACAGGAGGTGAGACCAGCTTCTCTTTTCTCCTCCTCTTCACCCCTCACTCTGCCTTCTCTGAGGAAGCCAAGATAGGACTGAAGTGAAGTTCACGGTGATGTCTTATGTCAAATCCCACTAACTTTAGGTCCCACTGAGGTTGGGGAGGTTGCCATGATGCCAAACACATTTTCTGGACAGGATGCAAAGTCAGAGGTTTATTTAATATGCATCAGCATCTTCCCAGCCGCGTGAGAGATGTAGTGGAGCTGTGCAATGGTTCTGCCAGAGCAAAACGTGGAGCTGGTGGCCAGTAGGTTGGGTTTATCAGCATTTGGCAGCTCTTTCAGGCTTTAGGGACCTCAAACCCCAATGTGCTGCTGCTCATCCTGGGTAGCACCCCACAAACACCTCCTGGCAGTGGTTTATGCTGGAAGTGAAGATGGAAAGGGGAAGGGAAAAGGAAAGGAAAGGGAAGGGAAGGGGGCCAGTGCCCAGACTGCTGGGTGGAGGGGATTTTCTGTTTGGTTTTGTTTTGAATGGGCTGTGCGGCTTGACACTGGGGAATCCTATGGAATGAATGGTTTGTACGTGAGCCAGTTGGCCCACATCTTCTGGGAGTGCTCCATTCATCTTGAAACATCCCCATGACCTCGGCTTCGTTTGGATCTGGTTTCACAAGGGTTCCACTCTCTTGGCACGGAGGCCAGCTGCAGTGAATGGATCATGTTTGGGAGGGGAGAGCAGCCCTTGCCCAGCAATAGCTGGGATGTTTGCTGCCTGTGGGCCACAGCTGATCCCTCTCTGGGATCCCAGGCACTTTGCTCTTAGCCAGTTTCAAGGTGACAACGTGGAGGACACGGATCTTGGAAGCAAAGGGAGATTTCACAGCCCTGCAGAGGTGCTGGCCAAGTGGGGTGTTAGCTGATCACGTCCATCCCCTGCACAGTGTGCTGCTAAACTCCATCCTGACAGCCAGCTGCTGAGCCCCAAATCTGCTTTGCCTCTCTCAGAGGAGACCTTAAGAGCTTCCAGCTCTTCCACAGGGTTGGAAGGAGCGGAGAGGTGAGAGCTGGGGAGCATCTCTGGCAGAAGGGCCAGCTCTCTGCCCCAGCACTTTGCTGGAGAGGAAGGGGGTCTGGCTGGTCTGGCAGGCCAGAGTCAGCAGCTTCTTGGAAGGGTTGGCCATTACTGTTACCCAGGAACCAGCCTCTGGCTGTAAATAAAAACAGCAGCACTTGAGACCTGGTCTTCCTGGGTCAGAGGTTGAAGTTTGAGCAATGACATCCCAGGTGACAGGGAGGACTCAGACTGATGGTGCAATTGAAAAGGGGTGGCCAGAGCATCCCTTCTTCCTCACAGGATGAGCCTGTGCCAGGGGATCATCAGCAGCTTAGCCAAAGGGACAGTCCCAGCATTTGAGCAGAAGACAGCACAAATGAGACATCACATTGGCCTCTCTGTTGCAAATACTTAAGGAAACCAGTGTGCCCAGTCTGTCCTGTCCTGGTGTGCAGCCAGGGCTTTGGATGAACTTTGTGCTCCATAGGATGTAGTAAAGGCACCAGATTATGTCCAAGGGTGTTGCAGTAAGGAATGACAGCCTCATTTCAGTGACATTTGAAACCTCGTGGAACAATTCAGGATTCCTGTGGAAGGGAAACATGATGTTTCCCTCTGCCCACTTTCAGGAAGCTTTGCAAAGCTGGCCCACTCCCCTCACAACTGGGGTGGGGGGCTGAACCTCCATGTGGCTTTTGGAGGGGGTCAGCATTCCCTGTGCTTTGACTTGTTTCTCATCATGGTCAGGAGCTGTTTCACTTAAGTCAGACATTTCCACACAGGCTCTTGAAGCCTTTTACTCCAAAATGAAAGATTAATTGTTTCCTGGCCGACAGCGATAGCCTCTTCCAGCGTTTAATTTACAATTACTCTGGCAATAAAGCTGTCTAGCGCTCGCTTTTGAATTCTCCTCTTCCTCCTCCTGTCCTTTCCTTCTCAAACATCTGTCCCCTGCAGTCCCTGTGGGCCCGTGGTGCTGACCAGCTGTTCTCTCTGCTTTCCCCAAAGAACCTGGAGAAGCAGATGCGCCAGCTCGCCGTCATCCCGCCCATGCTCTACGACGCCGACCAGCAGCGCATCAAATTCATCAACATGAACGGCCTGATGGATGACCCCATGAAGGTCTACAAGGACCGGCAGGTGATGAACATGTGGAGCGAGCAGGAGAAGGAGACCTTCCGGGAAAAGTGAGTGCAGCCCACACAACTCCCACCTGTGCAGCCCTTGGGGAGTGCAGGCAGGACCCGTGCAGGGCTGCAGCTGGAGCCCCAGCACACTAAGGCATGAATTTCCCAAGTGCTTGGCTTGTCCCACCCCAGACACATCCAGAGTTGCTGTGCTACCCCTGGGCACGGGGCGATGCTTCTGCACAGAAACTTCAGGCCTTGCTGTGTGTTTGGGGTGTTCCTGCCCCTGTGCTGGGCTGTGGAAAGCGGCTGCTCGTGGCAGGGTGAGAAGGGGAAGTTTTTCAGTTTTTGCATTCCCTGTTGTATCAGCCAGTTTGAAGATAACGCCAGGGAAACGCAGCACTCCAAACACATTTCCTGTCTGGATTGTCACGCTGTCCTTTGGGCACTGTGTCCAGGGGATTTTTGGGGTTGTCAACATCCAAGCCCCTTATGTAGACCCCCTCAGGCTGCAGCTTCCAGCTGGTGCCTGTCCCTCAGTGCTCTGTCCTGCTGTCTGCAGGATTTGCCACCGGCTGCTGTTTCCATGGATGCCTTCCCACATCAGACACGTGCAGACTCTGGCTGTGGTGCTTTCTGCTGTTTGCAAGCAGTGCTTGAGAACAGCTTGGCTCTATCAAGTGAGATCACTTGGGAAGTCACTGATTCCTTCCCTGGGTACCACTGCACTGTCAGCCAAGACGTGGGTGCTCAGCTTGGTCTCACATCCAGACTCCCCTGTATCCCATAGCCCAGTGGGGACCCAGGTGTGTTTGCACGGAGGACTGGAGTATCCTTGGTGCCCGCAGTGCTGCTGTGAGTGTCTGTGAAAACAGAGCTGGAGTTCAGCTTCCAGCGGGATGAGCTCTGCTGGTGCTCTCTGCTGTGGACCTGAGAGACATGGATGGACTTTGTCCTGAGCAGCAGCACCACTCAGTCCAGCCTCTGGACAACCAGGGGATGGCTCCGTGGATTACCAGCCATGCTGGAAGCCTCTCTGTGTCAGGAGGATCCCTCCTCCTCCCCCTGCTTGTCAGGGCTCCTGTTTGCAGCTGAAATAATTAATTGCCAAGATGGACCGAAAAAGAACAAAACAAGCAAACCGGCTCCAAGCCTTTGATAGAGGAGAATCCTCGTTGCTAATTAGCCTTAAAATGTGCCACTCCAAACAGCAAGGCTTGCCACAAATGACGCACAGGCTAATTACTTGGTCTTTAATGGCAGGGCTGTGCCTGGCTAATGGGGCTGGAAGAATCCACACCCAGCGTGTGCATCCTGCAGTGCACGGTGGATTCTGTGTCATCACTGTGGGTGATGCAGAGCTCGAGGCAGAAGTACAGCAGGGTTTCAGGGCTCTCACAAAGCTCATTTTGAGAGATTGGTATTCAGGAGCTGTGAGGAGGGTGTAGGGAGTCCTGCCCCAGCTCTCCCCCAACCTGGCGTGCTGGAGCTGAGCTGCCTGCTGTGCTGCAGCTTCTGGCCTGGGTTTTTAAGGTGAACTGGAGTTGTGTCATCCGTGATCGTGACCTAGAGCTGGCCTCCTCCTGAGACCAGGAAAACCTGGTTCAATCTTTTGTTCAGCCCAGTTGGCGGGGGCTCTTGGAGTAAACAGGCAGGCACTGCAAGGCTGACAAGCTCCAGGTCTGAACTATTTTAGCTGTCAGAACATAACCACGAGGAAGAACCTGATGTGATTTGCTTCTGGGCAGGATTTCAGGTCTCTGTTGAGAGCCCATTGCTGGCCTGCTCCCAGGGAAGCTGTGGTTTCTGGTGAAGGAGCAGGGTGCTGCTCAGGCATTGAGGCCATGTCATACTGGGCAGTGTGAGAATGCAGCATCCATCTCTCATTATGGGGAGATGGCCTGGCCCATGAAGAAGAGGTGATTGTTATCTGCATTGTCCCTGACAGTGTGTTAGTACCATTGACAACATGGGCTTGAAAACCCTGTCCTGTGGTCAGCCCCGGGTTTGTGCTGTGTGCAGAGTGAGGAGCTAGCTCTGGCTCCATGCCCAACCATCTTGGGTTGTCTGAGCAGCCCTTCTGGTTTGCTTTCTTCCTTTTTTTTTGTCCCGCCTAGCATTTCTGGTTTCTTTTTTGTTCTGGTGACCAGTGATGGTGACAGGGATCTTGCAGTGCTACCCAAACCATATGGGAGTTCTGCATCAAGAATGGCATCAACATGGGTGACAGCACCCATGTCCTGCTGCCATGGCTGGAGTTTGTCAGGCCCTCACTTTCAGCTCAGTGCCTTGACTCCAAGTTTGGCAGGGACATGTTTTTGTCTCCTTTGCTGCTCTGTCCCAAGTTTTGCTGGGACAGAGCAGCAAAAGCAGGAGAGAGCTCAGCCATTTGCCTCAGGGGAATCACTGGCAGGGCTGGAGACATGGATCTCCTCACCACAGCCTGCCCATGTTACACCCACACCGCAGCTCTCCCACCTTTTGCCTCCAATCCATTTCCCCAGGGCACAGAGCTGTCAGCTCCTGGGAGCTGGCAAAGGTGCACGTGTTCAACGTGGCTCAGCCTGGCTGCTCAGCTCCCCTGGGCAGAGCCTGTGCTGGTGGCCAGAGCCTCTCCTGGCACAAGGTCACCACTCACCAGGGTCTCCATGCTTTGGCAAGGCGTTGGTTAACTGTGCTGCCAGCAGCAGCACCTCCTGCCAAGGGCTTGCTGGCCCTCATGTTCCACACCAGCTAGGCACAGGGATTTGTTGGAGGAGGCATCTCTGCCAGCGGGGACAGCTTCCCCTGAGTGGGCAGTGTACCCTCCCGGGCTGCCAGAGCCAGGGACGAGCTTGCTGACAGCTCCTCCACTTGCTGGGCATGAGGCAGCGTTCAGCAGAGCTGCTGTGCCACTGGGCATCTCTTGAGCAACTCAGCAGTGTGGCAGCTCTGTGCTTCCTCCTGGGGTTTGGGTTTCCCTTCCTGTCCTTTGCAGCTGCTCCCAACAGCCCAGCAGGGCTTGGGGTCCTGCTCAGCGCTGGGGCCACCCATGGCCATGATGTGTGATGGCAATTCCTCACCCTTTCCTTGCCAGATCCTGAGGCCTTGGCCAGGTGTGCCTGCCCTCTGTGCCTGCCCTGTCCTGCTCTTGGTACAGGCTTGGGTGGCCATGGGACCGAGCAGGGTGATGAGCAGCTCTCTGGCACTGCCAGCCCCCCTTCCCTCTCCCACCCTGTGATGAACATTTGCACATCGAAGCTCCCAACCAGCCCAGCCCCGCTGGGCTAAATTTAAAGTTCCTGTCTTTCTGGGAAGCTGAGCAGCAGACAAATACTTTCTCAAAGCCCAGAGTCCCTCTGGGAGCTGGCCTTGCTGCTCCAAGCACACAGGGCATGGCAGCCTGACTGTGAGGGGGTCAGACCAGCACCCACAGTAACCCTCTCCCTCTCGCTCTGCAGGTTCATGCAGCATCCGAAGAACTTTGGCCTGATCGCATCCTTTCTGGACAGGAAGGTAAGCCAGCCTGCCTGCCTGTAACCCGAACTGTGCTGCCTCTCCTCCCATCACTTGGCTGTTGCTGCCGGAGCTGCAGAAGACGCTGGGCACCTGTGGGTGGTGGTGGCTCCAAGCCCCGGGCATGGTCCAGATGCCTCCCGGCTCCCTGCAGAGACAGGGACTGAGTCAGCTGCCGGGAGCCGGGAGCGCGCGAGGTGTGAACGCAGCCAGCCTGGCGCGTGGGCGGCGCAGCCCACCCCGTGATCCGCCTGGGGAGCTGCCTTCCAGCATCTCCCCGAGGCATTTTGCACCAGCCAGGCTGTCACACACGGCAGGGGGTGGGCACCCGGCTGCCCAGCACAAAGCACAGGGGTCTCTTTGCTCAGGGAGAGGGAGGTTGTTGAGGGTGGATTGGGTCCGGTTTCGTCCAGCAGGTCGGGTGGGTGTCCTGGGAGCACACATGCCGCCCCTTGGTGTCTAGGAATCCTTCAGCTCACAGGAGCTGCCTGACCTTTCCTAGACCTTGTGTGTTGTGCTGCTTGGACTTTTTGTTTTTGCTGTTAATTGGGCTGATGGAAGAAAGGTGTGAGGAAAAAACCTGATGGAAGAGTGAGTCTCTTGTCCCATTCTGAGCAAGGCCAGGTACCTTCCCTGGGACAGCCCATATGGGCAGATCCTGGACAGACCCAGCCTGGAAACACAGCTATGTCCATCACTTGAATGCTCTTCTAAGCAGGAAACATTTGAAAGGTGCTGTTTCTCTGATCCTTTTAGTTATTTGCATCCTCTGTCCACCTCATGCAGAGTTTCATACACAGAGTGTCCACTCACTCTGGGGGAACCATTCTGCTCTCAGGGGTGGCCTGCAGAGGTCACTTCCAGCCTAAATTATTCTCTTGATTCTTCATAACTCAAGCTGGGGAAATAATTTATAAGACCTTGACCTCCCTGTCCAAAGCAGCAAGGAAGGTTAGCAGCCCTCTCATGCTGCTGCTGTTGCTGTAAGATCCCAGGCTCCTCATCCTTTCGCACTCGATAAAGCCGAAAGTGGTGGGACTTGGATGATGCTCACAATCCAGTCTGTGTTCCAAGCTGTAAAATGTCTTCTAATTTTATTTGTACTCGTTTGTAAATCAGGCTGTAATTATGATACAGAACACATCCATTATCCTGTTGGAGAGAGATGCAAAGTATGGCTCAATGTAATGAATTAATAGATTTTTAAATTGCATTATAAAAAAATAGTGATCTTAGCCCTTGGAACAGATGACTGTAAGTTTTTGTGTTCGCGTGTGTGTGTGTATAATCAGGGCTAAATTAGAAAGAGATCCAATTAACACTTTAAAAGTTGCAATCTGTTTTTGCAAATGGTTCCACTCCTTGCAGAGGGATGGAGTGAGCAAAGCCCCCGGGCACCCTCGGGCACACACAGCTGCCCCAGGCTCCTGAGGACTTGTGGCATGATGGATCTGTGGGATAATTCTTCTTCATGAAGCCACTGATCCTGTATGTGAAGGTGTAGCCCAAGGCTGGTGTTCAGGTGCCCACCCTGTTCAGCAGAGGACCTCTCCCAGCATGGCACACTTTGTGCTGTTCAGGAGCAGGATATGTCCTGGCTGTGACTCCTTGTTTTCCTAACGTGTCCAGTCTGTGATGGTGCTTGTGGAGCCAGCCACTGGAGCTGGGATGGCAGCTTCTGAGCGCTGGGATCTCAATTTGGCCACAGCAAAGTCGTGCACGCTCGAGCCAGCGAGCTTAGCGGCTGGAAGTAACACCAGCTGACAGTCGGGTGGCAGGTTGTGCCTCGTGGAGCTGCAACAGAGGCTGACAGGCAGCTCCTTCTTCTGCCTCTGGTTGCCACGGTCATCTGGGGTCAGCCCTGCTTTGCCTCCAGCACGGGGTGATCTCTGCTCAGCACCCCATCTCCGTCTCTGCGCGCCCGCGGGACCGCGCTGGTCTGTCCTTTGCAGGGCTGAGCCTTTTTACTGGGACATTGTCCCCTTCTTCCAGCTGCACTGGAAGCCTTAGGGAGGGAGGTGTCGGGAAGCTGGTGGGTTACAGGTCTTCAGGAGCAGCAGGAGACCTGGTGATGACTGGTTCTGAATGCTGCTCCTGGAAGTCTGTGCCCCAGCAGCACACGAGGAGAGGACCTTCTGTTCCCTGACCTGCCCGTGTCATTGCAGACAGTGGCTGACTGTGTCCTCTATTACTACCTGACCAAGAAGAATGAGAATTACAAGAACCTCGTGAGAAGGAACTACCGGCGGCGCGGGAAGAGCCAGGTAAGAGCTGGAGGAGTGCGTGGAAGCGTCACCTCTCGGGCTGAGCAAGGAGCTGCAGCACTTTCTCTGAGCCCCCCCCAAATGCTGCTTTTCCCCCCTCCTCAAGTGGAGATATTGCTTGCAGGCTGTGATGGGTTGTGGTTGTGCTCTGTGTAGCTTTTCAGAATGTGCTGTTTAATGGCAGTTGGTGTTTGTCCATCCCCATGCCAAGGAGGGAAAAAAACCAAACAAATCCAAGATGCTTAAAAAAGGCAATGGAGTGATGTGGAAAACCTGGCTGTGTGTCAGTAGCATGGGGTTGCCCGTGCAGGCTGAGCTCTGTGCAAGGACCAAGTGGGGTCAGTGTCTCTCTCCTCTGGAGATGGCAGCTGAGGTGCCAATGGTGACACCCGGCTGGGAGCTGGGTGGGGCTCCTGCTTTGCAGAGCCTGCCCAAGGCTCTTCCTATGGGTAAAGGTGTGGGAGGAAAATGACTTGGGTGGCAGTGACTTCTGGAGACACCTGAGCAGAAGCATATAAATCCATCTGAAGTGCCAAAGGGCGTCCAAGATCCCCGTGGGGGTCTCCTGTGGGGCTGGCAGATTTGGCACTAAAGCTGGTGGAGACCCTTAACCCTTTGTTCAAGGGCAGGGCAGATTCCAGGGCACCATGAGGTGCCTGGGGGCAGGTAACTGAGTCAACCTTTACCATTACCATGGCCAAGATACAAATCTAGACGTGACCTTGGCAGTGTTGCTGCTGATTCCATGATACCCAGGAACAGATAAGTGCTAACCTTTTGGGAAGGTGCCTTATCCCCATGAATGCCTTCAGCCAGAGGCAGGTCCTGCTGGTGGATCCCCAGGTCCATGGAGTGAGTGATTATTCATGACACCAGGAGAGTGAGGTAGCCACAAAGGGACTGTCTCCCCAGATAATGTGGGGATAAGGATGGAAAAACTGGCCTGGCCCGTGACACCACTGACATCAGCAGATCCTCACGCTGCATGGCCATAAAAAGCAGCACTTGGGCCGAGATCCTGATGGGAAGCAGATAGGTAGCCTCACTCCAATTTGATTTCTGCAGCATTAAGACATCAGAATAGCTAGCACATGACAAATGTCATGGACAGGGCCCAATTTTCCCTTCTCTTTTTCAGAGACATTAGAGATGGATAAAGCCCTATTAGATTATCCAGTCCCTCTCCCAGCAAACACAGGGTGGTTCCCTGCAGTACATTTTTATAGTGTTTACCATGGTCTGTTTTGTTAGATCACAGCAACTAGAACATGAGGCCACATTTGTTTCTTGTTAGCGGTGGAGACATTTAGCACAGCTCATTCTGGTTTCAATGTTAAATTGAGCAAGTGAGGAGAGTGAGAGGCTTTGCTCTGCTTTTGCCTACCTACCCCAGCAGCCACAGACCTGCCCATCCTGCACCCAGCAGGGACTGTTTGTGTTTTGGGGTTTGAAATGATCCAAAGCATCGCTGGTTGCAGAATTTCCCACGGCGCTTTCCACATGATCCAGCCCGAGCAGTGGAGATGTGTGCTGCCCTTTGGAGCCTTGCTCAGTGCCAGCCTTTAGAAGCAGGGACTTGCTTCATCGCCTGTGGGACTGTTTTTGCAAGTAGGGATCTCACCAAAGGGAACAATTTACACCTCCCCTGGAGCAGACCTCAGCCAGAACATGGTTGATTTTGAAAGAGGAGCCCCCCTGAGTCTGGGAGGAAGCGACACAGTGAATATTTCCCATGACTGTTGGATGCTCAGGTGGAAGGTGGGATGTTCAGACAAGCTTTAAGAGCCAAGGACTGGCTGCATGATTCACAGTGGGAGAGAGGTGCAGAACAGCAGCTGCTGCATTCAGCCTGGAGCAGCTCTCCCACAGAAATCTTTGGAGATTTTGAAACTCACACTTTGTGCTGTGATACCTCGAGTATTTGCATCCATTTCCTGCAAGACTGCATGAGGGGACTGCTGGAAGAGCCTGTGTGCAGGCTTGGGAAGGGCATGCTGCTGCTGAGGGGCTGGGTCTGTGCTGCAGAGGAAGGCTCTGCTGGGGAGAGACTCATTTTAGGGTGGCATTTTAAGGTAATAAAGGGACAAATATGTTGTTCAAAATCCTACCAGAAGCTGGTGGGAGCAGTGAGGCATCTCCTTTGCACTTCTTCAGAGTGCCAGGGTCTCCCCTGGGTATGGTGCTGATGGGATCTGCTTCCACACACCAGACTGGGTCAGTGTGTGACTGCACAGACCATCATGGGAGAGGTCAGATACTGGCAAACCTGGAGGGATGGGAGGGAGGGATGCTCCTGGTGTCATTTTGCTTAGTGAGTCTTTTCAGAAGCAGCTCAAATTCTGCCTGTGCTGCAGGAGAGCTCATTTGGGAGTAACCTGTCCCAGAGGCTCAGCCAGCACCCTGCTTGTTCCCAAGGGATTGGATTGTTTGGAGCCCCGTGCAGGTCCCTGGAGGTCTCTCATTCTGTTTTCCAAGTGGCCTGGTGAGGAGTGGGGTCTGAGGGGTAGCAGCACTGGGCTGACTGCCAGCTCTGCCATTACCTGCCCAGTCTCAGCCACTAGAGATGGTGACAGGCTGAGGGACAGAGGCCACACAGGGATGGGCAATGTGCAGGGAGGAGGCAGGATCCTAGACAGCCCCCCTACAGCACACAGAGCCATGGCATCATGTTCCCAGCACTGCCCCTGCTCCAAGCACGTATTTTCCTGCTGGTAAAGGTTCAAGCAGTTAAACACCAAAAGCTGAGCTTTAATTAATGTAGAGGAGGGGAGGAGAGGTTGGTTTTTGTATCAGATGAGAGGAGAGCGGATGAGATCTGATACAAAGAGCATTTCAAGTGGCCCTATGCTGGTTTCTTGCTCCTTTTCTCACAGAGAGGTTGGTGGTCTTATTTGCAGTTGGAGGCTGCAGGGAGCTTGAGAGGGAAGGGGAGATAATTACACACAGAAAAAAGCTACTCTGTGTCAAGACTATCTTTGTGGCCTACTTATTAAAAGTCCATTAAAAAATAAGAATCCCACTGCTCCCTGGCTGATGGTTCCCTGGCAAAGGATATTCCTCATAAAGCTGCTACTTACTGCTAAAAATCTCCTGCCAAGAGCAGGGACTTCACATGATTCCACTTCCAGTTTGTCAGAAAACGGAGCAGCCGCCCACTCTGAGGCAGGATGCTCCCAGCACTCCGCCTTCCATGGCACTGCTCAGTGCAAGGTACCCACATCCAAGGGGTCACGATGCATAACATTGAGGCTCCTGAGATTAAGATCGTTCTAAAATAATCCTCTGTGCTTGTGGATGAGAAGGCAGTATAACCCTGTGAGGAGGGGAGGGGATTGATGGGAAGAGAAATAGCTTCCTCGTTGTCATTTCTCACTGAAAAAAAAAAAAAAAAGAATTTGTGCCGTGGTAAAACAGTCTGATCCAATAGTCAGTGTACAGTAATAAGCATAAATTTGCATGAGCATGTAATGACAAACCCTTGTGTTGATGTGTTCGTACAACTCAGGGTCTGTGGCAGTTGCTCTTCAGGTATTTCAGTGTCTCTGTGTGAAACTTCTAAATTCTATAGCAGGCACACCGAAATTGATTGTGTACTTCCTTCTTTGGGAAGCTGTTTTGCAGGGCTGTGGGAACACAAGTTGGGCTGGAAGGAAAGTGACTCTACTTCAACATAATTATTCCATTTGGAGTGTGAGATTTTTATTCCAGAGTAAATTTGCATTGATTTTGGAGTAACATTGCCCTTGTGGTAGTGGAGCAGCTGCAGCATGCCAGATATGCTTCCTGCCAGTGAATCCTTGGGGGGGAAAAGCCATTGTCTCCCACACACTGCTGGGATGGGCAGGTGGGCGGCCATTCCACCAGGCAAAGCTGTCCGTGCGTCAGTTTGTCAGCAGTGGGACCATGGGTCAGTCTGTCAGCAGGAGGACAATTGGTCAGTCTGTCAGCAGTGGGACCATGGGTCAGTCTGTCGGTAGGAGGGTATTTGGTCAGTCTGTCAGCAGGAGGATGGTGGGTCAGTCTGTCGGTAGGAGGGTATTTGGTCAGTCTGTCGGTAGGAGGGTATTTGGTCAGTCTGTCGGTAGGACGGTGTTCGGTCAGTCTGTCAGCAGGAGGATGGTGGGTCAGTCTGTCGGTAGGAGGGTGTTTGGTCAGTCTGTTGGCAGTGGGACCATGGGTCAGTCTGTCGGTAGGAGGATGATGGGTCAGTCTGTCAGCAGGAGGATGGTGGGTCAGTCTGTCGGTAGGAGGACCATGGGTCAGTCTGTCGGCAGTGGCACGGTGGGTCAGTCTGTCGGTAGGAGGATGATGGGTCAGTCTGTCGGTAGGAGGACGGTGGGTCAGTCTGTCGGTAGGAGGGTGTTTGGTCAGTCTGTCGGTAGGAGGATGGTGGGTCAGTCTGTCAGTAGGACGGTGGGTCAGTCTGTCGGTAGGAGGACGGTGGGTCAGTCTGTCGGTAGGAGGACGGTGGGTCAGTCTGTCGGTAGGAGGACGGTGGGTCAGTCTGTCAGCAGGAGGACGGTGGGTCAGTCTGTCGGTAGGACGGTGGGTCAGTCAGTTGGCAGTGGGACCATGGGTCAGTCTGTCGGTAGGACGGTGGGTCAGTCAGTTGGCAGTGGGACCATGGGTCAGTCTGTCGGTAGGAGGACGGTGGGTCAGTCTGTCGGTAGGAGGATGGTGGGTCAGTCTGTCGGCAGTGGGACCATGGGCGGCTGGAGGAGCCGCCTGCCTGCCCTTGGATGACTCAGAGGGGGATGAAGTCATGGTGGAGGGACGCAGCCGGAGTGTCATGCCAGCCCCTCGGCCTGCTGTCAGACAGTGCTCACGTATTCCCTGGCCCCAGGGCCGTGTCTCAGTGCCGACACTTTCGAGGACTCATTCGGTGGCCCCCAGGGGAGCGGAGCCGCCCGGACCCCCCTTCCCCCAGCGAGAGCAGTGCCAGAGCCGTGCCGGCAGGGCGGGGACCCGCGGTGTGACCTGGCCAGTGCGGTTCCCCGCCAGGCCTGACAGCCTTTCCCAGGCCCACCCTCTTCCCTGTCCCCTGCCAAAACCCAAATCGAATTATCCGTCCCGCCGTCTGTCCCGCCCTCCCCAAACACAAACCATTCCCCTCACCAACGTGGATAAACAGCCCCAACCCAGATTGTTATAAACAGCCCGCTTACTTTTTTGGCAGAAGCACCGTCCCAGCAGGATCTGGCCAGGTTTGATGTCGCATGGGTCCTGGAGCATTAAGAAAAACCTGGCCAAGCAGGTTTCCCTGGCCAGGAGCAGCCCTGTCACACTGGCAGGGGCTGGTAGGGTTTGGGATTCCAGATTGTGCCTGCCCACCACTCCAGGGCTCCCTGCACCCTGTCCCCAGTGCAGGAGCAGATCTCCTGCTGTGCTCCAGCCTTGCCCTGCCAGTGCCTCTCCTCCCTCCCCAGGGATCAGATCAGATCCAGAGCTCAGCAAACTCTTCTAACTCTGTAAATTGTGCAAGTGCTCCCACTCCGTAACCACAGCAGCTGATGAGAGGAATGATACTTGTTTCTGGGAACCATTTGATCTTCATTAGTCCGGGGAGCAGCTCCTCATTAGTGATAAAGGGATTGACAACTTTTCTTCCAGACAGAGGGAAATACTTGTCACAAAATCCTGGTTTAATCATGCAGCACATCATACGGGCACAGCCCTAGATGTGGCCAGTAAACTTTGTGCCACAAATAACCAAGAAATGATTCTGCAGGCACTGAAAGCTGTGCTGACTGGAGTGTTGTAGCTAAAGCAGCACTGAAATTATCTGCGGATGAGCAGGGGCGGGCTGTGATGGAGATTGCCTGCTTGGGAATCATGCCAGGGATGTCAGTACTGGGGCATGGGTTCATCTTCTGCCAGTGGAACGTCACTGCTGGGATATAAAAGGGCTTGAATTTGGCTCATTTTCTGGATAAATCTATAGTGTGGCAGGGCTGCCTGATGGCCTAGGAAATCAGGCTGAGGCTGCAGGACTGATGAGAATTTGAACTTGGTCAGACCCTGTGGTGGTGGTCCTGGTCCTGCTCAGGTGTGGCCTCACAGGAAGAAACATCTCAGAGAGTGTTTGTCCCCTGGGTGCTCAGTGCAGGTTGTCACTCTTTAAACCTGCTGTCACCAGAGAGATTTATGTCAGGATGCCTGTCCAGGAGGTGAATGAGGTGTGAGATTCAGTGAAGCTGGAGTTGAGATCGATTCTGTAACCCTCCCTCGGCACCTGTTTCAGTCTGGACTCCTGTTGCTCCCCCAGGTGTGCCCTATAAGATCCATCGTGCCTGTTCCCCCATCACAAGGGTGCAGCAGCTTTCTCACAGCCCTGCCACCCCTCCAGGCAGCACAATTGGGCAAACACAATGGAAACTTACATTCCTGAAATCCCAGCTGCAGTTTTGGGGGTGATTTAATGAGAACGACATGGCCATATTTGGGAAAAGAATCAGAGGATGCGTTGCCACAGGAGGGTGGCTGCTTGGTCCCCAGGTCCCCATGTGGGCTGGTGACAGTGCAGGGACAGCAGGGAGACTTGTGGGCTCAGAGCAGGGACAGACATCAGCAAGCAGGGACACACAGCCACTTTCCTCAGGGATAGCACTGGCACAGGCTGCTGATGGACCCTTTGACCCTCACAGCCGGGCTCTGCCGTGCTGCTGATCACACCTGCAGGTAGCAATAACAAAACAGCCACTCAAGTGAGGTGACCCTCTGTTCCAGCTGGCCCCCAGGTTGGCACTGGTGTTTCTCCAGCAGCAGGTGGATGTATCCTCCCAGCGAGTGCTCCACCACGCCCCTGCCCACGTGAGTACTCCTCGGGGCAGGGTTTGGGATCCGGGCTGGGCATTGCTGATCCCAGCAAGGGACCTGTAGCATCTTCATTGCAGGACACAGAAGCAGTTAGCTTTTTGGGATGAGTTGTTTTATCTGTTGTTGTGATCCAGGTTTTGACTAGGAACGGATGGGAAATAGGTCATGTCATTGCTAAATTGCTTTCTAAAGCAGGCACAGCTGAAAATCCCAGAAATCTGCTTCTACAAGGATACAGGGTTTGTTTTGCCCCTGGTTGTTCGTGGCATGTGTGGATGCTGCTCTGCATCCCACAAACTGCTGACCTGGCACCTTCCTCTGTTGGCAGGGCTTGGAGAGGGGTCGGCGTGTGGCCAGGGGGCTGGGAGCAGGGGGGAGCAGGGTAAAGCAAACCACAGGGAAGAGAGAACACGTGTTCCCTGCCTGGGACAGAGCTGGGGCTCATCTCCGCTGCTTCCAAACATTATGCTCTCTTCCCTTCGGGTCATTTTTCCCTTCACAAGCAATCAAATCACTTTTTAAAAAACTCAGCAGCGACCCAGAAAAGAAACATTTCCTCTTATGGAAAAGCCCTCAGTGGTTCAAGGAAGGATCTGGTGAGCAGGGTCCTGTAAAAAATCACTTCAGTGCTTCCGTGGTATCACAGAGCGAGCAGTGGGAAGGAGGCAGTGCCAGCTGTGCTGGGCTGAGCCACACTGGGCCCTGCCTGAACGGTTCCTGTGCCCAGCAGGCTCCCAGTGCTGCCTGAGATGAGCCCACGCTCGGGTGAGTGCACCTGGGCATCCTTGTCCTGTGGTCTGACAAGTGATGCAGGGTCCAGCATCACTCCAGTCCCACTGCCAGCCCCTCTGCTCACCCTTGGCATGCTGCGTGCCACCAGCACCCTGCTTGCTCCAAGACCAGCGGCCTGGGAGATGGCACAGGGCTTTCCCATGGCATGGCAGGGCAGCCTGGCTGCAGCTGCCAGCGCTTTGCTGCTGGCACTGGCTGTGTTTGGTGGCCTGTGGTGCCTGAGAGCTGTGCTGGGGAATGTGCACAGGGCATGTGCACATCTCCTGGGACACTGGGCACAGCCTCGGTGTTCTCCATCCCTGCCATGTGATGAGTGTGTGTTGCAGAGTTGGCTCTTTGCTGGTAGAGGAGCTCAGAGCTGTCACAGTTTGAGCTGCACCGAGTGATCCCCGTGCTCTCTATCATTCTTACGAAATCTGAGCCTGGCCCTTTGATTTTTTGGACTTGCTTCCACAGCCAACAGCATCAAACCCAGCCCTGGGACGCAAGCAATCAAAGCTGAGTTGCCGGCAGACATTCCTCTTCCTCCCCTCGTTGTTTTGGCAGCAGTGATTTTGTTTTGCTTTGTGGTTTCTCCCCTGAGTGGAGGGTGCCGCGCGCGGTCGTGAGAAGCCAGGCTGTGTGGTGGTGGGTGGCAGCAGGGCCTGGGGTGTTCCAGACCATTGGAGCAGGGGCTCCAGGCTCTGGGAGTCAGTTCCATGGCACACACGTGTATTTCCAAGCCATCCTCCCTGTGCTGTGTATCCAGCCTGCCTCAGGGGGCGTAGGGGCATGTGGGGAGCAGTGTTTGCAGTGGCTGTGCAGTATCAAACCTCACAGGTGGGTGCTTCTGCCTCTGCTGTGGCATTGGGCAAGGAAGGAAATTCCACGGGCACTTTGGTGGCTAACAGGGAGCCTGGTGCTGAGGGTGTTCTGTGGCCAAGTCCCTGCCCTGGGCTCTCAGGTGTGACTTGCCAGAGGAAGAGCTTGAAAGCAGGTGGAAAGACACATGTAGGTGGTAGAGAGAGGATGCTCCTGAGCTACAGCTGCATGGTGCCAGCCCTGTTCCTGGCAGAGATGCCCTGCACAGAATCTGTGGGGCTCGGGAGGGGGGTGAGAGCCAAGTGCCAAGTCCTGCTGGCTGTGCTGCACAGAGCATGGGGCATCCTGCCCCGTGGTGCCAGTTCTAGACCCTGTGGGATGTTCAGGGTGATGCCAGCAGGCAGCCCATGGCCATGGCAGCTGTGCTGGGACTCCTGGGGAAGCAGCAAAGCAAACCCCAGGCGTTCCTGGCCAGCGTAGTGTTGGCCTTTTGTCTTCATCTTATCTCGAGCTGGTTTTAATTTGCAACTCCCTGATTGCGTGCAATGACCTTGGCCTGAGCCTGCTCCGCAGCTGAGTGCCCTGGAGAACATCATAAATGCCATTGATCTGAAGTCACACGCTGGAGGAGTGAAGAGCTGGTGCCCTGCATGTGGGAGAGGTGGCACAGTCGAGTGGGTGCTCCCAGCTGCCAGAGGGTCTGGGGCTCACACTGGTGGGATGTAGCTCCCTCCAAAGTCCCTGTCAAGACAGGCTCTGGTGTGACATGCTGGGGAGAGGGTTGGCACATGTCCCTGCGCTGCTGCAGTGAGACTGTGGCAAGGGTGCAGAGCTGCCTTTAAACAAAAACCCGGAGCTTGCTGCCTGCAGTAGCTGGGAATGAGCTTGAGTGGCACCAAAACCATGTGCCTTGCAGCTCAGCCTGGCATGCACAGCTCCCTCTGCACCAGGGCGTACAGGCGTGCTCCCTCCTGATTTAAGGAACAAACAGGAGCTGGTGGTTCCATCTCCTGCAAGAGCCCAGGGCACTGTAATGATGGCAGGGGAGATGATGCATCTGCTAGCAACCAAATGGCATCCCCCGTGCAGCCAATCTGGCCTTGAAACCTGGTGTGGGAGAGAGGAGATGCCAGCCTCAGTGGCACCTGGGCTCGGGGATAGGCTGTCTCTCAGTGCCAGCACCATGACCCACTTCCCCACTAGCACATCCAGCAGCAAGTGGTGTAGTTGGGGGGGGGGCAGGAGCTGGTAGTTCTGATTCAGGAATTGGACTGCCAGGGATGAGCTCATTCCTGCTGGCAAAAGTGGTGTTTTGGTGCATGTTTTGAGAGTGCTGTGGTACAAGGAGTGAGGGGGGGCTGGAGGAGGGCGTGGGCGCCTCAGTTGCAAGGTGCACGGTCCCAGTGGTTAACGCTGGGATGTCCTGTGGGCAGCAAGGGAGGAAGGGCCCTGTTCCTGGTCCCCTGCCACAGCCTGGGGCATCTCGCCACAAAGGGGATGGGGAAGGCAGCAGCGGTCGTTTTCTGGAGGCTTGCAAGTTTGGAAAATAAATAGCCCTGCACTGTAGGTTAAGCTTGGCATCCTGGCGGATTAATCACGCAGGCTGCAGCCAGCACTGAGAGCCCCGGTGACGAGAGCTGTGGTTTATAGATGATGATTCATCGCTCGACTTAGAGCGACCACGTTATTCCAGCAGATTGCAAAATCATAAGAGGAATGTTGTGGTTAGTTTACGGCTTAACTATGCAAATCGTCAGGAAGCCTTCAGAGCCGGAGAACGTAAGGCACAGCGCGCCCGGATGGCTGGGCGGTGAGCAGGGGCCGGGAGCTGGCGATGGGGCTGTCGGGGACCGGCCGCTCGCGGGAGCCGGGGAGCGGGGAGGTGAGTGATTCGGGGGGGATGAGGGGCCGGAGCTCCCGGGGAGCGTGCGAGCGGGGCCCTTCGGAGGCGAGGGACGCGCTGCCGCCTGCCAAGGGGTTTCTGGCCGGTTCCGCCGTCTCCGTGCCACAGGCTCAGGCGTCTCCGGCGGGGCTGGGGAGGGCAAAGGTGGGGAGCTGCTTCCCCCACCTCCTCCTGCCCTCTCGTCCCGCTTCCAGAAGCAGGCAGTGCCTCGGCAGAGGAAGTAAACAGAGTGGGAGGAGCTGCACCTCTTCCTCGCCAGGGCTCTCTCCCAGCGAGTCCCGCTGTCAGGACGCGCAGCGAGGCGGTCCGTTCTCAGCGGGGTCAGCCTTCCCCTGTCCGGCTCCTACCTGGAGGCCGGTGTGCGCCGAAAGCTCGCTTGGAGACCAAGCTCTGCGGCAGCCGAGCTCCCCGTGCGGTGCCCACAGGGCGAGCCGTGCCAGCCGGCCGGGAGCCGGGCGCTGCGGGAGCGATGTGTGCCTCTGCGGCGGGCCCCGGGAACGCGGTGTTCCCGGGAGAGCTGGCAGCGCTCTGCGCCGCTCCAGCTGCTCCGGGGCCGGCGGGGCTTTGGGGCAGAGGTGAGCAGGTGTTTGTAATTACGGAGCTGCTCCGGCCGGAGCGCAGGGAGCGGAGGAGGCCGCCTGTCCCCCTGGACTCGGGGCAGGGTCGGCCTCTCGCTCACGCGTCCCGTGTCCGATTTTGTCCTGGGGCCTTTTTAAATAAACAGGATGCGTCGGCAGCAAAAACAAGCAGCAGCGATGTTGAGGAGGAGGAAGGGCGGTCCGGGGTTAGAGCGTCTGACCTGGGAGGGAGGGACAGCCCTGCCCTCTGCCACAGGCATCTTACCTGGCCTCGGGCACA
Organism: Phylloscopus whistleri; assembly: GCA_017589585.1. Taxonomy (NCBI): domain Eukaryota; kingdom Metazoa; phylum Chordata; class Aves; order Passeriformes; family Phylloscopidae; genus Phylloscopus; species Phylloscopus whistleri. Next base: position 1,702,368 of record JADMLD010001062.1, on the reverse strand, counting down.
TCCCTTCGCCCACTTGTGCAGGGTGGGGAGCACGTCCCTGGTGTGTCTCTGGGAGGTGGAGTGCCTCATCCCCGGGATGGCAGAGATGTAGGTGGAGAGAAGTCTTTGCCGGGAGCTGAGCAGTTTTGGTGCCGGCCTTTGGGGTTTCCACTAAGGGCTGACCCACCTGCCAGTCCAGCTCTAGCCAGGGCGGTGTGAATCAGAGGGAAACATCAGCTGGTAATTGGGGAAGCATTTCCTGGCCCGTCACGCTTTGGGATGGCGTCCCGTCCCTTGAATCATCCCGAGCTGGTCCGTGTCCAGCACTAAGAATAGCCTCCCCACACAGCGCGGGGGCAGCGCCGCAGGGGGACCGGCCGGCTGGCGGGCTCCCGGCGCTGGGCCATGGCCTGCCCCGGTTCCAGTCTGAGCTTTGAGGTAGAGCACGTAGTGAGGATGGGCTGGGGCAGCTGCCATCGCTGGGGGGTGGTCCTGTCGGTGTGTGCCATTTGTAGCTGAGCTCTGAAATGGCTCCATTCAGCACCCCGGGGTGCCTGCTTGGCATCCAGGGCTGGGTGCTGGGTGCCAGCCCAGCATGTCCCCCTGGGTGTGATGTAAGGGGGACATTCATGAGCAGAGGCGTTTCCTGGGGTGTTTGGCAGGTGCCCTGCTCTGCAGCCAAGCTCTAGTACAGGAGATAAGCCATCGCTGTGGGCTTGCCAGGGTTCAGATCAGCTGGGAGCCTTTCCTCAGATGAAGACATGAGCACAGCCTTGGGTGGAGCTGGGTCGGTTTTCCCACCATGGCCTCATGGTGATGATGCTGCCCATTTTATGTATTTCACCTGGCTGACAGGTGAGACCTGTCCTGTCTGTCCTGCTGGGTGCAGGGTGCTTATCCCACCTGGTTCTCACTCCTGGCATTGGGCACCCGGCCGTGGCCAGAGCAGGGCAATCACTAGAGGGCATCCTTGGATCGAGATGTGCCTCTGCACTGGGAGAAGCCTTAATTTGATGTCCTACCAGGCTGGGCTTGAAATGTTTGGGAGGAGAGGGATGTGCAGTGGCCCACTGAAGCCAGCCCATTGGGGTTTGCCCATCCTGATCATGCCAAAGCTTGGCAGATGTCTCTGCAAGGAAGCACCTGTGTTCCTGGGTGAGCCACCAAAGCCACTCTCATTTCTCCCTGCCTCCCTGCTCTTGTGTTTGCAGGCTGGTACAGGGAGCTCCTTGGCATTGCTGCCATTCCAGCCTGTTTCTCTGGGGAAAAGCTGCAATGGCTGCTCAGGCTGGCAGCCCCCTGGTTTAGACAAGTGTAGAGAGAGCATAAAATGATGCTGAACCTTTCCTGGATGCTCACTCCAGCCTGAAACTGGAGCAGGTACTCATGCGGTCCCAGCTGGGTTTAAATCTGAAGGAGAGCTGGGATCTCTGGGATGCAGGGTTTCCCCCATCCCTCAAAAGAAAATATTTACAGTTGGGTGGTAGAAATACTATGAACTTCATGTGGGCTCCCCTCCCTTGCCAAACCTTTGGTGAGGGGAATGCAGATGGGTGGTGATGGCCAGGGCTGAGGCGGAGCCTGTCCTGCCCTTGGAGGCTGCCCAGCCCCTGGAGGTCACAGCCCTCACCTCATGGGTGTCTGTCTGGGCTGAACCCGCACTCAGGGTTCACCATGGAGTGACTCAGAGAGTTCAGGGCAGTGCACTGAGTGGGGAAATGCACATGATGGGTGCCCTTTGCTCCTCTGCAGCCAGCGCAGGTTTCCCCACCTTCTGTTCCAGCTTCTCCACTGCCCTCCTCCTTCTTCCCTGGTTTGGGGGCTGACAAGGGCAGTGCCTGGTACACTGGGGACAGACACTTCCCCTTGCCACTTGCTGCATGAGACAGACTGTTCCCCAAGCCTTAGTGATCTGTGGACTTTGGAAAATCATAAGTAACCAAGTGCTCATCCCAACTGTTCCCTGACTCCCTCTCCCCTGGGACCTCCCAGCCTTGCATCCCACAGAGCAATTCCCAGAGCATCAGGAGTGTGAGCTGATGCATTACAGTTGTGTTCTGCACATGTGCAGAGGTGCTCCAGGGGCTGGCCAAGCGTGCCAGGATCCTGATGGCACAGCTGCCTCCCCCTGTACAAGGAGGAACTGAAAGTCTGTGGGGTTTCAGTGATGGCTGTGCCTCCTGGGTTTTAAGGACTTTTGTTCAGCCAGGACCTGAAAGTTTTCTTGTTAAACTGCTCCATTTGACAGCTCCATACTTCTGATTTTAGCACCAGCCCATGGGGTCAAAGGGCTCTGCTTGCACCCAGTGCTGCTGCTGCAGGATGCCCATGTTTGAAGCAGCCCCCCAGTTCTGCAGAGTGGGATCAGGCCAGTCCTGCTGGCTCAAGGGATGTGAGGACATCTCATCCGTACTTGCTGTATGGCTGCACGCCAGCCAGACCAGCCACCTTCTGCTGATAAATCCATTTTAAGGCAGTTTTACTCCCCATTACATCACCAAACCCTTCCCCAAGGGGTGGTGGAAGCCCTGCAGACTGGGCAGGGGCCGGGTGAGCCCGGGTGGGTTTCCTGGAGCAAGCAGCCTTGCATTAGCCAGGAGCAGGATGGTTTAATAAATCATTTCCGTCTCTAATTTCTACTTCTCTATTCAATGCCTCTCGTTTGCTGGTCACCAGAGGGAAGGGAGGTCAGGGGAACCAGGCCTCCCCAGCAACCTCCTTCCTGCAGCTGTTGAAACAAAATCCAGAACTATAATAATCCCTGTGTCCCTCCCTGGGGTACCGCAGTGCCTTCGGTCTGAGCAGCAGCGGCGGTGTTGGGGTGGTTGGGCTCACGGCCTCTGCTGAAGGTGCCAGGTGGTAAAGAGAGGGCAGAGAGGGCACCTTCCCTGCTTGGTGATACAGAGCCACAGGCATTCCCCATGGGCTGTGTCAGATGCTTGGGAAAAAGATCAGAAGCGTTGATATTGCCGAGCCTCGGGGTGTCACTGGTGCCCTGTCTCCTTCATGCTCCAGCAAAATGCATCCACTGCTGCAAATCACCACCCATGCAGCCAAACCAAAATAGGAGGGTAGTTCTCACCTCCCTGCCTTACCCCCACATCAGATCCTTGCTTGTTGCCTGATCCCAGGGGAGCAGCTGGGGCTGTCCCACTGCCTGGAACAGGAGGCAGAGTGCAGCTGCCATGCTTGATCCTGAACTACCTCTGATCTCCCTAGAAGGCTTTCGGCCCCTGTGGCCTCCAGCAGTGCCCTGCCTGCACTCTCTGCCTGCAGCTCTTTCCTCTTGGCCACTGGCCCCCAGCATTGTTTCACAGCAGTTGTTTGGGTTGGCCCAGGTGCTGCCCTGTGTCCGCCTCAGCGCCGAGGGCTTGGTTTATTTTATGTCCTTTGTTTTGCAGCAGCAGCAAATGCCCCGGAGCAGCCAAGAAGAGAAAGATGAAAAAGAGAAAGAAAAAGAGAAGGAGGGAGAGAAGGAGGAAGACAAGCAGGAAACAGAAAATGACAAAGAAGAACTGACAAAGTAAGGACGACCCTCCCTGCTTGCCTCCAGTGAGCTGGGGCTGCAGTGGTGGAATGTGGTGATGGGATGCAGCATAGTCCAGGGCTGCCTGACCCTGTGCAGGACTGTGTGTGCCCACCTCACCTCCTCTGCAGGGAGGGAAAGGCAGATCCTCCTCCTCATTCCTCTTCCCTGCTGCTCCCAAACTGGGAAAGCAACACCATACGGGGGGGGTGGTTTATACCAACCCAATCAATCTGCAAAGCTCCTGTGATCCTCCAGCTTGTTTTGTTGTTACGAGAGCCTCTGGGAGCTGGAGGAGCAGTCGGGGCGCAGCGGAGCGCGGCACTTCACCTTTAGTGTTATTGCTGTCAACGTGAGCGCTCCCAGATGAGGAGCTCCAGCCAGCCCTGCCTCCCTCACGCCGAGCATCAGCGCCGTGGCAGGGGAAGGTTGGCACGCAGACCGCTCGCTATCTGTAATGGGCTTAATACTTGGTTTAAAAGAACATCTGGCTTCATTATATCTAGGCTGCAAAGACATTTACCAGCAGGTCCCTTTCAGGAAGATAAATGAGGAGGAGGCAGGGATGAATTTGAATGGTCTGGTATTAAACCTGTCTCCATCAGGTCTCTGCGTGCACTTGGTGGTGGAGCTGCAGCCAGCTGCAGAAAGAAAACCCCACCACAAATCACCCCACTGCCAATCCCAGCCAGGAAAAGAGCCTGCGTCTGCAAAAAAACTGCAGACCTGCCCCCCTAAAAAAACCAACAACAAAAAGAAAAACCCCCAAACACGTGCGGAGAAATAATTGCTTGACCTAAAAATCAGACCGACCAAACAACGTTGTTTTTTTTTTTTTTCCTTCTCTCCCTGTTTTTGCAGGGACAAAAACGACGACACATCCGGAGAAGACAACGATGAGAAAGAGACGGTCACCTCCAAAGGTCGCAAAACCGCCAACAGCCAGGGCCGGCGCAAGGGCCGCATCACCCGCTCCATGGCCAACGAAGCCAACAACGAGGAGGCAGCCACGCCACAGCAGAGTGCAGAGCTGGGTAGGTGGCAAGGGACAAGGGGACCCTGCCCTGGGCTGGGCTTTTGGGCTATCCATGGTGCTGGGATGGGATGTCACCCTTCTCTCCTCCCCGCTCACAGAAGAGGGGTTTCCTCCGTCAAATCTTTCTTTCTGGGGAGTAGCAATGATGATTCTCTCTATCACGTGAATTACTCAGCATGGTTCAGTAGGATAAGTAGGGGCATTTATAAGCCTGGGCTGTCCTGGCTGAGTGTTAATGGGTTTTAGGGCCTCAGAGGGAAAGTGTTGCAAAAGACAAAAAGGGAAGCCTTCAGTTTTAGCAGTGCTTTGGCACGGCTTGTGTCCCTCCTGCACTTGGAGCTGGTTCCCTTTGCGGCTACTCCGGCTTCCCAGTCCCCTCGACCTCTGCACGGAACCCTGCTCTGCCCTCCCAGGCTTGCCTGGGTCTCTGCCTCTTCTCCTACCTGCTCTGTTTTCAAATTTGTCTGGAGCCTGAGCAGCTGCAGCCTGTGGGATCTGCTCCTCCTTGGCCCTGGGCATTGGGCTGGCCCATTTCCATCCATGCCTGGTGCAGCAAAGGGTGCTGCCTGTACTGTGGCATCCAGGCACTGCACCAGCCCAGAGCGTGGTCACAGCCGTGCCACGCTGCCATGCTGGCCTTGGGCTAGGTGGGAATTCATGGCAGCATCCACAGCCCCACCTGGGCACATCTGCCTCTGGCATCTGCAGCATCAGTAGTTGCCACCCCAGGGAGCGGGCTCACGTATTGACTTACAGAAACCAATGCCTCGAGGAAATTTGGCTGATTCTCCTATATTTTCTACTCTGTCAAAGTACAAAATTACTGCTGTGCTACCTAAGGCAGGTAAAAATAAAAGCAGGGTGACTCCTCTCGGTTTCCTTGCTCTGCAGTTTCTTGCTTGTGCTGTTCCATGTGCTATAAATCACGCGGAGGTGTTTCGCCTCCCTGTTCTCTGCTGACAACTGGCTGAAGCCTTGATTGCGAGCGCTCTGTTTTCATACAGGCGATATAAATAGTCCGCAGCACAACAGAGCCCTGCTCTCTCCCTCCAACTTGTTCAGCAGTGCTGCAGAGAAGGAGCAGCAGATAATGCCAGTAACTTAGATGGGATTTTTTTTTATCCTGGTATCTCAGAGCCCGTGATAAACTTCACTGCGAGCACAGAGGAAAGCCTTTAGACCATGTTAAATTGGGAAAAAGGAATGGATCAATTCCAGTGACATATCTGAGCAATTGATTTCGCTTTATGTCTCTCCAATAGCGCTTTAATTTAGGTTGGCTAAGAAAGTTATTGCATTTTAAATACCAATTGAACGTTAAAAAACAGCACAAAACCGTACTGTGGTTTAACTGCAGCGTGCCGGAGCTCCCTGTAGGCATCTGTTTCATAACTGCGCAACCTCAGGCGATGCCATTAATCAAACCAAACGGGCCGTTTCTGTGACATTTCTGTACCATACAATAACAGCCATCACCAGCTGAGCCAAGGGCCCAGGCAGCGTTGGGGACGCTGGCTTTTACGTAAACGAGCGTTGTGGCCCCGGCTCTGCCTGCTGCCAGGGGGAAGCGGTGAGGTATTGATTTCCCTCCCTCTTGGCTGCTGTCCCAGGGGTGACACGGTTCTGGGGGAGGCAGTGACCTGTGCTGTCTTTCCGGGAGGTGACACCTGCAATCGTGCTCAGCCGGCTCTGAAGGAGATTCTGCCCAGTGCTGTGGGCATTGGAACCCACGCTGTCCTCCCACAGGGTCTCAGCTTCTTGTAGAGCTTCTTGGAAGATCCTTCCTTCTCTCCTTGCCTGTATTCTTTATCCTGAACCTATCAGCCTGTTTTCCATTTTGAAAGGACACTGTCAAAACATCTCTCATCACTGTTGAAATAATGCTTTGCCTGTTGTTTAGAGTAATAACCCCTTGGCAGCCTGAGCCGGAAATCTGTTTCCTTACCGAGTTGTTTTTTGTCTCTGACTCACACCCCAGCGTGTTATTGTAGGGTTTGCTCTGTGCCAGGCTGCCAGCAGGACTGGTGCAAAGTGAAGGCTTTATGCAGGACCTCGGTGTCCCCAGCACCTGCTTGGAGTTGGGGAGAGAGGCAGCATCAGATGCTGACACCCCTGTCAGCCTCCTGGCTGGAGCAGCATGACCCCTTCAATGGGCACTGCTCCAGATGGGCCCCCACTGTTGCTGGAAGTGCCTCGGAGGTGCTGTCCAAGAGCCCAGTGATGGCACAGAGGGAGCCCGCGGTCACACGGCCAACACCCGTGACAGATGCACTCGGCCAAAGCCACCGCTGAGGTGACGCTGTTTCTCCGTCTCTGACAGTCCCACCCTGTGTCTGCCTCCTCCAAAGCACACAGCCACAGCCAGCTCCATCTTAGGTACCTCTTGTTGGGCCAGGGTGCGTGGCACATCAGCAGGAAATCTGCTGCCACTTCCAAGCCATCTGGCTTCACTTCCAGGCCCAAAGTGGAGGTTTGGCATCGCTGAGGTGCATCCCGAGGGGATGCTGTGCATGGGGTACTGTGGTGTGGAAAAGCCTCATGAGCCCACACCATGACAGCCTTTCTTGTGGGAGCACTTCTGCACTGTCTGGGGTTTTGTCATGCCTCCAGGAAACACGGCATGGGACAGGGTTTGGGTGTTGGGACATCTCCTCTGGGCTTGCTGGCTCCTGCTCCCAGCTGACTGCTCCCTTTCCTTCTTCCTTCCCAGCTTCCCTGGAAATGAATGAAAGCTCTCGCTGGACCGAAGAGGAGATGGAGACAGCTAAAAAAGGTGAGACACTCATTTTCTTTCTTTTATCGCCTGTGCTGGAGCTAACCCAGCAATTGGGGAGGGAAAACATCTGCCTGCTGTCTTTGGTGTAGTGTGGTGGGTCCTGAGCTGTGGGGCTGGATCCTGCCTGTCCTGCTGTTGGTTTGTTCCCTGCGTGCCTCAGGGAGGGTGTGGGGAAGGCAGGGAATGGTGCAGGGAGTGTGCTCAGCTTCTCCAGCCCCAGGAGCTGTGCCAGCACCAGGGATGGCTGGGCTGTGGCTGGAGCCATGCGTGTCCCACGAGGCAGGAGTTGGCTGTAGGAAATGGGGAAGACACGTTGTCCGTTGCAGCGTTGGAGCTGCTGGTGCCTGTGGCATGGGGTGTAGTTTCACCCCACTCCTGGGAGCTTTATGGCATCGGTGTGATCTGTTCCAGGCACACAGAGTGTCTGCTGTGTTCGGAGCTCGGGGATTCAGGGAGAGGATGGTGAACCCCAGCACTCCGCAGGCACGTGTTGGGGAGCTCTCGAGAGCCAGGGCTGCGGGCAGCGTGGGGTGGTGACTTTACATCCTGGAGCTGATTCAGAGCCTTTGCTGAGACCGTTTTTAAAAAGTGCTGAGTGTAGCACAGCCCTTCTTGCCACTTCCCCTCCTCGTGCCGCTCCTGCGCCAGCTCTTTCACTGCTTAAATTTTTTTGCCAAAGTCACGTCCTGTTGATGGGCTGTCGAGCTCACGTCCCCAGCCCGTGCGTCCCGCTTGCGTCGCTGCCGACTCTCCTGGCCCGGAGAGGATTGTAAATGGGAAATTAAAATGGAAATGAGCGCCGTTCGGGGATGGCAAAGGCAAATAGGCGTGTCAGCAGGTTCGGCTCAGCTTGGAAAATGCACCTGCTGCTGGGATGGTGATTACATGTTCTGGAGCGCCGGCTGCCCAGGTGCCGGTGGGAGCTGTGGACTTGGATTACTTTGCCTGTGAATATCCCAAAGTGTTTGGCTCGCTCGCCTTTAAGCTGTTCCAACCCTCTTTTACAACCCAGTGCCAATCCTGTGCATTGCTGAACGGGGCTCTCTGTAGTCACAAAACTTAATAGATAGACTTTAATCAAGCAAGCTGGCCTGGGGCCAGGTAATGGGGTGAGCAGATGCTGGCAGGGGAGGGTCGTTGGAGGGGTCTTTTCCGAGCACTGCTTTATTTTGGAGATCAGCATCTGGTTGTTAAAAAGTGCCTCTTGTTTTATGCTGGATGCTGGAGCTGCACTTAAGGAGTCTCAGCACCAGCTGCCAAAGCCTGTGTGAAGGAAGGATGAAGCGTGGGAGCATGTAGCACTATTCCAGCCCAGGGGCCGGGAGGAGGCAGGGAGATTTGCTGGTGTAAAGCCCAATGGCTGATTGTTTCTCCCTTCGTTACAACCTGGGAAACTGAGATTGCAACACCAGACTTCTACAGAAAAGCCAAATTCCCCTCTGCCAGGAAGCAGCCGCTTTAATGCTTCGAACTGGCCGTGTCTGGCATTTCCAGGGACGTGCGTGGTGGGGGTTTCCGACTCACAGCAACTGTGAAACTCCGGAGGTAACCTCAGAGGCTGGAGGAGGCGGTGGCAGAGCTGCTGCCAGCATGGCTGGGCAGGGGCAGAGGGGGTGGTGGCCTGCTCAGGCTGGGATCAGAGATGCACAGTCCTCCTCACCATAGGGACTCAGCCACCAAAGGCACCCTCCTCCATACTGGTACCAGTAAGAGCCCATAGCTGGCTAGTTTAGGAAGTTCAGCAAGATGGGAGTCCCAGGGAAAGTCAGCCCTACCAGCCTGGGGTATTTTGGCAGATGGGGATGGTTGGTGACCTCTGCTCCAAGCACTTGCCAACCAGGAGATCAGCCCAGCCCTGGTGTCCACCCCTGGCTTTCCTGTGTGTGGCATGAAACTCCGTGTCATTTGTGCTCAGGGAGGTGAGAGAAAAACATCCCTGGGACGGAGAGACAGCAGAGCTGCCTGCTCTCCTCCACAGTCACAGAGCTGCACAGGGAGTTTCCAATCAGGAGAAAGCAGGATTGTCTGCCAGGGGAGACGGTGAAGGGGAGTACCATGTTACTAAACTTAAATAGAGGAACAAAAACCCAGCAAGAGGAAAGTTCTTGCTTAATGACACTTTCATTATGCAATAAACTTCGATTCAGTAGTCTGTCAAAATGTGCAGAGATTGGGATAACGATGGGGGAATGTGTTTTTCTGATATTATCTCCTTGAGCCACAGTTGTGATCCTTAAAGCAGGAGGTTTTGATTTAACCAGAGCTGCTGAAGGATTTTCCCCCTTCCCTTCCCAAGCTGGGAAGCAGGCAGCACCCACTGCTTTGCTGCCAGGCAGGGTGCAGAGGCATTTGCCAGCGGGATGGGGCTGCTCCTTAAAAGGCAAAACACTGAGGCAGTTCCTGCCTTTGGGGGACCTGCTGGATGAGCCCACGCAGGCAGGAGTTCAGGGAAGGCTGGAAGGGGGTCTACGAGCAGCTTTAGCAGTGAGTGGGTTTATTGTCCCCCCACCCTCTCCACCAAGTGTCACCACGAGTGCCAGAGCGTCAGGGCAGCCGCAACCGCCCTGGAGCTGAACTCGGTGAACCGGGAGGTTTCGACATGACCTTTGTTAGTCTTCAAAGTCTGGTACCTGTTCTCACCCAGCTCGGGGTTTTCCCTGGCGTCTAACAAGTGGTTTTGTTCTTTGAAAAGAGGCGGGTGGAAGTGGCAGGTTCTTGCTGAGGTCCTCCCGTGCCTTGCCCAGGCTCTGTGCTCCTTGTCCTCAGGGCACAGCCAGCCTGGGGCTCTTCGTGCCTTTTCCCACACTGAGGACACAGAGAGGCCATGGGATGGAGTCAGCGTGATGAGGCAGAGGAGGGTTGGGCATGAATGCAAAATACTGATGAGAGAGAGTTAAATAAGCCGTGAAAACTCCTATATGGTTCCTTTTGGGTAGATATAAAATATTCCCTTGGATACCAAAGGCACTCTTTCGAACGCTTATTTTCAGTGCTGCCAACAATTCATCTGAGTTTTGGGCTGACCTGAAGCATTTTCTCCCCAGTCCCGTTCTGTTCACAAAACCAAAATAAAGTCAGCCACCTTGCATCACCTTTGAAATGCAGGAGCTGGCTGGGTGATGCTGGGGAGCTGGCAGCTCCATACCTTCCTCCCTTTGTCTCCCCTATGCTCCTGTTGGAGCCTTCCCTTCTCCCATCAGAGGTATTTACAACTATAAAAACCTGCTGATAGTAGTAAAAGTAGGCTGGAGAAACTGGTTTGCAGCCCATGCCTGTCACTGCACGTTGTCCTTTTGGGTGGCCTTGGGGTGGGATGTGCCTTGGGCTCTCCCACTCAGGTGTCCTCTATCCAGGCAGGGTGCAAGGGGAGCTCAGAGCAAGGAGAGCCCAGCCTGGCCATTCCAGTGTCCACAGCCAGAGTGCCTGGTGTTTGTCACCAACTCTGTACAAAGTGACGTGGTACGAATTATCAGGATGGGGCAGATTGGGTGCCATGAGGGCACGACTGTGTCCAAGGCATAAATTAGCCACACTTGTCTTGAGTGAGGCTGTGGTTGACTGCAGTCCCATCCCTGCCATCCCAGGCTGGTGCTTGGCTGCCTTTCAGCCAAGATGTTAGCCCCAGGATCGTGCCTGTGGTGCCAGTGCCCACTGTGCCCCCAGAGCTGCACTTTCTGCCACCATTGGCTGAATGTTTCTCGAGTGTGTAGGAGCAAACTGCGAGGATTTGCTTAGTGAGTGTCAGTGAATGGAATACAAAAGGCCTGTCAGGAGGAACTGCTGGGTAATTACTATAATTTGCTGCCTACATTTTAATTTTGAGTATTATTTTTTCAACAATAAGGGAGCGGGAATAGTATCTGAACCAGGTGAAAGAAGAGAGCTGGGCTCTGCCAGCAGTGGCTGCTCCTTGTGTACTCACTGCCATGCTGGACCAGAGGGGATGGCACATCTCCAGGAGCAGGCATCCTGAGGGGGGCTTCCTGTGTCAAAGGACAGGACACAGCAAAAAAAAAAGGCTGTGGCAAGAATAGTAAAACCAGGCAGGTCTGTGATCAGGGCACAGGGTTCAAGGTTTTGCAGCAGGTGGATGCAGTGGTATAGGAATTATCCATTTCAAAGGGGAGATGTGGGAGCTGAGGGCCACAGCCAGGGCCAGCAGAGAGGGGACATTACACTAGAGCTGAGCTGGTTGGGGGTCCCAACTCCTTGCAGGTCAGGTACCCACACCTTCTTTGGTGACGCTGCCTCCCTGCAGAGAGGTGGCTTGATGGGTGTGAAAGGTGCTGGGACCTTCAGCTGCAAGCTGTAGCTGTGGGACACATCAGAGGCATGCTGGTGTCCAGTCACCAAATGAGAGGTCCACTGGGAGCATGGCAAGGTGGTGCCAACATCACCTGAGGGAAGGAAGGGCATCACCTACTGTGGTAGCAGGAGCACACCAAGCCGACTGCCTGTGCCATGGTCCCTCCAGCTACACCCCAGCACCTGTGGGGATATGGGCTCGCCCCCCACACACCACCCCCACTGCTTCCCTTGGCACAGCAGCAGGAGCCTGGCGTGCACCTGGCTCTGCCACCCACTGATCCATGGCCCTGGAGAAGTTACTCACCTCTGAGCCTGTGCAAAGCACCCCGAGGTTAGTGCGGGGAAGCAATGCAGACCACGCTTTCGGGATGCCTTGGGTGGTGTCGCTGACTCCATAGGGCTGGTCTTTCTCCAGAATAGGATTGCAGCACATTTTGGCTGTGCCATAGCCAGAGCTGCCTCCACGTTCGCTCCCAAGAGGGTGTGTGGGCGCAGGAGGTACTGAAGGATCGCACCAGGTACCGTCGGGCGTAGGGGAATGATATCACTTAGTTTTTCCCCTATAACCTTGGTCTGTTAATCCGCGCGAGCTCCCATTAAGGGACCCTTTTATGGGCTCTCTCCGCCCTCACCAAGCCCAGGGTGGAGCTGGGCAGCCATGCCAGGGAGCCTTGGAATGTCCCTGGTGAAAACCCCCAGCTGCAGAGAGCCGAGGGGGTGCGAGCCCACAGCCCTCGCCTGCCGCGCTGCCCCTCCAGGTTTCTTGTCAGTTCCCAGAGATGCTGAGCACAGCACCCCGCTCTCCGAGCTCCTCTTCCTTCCAGCCTCCACTTGCTGTGCCGGAGCAGAGGCCCCGGGCTGCCCGTGGCGACACCGGTGCCAAACCTCTCCCCGTCCCTCCGTGTGCCAGGGCAGCAGCTGCAGGGCCGAGGTGTCCTGAGGCGCCGCGGCACCCCGTCGGTGCGGCACTGGGCTCGCCGGCGCGCACGTCCCCAAAGAAAAGCGCCTTTGATTCACTTGAGAGCGGAGAAAACTATTAGCCAAGCTTTGTTTTCCTGGATCCCTCCCCCTGCCGCTGACATTCAGCCGAGAGCGAGGGAGACAGAAAGTGAGCGAGGGAGGGCGGGAGCGGGTGCCAAGCGCCGCACCCCTTGTCAGCTTGGGTCAGCGCCACGTTCGTTATTAATGCTCTGTCTAGAGGTCACATTCAGATGCAACGAGCCCCGGGTCAGCCAGAGGAACAGATTAGAGCTTGCTCGCTGCTCCACCACATACCGACGGCACCGTCTCCCCGTCCCCGGGCTGGCAGGAGCGGAGCTGCCGCGCTCCCGCCCCTTCGCTTTTCTCCTGCCTTTTTTTTTTTTTTTTTGCCTTTTTTTTTTTTTAATTATTATTATTTTTTGGCAACGTCGGGTGTCTCCTGAAACTGCACAGTCTCCCTATAGCCCCGAGCTGCTGAGCAAGGAGATGAGGTAGGGGAAGAAAATACTGGCGGCGCTTCCATCCACCTTAACAACCGCGGCTGCAGCCGGCTGGAACGCTCCGGCGAGCAGGAGGAGAGCGGAGGACGCTGTTCGCTCCACAGGGAAGAGCGCTGGGGCCGGAGCATGTGTTCCCACCAACTTCTGCCATTGGGGTCAGGAGTCTGCCGCCTGTGACCTGGTTTCCAGCCTCGGTGCCCGTTTGCTCGCCGTTCCCGGCCGCCCATGGCTCTGAAATCCTCTCGCCCCCAGGATTTAAGGAACCGGCTTTGCTTTCTTCTCTGTCTCCGGCTGCTGCGAGGGAGCGAAAGCGAAATGCGTGGGGAGGGTGTGAGCGGAGCACTCGCAGCGCTTTGCCGCGGGCTGCCGTGCCCGGGGGGGCTTTGAAGAAGTGCCCTGACAGCCGCGTCCTTCCCAGCCCACCCGCTGCACACTCCAGGTGTGCTCCCTGCCCGCCGGAGCACGTAAGTCGGGTGTTGGGGTCCGAAGGATGGGGTTAACCTCAAGGTTGTGTGTGGCTGCGTGCCTGCGGCAGACCCTGCGTCCGGAGCCCCCGCCCCGAGCCGAGGAGCTCAGCCTTCCTGAGGATCTGATAACTCGGTTAGTCATAGTTTCAGTTGCGATGCGGAACCAAGGGCCGCGTGCTGCCGAGGCGGGCTGGAGTGCCGGGGACTGCGGGGCACGGGGAGCAGGCTCTGGGGGTAGCTCTGCTGGAGGAGCTCATGGAGATGGGGTGCCTGGCGAGCCGGGAGCTTACCGGCACGTCCCTGGGTGTCTCGGCTGGTCCCTCCCGAGTGTGCAGATAACTACAGCGTGGGAAGCAGGTGTTGCTGTTTTGCTCTGGTTTCATGTAGAAGAAGAGTGGCGGGGCTCCCTGCTGGTCCCGCGGGCACGGGCTGCAGGCAGCTTCCTCCTCCTCCTCCTCCTCCTCCTCCTCCTCCCAAGCAGTGGCCACCTGCCCGGTCAGCTGCAGGCTCCTTCAGCAGTTTCCCGGTGAGCAGGGGCACAGCCAGTCTGGGCAGGACAGCTGTGAGCTGGCCTTGCCTGTGGCTGGTAGAGGTCACACCACACTGGGGACCACTCACGCTGATATCCATCACCCCTCCAGCCCCGAGCTCTGCCATGCCAGGTCCTGCTTCCTGGCGTCTTTCCTGCCAAGGCACCGTTCTCATGGCACATCCACAGCGCTGCCAGTGTCTTCATTTCAGCTTCGCCGGGGGCACACAGGCAGCCTTGGCCCGGCTGTCACACTTGGTGCTGGGCCACCAGTGTGGTGATGAGCAGAGGGACAGAGCTGCTTGTTTGCTTTGGATGGCAGCAGTGGGTTGTGTCAGAGGGGATGGGTTGTGACACTGGGGACTGTCCTGTTTTCCCCTGCGGCATTCAGCAACGGCAGGGGGAGGACTCCTGCCCCACTCGTTGCCTCAGGGTTGGTGGCCGGATGTGATTTTTTTTTTTAATCTTTTTTTTTTTTTAAGAAGTCCCAGCCTGTCAGCGGGGTGACAGAGGTCGTGGGTTTGGCTGAGTGAGGCTGGGAGTTGCAGAGTTAAAGCTCAGACTTGTTTCTTGGCTTGCCAGGGCTTTTCTGGTGCTCAGTGCATGCGATGCCTCGTACATGCAATTTGATAAGCCTGGTGCTGGGACGGGCAGGATACAGGCACCAGCTGGATGTTAACTCCTGCTGTGCTGGGTGCTGCTGGTTTTCTCTAGGATTTGAGAAGCAGGGAGGGGGATTTCATCTCTATGGGGGCACATGGTGCCATCTATTCAATGCAGCCATGCCCTCAGGCCCCATGCCATGCCCTCCCCTTGCAGAGACTCACAGAGCAGATCCTGGTCAGGGGCATATCCTTTGGGCCTGGTTACGTGTGGCTGTGCTGAGATCAGCCTGTCCCCTGGGGTTTGTTGCTGGGCTGAAGCAGAGGTTGGGCTGGCACTTTAGGGCCGGGCTGACACATGGCAGCAGCTTGGCAGGAGGGCTGGGGCACAGCTGCCACATTCCCAGCCATGAACAGAGCCATGCCAGGAGCCCCAGTGTGGGACTCACGGTGATCCCAAGCCCCATAGTGTCAGAGCAGCCAAGGAGGGGCTTGGATATGGAGCCAGTTGTCAGTGCCTACTCCCAACCACACAGGGCTCTGTGGTTGGTGGCCTCTGGGCAGAAAGTCCCCTGCAAAGGAGAAAGATGTTCTCAGCAGGTTCATTCCCTGCTGGCTTTCATCTTGAAGTTACTTTTCTGTGGCAGTATAGTAACTCTGGATTTACAGACTCTGCATCCTGTGCCCTCACAAGGTGCAGGGAAGGGCTAGGGAACTGTTGGCCCGATAGTGGCATCACATGGGCAGTCAGGAGGAGGCTGGGCTGGCAGTGTCCCACAGGCTGGAGGCAGCTCCAGCCCCACAAGACACCACACAAAGGACCACAACAGCCACACAGCAGGAATAACTGCAGGCAGCAAGGCGTTACTTCCCAGAAAGCCTGGATGGTTCTTTCACAGGTCACCTCCAAGAGCCTGGGGTGCCACTGCACCCATCCCTGGGCTGTGGTTGTAACTCCTGCCTCCATCTGCAGGGCCAGGGGTGCCCAGATACCCCTGCAGAGATGGCAAGGACACAGGGTGCTGACTGTCTCCTTCCTCCTCCTCATCCTCCTCCACCCTGCTGGGTTTGCCCCATGTTCGGGTGGCACCATCTGGCCAGGATTGCCAGCCCTTGGCACGATGCCTGACCTGGGAAGCTGCTTTTGCTCAGGAGCCTGTGATCAGCACTAATCCCCTGGCACGCCTCTTCCCAGCCAGAGACATCACCTGAGCTTACCTGTCCAGGCTTCCCTCCCTTTCCTTAACAGGGCTGTGTGCTTTGCCACCCTCCTGAAACCATCACTGGGGCACTGAGGGTGGGAAGAGCCTTTGCTTCATGTTAGTGGCTGAGAGCAGCTGTCCCAAGTTCTCCTGTGTGTGCCAACACCTGCTGCAGCCATCCCAAAGGAAAGGGAGCACCACTCGTCCTCGTGACTGCCCAGGCACGGCTGTGGGATGTGTTTTATTCCAGAGACAGTCAGCATAGTGCCTTTTTTCCCTTTGGAAAGAAAAACAGGCTCTCATAGGTCATCCCCTGGCCTAGAAGCCATTCAGACAGGTGCTAGTGACCGTATTGTTCCTGTGTGGTTTGGCTTGCACGGAGGAGGTTTCCCATCCTGTGTGGATAATGCTGCCCTTGTGCATCTGGTGTTAAACCTTTCTCCCCTCTGCCTCCTCCAACTGCAGGTCTCCTTGAGCATGGGCGGAACTGGTCGGCCATTGCCAGGATGGTGGGCTCCAAGACCGTGTCGCAGTGCAAAAACTTCTACTTCAACTACAAGAAGAGGCAGAACTTGGACGAGATCCTACAGCAGCACAAACTGAAAATGGTGAGAGCCCTGTCCCAGCCTGCGCTGGGCACTGTGGATATTTCCTAGCAAGTGCTTGGATGCTTCCCACAGCCAAGGGGGGGTCTTTATCACATTGGGTGAAAGCTGTGGGGACTGTGGAGTGGCACGGGAAAGGGTTGTCCACCCATCTGTCCCTGGGAGGTCTGGATGAGGCAGAGCTGCTGCGTGGGAGATGCCTGGGTGTCTGGAGCGTGGCTGGTACACAGGGAGATAAGGAGCAGGAGGAGGAGCAGGGCTGTGCTGTTTTGGCCAGGATGCAAGTTCTTATGGCTGTGCAAATACTTTGTCTCTGGTGAGATTGTGCTGTTCCACCCTGGTGAGCAGAGAGCCTGGCAGGGCCACACGGGTCTGTGCCTCGCAGGTTCTGCAGTTACCTGCAGTAAACTGCTTTGGTTTGCCCCAAAGAAAATCAGGGATTTAGGACAATGTGAGGAAAGCCTGGCTCTGAAAGAGGTTTTCTTCAGCACTGCAGGCAGATGTGCACACCTTTCTGTGCCTCAGTTTCCCCTTTGGATGGGGCTAATGCTGCTTCTTTCCTGGCATGGGGTGCAGGATGTAAATGTAGTGGGGCTTGTTTGGTGTTCTGGAGATAGCTTGGACTGCTAAGAGACACTAAAGATTATAATTATTTCATTTGTAGAGTATCCTGGGGTTCCCAGTTTCTGGCTAATAGAATTCACATGGCTAAACCCCCAAGGGGTGCTTTGAAAATGCAAAGGACAATGTTCAATGCAGGAATCTTTCCAAGCAAGCTATTACAGCAAGAGTAAAAAGAAAGACAGGAAAACATTCAATGACTCACCCAGGAATTTAATATCCTAGTCAGTCTATAGGAATGAGAGAAAGAGAAGACATCGGCGATTCTTTTTTATTAATTCTCTATGCACAGAGACACTCCTGTGTTCCCATGTTTCACTGAATTGTTTTTAGAAACAAAGCAAACAAACTATATAAAAGACCCCCAGACCCATATAAAGGCTGGAATGAAATATTCTGTGAAATGTGCATCAAGCCCTCTGAATATAAAAGTTACATTAGAAAGATATCATTGTTCATTACTGGGGAGAATCTGAAATAAGATCATACGGCTTTGCTGGCAGTGGAGCCGGTGTGTATTAATTTACTCTGCTCCTTAATGTTGCAGAAATTATATCACGGAAGTGTTTTTCTGCAGAACCACATTTTTCCCTGCATCCGTCCCTCCAAGGCAGCCGCTAGACTTCTCCAGTCTAATTGCTCACTCTCACTTGCAGTTTATATCAGCATCATCATTTTATTTTTCGAGCATTGGAGGCTGTGGGATTCGGTCGTGGAGAAGAACAATGAACATTCAGCTGTTATTTATTGTACTCTATTGTTTTGTGGCAACAGCAGATGCCAGAAAGCTGAATAAAATGAAAGAACAACTGAGATTAAATTGCCACGGACCTTCCTTCCTGACTCCTAAATATAATCCCAACCAAACCGAGCCTCCAAATCTCATCCTATAGCCAGTATCAGCCATGACCTCTGCGGAGAGAAGCACGTGGTGAAGCAGTATTTTGCCATGACATCCACAGATACTCCCTGACCTCACCACCACCAGCTATTGCTGATCATGTGCAGGGAAATGCAGTGGCTCTGCTTTTCCTCCTCATGCTAAATGAGAGTAAACTTAATTAGCAGATCTCATTCATTTCCCAAATGAGGCTCGTTAGTATTGTAGCCTCCTCTTCCAGGTAGGTGCAACGCCAGGATTTTGCAGTGTGCAGGTGACTCTGAGGAGCTGTGGGGCCGTGTGGGATGGGAAACAGGCACTGAACCAGTCGGCTGCACCCTGGGACAGGCAGCCTGTTACTGCTAGGGCAGGGTCAGGCCACCTTGAGGCTTCATTTTATCTGCCCTGCTGTGTGTTTTGGCTTGGCTCCGCTGCTGCGCCGCTCAGATGTGTCCCAGGCATCAGCGTCACTTAGCCTTGACCTTCTGCACGCTGCACTCACTAATCTTGGCATTTAAGGAAAGCAGGGCATTGGGATACACGGTGTCCTCGGAGCTGCTCCTTCTGTTAGTGGCTGGAGATTAGGCACTGTCTTCACTGGGATCAGTCTGTGGTGTGATTGTCACTGACTGCTGGGCTTGTTTTGGCTTGTGCAGGAGAGAGAGGACAGTTTTTCCCTGGGGCTGGGGCTGGTCCTGCTTGGAGACAAAGTCCTGTGGACCTCCTCTGAGCAACATTTCTTTAATTCCTTGCTTTTTTGGATAGTGCTGGCTTTGCACAGCAAAACTGCTTCAGGAGTGCAGTCTGGTGGCCTCTGCTCCTGGGGAATGAGGGTGTCTGACTTGCCTTGATCTTGCTGTTAAGGCAGGCTGAGCCTGATGGGAGTTTCCCATCAGGGTGGCTCCATGTTGGTAGCGGGGTTTGGGAGCTGTTTGGGTTGTTGGTGCCACATCAGGTGATGAGTGCAGGGAGAGGCCAGATTTGTTGGGATGGCCCAGAAAGACATTGTGGAGGAGGAGGCATGGAGTGACCCCTTGTGCAGGGTTCTGTGTCCTTGCTGTGCACAGTGTACCTCCTCAGTGGTGTTGGCGAGTCAGAACACTTGAGTGGCACCAAGTCCCAGACGATCCTCAAGAAATACCTGGTGGAAGGTAGAGAGGAGCAAGACTGCACAAGGAGTCTGGAGCTGTAGGCGTGACAAGAGGCAAAGTGGTGGCCTTGAACACATCTCTGGATGTAGCCAGGATCTGCTGCCTGTATTTCACATAATTTTCCCTACATACCAGCAAGTGTGGTCTGCCAGGAGAGGGACCCACAGTGCCCCTGGGGCTGCTCTGCTCAGCCAGCAGCTGCCAGCCCCAGGCTCTGGCCAAGTAGGGTGCTGAGGCAGGGGCTGGTTCCCAGCTAATTCCCAGTGAGGAGCCTGCTCCTGCCCGCGGCTGAGTCACGGACCCGTGAGTAAGAGGCAGAGAAGTCTTTGCCATAGTAACGTCGGCGCTTTGTCACCGCATCGGCGTGATGGGGAGCAACTGCTGCTCCACATGGGAACGTGCGGTGCTGAATCGCGGCCGCGGCAGAGGCGCGAACCCCGGCAGCACCAGGACAGCTCGGGCAGAGCTGGGATAGGGCAAAGGAGCCACAGAGCCTGGCGTTCCTCCCGCTGCCTCTCCGCGCCCGCACAGAGCCGGTTCTCAAGTGCCTCTTTTCCCTCTCTCCTGCCCAGTTTGATAAAAATAGATTTTTGAGCAAGCAGCGTTTCCAAGCAAAAAGCGGTTGTATTTGTTTGTTTTATCTGGAAGTTTTCTAAAGGGTTGAAAAGTTGGGAGTGGGGGAAGGGGGGGACCAGCTCTTCCCAGCACAGAGATCCAGCAGCAAAGTTAACGTTTCCACCACGGCTTTATCTTTTCATCCATGTAAATAAACGTCCTACACACGTCACTCATGAGGGGTTTGCAGGGAGAGCCGGAGATGATGAGCCTGTTCCTACTGGTAATATTTACTCAAGCAACAAGAGCAGGAAACAATAGCAAAGCCGAGACTTTTCCTTTAGGTCTGCAGGAGGGAGCAGCTGTCCACGCCCTCGTGGCTGTGGCACGTGCTCCAGCCAGGGAGGTTGGGGCTGTCTCAGGGCAAGCCAGGACACCAGGCAGTCACCTTTGGGATGCCGTGCTGCACTGAGCTTGCCCACT
The DNA here is from genome assembly GCA_017589585.1 of Phylloscopus whistleri. NCBI lineage: Eukaryota > Metazoa > Chordata > Aves > Passeriformes > Phylloscopidae > Phylloscopus > Phylloscopus whistleri. The sequence continues at coordinate 1,682,167 of JADMLD010001062.1, read as the reverse complement.
GTCCACCGGTGACAGCTGCTCTGGAATGGGAGGCAAAGTTCTTTGGCAGCACCTGCTGAAGGGGTCATGAGCAGGTGCATGAAAATGTTGGCTGGGCCGTATCTGGGGCATCAGCTTCGTTATCTGCAGATAAGCGTCAAGTCGCGGCCACACGTGTTTGTGTAGCTGGAGGTAGAGCCTGGAAATGCGCAGGACTGACACGTCACACGTGTGTCATGAGCAGACGTGACCCCCTGGCTCTTGCCAGCCCTGCACTGGTGACCTCTGCATGCTTGTCCCTTGTCCATGTATCCGTGCCATTCTTCCCCTGAACGCTCGCTGCTGGCTGAGGCTGGAGCTCCCTGTGGAGCCAGGTTGGCCATTGCGGAGCAGTCAAAAGTTTTTGGCCAGGTGACACCACACTGCCAGGCTTTCAACGGGCGAGTCTGGTCCCAAAGCCTGGTGCTCAGAGGGTTTACCCTGGGCAGGGGGTCCCTGGCAGTGTAAGCATCCCTCCTAGACCCTTTGGGCAGGACCAGTGCTCTCTGCTCCCCTGTAACACCCCGTAGGCTTTGCCTCTCACCATTCTTCCTCTTCCCCAGGAGAAAGAAAGGAACGCCAAGAGGAAGAAGAAAAAAGGCGCCGCTGTTCAGAACGAGGAAGCCGCCTTCCCTCCCGCAGCTGAGGACGAGGAGATGGAGGTGTCGGGGACGAGTGGCAACGAGGAGGAGATGGCAGAGGAGGCGGAAGGTGAGGCAGGTAGGGGCTGTGGCAGGGAATGTGCTCGGTTCTGCTGGCTCTGCTCCCTGATTGCGGCAGAGGCACCGTGTGCAGTCTCTCTGGGCTGCGAGTGTCAGCACTCACGAGGGGTCTGTCACCCCAAAGTCACACCGAGGTGACGCTGTCTCACAGCACTCGGGGCATTTTGGATGCCTCTGGATTTCACGCTTGCAAGGAGTGCCCTGGATCACTGCCCTCCTCCTGTGTCTGTCTGGATGGAGGGCTATTTTGGGAGCCCTTTGGTTTCTGATTTCCGTCAGTGCGCTTTCCAAGAGCACACAGCTTCCCAGGGCCTCTTGTAAATCACATTTCTTGGTGTTTTGCTCCAAAGGTGGGTCCTTGCATGCTCTTAGCCACCACTGTGGGCTCTCTTGGAGCTTATCATGGGCTCGAGGAGAGATAACCCACCAAGGTCTGTGTGTGCCCGTCCCCATCCCATCAGGGCATTGCTGCTTTCCTGGGCAGTGGAGTTCCTGGAGCCCAGCACTGGAATAAAGGCAGGGGAAGCTGTGGTCTCCTACCAGCAAGGCAGATGCACCTTGGTAGGGCTTTTCCTCCTCCTTTCCCTTTTAAGGCAGCGTTTTTCTCCCTCCCAGCCTTACCAAAGAAAGGAAACAACGTGAAAGTGACAATTTTCAGCTATTTATCGCTTAGACAGCGCAGCAGTTTGGAGTTCAGAGAAAATGTGCACGATTTTCCAACAATGCCCATTTGACTTCTCTCAAAGTAATTTAATAACTTAACCAGCACTCTGGCACCACACTGGTTCCTGGCCTTAGCACCCAGGCTAATGGGACTCGAAATGGGAAATCTTTTCAAATTGTCCTTGTGAGTGACTCATTACAAAGCAGATTCCAGGTAAATCTTTGTGTGAGGTGATACGTGACTCACAGGAGCAAAGTAAAAGGTAGTTACTGCTCTTTGTAAGAGTGCCTGAGAGGAAACAACATGATTTTGAGATTAGAGACAGATCTCTTGACATGCTTCCGAGACTTACTCTCCAAGCATCGGCTCTTGTTCTGCTGCTGGGGTGCTCTACAGAGTTGTGGAAGAGATGAGCAGGGGGATGAAATGTAATGGGCATGGAAGTGTCAGGATGGTGTTATACAGGAGATGGGCACTGGCTCCAGGGTGACATTTGGGGATGCTCAGATAATACCTTGCAGTTGCAGGGGCCGTGTGGCCAATCCAGGGACAGGGGAAAGACTCGGTGTGGGAATTATGGTATAGACTATGGATTCAGCATCTGGAGGGAATGCAAGGAAGTCTAGAGCTTGGCTGAGCTTGGGATGAGCCACTGTTGGATGTGTCAGGATAGCATTCAGAGTAGCATCAAGTGGGAGTTGGGAAGAAACCCACTGTGAACCCTGTCCTGGCTGGGTGACAGGACACTTCATTTCTTGTTTGCAAGTGAGTAAGAGTGGAGAAGACTGAGATTCCTGATGAGTGTGGTACAGTTTCACTCTGAGGACAGATGGATGTCCTCCAATGTACAGCTCTTAGGACACAGTCCCTCTGTGGCACTCCTCTCAGCAGCATTTGAAAGCTGGCTGAGCTGCTGTGGAGACAGGCAAGTCAAGGAATGCATGTGAGGAAGCCTTTGGGGCATGAGCGTGAGAGCCCTGCCTGGTGGGGACACGCTGGGATGGGACTGTGGAAATCTCCTGGTGTTCCTGGCCCTGGCCATGTTTGTCCGGCAGAGGCTTGGAGGGAGTGATCCTCTCCCCAGCTGTAGAAACAATCTCTTGGCAGCACCTAACTCTGAGCAGTGCATGGACACTTGTGCTTCCAGCTCACATCAAGCTGCTGGTGGCAGATCTGGGAATGATCCTTCTTCCCATGTAATAATTAACCTGTCCTGCAGCACTGCCAGCGCTTCCCTTTCACCGACCCTGACCTCCTTTCTTCTGCCACCAGTGGCTTAAATAACAACAAACACGTGTAGTGTTTTGGGATGATCCCAGCTGCTCCAGGGGTGGCAGAGCCAGGGACACAGGTGACGTAAGTCAGCGAGTAGGGTGCCAGTGAGGTGCCTGGTCTGGGGCAGCTGATCATGTGCCATGGGTGAGAGGGCGAGAAGGGAGCAGATCTTGACCTGCAAGACCAGCTAGCAGCCAGCGTTTTCCCTTAAAATCCAGCTTCCCAGTCACTCAGTCTCCAGGCTTTTGGGCGTGTGATTTTGTGTTTGGGTGGGGGTTAATAGTCGTGCTGGGCAAGCAGAGAGGCCCCCAGAACAGCCCTTTGCTTAGCAGGCTCTGGATCTGGGGATCCCAGCACAGTTCTCCCAGCCCCGGGATCATCTCCCCCTCAGAGGAACGAGGGCGTTCTCTTCCCAAGGGAGGGGGTGGAGGCAGCGATATGGGAAGCAAGAATCTCAGGCTGATCCTTATTTTTATTTCTTCCCTTTTCTCAGCTGCAGTAAATAACAGCTCCGACACCGAGAGCATTCCCTCGCCAAGGCCCGAAGCCAAAGAAGGAGGCGAAAACGGGGCCAAGGCACCACCCGGGCCGGGAGGTGACGCCGGCACAGAACCGGCAGTCAAGTGGGAAGAGGCTCCAACACCCCCCGACGCTCCCCCTGCTCCCCCCGCCAACCCCGCTCCTGCCGCCAGCCCCCCGCCGGAGGCAGCTCCCGAGCCACCCAGCACCGAGGAGAAGGTGCCGGAGGACCTGGTGGTGGACGTGGTGAAAACGGAGGAGCCGGAGGAGAAGGTGAGCGAGGAGCCCTGCAAGAGCGAGGTGAAGAAGGAGGAGAGCGAAGAGAGCCAGGAGAAGGACAAGGGGAATGACAAGAAGGTGGAAAGCGGCGTCAGCAGCGCGGGGACGGCGGGGACGGAGGGGACGCCCAAGGCCGAGAAGAAGGAGAGCCATAAGGGCAGTAAAGGCCCCGGGGTGAACCCCGACAGCGACTCCAGCGCGACCTGCAGCGCAGATGAGATGGATGAGCAGGATGCTGTGGACAAGAGCAGGTAGGAACACGGGGACAGGGGGACAAGGGCATGACCCAAGGGCCAGATGAGCTTTTCCATTTTGTGTCACAGTGCCCATGGGTGCTTTTGCTGCTCCTCCTTGAGAATATCACTGCTCAGACGCTCCCCCAGGCAAAGGGACTTCCCAGCTGTGTCCCCATGTGCCCTCAGCCCTTTGGCAGTTGCTTCCAAAGGGGCTGTGACACAACAAGCAGTGTGATGTCCCAACGTACGGGTGCTTCTGGGACATGGCCGTGGGCAGATGTTGGGTGCAGAGCCACTGCGTCTGCTGGTGGCAGCTGCCCATGGGAGTGATGCAATGGAGCGGGATGTGCTCTCAGGGACAGTGGAGCTGTGCTGGTTTGCCAGCATCCGGGCTTGGGAATGATTTCTGTCTGAGTTGGCATTGCCAGGAGAAAAGTCATGTCAGGGATGCGTTTCCACTGCAAGAGGGGGCGAGTTGCTCCTTTGGCAGAGATGTTGCTCGGATCTGTAGGGGCAAATTATGCATCCTGGCCATAAAGGCAGGAGAATGTGGGCTGTGTGAGCTTTCCTGGGGCTGTGCCAAGGTCTTCACCTGAGCCACTGCAGTCTTGAGTCCTCCACCCACCTCTAGGCCTGGCAGCCAAGAGCGCCTCAGACCCTTCATGGATGGCTCTAGGGACAGGGAGGAGAAACACTGGCCTCCTCCTTGGAGAAACATACTGCTCCCCTCCCAACTTTTCCCACAGGGCCCTCCCCACCCAAGAGCCTCACAGATGGTGAGAGGATTTTCTGGTTTTTAAAGAGTAACATATGAATACACACATCTTTGTAGCACTGCATTTTATGATGGCTCCTGGGCCAGGTAGGATTCCTATGTACGCCCTGCCATTGTATGTAGGGGCAGCAGTCCCTCCTTGACTCAGAAGTGGGCAGGGATTGAAGGCTGGCATCCTGCATTCAGAGTTGTGCAAGCCTTCTGTGGGCTCACAGGGAGCAGTTTGGCAGCAAGATGGGTGCTGCCAGGCTGGGCAGGCTGTGTGCAGCGCTGTGGATGGGCTTATTGAAAAAGCGACAGAGCAAAGTGGTGGGATGAAGTCAGAGGGAGCAGTTGTGCATCCCACCGCTCCAAATGGCCTCCGTGCTTCCCCTGTGATTGATGCAGGAGCCAGTGGATGAGTGCTGCTGGTGCAGGAGCATCCTCTGGGATGCAGCCCCTCGCTGCCGAGCAGCTGGAACAGCGCTGGCGGTGCCAAGGGGTGGTGCGGGTGCTGCTGGCCCGGCCCCGTGGCAGGGCTGAGGCCTCTTGGCTGCAGCGCTCCTCTCCAGCAATGGCCAGAGTCCAGCACCACCCCTCCCCACCCTCCCCTGCTTCCCAGGCAGGAGCAAATCTCCCAGTAAGGGAGAGTGAGGCCAGCAGGGCTGTCCTCCTCCAAGTTTAACATTAACCCAACCGAAAGCAGGGCAGCAGTGGCTCGTACCGACTTCTCAGCAGCAAAGGAGCAAGTCGTCTTGGGAACGACTTTTCCATGGCGGCTCCTCGCTGAGTCAGCGCCTATCTCGCTTGTCAAACAGTTACCAGCTTCCAGGAATATTAAACATTAAACAGGCGTCCCGCAGCTCCCGGGCCACTCCTCTCATCCGGTGTGGCGATGAGGCGCGGGCGAGAGCAGAGCCTGCTGGCATGGGGAGGCTGCAGCTGAGGCTGGCATCCCGACCCAGAAGCACCCACAGGGGCTGATCCTCAGCCGGCTCAGAGCTCCCGGCGGGGACTCGCTGCCCTTCGCAGCTGTGGCTTTGCTCCCTCGCCATCCCCCGTGGGCCGAGGGCTGCCGGCCCGCGGGCGTTGGCGCAGCCCCGCTGCCGCAGCGTGACTCGCGCTGTGAGCGGGCCCGGGCTGCCGCGTGAGCCGCCCCGTCGCCGCATCACCCGATGCTCGCCCGCCCACCCAGCGCCAGCGGGGCGTGGGTGCTCTTCCCTGCGCTTGTGAAAGCATCAAGCTGTCCCCCTGGCATCTCCCAGAAGAGGACGGAGGGTGGCTGGGGTGTCCCCGTGGTGAGAAAGGAAAGGGTTCAGAGTTGGGGCAGCCTTTTTTTGGTCCTCCTGCAGTTCACGCTAGCTAAGGCATGTCCAGGATTGAGGAGGCGCAGCCTTAACTCATCCAAGCTGAAGGAGGCAGCTGGTTGTCTGTGGTTCCATGCAGCGAGTGCTGCAGGAGGGCTGCTGCAAGCACGGCCAAGATGTGGTTCAGCAGGAGGTCACGCCAGATGGGGACATGTGAGGGAGGCCACACACAGCTACCACTGCAGACCTGCAGCACGGTGAGGAGACACCTGCACCAACCAAACCGGTGCTGCACGTCCCATTGCTGGCTCAGCTGTAGGTGCAGGGGCTCTGCCAAGCCAGTTCCATGTTGGAGCCATGTCTCTGGCTTGGGGGAGCCCATTGTGGAGATCTGGTAGCCACTGCCTTTGCACAACTGCTATTGGAGTCATGTTTGGCTGGGTCATGTGTTGGATCATCTGGAAGTTAAATTAGTCTCCATCCATCTCCATGGCAGAAGAAGAAAGAATATGGGAAATGCAGTGTCCTGGTCATCCCCAAAGCTTCGTGCCTGGGAGGGGACATTTCCACACTGCTGAGGCTCAGCTGTGAGCCTGCCAACCCCTTCCTGCGCTGACTCTTTTCCCAACCTTCCCAATGCCATCAGCCATCTTAAGGCACTGGTCCTTGGGTTTGGGAGGTGCTGGGTTGTGCAGCAGGTGGATAAGAGATGCCAAGAGCTGTTCATATGGTGATTTCCAGAGCAAAGCACCCAACAGACATCCCATTGTCTGGCACAAGATCTGCTGGGAGGGACGTAATAAATTAGGCAATTTGCATATTGATGAATTTAATACTGACTTTGGCTTCCGAAGCATCAGGATCCTGGAGGGCTTCAGGAAACCTGAATATCTTGAGGGTGCTTAAAGGGACTTTAAGGGTGCTTAAATGTACCTCTTCAAGCACCAGCGAGTGCACAAAGCAGATGCTGGGGTGGCAGTTCCACAGCTCAGCCCGGCGTGAAGGTCTCAGGAACAAGTGCTGGGTGCCCTTGTCCCCAGCGCTGTGTCTCAGCAGATTTTGGGGCATTGCAACCCTTCCAGGAGTGTGGCTTTACGACACCCATGTGGCTTCACAGGCAGACATCATAGGGATTATTTAGGGAAGAGTTCAATTTTGCTGTCCCTTGGTTGGTTTACCATGAGTGCCTAACGCTGGTCCCAGTGTGGAGGTGGGTCCCCTTCCCCTCTGATGCCAGGCACTGTGCAGAGCAAGGGCTGGGGCAGTCCCAGCACCATGATGAGTTTATTCCCCACACATGGCCCCGCCACGCTTGTTTATTCATCCAAGGGTGAGCATGGAATGACCTTGAAATTTATAGGCTGAAGAGAACACTGAAATAACAGCTAAAATAAACAAATCAAGCTGTAAAGCTTGAAAACTATGAACTGGCTTCAACAAATTGGAGTCAGGAGGGAGAGAAGGCAGAGATGGCCTGGGCAGACGTGGTCCCTGAGGTCTCAGCATAAGCTCAGAAGCTGGACACACTGAGGGTTTGACCCAGGGGCTTTGTGTGCCTCCATCCCACCCCGTTTTGGTGGCACCATGGGGATGCCCCCCATGTTTGCACAGGGGCTCTGCACAGCTGGCTGAGCATCTACCAAGCGACTCAAACAGCCACGGGGAAGAGCAAGTGGTGAGAGTGCAGGGCTGCACAGTTGCTGGGCTGCTGAGTACCAAATCCCATCCAAATCCAGCCTCTAGTCTTTCGTGTGACCCAAGGGCCTGAGTTGCCTGCACATGCTGGCTTGGCCTGGCTTTAGCACCTTGATAAAAAGACAGTCCTTGAGGAAGAGCATGAAGCTGATCCTCAGCCCTTGGTGAGCCCTACCTGTGAGCTCTGGAGGGTAGCATGATGTCCAAATGAAATCTGAGCTGGTCCCCTTGCTCCGTAACACCCAGCTCTGGAGTCTATTTTCCGTCAGGTTTATTCTGGACAGCAGCAGGTTTGCTAGAAATAGCATGGGGATGAGGAAAAGTGGGCTCAGGGGCCTCTTGAGCCAGACATAAGGGTCTTGTTTGAACGTGTAGTCCCATGGGGGTTGTCCTGGAGCCCAGATTCCCAGCAGCAAGCAGCAGTCCAGCACGCTCCTCTCTGATGCAGAGGCTGTCCTCTGGGTTTAGCAGCACAAAACAGGGGTGCAGGGTGTGGGGGAGCCATGGGCCACGCCTGTCCATGGCTGATGTTGTGTTTTGGTTCCAGGTTGCTGTCCCCCCGGCCCAGCCTGCTCAACGCCGCCAGCGATGCCAGGCTCAACTCCTCGCCACAGAAACCGCTGGACCTGAAACAGCTGAAGCAGAGAGCTGCTGCCATCCCTCCCATTGTGAGTACCCTGCTGGAGAGGGCCGGGGCTGGGAGCACAGCCTGTGCCTTGTGCATGCTCTCCTGCTGGGCTCTGTGGTGTGTGTCAGGCGTGCAAGGATGTGCTCGTCCCTGGGGATGGCCTCTGGTCCCCAGAGAGCTCTGCCTGGGCGGTGCGAGCCCCCCGGCCAGGCAAGGTGCTCCCTGTGCAGAGCGTGTTCCCAGCTGCTGGAGCAGCCCTGCCAGCAGCATTTGGATGTCTCTTGAGCTCTTTTATCAGAAAATCGTGGGAGGTCTGGACAGAGAAAGCTTCTCACTGCCACATGACTGCTGCCTCCCATTGCTTTAAAAAGAAAGAGTGCACCTTCCTAGCCTTGTACTTCATCTCCTGCTTGAAGGATATCACCTTCCTCACCCAGGAGCTTTGCTTGGTCCCTCTTTTTGACTGCCAGTAGTTGTGTATTGGAAGTATTGATACAGTGGCTTGGGCTGTGAGAAGAAGCATCCTGGTATCTCCAGGGTCAGCACTGGAGGAGCAGCGACGCAGGGTGGGCAGGAAGGAAACCCCTGCTTTGGGGTTTGCAGGCTCAGGGAGGAACCATTCCTGATGCTCTTTCAGTTTCCCATATTGCAGCTTGAGATGTGGCTGCTGTAACGTAATTTCTGGCAAAAGCTACAAGCACGTAACTATAGATTAGAGGTTTTGAACAAGTCTGACTCTTTGCTGTAGTATCACCAGCACAGAGCTGGGGCTCTTTGTCATGGGCTTTTTTTAATCTCCTGTGGCTAGAGAGCTTTGAAGCCCTCTTTGGTCTCTGTTAAGACTTGCCCTGATAGTGTGGGGCAGGGGTTTCTCATAACTCTTGATGTCTTCAATGTTTGTTATGGATGTCAACAGCACATGATGAGTGTCACCAATTCTTACGGCTTTGCAGATTTCCGAAGGTTTCTCAGAGGGGGTACTGCAGAGTGGAAGCGCGAAGCCTCAGGTGCCTCCCCACGCCTTGGCTCTCTACCAGCAGCAGATCACAAAAGCCCACGAGTCTGCCCGCGAGGACATGCCCCCGAGCAAGCTCTCCCAGTCCCAGCAGCAGCAGCAGGCTGAGAAGGAGCAGCAGCAGCCCAGCAGCAGCCCCAGGGGGAAGAGCCGGAGCCCCGCTGTTGGTGAAAAGGAAGGTAGGGCTGTGTGTGTGCCGGTGCGCGTTTATCCGCGCAGAGCAGCCGGGCTGTGCAGCTGTACGCAGCCAGCAGCTCCCCCCCTCCTAGGTGAAAGCTTGTTTCGACCCCTGAAAGCTCTTTAATGGCATCTTGAGGCAGGACGAGAGAGGCAGGGCTAATTTCCCATGTTCATTAGACAGTACATGATGTCTCATTGAGCCCACAGCAAACACTGGGCAGTGTGGAGCGCCGAGGAGGTGAAGATTGCCTTTATTAGCGTCTGCCATTCACCAGAGAGCAGAGGGGCCTGGAGGCATGCCAAGGCTCTGGGCACAATGGCTCTTTTCTACCTTGCTGGCTTTCTATAAAGAATGCTTTTAATGCACAGCGGGGACCATTATTTCATTTAAAATCAATGCTAATACTGTGACTCGGAGTCCAAAGGTTCCTGTAAAGATTCCCAGTGCTTTCTCCCCGGAATAGCTCTGATGTGGTTTGGCTGCCTAATGAGCAATTCAGAGGTTCCCACCATAGAGCATCTGAAACATTATTAGCCTGAGCACCTGGGGATCAAGGTTAAGGAGAGACGGGAAGTCCTGATGAGACCATCCTCTAAATGTGTTTTTAATCTGAGTGTTAGAGTCTGTTCCAGTTCAGAGTCTGTGTCCCTGCCCCCCATAGCCAGCCTATGGCTCAGTTGTTAGGGAAGATGAGAGGCTGTCACTGGCACAGGCAGGAGCAGGGAAGCTGGGCTTGGGTGGGTACAATGTCCACCAGTGCTGGATCCTGAACAGAATGGGTGCAGCTGCTAACATCACCTGCTTGTGCATGGAAGAGGAGGGTGGATAAGACTGCACTGAGGAGGCACTGGACTTGGGCTGTGATCTTTGCTGGAAAATCACTGCACTAGTTCACTGTCCAGCAGCCAGGATTGTAGCAGCCTGCTCTGCAGTGTCCAGGCCAGGTAGTTATTCCTCAAGCTGTCACGTCCCTCTGGACAGAAGGATGTGCTTGCCAAAAGAGTTGGTTGCTGGCACTTGGCCACAATTTTTTTCAAACAATAAATAGCACCATGTGTGCATCACACCTTCAGAATGTTTTGCATATGAGCAAGGAAGGTGACTGCTCACCTTGCAAGAAAGGGAGTTTCCCCTAAGTCGTGGTGTTGCCACCCGTGAAGTCCCATTTCCAGTTGATCTTATCCTGCTGTTGCTCTGTTTGCTGCCCAGGTGGAACAGTTCCCCTCCAGCTCTTCCCCCCGCAGTGGCAGGTAATCAGGTTTGATCTCTGTGCAGATCTGATGCTGCACTGCTCAGTTTCCTTGTGAGCTGGGTGCCACAGCCAGCACTCCAGCCTGGAGCTCTGCATTGCCCGTGTCCCAGTGCTGCAACTCCAGCTTCTTCCTGGCCACAGGAGGATGAGGAGTCGAGGCAGATTAGTGGGTATGAGGGACAAGGCAGGGTTTAGGGGTTGAAGTCACCCATTCCACTCTGCAACCTGCTGGCACCATTATCAAATACAAGGATCTGTTATCCAGGTGGATCTTTTGTTGCTTTGTTCTCTGTGAAGCACTAATGATGTGAAGCACTTTATTCTCTCTTCCGTACAGCTCTGAATCTTTCATGTTAATGAAAGTAATTATGCCTCCCTATATCCCTGCAAACATCTCAGCAGGTCTTGGGCTCCAGCTGTGTGCTCTCCAGGCCCTGTGTTGCTGTGCATCTGTGCTGGGTGCCACAGTGGGTCTGGAATGCCTGTGGACCCCAGGGAGACATAGGCTGGTCTCCCCTGTTCATGGTGGGAATGCATCTCCCTTTTAAAAAGCAGCAGGTTTGTGATGAGTCACCTCGAGGGGAGAAATCAACTCCCCCAAAGCCCTGGTTTCAGTACAAGTATGGACTCAGGCACCGTCTCAGTTCTGTCTCTGCCTCTTGGAACACATCCTGGCTGCGAGACAGGGGTTAGAAGGGAGATAGCCAGATAGTCCTGGCAAATCTGTGTGCATCCCTTCCCTCCCCTGCCCTCTGAGGCATCCCAGGGAAGTGGCAAGCATCCAGACTGCAGACATCGTGCTGCCACATGGCTTGGAGTTACAAGGGAGAGTCCAGCACAGCCTGCAGAACCCTCTGGAGAGCAGCCCTGTGCCACCTCTCAGCAAGGGGCTGACTCCACCAGAGAGCAGGTACTCCTGTTCCTCCCTGGCTCGATAAGAGAGCTTGAACTCCTGCAACTGCTCCGGAGATCAACATCCTTCACAGCGCCCTGGACCCGCTTCAAAGCCAAGTCTTGCACACATCCTGGCCGAGGCGTTGGCCGCCTCGCAGCTGCTGGCTGCGGCTCTATCGGCTTGGAGGGCGGCCAGCCAGCCAGCCATACCTTCCTGAGCACTGCCCTGCCTTCCAAGAGGAGCTGCTGATCACGGGGCTGGGGCAGAGGCAGAGGCAGGCAGCCCTGCCTGGATCTCACCGCCAGGCAGCCGGATCCCTTTCCCCAGCGCCCGGTTTGCCGTCGGGCGTCTCTTCGGTTATCGCCGGGCGCTCGGAGCGCCGGCGCTGTGTTTGGTGTTGATTTAGTTGTGTTTCCTTTGGCCTTTGGAGGCGACGGGGAGCCAAGAGCATTAATTTGGATGACGGATCATATAAACTCTGACTCCTTCGCTCCCATTCCAGGGACTTGATAAACGGTAATAGGAACTCTCTCTTCCCCGTGTAAGTGCTATTTTATCAAAAGCTGGCTGAGTTACAGCCACCCTCTAATGCGGGGGCAATTAGGAACTGGCCACATTTCACAGGCTGGAGAGGCTCGCAGGGGAGGGGACGGCTCCCACGGGCAGGGGAGGAGGACGAGGCTCTCCAAGAGCCATCCAGGGTGGACAGAGCCTTAGCTGACAGTGCCTTGGCATCAGGGAGCATCTTCAGCTGGGAGATCCCAGCGCTGTTTGCCCCCACACGAGCAGAGCTGAACGGGGCCGAGCTGAAGGGGAGAAGATCAGGGAGTGTATGTGTGCCAGAGACTCTCCATCAGTGAGGAGGATGTGCCTGGATTCCCCTCTGTTGGCAGGATGAGGGGATCCTCTCTGGGATCCTGCATGGGGACAGAAGAGGCCAGAGCCAAGTTCTGGTCCTGCCAGGCTGCAGAGGTGTGAGTGCCTGCACACCTCTGTGTGCCCAGAATGGATTTCTTCTCTCACTGAGGCGGACAAGAATAATCTCCCAGCTTCTGAGTACACTGAGCATTAATAACGATAATGTAGTAAAGCCTCATTAAATTGGGCCTCTGATAATCTACTTGCCCTATTATTAGGCTTAGCAGGATTCAGCATCTATTTTTATCAAAAATTGATGGTTAAAGCAGGGTTCATTTGTGATTGCTATTGTTTATTGCCCAGTTTCTAATTTCTGGTCAGTGCGAACGTTACACAGGTGGATCTGGGGAGGAAGGGCAGTGCAAAATGAAGTGTTTATTGATTACAAACAAATCCTACCAAACCTGCCACTAATCCATCCAGAAAAGGCTGTCTCATCTGTCTGCTTAGCCAAGCATGAGGATGCACTTGGCATAGAGCTGGTGCAGATGAAGCCTCTCTTCCTCAGCATCTTGCAGCACATGGCAGGATTCAGGTGTCCCCAGCACAGCTCCTACATCATTAAGCTCTTCTTGGCCTCTCATCAGCCTTTTTATTGCCAGGATGAACCCAGCCTGGTATCCAGGATGCCCTGAACCAGGTAATTTTGGGCAGCTTTCCTGCCCACAGCCTGTGCCTCACAGAGAACCAGTGAACCTCCCTCATTTCCCTCATTTGGTTGTTCCACAGACCCCATCTCTCCATCTTCATTTGCCTTTGACAGTCTCGAGCAGGGTGCTTGTCCCAGGTGTTCAGAGAACATCAGTGTGTTATTCCCTTGCTGTCTGAGAGACTGATGCCATTATTTCTGGCCCCTTCCCACAGCCTACAAATAGTTTATAGCTGGGAGCCGGCCTTTAAGAGCAGCTGAGCTTTCACATCTCTGTGTGATGTGGGGATGAGCCTGTCCTTGGTGTGCTGGCATTGTAGTGGTCCTGGCAGTGGCCTGGGGCTCTGCAGGCACCCCATGCCCAGCTGCACACCACAGTGTGGGCACCAGTGAGCTGGTGCCCTCTGGATGTCCCCCATGCACCAGAGGGATGCCAGCAGTGCTGCTTCTTGGCTTTAACCTCAGGGAAGGATTTGGCAGCATCATCATTAATCCTCCAGCCCTGCCATGCTGGGATGATGTGGAGCTGTGGACACAGGCAGGAACTGCCCAGGAGCAATTCACTAATGGCCAAGCCCTGGCAAGGAGCTGGGCTCTGTGACCAGCTGCATGCCAAATGCCGTCTCTCCTGGGTGAGGTGGGATGGCACCAGGTCCATGGAGCTTCCTGCAGGCAGTGAGCAGCAGCAGAGACATCCCACTGCACTTCAAATCTGAGTAAAATAAATGCTGTCAAATCCAGGCAGTGACACTGAGCTTTTTCCTTTTAGCTTTGTTGGGGAGTTCAGCCCTCACCTTATGAGCAAGTTGGACTGAACTGAATCCCTCTCCTGTGCTTGGAGCTGGCTCTTGCTTCCCTGCCTGTGCTCACAGGGACCCCTAACTCACGCTGGCCCCTGACCATGCAGTTTCTTTCTGTGTCCTTTGCAGAAAAGTCCGTGCATTTCTCAGCCATCGCAGAGGCTCAGAAGCTGAGTGCTGAGTCAATGGCTGCCTCATGCTGGCCCCCTGTTCTGTCCTACCCCCGGGATGTGATCAAAACTTCTCCCCAGGCGGAGCCCCACTTGTTCCAGTATAACCCACCAGGCAAGTAAAACCCACTGGCTGCGTGGCGTGTGCCCTCCCCTGCCTGACCTGGACTGAGCACAGAGGCTGTGCTTACAGCCAGCATCACAAGCTGGGCTGTTTAAAGGTCCCAGGGTGGTCAGGTGTGTCTCCCAACTCTGGCTGGGGCAGGTGTAGGGGTGTGGTTTGTCACAGAGCAGTGTGGGTGCAAAGCCAGACAAGTTTTACCCCTCGCTGCACTGTCCTCTCTGGCTGGAGGGCAGACAGGTTGGGCACAGCTCATCCTCTGGCTGCAGAGGGGACAAGGCAGTAATTTAAACTATTTCAGTCCTTTCCAAAATGACCATGTGACTTGGAGCAGGCTCACAGCCAGCCAGGTCACTGCATCCAGCCCCTGCTGCCTCCCGTGCCCCTTTGCTCTCGGATGGCTGCAGCCGCTCTGCCTGCCCTTGGTCTCACTGACATTTGTGTTCTCCTCACAGGACACCCCATCCCACTAAACCTGCATGAGAGCTCTCGCTCAGGGCTGCAGAGACTAGCCAGCATCTCCAACCCTCCTCCCCTCATCTCCTCCACCAAGCACCCCTCCGTGCTGGAGAGATCCGTCGGATCCATTTCCCAGGTAGGGTATTGGTAGTGTGAGCAGTGGAGATGCCTCACAGGGACCATCACTTGCTCCTGACCTCTCCTCTTGCCCCACAGGGAATGCCCATCCAGCTCCACACACCCTACAGCCCCGAGCACGCCAAGGTCCCCGTTGGTTCCATCACCATGGGCCTGCCACTAACCATGGATCCTAAGAAACTGGGTAAGGAACTGGGAGAGGAGTTGTTTCTCATGTGCTCTGAGAGCAGGAGGGAATGAGCTTGCCAGAAGCATAGGGGAAAGGAGGAGCACAGGGCACAGCAAGGGAGCACAGAGAAAACTGCTAAGAGGATGAAAGGATTAGTCCATCAGGGGAACAGAGACACAGGGAGCTAAATTTGTGCAGTATAGGAAAGCAACAACTCGGTCAGGGACACTTCCCTGCCTATAAATACTCTCCAGCTAATACTGTGATCGAAGGAAGGAAATATATTGTTGCTCCCCAGGCTGGTAGGATAAAGAGTAAATGGCCTGAAGTGAACAAAGAAAGTGTTTAGTCTGCAGATTTGGAAGCTTTTCTTAACAGCAGGAGGGAATGGGTGAGGGATCAAGCCTGGGGAGGAGGGATATGAGCTCTGTTTCCCACTGTGTGTGGGTCCTGTTATAAACCAGCACAGGGTTTTCAGTGTCAGCTCTGGTCCCAGTGTGGGCAGTGCCAGGGCAAAGGATCTGGCTTTTTGTGTATTCACCACCCTGGGGAAGCCCATTCCAAAGAGCTGGGAATGGCAAAGGTGCCAGGAAGGTGCTGCCTCCGGGCTGGCACAGCCAAGAGCTGTGGCTTCATGTCCTGCACCTATGCTGATCCATGGTTTATGTTTTCCAGTGCCTTTTCCTGGAGTAAAGCAGGAACAACTTTCTCCTAGAAGCCAGGCCAGCCAGCCAGAAAGTCTGGTTCTGCAGCCATCCCAGGAGGGCTCCATCCTGCGGGGTGAGGACCCAGAGCGTGCCCCAGCTGTGGGAGGGAGGGAGGGAGGGATTCTGGCACTGCCAAGCCTGGTGGGTGCCACACTGGCTGCAGCTGCCCAGTGATCTCAGGTTTGACCTCTGGAATTGTGCCCAGCCAAAGGGTTCTCTTTGTCCCTTTTCTCCACCTCGCCAAAATCAAGGCCTCAGGCGTTGATTCTGGTGGAGGTTTTGTGTTCAGGAGGCACCTGAAAATCTGTTGCTTAAGGCAAAGCAAAACATGTTTAAATTACATTAATTGGTGTTTTCATGCTCTTCATTGTTGGTGCTGGACAGGGACCCCATTTTGGTTAAATACAGCCCTATGGATTTCTTTCCCCATTAACCAGGCAGAAGAAAATAAATGCAAAGGTGTTGCTTTTTAGTGCAAGTTCTGGTTTGTGAGCCTCCCCAGTAAGACAAGTCAGGAGCCTGAGTGTGGTGGGCTGGCTCCAACCCAGGACAGATCTGTGTGATGAACTCAAGCCACCCTGAGCTGCATCTCACCACAGATCTGCTCTGATCACATCAGGAGAGGCTGAGCCAGGCTGTGCTTTCTCCCAGGCTCATAAATCTGCCTGGCACCTCCACAAAGACACCAGGGGAGCTGATAGCCTCAAAATACCTATATTTTACCTCTTCTCCACCCCACACTCACAGAGATGGGTTTATCAAGAGGTCCTGCAAGGCTTGGGATTGAACACTGACAGCTCTTGGAGGGTGTCCCCTGCAGTACCTCAACTTGCTAGAGACTGGGTCAAATCCTGCACTTCCCAGTCTCAGCCCCACGGGTTTTGTGCTGAACAGCAAATCCAGCTCCCAGCTCACAGGTTTTGTGTCCTGCAGGTACTTCCCTCAGCTCTGCCTCGGGAGGAAGCATCACCAAAGGAACACCCACATCCAGACCCCCTCCGGAGTCGCCCATCACCTACCGAGGGTCCATCACACATGTAAGTCCCTTGTCTCCCCTGGGTGCTGGCAGCTGCAGCGTGTGGGGCTGGGCATGGGCACTGGGGGGTTGTGGGGCACACTGGGTGTGCAGGACAGGGCTGTGCAGCAGCTCTGTGGTGCTCCCACCCCATGGAGCCCCTCAGAGAGGTCTGCAAACAGCCCCTACTTGGGATGGCACGAGTCCTCCCATGAGCGAGGACTGCGGAAGAGCAGAGCCCAGCAAACAGCAATGCAGCCTTACAACACCTTTAAAGCCAGCTTTGCCTTCTGTAGCTATTAAGACCAGAGGCAAAAGCAGCTGCAAATGGCTCTGGCAAAATCATCTTGCCAGGGCAAGAAAGTGGAGCGGAGCAACGGAGATGGGTGGAGAGCCCAGGCCAGGTGGAGGAGGGAGGAGGCTGTGAGGGGCAGGTAAGGTAGCGAGAGCTCCTGCCAGGACTGAGCGTGCTGTGCTGGGGGTCCTGCCCAAAGGCTCTTCAGCAGGAAGATACTTTGGCCTTAATCTCCACCATCCATCTTCAGAAGAGCAGCTGGCAAGCGGGCGATAGTTTCTTGCAGTGTGAGTTATTGCTCATCTGGTAACAGAGCGAAGAGCATTAAAAAAAAACAATCTGTTTCCAGTGGGGATTTTATCTGGCTATCATTCAGATATTTAAAGACATTCAGGCTCCAATTTTTGCCTGCCTTCTTCAAGGAGGATGGCCATGTTCGCTTTGGCCCTGGGGACCTGATCCTGAATCCTGGCCTAGAGCAAAGGCTTAGCTTGCTTGATGCCCTGTGTCCAACAACTGCCAGGAGTGGGTGCTCAGGGGCTGTAAATAACCCATCAGAGCAAACACTTGCTCCATCCTCTCAGATGCTCCTGCAGTGCAGCAGCTGTGGGCAGCAATGGGTGGCCGTGAAGGACCTTGAGCACCGTGTGCTGGTTCAAGAGATCAGCAGAGTTTTTGAGTCAGAGTTTTCATCCAGTTAATGAATCTAGACTGCTAATGAATCCATCCAGATTCCTTTGTTTGGCTTGGGATTAAGGTACCAAGCCCAGACCCAGGGCATTGCCTGGCTCTCCTGCTGGCCCAGCAGCCTGCATCCCTCTGCTCCTGCTGGGGAGAAGAGCCCCCTGTTCTGTCAGCAGCTCCTGGTACCAGAGCTGATACTTGATCTCAGATTAGTCATCCAGTTCACAGGAAGCAGATCTTGAATATATGCTCTCTGCTCTGAAGCCATCTGTCATCACTTGCTTTCACATCCTCTTGGAGCACGTCTGCAGAAGGGAGGTGACTTACCTGGGGCTGGGAGAGCCTTTACCAGGTGCCCAGATCCACTGCAGGGGTGAATGACCAGAGCACTGAACCAACATGTTGGCGTGTCCTGGTTTTTGGGGACTGCTGCTACTTTCAGGGCTTGGTAAAGAGCAAGGTCACCCCCAGGCAGGAGTGGGGAAAGAGCTGGAGTGCCACAACCTGGAAGCACCAGCAAAGCTGGCAGGGACATCACATCCCCAAGGCTTCCCCCAGGCAGCAGTCCCAGGGCTTGCTGGGGTTAAATGAGCTGAGTAGGCAGGTGTCAGTCAGGAGTGTCACTGTCAGTGTCACTGTGCCTTCCCAGAGATGGGGAAGGGGGCCTGTCATGTCATGGTGGCTGTTCCCAGTTGGCACCGACAGGTTACAGGGGCAGAGCGACTCCTCAGGGACATCCAGCTCCGTGGGTTTTGAGGGGGATTCAGGGGGCAGGTGCTGTGAGCTGTGTCTGCCTGTGGGAAAGGAGAGGTTTCAGTTCACACTGGTGTGTGTGTGGGGAGCCTGCTGCTGTTCCTGTTGGAGAGCTAAGGCAGGCTCTGCTCCCTGACCTGCTCCGGGGACCGGTTTCGTTGTCACCTGCCGCCTCGCCCGGGCGCGCTGCCAGCCACCACCTCCCGCATGCAGGCAGCTCACTGAAGGTCACACTGCTGCCAGCAGATGTGCCTGGGTGGGCAGGGCATCTCTGTGGCTCCTGTGCCAAGCTGGGGAAATAGGCTGCAGGGAAAAAGCTAATGCTGGAGCAGTGCCTGCTGTCAGGTGTCCCCAGGGGAGCACCAGCCCTGTCCCCCAAACCTGCGGAGAGGGAGCAGGCCAGGCAGCTTACTCCAAAACACGCAGGGTGAGAGTTGCTGCCTTGGAGGTCTGTGCTCTCCTCATCCCCTGCCTCTTCCCAGCAGCCTCACACAGATCACGTACCTTTTTACTGCTCCTCGTTATCATTCTCATCAATAATTAAGCTGCAAGTCCCTGGCTGTTGGCTGCGCCAGGAAGCGGAGGCCGGGTGTGCTCCCTGCGCTCAGCTTCCCGCGAGGAACAGCCTGTCCCCGCACGGCGTTCGCTTAATTGGTTGTGACACTGTTAAATATGGATCTTGGTGGCTTTCCAAGGGCACCCCGGCAGAAGTGCTGTACAAAGGAACCATTACCAGGATAATTGGAGAAGACAGCCCCAGCAGAGCAGAGAAGGCGAGGGAGGATGCTGTGCCCAAAGGACATGTCATCTACGAAGGGAAGAAAGGCCACGTGTTGTCCTACGAGGGTAAGTCCTAATCCTCTCTGCCTTTTTAGGGTAGATGCCAGGGGTTTGTGCCACTGTGGCTGGGACATGGGAGCTATTTGAGGAAAGGCTGACAAAGTACAATGGGCCAGCCTCATGTCTTTGCTTCCAGCATTTCTCTCCCTTCCTACCCTGGTGCCCTGTGTCCATCTGTCCCATGTGGTTATCTTGTCTTAGAGATGGCAGGCAGGGTTGCAATAATTTTGGGAAACAGGGAAGAGGAGAGGACCAGATAGGAAGGTACTGCCTTCATCCCTAGCACCCTGTGCTGGAGGGGGACTGATTGAAAACAGTGCCAGAGCACTCCCAAACTCTTGGGCCAAGGTGCACTCAAAACCCTGCAAGATGGAGGCAAGTCAGGTAGTTCAGCATAAAGGTTTATTTGGATGTCAGATTCTCACCTGCGTCGACTTGGGCACTGTGAGGTTTTTCCAGCATGGGGCTGCCCTGCAGGATTCCTCCTGGACCCAGCCTCAGTGTCTGGTGAGTTTTGCTCATGCTGTTGGAGGTGGTGAAGCCATTCCTGCATCCCCCAAGGAGCCTGTCTGGGGATGTGTTGGCTGCTGCCGCACCCCCGCAGCACGGGAACGCTTTTCCTCGGAAACTGCCGGCGGTGCCTCGCTGCATTAGTGGTACCAGCAGGTGGTCACCAGCTGCTCCTGCCTGCTCTGCGCCTGCTCAGCCCATCACAGCGCTGGCCATCAAAGCTGCTCTGTGTGTCCCGGTGCCTCCCGTTGGAGATAAGCAGATGTTGCTCTCCAGTGGGGCTGGAAACAGCTCCGTTCTTGCCTTTCGCCGTGTGCTGGGTCAGGCATCTCTGTTGTGGAGCCAGGCTCCTGCTGGCTTGCACCTGTAGTCAGGAAGAGCCAACTTAGAGATGCTGCAGCCCTGAATCCTCCTGGGGAAAAGCACACTGGTGTGTGCTTTGGTGTGCACAGGGATGACCGTCCTCATGTGTCACCTCCCTTCTCAGTTGAGTTTGGAGATGACTAAGGAGCTGATCCCAACCTCAGCTGCCTCAGTGGGAGTCTCTGGCAAGCTGCTGGGCTGCCTGAGCCCTCTGCCTCCCTCCCTGGGGCACAGTATCCGTTCCTAGCAGCCTGGGCCCTGTGGGCAGGCTGTGTGTCCCACAGAAGTCCCTTCCCTCATGCCCACAAGTGCAGGCAGCTGGTTTCATCACAGGCTGGATTGTCTTATCCAGGGCTGGAGGCAGAGGGTTCAGGTCAGGCAATGGGGACAACACTCAAGTTCCAGCTGATGTCACCTTTGTGTGTGTCCTGGGACTGGAGGGACCTTTCAGGACAGGGCTCTGTGCTGTGCCTCTCGCCTGCCACATGGCAACTGGCTCATAGCATGTCCCCCCGGGTCCACTGTCAACTCTAGCCCAGATAAGAAATGTCACCGTGGAAGACTTGTGTCTGGATGCCCTTTGGGACAGTTGGCAAGGCTTGGACCAGGAAGTGTTTCAGGACTTGTTTGTGCAAGAAGCTATTTTCATCACCTCTGCCCAGGCTGGGGGTCGAACGAGGCTGATCTCAGAAATAGCACCATCAGAGAGAGATGGGGAGGGCTCCTGGCAGTGAGGGCTGTCCGTGCCCAGAGCTGGGATCCCACTCCAGGCAATGAGGGAGAGCTGCAGACCAAACTCTCCCCTCTTGTTTGTGTCAGCCTGAGTCTGCTTGGCTGCAGCCTGTGTCCGTCACCTCTCGTGCTACCCCCCATGGACACAGATGAGGAATTAATTTCTTCCTCTCCCCAGCAGCCTTTTACATGCTTGATAGCGTTTATCATGTCTCAAGGGATCCCATGAGCTGCTGCAGCCTTGCCAGCCCTGCCTCTCTCCTTCCCCCTGTAGAGCCCAGCGAGGCTGAGCAGCCCAGGAACAGAAGAGTTAAAAAAAAAAAAAATTAAATAAGAAAACTGAAACTGTTGGTGATTATGAATTTTGGCAAGCAGAAAAAAAATTGCAAATTCTTTAGTGTCATGAGGGTGCTTAAAATAAAAGAGCTGTAATGAGACGAGATCCTGTAGCATGTGTGAGCTGAATTGTGCTAGATTGGTTATTCTCATCCTGCATATGATTGCTGATGGCTTCTGCAAGGCGAGGGACGTGGGTTTGGAATGGTTTTCTTTCTGTTTAGTCTCTCTTCTCCCTCGCGCCCTCCCCCTGCTTCCCGGTGGCACAAAGGGTGCCTGGGAGCACGTCCCCTCCTGCACAAGGGCTGGAGGCAACAGATGTGCCTTGATGACAGGGTGCAGGCACATCACCCGCGTGGTGCTTGGCTGATTCTGAATGTCACCCCCGGATTTCTCCTGTCAGATGGAGCTGAAGCAAAGGCTCAGGCATGGACCCCCTCTTGTTTCCCCACACACTTTGTGGATTGAGTGGGTGCTGATTGCGGAAACCAACAGTGGGTGTGAAGTTGTAATAATCCCATTTTATTAATTACTGGTTTTGCCAAGGAGGAGTTTTGTTCCTGATTGTCCACAATAGAATGAATGTTTTTAACTTCCCTGCTTTCTCTGTTTGTACAACCACCTTCTCTGCCCACAAAGAGGAGGATCAGGGCACTGGCAATGCTTGGCAAGGGCAGCCTGGCCAGGGATGATGGGCAGAGGCGTTTGTCTCTCCTAGCTGACATCCTGTTTGGAGCTCGTGGCATAAACCCGAGGCATTCAGCTGGATCAGAAGCTGCTGAACTCACAGCTCACTGCACATGATGGGTGCCCATTGCCCGGGGTGGGCGTGATGCTGCCTGGCACAGGCAGGGCTGTGCTGGTGGTGGGGTGGCTCAGGACAGATGTCCACTGCTTCTCGCAGGGAACCTGCTCCAGCTTTGGGTCAGGGGGCAGCCAGTGGTCTCTCCTCACTCTAGTGCTCGCTCCATCAGTCCTGCTTTGCATCATCTCTCCCAGTTCTTATGTGTGCTCAGTGCTATTTCAAAGGAATCATTCTCAGCTTTGCTTCTCCTCCGTTTTCCCTGATTTTCTCACCCAGGGAGTGTCTCGGCAAATGTTAAGGCTGGCCAAGATCCCAAACAGTAGGTGTCTAGCAAAAATCAAAACAAACAGGGGAAAAAAAAACAAAACTCCCCAGACCCAAAGAGCCAAGTTCAGTGGAACTGCAGCTGCTCCCACTGGCTCGAGGCTGTCCTGCTGCCTACGGGATGGCCCCACCAGGGAGGGAGGGAATGGGACACGACAGGGTGGATGCTCCTACCCAAGAGGGAGGCACAGATCTGGAGTCTGAGGCAGGCAGGGAGGGGAGAAAACACCAGCTGAATTTCCTGGAAGCCAATCCCGTGCAATGTTTCTGGCACTGCGTAGTGGTGGCTGATGCTGGGATGGGACCTGACCCCTCAGCAACGCACACAAACAGCAGTAAACACCCTCTCTTGGCCCGGGCTGACTTTCTGTGCCTCTTGGTGTTCCCTCCCACAGGTGGAGTTGCTGCTTCTCAGTGTCCCAAAGAAGACAGCAGAAGCTCGGGAGCTTCCCATGAGACCACAGGAACTAAGCGGACCTATGATATGATGGAGGGGAGGATCAGCCGGGGCTTATCAGCCCGTGATACCTTATCTACCAGCATCGAAGGTGGGTCTGGATGAAACCTTCCACCTCTGTTATGTTAGTGGCCTGTGGAGATCTCATCTTGTCTGCTGTCTACATGGTGCATCTCCCTGTGCCAGTGTTCTGGCAGTGGTTAGCTGGTATCCCAACAGGAGAGCATCTGACCAGCATGGGGAAAAAAAGCAGAATGTAGACTGGCCCGTTTGCCTTGAGTGTTTGTCCTGACAGGCCAGCTTCAGGGATAATAAAAAAAAAAAAATAGGCAGCACATTTGGAAAAAAGGGAAAAACAAGTAATTTAGAAATTATTGGCATTTATCCTTGTTGTCCCAGGCATCCCTGGTAACACTGTCATGTATTCATTGTAAATTAACTCCTGTGTCACAGCCCAGCTTTCCCTCTTGGATCTCTTGCAGGTCTCATGGGTCGAGCGATCCCTCCAGACCGACACAGTCCCCATAACCTAAAGGAGCAGCATCACATGCGAGGCTCGATTACACAAGGTAAAGCCTGTGAGCACAAGATGGGCATGGACAGGGGAAGCATCTCATGTGCATGGCTCCTTCTTCTTGTTGTCAGGGTGGGACAGGAGGAAGCAAGGATGGGCACAGCAAGGTCCAGCTGCAGATCTTTGCAGCCCCCGCTTTGTGCTCAGAGAGATTTTCAGTCTTGCTCAGTTTCTACCAACCTAAATTCTCCCAAAGTCAGGGATAAAATTGTCAGTGATTCGCATGAGGCAGGTTGACATTAACGTGGAGTGGGTGTAAAAAGTGGTGGTAGATGTGAGGTGGACCAGCTGCATTAGTGGTATAGTTGCTTTGTGGGCTCAGATGGGTACCAGTCCCTGAGTTACATGTGTTTACTAGAAGTGAGTATTTGCATGGGGACTGGGAGTCCAGGGGCTGCCTGGGGAGTCACCCTCTGCATCCATCATCTGCTTGGGGGTTGCAGGAATACCTCGGTCCTATGTGGAGGCCCATGAGGACTACCTCAGAAGAGAAGCCAAACAGCTCAAGAGGGAAAACACTCCACCAAGGGACTTATCTGATGCCTACAAGGTCAGATCTCACGATCTGACTCCTCTGAAAATGAAATCAGCCCATGAAGACCTGGTAGCCACGGTGAAAGAAGCAGGAAGATCAATCCATGAGATTCCCCGGGAGGAGCTGAGGCGGACACCAGACATCTCTCTGACCAGACCTCTGAAGGAAGGTTCCATCACGCAGGTGAGTATGGAGTGAACAGCAGATGAGGTCAGTCCTGCTCAGACTGCTTGCACAGATCCTGGGAGCCATTCCCAAGGTAAAAGGAGACCAGAGACAGCTTTGTGTTGCATCACTGGTAAGAGTGCATCACAGACGCTCTGCTTGGGTACAGGTTGTCCTGTCCCATCCTTTGAAGGGATCCCATCCAATCCAAGCCATCCTATAATCCTTCCCTGCAGATAAATACACAACTCAGGGAACCCCTGGCACATTAAGAAAGCAATGATCCATCTAGATGTGTAAACTAAAGGGGACCCATTTGCCTCTTTTTCAAGGATAGAGTCAGCTCGGTGTCCGCAGCATTTGTGACTCTGGGTGCAAATAAACTTGGTCTCCTCCCTTCATGGCAAGTGGCAGCCCAGCAGGGCCAGTGGTTAGGATGAAACATGGCATGCTATCTCCTGTTGGTCTCCAAATATTTGCAGGGTTCCCATGGCACCTTGCAGTCCTATCCCATTTCACAGTGTGTGTAGGAGAGAGGCGTGATGGGCACAGCCAGCCTTCGGCAGTGACTCATCATCATCTTGTTGGAGCACAACAAGACTTGCAAGATGGGCCCTCCACCCTGCCCCGTGCCGAGTGGTTATCTCTGCTCTGCCCATGGCTATTGGCTGTTTGACTGAGAAAACTTTGTGTATTGACCCACTGAATGAGGCATCCTGAGTCCTGTTGAAACTCAGTGGGGTGCAGTCACTGGGCTCCTTCTGTTCTAGGCCCCTTTGATGTCCCTTCTGCCTCCTGTCCCCAGGGTACCCCGCTGAAGTACGACAGCGGCTCTTCCTCCTCGAGTACCAAAAAGCACGATGTGCGCTCCATCATCGGCAGTCCCGGCAGGACTTTTCACTCCGTGCATTCTCTGGATGTCATCCAAGACCCGAGGAATCTGGAAAGAGCTTACGAGGAGAGCCTGAAAAACAGGCCAAGCCCTGTGACAAACTCGGGTGGCTCCATCGCCAGAGGGGCTCCTGTGATTGTGCCCGAGCCGGGCAAGCCCCACCAAAGTGCCCTGGGCTACGAGGACCACCAGGCAGGGCACAGCACGGCCTTCAGCAGCCACTTGCACAGAGGGTCTCCGGTCTCCACACGGGAGTCCACGCCACGGCAGCACGAAGGTACTTGGCAAACCTTTTGTTTGATGGTAAAATTTCTAACAACCGAGCAGGTGAGGTGCGCGGGAGGTGGCTGCCGACCCCACCTGCCCGAGGGGTTCCCAGCAGGTGCCTGTTGAACCTGTTCTTCCCAGCAGCCCACGCCCACGGCTGACTCACGGCGCTGGGGTGGCTGCCAGGGACAGCTGGGGCTCAGTGCCCTTCCTGGGGGTGCTGACACTGTTGAAGTGAGGGTACCTCACCTGCACTAGGGTAGCCAAAGGGAGACTTGGGCCAAGGCTGGTGAAGCCATTGGTGTTTCAAAAGTGTCCTCCGTGTCCCAGCAGTGGTCCACAGCACTCTTTTGCCCATAGGCGGGCAGGAAAGCAGTGCTTGGGACACTGGGTGGGAGATGTTCACACTTCTCACAAACACCAGCGGTGACCTCCATATGCTGAAGAGCGTGGCAGCAAGGCTGCAGCACCATCTGCTTGTGCGGGCCAGGGTGAATGCACAGATTGCCCAGCATGGATGTGCTGGGGTGGAGGGATGATTTGGGAAAGGCCTCTCTCCCAAGGGACAACTGGGACTTGGCCCACCCCAATGTTGGTGGTGTAACAGGGCATGGCACTGCAGGGAGGAGGGAAAGGTCCCTGGAGTTCAGGGTAGCTACAGTTGTCCCTGTGGGACACGCTTGGCCAGAGGCATCCCTCAGGGACGTGGCTTGGCCGCAGTGCTCAGTCTCTGACTCATTTCCTTCTGCTCTCTGCAGGGAGCATCACTGCTGGGAAGCCGGTGTCCCAGGACAGAAAGATCACCCCCACGTCGAGAGAGCTCACCAACTCCAAGTCCCCGCACGCCCCGGTGCCCGACCACCACCACCCCATCTCCCCGTACGAGCACCTGCTCCGCGGCGTCAGCGGCGTCGATCTGTACCGAGGACACATCCCGCTGCCCTTCGACCCCGCCGCCATCCCGAGGGGAATCCAACTGGAAGCAGGTACCTTGGTTGTGGGCACGGTTTTATTTTCCTTCTTAACGCTCCAAAAGCCTGAGGTCTCTGGCGCTTCACATCTGCATCCTTTTCCCTCCCAGCTGCTGCTTACTACCTGCCAAGGCATCTGGCTCCGAGCCCCACGTACCCACACCTGTACCCCCCGTACCTCATCCGGGGCTACCCGGACACGGCCGCCATGGAGAACCGCCAGACCATCATCAACGACTACATCACGTCGCAGCAGATGCACCACAACGCCGCAGCCACGGCCATGGCGCAGCGGGCAGACATGCTGCGCGGGCTGTCGCCCCGGGAGCCCTCCCTCGCCCTCAACTATGCAGCAGGTCCTCCCAGCAGGGGACTCTCCAGGGGTTTGGGAGCAGGATGGGAGGAGGCTGGGTCAGGCAGGCACTGCCAGCTCCAGCGTGGCCGAGCCGCAGCGGCTCGGCGTTGTCCTGACAGTCCTCTCGCTTCTCTCTCCAGGCATCATCGACCTGTCCCAAGTGCCACACCTGCCCGTCCTCGTGCCCCCGACCCCTGGCACCTCTGCCACCACCATGGACCGCATCACCTACATCCCTGGACCCCCCCAGACCTTCGGCAGCCGGCACAGCAGCTCCCCGCTCTCCCCAGGTAATGCTGGAGGTTGCTTTTTCAG
The DNA here is from genome assembly GCA_017589585.1 of Phylloscopus whistleri. Lineage (NCBI taxonomy): Eukaryota > Metazoa > Chordata > Aves > Passeriformes > Phylloscopidae > Phylloscopus > Phylloscopus whistleri. Next base: position 1,655,408 of record JADMLD010001062.1, on the reverse strand, counting down.
TGGGAAAATGACTGAGCAGGGCACTCGTAACCAATCCAAAGGCCGAGGGCTCAGCATGCCAGGGCAGTTTGGGAGACTCCAAATTAATTCTCACTCAGGGACTGGCTCCCTCTCTTCCTGCTTGTTGAGGGCTTCCTTGCTTTTCCTCTTTTCTTCACCAAAGCAAAGAGCTCTGTGGAAGGTCATTCCCTGGAGACAGCGCCAGGACAGCTATTCCATGGTTTGTCTGGGTTTTGTCGCGCTGGTTGCCCTCGTCTGTCCCGCTCCAGGTGACCTTGGATGGAGCCATTCCTTATCTGCTCTGCAGACACAGCGATGTGAAGAGCAGGCAGCATTCCCAGGGGGAATTGCTGTGTCTGCAGCCCTCTCACTGCCTTTTGGTTGGGTTTCAGGAGGGCCCACGCACATGACCAAACAGTCAGGATCATCGGTGTCCGAGCGGGAACGGGAGCGGGAGCGGGAACGAGAGAGGGAGCGTGAAAAATCCATCCTAGCCTCCACCACAGTGGAGCATGCGCCCATCTGGAGACCAGGTAGGCTGGGGAGGAGTCCATCCTCCACCCTGGGACCTGTGCTGGGTGGAGGCAAGGTTAGGGCTGTTGGACAGAGAGCTAAAGAAGCCCTTCCTTGTGCTCTCCCCAGGTACAGAGCAGTCCAGCAGCCGTTCGTCCTCCCACTCCCACAGCCACCAGCACTCTCCCGTCTCACCCCGCACCCACGAGACCATCCAGCAGCGCCCCAGCGTGCTCCACAACACGAGCATGAAGATCATCTCCTCGGAGACCCCCACCCCCTCCGTTCTACGGTACGTTCCCCCCACTGTGGTTTACAGTGCTTGCCTGGATGCCTGCACCAGAACTTGGTTAATGAGCACCTCCGAGAGGAAGGAGTGAGAGTTGTTTTCCCTTCAGTCTCAGTGGGAGCAGGACTGGCGCTTTCAGGGAAGTTGTGATGGGGAGAGGCACATTTTGGTGCCCCAATTCTTTTGCTTTTCCTGGTGGCTTTTCCTGCTGCCAGGAGAGCAAGTAGGAGTGTGCCTGTGCACAAATACAGGTATTGCACCTCTTGCTGAAGATTCCCTGGTGGTGGAGTTACCAAGGTCTGTGGGACCTGTCCATGGGTTTTATGTTCTCCAGTCAATGCATTCAGGCCCAGTAGCCTGTGCCCAGTTACTGTGGTGGAGGCTCCATCCAAGCCCTCCTCACTGGCCCTGCATGGCCCACCAATATGCTCAGGAGGCCTGGAAGGAGCTCAACCGACAAGCCTGAAAACTAAGGCTCTGGTAACAGCATTCCTTTCCCTTCCTCTGCGTGCCTCTCTCATCTTGGCCTTGACTTCATTTTCCTTCCAGATCCTCCTCCACCACTACCACGTCACCGATCCGCTCCGCCGCCTTCCCCTCGGCCTCCACCCTGCGCTCCTCCCTCGGCGCGGCCGACGGCTACACGGCCCCGCTGGACCCGGCCATCCTGCAGAAGGAGGCCTCCAGGGCGCGGGAGGCCAAGACAGAACGAGCCCAGACTGACAACAACGTCTACACCTCAAAGCTGCCCAGCGGGGCCAGCCTCGAACAGTCGCCTTCGCCCATTAAAGCCATGGAGTCGAGACCGTTGCCCGCCTCCGGGCCTGGTTCCTCTCATCACTATGGCAGAGGACAGGGGAAAAGCCAGCAGCACCACCACCCTCTGGACCAGCAGCACGCAGCCTCGGGCTCCGAGCAGCACAGTAGAGAAAAGAGTCAAAGTAAACGCTTTTCCGTGCAGGAACAGGAGCTCCGAGCACTCGGTAAGACCAACTTCATAAATGTGGTTATCGTGCACCAAATGTGAGGGCTTTCCAGCCTAAATGGTTCTATGAGTCTGTGCAAGGTGTTAAAAAGCAGAGAATGGTCAAATTTTGCCCCTGTGGTTTGTGAGTTCACTGTCTCTGGAGTGGCATCTGGGGCCTCCTGGGTCTCACATCAGTTTTCAAGTCTCTGGTCCCCTGGCCTCCCCAAGGCTGGGCTTGGAGTTTTGCTTTGTAATGCACCTGGAGACGTCTTGTGCAGCCACCTCCACTCTCTCTGGGCATCGCTGTCCCTCTGGGCACAGTGGGGGGTTTCAGTGGGTGGAGAAAATGGGGGAAGAAATTGTGAACCTGCAGAGGTTGGATTTGGTCCCTGGATCTCATGCTGTCACCGAGAGCTGCTGAGTGTCCAGTTCTGCAGGAATGAGACATCACCTCTTCACAGCAGCTGTCACCACAGCTGGACATTAGAGGTGGCCCTGCAGTGTGACCTGCCAGGTCTTTCCTCATCTCTTTTTTCCCCCACTTCTCTAAACGTGTGACTCTACCCATGAGCAATGATGCAGCAGTGCTAGGGAAAAGCTAAGTGAGCTCCTGGTTTTAACTCACTTCCATTTCCTCAGGCTTTCATGGAGGCTACAGCCCTGAGCGGATGGAAGCAGTGAGTCCTGTGAGCTCGCCCAGCCTGTCCCATGAGAAAGGGGCCAAGCTGCTGCAGGACACAGAGAAGGGGCATGGAGAGCATGACCTGAGGCAGAAGCAGCAAGGTGAGGATAGGGGCTGGCACTGGAGAGCCCAAGCTGGCTGTGCTGCAGTGCTGGGATGGCATTTGAAGGGGACACAGATGTAATCTCATTCCTACTCTCTTCCTGGTGCCCCCCAGGCTCACTGAAGGGCTCGGCCCCCGAAGCCCACCTGCAGCACCTGCGGCAGCCCGACGGCCCCCAGTGCCAGCCCCTGCAGTCCAGCCAGAGCATCAAGGGCATGAACCAGCGGGTGGTCACACTGGCCCAGCACATCAGTGTAAGTAACTAACCTCCTCCACCTCCATCACCTTCCTGCTGGGGCTCCAGGGAGGAGGAAAGAGCTCAGTGAAACATGTCTGGTGGGGATGGGCTGGGAGTGACACTGGAGACCTCAGCTCCTCTAGTTGGGGACTGGAGAGCAGGAGGACATCAGGAGTGTTCAGCCCAGGTATTTGTGTCCCCAAGAAGCCCATCATAAAAGCTATTGCAGGCAGGAGGCAGAAGTTCCATCTGCAGGGACAAATCAGCCTGTTTCCCTCTTGCTCACCCCCTTAGTTGGGCCCAGCAAGGCAAAGGTCAAAACCAGCTCCATATCTGACTCTGGTTTCTCCTCCAGGAGGTCATCACGCAGGACTACACGCGCCATCACCCGCAGCAGCTCAACTCCCACATCCAGGCGCCGGTGTACTCGTTCCCCGGGGCGGCGTGCCCGGTGCTGGACCTGCGCCGCACGCCCAGCGACGCCTTCCTGCAGCAGCAGGAGCACGCCGCCACCTCGCGCATCTCCCCGCAGAGCGAGGGGGGGAAAAGGTGAGCTCGGGGGCCAGCCCGGCCTGGCACAGCTGGGCTTGTGCCAGTCTGAGCTCACACGGACCCAGGTGGCTCAGGGAGAGTCGGGTGGGTGCCCTTGGCTAGCTGGCGCCGCGGTGAGGGGTTGCAGCAGGGGCAGGTTGGAGTTGGGCATTGCTCTCCAAGGCTTGGTGCTTACACAGCCCAAATCCTTTCTCATCCAGGCATCTTTCCCCTGGGGTGGTGCCTCTTGCCATCCCTGTTGTCCTAGAGATGCTCTTTAGACCCTCTTAGAGTCCATGCATAATTCCCTTCCCAATCTGGCTGCTGTCACAGGAGAATTTAGGTGGAAAGGGATCTCTTGAGATCATCCAGCCCAGCAGTGACCTCTTGAGCAGGTTGTCCTGGGTCGTGGCTAGTTGGATTGAGAATATCTCCACTGTTGGAGACAGCACCTCTCTGGCCAACCTGTTCCCAGCATTTCAGCACTCTTACAGGAAAAAAGGGTTTTCTCATGTTGGGATGGAATTTTACATGTTTTCTTTGTGCCTGTTGCCTCTTGTCCTGTCACTGTTCTCAGTCCCTGACCACAGATGATTACAAAAAACCTGAAGCAACATGTTTTCCATTGGTTCAAGGTTAATTTTATCTTCATCTTTCACAGTGAATCAAAAGTTTGTTAGACACAGGTGCCCTGACAACTGCAATTGTTCGTTTCAGGCACCACCTGTATTTGTTTTAAAGTCCCTTCCAAATTCCCTTGCTGCTACAGGGCAGGTCTGATTGCTGTTGTATGGAATTAAAAAATGGGTCTGTCTTCCTACCCAAACACCCACCCAGATGCATCCAGGAATGAGTGGTGCCTTGTCAGTAAATGGGATTGTTCTTCCCAGCTCTGCCTGGTCCTAGAGTTGGCTTTATAACATGAAGAGCCCAGCCCTGACCACCCAGTGATGAAAAAAACTGGGGAAAAAAGAGAAACCACAGAAAGAACAAAGATGTGAATTCCCAGAACTCGCTGTGAGGAATTCCTCGCAGACTCGAGCTGGGCAGTCTCCCAGGCTCTGGCCACAGGCAGGCATCAGAGGCCAGTAGTGATCTTCTCCAAGCTGCCCCAGCTCCAGGCCCCCTCCTGCAGCCACCCACCTCCTGTGTGGCCCTGACAAGGAGGGTGGGAGGTGGCGGGTCCCACCTCTGCTGTGTTGACAAATACAGAGAATCAAAGCAGTGTCTCCAAAAGGTTAATGTCAGAGCCCTCCACAGGGATCCATGTGTCCCTGCCATCAGCAGGTCCCTCCCAGGCTGCTGTGTTTGGGGTGTCTCAGCTGTCCCGCTCTCAGGGGATCAGGCCCAGGGCTTGGCTCAGCCCAGCTCTCTCTGCCCAAACCACGCTCTCCCTCTGGCCCGTGCTGAAAAGCCCCAGGAGCCCTTCTCCCCCTCCCAACCCCGAGCTGCTGCACAGGGACAGGGGCTGTCCCAGTGAACTGATGGCACGTCCCCTTGCTGCCCAGGTCCCCGGAGCAGCAGGGCAAGGCGGCGGCGGGGCCGGAGAGCTGTATCGAGCCGGTGTCTCCACCAGACGGCGTGGGAGAAGCGGAGCACGCCAAGAGCGCCCCGTACCCCGTCCTGTTCCGCGAGGGAGAGCCCATGGACCAGAGGTGCGGCCCGGCAGCGCCGGGGGGTGGGGGTGTCCCCGCACACGGCCTGGCCCGGGCTGCTCTCCTTGCTGCCCAAAGCTGTGTCCCATCCCGGGGGGCTGTGTTTGTCACGGCTGTTCGGCTACACGGGGTACATTTATTGTTGGGATAGGGGAGAGAGGTTGGAGATGCTGAGTGTCCCAGGAGCTGCCAGCCTGATCCTGAGCAGTTACATTGAGAGAAGAGACTCTTTAGGTAGGACTTTGTGCAGTGGGTGTTGCAGAGGTTTCCAATGGTCTTTTGCTCTGCAGGATGGGGTCCAAGTCCCCAGGAAACAACACGCAGCGTCCAGCTTTCTTCAGCAAGCTGACCGAAAGCAACTCTGCCATGGTGAAGTCCAAGAAGCAGGAGATCATCAAGAAGCTCAGCACGACCAACAAAAACGAGACGGAGTACAGTAAGAACCTGTGGGGAGGGCAGCAGGGGAGGAAAAGCCTCGAGGACACATGAAGCGAGGAGATTTGGGAATGGGTGCTGCTGTGTTAAGGGGCTGGGAGCTCCCAGACAGCTCTGTCTGCACCAAAGAGTCAGACTCGATGGTCCTCGTGGATCCCTTCCAGCTCAGAATATTCTGTGATTCTATGAAGTACAAGGTCCAAATGTTTCCTAGAATGCTGTGTAGTGGTGCCAGCAGTGACTGTGTGTATCTGGGGAGGCAATGGGAGACTTCCCAGCCGTGCTCTGAGGCTGTCAATCCCACCCGAGCCAGATAACCTCGGTAGGAAGGAAATAATGAGCTGAGCATGGAGGACACTTAAGAGCAATTGATATTTTAATGACTGGCCAGCCAAGCTGAATCCTTCCTCCTTGAGATGCATCTCCCCCCAACCTTACTTTAAGCCCTACATCAATATTGGTGCAGCTCTGTAAAACTAACCAGGCTGGCTCAGATTAGAAATTCAGCCCGTTCATTCATTAACCGCTAATAGAGTAGATAGGATCATAATTTAATTTAGCCCAGCATTATACAGTCAATACTAATTCAATTTGAATCCATCTTACAACAGCTGCATTGGATAAGAGGGACCGAGCTGTCTGGTCTCCTGGATGATGTTACCATGAGCCAACAGTATTGTTATGCCCCTTTGGGGACATGTGGCTGAACCCCCTGACCTTCCACACTTTCCCTTATCAAGAAAAAATATATAGAAATTGGATACGCCTCTTATTTGATGAGAATTTCTGTTATTCTAAGGAAAGCAATATCCAAGTCAAACAGCTCAGCTAAGAGGGAAAATATTGATTTAACATTTCTTCTCCTCCTCCTTGCCCTCTCCGCTGCCCAGACCTGCTCCATGGATAGGGGGCATTGAGCCTTTGAAAATCCCATAGGCAGGAGAGAGGGTTTGGCTTCATGGAGCTTGTAATCCCAAGGGCAGGAGGGAGGAAGGGAGGGAGGCCAGCACTGAGCACAAAGACATTGTCCTGGCTTTCAGGGCTCTGAAAAAAAACCCTTTCCCACCTGGTGAAGGTGCCCACTGTGGATCTCCCAAAGGCACTGGGAGTTATTCCTGGTCCCAGCCAGCACCCAGCCAGTCTCACCTCTGTGCCTGGGGCACCTGGGCTGCTGTCCAGAGTGCTGTGACAGAGAGATGGGAGTCTTGCTGTGACTGCCATGGCAGGTCCTCCCAGCCACTAACCTGCATGTGCTGCTCTCCATACTGAAGAACTTCTTTGTTTTTCTCCAGATGTGGGGCAGCCTGGGACAGAGATTTTCAACATGCCAGCGATTACTGGAGCAGGTAACTCCCCACATACCTGTACTTCATTTCCTACAGGGCTTACAGCTATGGAGAGCAGAGCTCAGTAGATTGAAGCATCTCCTTTGTTCTGTTTTCCCTTATGATCAAGTGTAACAGTTGCTGGGAGGCAGAAGCCTCGGGACACACCATAACTCCTTGCTGTTGGGTTGGAGAAAGGGCAGTGTAATTCCTTGGAAAGCCTGGCAGAGTTTGAGGAGAGGTTACAGGTCAAGCAAGGGTTGGCCATCTGATGCCATCAGAGGGTTAAACCATCTTAGCAAGGTGGACCTCACACCTGGAGAGAGCACCCTGCTCCTGGTGGGGTGGGAGGGCAGTGGCAGAGGGGAATGTGAGGGTGGGCAGCCCTGTCACTGTGGGCTGGGCAGGATGCAGGAGCCAGCTGCAAAAGCAAACTGGGGCAAGAGCAGCACCATGTACTGGGAAAAGTGGTAATGTCGAGGACCAAAAGGGAAATGAGGGGTGCTGGGACAGGAGGAGGTGTTTCCTGGGAGTTGGAGGAGTGCTCAGGCCCACCACCAGCCCCAGGGGGAATGACAGTGGGGAGCTGTCACTCTTGTTGCCACCTGCAACATGTCCAGGTGGGCTCATGAATGGAGTGAATCCCCACTGAGGAATACTAATTGCTACTTAATTGATGAAGGATTAATGCTCTCCTACAGCAGGAATGCCTTCAGGTTGTTAGTTTTAAGTGGGAGAACAGCAGGTTTTCCACAGCCAAGGACAGGAGGTGCTGTGGGCAGGGGTTTGGTGCTGTGGGAGGGCCAGTGGTATAGGACTGCTTGCCAGAGGAAATGAGTTTGGGAGAAGTGAGCTGGCATCAGCTGTTGAGGTGAGCAGGTGCAGCCAGGTAGGACCTGAAGGGCCCTGGTAGACAAGATTTGAGGGTCAGTTTTGGCTAGAGGGGGCCAGCAAAGACTCTGCCTGTTTTGACAGCAAGACAAATGTTCAAACCAGCTTTAGAGGAACTTGGCATCTGTCCCTTTCCAAGCAGAGGGGCAGGGATCCCAGAATGAACACCCCAGGATGGGCTCAGCTGGGGAGGGGGGCTGGCAGTTTTGTGTCTGTATTTTGCCCTTGCTTGTTCCCTGTAACTGCCACCCTGGGAATGACGGTGGCGTGGCTGAGCCTCTGGTCCCTGTGCGGTGCTGCTCCATAACTGCATGGCTTGAGACTCACAAACCACGCGGGCACTTCGCCTCTGCATCCTGTCCCGCAGCCTCAGCCCAGCCCGGGGGGGCTGGACGCCGTGGGGACCCGGCCTGGGGAGCAATGGGGGCGGGGGCAGTGGGCAGGGGGCTTGCCCAGAGCTCGAGGAGGGACAACAGGATGGAGGGACAGCAGGACGCTCCCCTCTCCCGATGTAGTCTGACCCATGCAGGCAGCGCTGGGGGCTGCCTGCATCCTGTCAGCCCAGGCCCAAATCCAGGCACGTCTTTCTCATCAAGTGTCCTTCCCTGGTTTTCTTATGGGAAACTGCCCTGGCCTCCAAATTCCTGGCACACTGACTTTTGCTATGTGTGCATATGGACCCCACATCCAAATGACTCCTCCTGCCCCCGTGCCGAGCCTGGCTGGGTTGGGAGCACAGCCCCTGCTCCTTGGAGATGCTCCCCAGGTGCTCAGTGACCAACCCTTGTCCCCAGCCCCTGGCCCCAGGAAACCTTCCCAAACCCCAGATCCCAGAGCGAGTCCCATCCGTCCCACCGCCAGCCCCCGCCGAGCCCCGGGGCGGGATGGAGCGGGAGGAGGAGGAGGAGGACGGGTGCATCTCAGCGCTTTAAAGAACAAGATGACAAAGTTTGTTGCTTTGCGAGAATGTGCTGACTGTTTGTTTCTTCCCTTCTCCCTTGTCTCCTCTCTCCCCCTTTCCCCGTCCCCCCCATCTTTCTTCTCATTTGGCTCCCCTCCATCTCCCGTCCCCTCTCTCCTCCCCTCTCCCGTATCTCCCAGGGCTAATCAGTTGTAGGAGCCAGTCGGTCCAAGAGAATTCCAGTACCAACATGGGGTTGGAGGCAATAATTAGGAAAGCCCTAATGGGTAAATATGACGAGCAGTGGGAAGAGCGCTCACCTCTCAGTGCCAATGCTTTTAACTCTCTGAATGCCAGTGCAAGCCTGCCCGCTGCTATGCCCATAACTCCTGCTGATGGACGAAACGAGGACGTGCGCTCCTTGCCAGGTCTGCAGCCCTCTCCACCTTCACTCCCTCTGTGTTATTAATTCTCAGCCTTTTTATCTCCCCTTTTACAGGGGGATTTATTTCCCCCTCCCCCCCCCCCATTTTTGTTCATTTTGGTTTTCTTCTCTCCCCTCCCTCCCCCAGCTTTGAGCTTTGTGGATCTGCTGATTAATCCTGTTTGATGTTAATTTAATAGTCTCTGAAGGTGCTGTTGCTTTCTCTAAACCACTGACTTGCTCCTTTCCCTATTTGTTGGTTTTTAATATCTCCTTTTCCTGTATTTTTTTTTTACACAATGGAAAAGTTTATGGGGGTGGAAGACCGCCCCCCCACCCCAAAAAAATCAAAGGCATAAACTTAAATAGCCAGCCCCAGCTGTCTGTAAACCCCCAATGGGATCACTGCTGCCAAAATAGGGGAAGGTGCTCAGAAGGGCTGGTGTAGAGGACACATGGTAGGGTGGCATTTCCCTCCCCACTCCAGTCTCCGGGTGTGTCAGGGCAGAATCCAACGTGGGATGAGGGGATGGGATCTGGGAGCACCTGGAACAAGAGGGAGATTGTCAGGGAGGTAAAAGTGATGCCTGGGGGATGGTAAGACAGGAGAGCTGGAGGTGAGCTGCCCCATGGGTCCTGGTGGGGCTTGCAGAGCCCCATGGCAGGGTCTGCTCAGCTTTAGGGGGAGACTTGAGCAGAGATGAGAGGGTGGTTGTGCAAATCCCCAGTTAAGAAAGAGAGGGAGGAGGAGAACCAGGGGTGGATGGGGGAAGCATTTGTCCCCCACACACAAGGGCAGGGTGCCTCATGCGAGTGCCCTGCACAGAGCATGACACCACTGCCAGGGGTCACCCTCGGGAACCCAGGCACAGAGCCCCTGGCTCAGGAGTAGATCCTGGGTGCACGTGTGCACCTTCCTCCAGGTCAGCTCACACCTCTCTGGGTCACCTAACACCAGGCACTGTAAAGCTTTTTGCAGAAAAGCTTTTCTGGCTCCTGCATGAAACCAGCAGCTTCTTGCAGCCGTGCCTCCCCATGCCTGATGGAGGCTGCCTGCTGCTGGGCAGGCAGGGTGGGGTGCAGAGCCCACCCATCCCTCCCCCTCGGGGACCTTCCCCTGGTTTATCTGGGCTCACCTGCCCGACAGAGGCCCTTCTGGCTTCAAACCTTCTAAAAACTGGCTGAACATCCCCAGGGATTCTGCTGTAAGGGGGGATGAAAGACCATCCTGGCCATGTAGACCATGAGAACGGGGAGTGTGCTCAGGGCTCCAGCACCCACGCAGCTGCCTGTGCATGTGGGGCGGCACACGGAGCTCCATTCTTGAGCCACCTTAGTGGGCTGAGCCCCGAGCCGGCTCTGGAGCAGATCCTGCAGGGAAACCTCCAAAGCCCCATGTTCTGTCCTGCCCCGGGTCCCTCCGCGGGACAGCTGGTGGCACCAACCCACAAGTGGAGCAGCCCAGGAGGGGGCAGAACCCTCCGGCCGCTGCATCCCAGCCGCCCCATGGCCCTTCCCCGCCGTGCTGCTGTCAGCCCGGGGTCAGCTGCCCTCCTGCCACGAGCCATTTTTGCAAAGCTCCTGAAAGGGAGGCGCCGGGAACCCGCACCCCGTCCCCAACCCCCCGAGCGCTGTCACAGCGAGCCGGGTGACCAGCGGGTGCCTCTCTTTGCAGGAGGAGGGGGGAAGCCAAAGATCGCTGCCAGACCCAACAGCCGCAAGGCCAAGTCCCCGGCGCCGGGTCTGTCCTCGGGCGAGCGGCCGCCCTCCGTCTCCTCGGTGCACTCGGAGGGAGACTGCAACCGCAGGACTCCGCTCACCAACCGCGTCTGGGAGGACAGGCCCTCATCCGCAGGTATGGGCTGGCCCCAGAGCGGCCGTGCCAGCCCCGCAGGGCTGTGGGGAGCTTCGGGGGAACCTCGGTGCTGACTCTCTGCTTCCTCCTCTCGCGCAGGTTCGACGCCGTTCCCCTACAACCCGCTGACCATGCGGCTCCCCAGCGGGGTGGTGACGGCGGCTCCCAGCGCGCCGCTGCCGCAGGGCACCCCCGGCAGCCAGCACCACGCCTGGGACGAGGAGCCCAAGCCCCTGCTCTGCTCCCAGTACGAAACCCTTTCGGACAGTGAATGAGAGGAGCCAGGGGCAGGGAGACGGCGACCAAACCCGGGGCACGGGGAGCGAGCGGGACACCCGGGGCGAGCGCCCACCACCCCGGCCCCGCCGGCTCTCACGAGCGAAGATGCAGGAGCAGAGTTATTTCATTTTTCCCTTTTCCTTTTTTTTTTCTTTTTCTTTTTCCTTCCCTCCCAACCAGCCAATTTGGCGGGGGATGATGGTTTTATTATTGTTTCTTTTTTTTTTTAATTTTTGTTTGGGTTATTTTTTCTTTCTTTCTCAACATCTGGAAATTTCTGCATCCTCTTCGGTCTGATAAAGAAAAGAAAAAAAAAAAAAAAGCCTTAACGAGACAAAACGCAAGGAATCCATCTTCGATCTTGGCAGCCGTGCTGGGCGGTGACCCCCGCGCTCGAGAAGGGACCGTGAGCGGCCGTGTGTCCGTCCCGGGGCCGCTCGGACGCTCTGCCGGCACCGAGCCGGGCGCTGCGGGATGTTCCTGCGGAGTTGGCAGCGGGCGGTGGGATGCTCCCCCGGACCCGGCCATGGGGATGTGCCTCAGAATTGCAAAACCTTGAGCGGGTTAAAGAAAAGATAAAAGGAAAAAAAAACAAAACACACACACACACAAAAAGAAAAAAAACGGTTGAGAGAAGTGGAACGGGCCGGAACGCCCCGGGTCGGTTCCCCGGCTGATCGCGGGCTGGGTGCCCGGCATTCCCGTGTCACAAGACGTATCAGCCCCGCGACGACACGCTTCGAACGTGGCTGGGAGGAGCGGGCAGGGGAGGGGAGGGAGTGAAGAGCTGTTTCTTAAAAAAAGAAAACACAAAAAATCCTGGTCCCTTCGATGGAAGCAATCCCGGGTCGCTCGGAGCGGGCAGGGATGTCCCCGGGCTGGCTCACAGGCTGCCCGCCGAGGGGCTCGGTTGCTTTAAGTGCATTGTTTTCTGAATGGTGAGAAAAGGCAATTGTAAATTGTATTGGTCTACAGGGTATATTTTTGATACCTTCAGTGAATTATGTCAATATTTTACGCAAGGAAGGACTTAAAACACAGTATTACATGCTGTAAAAGAGGTTCTGTTCTTACATGCAGGCTTTGATGCATTTGTCCATTGTATGGAAGGGTTTAAAAAAAAAAAAGAAGGTAACAATGATCCATCAAAGTTATCTTTGGGAGTCAGGAGAATGTATGTACTTAGTTTAAAAAAAAAAAAAAAAACCAAACAAAAATCTTGCCATGGTTGCAGGGCCCCCCGTTACACACACCTTTGCTGGTTGTAGACGTTGATTCTCCAGAGCCCTCCAAGCTGGCCAGGGCAAGGGCAGAGTGGGCAGGAGGCCAGCGTGGCAGGGAGTTCACAGGAAACTTTAAAAAAAAAAAAAAAAGGAAAAAAAGTTAAAAAAAAGTTTTTATTGTATTTTTGTGATACACACGAATGCTCTACTTTACATTATTTTTTTTCATTCCATGATGTTGGCTCATATCTGCAGTTACATGGTTAAAGAACAAAAATATTAGACTTTTTTTCATTCACTTCTGCTTTCTCGCTCTGGGGGGAAAAACAAATGGCAAAAAAAAAAAAAGGAACAAAAAAAAGAAAAAAAATAAAATGTATTAAATGCTTTGCATTCTATACGCTAGAGGAGCCCCAGCCCCGCCCAGCCCCGCCGCCTCCGGCAGCCCCGCGGGCTCAGGCGTCGTCACCTTCCCCATGGATCTTTCTTTTCCCCCTGCAACGTTCCCAGGTTGATTCTGATTTCAAAGCAAGAGAATGATGGTGTTTGTTGTTTGGGGTTTGTTTTGTTGTTTTTTTGGGGGGTTGTTTGTTTTTTTTTTTCTGTCGGGTTTTATTTTTTGTTTTGTTTTTTTTTACAATGTACAGGTTTTTAAATGTTCATCGATGTTTGTGTCTTTTCTGTTGTGCTCCTTTTTTTTTTTTTTCTTTTTTTTTTTAAAAGAAAAAAATCCGAGACAATGCACAAGCGATGTGGAAAGTCTTTGCGTTCCCAGGTTATTGCTGCTGGTGTCTCCGTGGCTCTGAGCTGTACAAACTCACAGAGCTGATCTCTGGGCAAAACGCTATTAAAATGTTGCAGATTCTGCTGGGAAAAAAAAAAAAAAAAAGAATTATCCAAATCCGACCCATCTTCAAAGCCGCCTCCTTAGCTGATTGGGGAAAAAATAGCAGAGAAAACCCCGACCACAACAAAGAATAAAGTTCCCACTTGGCACAGTAGCAATACTGTGTGCTGCTTGCTGTCTCCAGATGTCCAGGAAGGCGCTGGCTGCTGGTGGCTGCAGAGCTGGCAGAGTGGCACCACAGACCCTGCCAGGGACCCAGCCAGGGCTGGGACGTGGCCAGAGGGGCGAGAGAAGGGCAGTGGAGCTGCTGCTCTCACCAGTGGTGGTGCAGCACACCAGGGGTGGAGGTGCTGGGGTGGCAGTGGGGTCTCTCAGCACGTGGGCACCCCGTGCCAGCCCTGCAACCGGGTGTTGGGACATCAGGAAGGGCCACGGGCTCCAGCCAGGAGCTGCAGAGCTGCCTTGTCTCTGCCCCAGCTGGGCAGGGCTGGGTTGCACTCCCTGTTAGCCATGGGCAGCATTCAGCAGCAGCATGGGCAGCAGCCAGAGCCGTGGGATGGAGAGAGAAGAGCCCTGTCCCACCCTTCAGTGCCAGCCCTGGAGCCGTGTTTCTCTTCTCCCACTGTTTTCCGTGTGTGCAAGGTGAGGGGCTGGGGCTGGCCAGGAGCCCAAAACACAGTGATGCAGAAGAGTTGTAAGGTATTGGTGAGGTCGTTTCAGCCCTTGAGGGGTTTGTGGCTCAGCGCTGCTGGGTGGATGCTTGGGCAGATGTTCTCCAGCAGCTGCTGGGCAGGGCAGCGTGTGCAGGAGGGGTGGTGCTGTGGGCTGGGAGGTTGTGAAGGTGCTGGGGTGACACTGAGATGCTGCAGGGCTCCAGCAGCCTCACCCCCCTGCTCAGTAGGATCCTGTGGCATTGTTCCTCAATGGGGGAACATGGCAACATTGCTGATGTTCCCAACTCTGTGCAGGAGCTCAGGCCCTGGCTGTGCCATGTATCCCCCCAGGGATGCAGGAGACCAGCTGAGGCCAGGACAGGTGGGTTTTGCTCCAGTGGGATCCTACTCTTGGGAAGCCCCCCTTGCTGAGAGCTCAGCCCCACGCTTGCCCACAGCACTGCTTGGTTTTGCTCCTCTCTGTCTTGCTGTTTCTGCATTGCTGGGTCTCACCACACACACCCCATCCCCACCCAGCCCCTCCTGGAGCTCCTGTCACTGGCAGCAGCAGGGACAGGGATGGAGGGACTCTGTAAGAGAGCACCAGAGCAGCAGCAGCTCCCAGGGGAGCTCTGAGTCCCCTTGCTGTGGTGCAGGAGCAGAGCATCCTCCTGCTGCAGGTTCATTCGTGTCAGATCAATGAGCTGGCAGCGTGTGTGCAGGAGGCCCAGAGCAGCTTGGTGGGGATCCCCCCCGGACTTGGGAGGCTGCAGAGGGATGGCCCCACTTTACCTGCTCAGATGTTGACCCAGGGGAGTGTGGTTTTGGGAAAGAAGGAGCTGCTGCTCCTGTAGGTTGTGGTGTTTCCTCCTCTGGCCCTCCTTCTCCCCACCGAGGCATCCCCAAGCACCCCAAAATCTCACAGCAGGGTCTGACAGCACCTCCTCCTGCTGTCAGCTGCAGTTGTGCAATCCAGGAGAAACTCACATGAAACTATTCCAAAACCCCGAGTTCAAACTGAATGTTTACCAACTTTGTAACTTGTACAAACGCAAACAAATCACTGGACAATTTGTCTCTCGAACTGTATTGGGAGGGGGAAATCTCTCTGTGTGTACCCAGCCTGTGCACGGGGGCTGTGCAGAGACCACCAGGTGTAAATAATTCCACAGCTTGCTCCAGAGGGGAGGGGTCCTTCTGCTGAAGGTGAGGGGTTTGTTCACTGTTGCTGTGCTCGGCGTGCCCACCAGCGAGCGGTGGGGACGGTGGGTGACCACTGCCGTGCTGGTTAAATAATAAAAAAGCAAACCAACCAAGCCAACCCAAAACTTATTTGGCAGCAGGAAGCAGCTCCTGCCTGTGGGTGTGTGTGAGCCTGCTCACAGGGCAGCTGAGGTGCTGCAGGTGAGGGGGTGGGGGGCTAAGGGAGCCCTGTGCTGGCATTGATGGGGTGTCCAAGGTGAAGTGGGCTGAGGGGACCAAGGGGTGGTGGCAGCAGGCACCAAGGGCACAGTGAGCACCCCTGGACCCTTTTCTCATTCACCCAGGGCTGCAGGAAAATTTAGGGGAGGCTAATGAGTAACTACCTAATTACATGAAACCTAATTAAGAAGTCCTGGGATCTATTTGTGGGTCTAAATTGCTGTTCCTCCAACACCTGTCCCATGAGGTGTGATTAACTTCAGCTGGGAGTCCCCAGGTCCCCATCCCACAGTGATGCCCTAGGCTGGGGAGCACTTCCCACTGCCGGAGGGTGTGATTGAGGTGGGGAGTGATGAGTGGGGGTCACTGAGCTGAGGGGATGGCTGTGCATGAGGACTGACTGGTGACTGTGTGGAATTTAGTTCACTGAATGGCTGTTTGGTTTGGTGGTTTGAGGGCCTTCTGCTGCCTGCCCTTCCTGGGGCTCAGAAATGGATTTTATACAAATGATGTCTTCCTGAACACAGCAACAAGCACTTCTGCCAGCACTGCCTGACTGGTTTGTCTGCCCAAGGGATATCCAAAAGGTTTCCTTCTCCATGCTGCTGAGATTGATCCTGGATCACCTGGATTGCTCTGAAATCCCTCCAAGTATGTACCCACACTGACCAAATCTGCCTTCTCCTGTCTCCATGAGCTCCTCCAGCAACCAGCTGCCATGGTAATGCACCAGGCAGATACTGCTGGCTCTTAAAAGTCAGCCTAAGGGTCTCTTGAGACCAGTGATTTTGTTGAAAAACCTTCACAGAAAGGTTTTTGCCACTCTGAAGGCAATTAGAGTAAGTTAATAACCAGTACAAACAGGAGCTGGGCTGTTCAACCTCTCACATTAGAGTTTAAATGCTGACAAGGGCTGACAGCCCTCTCCCTGGTCAATAATTCACGCTGATGCTGAAGAAAGGGGAGGTGGGAAAACTCTTAATTCAAGGCCAACACTTAGAATTTAATGATGGGAAACTTTAGGTCTACTTGCAGAGCTCTTGCATAAAGAGATGAAAATGAAATGGGGCAAAAGCAGATGGCTTTGAAAACCAGCAATAGAAAGATGTCAGCAATCCACACTCACTTGTATTTTAAGTGGCAGACAGGAGTTTTTGAGGGGAAAGGGAAGATAAAAGGTGCCCCTGATACCTTTGCCCTGGACAGACTAAGAAGGAGCAGGAGCATTGTGACCTCCTGGTGACAAATCAGTGTTTAGTCAGGATTAGAGATTTTTTTTTTTTTCTTTTGGAAAGAATTATAACAAGAAGATGGTTTGGGGTTTTTTTTAGCTAGGCCAGGTTGAGTGACAAGAGCAGGGAGAAAAGAGCACAAGGTGGAGGCTGCCCTTGTTGTGCACCCCAAGACACTGCCTTGGACACCCACCCGGGGCTGCAGGTGCCCTGTGGGTGATGAAGGGGGTGGGATGCAGCTGGGGTACACAGTGGTGGGCAGGGCAGGATTTTTTTTTTTTTTAAAAAAGGGTATAAATCACACCAGAATCCCACGCCTCTGTGCTGGCAGCACCCAGCCCTGTGTGCTCCCACCATGGTGGCCCACAGCCCTCACACACCAGCCCCAGCAGGGCAGGGGCTCCCCAGCTGAGCCTTCGGCCAGAGGCTGTTCCTGGGCTCTGTACAGCAGGAAGCATTTTATACTCTCCTGACACTTGCAATCCAAATAGCCATTCATCAGTTCTTGTGATTGGCCATGAAATTATATATGCTCTGTGATAATGATGCAGAGGGCTAAAGAGCTGATCTTGGCAGGAGATGAGACGGGGTGGGCTGGTGAGTAACTTGGAAGGGAAATGGAGCAGCTTTTGGTGGGATGCCTGGCTCTTATCAGCACTGGGACCCTGAAGGGTGTTGGGCAGAGGCAGAGGTGTCCAGGCTGGCTGAGCTCTGCCTGGCTTCTGGGTCCCAATTCTGGGAGAATTGGGTTCATAAGAGATTTGGGAATGAGTGTCACTACGTGCATGTGTGAGTAACAGCTGAATTAATTGTCAGGTTTATTTATCCTCTCATTTTTTGGCCTCCTGCAATTACCAAAAAGGATTTGTCAGGACTCCAGGCAGTGGAGTGGTAATAAATCACTGGCCACCGACAGGAGGTTGGAGCAGTTGTATCTGGAGTGATCCGAGATTGGTGCTGGTGTTTCTGAAGGGCAAGTGCTCAGAGGGGCTGGGGGCCTGCAGCACAAGCAAACAAACCAACAAACCAACCAGCCAGCTTTGCAGAAATACTCCTGAGATGAAATCCATGGACACACAGTTCTTTCTGTGGAGAAATCCCCTAACAGGGATGCAGGGGGGCCTGGGGAGGTGAAGCCTGGGCAGCCACCAGCGCATGGGACATTGCCAGACCCTGCCAGGCTGCAGGTCCCTTCCCCTGGTGGCACCAGGGTGACCAAACCCACCCCTGTGACATTCACAGCATCTGCCTGCATGCCCTGAACCGGAAATCTGCCGAAACAGAGTTGAAAGGTGAAATCCTTGTGCTGCAAACACAGCATTTTCTGGATCCTGCTTCCCAGTACAGGAGGGTGTCTGGATCCCACCGAGGACGGGACCGCATTCATCTCAGCTGCAGACACAGCTGACAGGTGAGGCTTTCCTCTTGCTGGCCCTTGTAAAAGGAGACCAGGCAGAAAGGGCTGCCCGTGGAGCTCGGGAGGCCAGCCCAGAGATCAGTTTCGCCACCAGCCCGGCGGGGAGTGCATCGGTCACACGGCACTCCGAGCCCCTGGGCTCGAAGAGGCCGCTGTGTTTCCCTTCTTTGGAAATAATCCCACTGTCCCTCTGTAAGTGCAGGGAACCTGACGAGGCACAGGGTGTTGCAGGGGTGGTAAGCTCCATCTGGAGAGCTGTCTGCTTTGAAGTCGGATGCTGTTTTAAACTCTGCAGGGTACTTTTGCTTAGGAAAAGCAGCAGTTGTCAGTAAAGACTGATCTTGGTCCAGAAATTTTTGCTGCTCCCCAACTTCTTTTCATATTTATTAGTCATTTGCAATCTCTTTGATGACTAAATGCATGTTCAGCTTGGAGAAAACTGTTGCAGTATTTGCTGAGGTAAGTCAGGGCAGTGGAGATGCTGACCACACTGGCCATGCTAACGATGGTGCAGCTAGATTAGTCATTATTAATTGCCCTGGCAGCCCCAGTGCTCCTGAGCAGATGCTGAGGAGACTCATGGAGCCAGCAGGAGCCCTGGGGAGGTTGTTCTGAGGTCTCACCTACGTGCAGTTGTTCCATAAGGCTGCAGGTCAGTATTTGTGGAAAACGTGCCTGTGGGAGAGGGGCAGTGCCAGGAGCTTCTGGGGGTTCCTCTCCTGCCTCCAGTGCACAGGAGGAAGGGAAGGTTTCATGAAGAGCAAATAATTGAGCAGCAGCATCCAGGAGGCTGCTGTCGAAGACACTCCATCCTAATTCAGCCTGTTCCTCGAACTGCTCTGTGCAGCTGTCAGCAGGTGTGGCCCGATGGGCCCCAAATCAGCTCCAGTGAAACAGGGATTCTGAAGAGGTTTGGACTCCACTCACTCGGGTGTTTGTTTGCAGAAGTCCAGACTTCAGCTGTGAAATCCTGATCCAGCTCTGCTCAGGACCCAGGAGTATTTTCTGCTGCTGTTTTGTCCTGAGCCCTTTCCAGAAAGCGAAACAGCTGCCAGAGGTCAGACACGAGGAACCTGGTTGGTGTGTGCCTAAAGATGGGTGCCAGGTTTGGATCTGCATTCCAGTTGGACCAAAGCAGAGCTTTCCCCCATGGGGATGTTAATCCTGGGCCTTGGCTTAGAGCCATCTCCAGCTTTCATGGTTTTGGAACTGAAAAAGAGTGCCATGCTGTTCAAGGGAAGAACAAGTCCTTATACCCCAGCTCTATACCCCTCCTAGTGAGAAGTCACAACTGGCTCCTTAGCACTGAAACCCATCTAACTCCACCCCACTGGACTTATTTTTAAGCTACCAGTCTCCATGGGCTGCCAGAATATCCTGCTTCCCTTCAGGCCAGCCAGAACCCCTGAGCTGGAGCTGCCTCCTCCATCCACTAGTGAAGGAGAAACCAAAGAGCAGAGGTTGCTCTTGGGTCTCTGAGGGAGGGGGCAGCCTTTTTATTAGGTTCAGATGTTGCTTTCTGCCCCAGGCCATGCTGGAGAGTAAAGCAGAGTGTGTTAATGTTGGCTGGAAGAACCTCTGTGGAAACAGGCTGGAATGAAGCAGGTTTCTCCCATGCCTGTTTCCTGGGGGAATGGGGGAGATGGGCCAGCATGGGAGGCACAGGCATGGGCAAGGAGTCACCCCTTGCTGAGCCTTCCTTACCCTCTAAAACCTCCCAGCAGTGAGTGTGGCTTTAGCCAGGCACCCACTTCTCCAGGGCTCTTGGGTAGCTGCTGTGCCCTGCTCAGTGGCTGCTGTCCCCAAGCCAGTGGCACCCACAGGGAGAGTTGGCCCCAGTGCTGAGCTGATGGGTTCCTTCTGGATCTGCTCCCTGCTGGGAGATGTGGAGGTGGAGGACTCTCTGTGAAGGGCAAGGCTGTTCTCCAGATGTTATTTTTCACCATTAGGCAGTGTTTAAACACACAGTGATTTTCCTCCCCACTTCTTTCAGAGTGCACATAGAGGAGAGACCCTTGGAGGAGAGAAGTGAGTGGCAGGGGGAGGGCAAAGGAAACCTTCCCAGAAAGTGCTGAGCTGGGCTGCCTGTTAGCAGAGCTGGGCTCCAGAGGGTCACTGCTGGCTGGTGCCAAGCCTGGAGGCCTTTGGAACACGTGGCTCATTAACAGAGGGGCTCAGCCACGGCCAGGCTCACTCACGGGGCTGGGGCTGCCAGAACAAGTCCCGGGGGACTCGGAAAGGGCCCCATTTGCAGAGTTCAGGGAGGCAGAGCAGAGCTCTGCTGAGCAAAGCACCCTGAGCCTCAAAGGCTTCTCCCCCATTCCCTGCTCCACTCCACCTTCAGTCCACTTGGAAAACAGGCTCAGACCAGAGCTGGAAGGTTGCTCAACTCCTCTCCCAGATATTGAGGGACTTCTGTGGCTCTGGGTGCTCTCCTCTGGGTCAATATGTATCTCAGGGTAAAGCTGGTGCTCAGCCAGCCAAGGATGCTCTAAGAGGCGCTGCCATCCCCAAATGCCTCATTAGCAGCTGCAATTGAAGTTAAAACCCCAGCTCTGCCCCTCCAAGGCTATCCTTGCCCACAACAGTCCCATAATATGATGTGCATCGTGGCCTCTCCAAGCCTGCTCATCAGCAGATAAAATGAATATCCTGGAAGTGCAGGCGCTAAAAAAAAAAAAAAAAACCGCTGTCGGAAGCACAGCAAAACCCATCTGTGAGTGGAAGAGGTCAAAGAAGAATACAAAGGCTTTTATTTCCTGGAGGCATTTGTCAGCAAGACAAATGTGGGGGTTTTTTTAAAAATCTGCTGCCATTTCCTAGCTGGCCGCCCACGCAAGCGCCAAATGGACTTTCACTCGCACAAAGCCGAGTGTTGGCTGGTGTCCTTTGTAATCCAACGCTCAGGAATCAGGCGAGGAGTCGGCTGGATCCCTGTTTGTTATCAGTAAGAGGGGCATATTTAAAGGATACGGGCAGATTTCAACACTGCCTCTATAACCAGTTTATTGCCGGTGTGTTCCTCTCTTGCCCTTGTTATTTATGTTGAAAATGATAAATGAGGGATTGATGATTCTGGCTGGTTCATGAATAATCAGGTTATTTCGCTGCAAAGCCCCAGGGGAAGGTAATGTTTCTACAATCCTCCATCAAAGAGAAAGTAGTTTGCACGCGCGTGTGCGTCTGTTGTTCGTTCCTCCACTGCTTTGTGTGGGTTTTGGCGTGGTTTTGCAACCTCCCCCTGCAAGTGTGCCTATGCCCAGGCACTCCCATGCTGCATCCCAGTGCAAAATGTTTCCAAGTTTACACAGTCCCTTGGCACCACCAACAGCAGCCAGGCAGTGGAGACCAACTGTTTGGAGCAGTTTGGTCTCCAGAGAAGGAGGTGATGGGCATTTCAGTGCCCTGTGATTGGGAGGGTGCAGCCAGGAGCCCTGGGGAGGTGCATGGAGAGCCCCAGCCACAGCAGTCAGCTTGGAAGGAGCCCATTTGTATTTCAAGGAGCTGCAAATAGCTGCTGGTCTCAGGATTTGCTTGTGAGACAGGAAGAACCTTGGGGAGATGATGTGAATGTTTATGTATATAGAAATGTCTAATCACCAGGCTCAGAACAGGCTTGGGAAGGGAATCTGGAGGTGGTTAGCTGGAGAGGAGGATATTTTTATGCTAGAAATGTGCTGTCCGCCTGTTTGTAGGGTAGGAAGGATGAGAATACGATGAGAATCAAAGGCTTGGCAGGATGAGCATTTTCATCCTTGTAGATGTGAACTCCCCATCTGTCGTGGACTCCAAGGCGTGGAACTGTTTAGATCCAATATCATTATTAGAAGCAGAAAATAGAGCTCATAAAACTCCCTCCTTACACCCCAAAAAAGCAATTCCAGGACCCTTTATCCTACTTGAGAACAAGCCATTCCTGCATTAATTTCCCTGCTGTGACTGGGCTTGTTGCCAGGAGAAGGAGACTCAGTGCTTTGGCAGAAGATGCAGAGCCCTGGGGCAGGTCCTTGCTCTCCTCCAGTGTCACCAGACCAGGGGATTTAGAAACAGAGCTGGGGAAGGGCAGTGTGGTGGCCAAGCCACGTTCCTGCCGAGCTGTGGAGTTTTGCAGGGGCTGCATCTGCAGTGGGAATTGTTCCTGCAAGCAATGGGATGGGAACCAGCACTGGATCCACATCCCATGGCTGGGAAGGCACTGCTGAGAGCAGCTGGCAGTGCCAGCCTTGGAGGTCACCATCCTGCCACCATGCCAAGCATCCAGAGGCCCCATGCAGCCACGCGGGGGGCTCAGCTGCTGAAGCCAAGGTGCCCCCTGAGGCACTGAACCTGCAGCACAGGACACGAGGAGGTTGCAGAGCTGCATCTCAAACATCCCAGGAAGATTCAGTCATCCTGGAATGGTTTCTGGGGGAGATAGTTGTGAAGCCACAGGGTCAGCTCAAGGGACAGAGATGTATCTGCTGTGACAGTCTCCCATTCCAGTCTCCCCACAGAGATGGATTAAGTGACAGTTCAGTGTCCTGTGCCAGAGGAGACAGTTCCTATAGGTGACCATCACTCCAGGCATGCTTCTGATGATTCCTTCACATTGCAAGAGATTCATGACATTTTTGAGGACAATATAACCTCCAGCTGCTTGGCCATGCCTAGAACTTACGAAGACACTTCTGCAGGTCCAGGCTGTGACATTGCCATCTGCTGATGGAGAGCAAAGACCCAGCCTAAGGTCTTGCACATGGTATTTCAACTGATGGTTTGGCAGCAGGGGGACATTTTTACTGCTCCAGGATCAGGTAAGGCTCTTTCTCTGGCAAATCTTTCCATTGTTTGTTAACTGTAAATAGCTGTGGAATGAAATTTGATGAAGGCATCTATTGTTTCCTTACAGCTCTGCTTTGTTGAGTGGAATAGAGATCCCAGCCATGTGGAGTTTTATTATTATTTAATTTGTAGCTGCCCATAATCAGCAAATTCTTTTAGGTGAGGCTTTTGGCATTTTATATCCAGCATTCTTGCTGTCTGTAAAACCAGCCTAAACCTTTCCTTCTGTTCCTAAAGGCATCTAGTTTAAATTCAAAGTCCATCCATTATAACTTCAGCACCTTGTAATCCCTCAGAGATATGTGCAATTACTCTCTGAAATATCCCAGGAGCAAAACTAATACCAAGCATCATCTGCTTAAATTTACAACATCCAACTAGCACAGTAAAAGCCACTAGCTTAGGGGTTAGCTCATCTGAGCACACTTGCCAAAACACATATCCTGCATCTAATACTGCTTTTGCTGCTGAGGATTTAGCTGCCACCTCAGGAATCTCCATTGGACAGCACTCCCATTTTATGGTTTTATTTAAATAGCAGGAGTGGATGCACATGTCCTTCATCTGGCATTTGGGTGTCAGGCAGTGAGCTCACCCGGCCTGAACAACCCCTGCCTTCTCCATGTTGCTGTTTCCTCAGGTTCTTGGCCATGAGCTTGTCTCCCATCCTTCATCCCAGGAGCAGTTCAGGCATGATTTGTGTCACAAAGCTTGGGATGAGGACATGGGCACTTATCCTGCAGCAGAAGCAGCTTCTTGCATAACACGGCTTTGCTTCTCCTTTCCATTCCTTTTGAGTTTTACAGCCCTTTTCATCCAAGCCTATTGACTTCATCCCTATAAATCCAATGATTTTTCCATAAGGATTAGTGTCAGATTCTCCCTGCAGACATCTTGGGTCTTGGAAGACAAAGGAGTGCTCTGCTAAGGGCTGGCTGGTGAGCCTGAGGCTTTTACAGCAATGGGTTTAAAATGCACTTCATGGCCAGGCAGGGTTTTAGCCCCAGTGCAGCTCATCCACCATCGTGGTTTGGGGAGCCAGGACATAGGAGGGATCCCAGCAGTGCACTAGAATGTGGATACCTGGATATGAAATAAGAATTGTGGGTTCTTCCTGCCCTTAAAGGCCATGGAAAAGCTGGGAGAGGAATTGTCTAGCTCCAACACCAAGGGTTCACAGCAGGGTAGAACGAGATGAGGCTGAAGAGGGAAATTTAGAGCGAAGAAATGGTCAAACTGACAACCAGGGAAACCCTGAAAGGTAAAACTGCCTCTGAGCATTCCTGCTCAACTTCTCAGCTTTCCCTGGGCACACAGAGCAGGGTTTGCACATCACAGCACTGATTGAGTGTGCCCCAGCCACCCATCCATGGGAGCTGGGCTGAAATCCACAGAAAGGGATGGACACACCAGAAACGTTCCCTCTGGATGGAAAAAGGGCATCAGGCACCAAGTAAAGGGGTATGGAAGAGGAAGGAAACTCTGCATACATCAGCATGAGGGTTTGAGCATTTTATTACAGTATATAAATTTTGTCTTCTTAAATTACTCTCTATGAGTTGAACAGAAAGGGATTATGGTGGAGGAAGGAATATACAAAAATAAAAGGATATTGTGAGCTACTGCATCACCACATATACAACAGTAAAGTACTTTACAAGCATTTAGAGAATCAGACTTACAAAAATAAAAATATTACACATCCTTATGCACTTCCACCACTTATAAGTTCTCTTCTTCCTTCTCTAACCTTCAGACACCTTTCAGTCCCATCCTCAGGTCACAATTCACATGATAGGATATTCTGCTCATTTTGATGGCCATTACAGTATCTGAAAAAGAATTAGTGCCTCCCAAGACTTATAAAATCCAATGGTTATAGAGCTTTAGGGGAGATGTTCAGAACAGATCAATTTGTGAGTGATCAGGTGATCCTCAGGGAGCAGACTTTATCTGGCAATAAAAATCTGAATATCCCACAAGAAGATCCATCATCCCCTATAAAGCATTCCCCCATCTCCACAGAGGCACAGCTCTGTGCATGTTTGATTGATACACACAGAAAGTATGTGTGTGTCAGTCGTGAGCCTGGGGAATGCTGATGCTCACAGACTTCAGCAGGACTGAATGACTGTGATGGAGGATGGATCTGATTTTGTTTCAGCTCTAGAAAAGGCAAAGATGCCTCTTCCTACAGGAAAAGAGGCAGGTTGAAACCACAATGGCTCAATATCCTAGCTCACAGTGTTCACACACAACCATTCACCTCCACATCAGACTCACTGCAGTCTTTAGTCTTCAGTTTGCTCTACAAAGTCTTTTTTGCTCATTAGCCTTCTGGTGACCTTTCCCCTTTTTTTTTTTTAAGACACACTCAACATAAATAGTAAATAGCATTCACTTCTCTGACCAGCAGCTCACTCAAACACTGCTATCAACACCCAAACACCATTTCATCAGTCCCAGAAATTGTGCACCCAGGGTGCAAATCTGTCTGTATTTCACATTGAGGAAAGTAGAGCTGGCTTAGGAAGGGAAAAAAAAAAAAAAAAAAAAGAAAAAAGAAAAAGGCAAAATTAAAGACAAGCAGTAAACTTTTGGTCAAAGTTGTTCTCTGTGGTTTGTGCAACGTATTCCACAGCTTCTGAAAGTTCAATATTTGGTTAGGGTTTCATCTTTTTGGCCCCAAATGCAATGACAGCAATGCAGGCAGACCAGACATGAGCATGCTCTGTTGCATTCCAGGGCAAAAGGATCACAGGGATAACGGGAGAGAGACCCCCCCACCTTTGAGATGGGGACTTTCCATATTGAAAAAAACAATCTTCCCCCCATCTAAAAAGATAAAGGCAGTGTCTGACTTTACCCATCAGGCTGGCAGAGCTGTGGGCAACATGAATGCACATCAGGATCCTGGGGAGAAATTGTGTAGCTACAGTTTAGCTGTTCAAGGAAACTCACCTTTCCATGGTCTACATTTATCATTTGTATCTTTGAGAAGATATACAGGAACAAAGATCTGTTGGCTGAGATTAACAACACTCCATTTAATAGAAAAGCACCTCCATAGTGGGACTAATTGTTCCTTTTACATGTACAAATACACTGCAGGTATGGCACAAGGCACTTCCTGGCTGCCCAGAGTGATTCTTCATTGGCAACACAAAAACACAATTCAGTTTCTGGTGTTTAAGCAAAACAAAAAAAGCCATCACTTTTCCCAGTCATGTGTAAGAAGAACTTTGGCTTTTCTACCACTGCCTAACCCAGCCACAGGGATGGGAGCAGCAGGGACAGAGAGTGGACAGGCAGGTTGTGATGTGTGCCCAGGCAAGGGTGAAGACTTGACCCTCTGTGGTTTCCTTCACCTCAGGAGAAACAAAATCCCTTTCCAACGCCAGCTTTTGCTGAGAAGAAAAGCAGCTTGTGATGGGCCCATGGGAGATACCATATAAGAAGGGATTTTTCAAAAATTTCTCCAGATCTCAGGCACTCGGCAATGTCCCAGTTTGGATGTGGTCCAGGGTGACAGTCCCACCATAGCCACTGTGGCTACACAGCCCAAAAGGTGTTCAGCAGCCTAGAAACCCAAGCTGCTTTCTATCTTCTTTTTTCCCTAACATGGCAAGACCAGAAAAGCTGCTTAAACTCAAAGGAGCAGGAGCATGTTAGATCAGTTCTAGTGTATTTGCAGAGAAAACAAGGTATGAAGCTTCAAAGAGGCCCGGGCTGGGCATGTGGGATCCTCCAGTGCCAAGGATGCAGCCCTTCACTGCACCCTCCCAGGGGTCACATCCACCTGTGAGACTTCGCCTCAGCAGCCCCTCTCCGTGTGGGGTGAAAGTCCAGGTTGAGGTTCAGTCTCTCTGCTGGATTTGTATTTGCACACTAGGTTTTTTGGCTTGCCTTGAATTCTCCTTTACTGTTGCAGCTGAAATTTAGGAAACAAAACTAACAGTGGACGGAGTGGGCAGAAACCTGCAGCTGGTTATGATGAAAGGAATTTTTCTGGGGAAAACCTGTCCTGCTCAAAGACCAGCATGATCAAGAACAGCAGCTTTGTGCTCGAAGCAGGGGAATAATCCAGCTGTTAAAAAGGAGCAAAGCCTGATGTGTGGTCAGAATAGGGAGAGTCTGGCATCCCCTCGGCTCTGAGATCAGCCTATCTCCATCAGTCCACTCTGTCTGTCATCGTGCAGGGATCTCCTGGGTGTGAGTGCTGGCCTTGCTTTTGGACCTGGATTACACTGCTGTCAGCTTGGAAACCTGCCCCTCAACACAGACTCCCAGGGGTGCAGGCACCAAGCCCTCCAGAGCCTCCTTGTGTCCCCAGGAAGGCAGAGGGGTATTTCCCCTGCTCCCAAGGCTGGCTCAGCAGCACGTGGCCAACAGGACAGACCTCAAGATGAACTAGCAAGTAAGTGCATCCCCAACCTCACCGCACTGGGACCGCGCTCATCCAAGCGCCAACTCCCTGCTGCCTAAGCCAGCTCTCCTGTTGGCTGAAGCCTTGGAGAGAAGGGTTGCTTCAGGCATAATAATCCCTTTGGAGGCAGATGCTGCTTTTCCAGGCTTTGATGCTGACAGACAGTGACAGCAGAATCTGACCAATAACAAATACAATCCTTGTTTGTGTTGCTGTAAAGAATTCAGCAGTAGGTGGAAGCCTCGGAAATCCTTTGAGAGGTTTCTTCCTACTAAGTCCAAACTCCCAGTAGAGAGGCAGAGTTCAGCACTGCCATAACACACATCTTTCAGCACTAATGATGCTTCAGCTGTCAGGATTGAAGTTTGTATTTAAAGACTTTATATTTACCTCTGGTGGAAAAACTGTGCTACATTTTAAACAAGAGAACTCTGTTTCATAAAGGTCACAGTTCTGGTCACATTTACCAACTGCTCTTTGAAACTGATGGAAAAAGTATCTTTGTATGTCACTAATTTTATTATTTTTCAAGTTTTTCAGACTTTTTTTTTTTTTTAAATCTCAGTGGGTTTGTGCGTCAACTGTTCTGGGCAATCAGCTACGTCTTGTTGACATTGTTAATAGGCTTTCTGACTTGGCTGCTCAGCTGTGTTCTGAAATAACTCCATCAGACTCACAGCAAGTCAGGAACAAAATGGAAAGTTTAGAAGAGAGAAAGCTGGAAATTAATTTCCGGAGCTGTGTGGTTATTTCTAAGTCTGAGCAGCATGCAAAAATTCTTGGTAAGATTTCTGGAGACAATTCCGTGCTATTTTCAAAAGTTATATGTTTGTGGGAATCCAGGCTCCTGCAGATTTTCATCAAGAGACCAAAGTGAAGCTATACCAGGAGATGGGACTCATGAGTGGGGAATGTTTTACTTTAGGATGGCTGCACTGACTCCTGCTCACTGTTTCTTGGTCCTTTTGCAGAGACAGTTCAGCTGTTTGTGAAGTACCTGTTTTTAGTGCTACAGCCCGGCTGATTAAGGGAAACCTGGACGGATTTGGGCTCTTCAAGCCTTTAAGCTCTACACTGAGAAAGTTTGGCTGCTCCTCTACAGGCAGAAAAGCTGCCCATGCCACAAATATGGAAACTATTGAGAGGGTGAGTTAACCCTGCCCTGGCTTCAAAGAAGCTAGGGAGCATCTTCCTGCTCTATACTCCTCTCTGCAGTACAACCCCCCCGTGAAACTCAGAAGGGCTGCAAGTGCATACAGACCCCTTAAATTAGGTGTTAGAGGCAGTGAAAAGCACAGCACACTTGATCTGACAATACTTTTGATAAAAGGGCACTGGGCTCCTTAATCTCTCAGTCACTTTTAGAAACTAGCCCTTCAGCTGTTCATTTTCCTCAGTCTCCCTGCTTACTCCTGGCTGGGCTCACAGAAGATGTGTCTGTGCATCAGAGCAGGCCTTTCTCCCATCTCCTGGTTGTGCTGTGGATTGCTATGGTACACAAACATCCAGCTGATAGCAGGAGTTGGGGGACCTGTTTAAATCCTCTTTTTCTTGGGGTCAGAGTCTCCACTCCTCTCAGGAGTGGGGTGACTGTGGTGCTGTAATAGGGCAGCTCTCACTCAGATGAGCTGTGGGAGCAAGCTGTGATGCACTGGTACAAATAACCACCTCCTCTGCATTTCAGCTCTGAAAGAGATCTGGCCTGGTGTGTGCTGGGCTGACCAGACGCTGACTCTGCAGCTGGTCTTCCCTTTGCAGAGACCAAAATAGCTCTGAGGCTTACAAGGACTCTCACCTATGTGCTAGACAAGACCTACAGAGCTCATAAGGCATCACTCTGCTACGGGTAACAGGGTCCTTTGTCATCTTGATTTCATCTAAACACAAGCCAAAAATAGATATGCTCGAGGGGGAAAAAAAAACAACAACAAACCCCAAAAATAAAATCCAGACCACGAATGTCAGGAACGTCGCAAAATACAAGCCCAGCCTCTCACTGATCAAAACCATCCTGTGCCCTGCAAGCCTCCTCCCAGCCAGTTCAGCCTCCGAGAGCTGTTCTCCAGCCATGAATATTCAGTTGCCACCGAGCAAGGCCCAGGCAGAGCCCCGGCGAAGGCGGCGGCCTCCCGGGGGCGGCGCGGTTGCCGGCGGCGGGGCGGAGGATCAGAGGCTCTCGCTGTACACCACGCACGGGCTGGTTTCCTCGCAGAGTTCCAGCTGCACGCTGGAAGCGAACCAGCGCTTGGCACAACCCAGGCTGTAGTTGAGGGTGGTCCGGTAAATGTTCTTGGCACGCTTGGGGAAAATGATGGTCGTGCTCTGAAACCTCACCGGCTTCTGGCGGGGCTCGAAGATCAGCTGGGACTTGTAGTTCCGCCAGGTGCAGTTGGGAGCGGTGATGATGGTCTCGCTGTAGGTGGTGACGGTGGGGATGGGGCCGTAGAAGATGTCGTCCCGGTAGCGCTTCTCCGAGTCGTACTTCACCTCGGAATTGCACCTACAGAGGACAGCAAGGTATCAGGAGCACAGCCAGGCAGCAAAGGAGGTGAGACAGGCAGGACTCTTCTCTAGCCCTTTGAAGCTGGCAGCATTTGCCACCTCTTACTGCACAGACACTGGGGCGGATGCCAACTCTACAACCCAAAGCCAAGAGGACTCTGTCCTGCTGGAGAATCTTGCTGGAACCCCACCTTGCTGTGAATCCACCTCAGCATTTCTGCAATGTGGTCATACCAGGGCAGAAAACACCTTGTTGCACAGGCTCCAAGCAATGCTCCTCTTCCTCTGGTTTTCTCCATGAGTCCCATTGGGACCTCAGCTCAGCCCTGAGAGCTACACTGGAGGCAGACAAACACCCTGTAATGGACCTGTTGATCTGTCAAGGTTGTTCGTCTTTTTTTCTTTATACCTCTTTGCCATCATTGCACAAAAATGCCCAAACCAGCTAAAATCTGTTTTCTGGGAGAAGACGGGTGAGGTTGCTTGTTGGAGCCCACAAAAAAATCCAAACAATGCTGAAAGAGCAGGTAAAGCAAAAGGATATTTTGAGCTATGGCTGCCCAACACCCAAGCCACTGGTCTCAAAGGAATTGGCCCCTGAACTGCCAACAGATGAAGAACCACAAAAGGTAGGATGTCACAGCCCTGCCTTTTTTCTGCAATCATCCAGAAAGGATGTGCAGATACCAGGCCAGAAAACAGGCTTTTTCTGGAATCCCTAGCCATGGTGAACAGCAGGACTTCCACTGTAGGTTTTCCCCGCTCCCCAAACGCTCCTCCAGCAATCAGCAGCCAAGGAATGTGCAGCTCCATGTAAAAAAGATTAAAAGCTGGGTGTGTGCTTGTCATTACCTCCACCCAGAGGGGGGCTGACTGATTGTGCACCGCGTGTAATCTGAGCTGCTGTAATGTATTTTGCACAGCTAGGGTGTAAGCAAGTCATTCAGCACACATAAAACAAGACTCCGATGTAATCACCATAAAAACATGCCCGCTGGCAGTTCCTCAGCCAGCAAAGATTTACTGGGGTACATTTCCAGAGAGACTTTTGCATAGGTTGAAGGGGTTTACAGTCCTCCCACTGTCCCTGCCCCAAGCTGTGTGTAAGTGCTCCGTGCTGTTTGCAGGGTACATTCCACATCAGCAAAAGAGCAAAAGAAGAGCAAAGACCAACATTTATCCATTGGCCACAGCACCAGCCCCACAGGAGGGCAGAACATCTCCATCACTGGCTTGAGGGACCATCTCCTCACATGGAGGAGCTCATTCAGTCTCTGTGGGCTGTCTAATGTTGGTTTCTCCGTGGCAAGAGCGAACAAAAACAGGTGCCAATTAGAAGGGTGTTGCTTCTTCTGAAGATACAAGTCATCTGGGAACAGTATGAAAACCATCAGATTACTTAGTGGAGGCCATCAAGCCCACAGATGGTAATGTTTTCTCTCACAGCCTTGGATTTTAGCTGGCTTTGGAAGGAAAGCTGCCTTCTGTTAAAACCTCCCTCCAGTTCTTGCCTCGTCCTCTCTGCTTGTGCTGCTGTCAGTGGCTTTAATTCAAGAATTACTCTCCCACCTGTCCTTCCCTTTCCATCAAAATAACCATGAGTCCCATCTGAAAACACATTTTAGTTTTTGGCAGAAGCACCAGAAGAAAGACAGAAATCCCCATCTACCCACCCAATCCCATCTGTACCTGATTTCTTGCACGGGCTCAGGGTTGACCTCAATGCTTTCTCCAAAAAACACTGGGCACATTCGAGGCCTTATCTCTGGCATGGACGGGTTCAGGAGGAGATAAGGCATCTGCAGGGAAGGAGAGCACAGCAAGTGTTGAGGCACAACAGATGGGGCTGGCACAGTTCATAATGTGCTGTGGCTGGCAGCTGAGCAGCCTAACACAACACCTGGACTGTCCTCACCTACCAACACCTCCCTCTGCCCCAGCACACCTCCCAGGTACGTGACTGTGCCCACATCTCTGTCACTTCATGCTGCAGTATCTGTTTGTTGAAACTTAACCTTGCCTTTCCTTCTTCCTTTCTAGTTTCAAATAGGAATTGCAATAGTGTTTGAGTTTTCTTTAGCCCTGATATTGCCTTTACTGCTGGGAATTAACAAGTCTTAGAAACACTCAAAATGTGTCAGCATGGAGAAGTGCTCCATGTCTGACCTAACACAGCGATAGGGCCTAAGGCTGCTGACTTGAAGGATGTAGGTCTACTGAAGTGAGCATGTATGTATTTTTATAAATATACATACAAATATGTCCATAAAATCATGTATCCCTTGCAACAATCCAGCAGAGGAAGTGATAGACTTGCTGTTCCCGAAGCCTCCGTCCAAAAAACGTCTCTTGTGCTCCAAAGGACATTCTTGTTAACCATAAAACTGAGGGTGGGGTGAGACACTGAGGCACCTTGTGGCCTCTGCAATGCAGGACGCCAGTTGCAATCCAGAACTTTATAATGAATGCAGAAGCTCCAATTCATGACACCAAAAACTAGATTTTTAAGACTTAACTGCACCGTGTTACAGACTTACTCTGACAAACTACCACAGACCAGCCTAGGCTCCTCTGCCTACCACAGAAATGACTAATCCCACTTCTCTGTATTGGAGTGCTCCTAACCACCAGTTCCCACATATAGGGATTCTGTGTCTGGTGCCTGGACCAAACCCAGCAGCTAATTCAGCCTAATCCTGCCCTCCTGGAAAAATGTCACTGCAGGTTTCAGTCTCTGCCACTACTTTTCTTTCAGCAGATATTTATGACTCCAGGGACACAGGATCTCTTTAAAAGAAATGGCTGGCAGGCTCTGTGCAGGGTCTGTAGATGGCTAGCTGAGGTCTGCTTTCCTCTACTGGTTTGGGCCTTCTGCCTCAGGCTAAGGCAAAAAATGTCACTGCTCCATCTGAATTTGCCAAGCCCTTCAATTCTGCGTCCCAAAGCCACAAAGCTGTTTCTTCTTTTCATACTGAAATATCCCCTGCACTTTACAACTGTGTAAAGTTGTATTATAAAGTAAAATGGCCAACTCCTCGTTTTGATTGAATTTCTGTTCCACTGTCAAAGCAGAACACTATCTGCATAGTTATGGGGGGGAAAAAGAAAAAATATATATATGTTCACCCTCCCTAGCAAGCACTGGCCAAAAGGCAAAGTTCATTCCTGAATTGCTTTCAACACTCTTGACAGGGGAGGGCAAGGGCAGCCTTTCTGGTCGTAAATAAAGCTCTCTGCTTCTGAAATGTGAATTGTTTACATCAGACAAGCCTCAGTTCACAAGGGTGCAGATGTCCAGCTTGTAACAGTCTGCACTTGGCCAGAACTCTTTCTAAAGACATTTCTCTTTCTAAAGACATTTTGTACCTAAGAAGAGGTTCATTTGGGTGCAGGAGTCAAACACCATTTGCACATGCTCATGAGCTTTGTGAACAGCAGACAGGCTGCCCTTTGGGGGTTTACCTGCAGAGGGATGCAGATTGCTTGAACTGGTGAAGGAAACAAGGCTGGGGATATGTGTCCCTCCTTTAAAGAAGCAGTTTCAAAGAAGTGCTTCCAGGCAAACAAGCCTTCACACTTCTTGCTAACAAATGCTGACACTAAGTGTACTCCAAACATCCCCAGGATGCGGGAGATGTTACAAAGTCTTTCCTGTGGCTTAGCAGGAACATTGCTGGGGCATCTGGCCCCCAGTGTGTGTGGGGGAAAAGCCTCCCCAGCCCGCTGAGTGCTGGGGGTGCTGCTCGGTCAGAGCGTGGGCACGGCAGCAATCACTGCCTGTGGAAAGCACAAGTCCCACAGCAGGGAACAGGAAACAAGAACGCGCTGCAGGAACAACACCAGTGTGCACGGAGAAACGGAGGCGCTGGCATGCATGACTGACATCAATCAGAGTCAAAAATCTGCCGCTGAACTTGGTGAGAGCAGGATTAAGTGTTCTCCAGGTTAGCTCTGGATGGGGTGGTGATGAGACTACTTCCATTGGGGGTTACAGTTAACCTTGCTCTGGGCAGGGAAGCGTGGCAAAAGGCATTTCATGTGCTGTAGATGAGCAACAACTTCTTCAGACCTGCAGGCTTGACTTAGTTTAGAAAGCTGGAACAACTGTGAACATTGGCAGGCCAAAACCAGGACTTCTACCGCCTGTTGACCATCACAGACTCTGGCCTCTCTTCTGCGAGCTGCTGCAGGTCAGAAGTTTTGAAGTAACCTGGAAGTCTGCACATGGAAGAGGTAAGTAACTTACAAAACTCAGCCTAAAAATAGAGATCTCTAAGACCCTGCAGGCTGCTCACCAAACAGCAACTGATTTGCTTGCACAGCGTGAAGGGGTCACTAAACAGCAACCACAGGTTTCACACAGCAGCCACTGAAAGGCATTTCAGGTGACATTTTGTTTTCCCGCCAGTGATGTTCTGAAATGTCGGCTCCTGCAAGTCACCTGGAGCTGGGAAGCAAGGAACAGGAGATATGAGCTTTCCAAAAGATTTGTCTTTGAGGCTGAAATGCTATATGCTTGGCACATGTCAAAAGCTGGCTTTTTGGCAAGAGTTTGACACCAACTCCTTCCAATCTGCTTTAAGGAAAAAGAAAAAAACCAAAACAAAAATATTCCAACTGTCAAAAAAATACTGACTCAATTCTTTTTCCTTCTGCACAGGAATGGTTGAAAGAAGAGGGGCATTGGACTGCTGAGCTCCCTCGAGAAAATCAGGATCCCTGGCTCGTTTCTAGGAATCACTTGGTGATCTCCAGACACTGCACAAATAAGGTAGGTTTCTGTATTATCTTGCACTATGGATAGACTGGCAGGGAGCAGAGCTTGCTGCACACTCCTAGGGGTCACTGATGGTGAAGAGGAGAAGCTCACATCACTTTAGACCAGGCCATCCACGAGTGATCCATAGTCAAGGTCTGTCTATCCAAGGGTTGCTGTGCTAGAATGCTGCAGTGGGAACCTGATTCAGATGTCACCAGTAACTGAAGATGTGCTGGTACTTACCAGATGCAGCTTCATAAAAGACACCACAACCCTGTCATCAGAAGGAGTCTGGTAGGCAAGGAAGGTTGAGAAGACAAAATGAAAGATACCAGAGATATCAAAAAAGTGACTCCCATGTTTACAACTTGATCCAAGGTGAATATGAAGCAGTAAATGAGCTATAATTTTTATTTCTTTTCCAGTACATAATTTGTGTCAACCAGCAAAGAGTTACAGTATTATTAAAAAGTTGAAGAGCTTTCTTGTTTGGCTGCATTTTTCCTTTCTGCCTTAACTCTGATGCCTTTCAGGCATGTAACGGCCTGGGCAGCTAAACTCTGCTTTTTGCTAGTAGCAGATAGATAAACACAGATAAAATTGGTTGCTGAACAGAATTCAATCTACAGCTCAATGACAGCATTGACTGTTCTTTAGCTGCCAAATTCCAGGCAGGAAAGCAAGAAAAAGGAAAGGAAATTAACGTGACTTGAAATAAACCCCGAAAAACTTTCCCCAGAGAGCACAAAGAACCAGAACTGACCGACTCCTTTTGCTATGGTCATTATATGGAAGGCACTAAGATGTGGCATTAGATCTCCAGGGACTGTAAGGGGAAACAGCTTTCCAAGTGTCAGGGCTACAAACAGGATACAGCTTCCCAAATTCCCAGCTCCTAACTTAGCTAGGGCATAAGCAAATTTCTCACCACATTTTCCCACTATGGTAACATGTCAGGTCCATGAAAATGTCACTTTACTCAGCTGTTATTTACAGCTATAATGAAAGATCTGGCTGAGTTATTTGACACACATCTACATTCTCCGCTCTAGAAGATAAGCAATATTTGTTTAACAGACCATTTATTTTCCCAATATCTGCACATATTGCACATTACGAGTAATTTATAGTAGAGCCGGATGAGATTATATTGGGAGGTGATAACAGTAAATGCAAACCTCAGGTACAAAGCAGGGCTTTATTATTTCAAAGAATTACATCCTTCCTGCTTATCTCCCTCTTTTATTTCAAGTGGGAAATGTGTGCTGCTTTGCTTATTGTCCACAGGGTTACGTAGGGACACAATGGAAATTCAGAAGAACATCACCCTCAATGTCTTTCATCAGAGCCACACTTTTCAGAGCAGATGAGATCCTGATGCCTGTTTCCCTGATCTGCCCAGAAGGGATATCTGTCAGATCAGGTGAGGCAGATCAAATGAGGCCCAGAGCCATTTCCTGTCCTTCACCAAGGAGGAAGAGGAGTGGGTGCACATCCAGAACTAGATGGGGCTGAGGGACAGGGAACAGCCAGGTGAGATTAGCCTTTGCCAGGAGGGGACACAGGCATGGAACTGAAGCTGGGGGAATTCCTGCAGGATCCAGCCCCGTGGGAGTGGCTCAGAAGTGGGTCAGGATGCCAGGCTGCCAACAAGCCCTGAGGCAAACCCTGCTGTGGTGCCAGATGGGTGCCTTGCTCCCCGCGCCAGCCTGGGGCTTGCCCAGAGCGGCTGGGACCCACGCGGCCTTGGGAGTCACATCCCCTGCCTCGTGTGGGGGCTGCAGGCTGGCTCAGGTCGGGGTGCTGGGCCTCCCTCTCATCTGTGCTTTTGCTGTAGGTGTTGGCAGGTATGGAAATTACATATGGAAAGCCTGTGATGGCCATGATCCCCACCCAGTCCCTATAGGACATTTCCCCATTCCTGAAGCACTTTCAGTGCAGGACAAGATGCTGGCTCTGTGACCCAAAGAGTCTTCAAAATGCTGCATGTCAGGAAGAGATGTTCTGGGTTTTTTTGTTTGTTTTTTTTTTTGTTTGTTTGTTTGTTTTTTAACATGAGCCATTAATCCAACAGGGTTGGCACAAATGTTGACTTGGACCATGTTGTTGGGACCCCATTGCTGCCTGTGAAGGCTGTGCCAAGGGGCAAGGTCTCCTTCTCCATACTTGAGATGAAGCTAGAATCTCCCCCCACCACCCCAGAGTGATTCTGAATCATTCTTGCTGCTGAACGTAAGTAGCAATTCCCTACATCCCTACAGCTGATTCACTGGGATACAGTCCCACAGAAGTCAGTGCTCACTGAGGGAGGCTGAGTGCACAAATACCTGAGTCTTACAAAGTAAAAGGAACTCACTGCAATGGCAAAAGCTCCTTTCACTGTTGGGATGGAACACAAAATCTGCTGCTTCAAGAAGGCACGATGGATAGTTCTGCAGATGAATGTGAGCTTGATGTCCCCTGATATCCATTAGGAGCTGTGCAATGAATGCAAAGCACTTATTTCAGCACAGTCCACAAGCACTTCTTCTAGACTAAATCTGTATCCCAGGGCAAGGACAACAGGGAAAACTCTAAGCAGATATGGGTACTTTGATGTAATTTCATTCCCCACACTTTCAGCAACTGCTTCTTTGTGCATATTATTAGGGATTTATTTTGTTGTACTTCTGTTCCTTTTGACCCAGCTTTACAGACACAGTCTAGAGAATTCAGTAACCCAAGTTATAAGAATCAATTTAATAATGTTTCAGATTTAAAAGGCAGAACTAGGTAAAAGTCACCTTCTATTTTCCTTAGGATATTTGCACTTAAGCACAAAACACTTGACAAATTCCCTACATGGACTTTATTTGAAGAAATAAAAGCCAATTTATCCTGCACTACAAGTAAAATGAAAAAAAAAAAAAAGTCCCTAAATGGTGTTGAACTTGTGGTATTTATGACTCTGGCCCTAAATTGCCTTTCGTATTTTCTTGGATCCCAAAGCTGTTCCCAAATTGGCTGGTTAAATGTGAATAAATGGTGCATTGTCTTTGAAACAAAGTTGTGCTTATTAAATAGCAGAGAGTTTACTTTTTCAGAGTCACAGTTAATAACACAGAGCAGAGAGAGCACAGATTTTGCACACAAGAAAGTCTTCGATAAGGGCATGCAACCTCCTTTTAGTCTGCACGAGAAGGGCTGTCCTAAAGCAGAAAAAAATTTGTAACATATTTGTGAAGTTGGAGCAAAATAGCTGACTGCAGAAGAATGCAACTGGGTTCAGACTGGTGGTTTGATGGTTCTGCAGCAAGGAATAGTATGAAATACTTTACTTAGATCTGGAATGTTGTTTCCTTCACCTGACAGCAATTTATTGTAACTGTACATAATAGAACCTTGGCTGTTGGTGACTGAGCTTATATATGGTTTTATAGTATTCCAACACAAAGAGTGCAGGTTGTGTTCCTGGCTCTGTCACGTTTTATAAGCAAAACAAACACTAATATAACAGCCGATTAAAACCAGCATTTCTTGGTGTGCAAATAGCTGCAATTATTGATTTGCCAATTCTGCATGCTCTGATGAACAGCAGAGGAATAGACTTAAACAGAAGCAAATTCATGGGTTGCATAACTTCTCATAG
Organism: Phylloscopus whistleri; assembly: GCA_017589585.1. NCBI lineage: Eukaryota > Metazoa > Chordata > Aves > Passeriformes > Phylloscopidae > Phylloscopus > Phylloscopus whistleri. The sequence continues at coordinate 1,617,390 of JADMLD010001062.1, read as the reverse complement.
TTCTGCAAGCCCTCGTAAAACGGCAAAAATTAAAGCTAATTAGACACTGCAATTTAGAAGTATGAGGCAAGCAACGCTCTCCGTGTTTTTCCTGCTTTAATATCAGCTGCAAGTACATTATTTGCACAGTGGAAATGAGAGGAAGTGAAACTCTCTAGTCAAATCAAGTGAAAATTCCTATTTACTTCATCATTTTGCAGTGAACCAAACAGAGTTAGATAGCAGAGCCCAGCACCACTCCCCAAATAACACAGTCCCAACTGGTTTCAGCATTTGGATCCCTGCAACCTTCTGTACCTGCTAAGAGCATGGAATTCCATACATTCCCAATGTATGGAACCCATACTCTAAGCAGGAGGTTACCCTTGCAATGTGATACAGAATTTGGAAACATCTGCAGTGTGAGCTTTTCTGAAGTGTCTAAAATGTTCATTAATGATCAAAACAATTGAAAAACTTAATTTTACCTTACACAAATTATAGGAATAACTTTTTCCCCTGTAGGAGTCAAGCACCAAAACTCTCAATCCCAACAACCTATGACCTGAAATAAATAAATTTTCTCATGTTCTTTCTTCTTCAATATCTGAAGACTTTCTTGGATGGTGTAGTGGCCAACTGTCATATGACTGGAATGGAGACTGTCATATGCCCATTACAGAGTTTTGCAGACACCTCCAGCCCTGCTGTTCTTTGGTCCAGCAGCCTTCACTCACCTTTCTCCCCCATTTTATTTTACAGACACATAGCAACAGCCTGATCCTGCCAAATCAGAGGCGTGTGGGTAACTTTGTACATAAACACTCCCATCGAGATGGCACACACACCCAGGCATCTGCAGGTAAGGCTCCATATTAGGAACTGCAGTGTTAGCAGGTTTGAGATTTGACTTTCATAATAATACCTCACACCCTCTCCACTGTGAGGAGTCATTGTTCATGGGGAAGGTTTTGGCATGTTCAGGAGTAAAAGGCAGTTTTCAGTAATATGCTCAAAAGACCTTAGAACTTGAGAAAGTGCACGAGGGTGTGAGGAGTCATTGCAAAATGTCTCTATGGGAAAGAAGTCTTTGAATTGTCACTAAACCATAGGTAGATGTATTTTTCTCATGGAAAGATCTGTGCTGCAGTTTTCATTCCATATAGAAGCCAATTAACCGTGTTGAATACACCTACAAACATCTTTTATACATGTTTAAAAAAAAAATTTAAAGAGCCCTGGGGAAGAACTTTCATCATCCTTTAAAAACCTCTACCACCATTGCTCTGAACGTTTTGTTTTAAAAACGGGTTTTATAGCTCAGGGATAGAAATAAACAAATAAAGCAAAATAATAGTCATCATAAATCTACCCAAATCCTACTCCACATTCAACCGCTTCACTGGCACTGCATCAGGCTGACCGAGACCTGCGGTGCTCTGCCAGCTGTCTGAGCTGACAAACCACCACCCCCGGCTCCGCTCGGCCGCCTGCGGACAAACCTTTCACACAAGCTCATGCCCCAGCTCCAGCAAAGGGCAGCGGCACACAGCCCTTCCCAGACCCCGTCCCGCAGCAACTCCCCCGACACCCGTCCCTACCCTGCCCCAGCTAAAAGGGCACTTTTGTCTTTCTTTCAGCCGGGACTCCAGCAAACGTGGCTCCACGCTGCTCGCAAACCAGATGTGGGATGCCAGGGCGTAATGATGGCTGGGAGCCAGACGCCCCTGCCTCGGTCCGGATGGATGCAGCTCCAACCTGTACCTACCAGGCAGAGCAATGTCACTGAGAAACAATTACACTTTTCTGTTCCGAAGGTGGGCAGGGGAGCTTGGTTCAGACTTGGGTTTCCCTCCCACACCGTTATTAGAGTTCACCCAGCCAAACTGCCAACACTCTGTGAGTGTATCCAAAAACCCTGCCCGGCACTGGGCCAAGCCCTGCCTGGCACAGCAGCGGCGTTGCCAACACCGGACTGCAGCCGCCACGGGCAGCCCGGAGTGCCCTCGGCCGGCGAGGGAACTCAGCCCAGGGGTGCCCAGGCAGTGGTCACAGGCGCCCTCCTGCCTGCCTCCCGCTCCGGGGCTCGGCCAGCCTTTTCCCCGCGGGGCCCGGAGCGGACAGAGCCCGGTGCCCGGGTTTGGCTCTTACCACTTTGCCGTCCTTGGCCTCTCGCCGGTAGCCCGGGGCCGGGGGGTCCGCACCGCCGCTGCCCCCTGCTCGGCCCTCACCGGGCGACAGGGAGTAGAAGGGGGGGCTGGGGCTGGGGGGCAGCCCCGAGTCCGGACTGTCCAGCAAGCCTTCCCGGCTCTTCTCCTTCAGGCTCTCGTCCATCCCTTGCAGCTGGAGGTGACCTACCATGTCTGGGGGACAGCGAGGGGGCCGCGGCGGGAGAAAATCCTCCAGCGCCGCCCGCCGCGGAGGGAGGGAAGGGGAAGGGAGCCCGGGGGGCCCCTCCTGAGTCCCGACCGCCGCTACCAGCCTGCCGGAGCCCGGTGCTGCGCGGGGCAGCGCCAGCATCAGCCAGACCGGGGTGTCCCGGCCGCCTCCCCTCCACCGTCCCTGGCCCTGCCCGCCCGGCCGCCCCCGCCCTCAGGCGTTCCCGGGAAGGGAAGCGGAGCCCGATCCCCCCGCCCAGCCCCGCGGGGACGCGGCCGAGTACGCGCGGCAGCACCCGGGGCGGCCCCGCCGGCAGGGAGCGCTGGGCGCGGCGGGGGACGGGATGGGGACGGGACAGGGATGCCTCGCGCTCGTCCACAGCCTGCGCCGTCCGCCGCCTCCCGGCGGCTCATTTATCCGGAGAGGGTGGGAGGGAGCCGGGGAGCGCCCTCCCCTTCCCCCGGCCCCCCAGCTCCGTCCCGGCCGCGCGTTCTCGGGCGCTTCCCAGGCACGGAGCTCGTTCGGCGCCGCCCGGCCGCCCTCTCCCTCCTGAGGGGACGGGGCAGGCTTCGCACAGGCCGGGGGGAGAGCGGTGTCCCCACACACCTCCGCCGTGGGCTGTGGCCGCCCTCTGCTCATTCCCTCGCTGCTTGTCCGAGTTTTCCCTCAGTTATGTTCCATTTCCCCTTCCGAGATTTTTGTCGCTCTTCGATCTCTGCACGCTCCAAGGCTGGGAAAGAGGTCCTGCCACATACAACACGCCATCACGGGGGCACAGCTTCCCTCCAGTCATTCCCTCACTGCTGTCCCAAGTTTTCCCGCACTCAGAGCTGATTTCCCCATCAGTTTTGATTTTCATCATTCTTCTTTCACCCAACACCCCCAAGGTAAGCCTTTCCCCTCAGTGTTGTGGCTTGTGGGCATGAGGGAAGAGACCTCTCAAGAACCATCATCTCTCTTTGGTTTGCGGTGGTGGCAAAGGGCAGCTTCACCAAGGCAGCAGGTCGCCATGGCAGTCTTGGCTAACAAGGTGCACAAACCCGCCATATCCCCTCATGGCAGCCGCCATGCCTCCCGCTCCCTCACACCTCCCGCTCCCTCACACCTCCCACTCCCTCACGCCTCCCGCTCCCTCACAGCAGCCACCATGCCTCCCGCTCCCTCACACCTCCCACTCCCTCACTCCTCCCGCTCCCTCATGGCAGCCGCCATGCCTTCCGCTCCCTCACGCCTCCCGCTCCCTCACGGCAGCCGCCATGCCTCCCGCTCCCTCACGCCTCCCGCTCCCTCACGCCTCTTTCTTTGGCTCCACAGCTTCTGGTCCACAACCAAGGAGTTGGCCTCCCTGTCCCATGTGGCTCCCTGCCGTCATGTGGTCAAGGCCGCCGTAAACATCATGGAAGAGTATCCCAAATCACACCACAGCCTCTAGCCAGGAGGAGCAGCATGTGCCAGAGGTACTGCCAGCACGGAGGGGAATGGAGAGTCCATATTAACCCTCGGGGTTCAGAGAAGCAGCAGTGGTTAAACAGGTCAGGCTGGCTGAAGCCAATATGGTCATTTGTTGCACAATAACCGGTTGCGGCTAATGTTACCTTGTCCACAGCCCTGGTTGTGTTTTTCTCATCATGTTTTCTCTCTACATAGAGTCTAGACTGTGAGAAACCTGGGGCAAGCCCACTCATATGGCTCAGCTCAGTGGAGCTTTATTCATGGCAAATAGGTTTCTATGGGAAGCTGTACAAATCCAACTGGCTTTCTCTTGGTCTGAGTTATTGGCCCAGCACCCAGTGGAATGAGACTGTGTCTGTTAGTGCTGCAAAATGGACAAACACAATGCTTGTTGTGGCAGTGAATGAAAATGTGAGGGGTCTGATACTGTACCTAGTGATAGAGGCTTCATACCCAAACCATGAAAATGATGTAAAGTCCTTGGAAGTTGGGTTGAACCTAAAAGTGCCCCCATTGCATCCTCCTGAGGGAGGATCCCACTGTAGGATGGTAAAGCTGGATTTGTTTAGATGTGTTCTTGCTCAAGTCAAAAGGAAAGGCTAAGGATGCCCAAATCCACCTTTGACTGAAATGAGGGGCCCTGCTCAGAGTGACTGAAGGGATTTGTATGCACTGAGCTGTGCAGAGGAATGTCACTGATTTGTAAATGTCAAACAGGCACCGAGCAGCCCACACACAAACCTCAGTGAATTCTTACCTCTGACCCGCTCATCAGCTCCAGCAGCTGCACAGGCGGATTTAGAGCCCCTTACTGTAAGGGCTCTCATGTCTCACACAGGCTATGGCTGATCTGAAAATGTCAAAGGGGACTGAAGGTCAAAATTTCCATAAATTAGTCCCTGGCTTGCTACCTATCACGTAATAGGATTCTCTGGCCAGTTAACACTGTGAAGTTAGGCATTCAGCCCAGCAGTTCCCCTGCAGCCCAGTTCCCCTGCCCCTCTCCTGAACTGTCTCAAGACCATGTGTGCAAGGGAAAGGAGTTGTCTTCAGAGCTGCTTTCCTCCTCGGAGAGAAAAGAAGCAGGACAGAGACATTGGGCAGGGGTGAGTGCACTGTCCTTTTGTCCTAGAAAGCCCTGTTTTAGCTTGGGGAGCAGTCAAGGGGAGACTGGTTTTTCTGAGTTTGTTTTGAGAAAACTGCAATCCAATCTTTCCCAGACCTAAATAATGTATGTTTCTAAAGGTAGATTTCAGTACAACATGTGTCCAACGCAGAAGTGGTGGTTATGGTTTAGGAGTTGCTGAGCTCCAAGCAGCTGGAGACACTGCTGAGCATCCCCCAGCACTGGTAAGGATGTTGACTTCACTTATGAGTGGCAAAACTGCTGCTGGTTCTGCAGAGCACATGTGCACACACCTGATGTTATTATGGTAGTTGTTCTGCAGCATGTGTGTGTGCTGTGGTGGTATTATTGTTGTTATGGTTATGATTATTGATATGGTTATGATCTGTTTAAAGTTAGTAGTGGGTTGCTCACCCAAGTTGGAGCTCTCTTGTGTAAAGCACAGGGCAGGCAGGTGGTAAGAAATGCTCCTGTCCTGCTGGTTGTGATGGAAATGGCTCAGACTTTGGTCAGAGTCCTCCTGGAGTCACAGTATCTTCTCTTGGCCAGTGAAAATCAGCCTGAATGGAAACTGAGTGAAGGATTCAGTGTGTATATATGGTGTGGTAGAATTAGGCCTGGTGAAACAGGATTTAAATATTGCACAATGCCTTATCAAAGCAGAAAAGCAGAAAAACAACAAATTTTTCAGCTGAGACCATGTTGCTTTACTGAAACCCTCCTTAGTTCAGCACTTCTAAATTTGCTGGAAGGAATCACTGGGGACTGGTACATTCCTGTGTCTTGGCCTGGGAAAAGGGAAACTGGGCCCTTGTGTGTGTGTGTGGTGGGACAAGGAGGAAGGAAAAGTCTGGAGGGAAGTTTTCTGAAGCAGCTGAGGAGAGACAAACAGGTGCAAGCACAGTGGTACAAGGGCAGCAGTGTGAAGGCACAGCCTGGGGGAGAGTGGCTTCCACTACCAGCACTATCTCCAAAGGAAAAACCCTGCCTAGCTGTGAATTTGAGTGTAAAACAACTGTAAATAAGGAGTAGGGAGTCAAATAGTAGAAAACTAGGGAATATTCCAGCAGGACTGTATCTGTTAAGATTCACTCTCAGGAAGTGCTGCAATCCTGACACCAACAATTACAGAGCTTTTTAAAGTGCACATTTCTCAGAGCTTCTCCAGCTTTTTTTTTTTTTTTTTTTTTTTCCTTTTTTTTTTTTTTTTTTTTCTTTTTTTCTTTTTTTTTTTTTTTATTGATCTATTTGTTATAAAACACAAAATCCCAGGCCCAATCCTGAAACAGGTGGGAAGTCATAAGAGAGAGACTGTGTGGGCAGTGGGGGCAGGAACCCAGACAGCCCTCCTGAAGTGAGCAGCCCTGCTCCTGGATAAAAGCTGGTATCCTTCCTCAAATCCACTGGGATTCAAGCCTCTCCATGTTTTTATGAGTCCTCTGCCTTCTGTTTTCCTAGCTATTCTCTAAGCTAGATTTGAGTGCTTTAGGAATCTGCCGTCCCACAGACATGGCAGAGAGTCAGCATCACGTGCTAAGTTTCCTTCCACTGCTGCCAGGCTTGAAAGACAAATACAGTGAGGGAAGAGAGAGACAGGATACAAACACCTACATCAGGACTTTTTCTGAAGCAGGCTGGGTGGAAAAACGGGAAGAATGCTTGGAATGTCCATTCTGGTTCACTGTCGAACCCAATCCTTGAGAACACCCACAGTGTAACTATAGTCCCAGTAAGAATGGCTCGGGCCACAGTTGGATGTAACTGTGCTCTCTGGTTCCCTCCAAAGAAGAGCAGCCTTCCCTCTCTGCCATGGGTTCCTGACAATTGTGTTGAAAGGCACCAAAGCAGCAGCATCACTGAAGGGAATATGACCACAGAGCAGGACCCAGATACGTCAGACCCAGAGCACCCTTGCCTGGCACACTGCAAGTTGTTCACCTCACCCCCAAATGATTCAAAGCTTGAGGGTGGCAAACCACTGCTCACTGCACAGGTCCAGATGTGATACAAAGAGCAGGAAGCACATCCATAGTGCTGGACCTCGAAACCACATGCCAATAATGATTAATTTTGCAGTGTGGCAAAGTTCAAATCAAAGGAACATTTCTGCCTGAAAAGCAGAGGCTGTTTATCAAGAGATAAAATCACCTCCTGACAGGTCTACTCGTTTATTTTTAGGCAGCCCCTACATCAGAAATTTTTTCAACCTCGACTCCCAGGTCTTGGCTGTCTGCTCCTGTGAAGGCCACAGCCCCCTCAAGTGATGGCTGCACCTGCTCTGGCCCTGCTACCCTCACCAGACAAACAGCCCTCCTAGCAGTGACTTGGAACAAACTGTCTGGCAGGAAATGGGAATGAAAAGCACAAAAATCTCCTTTTGCGGGGTCAGGAGTGCCTGTTCTTGGCAATAAATCAAAGGCAGCAAATTTCCTTTGAATATCCTGGACTTGAACAAAGACGGTCCATCTCCCAGACAAGGCAGTAGACTTTGTGGCTGCAGGAAAGAAGGATGATCTTTGAAGAACAGGGTTGTATGAGAATGTTGCCTTTTCATATTTGACTGCAGTGTGTAGATTTGTGCCACAATCCAGACAAAAAACCCCAACTGAACACTGTATTACAGAATGAGCAAAGGCTCTGGAGCTCAGAAAAATTACCAAGACTCCTGCTGACCCTGCTTGCCTTTGAGTAGGGTGCCACATGATGTGTATTCAATTGTGGTGTCCAGTCAGAATTCACTGATATTGTTACATACCTGAATCAAAACACACCTCCCTGCCTTACTGCCCCAGAGAAGGAGCTGCCTGTTATCCTGTGAAATTTCCTCTGCTTGTCTGTCAGGGCTGCTGTGCTGTAATCTTGGAGGATAATCAACAGCGAAACCATTCATAAATCACAGCAAACAGAAAAGATGCCGATAGGGTCTTAAATTTCAAGCCTGTGAAGCCATCATTTCAACAATGACAGTCAAAGGGGAGATTAAGAATTCTTTTACATGGAAAAGTTTTTCTTGGAAGAGCAACCCTCTCTTTGGTTGCCTGTAACTACAGTCATGTGGATTTGATTTTTACATGGCCCTTCTGCCCGCTTGCAGGGAATGCTCTGCAGCCCCAATGGGCCTGTTCTCGCAGCACACTGGTGTGTGGAGGGACAGCAGTGGGATTGGAATAAAGCATTGAAAGTGAAGGACTGTGGCTTTGCCCAGTGCTAGCAGAGGCCAAATGGGCTGCCTGTTTGGGAGGCAGTGGCAAGATGTTCCAGACCCCTCTTGGCTCAAGTCCACCGTGCTTCTGGGTCCAACTGCAGCATGGGACTAAGACTGGTGCCTTGCTTTATGATGCAAATAAAGTATTTGGAGATTAACTGTACTTGCACCTCATGGAGTTTAAAGCTGTGAGGGTATTGTGAAGTCTGTTGCCAAAAAGGGAATGCAGGGCTGGATTATCACCCCACTTGGAGGGAAGGTGATTTCTTTCTGATCCAAATGGAGTCTTGTCTTGCCCGGTCCATTTGGATCAAGTGCTGTGCTAGGAAGAAAGGAGGGAGACTGCATAGTTCTTGCCTTCCCTGCTGTGAATGTTGACCAGCATTGAGAGCCTGAAGAAGATGCAAAGGGAGCAGGGGGAGAAACACCAAGTGGAGAAATACAGTCTGTATGCATCTGCTATGCTTCCTTCAGATATTCTTCCATTTAGAGTGGGAATGAGGTGACTCTCTGCTGGTTTGTATACTCTCCCTGATTTCTAGACATACACTGTGCTTCCCACTTCTGCTTTTCTAGCCTGCTTGCTCTTGTGACAAGCAAGGGAAAATATCACAGTGGGAAGGATGCTTCTGTTCTAAGCATTGTTAAAGAGGAGCACACCAAAAGGTACTCTGAAGAATTATAAACTCTTTGAAAAAGCAAGTATTTCATAGCTTAAGATTTTCTGGATTTTTTTTTTTTTATGGAAGAAGCATGGATAACTGAGGATAACTATCCCCAAGAAAAAAAAAAAAAAAAACCAGAAATTTTTTTTTCAGATTTTTCTTGTAAGAGATCATTTAAAACACAGGACCAGAGCAGAGATGTAAAGCCTCACTGAACAGATTAGAGATGAAATTCTTGACTCAACAAATAGGTGTCATTATAAGAACTCTTACAGTTCCTACTCTTGGCTAGCCTGTTGTGATAGTGCTGTGTCTCTTTGATTTATGACACATTATTCCCTCCTGTAATGTCTAACAGTCAACGGCACATTTCTTCTCCAGCTATCCACCCCATTTAGCACATTTATAAAGCTTGGAAGGACAGCTCTCAAATTGCCTGTTGGGATGGGGCACGTTGAAAACAGCATGACACGTGATGGACAATGGGGGAGATGCTCTCTTAGCTCTGTTTCCTCCTGCTCTAAATAGGTATGACATGAAAGAAATTATTTGGCACCATATGGTGACCTGAGGATTGGAAGGCCAATTCCAAGAGCAGTAGCTGTCAACCTCTCACTTGTGGAAGAAAACCAAGAAAAGCAATTCTAGTCAGCTTAAATTCACTGTAGAGGAGCTGTGTTGCTGCTGAGAGTCCACAAATGGGGGGAAAAGAACTGACTGTCCTAACTCTTCAAGTTAAAAGTCTTTGGTTCCCATGTCTAAGCTAATACCCCACTGAAAACCAACCTGAGCATCTCTCCTAGTGAAAGAGTGGGAGCTGAGAATGGAGCCTTCCTGGAGGATATCAGTCCATGGATGCTGTAGCTCAGTAAATTCGTTGATGGAAGTAATTTGCTGAAAAATCTCCTACTTGTTTATCCTCATCAGCAGGCTCTTAGCAGATCCCTCACACACAGCCCTCCTCTGGGGCTGTCTAGGGGTGAGCCTGTATCACTGGGAATCCACTCAGCCTTTTCTGATTTCTGTAATCAGAGGCAGAGAGAGCCTGACCTCTGTGTGGTGCTCAGAGGGACTGACCTGGGTACCCTCTCATCAGTGTCTGCCCGTGCTGTATCCAGCTGCTCAACAGATGGGGCTGAGCCAAACCCCCAGCATGGGATTCAGGCTTGGCCAGGCTGGGCAGTCAGAGCTCTCTGAATTGCCATCAAGGTTTCAGCATTGGTGGATGGCCAAGTGTGGTCACCTGTCCCCTGACAGCTGGGCTGAGACCACTGGAGTCATCAGCTAAATTACCTTGAATTGATGACCTGTAGACTTAAAGTTCCCATTATGCACCCAGCTCCCATTTCCTTTTGTATTTCTCTCATAGAAAAGTAACAGGAAAAGCTATTACTGGCTTTATGAAATGTCAGTTCATACAGTATTTCCTATAAGACTTCAAGCAACTCCTTGTTAAAGCAGATAAGTTAATCTGTCTTTTGATTCAGGTCACAGTACGTTTTCAGCTTTAAATCACCGCAGTACAGTAACTAATGGCATTTACCATAGAAATGATGTTGAAAAAACAAGGAATCTGGGCAATTACTAGATGTATATTCCTGGTGAAAACAACCCACGTAAAGACAGTGTCAGGGAAAAGGATGATTGATCATCTGGATTTTGCTCCCTTGTGTTTTCTTGCCCAGGTTCTCCACAGTGTGCTATTAACTGTTGCACAATTATCCTAATGAAACCTGCCAGCGGACTTTTCCACGTGAGGAACTCTGGCACTGTCAGGTGGGGCTCAGCAGGGCTTTCTATCCGTGGAGGCTGAAACCGCACAGCCAGAGAAGTACAGTCCCTTCAAGCATTTAATTTTCAAAAATACCAAAGTAAGAGTTTTACCAGAGTTGGGTTTTTTTCCACTTAGAATGCTTGACAGAATGCTGTATGTTCCAGTCGTGTCTCAGAGCTCATTAAAGTCAATGCAAAGACTTTTGGTGACTTTAATTAGTAGTGGTCTGAACCCTAAAGCTGATCAAAACTCCCACCAAACTGTAAATATGGAGGTGTTCTGTTTGCATTGCAGATATAATATTTGGCTACAGGGCAGGGATGCTTGGAACTGTTTTCTCTATGCTCTCTATGCATCTTTCAGATGCCTGGTAGTTTTACTGGATTGTTTTTAATTATAGTTTTGTTTATAAGGTTAAAAAAAGTGGCCAATTTCAATCTCAATGTAAAACAAAAGAATCTGACAATTCCTGAAGTCAATGAGTGAAATGTGGCTTCTCTTACAGTAGGTGTAGTTTTGTTCAGCTGTTGGCCACTGGTGTGAGAGAGTTTGTTCTCATGGTGCATCTGCCCCACCCACATGCCACAGCTCCATGGAAAAAGATCTAATGCTGAACCTGCACTGTGGATTTTGCAGTGTGCAGGGCCAGTCCATGAAGCAATGGGAAGCAAAGAAAATCAATGTGCAATAGAAAAAATGTACTATACAGAGAGATTTTATTTCAAGCCTGTTGAAGGAAAAAAAATCAGGGACAAACCCAAAGCTTGGAGCTCAGAGTTTCTCGCTGAACTGCCTTTGGAAAGGTGTGTCACTTGTTCTCTAGACTGCCACAACACCCTGGGATGCAGTAAAAATAGCTGGCAGTGCCTGACTGACAGGCAGGAGACGTGTGACCCTAAATTATGGTGTTTTCCTTCTCATGATGAAATGAATGCTGCCTTAGACAGAGGCTGAAATACATCTGTTTGCGGTGGGAGCGCCATTTTAGGCCCGTTTCTTTTTGAAACTGGGGCTGGAATTGCCAGGGATCAGCAGAGCTATGGGCTCACAAAGAGGGCACTGTCTTTGAGGAATCTTTACATAAGCCCTGCACAACCAAGGCAACAGGAGTTTGCACAGCTGCTGCTGGAAGCAAACATGTACTTTTAGCTGACCTGGGCTGATGACTTCGGGCGTTAAATCTGACGCTTTCCAGATGTACAGACCTCTCCTGCCACAGTCCCCAAACATTCAGTTCCCCAGGTAAAAAGGAAAATAATAACAATAATAATAGCAATAGTAAAAAGGCACTATAAATACCTCACTGTAGTGTATATTCCAGACCTGACATTTCTAGGTCGCATAGTCCAGTTCAAAGGTGAGTGGCATTATCTTCTCTAAGAGCTATGTTTTGAACTGCACTTGGTTCAGGGCTAATTAGTGCTGCATCTCTCTTGCATCTCATCTCTGGTCAAGTACCTTGTTCAGAAAAGGTGGCTAAATATCTCGACCTGTTGGGAATTGGTAAATGTCTCTGTGAGTGTAAGACCCCAGGGAACAGTCCTAAATCTGTGCTGAGCCCGGACGCATTCACGGGATAAAGGCATCTTGCCAATTAATCAGAAAATTACGTTTTGTGCTTCATGACAAAACAAAACCATGCACATCAAGGGACAGATTTACCAGCGAGGATGGGATGGGATGCTTGTGAAGTATTGTCACTGGACAAGTGACAGGGAATGGGCTGGCTGCTCCCCCACCCCATGTCCTGACTCTGTGTATGCTGCTGCAGGTTGTGAGTTGTGCTGTGAAAGTCACTGATGACTGCACAGCAGGCTCTGGGTTGACATTGTTCACTTGATTCTCAGAAGGAATTGGAACCTCATCCTTGCTCCAGACCCAGCATACATTGTTTTCCTCCCTAGGCTGGTTATTTTTAACAGTAATTCCTGCCCTTGTGCATCCCTGAAGCCTTTGGATGTTCTTAGGGAGGGTGATTAAAGGGCGTGGGGTGCTTGAAGTGGATCGTTTATTTTATTCCATTTTATTTAGGTGTGGTATTTATAAAGGCTCTAAAACTGGCAGTGAGAGAAAGGCAAATATTCTTCTGAACTGGAGACTGCCCCAAAACAGACAGCTGCAGCCCAGCCTCTCCTTATTTTCCTTGCCAGTTCTCTCAAGCATGACCTGGTTTGAGGACCACCTTCAGCGAGATCAAAAGGTGATTTTCCCTGTGCCTGCTCCACATGCCACTTCACTTTCACACCACCTGTCAGCTGGGTGGCAAGTGAGACAGGAATGAATTCTGACCTGCCTTACTTGAACCATGAACTCCAGGAAAGACAATGATGCAGTGAAGGTGAAATTAGATCTGAGAGAACCTACAAAGCCCTAGAGATGTGTTCTTGCCATGGTGAGCTGAGGCATCTAGGGAAATGGTTACTCAAAACTCTCTCTCGTCAGCTGGGGATTCTTTAATATCTCCTCCCTGGTGCATTGTGTGTCATTCTGTGAAAGAATGCTGGAAATATGAAGGCACACAGTTGCAGAGAGAGCATGGCAGTTTGGTGCTCATTTCTGCCCGAGTTTTCAGCCACAGAGCAGTAAGCTCACATCTTCCTTCCTCACCTTTCTTGCTTTCTTGGTAACAGCAGTGAATGGGAGGTTTGCTCTCTTGAAACTTTTGTTTTTCTCTCTGGCCATCAAGAAACATCAATGTTTCCAAATTTTTCATGGAATAAAATTTCAAAACATCTTGCTTTGCAGAGGGAAATAAGTTTTGCTCTGACATTTTTGATCAAAAGTTTTGGTATGCTCCCAGTTGATGTGTTTCACTTCAGTTTGTTCAATTAACCCTAAAAGCTTTGCTTTAACTCCACTCAACTCTGAACATCAGCCTTGAATTATATTATATTATATTTCCTTCTAGCAGCTCTCATGCAGTAACTTAATACCTGTATTTTCAGGGAACAATGTGTAGCTGCTGTCATGTCTCAGAGACCTTAAGAATCTCTGCACCATGGCAGATGGAGTCCTCAAGGAAACAGCCTGCAGGAAAGATGAGACATCTAAACCACAGCCCAGTGAGACTGTGTACTTATAGGAAAATGAGGTTTTAATGGTTTATTGAACACATTCAAACCAAAACATAGTTTCTGATTTTGTTCCAACTGGCCCTGAAGAAAATATTTCTTCTTGACTTTTCTTAATTGAAAAAAAAAAGGTATTTTTCTTTCTCTATTGTGAAAGGAAAGAAGGTTCAAAATCAGGATGTTTTTCTCCCTGAAAATTTCAATTTTGTGAAAACTGCCTCTTTACTGGGCAGCCTTCCCAAAGGGAGTCCCCAGCCAGCCCCAATGCTAATATCAGTGCACAGTGTTTGGAGCTGATCCAAAGGTCATTCACGCCATTAGACATTTTTATCGTGGACTTGAATAAACTTTGGATCAGGCTCTTTTGGCAAGATCATGCAGTCTGGAAACCTAAAAATAAATCCTGATTTGGAGCCATCCACAGTTTTTCAGTCACCATGATGGTACATTGGTATGAGCTTGTCAGAGAGGTAATGAGGTGATTTGGTCTCCTCTCTGGCCAGAGAATCTTTAGCTGTTTGTTGAAATAAACAAGGGAGAAGATGGCGTTCCACAAGCTCAGTGTTAAGACCTCTTGATGAAGAATTTTCCTGTGAAGCATCAACCCTGGAAGGTTCAGATGGAAGGTGTTGTCTCAAGGGATGATCTGGTTTTCTCTTCAAGAAGATTTTCAGCAGTAATAGCTCCTGGAATATGTAAGACTGTCATCCTCAGTCCTAGGAAACGGAGAGGACCCTCTATGATGCAGTTTATCTGCAGCAGTAGTTCTGGGGGCCAGCAAAAGGGGCTGTGCCAGAAGGGAAGAAAAACTGGTCAAAACACACAATTTACACTTTTCCTTGTTGTCTCCTGGCCATGATCTGAGATTTCACAGGAATCCAGGGTGAGAAGAAAACTTTTGGTAACAATGAATCTCTATCCTGCCATTCACCATCGCTGTGCACCATGAAGGGATCGCTCGGAAATTCTGACAGGGAATCTCATGCTGTAATTACCATGTCTAAACCCTTTCACCTGGAGTTCACTCCAGCTCTCTGCAATGACCTGAGTCAGATCTGTGTGTGGAAAAAGCAAAGTGTTTCCAGCATCTCAATTTTATTTCTACTGGCACGAGTGTTTCCTTGTGTCTGGTACTGCTTGCTGGCTGATGAGCCCTTGGCTGAACACAAGTAACTGGTCACTTGCTGAGGTTGTATAAGTGGCCACATGAGGGAGAGAGATGGAGGAAGTTAGAGGCCTTTAGTCAGGTGGCTGTGGGCTTGCTTGTGCCTACAGACTGTGGTGGATGTCAGTCCTAATTCCCACAGTGCTAGTGACAGCATCCTGCTGGAACGATGTTGGTGGCTGTGGTCAAGCCACCAGGAAGTCCATCCAAAGGGCTCCATCTTCAACTAGTTGATCTATTTCCTTCCTATATATCTTTTTTATCCATCTGGGTATCAGATGCTTTGTTTTCTGTCCACAGCAGGGAGGAGTTTGCCCTCTCCCTGAGGTTTATAGCCACCACTCTTTTCTGTGGGTCCTTCATAACTGGTTGTTGTGATTCTCCTGATTCCCAAGACAGCTCTCTCAGCTGCAGCAGTCCCTGTTTAAGGGTGTTAAGTTGTGGCAGTAATAATGCTGGCCCTGGTGAGAATACAAATGTGTAGTTTGTTGATCCTGGCCTGCAGAGCAGTACTACTGCCTGGCAACTACACCGCAAGAGCTGGCAGGCAGACTGATTTCCAGCTCACTGCTCTGAAAGGGGAAAGGGTGTTTTCAAATTTCTTCTTTCCCTCCGTCTCCTCCAAGTCAGAGCTTGCCAGAAAGTTTTGGAGAGAAGCTCTGGTGTTCATCTGTGCCTCCCAAGCTGAGTATGATGGCCAGGCTCTTTCTCCAGGACTTGGATACCCAGCAAAATTTACTGGGTCTCAGCAGTGGGTGAGGGTCACTGGAGGTTGAATGTAGGCAGCATGTGGGGCAGTGATGAACTGGGGTCCTGACAGAGCATGTTTTTGGGGGACTTCTGCCACAAGTGGGGGTCACTTCTAATCATCCACTGGTCAAACTCTAATTCTAAAAGCAGGAGCCAGGTTCCAAATGCTCGTGTGGTCAAACATTGCAGGGAGCATCACACACTGGTTCCCTGTCACTGAAGAACAAAAATGCTTGGCTGAATCAGGATGTGCTTAGATGTCCCGTGGCTTGCTGTGAATTACCCCTGCTGGAGGACATCAGGGACACATTCTGGACTGGAAGCATGTCACACTTCCACTCTGCATTGCCCAAGGATGTAATTCGATACCTCAAGAGGGAAAGGTGCATATTTCTGTCCCGTACCACTGATATTTTCTGAATCTACAGTGTTCAATCCAGGTCCTCTGGGACACCCAGGAACACGTTACATTCAGTTATTCTAAGGTTGTATTTTGTATCTGGTTTAATGGGACTGTCCTGTCTGACAGGGAGAGGCAGAAACTGTGGAGAAATGGAGCTTATGAGCCATGTCTGTTGCTGGCACTTTGCCACCACCCCCTCTGCAAGGAAACCTGCAAACTCTTTTGGGGAGCAGCATATTGTCCTAAGCACAATCATGTGTTCACTGCATAGAGCACTTAAATGTGTGTGTGTGTGTGTGTGTGTGTGTGTGTGTGTGTGTGTGTGTGTGTGTGTTAGGGGCCAGCTTTTCATTGAAGCCTGGTCCCATTTCAGTCTCTCTTCCTGAATGTTCAGTGTTCAGAGGCCTGAGCTAAATATGAGTGAAAATGTGCCAGGGGGCTTTGCTGGGGTTGCTCACCAGCAGAACAACGATGCCAGCAAATTAGGGAGAAAACAAGCACCACCTGATTTGTTCTTGCTCAAGGGCAACACTCATTTATGCATCCTGTTTGCTCCATATAACATGGGTACACATATGTTAACGTGTCCAACCAGCTACAAAAATGCTGCAGCTCCTTGGGGGCCCTCAGGAGGCTTGGCATTATCTTTTCCCAGGATTTCAGTGAAATGTTTACATCCATGGGGCACAGTGTGAATTAGACATTGCTCCATAGCAGAGCTTTCTGATTGGGTTTAGGATGGGGCAAATGCAGAGCACAGAACACCCTTCATGCAGATGTTCCTGTGTTTCTTTGACATGTTTAAATTATCTGCAGGGCTCTATAAGGAAATAAAGCCCCAATCCAATGGACTTCAGGTGACACTGCTTCCTATCTGCCATGGGATCATTTTTTAAGTGCACTCTCATGGTCTATGAATTTTAGGTAGTTTTTTCTTTAATTTACGTTTTACAGCAATATCATCTCCAGCCTTGACAGTTTGCAGTATCAAATTTACCTGTCAGTATCAAATTTACCTGTCAGTATCAAATTTACCTGTCAGTGTTTGTGAAGATGATAAAAAAGCCTCCACACTTATAGCAGCACCATGAGTTTGGTTTGGAACTGGGTTGGGATGGGATGTCAGTCTGCACAAAATACACCCAGGAACACTTCACCTGCCCCCAGGAAACAGTCACCTCAGGGTGAAAGGCAGTAGCTGTTCCATGCTTCACATAAATAGTGATAGAAGAATGTATGGCTGAAACTTCAGAGGGGGATCTATGTTGGCAAAAGTTAATTGCCCTGTTTGAAAATGGTCTAAAGGGAAAGGTTAATGCCCAGGGATTGTACAGGCACAACCTTGATTTTCCATCTGCTTTGATGTCTCAATTAGTAGAACTCAGGGCAAGAGCAAGGGGGAGCAACTCCTTGGATGTTTCCAGCTTTTAGGGGGGGGAAGAAAAAAAAGGTTTATTTATTAGAATAGGCAGGTCACAATTTAACTGAGAGATTGTTAAAGGAATTCAGAGCCTGTGGGATTTATGACAAGGTGATGAAAGAAGAACTCTGATAGTTACTCAATAAGCTTCTTTTTCCAAGAACATAAAGTTAAAAAAAATAAATTTAAAAATTAGGATTTTTTTTTTATGAATGGGTTCTTGTGGTGTGCAGGCTGCTAACACTATCAACATTGTTTCTGGGGAACTCCAGGCATCTAATCAATCTTCATTCTGTAAGAAAACGTTCCAAATTATACGAAAACCACATGGCTTCTCCTGTTTGTAGGGAAAAACCTAACCTGACCCCATCTGTGCTCCAGAATGGCTGAGTTCCCACCTTAGGACTAATTTCAGCAAGAGCTGTGATCCATTTTCATTGTCCTAGCACACAGAAGAAGGCACATTGTGCAGATGCAGCTTTCCTTAGGATCCCAGTGAGGGAGCTGTTCCAAGGAACATGTGGAGGGAAGGATGGGACTGGGATCATTACCATGGACATCCAGGCCGTTCCAGGCAGTTCGTGTCTTTCCAATTATCTGCCTGAGCTTGTTTCCCCTGCAGACTCCCTGCTGCCAGATCATTCCCACAGGTTCCATTCCTGTCTCAGATGCTGGCGTGCTGTCTGCTCCTGCTCCAGCACTGCCCAGTGGGAGGGCAGCCTTTGCTGGCTGCTTCCACAGGGCATGTCACAATCCTGCTTTAAACTGCACAGGGATTGGGAGCAGCCACCTTCAGACAACATCTCTTCCAACACTCTGAGGGCAGGTGCTTCCATTTGACCTTTCTACACACACACATCATGCCACAGGCATGGTGGGTGTAAAATAAATGTTTGTTATATGTGTATCTATAAAAACACAAGTTCACAAAGCAAAATGCATTTTTTCCTTTGAAGAAAAGGGACTTCTGCTGAAAAAATGTTATCTTTTGAAGACTAGTAGTTTGTCTCGTATATTACCCTGCTGTTTCCTCAAGATCTTGTGTAGTGTTGTGCATTCTGGTCACTAGTTTCAAAGCCTGGTTCAAACCAAAGCAAACTTGAACAAGTCATCTCTATAAAGCAACTGAACTGTGAATAGCTGTGGGGATCAAAAGAAAGAAGCTACTGACAAGACAAATGAGTTGGCTCTTTACACATAGGCTACAGTGACAGGGCTTGCTTCCAGTTTCCAAACACCAGCAAACATTGGAGACAATTTGAGATTCTACATCTTGGCTTATAAGAACAGGGAGCAATGTATAAATAAAATTAAAGGCAATATGATGTAGCAGAGCACTAGACTGGGACCCCTCAGGTGGCTGGATTAGCTGGGTCATGGGAGCCTCTCTGTGCTTCATTTTTCCAGAGGACATCCTGCTCTTTTGCAGCAGACTTTGGCAGAGAGCAGGATTAATTAATATAAGAAATTAATCCTTCACATAAGAAAATCTTTTTCGTATGTCCTTACATAAAGAAACCTCTCTTCACGTGCTTACAGCACAAAATACCATCTCAAGAACTGAAACCTGTTATTGTGTGTTTTCTTTCTTGTACTGCTGCTGTGCCTGCCCTGATTAGCCACACCTGTGGTGGTCATTTCCCTGAGGGCATCAACGGTTCCTAATGGCCCTGAGGAGCCTCACCTGGGGCCTCCACCCACACTCTCTACCTATGGGGTGTGCCCTTGAATCCAGTTCAGCTCAGACCTGAGGCTCTCTTCTCTCTGAGCTGTCAACATTGACTGTTCTTGTCTTGACCTTGGATCTTCCTTGAACTTGCCTGGTGATGACTGGACTGTGCTGACCCTGGCCTGAATTCCCAGTCTGTGCTGTGGGTGCAGCTGAAGTTGGCTGCCATCTCCACTGCTCTGCTAACTCCTCTCAGGGATGCTGGGGCTGGTTGGCACAGTCCTGGCACTGCTGCCCTTGTTACTCTGCTTGGTGTTTGGCTCCCTCTCCTGAAAGGAGCAGCAGGCTTTTGGCACTCCCTGACAAACCTTCATGCAGAAGATGCCCAGTTAGCAAAGGAACTGTTATGAATAATTGTAGCCTTTCAGGTCACAGCACTCTCAGGCTTTACTGCCTTTCCTGGCCAGATCTGTTTCAGGCTCTGCCTGTTTCAAGACCGGCTCTTTCTTCTCTCTATCTGTGGGGAGCAGCAGATGTCTGGAGAAGTCTGGCAGAGCTGATGCTTCATGGGTTAGTGACACATTATTGAGTTCATTAGGCTGCCACAGCTGACTCAGGTTACCTGCCCTCTGGAACCCATCCAGAGGCCAGAAGGCTGAGGACCTTTCATTTAGCATTAAAAAAATAAATAAAATCATACAAGCAGCTATAGCTGTATGGCTCCTTGTGTGCATATCTAAGTCACATCTGGATTGTTAGACAAGGTATCCATAATGTCACTCTCCTGTCTCAGCCTAGCAGTGCCAAATGCCCCAGCACAGTGCTTCCCTGGAACTGGCAGCACAGATGTCCCCTACTCAGTGCCTTGGCTCTGCGTGGCCTCACGTGCACACAGGGTTAGCTAGTGAGTAGCTCCAGGGTCTGGTGCAAGGCTCTTTATTCCCACAAAAAAGAGAGAAAGAAAATAAGTCCTCTGAGGTGAACCTGCCTGTGCAAATGTTTTCCTACTTGAATGTTTTCTGAAATATAAAACACCTGCCATCTGGGTAAATACACCTCAAGGAGAAAGAGGTAGTGTCTGGGGCAGGTAAGCCTGCCTGGACCTTCTCAAACATATTTGGAAAAACACAGTCAACTGGAAAATCCTAAATATTCTTCAGCACTGCTGCACTGGTCTTTGTTGCCCACAAAGCTTTGGTAACTAGCATTTGTATGACCAAACCAAAATATTTAATGGTGTGTACGGGCTCAAACATCTCTCAGTGGACCAGTCTGTCTTATCAGTGGCAGAAACAACTGCCAAGGCCATTATCTGAATGCTGTGCTGAAAGCAACGTGGTCTAGGTGAGGGATGGAGAAATACTTTAGTATATCCTGACATCCCTCTGGCCTTGTACCAGGTTTACTCTTCTGTTGACAATCAGCTTATATCTTTTTTCTGGAATGCCAGAATCCAATGCCATTCAAGACCCTGGCATTCAATGTGCTGCAGAGCAACCCTCAAAATGTACAAAGCAAAGGTGGGTCAGGGGGATGGTGAAGGCATTGTGGTTTAGATGGCTGCAAAAGCAGTGGCACATGTCCCCTCATGACTGTTCCTTAGCCATGTGAGCAAGTGGTTTGTCCTAGGTCAAAATTGGGGCAGGGTGAGGTCTCGATTGCCTGACTGCTGCTTTTTTACTTCCCACCCTGCAGGCTATGAAAAAACACTATGATTTTATTTATCCAGGAGACCAAGGCTGCTCTGACAGCCAGACTGGTTCCCTGAATGAGGAAAAAAAAAAAAAAAAAAAAAAGGCATGTTTTTGAACCCTTTCTGTGGAACACACACGTGCTTGCTCTCTCCTTCTTAAATATCATCAAGGAAAACTGAGAAAATTCAGCAAGAAATATGTTTTGAGCTTTCCTTGTCTACCTTCAGTGTGTTTTTGTTTCTTTCCAAAACAGTTAGATTTCCAGACAAAAAGAATTGGGACTTTGCTTTGAGTTTCTTGGCTCTTCTCAGTTCATGTTTCCCTGGCCATTCCTTTATTCAAAGAGAGGCTTTTGTACGTAGTATATGAAGTTGAACCGAGGGCAAATATTATTACAGTCTCATGTTCTGAACTGACACCAACCAAGCCTCCCTCTGCAGTGCTCCAGCAGGATTTCATGTCAAGTTGTTGCCCTGCTCCAAAGGTCTGACTGTGCCCTTCTTCAGCACAATCATCTGAGTCCTTTGACTCTGCTGTTGACAACACTCCCTGCCTGACTCAGACTGGGTTGCACAGCTGAAATCCAGGTGCTTTGTCTGGGGAAGGCGAGTGCTGAGACTTTCAGAGGCCATCAGAGTCACAAGAGGGAAAGCAGCAGTTAGATCTGGACCCTGACTGTGGACAGGGAGCAGTACAGAGTTCAGAAATTAAAGTGGTTGGAAGGAAATGCAGTCCTCCAGGGACGGGGTAGAAAAAAATAACTGGAGGATAACATCCAAGACCAGCCTTGAAGCTGCTAATAGTCTCTTCATTATCTCTCCCTACTTTCATCTGACTCTTTTACCATTTTGCCTTTTCTTGATGTTTCTTAGCTGTTCCACTAATTACTTCCTTGCTTAACTTTGAAGCCCTCTGTGGCTGTAACTTACTTTCCCTTTCAGCTGGTTGATTGTTTACATCCTTTGCTCTCCTCTTTAGCAGCAGCAAAAAGATGGCAAGCAGAAGGGGTGTGGATAAAGGAGACTAAGCTAGTAAGGAAACAAGTCCTATCCCTTTGAGGAGGCATCCTGAGGAGACTCTGGATCTAGTCAAATATTCCTGCAGTAGCAACAGTTGTATAACTGAGGAAACTGTGGCTGGAGACATGCTGTCACTGTGGTGGAGTACTTTGTTTTAAGAAACTTTTGGTGAGTGCTTTGGGGTCATGTTTTTCTCACTTAAGCCTTTGGAACTGGGGTTTAACAGAAGTTACACATACTAGTAAAGCCCAAAAATTTACTGGAGTGCTGGATTTGATACTGGGAGAGGGGAGTCTGTATGGCTACCCCTGGGCTTTAGGAAAAAAGCATTATGGACCCATAATTGTAATATCCATCCAACTGCTCACCCTGCCCTGGTCTTTTCTGTCCCTACCAATGCTCTTGTTGACCCAAATCCTCCCCTACTTTGGAGTTTATAGTTCAAATGCAGCCTTCCCTTGCCTCTCTGGTGGGAGCCTGCATGCAGATGTACCTGGGTGTGGGTCTGGTCTCCCTGGGAGCTGGTCCTTCTTGGTGTGACTGCTGTCTCCTGGGAGCTGTTTTGGCAGGGCTTCTTTTAATCTTGTGCACTTTGGAAAGTTTCCAGACTGTCTTTTTCTGCCCCCTTGCAGACTCACAGCTAATATGCACATTGCTTTAATTTGTTCTTCAAATGAAACCCAATTATACCTGTAGGTGCCTGGCTGTTAAGTAAGTAATTTACTTCATGGTAGCTTAGTGTGCTTTTTAAATGCCTGGTTTGCTGTGGGGTGTCTGTTCATTGCAAGGCTGTGCAAACCTGTAAAACAGCACTGGAAAGAATTTCTTAAGGGGAATAAAAGAGGCTCAAGGTGAACTATGCTTCTTCTGTTTACCCATAGGGCCATAAAAGAACTAAAGTGTTGGTGCTGCTTTACAAGCTTTTCAAATTTGTGGACTCTCACTGGTTTGTGTATTTGTAAAGGATTTGGAGAGGGAGAGGGACATTGCCTTCTCCCTGTATTCTCTACATGGTACCACCGTGGCTTGTGTGAGGTGGGATGTTCAAGTGTCAAAGCATCTCTAATCTCAAAACATCTTTTCCAGCCTCTCTACTCACATTGCATTTTGCCATGTCCTGTGCCTCATCTTGCACCTGATTTGGGCTGACTCTGCCCACATAAACTAAGTTCCCTGGTAGAGTCTGGATATATAAATCCCTAGAATTTTCCTGAATGACCCCCCAAAAAAACCCCAAAAAGCCAGTGATTCAGGTCATACATGTTGGCTGCTGACCCGTGTGGTAGCTAGAAGGGGTGATATGCTATTCAGATGCTTTTTGGCTCTCCTTTGCCCAAGTTTGTTGTCACTTCTCTGCTCCAGAGCTGAAGGGAGCAAAGATGGACACTCCAGATGGAGGCCTGCTTTGCCAGGGCTGTTGAGACTTGCTGAACAGATTGGATGTGTGTGCTCATCCTGGGATAAACAGAGCAGCGTCACTGAAACCAGCGAGGCGGGGCTGGTTAATGCGCTGGGAGAGAAACTGAGACGGGGAAAGACCGACAGCAGTGGGCCAGGGAAGGAGGGGTTTGGCTGGGAGGAGGCTGCCAGGCTGCATTTCATCCTGCTCCATGGCAGTGGTGCTGCAGAGCCATCTGCAGAGAGTAGACACACTGGAAGGAACCGGAGCAGCAGCTGCTGGCAGCCGCAACACCAGTTGTGCTGAAGTGGGGGAAGCAGCCCTGCACAGCCCGAGGACTGCATGAGCAGTAGTAGGTTTATGCTGCAGCAGCCAAAACTTTAGTTTAAATAAACCAAATCTGTCTAACCTCAAAGCTGCAGGCATTCATCAGCCTTCACAGAGGCAGTGTGTCCTGGGGCCAAGTGGGACGTTTGCCTGAGGATTTATCCTGCAGGAGCCTTCGGTTCCCAACTGGGTTAAAATTCTAGGCAGTCTTCTGCACAAAGCTGCACTGATCTGCTTCTGAGGATGCTTGAAACAGGGCCAAGGATCTTTGTGGAACAATTCTACGTACCCAGCAGCACCAGTCTGTGATGGCTAAATTGCAGTTCTTTCCAATCCATGTGCTTTTACTTGGTCCTCAGATTCCTGGTCCCCAAAAGTAAACTATTTCCTTCTTTCAGCTCTGTTTCAGCATACATGTTTTTAAAGCAGAAAAGCAAAGTATTTCAAAGCTTTCTCTGTGTTAGGACTGTGTTTCTGGTGGTGTGTCTTAGGTTGGATTGCTGTATTCAGTAAATGGTATAAATGGTATTTGCCTCATCAACAATATTCCTCTCTGCTGCCTACCCCCTTACAAAGGAACCAACTCCATGTAGGTTTAATAGGAGGCTCAAACAATATCATGGACTGACTTTGCTCAGATGGGTGCTTAGAAATGAGATGAGAATCAAAAGACATTGCTGCCCTTCTGGGAACAGCACAGCATCACCTCTCTTGATAATGTGATGTGCTTTAGGTCTTTCTAAGAAACAAACGAGGCTACACTTTCAGCTCTGAAATCTTGGTAGCCCCAGGCTTTTGGGAAGTTCTGTTTCATTTAGATTCTGGCATTTACTTTTGTTTGCTTGGACTATAAAGACCTTTTTATTCTGATCCTCAAGAACTGTTTACCATCCAGCACATGTGGTCTGCATCTCTCACACTAAAATCTTTTGAGGACTTGGCAATCTTTTCTAGTTCTCTGATCAATGCTGGCTAAGGAACAATTGTAAAAGCCCATGGAAGTCGGTGCCCAAAATGTGCTGCCCCTGTTCTGATTAGCAACCTCAGCTGAGGTGGAGGTTTCTGGCTTGATTGGTTTTTTTAGCAGTGCTGGTGCCAGTCTGGAGTCACTATGCAGAACTGACAGCAGGTGTGTCAGTGTAAAACCAGAGAGCAGTTTTGCTACCCACTTTTGTAAGTTAAGATCATTTTTGCTTTCTACTCTGATTTACAGTTCAGTGCTTCTGTGTACTGTTGCCACTTTCCTTGGTCAGTTCCATGGACAGCTCTTAGCTAAGGATGCATAAAGCTGGCACCAGGGCCTATGTTCTGCCTGAAAATATTCTGCATTGGGCCTAAGTGAAATCTTCTATGCATGAAAACCAATGTTTGTGCCTTGCAATAGCTTTTCTGTGAGCTCTCATTGCTCAGAGTATCCAACAAACAAATCTTGCCTTCAAGATCCCCTGTGCACAGTTGAGGGGAAGGGTGTTAACCCAGTGGGAAAAAACATTGCCTTCCTGCTGCACTTCTCATTTAGCAGCTTGGAAACTCGCCAAAGAAGCAACTTCCCATTGCTAAATATTGCACTGTAAATGTCTAGGAGAGGTGTTTGCAAAGCCAGGGGAAATGGGCCATGCTGGTTTTTGAAGAGGGGGAAGATAAGAGGAGGAAAAGCAACAGCAGATTTACAGTGACTGCTGAGAATGTCACAGCAACAAAGTCCTAAAAGGAACATTTTGCCTGTGCCCTGGATCAGCCTGTGCTCCCACTGAAGCTGTCGCTGGCTGAACATGAGATGCAGTGAAGCCTCTGAGCTGACATGTTCCACTGAGGTGTGATACTGTAGAGTTCAATCCATGTACACAAGGAGAAGTCAAATAATATTTTTTTATAATCACAATAGCTGCATTAGCACAGCTACCTAAGACTTCTCTCCTTTTTTTTACAAAAAAAGTACCATCCTAGGTGTTAATTTTAGAGGATAATATATATATCTGCACGTGGGTTAGAGCTCACTGCTGATCTGAACCTGCCTTTCTCTAAAGCTTTCAACACACCTGAAGCTCTGTCTTTATGGGCTGCTCCTCTCTGTAAAAGAGCTAAACCAGCTGTAGAAATCCAGTTCCCTCCACCCTGAACTGGGGGAGTTTGTGGGTCAGGTGCAGAACCTGTCAGCACCTCCTGTGAAAGGTGATGTGAAGTTGTTGGGATCACCTGCTTGGGGTGGAGGAAAGAAGAATTGGGTCCATCAGTGGCCAAATGAAAGAGTTGCCCTTCCACATTCCACCTCACATGCAGAGGATTGCCCACCACAGGACTGGTGTGGCAATGAAGGACTGAAACCAGGCCCTCAAGGGACCCTCATAAGATCATGGTGCTGGAGCAGCTCCTCCAGGAGCCCTCTCATGCCCTGACCATGCTGGGCAGGGAGCTCTGGAAATACAGAACATAAACCCATCCCCAGCCAGGTGGATTCCAATTGCAGGAGCCCTGCACCAAAGCACGGTCATAAAAATAACTAAATGATGTTTAATTTCACTGATGGGTTTGTGTGGCTCAGCTTAGCAAGGCACCTGCCTGAAATTAAGCACACTACTACCTCTATGCCCTGCTTTGCTTTACTGGAGTACAAAGAAGTCTGGTTCTCTTCCTATCAGTTCATTCTAGCAGCAAAGTGAAATAACTGTCCACTGTGCTGGCCTGCTTGTACCTCTTGGACTCTGTGCCTAAAGAAAAAAAAATAGAAACTAGAGGGTGCAAGTCATGGAATGGGGGAAGTCCGTCACTTCCTCAGGAAACACCTATAACAACAGTGCTTGGAAAAAATATTCAAGAAAACCTCTCCTGTTTTGATTTAAAAAAAAAACTTCTCTGCTCTAACTCCACAGCATTCTCCTTTTATTTATTTTCCTAGAGACATGGTCCAGTTTTTATATTTTGCTGAGTTAAATGAGCAATAAGTAGTAATCAGATGTTGACATAAAGTTATGTGTACACCTGCTGACTGACTCATAAAGAACAAGAATGCTTTTAGTTAAGAAATGGCAAGAAAACTAAAATACAGCAATTAACTTCACTAATAAGAAACCCAGGCAGTTAAATTATATACATTTATTAAATCACACGACTTCTGAATGACCTTTTTAGTTTGATGCTGCCTGATGAAAGCAATTCTGATTTCAGTTCTGATTCAAAAAATCTGGAATTCTTCAAGGTTTTCCAGCCAAACTGTGTTTTTAAAGCTTTTAGGTGAAAGGGAAGGGCAGTGATGGGCACCATCACTGTAAATTCTTATCTCGCCCAACTCTGAGTGCTAGTTGGGCATGTGACTCTTGGATTATTAATGCCCTGTTGAATTCTTAGAAGGTGTAAAATTATCACTCAGTGCCCCAATTAGGAACACAAGATTGTTTATTATTGTCCAGGAATAGTGAGCTGTAGAGATGTGTGCACCTGTGTCTCCACTGGCGCTCGAGGTGTTGAACTGAGGGTCTGCAGTACAAAAATGTGGGAGCTGCTGCCATTCCAAACACCAGCAGAATTGCTGGCTGAGAGCTGGGGTAGGTCCAGGTCTGAGCACACTGGGACCTGTGGGGATTTCTTGCAGTTTCTATGGGCGTGAGACATCAGGAAACAACAGCACTGAGCTCCACTTATAACTGACCTAGCCAATTCAGATATGTGCTCTATTTTCATACTAACTGTGATCTTTGAGTGCTCTCAGAAGACCTTTTTATTTATTTAAATACAGTCTTCCTGGTTTTAGTAGAGTCTGACTTATTATAATCAGTTCTCTCAAGCAGATGGCTTTGCACAGGTGCTGGGCATTGTAAAGCTTTAGGCCTCTTTGCAACAAGCCCAGAGTGAGTCCAGAGCTGTGACACCTCTGTGAACAGCATGTCAGTCTTTAATGGTTTTTCAGTAAAAAAAAAAAGTCCAGCAAAGGGTGAATTTGATCCTCTCACCATGTGGTGGAGGGAAATCAGAGAGGTGGTCTTGAATTTCAAGCATGAGACTTGGGTGCCTTTGAACTAAGCTCTGGGCCAAGAACAGTTTCTCAGAAACCGGATATGTGATGTGAATTTTACAGCCTATAACTGCTTCCTAGTTAAGACAGACACTGATAAGCTGTACTCATGAGGTGTGCAAGAACTCCAAGGGTGTTCGTGGTAATGTCTCTGATCCCTTGCCTGGCTCATTTACAGGCTGAATTAGGGCTTGGGGAGCCTGGGAATTCACAGCTCTTGGTTAATATGTATTAATCCAGAGAAACCACATGAGAGTTTTGGTCACAAGGGTAACACAGAATGTCACAGCGCAGAATTAGACTCTTGACATGCCAAATATCTTCCTGGTGGTGGATGATGGAGTGATTTGGGGGGCTCTGTATGTATGAAAACCTGCAAGACTGGAATTGAAGGGCAGCCACTCAGTGAAGGAGCAGGGTCTGGTCTGCTGTCACACTGACAGTGCTCCCAAGGAGGACCTCAGGATAAGGGCAGACCAGAGTGGTCTGGGCACGTAGCTGGAGCTTGCACTCAGACAGCATTTCTGAGCTGAGCAAGTCTGGTCTATCAAAAGGCTGTTTGACTAGCCTGCATTCCTGCTGCTCCTCTCTCCACCAGGCAATTTAATGGGGCTTCTGGGACAGAGCTTTGCTTGTTCAGATTTCAAAGAGCATTGCAAGGAATGCAAGGAAGTTGTTGGACATGTTAATCAAAGAAAACTCATATTCAGGAGTTTGATTTATACCTGTGCACTACACACAGATCATGTAGGCTGCTAGACTGATGCTCAGGCTACAGGTTGTAAAACTTCTCACATGGATTCTGCCCTCTGCTCCTTCCAGCCACATCAGACTGGAAGCAGCTCATATCTGTGTCCCAGATGACTCATGAAAGAGGGTCACTCTCTGATTGTTGAGAGGCAGTTGTGCCCTCAGAGCTGCTCTGTACCTTCCTTTTCTTTCTTCTTTTCTCCAGCTCACTTGAAAAGGACTAGGACACCAAGCAGCCCTTGTCCAGGATCTGACCCTGTAACAAAGAAAGTGCCTAGAAGAGTCACTCCTTTGAAAAAACAAGAGGGTATTTACCCCTGTCTACCACATCTGCAAACTCCAGCTGGAATCTAAAAGCTGAGCTAACATTTTTGTTGTCATTAGTGCCTCTTTGTAGGAAATCCTGCCTAGAATTGCTTCACACTAGGAAACAGCGATAAGTAGTGCAGTGTGTGCAGTGCTGTAGTGTGCCCTCCTTCTGCAGCTCACAGCATGGAATGCAATCACTGAAAGGCCACCAAATTGCCCACAGAATGTGTGCTCATGCTTGTGACGCTCTTCGGAGATTAGGAGCCAATCCTGAATTGTGAGCTCCCATTACCAGTGCAGCTCGTTCATGAGGCCTCAAAAATCCTGGCAGCTTTGATCGTTTCAAGTCCTAGCATATAACTGGGGATGCCAAGCTCTGACTTCAAAGTCTGTCAGTCCCCAGATCCATAAACTGATCAGCAAGCACTTGCATGTCATCATGCACAAGGACTGACGAAGGGGTGGGGTGGGAGCGCATTCCTTCCTTCCTCAAAACTCCTGGGCCATGCCTGGAGAAGGCTGGATGCTTTGGTGTGATTGCTTCTGGTCTTTGCCTTCCTTCTTCACGTTGTAAATTATTTAGGTGTCAGCATCAAAGATCAGAGAAAAGCAAAGGGAAAAAAATCTCACATAAATGCTTTATATTCCTTGGGATCATCTGTCCAAAGAGCTCTGCTTGCTTTGTGAGTATGGGCTGTGCTCAGCCACAAAACATCCCTATAATAGTTTACAGCTGGGGAAACTGAGGCATGGGGCTGGTAAAACGTGACTTGGCCAGAGCATCTGCACAGTGTCTGCCAGAGCTGGGAGGAGTGTTCTGTCCCCTGACAGCTCCTCTGCATCTGCAGGAGCAGGCTTCCTCCCTCCAGCAGCTTGCCAAGGGCTGCACGAGGGAGACCCTGCTCCTACACATCCCTCCCGTGCTCCCATGGCAACTCACTGATCCCATCTACACCCAGCCTGCTGGCCACTCACCAGCCCCATGCCTCCAGTGTTACACACCCCCCTACCTCTCTGCATTCCCATCCCAGAACATCATCAGCCTCTTCTGCAGAACCTTGGCCCTCATACAGACATTCTGGGTGAGTTCTTATCCACCCAAGGCTCTTCAAATTTCTTTCGCTTGATTTTCCTCACTGGAATGGAAAAGGGCAAATGTCTAGAGATGCTCTTAGGAGAGACTTTCTCCAGGCTCTGCTGAGCTTCATGCTGTGCTGCCCCTTTCCTGGGTCAACATACAGGAGTATCAGGCTCCCTGTGGATGCTTTCTGCTCTGCTGGATTAATCCAGCTACCTAAAGAGGAGAGATGTCTTGTTTGGTGTCTCTTCATCATTTAGATTTAACCAGCAGTGGAGTTCAAGGTTGCTATAAATAGTTTTGTGCCTTGTCACAGGAGTTACTCATTTATTACAGTTCTTTTCCTTGTCAACAGCCTTCCTCAAAATTGGCTGTAGCAAAAGTTTTGGAGGATGTGACTGCACAGCTCCCTTGGAAATGCCCTGATCTAGCATGACTGCAGCTCCCTGACTGGGGCAGGGATGTCTGATGTTCTGAAGAGCTTTGCCTGCTCCAGCCATCTAGTTTTATAACTTAACAACATGGCCTGCAGCTCTTTGGTGGATCCCTTCTCCTGGAATGGGTCTTGTCATATTCTTGTCACTTCTGCAACCTCCTTCTGATTCTCCTAGGAAAGACTCCTCAGGGATCTGCAGATAAGCAGAGGGGGACTATTTTTAAATTATAACAGGAGAACAAGAGACTCCCTAATGTGAGCTGGACTACCCAACATTCCTTCAGGAAACACATCATAAAAGCATTGCTTCGTTCCCTTGTCTGTTCCCCCACTCCCATTTTAAATAAATGATATCCAGCCCCCTCTGAGGTGGAACACAGCATCCACTGAGCAGCCTGTGGCAAAACCACCTGCCTGGGTTAAACATGGAGCACCAGATGATTTTGTCTCTCTTGGAAGGTTACATAGAGTACAGGGAAGCTTTGTAGCTGGCCCAGAGAGAAGTGCCAGGCCATGGCTCTTAGCTCAGACAAAGATTGCTTGTGCTGAGCAAGGTGGTTGAAGGTGAACTGAGGTTTCTCAGAGTCCTGAGCCAGTGGGTAGCTCCTGTCTGGAGTTTGGTTGTTGTTGGCTCTGTGTAGGCTTTTGGATGCTGGAGGAAGTAGGTGTCCAGTGAGAGGTGATAAAGTTTGTGCTCTTGGCAGATCCTACATTGTGCCCGGGGTGCTGGCAATTTCTTCACTCTATGCATCTGCCAGCAGGGGTTCTGTATTGCTCAGTGGGATTTAAAGTTTCCATGGGCATCTGAGAAAGGCTTGTCTGCAATCCAACACCGAAGGGTAGAGATCAAAAAGACACCCCTATCATTACTAAAGCAGGAGAGGCATTTATTGCCTGGGTACCAAAATGAGGCCTTCAGGAGCTGCCATTGGCTGTTTTCTGTTGTTGGCCAAATCACATATTTGTCCTAACATCACGCCTCAGGTTCCTCACCTCTAAAATAAGGACAAAGTATTCCTCAGCTCTTCCCTACCTCACCGTGCAGCTCTGGAAGAAAACCTGGTGGGTAGTGGTTTAGTTCTTGTGTTATAGCTCCCAGTACTGTATGGCTTTAACAGTAATTCAGCCCAAAAGAAGATACCAACTCACAGAAAAGCTTAGAAAATGTACAGATTGTAACATCACCAAAAGGATGAAACAAATATCTGATCTCTGAAAGAGCACACTAAGGGAATCCTCTTTTTCTAAAGCCTTTCAAAGCCTTAATTTTTTTCTCTACAGCTTAGGGTAGTCAAGCCAGCACTCCTCAGGTAAACTTGCCAGCCATTAAGGGAATGTAGAACAGCAGACTGTGGAGACAGAAACCTTCAGCAGTGTGTGCTGTAGGGAATGGTGTGATCCAGGCCTTGGATGAAATGTTTCGGGCTGGCTACTTCCAAATCCTCTGACATTCATACAGAAAACTTGTCTTTTTTTCCTTTGGCTGTCTAACCCCCATGACCCAAAATGCCTGGTCCTTCTCAGCTTCCTTCTCTGTTTGGTCCCTGCAGCCTCCACCTGCATGGAGACAGAGAAAATTAGCATTTTTACTTTGGTCTGATAAAGAAAATCCATGCAGGGTTTTTAGACTGGATGAAGATTTCTAATGTCCTGTTGTTAATTTAAGAAACTTATTCAGAAAGCCTCTTTAATGCTTGGAGGAGTTGAATGAATCCAAAGAGAAATAGTGGGCTGTTGAAGAGAGAACAGGGACATCATGTTTGCCAAGTGATGGATTTAGCTCTTGGTGGAACACCCTAACACCCATCTATCCTGAGGTTCCAGCCTCTCCATGTCCCTTCAGTGCCTTAATGTTTGGATTCTTAAAACTGGCAGGTGCCTGGATCTGCTGATCAGGTTATGGCCTCTGTGCTATTTTTATCTACTGACTTAACAAGCAGTTTGAAGAGCTGTAGCAGGCAGGAAATAAAGTCCCTTTAAAAATACAGAGGGTAACTTTTAAGAGGTAGATTTTTAATTGCAGCTTGAGCAAACCATTTTTAGTTTCCATGAGTCTGCTCCTTCTCGTCTCCTCTGCAATCTGGAGCTTCCCCAAAGAAGAACTTGTCAGGGTTGTAGCCTTATGGCCCCATCCCTGCCGAGATCAGGCAACAGCAGCCCCACATTGTCTCTCCAAATCTGTGCATCTGCAGTTGGGCTGAGGGGAATCCAGAAAGGGGAAAACTGAGGAAATTGCTTTCCTCCCTCTTTGGGGTATAAAATGTTCTCTTCTTTCAAGTTAATTTGTTCTGTGAAAGTTCCCCTTGAAATAATTTTCCAACTACTTTGAAAGATCAAATAGATTATATTGAAAGCTACTGTAAGATGAAGTGCCCATTTGGATTTAATAAATGCTGGTTTATGGAGTTCGGCTCGTTATTTCTTTGGGATAACCTATAGAGAATGGAAGAGAGGAAAGATTTTAATGTTTCTGAAAAACTTATCCCATGAACAGTAAAAACATACCCTAGAAATATACCAGCCGCAAAAATGACATCTTAAATGCAGTATTTATGACTTTCTGTATTTGTTTTGCATAAACTTTTCTGGTTTCTATTACACAGATTGATTTATGGAGTTTATTTGGAATAAATGTAGTACATATTTGAAACAAACAGAGTCTTGGCCTACGAAGCACCCAGGAGATACAAAACCTCTGTATGGTTCAACCTGGGAACCTCCAAGTCCTTTTTATCAAAATATCTTTTTCCATTGAAAATAAAATGCAGAAAAATAATAAGAAATTAGATGAAGAAAAGCAAATTGGGAAAACATATGTAGCCAATGTCGACTAAAATTGGTCTGAACTTTGTATTCAGTGTCTCATTCTGTTCCTTAATGAAATGTTCTTTATCCAAATGGAAATTTTACCACGAATATCATTTTTCACAGATTTGTTTGGGAGGTGTGGGGAGCTGACAGGGGCTGGAGGGGATTGAAAACTTCTCAGAAAACATTCTGATTTTACTGAAATTCATGTAACTTTAGAAGGCACACCGAACTAAGAAACTTCTTAGTAACTTTTCCATTAACTTCAACCTTTAGGAGTGAAGGGAAGCAAACAAGGAGAAATTTGCCCATAAACCATCAATTCTTGAGCTGTAAATGAGCTAATTGCATATTTTAGCAGGTTGGGGGAAAAACAGTAAAACAAGGATTGTCTGTATTGATTTATTTTTAAAGCGCATTTATCTCTGCTTTCCTCCTGTTCCCCTGACAGGCTTGGCATCTGCCCTGTTCCTTCCTGTAACTGGATTACTTGTGTACTTTTAGTGCATTTCTAGATTGGCTAAAATAGTACCTTTTCTGTATATTTTAAAGGGGCTTTGCCAGTCATCACAGCACAAAGATTCTCTCAGAAACCTGAGTGGTGTCCTTTACATGCCCTCAGCAAAGCACCTGGGTTTTAAATACCCAGTAAGTGAGCTGCACACTAATAATTATTGGGTGAATAAAATTTATGATTATCCTGAATTTGTTATTGAAAAAATGCTGGCAGATAAAAACCGAGGCTTGTCAGCTTTTTAATAGCTAAAAAAATGATACTTTGAGCTGCATTTGCCTGCTGCCACAGGGTCTGAGTGGCTGCAGACAGGAAGAGTGTATGGTCATATGCTGCTCAAAACTAATCAGTGGGCTGTTCTCCCAACTGTGTCATCTTTCCAAAAACCATCTGGTATTTAATGCCATGAGTCTATTTTTCACAAGCTGCCTGGAGTTCTCTCTGTAAGAAGATCCAAGGCTGTAGTCAGGTTGTCATCACCTGTGCTAAATGGAATGAGGAGATTCCCAGCAATCTCCCACCTGCTGGCCTAACCAGTATGACCCTTATGGTCACTCCCTAAGCCAGACTGATCTAGGGGGGAAAGTGGCTGCAGGTGTAAAATGGCTGTCCAAATGAACTACCTGTGGAGTTGTACTGCTCCATCTTCTGGGAGAAAAGAGAGATATTTAAATCTGATCTTTTGTAGCACACTGGATTGCAGCCTCAGCGCTGTCATGGACCCATCCAGATCAAACCCTGTTTCTTTGAAAGCCAGGGTACTCTGAAAGATATGCTCTCACATGCTGTGGGTCTCATCAGTGACCATGTTTGGTGGATTCTGTGCTTGTGTGCTTAGCTTCTGCCTGGAAATTTGTGCTTTCCCCTTGTAATCTCTTGTGTGTGACTCTCCCAGGAGCCTCACGTTGCTCTGAGAGCACTGAGACAACGTGGGCCTCCTACCCTGCCAGGCTTAAGCATTTAAGTAAGTGACTGCCCATAATTAGGAACCATTTGATAGAGAAATAATTGACCGTGGCACATGAGTGCTGATGTAACCAGGTTTAGGAAGCATCTTTTTCCTGCTGGCTGAGTACAGAGCCATGGGGAATAGCACTAAGGAACAAATCCTGTCCTACAGCCTGTGCGCACAAAAAGCTTTGATGCCCAATTGTTAATTGCTGAAAGGATGCACAGATTCCTCTGGCAAGACCTTCCTTAAGCATCTGACACTGCACTCTGGCAGGGGAAGAGCTTTGAGGTGGCTGTACTTGACCCCCTCTGGCCCAAGACTGCTTTAGTTGTAGTAATAGTTTTCTGTCTCTCAAGTGGAAGTATTTTATTTCAAGTTGCCTATTCTTTGGAAGTTATCTTGAGCTTCAAAGAGCTGAGTTGAATAACGTTTCTTTGCCTTGCTTTGCCAGAGGAAAACCTGGGCTGCCTGACTTCTGATGTGCTGCTTGTTGTACTTCACAGCCCTATTCACAATAGCGTGGGGTTAAAGGGTGAAATGCTACAGGTAGTAGGATATCTGCAAACTGGTAGGAGAAACTGGAGCCTGATTGCTTTGTGCACTTAAGAATCTCCAGGCATATTGGCAGAAGCCCAAATGTGCCCAAGAGGCCAGGATAGGACAGCTGGGACCATTGTTCTTCCTTGGCTAGCATGGCACTCATTGAGGCACAAGCTACTCCTGGGGGAGCAAACTCCCACTTCCCTCTCCAGCTGCTAGTTTTCCCTCAGAAATCTGTTTTGCTCTCCTGTATAGAAATAACTGTGATGGACTTTAGCACATGTCTTGTTTGTGATGGCCCCCATCCAAAACCTACTGATATCTGAGGAATGTTTTGCAGGGACTCAGAGGGATTTTAGATCAGATCCAAACCTTTGCAGCTAGTTTTGTATTGCTTTCCTGCCAGGACTGACTGACCAGCCACCAAACTCCTGAGAAAAGCAGCACGAAGTGTCAGTCAGGGTTCAGTTCAAGTGACAGCTAAATTTGCCTCTCTGGAGATGAATGAGAGCTGGTGGGCCTGAAATGCAAACGACCTCAAACAAAGCCAGCCAGTGTCCACACCAGCAAGCTTTTAAATCATACAGTAGCCTTCAACCATTAACACTTCAAACACCATCTGGCCCTTTGAAAAGGCAGTTCATTTATTAATGTTCCTGTTAAAGTGCCTTCCACACTCTGTTCACAGGATTGCCTCCTGGATTGATCAGACCCTGGCTTCTTGATACCACTCAAGCAAGGATGAAAACCAGCCCTGAAATGCTTTAGGAGGGATGGCAGGATCCAGTGGTGGGATGCTGAGGTCTGGAGTCTTGCACCTCCCCTTCAGTTTTGGGTAAGTCATGGCTCCCTCCTCTCTCTGTCAAGGCTGGGAGGCTGCTCAGACAGACGTGCCTGCACTGTGGTGGCTGTAGATCCAACTGGCACCCTGTGGTTCTGGGCATGGCAGGGAGTTTCTAAATTCATTGCTAGATCCTACTCACTGGCACGTGCCTGAAAGCAGCAAAGGTCTTGGATCTGCCATGCTCTGGGTTGTCACCCTGTCTGACAAGAAATATTCTGGGCTGTGAGTTGGAGCTGCAGCTCTGCCCTGAGATCTTTTCAAAAGTCTGTCTCTGGGTTCTCTGATCACAAAGCTGTGCAGGGCCTGTCTTCAACTCAGATTCCCCACACAGAAGCTGACCTGCACACTCCCCTTGCTGGGTTTGGACATCTCTGCTTTCTTGATTTAAAAATGCTCTTTAGAGCAAAAACCCAACTATGTTGTCTTTTCTCCTGTTCCAGGGACAGACACAGTGCAAGCAGAGCAAGCATGAATTGCACCACACTTGCTGCTCACCAGCTGGCCAGGGGAGAACAGTGCTTGCTTCTGTCTGGGCTGTGGGGCTGGAAAGGTGAGGCTAGCAGCAGGAGGCAAGACAAATACGAGCCTGTTTTTGATTTGCCATCTGACCCTTGCCAGCTCAGAGCACCCTGTCTGCAATCGTGACCTAAATTAAGCCCAAATGCCATGAGCAAGGCTGTTGCTTTCTCTCACAATGCAAGTGTTTCCAGGTACCTAGCCAGAGATTTATAATCCACAACTAATTACATTCTTGTTTGTGTCTGCTGTCATGCTGGTTTGGGCTTTCTGTGGTTTGTTAAGTCCAGGAGCATGCCTGGCCCTTTGTGCTGCCAGCCTGTGTGTGGAGACAGCAAGGGGCATCCGTGGCTGACAGCTTAGCAAGCTGCTGGAGGAAACCTGCTGGGCTGGGCTGGCTGTCTTTAGTAGCCCAAATATCATGGGAGACATTTTTGGCTTGTTAAATTCTTGACTGCACAGGTCTGCTGTCCACGGTAGGTTCACTTGATGGAAATAGCTCTGGCAGCAGCCCAACAGCAGGAACACTGCTTTTCTCTTAAATGTGGAAGGAAACAGAGGCTTGGTGTTCCCACCCAGCCAGCTCTTGCCTTGTTGATGGCAGATGACCAGCATCTTCAGCTGAGCTTAGGTACAGTGGTTTTGCTGTGAAGCTGAAGGCTAGATCCTTGTAAACAAAGTCTGCAACTGATTACCAGTAATTAGCACAGCTTCTTCTGTCAGGGTACTGGAAGGAGCAGGATGGAATAACAAGCCTTGTGATGTCACGTGGTTCTGCAGTGTTGGCTCTCATGGGCTGTGCTGGGGACTGCACTGGGCAAACCCTTTATGGGAAGCCAGTGTCTTGTCCCACAGGGCAGACAAGCCTTCATTCTGCTTTGCAAATCCTCTCTCCAGAAATACAGGAATGGTTTCTGAAGAAACCCAACTGGCTGTATGCAAAACCACTGGCCTCTCTGAGGAGCCAAACTGAGTTTTCACTTGTATGTTCTGTGCTGGTGACACCACCACAGCAAGATTTAGACTCCCCAAATTTCTATGGAGGAGAACCCTAGAGCATATTACTGGGTAAAGCAGTTCCAAATGTAGTATATGCTCTCTTCTACCCTTTGTCTGCTTTCTGTGTTTTCTCCCTGTGCCAGGAGTTCTTGAAGTCCATGCTGTGATTGTGACATTGGGGCAGACAAGTCAGGCAAATGCTTCACACACACACACACGCTCCGAGCAAACCAGACATCCGGTATTTAGAAATAAACAGCGTAAAGAGATTTGGGAAAGTCACTGTCCATGCCAAGACATTTAAGAGGCATCTTGGTTCAAGCAAAAGCCTCAACTCATTTCCATTAATTTTTTACTTTGTTTAATTTTTTTTTACTTTAACTGTTGAGTTAGTTAGTTCAAACCAAAATGGATCGTTTCTATTTCCAGTTGATCAAAATGAGGTGATCTGCTCTTCCACGTACATTTTGAGGTGCTGATTTTCACCTAAGTATTTTATCTCTCAATGGACAGTCACTTTACTGATGGGAAAAAATGTTTTGTTAAAGTTTCTACCCATCCCTGGTAATTCACAGAAGTTTAAGCCAGCAGTCTTCATCTTAAACTCTTGGTTTCCGTTGTTTAAGAAGAAACTCGCTCCTTCACTACCCAGTGCTTGAGCTAGCAGGGATTGGGGGCAAACAGTGGCCATCCAAGAGAGGTGTCAGACTCCGGTGTCAGACTCCACTGCTGTCTCCTGTGTGCATCACAAAGTGTCACTCAGAGGGCTAAAATCTACTGGTACCATTGCATATAGACTGGACACAATTGGCCTGCAGTCCTGGAAATTTGGACCAAATCGAGTCTGGGTTTTGCTCGTTTTCTTAAGGGTCAGCAGTCATTAAAGGTGACGAGAATTTGGAGTGAGACCCAGTTGCTAAATCACTAAACACAGGTGTACAAAACTGGTGAAATAATTTCTTTGTAGCAGTAAAGGAAAGTATGTCTGTATAGTGCATGTGTCCTGAAATGTGTGCTTAGTTGTGGGATTGTGGTTTGTCTTTGGTCGTGCTGTATATTTTTGAAGTGGAATTGAGGCCAATGGTATATACTTTGTCTCGTGTGTATTCAGATTTATGTGGAATGGATTTGAGAAAATATGACAGATGGGAAATAGATGGATGTTTTTTTCCATGCAGGTTGGCAGTTCCTTTTACCTGCTAGCAGCTTAAATAATGGAAGCTGGGTGATGACCACACATTAACACTTTCTGCTGCTCTGAGTGCTTTTCAAGAAGGGAGCAATTACTTCAAAATCTGTTCTCCTTGTAGTCAGGCCAGTATTTGGAATTTAACTCCTGTTTCAGATTAGTTTCAGTCACCCATTTTTACCTGGCAGACCACTTGCAAAGATGCTCATTGCTGATCAAGACCTAATTTTTGACAGATTTGTGCATATTAGACCTCCTCCTCTGTTTGTAAATAGAATTGGGGTTTGGTTTTTGGAAAACATGAGCAGAGTCTAGGAAGTTCATGTTCTGACTGTGTCCAGTGTTCGTCAGGGAGAAATTTGGCAATGGTTGCTGTGTGCTGCTGGCATAGCTGAACATAAAGAAATGGAACCACTTACTCTTGCAGTCCTCAAGGGTGTGCTGGCCTCTGGGAATGAGGAGAACCCTCCTTGCCCCAAGACAGAGATGGGGCTGGGGCTGAGTGAAGAGAGAGTCCTCTCCATCCACCATGGCCAGAGGGCATTGGAAGTTTTGATTCAGCTCACTGAGTTGCAGAGAAATGCAGAATAATAGAGATTTTGTACAATTTCCCGGTTGAGATCTCCTGCTTTCTTAATCTTCCGTCCAGGCCTCTGTGATGCAGATGGGATTCTGTTCATTGGGCACATGGTACACCATGAAACATCTCCAAAAATCCAGCAGTGTAGGAGAGAAACACCAAGTGGAGGTTCTGTGGATCCAGGATTGGTACATTTGGTGCATGCAAGATGATGCAGTGTTGAAAGAGACGATGCTGACAAAGATGTCTCTTGTTCCCTGCGTGCTTTGAGTTAAATTCTGCCAAGGAGGACTTTTCATCCTGCAAGCTTGGTCTCTTCTGTGGGGCTGTTGGCAGTTATTAAAACACAAAGCCCTTCTTGCCTACAAATCCATGTGCTTGATCTTTCCAGCCCAAATCCTGCAAGTAACATGCACTTGTCCCCAGGGCAACTTGCTCAAATAACCACAGCTCTGCCGGAAAAAGGGCCATTTGAGCCTTAGGGAATTGGGAGGAGAGATTGAATTATTCCCTGCATCCAAAGACCAAGAGGTTCCTTCTTCTTCAGCAAATGTTTTCAGTTCCCACTTGGTGAATTATTGCTAGGGATTTTTTTTTTCCTTCAGTGTTTCCATGAATGTGGTTGAGGCTCTGATCCAGGAAATGGGGGGAAAAAAACCTCTGAAAAATGTATCGCACCATTTCAAAACTCAAGTGGAATTAATTAAATCCAAATTTCAACAGTGTGTCCAAAGTTGAGCTGGGCTCAAGACACACTTCAGAAGGTTTGATTTCAAAACAATTCCTTTGAGCACATGCACATAATTTAGGGAGGTTTCTGTGTATCCAGGGCAAGGCAGGAACAGGGAGCTGCTGGGTACCTGAGCTCAGTGAGAAAAGGTAGTATTTGCAGGCCATCCAGAAAAAACCTTTTTCTGCCTGATTCAGTTTATCCTAATCCTCTGCTCAGCAAGCTGCAGGCTGGAAAAAGAGTCAGGAAATAATGTTGTGGAAAGGAGAGCCAAACCATTTGAAATGGAGATGCTGTGGCTGGTACACTCACAGTTCTGCAGTTCTGCTTGCTGGAGAAGTAAAAAGTAAAAATAGCTAAGGAACAGTAAAGAGAAAGTGTCCAGGACATCAGGCTTGGGCTGAAGAAGAAGAGTTTGGTAATGAAAACTTTTCTGAACAGTGGGGGATGTAGGACTTTTCCCAGCTCCACCCCTGAAAGGGAGGTTACCTTGGGGGAGTCCGAGTGCTTCCATCCTTTTATCTATTAAATTAAGATAATGTAATCTACTGCCCCAGAGAAGACATGATTAAAAATAGCGCTAGTAGGCTGGAGCTTTCTCAGATGTTTTTTCAAAGCCCACATGCCAAATCCTTCCCTCATTTTCATGCATGTGTCCCAACTAGCTGTAAGAGAGTTACACATGGGTCAATGAGGAGTAGAACAGGCACTTTAAAGTAATATTTTAAAAATTCTTTCTGTCATGCCTGTTCCCTGGTTTTTCACTCATTGTGGAAGAAACCAGCATGTCTCATTTACTCTTGACTTGTGGTGGTGGTGACCTGGGAGAAAGTTCATGGGGAGGACTCCTGCATGAAAGATCAACTGTGCCTATTTAGTCTCTGCAAATGGAGAGATTTTGCATTGAGAGCCTGAAAATGGGAGTGGTTCTACCTCATTTCTGCCAAGCAGCAACACACATTTTCAATATTTTTCCTGCAGATCTTCTGCCTGGGCAGGGATGATGTGGGTAAATGTTCTGATGTGGCTGTATTTCTGTGGAAATAGATATATACACATATGTGTGTGTGGCTATATATTTCAGTGGAATTTCAGGTGCACTGTGACCTGATGAACTCTGTCACAGGT
This sequence comes from Phylloscopus whistleri, assembly GCA_017589585.1. Taxonomy (NCBI): domain Eukaryota; kingdom Metazoa; phylum Chordata; class Aves; order Passeriformes; family Phylloscopidae; genus Phylloscopus; species Phylloscopus whistleri. The sequence continues at coordinate 1,576,511 of JADMLD010001062.1, read as the reverse complement.
GAGAGCAGAAGCATTTCTGTCAGCCACTGTTTGGGAGAAGGGACACAGTAGATCTCTGCTGCACAATGAGTTTTGCAGACTTTAACTCCAGCACTGCAAGAACAGCTATCTGTAAGTCAGCACTACCTGTTGCTGCATAGCACCAGGTGTACCTTGAAATCCTGGGGAGTATTTTGGATGGGGATTACATTGCCATAGCAGGCTGAGAATCCCAGAGTCATGCTTGAACCCTGGAATTAAAGAAGCTGAATTCAGGGCTCTGACAGGTCTGGGAATCTGTTTTGTTGAACTCCACAGCAGCTAGACCTGCTGGTACAACAGGGATATTGAAGGATGAGATGAGTCCATTTATTTCAAAGACCTCCCAGCCAGATGTTACCCCTCCTGTATTGCATATGGCTTTCTTCAGGAACAGAGTTAGCACTGAAACCTGAGCCAACTGGTAACAAGGGCAGCAAGCACCAGCTGGGTCTGTGTGGCATTGCCCATCCACCTTTTCCTGGCAGCTCCAACACTGGAAACACATTAACAGGGTGGTTCAGTAGAACCTTGACCATCACAAAGGCCACACAAACACTTCTCCCTTTGAAATGGCTACTGACAGCCTGTTTGATCCAAGTCTTTTCTGGGTAAATGGCATATCAGAAGTTCATTTCCTCCTGCTTCCTTCTGCCTTGCATCAGCAGTGTTGGAAGTCATGTTGCCTGATACCTCATGGCAGCAGTATGACCTGAAACAACACAATGAAATTACCTAGACACCCCTTATCCAAGCTGAAGAATATTTTTCCCCCCACTACCTGGATCTCCTACTTTTCAGTTTGCTGAGGCCTCTTCTGTTAGTTGACCCATGTGTGTCCTCCATCCCTTTGTACTTGTATTCTCCATCTTGTTTCCTTGCAAGTTTTTCATGTCTTTCAGAGGTAAAAAGGAAAGGGAGGAAATTATATAAGTATAAAAATACAATAGTCTCATATTCCTGTTTGACTGCTTCTGGGCTGCTTTCACATGTGGCAAACATACCCAGACAATTAATCTTGTGCACCCACAGGGTGTAACTATAAAACAGTGCATGGCAGATAAAGATGTATTTTTCCCCATTGTGCTGTATTTGGGGGGCTTTTTGGAACCTCTGCTTTTGCTGTGTCAGGGCCAGTTACCCCATCTGGACCCTGGGCATATTCTAGTTGATGTGATAAAAGCAGATCCTCTATGTCTCATTAAAATTACATATTAGGGCACACATTCATTTTTCCCTTCTGTTCCTTTTTTTTTGTTGTTTTGAAATGGAGAAGTAGCCAAAAATCAGAAGAAACTCATGGCCGTGGAAGAAGGGTGGGAGAGATGGCTCACAGCACATTTGTTCTAGCAGGCCTAAGCTGAAGTGTCACAGATGCTGTGAGCAAGCAGGTAACAACCAGCCCATCTGAGAATACTCTCCAGAGCAAGAACTGCTGAACCATTTAGGTGCTTACACTGCTTGATAGGTCCTGCTTTCCCTGAGTGTCCTTGTGCCAGGGTGGAGCACTCTGGGAAACTCATGGAATGAGCACATGCTGCTGCTTCAAGTGCTGGAGGCAGGAAGCCTCCAAGTACAGGAGCAGTGACTGCTCATTCGTGTGTCTTTTCTGTCTGAGCTGATGAGTTCACAGTGCTGCTCCCCTGCAGTTCTGGAATTTTATTATGCTGTCATCTCTGCCATTCTTTGTGTATCTCAGAGTTTTATGCATTCTTCCCAGTATATCTCAATTTATCTGCATTATAAGCACTTCTTCTATCCAGGCTTGCTATTTATGTGGATGGGGTTTGGTTTCTGTGCAGAAGGCCCTGTGGACATTAATCCTTTGGGGACTTCAAGGGGACATACTAGATGGTCACTCCAATTTGAATCTGACTTTGGGATAAGCTCCTATAGACCTGTGTCTCACAGGGAATGAGAGCTGTGCAGGAGCTGTGGGCAAGGGAAGGAGCAACACAATGGACTGGGGTTTGTTTAATGTGTCTCTCTGTGTTGGATAAACCTGTGCCCAGTGCAATCCATGTAAGAGCATCCAGCATCTGATTCTTTCTCACACACTCATCCAGGGTTTTCCAGACCCACCTCTCTGGGAAGCAGCCAGGCTGAGAGAAAAGATCTCAGCAGGCAGCAAGGATCCAGGCAACAGGCACTGCTGCTTATGCAATAGGAAAACATTGTAGTAAATAACATGTGTAGCTTTGTTATTAAGCTTGATCTTGTTAGGGGGGCAATAAATGTTCTCTGTGATCATTTTTCTTGTAGAATATCAACACAGGATAAAATTGTGGCTCTGGCTTTGCTCTTCCTGCTCATTAGAGCTCCATGCTGCTTCATGCCATGGCCTCAATCTGTTGCTGTTTGCCTTGACAGCTGCATGTCCCCAATTTCCTTCAGACTCATTTTGCACATGATAATGCTGGCAGTTCTTGGGTTTTTCATGTCCCTTCCCCCCTGCCCCTTCTCGCTTTTACAAAACCAACTTAGCAGCAAATTGTGCTTAATTTAAAAGGGATGGTTTGGGCAAGATACCTGTTTGCTGGAAACCAAAATCAGGGACATCTGGCATTCATTGACTTTTAAAAGCAAAGAAATGACACAACTAAAATGCAGATACAGAGGATTTCCAGCTACTTGGGGGGGATGTTGTTTTAGTACATTAACTCAGATAGATTTGTTCTATTTGCTCCTAGCTGTTGCTCTGGGTATAGTCTGAACTGAACCACTTGTTTAATTACATACCACTAAAAAAACAGCTTTGCTTCATAAAATAACTTTTTTGGGGGCCTGTTCATCTGCACAGGATGGCTGCTTTGAGGCCTGGAGACACTTTCAGAGCCATCCCCCGAGTCACCAAACTCCATCTTTCCACCAGAAAAAGCTTTTGTATCACATCCAGAGCCAGGTACCTACACTGTGCCTGGGGGAACTTGAGCTGGGGACACTCCAGCCTCACTTGCAATTTCTAGGCTGATTTAAAACAGCAGGGCCAGAGAATCACTTGGTTTGATTTGCTGGGCATACAGGTGGGAGTAAGAAATGCTTCCCAGAGCTGGCCAGGCCCTGTGATGCTGAGTGGTGCCCTGCTAGCCTGGAGCTGTGAGGCAGCTGAAGCAATCCCATCTAATCAGTAGCTATAAAACAAAAAACCAGCCCGTTCTGACACTACAAAACAGTGGAGCTTTATTTGAACTTGAAGAGAATAAATGAGTCTTTGGCATTTTATGGGGAGAGGAGACTGTGCTTCTCGCTGCCAGTAGTGCATACTTTCTAATTCAAGAAGGAGCAGCAAGGCAGATCCCATAGACTGCATCAGGCATGAACCCAAAAAAATCCTGGCTTTGCCCATGGAGAGAGTGAGAAGTTGGATCCTCTAGAACAGAGGCTACTTTATGAGGAGTCAGAAACTGGGCCACACACAAACTGGGTATGTGAGGGTAGCAGGGCACTGCTCTGTTTTTGCTGAGGGATCCCCAGGCAGGTCAGCGTGGGCCATACAGCTTCTATCCCAGCAACCAACAGCTCACTCTGCACTGACTCCCTCATCTGTGCATGACAGGTTTTGTGTCAGCTGCCTCAGAGTCCCCACGTCTCCCCACTGCTGGCAGTGGGGGAGGCTGGATCAGAATGAAAACAGAATTTTATGAAGGGCAGAAGTATAACTCTCCCCACATTTCACTCACTTCCCTATTTGTCATTTCTGGCTGAATCCTTCACTCCTGCTGGATCTTCCCCTGGGAAGTGATTGAAAGAGCCTCAATAGTTTAATCCAAATTGCCCTCCAGTTCCCTGGTGATGCAATTAATTGAAAGCAGGATTTTTACATCTCTGTTCTGCTTAAAAGTATCCCCTGGCCATCAGGCTCTCTTGCTATGAGAGCTAAGAGTCACTGTGCTGGCAGCCACATCCAGTATGAGCCTGGATTTCTAAGGGGATAATCCAGGAAGACATCAGGTCCCCCTGTGTGGCGGTCCCCCTGTGTGGCAGTCCCAGCCATAATCAGCCTCTCTCACAGTTGTGGGCTATTGCAATTCAGCACCAGGAGTAGTTTCTACCAGCACTGAAGCTTGCAGTAGCAAACTTAAACATTTTTCCCCATAGTAATCTGCAGTGGGAGAAGCTTCCAGTGCCTCCCACTGGAATGGGATTTTTCTTTTGAGAATGGATTTTTCTTTTGAGAATTTCTATGAATCTGCTCTCCTTGCCACAGAATTAATCACACTTAGAGACAGAAAACAGCCATGCCTTTGCTCGAGAGAATGTGCTGAAATGCAGTAAATTCCAGGTGAAAATATAATGTTTGATATAGGCAAACTCTAAGGAGATGTAACCTGAATGAGCAAAATTCTGAGAGCTGGGTGAAGTAGGCAGAGCCTGGGATGAGAGAATGAGGCTCTCTCTCACAGTGTACCTCAGTTTGACAGGTGAGGAAGAGGAGAACAACAACGGGAGAGCTTAGGGCTCTGATTCCTATCCCCTGTCAGAATTAGTTGTGACCAGGATAGGGAGCAGTTGAAGAATTTGGCCGTAAGTTCTGACGGACAGCTCCTCCTGCCCACGCGACCCTCGGCGGGGAGAGCAGACTGTGGCAGACAATTTGCAGGTGGACTCTGAGCCAAGGCTGAGCCCCAGCTTGGCTGCTCTTCCTTACGAAAGGAAAGGCATGTTTTGGTTTTCCTGGGCTGTCTGCAGAGCCTCTCTCTCCAGTCTGGGACAGGTGCCAGCCACTTCCAATGCCTTTTCCCAGTGAGTTTAATAACTCTACTTCCTTCATCCTGTCTTGAGCTCTCAAAATAGCATCCTCAGGTATGACATGACACACTCGATTGCCCTGCTGTCTGCTGCAGACAGTGTCCTCTTTCTTTCTGCTTATCCCTTCTTCAGTCTATGAACAGTCCTTGGGATTGGCATCCTTTGTCATATTACAGATGCCAGAGGAACCTGGGGATAAGAGGAGGCAACTCTTGCTGAGAGCACTGGAGTGTGCTGTAGAGTGCTAATTCCCACAGCACTGGGACACATTTTGGCATATCCTGGACTCTCTTAATTTAATTTAGCTACCACACTTGCTTTGCCATTGGAGCACAGCACATTCCACAACACCTGGGTTTTACCTGAGGTGGGAGATCCCATCCTTTTAGCCCCCTGAAAAGGGTGGGTTTGTGCAGGCTATGAAGCAATGATCACAAATCCTCCTCCTCTGTTAAACCGCTGACTCTTAGCAAAGCCAAAACTCCTGAGCATGAGTTCATTAGCCCATTGGAACGGTGCTTCCTTGGCTCCTGACTTCCCTCCAAGGCTCTGGCAGCCAGACACCACCTCTGCTGCCAAGCTAAACCTTGCCATGCTGTGTGATGGGACAGGCTGCTCGGCACACAGCCAGGAATGGGCCTGTTCTCACTCAGCTATTGAGCATCCCTGCAGGCACGCTGGTTGTGCCAACCTCCATGCTACAGAACTTCCATACAGGCTCATATTTCTTTTGAAGCTGCCTTGTCCTTTCATCCACACCTTATGAGGAGAGGCAAACCTATGTTTGCCCCATCCTTCCCTACCAAAATGACTGTTGATGCCCCATACAGGAAGTTAAATGACCCCTTGAAGGGACTGACTACCATGTGAAGAGCCTGGCCCAGCCACTACAGACCTCATTTGGCTGGTTTGGCCTCTTGCAGGCTCTCTAAAAGACATCTCTCCCCCACTGCTTTGTGCTTCTGCCAAGTGAGCTGTGCTGTGCTGCGTCCCTGATCTTTTCTGACATTAATTACCCTTTCCTGGCTCAGACTGCCCTGTTTGTGGCCAGGAAACCAAACTCACTTGCGCCTGGAAGCAAAGCAGGAGGGAAGAGAGAGTGTCTGCTTCCTTGGATGGCCAACTGGAATAAGCAGGTGTCTCTGAGCCCTTCCTACCCCAGGAGGGCTGATAGAAGGCTTTGCCCATTGCAGCCCAGGCTGGATCCAGCCAACTGCTGAGCACCTGCTCTGCCTGCTGGAGTCTCTGGGAGTGAGGGTGATGGGCCAGCTCTGAATGTGTGCCCAGCATCTTCAGAAATGCACCACAGACCAGCACAAGTGCAGTGAGAAACAGCAGGAGGAGTAAACCTTGGAGGCCACCCATCTTCTTCTACAGGTGACTTTTAAGGCCACTAATTTAAAAGTTGTTTTCCTGCACTTCACCTGGGTGCCCATGGCTTCCTCCCTGTCACCTCTGAACAGCCCTACTGCAGTAAGTGACAGCAGTGGGGAGGCACAGGGTCCCAGCTCCTCGTGTCCTACAGCCTGTGACAGTGTGACAACCCTGTCAAGGATGGATGCTTCTCTAAAAACACCACTGAAGGCTTTCCTGGCACCAGCCACATGCTCAGTGCCACCCAGCATCCCAGGGTGACAGTGTTCCTGTGCAGGTCAAAGCTTTGCTGGCAGAATTGAATGCTCTGAGCTTCTGGTGAGGGAGTGCAGTCCTGCTGCTGGGCTTTTGGAGACTCCTACCAGCCTAAATCAGGAGCAAGAGGCTAAGTCAGGGAAAGGTAAACATGGACACTGTGTTGTTCCTGACACTTCTACAGCGCTCTGAAGTTCCCATCACACACCCAAATGAAGCAGCAGCACTTGGAGAGTTTAACTGGCAACTGCCCAGTTACAAATTCACAGTCTGTATTAACTCCTGTGCTATAAACAGACAGAAAGGAAAATCCATACTTTCCTTGTAAAGAGCAGCAGCGTTTCTCAAAAGGAGCCTGTGTGTTTGCCACATCTTTGAGCCTGTGTCCAACATAAAGGGACCCACGAGGCCGAGTTATTTCTAAAATACAGCACCATCTAGTGCTGTACTGCAGCAGGTCACTCACCGCCTGTCCCCACCCGCAGCACCGGGGTCCTCTCCTCACTTTCCCTTCCCAGCTTAAGACTTTCTGCCTTTTGGAGTGGGCTTTGATTTGTTCGTGTGTCACATGGCAGTGGGTTGTCTGAGGGCTGCTTCAACAAGTCTCTTTGTGCCTCTGTGTACTCGCAGCGTTCCAGCAGCCTCTTGCATAATTCATGGAGAAATTCTGTTAAAACTTCATCCAAACCCCAAATCATATGTGAAATGCAGCTGGAAACCATCTTTGTAGATTGGAGCCATTGCAAACATCCCTTCCCCCTGCTTCACCACACCTTGTATTCCTCTGTGTTAAAGCCAGGCCAAATTTCTAGTTGTGCAGAAATCCTGGGGCTGAGTGACACAAATACAGCTGTTTTTCTGGGCAGTGGCTGTATTGCTGTGCTCTGCAGAACCATAGAGGGTGATGTGCTGCTGCTGAGGGTCCAAAGGGGTAAGAAAGATATTATCTGCAAATTAAAATTCACAGTTTAAAGCATTGTGTTTGCACTGGAAAATAAACTTCATGAGGGCTGAAAACTGCTGATCTGAAGTGTCTATTGGATAGAAGTGGGATTAAAAATGCTGCAAACACCATTTTCTAGGTGTAGAAGTTGTTTGGCCAAAAACAGAGCTGGCTGATTATTATGAAGTTAATTTCACCTCCGTTCCCACCACCCCATCATAAATAAACAATCTGAAATTGATTGGCTTTTTCCCATATGTAAAATTCAAGGGTTCAGGTTAAAACCAAATTCTCCTTAAGTTATATCCAGGATCCATGTATGTGGTTAAGCTGTGTAACGTGGTACTAAGAGCCTCTGTAAATCAGAGCAATCTTTATATCAAAGCAACTTTACACTTCCTCCTCCCCTTCCAAACCCAGGCACTATGAGGCAAAACCCTTGAGCTGCAGCAGCATGGAAGGAGAAACCAGTAGGCCAGGAAATGCTTGCAGTGGTGCTGTGTGATTGACTCTTGCTGCACAGACAGGTTTCCTCCTGCTTTTCCAGGGAGAAAGAATGTTGCATGAAGGAAGTGTAGTCTGGCCATAGCTTTGTCTGATGTAACTGTGGGTAGAGTTGGGATAGAAAAAGTTTGTTCTGTGGTAACCAATACCACAGTGGGGGAGGATGCCTGAGAAACTCGTTTCTTTCACAAGCGTGTGATACCTTTTCCCACATTGCTTTGACCATTTAACCCCAAGGAAAACATATTGTTTCTTTGCACCAAGCTTTGTTATTTTCACTTTCCCAGAGGATGCAGCCAACATCAGCATAAAGGTGTGAGAATTTGGAAGCAGAACTGCTTGCTGTGTATAAGGGGACAGTTTCCTTGTGACACCAAAATCAAAACTGCAAAGTTTCTATTTTGGAGCCAGCCCTGATGGCAGTAAAAAAATTGTCTTTTTCAAGTCTTTTATTTATTGAAGCACAAAATCCAGCAGGGTAGGAACTTGCTTTCTGTGGCTCACAGCAAAGACAGGGTTGGAGGATTGTTGTGGACCAGTTCTCAGACACAGCTGTGCTGAGACTCCAGGAGGTTCTGATTTTGGAGACCCAGGCCACAGTCATGAATGGTGCAGCCTTAGAAATCCAGCTGGCCAATGCATCTTGCTACTCAGCCATCAGGAAACCCATTTTGTAGGTGCTGTGGCACATCTCTCTGGTCTCATTTCCACATGTCAAATGGGCCTCTCTTGCTGATTTTTTGCACAAACAGGAGCTGCTGCCTCACACTGGAGCACACTGCATCTGTCTCCCATAAATGCAGTGTCTGCCCAGCAACATCCTGCCCTGGAGGAGAGAAGCTGCCAGATCCTGCCAAGTATCAACATCAAGAACATGTCCCACAGAGACAAGGCCACACAGCAGCTCCCATGTGTCAGCGTTCCCACTGAGTCCTTCCAACAGGCAGCCCGAATTCAGCTGCTCACACACACAGGTAAGCTAATACTCAAATAAAAACATTGGAAAATTCACCTTTATGCACCTCTCCTTGGCACTATCTTAGCCTTTCCTGGGTCAGTGTGGGACTATTGCCTCTCTTTGCTTCTAGACCTTTCATTTTTCCCTTTGCCAACCTAATTATGAGTGTCCCAGCTGAGAGACTTTTCCATTTCCTTCATTTGCTAGGCAACCAAATGTCTGTACATTTCCATAGGGGTCTGTAAACATCTCATGGTACATTCTTCTAATTAGAAAACAATGTCTGTAGTTGTGTTTACATTGCTATGCTTATTAAGAAGAAAATGCTGGGCTGGTTTTGTGTTATGTGCAACCTGAGATTGTACATTTGTGTGCTGTTCAGAGGAGTATTTAATTGGTTTTTAAGAAATGGATCTTGGGGGTTTCTTGGTTTCTGAATCAACACAGACAGAGAGTTTACAGCTAGTTATTGTATGAAATTACAGATCACATGTTCTTGTGAACTTTCCCTAAGTTTATTCAACTCAAAAAATGCAAGTTGAGTTAAGGAGGAAAAATTGCATGTCTTCAGCAATGAGAGGCACTACTTGTGATCAGGCAGTAAATTTTGGGGCAGTTGGGCAGAACTAGTAACAAGTATCTCAAGGTTAATATCTGTACAAAGGGGAATCAGAGGTTTCCCACACTTCTAGGATGATTCATAGTATTCTTGAAACATACAGCAGGAATCCATGAGTTCATCAATTCTGATTCTCCATATAATACAGGCTGTAGTAATCAAAATCAAATAGAAATTCATGTCCTTTGAACCAAGTATGTGTTTGAGAAAAGAGTCCAGTCTGCGTCAGAGGTTTCCAGTAGTGAAGAGTTGATTGCTACCTTAGTAAATTGTTCCATTTATTAGAAATGTTCACTTTATTGCTACTCTAAATTCTCACTTCAGCCCCCAGCCACCAAATCTATGTTTTGTCTGCCAGAATGAAAAATCTTTGGTCAGTTTTGCTCCTCATATTTCTGATTCAATGGAATATAGGATTACTCTGTAACAAGAAGAAATTGCAGTACTGGATGCTTCTGCTTGAAACTTATTTTGTAACCTTTCAGTTCAATTCTTGGCTCTTTCCTGGACCTTTTCCAGTCCATCCATGTCCTGTGAATGGCGAACCCAAGCACTGTGTGCTGCCAAATGCATCAGTACCAAGTGCAAGGCTGGGGGAATTGCTCTTTGTTACTGATGACGTTACAACACCGAGTCACAGAAATGTCACTTGGAAGGACAGTTTTTGGAGACCTGCTCACCATCCCTTGCCTCACAGAGTGAGGCAGATACTAACTCCTTTTGACAATCTGGACCTGGCCTCATTCTTTACAAGCCACCCTCCCAGGTGGCCAAAGGCTGCAGTGTGGAGGATCACAGCTCCCTAGAAGTCCCCAGTGTGAATCTCTACAGGCACAGCCACACGGTGCTGTGCCCCTCTGCCTGCCCCTGACAGAAAGAACCCAATTCAATGCTAACCCTTAAGCAAATAGTGCCCTGACCCCCCAGTTAGCAGAGCAGCCCTTCTTGCTTATTTTATTCCCGGCATTTGAACTGCAGCACATTCCAGTTGGGTAAAAAGGCTTTGCTGTCTGGAGCATGCCGGAGTCAGGTGGTGAGCATACCAAGAGCCAGACAGGATACTGTGCTTCCTGTCAGAGTAAACACTGGGAGTCATGCAAAGCATCTTTCATGCTGGCTGGGCCTCAACAGCCAGTACAGCCGCTGGAAAGGAAGGGACTTCACAGAGACAGAGAGATTATTCTCTTCTGGCTCAGAGGCTACCTGGACTTTTAATCACATTTGAAACTCTGTATGTTTAAAGGCTGCTCCCTTTGTTGGCAGAATGTACACCCAAATTTCCCCCCCCATCTGCTGGGAGCTTGCAGCCTCGCTCAGGCATCTGCTGTGCAGGAACACAAGCAGCGTGGATGCTCTGCACCTCCTAAGTTTATATCTAAGACAACACCATGGGATAACTGAAGGAGCTCTTGGACTTATCCCAAGTCTGTTCTAACATAAACTAAGAGAGAAATGTAGTGCTAACAAATAGTTCAGATTTGCCCTAAGTAGTTGCACCTCTGGACAGCCTCTCATAAAGGCTCTGAGCATTGTTACTGCCAGGAGAGGGGCACTGGGTTTGTCCTGGTTTTAAAGAAAGAGACTATTTAAAAGTTTCATCAAGCTTCATAAAGAGTAGAGGCAGAGCTCTTTGGCAGAAACTCACTGATCTATTAAGTCCTCCTCAGCATTCACATGAAAAGCTAGATTCCTCCCCAAAACTTCATGGAAACCATTTGTTAGGCATTCAAGACACCTTCCCATGTGGTGTGGTTGTTGACATCTGAACAGACTGGAACAGATGTTGATGGCATCCTCACTGTTGCAGTTTAGAAGCTGCACCACTCCCAGTCTCAAGGCCAGCGTGAATTCCAGACTGTCATAGTGAGGATGAGCACAGGAAAGCCATTGGGATCACAGTAGCCAGCAGCTTCTGCAACAGATGGTTCTAACCTTTCATCATAATGTTCAGGTGTTGTATTTTATGCTATTTTGGAGCCTCCCACTGGAGTGGGCTGGAAGGAAATCAAGCCCTGCTCTAGGCGTGTTTGAGCTGTGTTTCAAGAAATCCTTTCATTTCCATAAACAAGTGCAGTTGGAAATCTGGCCCTTGACTCTTGTCTGTCTTTATTCCCCATCTGTAAATAGAAATGGCAGCATAGTCTGGCTCGCAGGGATAGCTGAGGACAGAAATATCACCACCATGCAGGAGCAGCTCAGTTAAAACAAGTCACAGGAGCTCATGAATCCCAGTGTCCACAGTCAGGTCCCAACAGGATTTTTTCATCACCTTGTGGAAGGAACATTTCAGTTTTCTGACAATCAATAAAAATGAGATTCTATTCTTCAAAAAGCTTTGCCTTTCATACTGATATCCACAAAGTTCATGGTGTTCAAACAGATTTTCCCAAGCTGGTCTATTATATGTGTTTTCCTAATGGAGAATTCAATATTTTCATTTTTTCTTGCAAAACTGTCTCTACATCAAACTTTGTTTTGATTTTTATAGACTCAAACTCTATTTTTAGGGTTATGTTATTCACTGAGGCTTAAAGCCAGCAGAGTCATCTTGGTAAGTCAGACTTTATGGCTATTTTCATGAGATCAGATGTAACATCAGTCCAGGCTTTTGGAAGGCAACTGCTTTTAGAGCTGCCAGTTAATTTGTGAGAAGATATTGCAAGGATATTCTCTTCCTATTGTGCATTTTTTCCCTAACAAAACTAAAGTGTGTTCTAATACTTTAATGCCTGGAAGGGTTTTAATATCTCTTCCCTCTTGTCTAGCAACATTTTAAGTAAAGAACCAGATATGGTTCCTTTTCAACAGAAGAGACAATAGTTTAAAAACACTTTTAAGTGATTTTATTTTGTTTTAGTGTTTCCAGCTGATCTATTGATCTGTACTTCAACAATTGCCTTATTTATTTACCATGCAGTGTTTTTAAAGTATTTTACTCCTTCTACAGCATAAGCAGAGATCTTAGGAGAAAAGGCTTGGTGGGAATGTTTTGAGGGTTGTGTCCTGCAGTGCTCTCTGTCTGCTGAGGTTTTCATCATAAATCCTGGAGATATAATTCCATTGCCTAGAAATGTTATTTTGCATTCCAAATGTTTTCACCAACATCGGTTGTCTGCAGTATCCCAGTGAGAAGGGTATTGGTAGTTTCAGCATGGGAAAACGAGGTGCTGGAGGGAGGCTCTGTCACAGAGTCTGTAAAGCATCAATAATGAACATGGATTTACCTGAAGTGATTCCTCCAGGAAGAAGCAATCACAAATGGGTTGGTTCTTAGATTCTGGGTTGGTTTCTTTTGCAATACTCTGTTTTCCAGGATCTCCCACCATTTTTCCCCAGGCAGTAGGCTTGCAGTGGTGGTCACAAATTTCTGAGTTAGGAGGCTTGGCATGCATCCCTATGAAACACCAACTGCTGGAACACACCCTCTGCCCTGATTTGTTATCTTAGCAAGACCCTCACTTTGCATATCTGACCATTCCTTGCAGGTTGTTTCATTCTCCATTTGCCCTAATGTTCTTTCTCTGCTACGTTGAGCTGAAGATCTGGAGAAGAAATTCATAGTGGTGTATGAGTAACTGTGCCAGAAGCAATTGTTATGGCCTGCAGTGGGTTCTGAGATCTGTTCCAAAAAGCAAAGCTGTTTTTCCTTCAGAATCTCTCACATTACTCCAAATAGCCACATCCTTTCAAAACATGCTCCTGTGCTGTTCATACTCTCCTCTGGAAACCACTGAAATCCATTCTTCGCCTGTTGAGGGACAAACAAGGCATGTAATCAAGAATTTGTAGAAGCAGTAATAAATGCTCAACAGCTTCTGAATCTTATTCTCTTGATACTTAATTGAATAAACCCCAAATTTCTAATTGCAAAAACTAACAGACTGGATGCTTTAGAATATTCTTATAAATTACAGTGCTGCTATAGCACAGATTTATATTAATGTTTCTTCAATGCTTAAAAGAAGCCCTACCTGTCCTGAAATGGAACATGTGAAATTAATCTATTCCAATTCCTTTTGCATTATTCTCTTCCCAAGCTGGAAACCTAACTTATCTGCATCTGATCAAGTGCCAGTAATGATAGTCTGTAAGCAAAAACTTACCCAAATTCCTGGCGTGTTTTAGTTTCAAGATAACCAAGTACAGATTTCCAGGGTGTTTCTGTAACTGATTTTGTATTTGCTGTATATTTATAAGATACTTCTCTCATACAAGAGAAGAGAGAGTGGTTCAGAGTTTGGTTTTGCACCTGAATTACTGGTGTTGGCATTTACTCCCCAGTCATTTTCTTTCAGCTATGAGAAGATTATTGATAGGCTTGACAAAGACTGGTCAAACATTTTACCTGGATACCAGGACATTTTATGCCTTGGGATTTTGCTGTTCAGTTCAGTCTTTCCCATGGTGGCCTGGATTCAGTTTGGCTGGGTGCTGTGTGCTACATGTCTTTGAGAGAGTGAATCACAAACTCCTTGAAGTCTCCAGCTAAGCCAGCAGAAGGCACAGCTGTTTATACTTTTATCTTGCTGTTTTCTTTTGCTTTGGGGTCAATCTTAAAATGAAATTTGCCTTGAGAAGCAGAGGGTAATGTGGGAGCCTTTCTGGTTCTGCACTTACTGGAATAGGTACAATCATTCACATTTTGCCCAAAACTCAGTGAAATAGCTGAATATTTTCTAGACAGCTGCCATGTCTAATCACACTTATTTGTGTTTAAATTTTGACGTATGGTTCCCATTTCTGGGAAGCCTTCATGCTATTTAATGGATACAACATTATTTTAAAATTGTGGACACAAGCAGAAACACTGCTTGACATTAGACTGATTCTGAAACAAGGTAACCCTATTTAGAGTTAATTATGACCCCTTGAGGGAACCTGGCATAAGAAGCCCTGAGAATATTTACAAAATTGGGATGTTAGTCCAATGAACATTTATTGGGCTTGAAATAAACCCACATTTTTTTCTTTTTTTTTTCTTTTTTGTCTCTCTCTCTTTTTTTTTCTTTATTTTTTTGGTGTCAGTTTGAGAGGAACAAGTATAATTGAATTGGCAAAGTGCTCTCTCTGACATTGATTTTTACAACAACTTTACATTTTAAACAAAGTCTCACATATTATTGATTTGAAAATTCACTGTGAATGTTTTAAGGTCTGGTTTCTGTCTTCTCTGGGGAAGAGAAAGAACAACACACAAAGCAGTACAGTGTAGAGCTACAGGTCAGGAGCAGAACACTACATGTGACATTTTCCTGTTTTCAAACCCAACATTTGGCTGTATGACTTTCCAGAGTTTGTTGTTCCTCTTGACTTATTTCTCTCTGCATCTGTGACAGTTATGACAGGGGCACAAGCTATCTCTACATCCATTTATGTGTGTGCCCATGCCCACAGAGAGCTCCCCATTTCAGATGTCAGAAAACTCTCTTAAGGGGAGGAACACTAGCAAGAAAATTTTGGAAAATATTCCCTTCCTTTTGGTTTTAATTAGTGGTGCTCAATTATACAAAGGCATTATGATTGTATGAGCAGAAAGACCCCAGTGACTCTTTTGAGGGGTCTTGCACCAGAGGAAACCACATCTACAGAGCAGGCACATTTCCCTAGAGCCTGAGAGTACTCAGCTGTTGGAGATGCATTTACACTTTGTCTTTCTTAAGTGTTTGTTGTCTCTGCTGCCATATTTCCCCTCTGGTTTTTTTTCTAGGCAATTCTAAATGTCACAGGACAGATGCTGTTTAGGTAGGCATTAGGATATGGCTTGCCTGAATGCTATTCAGTAATTCCTGAATTATGAATCAATCATTTTCTAAAGTAACACTTCCCTATGCAGTGAATCACTTTGTGACTCTTACCCTTGTGCTGGGAACCCAGGATGGACCAGCTCATACCCTCTGCATCCTACACAGACTTCCCTGAGTAGCACAGCCCTGTCTCATGTTCCCATTGCCCCCCTGCTCATATTTGTGGTGTTTCAGAGCTTGCTGCACGGGCAGCCAAGGGACAGTGCAATCAGAATGAGTCTTTGTGCACTGGGGAGGTACGACATTCTGAGATAATTTCTCCAGTACAGAGCAAGAATTGATCAGAACATGTGGATCCTGGAACTGGAAGGGACATCTGGGCTTGAAGAAATCCCTTCAGGCTGTACATGTGCAAAGGCAATGCCATGCTACCTCCAGGCCTCGCAGAGCCCACACTGTGTGCTGGGTTTGTACATATATCCTGAGTTTATTCACGTTCTGGAAAGCTGCCCCAGGAATGTCTACAATCTGGCATGTAGCATATTACAGCTGCATTGCTGAAAGAACCCTCCAGCCAGCAAATCCCAGCCTGTTCCTGCACAAAGGCTCCTCTCTGTAGCTGCAGGCTCAGCTGGGGCATGGCCTCCTGTGTGCAGATGTTTGCTCACCCTGTGTCTCCATCCCAGCAAGGGCAGGATCTGCAGGCTGTGGCTGTGTGCACCCCACCTGCATCACCTGCAGCATCCTTTGGGGTGAAGGAAAGACCCAGCAGATGGATAATTCCTTCACACTCTGTGGGGATCCTTTCCTCTACTCCTTAGACTCACTTGGGAAATAGTTGACCTGGTACCCAGTACACAAAGCAGAATGAAGCCAAACCACATTTCCTTGGTGACTCTTTGCAAGTGACCTGCCTCAGCTGTAGTGTCCATAAGTACAGAGGAAAACAACAGAACATGGCCTGAGAAGAAACAGAGGAAAACTGAGCAATGTGGCCTCCCTAATTCACACATCTACCCAGATGTCCAGAGCTAAACTAAGTCCAGAGGGCTCCAATGTTGTTGTGTTTTTTTTAAAGCTGAACAGCTCTTCTCATTAGGGATCAAGGTAATTAATTGCCTTAGCAAGGAATGGCATGCACTGCACCACATTGCTTGCAGAAGTTGCTGATGCCCAGAAGCAAAGATAATACTACATTCCCTCTGTTCTCCACCCTGAGAATTCACATCAGTAACAACCCATTAGATCTCAACACTGTTTCCAAGAAATGTGGCTATAACAGCATTCTTTGGAGGTAACAAAAATAAATGTGACTCAAAGCAATTTACCTAGGAAACTGAGAGCTCCAAACATCAGCATATCTCAGCTTTCTTGGGATTTTTTTTTATTATTTTTATTCTGCATTTCTAAATGGCATGGATTCAGTCCCCGTAGATGGGCCGTGACGGCGCACATCTGGTTTTATGGTTAAGGAAATAGCTGATTGAATCGATACACTCAGCACAGCTGACTGGAGTAAATAAAAGAGGGTTTGAAGGAAGCCTTGTTTTCCCCTGGATGGATGAGTCCATGTTCAGTGCTGTTGCAGTTGCCCTGGAGTCCGTGAAGTGACACAAGGGGCGAAGAGCTGTCAGTGTATTTCTTATGAAATGAGCGTGCTTGCTCTCTGTCCATCATAACTTTGGTTTTGTGAGAATACGGCTCATAAAAACTGTCAATCTGCCCTACTTGCCACAGTCAGCAAGAGAGGGAGGAGGCATGTTGGGCCAGGAAAGTGGGACTGACCCATGAGGTAAATGGTTTCCATCACTGGATTCTGTGATCACACCTAATGATTCTGCGTGGAGTAATTGTCAAACATGAGCTTCTTTGTTCTCACAAGCCCATGGGAAAGGATGGGGGAAATTGTAAGAGAAATCTGTGTGTCCAGAAGGGTAGCAGAGGGAGGCAGTGGGGGTTCCAACCTGGCAGCAAATCCTGACTCAGTGTAAATGAACTGCAAAACTCTGGTGGAGCCCCAGGGTTTCGGAGGCCACAGGCTCATGTTTCTCTGCTTCAACCTTTTGGGCACAATATATCTGTGAAAGCATTGAAACAAAAAATCTCAGTCACCTTTTGCAGCAATGGGGCAGCCAGAGAATAGCACCTGAAAAGTTTGTGGGGGTGCACGATGGACTCGACTTCTCTGGATGATCTCCTGGGTGGGCAAAGGCTACAAGCACCAGTTTGCAGCTCCTTGTCTGCCAGATGTGCATGAGATTCCCACAGAGCAACTGGCTGGCTGTAACCATTCCAAGAAGTTACCTTTAAGCTGATAACTGGGGGTAAGACACAGATCTTTTACAAATACCTCAGTTTTATTGTTGCCTTTGTTCTCCTTGTGCAGACCATACACAGAGTCTTTCAGGCCCCTGTTTTCTCTGGAAGCCCATATTGATCACAGCTGGAAGTTACCATCCTAGGAATGGCTTTTCCCAGGCAGTGGGAAAGTTATTTTCTTAGGCACCTCATTGTCACTTCATATTCTGGGGAACTACTTCAGAGCAGGATCTGTTAGTTTTATGACAAATCCCTTTATTTACATGGAGGGATGGCAGTTTTGGGTTTATCCTTCTATAACATTGCAAGGAACAGGCCTGCAAACAAGAATGCTGGTTCAGGATTCATTCTGAGCTATCCCCAGGGCTGTTTATTTCCCAGCTCTCCCTGCTGCAGCCCAGATCTCTTCCTACAGATGCAAATTGCACCTTGGGTTTTATCTTCTTTCTGCATCCAGGTCACCCTCTCACTATAAAGCCCAAGCAAAGGCAAAGTAGGTGGTTTGTTTCTAACACCTGGGGGCCGATGGTGCTCTGTTGCCCTAAAGCAGCACAGATGGGGCTCATTTACCTGAATTTGACCTCTCAAGAGGGGGCCTCTTGATTCCCCTCTCCTGGGTAATTCTGGTGCAAAGCTGGAGGTGCTCTCCTAACCCAGGTAAGGCAGAGGCTTCTTTGTGTGCATAATTACATTCCACTTATAAAGAGAACATAAAGAAATACAGACACAACTCAGTTTGGATGTGCAGTATGTCTCTAGTTTCTGCCATGAGGAGTTTTTGCACTTCACCTAAAGTCTGACAAAGAAAGTGTCACTGCCTGCCAGAGGCAGCTGTGCTCCACCAGGGGCTCATGTCCTGCAGGTGTGAGGCAGAAGTGCCCTTGGGAGCTGAGCTCCTGGGTGGAAGGTACTCGGCTGTGTGTTCTTTGTTTGAAAATGGGTTTGAAGGGGAGTCTCTGCTTAGGTATTGATTTTAAGGACTGCAAGTAATAACTGAAGTGTTGCTGAGTGTTTAGGGTGTGATGGAGGCTACATGGAGGCCCAGTAGCTGAGGAGTTGGTGTCCTACGGGCTCTGGAATCCTACTGGAACCTGTGCTCCTTGGTACTTACCCGGCTGGGCAGGCTTCTCTCAGCTCTGCCAGCCCTGAAAATTGAACTTATCCAGACCTTATCTTGGGGACTGTGAGAGAAGCAATTCATTATTAGAGGGCATTAAAAACTCCAGAAATAACAGAGCCAACAAGAGAAGATGAGCTTGAGCAATGAGTCGCCAATCCTCTCTGAGGAGTCAGGACTGTATTGAAATGTACAGATTGCTGTAGGAAGACTGAGTTGAAGCCATTTAGTAATACCTTCTTATCCTTTACTGGACAGAGACACGGAGGCAAAGTCTGACAGATTTACACCATGGAGAGCAGCACTTTCTTGGTGAGTGACCTTGGCAAAGGAGGGGTGGTCACTGTCCTCCCTGTGGCTGCTTTGGGGAACATTAGTTTTGATCCCCTTCCTATGGCCTGCCTGCTACCAAGTTTTCCCTCTGCATCTCTGCTCAGAGTGTTTGGCCCAGCATTAAGAGAATGTGCCTGCTCTTAATGGAAATAGTGTTTCTGAGTGACATGGAAGGAGCTTTCCAAACTCTGCTAGTATTTCAGTGCGTGATCTGGAGCAAAAGGGGCTGTCCTGCTGCACTGCGATTGATTGCTCCTGAATAAAGTGGGCTCTTAATGCCTGTCCACAGGGGCGTTAAGAAATGTAAAAAGTATTTGTAAATTAAAATGCCTGAATGAAAGGCTCTGGTATGTGTAATCATAGAATATCACATTAAGGAGGAAGGCAAATGTCAGGGGAGTTCCTGGCATTCCATGGAGCCTAGCTTGTATCGCATAAATAGATTTAATAAGCTCTGCTAGAATTGAAGACAGGTTACATTTAAGCATATTTGTTTGAATTTACATAAGTATACATCAAAGAGAAAATAATGCAGGTTCTCAGTTACTTCAGTCTAGTTTTTGATAGTTAATACTTCATCCCTTCCAGCATATCATAAAGTTCCTTTTCATGGTCTCAGAAGAGCATAAGGAATTGAGTGAAAGAAGCTGAGCTTGTTACTCTGTGTGACTGTCTGGGGGTCCAGGGTAGAGCTCTGTCTGTGTTTCATTGGTTTCCTCGTGTTCTTGTTATGCCTAACTCTGCAGAACCCTGAGAAAGATAAATGACAAAGTCCATCAGAACAGTGATGCATGATTTAGCCTTTCCATTCAGGACTAAGCAGGGACCTGGTGAAGGCAGAGGAAACTGCTGCTTTGGGAAGAGGTGATCATTCAGTGGTCAGTGCAGGGCTGACCAACTGTCTTGCTCCTTTAGCTATATTTCATGCTCTTGGTGTGTGTGAGAACAGAAGGCATGTGCTGTGCAATCAGGGAGCTGGGAGTTACTAGTGAGCAGGAGATGGGTGGGTTCCTGGTGTCCCAGGGAAGCTGGGTGCCAAAGGGGCCCTGGAGCACAGGTACCTGTCTGAACACTGTCCCCAGCAGCAGGAGGCTCAGTCCAGTAGCCTGTCCTGCTTGTTGAGTGCTGTGTAGAAACACTTGCATGTCAGTGTCTCTGTCAGAAAAAGATACATGAGTCTCTTTCTCACTGTAAATGTCCAGAGGCCAATAATTTAATTTTCCTGTGCCTCAGTTCCCCAGCTAATAAAATGGGGCTGCTCATCCTGCTCCCCTCTACTTACACAAAGCTTTATCCCTGCTGACAGTGAGCATTATGCTCCAAGAACCAACCCTTAACACAGCCAGCTTGTGTATCTTGAGTGACCTGGTCTCATCCAAAAAGCCAAGAAGAGCCCTTGGCAATCACAGCTGGAACTTAAAGGCCAGTCTGTGGTCAGAAACAAGAGCGTGTTTTGTTCACACACAGCCAACTCTGCCAGCTGTTTCCACACTTTAGCAAGTGTTTCCTATTCCAACAGAAAATGGTTGGTGGGAACTGAACCAGATACAGCCATTCCAGCTAACAGCAAAGAGTTACACCCACGGAGAAGTTGAAAAAGATGTTAGATGTCTCCAATGCAGTATTTACCAAATTACCAGATGTTTGGAATCCCTTAAGTCATCTAACAGGCCTTTGCAAGGTGATGTTACTCTTGAGTATCACGGCTCTCCTGAAACTGCATTAAAGTGAACTAATTTTAGCCTTGAATTATGAGATTTTTCTCCAACAGAAGGTGTCCCAGAGGACATGAGGGTAGATTTTTATTTCCAAAACGTTGCCTTTGTGTATTTTAAATGGATCATCTGGATGAAGTTCTAATGGCTGGTTCAGACTGTCTGATTTATAGCAGCAGCTGTTCACCTTTGTAAATGGGGAGATTCTTGGAGATACAGAATGCATTCATGAACCTGATATTCCACACCAAGGGTCAGGTTTTCTTGCCTCATTTTTGCACAGGTGTAAATCCAGATCGGCTTCTGTGAAGTCAATGAAATTGTTCCATGAAAGGTGCAAAAATCAGAGCTGCAGGAAATGGCAGAGCAGTTATTTCTTTCTCCAGTAGACTGAATTTTAGAACCCATAGCAATTGGAGGTGATTAAGGTTGAGAAATGTGCCTATGGAGTGACAGGGTGTTCCTGCTGAGTGATTGGGAAAAATGCAGATTCTTGCACGATACCTGGGGAGCCATTTCTTCATATGGCTAAAAAAGATGGCAATCAGAGAGCCCAAAATTAGGAAGTAAAAAATGAAAGAATAATGAGAGGGGAGATACCTTGCACCTTTTAAATATTTTAATCCCATTATTTCAAAAGGTAATATTCCTACTGCTTGAAACTTCCTACAAAAATTTCTTTGTCAGTGTTGAAGTCTGGAAAAATAATTGACCACTCTGGGTTTAAAAAAATATAAATTAATAATGCTTTCAGACAGCTGTATCAATATATTTTTTCATCTTCAGATATTTTTATTATTTTATCTACACTTTGCCAGAAAAAAAAAAAAGCTTCAGAATTTCCCATGACATTTTCATGTTTTGACTGAGCAGATACTTTTGAGGTTTGCTTGAAAATTTGTAACTCTTTTACAAAAAAAAAAAGTTAAGTTCCTTGAGACACTATAGAAGCTCCAGCTCAAGCTTATCTTTGAGGACTTGCTTATGCATTCTTAGGTGTAGCTGGAGCATTAGCATCCAAATGAACAATCAAGGCCATATAACTTTATTATTACCAAACCTGCTGTATTTCACACATTTGCACTCTCTTCACCTCCAGCTACTCAATCCATCTCTGTGTCTCCATGTAATACTCTTAGAGCTGAGCTGTTGATGCCAGCTCTGATTTAAAATGCCATGATGATTAAGTATCCTCCATAACCCACTAAATGGAATAAATAACATTATTAATTCAGTATGCAGTTGTCTGGCTTACAACACTGAGCTTAATATTTAATACAGCGTAATGGATCTGATTTCCAGCTACTAGATGCCTTCCCTTAACTTGCCTCTCCAGTCATCACTATTTGCTTAAAATATTGCTCCAGCTGAAGTGCAGCAGGAAAATTCCTCCATAAAACCGAGGCAGAAATGAGACATGAGAAACTGTTTTGTGTTCCTGGGGGAAGCTCCTGGGGCTCCAGCCCTGTCAGGAGTACAGGCGTGGGCCATGTTGACATGTCAAAATTGTGGTGCACCAGCCCTGCTCCTGAGTGCACATAAAGTGTTGTTTCCCATTTGGATCGTGGTGGCCACGTGGTCCTGGAGGAGAAACAAGAACAAAAGGTGCCTGAGCTCCACTGACATTAGTGTAGGTCCCAAAGGATCTGCTAGAGGTTGTGCTGTTCCTTTGGATGGATATTTGTTTGGCAGAGGTATAATGTGCAATCAAAAAATGGAGTTAAATCAAAGACCTGGGACTCTTCCCAAAATAAAATCAATGGGAAGAATTCACCCTGGTATCTTTTAAGCAGTCTGGATACAAAGCAAATTGTTCAGAGCTGGATACTGCCTGCCAAAACCTGCAGCTTTATTCATCTGAAATATTCCAGCGTAGGAAAAGGCAATTCAGGGCTGTTCTCTGCTTTGTCTGGTTTAGATCTCAAACTCCCAAGGGCAGGGGCTGCCTTGCAATGCCTGACACTGGGGCCTTAATGCTGGTCCAGCCCAGCCAGTGCAGGAATAATGAAGTGAGGTCCTTGCAGTAATTTGGTCTTGCTCTGTAGGCCTGGGCAATAGGCAGTCATTTTAAGACCTCAGAGATTTGGCTTCCAGAATACCTGATGATGGAGTTTTATAGGCAGTTTTACTGCTGCTGAGTTGTTGTTAGCAGAGAACTAATACATGAATAGGTGGAAAACACAGTTTATATCACCTGGCAAATTTATGCTTCAGCTTCTCATCCAATCCAGTGCTGGAAACAGGATGATTTTTAGGATCTCTATGGCCAATCACAAGAATTTCTTTGTAAAGGTTCAAAATTCCATCTAAAATCAGAGTGGAGACTTTTTTAAATGCCAGGGGTTTATTTTCAGAGTTGACCTGGATTTGCACAGAACTAGCAATGCAAAGGCAAAAACCAGCTGGAAGTGTAACTGGGAAGAGAACAGAGAAAGCTTCTCAAGGGGATTTTTTTTTCCTTGAAAACAGGCAAGGAATTAGATATCATTGCTTCAAATATCTAATGAACAAAGGAGAAAAACATGAACCTGGGAGCTGGCAAGATAGCCAGGTCAAGTGTCTGCTGGCATTAATATGATCCAAACCATTGGGCCTATTACAAAAAGGATTTTGCCACTGGTTATTCTGGGACCAGGCTGTGATGTGAGAATTCTCCTGTGTCAAAACATGCCTGAACTGACTTTCACTGCTGGACATCCATGTCTTTGCCCTCAATGCAAATCTCTTCTTAAAAAGGTTCCACTTGAGCTTTGTTCTTTGATAAAGGTATTTTAAATGTATTAGGTAAGGTTCTCTATGCAGAAAAGAAAATTTGAGATGTTTAGTTCTTTCATATTTCCTTATATTTGTCTCAGAAATAGCTTTATATTGCTGGTCTCTAAAACCCTTCTGCAACCAGCACTAAGGGGTACAGAAATCCATCAGGATTTCAATCCAGGGCATACTTGGGAAACATGAGCGTGATGCAGTGTTCCCTGTGCCTGCCTTGTTCCTTGTACAACCAAATTGAACTCTGTTAAAAGTACTATCCATCTTCACCAGCAGCTTTCCTCTACTCTTCTCATGTGCCCCCTGCACTGCTGTCTGTGTTTATAGCCCCAAAATGCAGCAAGGGCCAGAATTGTTCCACAATGTGTTCCACAATGTGTTCATGCATTTCTCTGGATGAGAGATGGTAGAGTGGTGCCACTATTTTTCCAAGTATTGAGAACTTTTCAGCAAGCTCTGTCTGGTCGCTGTGGCGAGGTCAAAGCCTTGGCAAAGACAAACTCAAAGATGGCTTGCACCATTTCTCAATGTCTGTGGTTGGTTGGTTGTCTTTTAAAGTGTCAGCTCTTCCTGCAGGATGGAAACAACAAGGTTTTGTCTAGGAAACATCCAAATGCCTTTTCATTTTGGCCCTTGTGAAACCTTTTGAAATCTTCCAGATGAAAAACAGAAAACTCCCCAGGCTTGAGTATGTGTATTTGTTGGTACTTCACAACTGCTGAGGGCTAAAAAGCACAAGGAAGTCCAGGGATCTGTGCTGGTAGGGTGCAATGGTAAATGAAGATGCAGCAGAGTGTTGCTTTGAGGCCTCTCCTACTGCCCTCCAAAAGAAGCTCAGTGGTAAATTTGTCTTCCAAGCCACAAATAAGAAAATGCAGTGCTTCGTGTTTCCTGTACTTTACAGTAAGTTTACTGTAGCTGATCAGGTTAATTCATCTTGGCCCTCCTTCTTAGAATGCTCCCTGGTATATATTCTCAGAGGAAAAGCCACCTGTTTTTCCAATCTGCTGCAATATCTACATTTAAAAGAGGTAAATATTGTATGGAGTCCTGCTCCTGTTCTGAATTGCCTCCCTGTATTGGGATGACAGTTTTGCCACGTCCCAGTCAGTCTTTTATAGGTGCAGAAACTACAGAAAAGTCCCTGGAGTGGCAATTTGGTGAGAGCTCTTCCACCATTAGGGCTGCATTACAGGGCATTTCTACACTGCTTTTGTCAGCAGTCACACTGATCTCCACTGAAAACTGAGCAAGGGAAAATCCCAGGCCAGCTGGGCTGAAGGAGCTTTTTGTACCTGCAAGGCTGAAGGAAGCAGTGGATGAACTGGATCTGAGTTAGTGCTTTAAAGATTTTCCCACATAATGAAAGCTTTCAGGTCTGCTCAGAGGGCAGGACACTGCACCCCTGGATTTGCTCCTAATACATCCTGGCTTGGTTCTTTTGAAGGACAGCAAGAGCAAGTGACTCTTGGAGCATCTCTAGGACACGTGGGGCTCCTTATCTCTGTGAAAGCAGGAGGCTTAACAATCTGTGCATGTGACATGGCAATTACATTGGCCTGTGGCACTACTGGGTTCTTTTATGAGCCACAGGAATGAAGGGCTCTGTGCCATGCAGGTCACTGGGGTCCAGTTGGTTGTGTCAGCAGCCTATCTCAAATAACAGCAAGAACAGATGACATTCCAGTGGAAACTCCTTTACAAGGAAATAGTTCGGATTCCAGATGTTTGGGATTTTTCTGCATATTTGTAAAGTTAAAATGTTCCTTTAGGACTTGGTCAGCATAATTATCCATACAAGGTTTTTGCTTTTAAACTGTACTCAGTCCTTTGTGAATGTTGTTTGTTGTCCACACTAGAGCCTGGAAGTCCTTGCTGGTGACAGGAGAAATTGAACTTGCAATGATTCAATCTCGCAGTGCACTGGTAGCAGTTTAAGTGATTTGTGTACTCCTATTAACCAAGTGACAGAGCCAGTATTTCTCTTCCCCCACCTTCCATTTCAATCATAGCTTATTGCAGTGAAAATCTTGCTTGTTTTGTCCCTGAGAAGGCTGGGGGAAAGGGTTTGTGTTTCTGCTTGCTTAATTGGGAAAAGAGATTTTATGTGGCTCCCTGCACTTGCTGCCCTTATTACACGAATTATTCCTCTATAGATTTGTGAGCATCCTCTGAGCAGTGAGTCATAAGACACAGCAGACTTCCCTGGAGAGGCAGATGCAGACAGCCTTATCCAGAGCATCAGCCGTGCCTTTCTTCTCTTCTCACAGACAAAGCAAAGGCCCACGGGGGCATCCTGCCTCTCTGCAAGCACAGAGCTTTGTCTTTTAAGATCAGCTACCTAAGGACACATCTGTTTTTCAATCTACTTGGATGAGATTTTGTTTCTTTCCGCAGACCCTGTCCATTTCTGCCTTAAAACCATCACTATTACTCTACTGCATGATTTAAAACTTTACTGTCCATTTCAGGAGATACTTCTCTGTCTCCTTTGTCTGTCTAAAGTACCAACACTCAACCTCTCCACGTGATTGCTGTGACTTTGGCCTAGTGGTCTTTCAAAAGATGCATAGTACAGAGTCTGAGGGCTGGAAAAATTTGAGCAATATCAGGACTCAGATATCCTTTCTCTTGGTTTAGCACACTTGCCAGTGTACAGCAGCCAGACATGGTTTCTCCCTGCCCACAGACCCAGAGCATCAGCACAAACATCTCAGTAGATCCCGTTCCTTTCAAAAGTGCTCTTAATGCCATGGGAAATTGGCCCTGCATGTGTCCAGAAGAGGAAGGTTCTGCCTGGATCACACATTCAGCCCCTGGCTTTGCTCATTTGCACTGCCTTCTGCACACACTGATGGGCTTGAAAAGCTCCCCAATCCCCACTCCCTCAGTGCCCTTCTCTTGTGCTGGGCAGACAGGAGGATCAGGAGAGACTGGTTCCTTTGAGGGGGAGAGCTGGAGTGCAAAATGAGCAGCCCACAACCCCCGACTGGCAGTACTTCATTCAGGAGCACTTCTCTCTCCACAGGGGCTGGTCTGCTCTCTTTATCCACCCTCTGACATGATCCTATATCCAGGCACTTAAGAAGAAGAAAAAAGCAGCAAAACTGAAAGCTGCTATTTTTAAACTCTGCCCTTGGCTCTTTGCAGCAGTCTGCTTTCCTCCCTGTGATTCAGTGTTCTTTTGAAAACTAGGCACCAGGGCCCTGTGGTTTCCTGATACTTGGAACATAAAATCTCCTAATTCTTCTCTCACAGCAAGCTTCAGAGGCCAGGGAGTGATTGATATTTTCTATCGCTTCATTAATAGTCACGGCACAGTAGTTTCCTAATCTGTTTTTGCACTGCTTTTTATTTTGAATAATTTGTCTTTCAAATTTCCTCAGCCCTCCATGTCACACAAAGCAAGTGCTGTTTGCTCCCCTCCTGGAGCAAACTGGTGGGGAGAGACCTCTCAACCCAGACTGCTGGGTTGAGACCTTCAGGAGCTGGAAGCTGTGGGTCTTGCCTCCAGGAGCTTCCCCATGTTTGTTTTAATAAGCTTGGCAAATATCCTGAGGATACGTCCCAGAGTGATCAAAATCCTTGGGAAAGGAGAATTCAGCCTAATTCCTGGGAGTTTCTGTTTACCTCCATCACTGTGCACAGTGAGAAAGTTTGTGCCATAATCCATTTTCCCAGCTTCATGGCCAACCTTGGATCTCCCCTTCTTCAAACTGGACCTGGAGTCCTCTTCAACAAAGGCAACCCACCCATCCCACAGATGTCAACAGGATTAATCTGTTTGGCAGTCAGCATGGAGAATCTGTAGTGTCTGAACTGTTTTTCCATACTTCTTACATACCTCCACCAATCAGTCCTAGTCCAGGGAATTACAAGTTTAAAACCTGGATATTAGACCTACTTCTGTGGTGAATAAGGTGCTCAGGGCACGGGAACTAAACAAATCCCTGGCAGAGAAAGGAAAACCTGGGATATGTCCTGCTGACCATGCCCATCCCCACCACATCTTCAGGAATAAAGCTATACTGGATAAAGGCAGAAAATGCAGTAGGAACCATTTGCAAGGGGCTTGGGCACCCACAGAGGAGAGGGGGGAGAACAGGATCAGGGCCAGTTGTTGTGAGCCAGCTCCTCACTACCACACTGCCTTGTAAACACCTGGAAGCTTTACCTGTAAATGAGCTGCTGTCCCAGATGAAACAATGCACTGTGCAGCTGGAGCTCTGGCATGACTGCAGCAATCCTGAACTCGCTGTAAATTGCTTTTTCATTCAACCCAACTTGGAAAAAGGCAGACAGGCTGTAGTCTAAACACCCCAAGAGTCTGTATTTGCTTTGTTCCAGCATACTCTGCTCTCCTGTGATTTAAAACAATGTGTCTTTGTGCTTATCTTCTGGGCTTGGCAAAGCAATTTTTACCTCTGAGTTTTTGTCTCAACAGGAGAAATTGCTGTCTAACAGATCCTTTGTGGACTTCCGACCAAAACCATCCAGTGCAACACATGGTAAGTCATTCAAAGTTTTATAAACTCAGACCCTCAACTATAGCTATTTATGGTGGAAACTGGCATATCAATAGTTTCTTTTTGGTTACAAGAGTAATGAATTCTGGCTTATGTTTTTATGACATCTCAGTTTGGGTTTCTCCAGCCCTTCCTTAGATTATAATGCCTTTGACTTGACATTTGTTCCTTCTGGTGCCTGCCACAGCAGCTTAGCACTGTGGTGTGTCAGCAAAGGAAGAATCTCAGCCACATTCCCCTTGCTCCAAAACACACAGGCCCTTATTACTTATGTTAAAGGGGAAGGTTTGTGCCCTGATGTGACACGTGGCAACAGCGTGTGAGGACGTGGCTTTGGATCATCCTGTTACTGCTCTGATGTATCAGTTCTTAGTCATGTCCTCCTCTGAAGCAAAAAAGGGTGAGACAGTGGACAAATGAGTATGGCTTGTGGGGTGGCTTTGTTTAAGTTCTCTTGGACTAGCCATCAGCACTTGAGTGATGCATGCAGTGGAGAATAGTTGGGTTTTATTGCAACCTCAGCACTGTACAGTGGTGGAGAGAAGCTGTGCTGGCAACCTCTGGGCTAGTGCAGAGAGCAGGACTGGGTTTGCTGCACCAGCACATTTCTACCACTGCAGCTTTCAGCCTGTGCTGTTGCTCTGTGCTCAGTGGTTGCACCACCACTTAGGGCACTTTTATGCCCTAATACCAGCACAGGGTTAGCAGGTTAAACCTTTTCTATTTCCTATGTGTATCTGCTTCTGGTATTCAAAAATGGTTCTCATGCGTTGCAGGGGTCACCTGAAAATTGGGTTGACTGTGTGAAAAGTGAAATGGTACCTGTGGTGGGACACTGATCTGAGGAAGTGCTTCCAAGGCCTCTTTAGGGAGAGAATCTCTGGGTTTGCATTGACCAAGGAGGTCCCAAGCACCTCCTGCCAGAACTGAATGCACAGTGCATGTTATGCAAATGTTTTTAAAAAGTCACATGGCTTAAAATGTGCACCTCAAACCCAAGAATTATCATCTTCACTAAGTCCACCAGTTAAAAAAAAATTGCCCCCTCTCTTTTTTTCTTTTTTTTCCCCAAAGATCAGAATACGCCAAGACAGAATTTAGCTTTATATATTGGCACAGTAACATCAAACATGATCCGTCTCTTAAAAGCAGAATGTGGAGTTATCAGATACAAAATAGGACTTGGACATTGGCAAGGAAGTACTCCATGCCTGACTGAGCTAACATTTCCTAATTGCAACCAGAGAGCTATGCAGGAGTTTTAAAACTTTGCTTTTTTTCCAAATCATAGCCATGTGCCCCTGGGAAAGGTATTTCCCTTATTGTTCATTCTTCAGAATAATTACTAACTAGAAGCATTGCAAACATCTCCTCAGTTCCTTTTATTTTTGATGTGTCACCATTTCAGCTCTGTCGCCATCCTGCTCTTGGATTAACCAAGCAGGGATGGTCAGAACTCTGCAGTACTCAGAGCTGGGAAAGGGGGATATTCTGGCATGGAGTTGCTGTTAACCCATGGCCTTCATGTTTCTTCTTGGATTTACTGGTTTGCACTTGGGATAAACCCCTCCCCTCTAACTGGCAGATTCCTTCATTTCTGAGTTCTGCCTAGTAGCAGAATTGGACTGAGCAAAATACCACAGGAAAGAGGATGCTGAAAGGAGTATTTATTAACTCTATTACCAGATGCAGAATGGTGGGCAGCATATCCAGCCCAGACATATCTAACCAAATTTAACTGAAGGTCATGAATCAGCAGAGGTCCAGCAGAGATTTTCTGACTACATGCCCAACAGATGTGCTCTTGCCTGACCATATCCTATCTCAAAGGTACATGTTGCCTTACTGAACTCAGCCTTTTTCTCTTCCAATCACCCCTGTTGAAATTTAGCAAGGTACTAAGAAGCCAAGAGCTTATGCTTTCAAAGAGATTGAAGAGTTTTAAAAGTTTCAGCTTGGGAAAGTCTGAATCTTGAGAGACCAAGCTTTTCAGCAAGTATTTTCCACCTGAAAGTTTGTGTCTTGCAGTACCTGGGGATGGTTCTGCCAAGTCACCTTGGACACGCAGCAGTGAGGTCTTTGGTCCAAAGTCTCCTGGAAGTGCATGGCAGTTTGCCCAAGAACAGGGATGGACAGTTTCTCTCTCTTTCAATTTCAAAAGGTAGCATAACCAACATGACAAGCTAAAGAACATGTCACATCCCACTGCCCTGTGTGCATGCTTATCCTTAATGATGTGCTTTTAAGGATCTTGGCTAAGAACCAAAAGGAGAGCTTTGAAAATTCACTCATAGAGAATAATTGTATTTAACCTATGCTGTCAGTTCACACCGTATCATCTTCAAGAATAATAAATAAGCAGTCAGCATTCTTCCAGTAACCTCTCAGTATTCAGTACCAGGAGGTGAGGGGACATGTGCCTCCCCAGACATCAGGTATGCCCTGGGGGTGGTGGGAGGGCTTCGTTTGGGTTTTACACTTGACGGTAGCAGTGGGGGGATGAAGTTAAAATGCAATCATTCTGAGTCAAACAGTAAGGTCTAGGAAAACAGATGTGGGATGTGTGCCATGAGCCAAGATCAACTTCACAAAACTCAAAAGATTACTTCTACAAAAACTGGAGGGGGGGGTGGAATTATCCAGTCAGGGTTGTGATGGATGGGGGCAAGGAAATAGCTCAGGAAAGTCAAACAACAGAATCTGCAGCACAAAAATGTTCACTTTATGGTGGTGTTATTTTGTCATAGGTAGGAAATTCTTTCAACAGGATATGAAGGCTATTAATTAATATCTTCCTCTGATATAAAATGGGGGAACAGAGGCTTTTATTTCTCTGAACTGCTTCTGCACTATCTCAAAAGCAAAACTGCTTTCCTCTTTAAAATCCTGAGCATATAGGTCTAATCAAAGTACAAAGAACAACACTTTGGGACCACTGAGCTCACCCCAAGTATTGCAAACCAGCTGGGCACTAGATTGTATTTACCTGTTTTGCTTCTGGCCTAGCTTCTGCATCCAGGTTGTTTCTTATGGTGCTACTCTGCATCAGGTGTCTCACTGTATTGGGTCTTACAGCTCTGTGGAAGAGTGGCCATGGAGACAAAGCACTCCCCAGCTCAGCTGTGAGCACAGTTCTGGCTGCCACATCTTGTCCAGGGTGAGAGCAGGAGAGATCCCTGTGCATCTCTAAGCCCTGTGCCCCTGGGGCTCCAGGCAAGAGGCTCAGAATGAGTTTTGTTTGCTCTCTGTGAGCTCTTACCCTGCAGGCTGTAAAACAGGCTGGGGAGATACTGGCTTCTAGTTGTTTGTCTCCAGAGGTAAACCACTGTTCATACAGTCCTAGCCTCCAGCTCTTAGGATGAAATTCCCTTTCCGTGCCAGAAAAGCAGCAGCTCCAGCCTACAGAAAGCTCATTTGCCATGGTTGTGCTGTGGGCTTATTTTCCTCCACAGTAGCACCGGTGTCTGACTGGAAACCGTGGCAGATGAGACTCTGCAGGCTCAGTAAACCCCTCCATCCCTCACCAGAATGCAAGACAAAAGAGCTGCATCTCTAATGGGCAGGCTCATATCTCCCTCTGAGGAGAACCATTACAAAAATATTTCCCAGATTATTTGGCTGGGCATTTCACAAAACTATCCAGTTTCATGATGCTAATTTTCCCATTGTCTAGACAGTTGCAAATCCAGACAGCATTATCAGTGTGAACCTACTGCACGCACACAGACACACACAAGCCCATTTTTCTGCCCATGGATTTTACAGGTGTGTTCTTGCTCATGATGGTAACCTTCTGAGTTGCTCCAAAGTGCCTGGACAACTCCCATAGGGATCCCATTCCTCCTGCAAGGCTGGCATTTGGTTCAAGCAACACTGAACTGTGTGGGTGCTCTGAAGGTTGAACTGGAGAGAGGATCTAACTCCTCACTGCCTGCGTTCTCCTGCAAGAAAAACAAACTGTGCTCAGGGTTGGACAGTGCTGTGAGCCAAGCCTGGACATCCCTCCTTGGGACAATCTCCTGCCACAGCGGTGTTCCAAGGATGAAAATGTTCTTTTGTGGCTTGCATGCTGGAAGTGCTCATGGAAAGACATTCTGGGGCTGTAGGCATGTAGGTGAGGCCCTGCCAGTCTCTCCTGACAATAAAAAGATCTGTGGGCGTTTGTTCCCTCTGTCTGGCTTGAAATGTTAAGACCTGTGTGGAGGAATAGCACATTCTTGTTGTGCACAGCAGGGGTGCCAGCCCACATTTTAAGTCAGGCTGCAGCACCTTCCCCAGACTTTGGCATAATCAGTACCTGTATTTATAGCTCCTCTGTAATTCCAAGGGGCTAAAACACAGTAGGAGCAGGAGCTGTATTTACAAATAACATCTGAATGAAGATGCTTAGCCAGCAGCAGTATTTCCTGTTGTTTCTCTTCTCTAACTTGCTAAATTCTTCACCTTCTTCCCAGGGCCTCTTTCCATATGTGCATGGTTTTCCTGGCCCACTGAAGTGGGGGTATTCCCTGGCTGCTGGGCTGTTCCTGGCTCTGTCCACATTTCTGTGAAAGGCCCATGTGAAATATGAAGGGCTTGCCTGCAGCACCCTTCCTTCCAGCTTTTTTGGAGGGTGCAGGGACTCACCCTGTGCTTGTGGAACGTGAATCTTGCCAAGCAGCTCTTGATTGTATGTGGGTTTACCAGAGTGACTGAGGCAGCAATATTGTTCTACTAATGAGAGTCCAGGACTTGCAGTGTCTGAACAACAATGACTTTGGTCTTTCCCTGGTGAGTGCTCCACCCAGGCTGGGTGATTTGTTTCCAGGAGCCACTACAGGCTCCTAAAGGTGGACAAAAGGGAAGGAACTGAAATAACCACAACGTGGTGGTTTCATCTTCTGACTCTGAGGTATCTGTTACCAGAGCCTGAGAGGTGCAGGCAGAGAGAACCCGATGGGATCTGAGCAGTGCTGAGATAATGTCCCAGACAGCCAGTCCATGCAGGAGTGGAGGAGGAAGAGGGCAGTTCTAGGTCAAAGTCTGTGAGGCTTTGCAGTGAAAGTGTTGGGAAGGGAGGGCTGGAAAAGTTCTTTCTTCCTCCAGGATAGCTGTGGTCTGTTCCCCAGCTGAACTCTCACTCTTTGTCTGCTCATCTTCCATCTTCCCTCTGCCAGCTGGGTTTGTTTTGCAAACTCAAATCTGATCTCCTTAGTTTGTCCTGTGTGTCTTGCTCAGTTTTCATGACTCCAAGTTTCCACCATATATGCTTTAGAGCAAAGCACCCTACGTGCCCCTTTGTGACTGAAAAGGGAAAGTATTGTGGCTCTAATAATAGCAGAAACCTTCTAGTCCAAAGTATCTTGCAGAGGGCTGGTTACATCAGCAACTTTACTACTGCAACTCTCATTGTGACATTTGACTTATTGAAAACTGAAGGATTCAGTCCCATTCAAGTTTTATGTCCATGGAACACACCCAGCTCTAGGGCAGTGGCCATGTTTGCCAGAACAATGTTAGCATGAACGGAGAGGGTGTTTCTGAATCTCTGTACCAGAGCAAAACCCAAGAACTTGGTTAGATTTTTAGATTTGAAATGCCCTTTTGTATTTTGTGATGCCTGGGAAAAACATGTAACTGGTTATTCTCACAGAAGTGAGGAGAGCAGACTTCTACTTAAATTTTCTTGGAGCAGGTCTGCAGATGAGTCTATGATGGGCTTGAAACCACACTAACATCCCTCTGCAGGCCAGAAACACGTATCAGGCCCTGAGATTTGAGGGGTTGTCCTGCTCTGGTACACTCTTAGAGTAAGTCACTTGTTTCAGTGGAGTTATTTACCCAATACTGATTGCATTGGAAGGATGTGAACTTAAAAAGTGTTTGAGTAACAGGTGGCCAACCAAGGTCATCAGAAAGACAGGTCCAAAGGCAAAGCTTTTTTAACAGGTGTGCACAGCCACTGTTGAAAGAGACTGTAGTAACTATTTCTAAGGCTATGGATTTCCCTGAGGAAACCCCCTTTTGGCAGCAGCCTGGCCCTTATGTTTCCCATCAATTGTAGCTTTGTCTCTCCTGAAGCCCCCTGCTGCAAACAACTGGCTGAGACAAGATGAATGGAAAACATTGCCTGTGCTAGGAAGGTAATGGCAAATCCCATGCCAGGAGGAACAATAAACAGGAGATCATTGATACAACTGTGCTAGTCTCAATAGGTTTTCCACCAGGCATGTGGAAGCACCTATAAAGGAGGCATTGTCTGTACTGTCACTGAAGGGAAACAGAAGAACTGAGCTGGAGCAGGTGAAGGAAGGGTGGGTGTGCCTGGTGAGCAAAATTGATCAGTGTCAGCAGAATGGGGAAGGAGTAGGTGAGCAATCACTGGGCTGTGAATGCTGAGGATCAAAAGGTGTCCATCAGGCTGTTGTTCATTAACTAGACTCCTGCTCTCAATCCTTGGTTATAGGCTGGGAGTTGAAGTGCAGGTTTGAGTCTGGTGGCTTAAGTGCCTCTTGCCCAGAACCCTGTGCATGGATGCACATTTTGCATCTGCAAATGGTGCAGGCTTATCAATGTGCAGGATCTGTGCTGTGATGTTAGCAGAGCCTGGGCACATGGAGATTTTAAGGTCATTGCACTGACTGAATGTGTTTGTTTCTAACAGCAATGCAGAGTTAGGCCTGTGTTTGAGTGCTGTTGCAAATGTCCACCCCTGCAAGTGACACAATGAAGAAGAGATTCCTTGAGGGTGGGCCATTGCACTCCCTCCCCAGGATCTTCCTGTGACACTGTTCTACTGGGCAAGAAGCCCGGCAATTTCAATGAATATGGGTATTGTTTTTCTCTAGGGACTTCACAGAAACCTCTCCTGAAACCCTGATTACAATCTCAGCCTGATTAAAAGGGATGGGGAAGGGTGTATCTCACCAATAAAGACACCCTAAGGCTAGGAACATTTGCAGACAGGAGCACCTCTTCTCCAGCCTCTCTCCCTTTGCTTCCTTGGCTGCAGATAACAAGTGCTTTGGTTCCAGTTTGCCTGATTCTTGGAAACCTGAGGCAGACAGCAGCCTGCTCTTCCAACATGCTGCAGAAAAAAATTAAAGGTGTGTGGGAGGGAGGAGGAGAAGAACTATTTCCTGCAGTGAAACTCGATCCTTTTCAACTTAAAAATAGGAGGAAAACAAATTCCTGTGGGACCTTCTATAAAAGGGTTTGACAGTTGCCTACTCTCAGCCCCACCTCCCAGAGCTCCCCATTTGTCTGATGCCTTGGAAAGAGCCCTCCTGAACACAAACACAGATCTGTGACTGCAGCCCTGCTGCTGGGGGAAGCAGCTCTGCTCCACGGTGGGGGTCAGCTGCAGGGGAGTGTGTAATGCACTGTGACAGGTAGCAAAGCCCAGGATTAAGTGTTCTTTGTGTGGACCTACCATGCAAACAGCTTTTCCTGAGCCTCTTTTTCTTGCTGTAAATTTTGTCCAGACCACTATAAAGGTGCAAGGAATTGCTGAGCACTTTTGCAGGCCGTGTCAAGCCAGGAGCCCCCAAGAGGGATCACACAAACAGCAGCCAAGCCCCAATCTGTGCTTGCATCCCCTCGTGGTGGCCCTGTGAGCTGTAAACCACAGCCTGTGTGCATGGCACCTGGAGGAGAGGAAGCTCTGGACACAGCTTAGCCAGGCTTGATTGCCTGATCAGACTCCAGTGCCTCGTAGCCACAGCCATGTCCCTGCTCGTCCCTGCTGCTCTCCTCTCCCACCTCACCCATCCTCTCACTCCTTTCTGCATCACCACCTGATTCCAGGGCTGAGTGGCAATGCCACCCCAACAAAGCAGCCTGGCCCCCCTGCCCCCTGTGCTCTCCCCTGTCAGTCCTGCTCCTTTTGCTTCACTTTCTCAGTCTTGCTCTCCTCTCCCTTCTACATCCTCCCTCCTTCAACACTCTGCATTGGCAGGGTAGGACTGAAGGCAGCTAGAGGAAGGTTTTCTGGAAGCTCCTGCTCCTCTCTAGGGAAGAGAAAATTAAGCTTTAGGAAGCAGAAAAGATAGCCAGAAAGTCTCAACAGCATTGGCAATGGCAGCCCCACCAAGAATGCTGCTGCAGTTTTCCTGCCCCAGGGGTGATGTTGGCCCTGACATGGCCTGGCACCATGACAGGCATTGATCAGAGTTGTGCCATGCTCTGCCCATGCTGCTATCGTGAGTCACTTCAGCTCTTGGCTACAGTCCCTGCTGAAAGAGGGAAGGCTCCCAACAGGAGTGATTCACCATGCCTCGCCAGCCGCCTTTCATCTGCTTCCAGCCAGATCACTTCAGGGCTGGAGCACTGGAGCAGAACAGCTCCAGTGCTTTCCCATGGCCTTGCTGCAGAGCTGCTGTTCTCCTCCCTGACCTCCTTTAGACCTCCCAGGTTTGTGCTGTTAACACATTCCTGTGATTCCTCCCTCCTGAGTCAGTAACAAACCACTTCTGGTGCAGATCTTGGGGCTGTGCTGTCAGTAGGGGTGCAGAGCCTGGCTGGAACAGGACCATGCGTCTCCAGGTTCAGAACCACTCTCAGTCCTCCTGTGAGCTTGGGGATCACTGTGCTCTGGAGCCACAGGAGCTGTTAAAGCCATCCCACTGGAGCCAATTAACATGACTAGGTACTTTTCAAAAAGCAAAGGAGTTTTAGACTATGGGCTCAGGCCAGTTTCTGCTCTGGATAACCACATTATGCCTCACTGTGCCTCAAATCAGCCATGAGCTAACACAATGCACTTTGTGTGTCCAACAGCACAAGCAGCTACCACAGCTCAGCTGACGAGCAGTAATTCATTAAGCCTGTGTAACTCAGTCACTGCAATCATCTCTCCAGCCTTAACAGAGCCAAATCTATTCCCACTGTGATGTCACAAGAGTACAAAACTCATCTTTTAAGAAAAAAAAATTGTCTCTCATTGCTCATCCCTCATAAATCTGCAGCTCTTTGTCATCTATCCAGGCCGGCAACCTGTCCTTCACAAGGCTGTTTCCACCTGTGTAGCCCAGAGTTGTACCTACTTAAGGAAAACAGGTGGCTTAGATGAATGCAAACCTCTCTGTCCTACAGACATGAGATCAAATGACTTGGATTATGATTGCTCAACAAGTAATTACCCTTCAGCTGAAGCAACCTCACGATTGTGTACATGCTTATAACTTGTCCAGCTCCTTCTCTGAGCTTGCACAATGTGGTTGCCTTAGTAAGAGTCTGATGCTTGCTGAACTAATCCAAACCAGCCAAGGCTCTGGAGCCTCTGTTTGGACAGTCACTCCTGGACGGTTTGACGTGTTACTTGTTCTGCAGCTTCTTCCTTCCTCTGCATCCAAAAAGTCAATTTTCCTCTTGTAGACACTTTAACTACAATCACCAGGCTTTGCTCTGGCATGTGCACAACCCCTTTAACCAGCTCTATCACCCCAAGAAACAGCTTTTTCTGTAGTGCCTAGACACCTACACCCCTAGCATCAGCTTGGTGTATCACTTGAACTCACCAACCATTGGATTTCAAACTATCTTTAATTAAACACCCATAAATTTGTCTGTAGAATGCCCTATGAGGATGTGTCACAATAAACCCTGAAGAAGGGAAACAGTCCATACCTTTGATAGAGGAAGCAAGCACGCCTCAAGGTAGGCTGTGATCCAACTGCATGGAAGGCTTCATACAGAAATGTGGTGGGTTTGCTGAATTTTTTCTTTCTAGCTGGCGTGGAAGAAAAGAGAGGATAGTTTCCAACAGGGAGGATAAAACAGTACAAATTAAATCCATTCTCTGGCCAGTGTAACAATTGTAATTTCCTGCTATTCCTTGGAAGCTGTACAACCCAAAAGGGAGATACTTCAAGACCGGTGTGTCAGGGGTAGAAGCACATGCATCTGGTTATTTTTAATGGCAGCTCTGTCCCTAATTTTCAGTGCTGGCCTTGATGAAATGCCAGCTCTGTTTCATTAACCTTTTGTCAGTATGGCAAAGAATAAATGGTGGCTCCCAACTTTAGCACCTGAGATAAAGCTCCTTTTCCCAAAAAGCCATTAGAGGTCCTTAGCTATACCAGGCAGAGTTTTGTGTATAGAATGGAAAAAAAAAGGGGAAAAAAAAACCTCTCTGAAGGTTTGTGTAACAGAGCCTGTACAAGTCTGCAGTCGTCATTACCGTGTGAAATGTGTGTTAGAACCAAGTTGCAATCAAGGTAACCATTTTCCTTTACAAGCCAAGAAAAATACTGGGTTTCTTTTCAGACCATTAGGAATAGTCTCTTAGAACAGCACTCCTTTCCTTGCTTCATCTGGGCTGCTTAAAAGCAAAAGAAAAGGCACAATTTCACAACCATGGCAGCTGGGAGCTGCATATGGGTTAGATCCCAACATACAAAAACTTCACTGTGCCTTGGAAGTGCTTTCTCAGGGTCCAAGACTCAATCCAACACCGCAGCTAAAGGATTGGTGCTCTGGTGGTAGAGCTGGGCAAGAGATAGGATTTTTGTTGTGTGAGAAATAATGCAGTGGGTTGGGGTGGGAAGAAGGAGGAAACACAAAGTCAGATTTGTTCCAAAGCTCCAGTTTGTTGGGATGTCAGCACTAATGCAGCAGCACAATGCCGCTCCAGCCCTCTCCTCCTGGAGAGGGCAGAGATCTCCAAAGTTCGTGCTGGCCAGGGTGAGCAGGGGCACAGGCTTGGCACAATCCTGAGGCAACCGTGCTGTGTGAAGTAGAGCTCTGCCAGGACTCTCAATGCTGAGTTGCTGCTCATCAGAAGAGGAATCCAGATGGCCAAGAGAGAGGGCTTCTCTTTTCAAGCAGTGATTGTAGCTCTGCCTTTGCAGAGGACAGAGCTGTGTTTGCTCTGGGCACTTTCAGCACATACAGAGCATTCCAGACAGCACATTCCCCTTGGCACAGTGCTCTGGTTTGGTACCTCCCAGGCTGTGACACTGCAGCACATGTGCCTGCCAGGCCACCAGCTCCAAGTCATCCCAGGAACGGGCACAGCAGTGAGCTGAGGGAGGGCCCAAGCTGCTCTAACAGCCAGGCAGAGGTCTTGTTAGAAATAAGCCAAGGAAGCAATCCAAAGCAAGGCAAGGTAAATTACATTAAGAATTAAGGCTGGAGGTGCTGGAAATGCTGTTTCTCTAAGCAGTGGTACAATCCTAGCTTCAGCTTCTGGCATGTTTTATGTCTGAACAGTCCCACCTTCTCTGCAAAAAGCAGTGGGGCTCAACTGCATGCAGAGGTCAGGATAGATTGAAAGGAATGGCTTCCATTTAGATGTAGTCACCTCCAGATGGGGCCCTGGGCTGCCCACTGCTTTGCATAGAAATAAATAACCAGCCTGGTGTCTGGTATGCCAGGTGTGGGATGGAGCCTGGAAAACCCTTGGAGTATCACCTACTTGTACCGTAGCTCAGTGCATCCATTTCTTGTGATTTGTCCTGTCACACTGAAATGGAGACAAGAGCAGAGATGGGTACTGATCTATTAGAAAATCCACCAAGTAAAAGCAGTTGGCTAGAAACCTGCTTTCTTGCAAACCAAGAACATTTCTTGTCCACAGCATTTAGCACATTCAAAGGCAATGCCAGCATACAAAAGCCAAGGACTAGAGGCCTGTAATTTGCCTTTCCCATCTCTGGGTTACTGGAGTTGAGTTAACATTCCATAAGTTTCATTATGGTCTCCAGCTGCAAGCCAGGTTCTCCAGGACATCCGCTGCAGGCAGGGATTTGGGCAAAGAGAAGAAGAGAAAAGGTCTTATGCACAGAGCCTGGGATGGGTCTCGGTTTGAGGTTTGAGTGAACCTGGGCCATTTGGGTGGGACCCACTGAAGTTAAGAGGCTCTCTGTGGTTTGGATTCAGACCTTGGCAGAACTAAGCTCCGGCCTTGATGAGCACATCTTGCTCTGAGGGCCTGGAGGGCCCTTCCTGAAGTGACACTGAGCAGTGAAGGGATGAGTGCTAAGAGCTCCTGGACACAGGCAGTGAGGGAAGGTCATGGCTGTTGTTCCAAGCTCTCTTTTTCTTGTGTTTCTGCCCTGGTTGCAGATCTCAGTGCAGGTGGTCATTCCTCTCAGTCCTCACAGAGATAGGAGGTTTCTTCCCTGCCCCTATTCATTGTAAACCAGAGCAGTAAACTTGGAATCTGTCTGGGATGGGATTTAGTCACAGAGGTGGACCTTGGTGTTCCCTTGAAGCAAAATCCCACAGCTGCAGCCACAGGATCTCATCTCAACATGGCATGTTAGGGATGACAGACTTAACACCTGCTTAATTTACTTAATTAAGTAAATGTGGGCTTATACACACCGTGGCAAGAACACACCAGAGCATTCTACAGGGC
Organism: Phylloscopus whistleri; assembly: GCA_017589585.1. Taxonomy (NCBI): domain Eukaryota; kingdom Metazoa; phylum Chordata; class Aves; order Passeriformes; family Phylloscopidae; genus Phylloscopus; species Phylloscopus whistleri. Next base: position 1,536,228 of record JADMLD010001062.1, on the reverse strand, counting down.
TGAAATCACCAGCTGCAAAAAGCATCCATGTAACAAGGGATGCACATGTGAAGATGTGCACATCTTTTTTTGGCTTTGGATAGGCTGAAGGAATGTTTTTCTCATACACTGAGAATAACAAAGAGGATTAATCTCTGGGAAAAAAAATGGGGCACTATGTTGAAGTGGGTTTTCATCAGTCTTGTGCTATTGTGTGTATCTCGGGTTTACTAATGATTCAGATGAAAAGTAATCAGGAAAAGTGCTTGGAGAAGGAGATTTTCCTGTATTTATTTTGGACGTGTGTCCAGTGGAAAAATATCTTCCCAAGCATTTTGCTTGGCGACGTGGCCTGTTTCATTTGGAGAACAATTGATGGTGATGATGAGTGGTGTTAGATGCGATCGCTGTTCGACAGCTTTTTGACTTGCCTGCAAGTCAAAACAGCAAATTCCATGCGACTGCACACGTGTGCTGAGCAGAGGGTGGGGAGACAGAGGCCTTGGACACCCTGCTTGATGTGTTCACTCAGATCTGTGCCAAACTCCTCACCAGGCACCGCCGGCTCCTTAACGCATCCCGTGTTTGCAGCAGCATCTTGCTCATCCCAAGGGTTTTGTTTTCTCTGCAGTTTGAGGGGATACCACTGGATTAACAATGCCTTGGGTGTACTGCAGGGAGAGGTTTAACCTCCTAGTGCAGAGCTTGCCCACGGCTCTGTGCATGGTGCATTCCATGCCTACAGGAGCTGCTGGCTTCCTGTTTCATGGAGTATGTTCTCAGCCAGTGCTGTCCTGGCTTTGTATTCACACCTTCCCAGCTGTAGCCCTGCCCATCCCCTCCTCTCCTCCAGCTCCAGAGAGGACAAGGAGACTGACACACATAAAACCATCGCTCCCTGCGCTGGCAGCTCGGCAGAGGGGCCACACAGAAGGTTAAACCAGTGAATACCATTTGTCTGGTTTCATTTCTGAAAAAGGAACAGCCGCCTGCCACATTCAGTCTTCCTTTTGCCAAGGACTTTTCAGAGCAATGGCCTCTGGTCTCGGTGGCACAAGGGATAAACCCAAAGTAACTCTGCTGAAGTCTTCACAATTGCTCCCAGGGTAACTGAGAGCAGAGCAGGGGCCCTGAGAGTTTCCTGAGCTTCACAGCCATAGCCGCAAGGCAAATAAAATGAGATTAACCAATTACAATTAAAATGAGAGAGAACTGCTTTTGACAGTAATTTTGAATTTCCCCTAAAACCACTTCCAGCTGTGACCTGTGACTCGCGCAGCGTTTGCCTGAGATCTGCCCCTGGTTGTTTGTAATAACTGGTGCTTTCAAGGACACTCAGTCCTGCCTAACAAGAGGTTTCCTAGGCAAAAAAAAAAAAAAAAAAAAAAAAGAGTGAAAAATGGAAGAGGAACTAACGCAGGGCATCCCTGCAGTGAGGCTCAGACACAAGAGCCCTTCTGGCAAGCAAATCAGAGCAGGCAGTCTCCAGAGAATTAAGCAGGGTAGAGCTTGCATCAAATTCCCGCAGCCCCACACGGATGTGTTGCTGTCATGCAACTGTGAATCCCACCCTGGGAACATCCTAATTCACACTGGTGTGGAGCAGATCTCTGGGCTCACAAAGAAGCTGGCTGTGTCTTTAAAATAGGAATTATTATCATTATTCTTATCCAGAGCTTCCAGAAGGTTTGTTATGCAGCAGTGCCACACAACCAGCTCTCACCTTGGGAGCATCCAATCCTTTCAGACCAATTAATATCCTAAAACGAGTAGGTGGTTTTGAGTCAGTCTTTGGCCTGTGCTACCATCCTCTAGCAGAATTTCTCCGGGTGCTGTTCAAAAAACAGCCCTGGAGGAGATTTTGGAGGAATAACATAACTGGATGTGGGTTTTCACCCAAATATTATCAGCAGCCTGTGGTCTCCTCTCAGCCAACATGCTGCTGCTGCTGCTTCCCATCAGGAGACTGGAGATTCCCTTTTGAGAGGATCAGAGAACAGCACTTCTTGCAATTCTTCTCATTTCCAAACACCCAGCAGCACTCACAAGATTGAAGGCTCAGCCTTTTGGGAAAGAATGTTTTGCCTTTAATTAGAGATCAGGTGTTGCAAAAAGAGCTGGGCTTGGGGTGTTTGTCAGGGGATGCCTGCAGGTTTCTGCCTGGGCTGGTGAATAAGTAGCCTCCACTACCAGCACCATCCCTGTAGCCATGAGCCCTGTACGTGCTGCATTCCTGCCCTTCCAGCATTTCCATATCCTGCCTGGGAGGAAACTGTGCCTTGCAGGGGAGTGGATCTTGAACTTTCTCCATCGTGCAGTGCAGCAGGATTGATTTTCATGCTGTAGGGAGACAGGGCTGCAAGAGCAGCAACTTGGGCCAGTGATTAGGAGTGTAATATTATATATAAAGTTGCTATTTTTACTCTTTGGGCACACAAGGCGAGAGGAAGAGAGTAAACAGAGATAAAGGTGCATCCTCTTAAGACTGCATTACCTGAGTCAAAATCTGTATTAGATTATTTTACTGTGATCTGCCAGCTTTGAAAGCCCTCCAGGTGCTGTAGCACTCTCCTGTTGAGGTCAGGACCAGTCACCTTTCTCTGTAATTTCCTTTGTCATTAGTGCTTTTTAAGAAACTACTTATACTTTAGAGATGAGGTCTAAAAGCGATTTTGGAAACAAAAATGCTGTTTGTTACTCCCACACCAGCTATACTTATTTAATTTCGAATGAATCAACTGCTATTCACTGCTGTTACACCTGGGTGACTTTCAAAACACTTTTGTGTAAGCAACTGTCTGCCCACGCTGGAGTATTCTTGTCTCTGCAAACACCATGATTTGTTTTGTAAAATACCTGAGTTTATATCTGAATTGCTACAGTCTCTTCTTAAAATCTTCCCATGATGGACATTTGCCATTTCCCTAAGCAGCCCATCCTAAAGCTTTCCCTTTAGTTGGCTTTACCTACAGTACTGTCTAAAACTTCCTGGCAATAAATTAGGCTGATTTCTTCTTGCCCTTCCCAAGGTTCTGGAGAACAGTTCCTATCCCTTTTGCAAATATTGGAAGATCATTATCATGTTCCACTCATTCTTCTCTCTTCTAGACTAAACAAATTCCCTTCCTTCCACCTTTTTTTGCAGGTCATGTTTTCAAAACCTCTTTATCATTCATTTTTATTCTCTTTGCACACACTCCAGCCTATTGTCTTCCTGAATGTATACTGCCCCAAACTGAGGGGTAGGAGTCTCCCACTACAGGGAAAATCTTTTCTAAACCCTTATCAGCTTCATAACATCCTGTTTGGAATAATAGCCTACACAGCCAGCACCCCCAAAAATTATTTATTTTTCAGCTATGTCTTCTTTGGTGATATTCAGGCCAGGTCTTAGGGTACCATTAGATGTACTCTTTGTTTTCAGTTTAGACTCCCTTCATGAGTCTCAGTAGCCTCCCTCTCTGCCTGAGTTCTTCCATTTGTGGAAAAAAAATAAAAGGAGGGAGAAAAATATATCCTTGATATATTAAACAGCCCCATACCCACCTCATAAGATCTTACAGCCCTCAAAATATTTGCTTAATCTCCCAGTATCTTGGCAGGGCACATAGGTATTAGCGTTCCCAGGTGTTCTTATCCACTGATCTCAAAATATTCTCCTTCTTGTTTTAAACATGGGGAGAGTGAAGTGTTTGGAAGCTCAGTTTTCATAAGCAACAGAGATCCCCTGCTCCATTTAAAGTCAGTGGAAAGTGTGGTTGCAAGCCAGCAGGAGAACTGGGCTTTAAGTGACAGGCTGGGGTCCCCTCAAAAGTTAATCCCACAGGCAGGAGTTAGAGCCCAGGTTTCCTGAGCCTGTCTGCTGAGCAGAGCCAGCCTGCCTCCCACTCAGCTGTGTGAACACACCTTGCATGGTCAAACCAAGCTATAATCCCCCAGGAAAACCTCCTCTGTCCTGGAAGAGATCACGGTGCCCTGGAGAAGAGTTGGGTTCAACACAGCTTGCTCTGCTCCCCAACTAGAAATCTTGTTCCTCTCCTATTTGTTTGCACATTGCACAGCTGAAAAGCCTGTTAAAGAAAACAAACAGCACCTGTGCCAAGCTCTTCAGTTCTCCAGCAGTAAAAGATAGTAGTTTCCAGCTCTGTATTTTGCATCCTGCCTTGCCAGAGCTCACCTGCTCTCTGTGGATCGGGATGCTGCTCAGTACTCCTCACTGAACAAAAGGCTGGTTTGTAAAAGGCAAATCTGGGGGAATTTTTTAAATTCCAAAAATAGACAAGGGGGGGAAATGTGCCAGCAAGATGGATCTCATTTCATTTCCCAAATCCCTCTGGTCTCCAGAGTTCATTCTTTGCTCTTAATGTTTCATGCTATGGCTTATTTTAGGCTCCTTAGTGGAAAGTTTAAAACATTTACTTAAAGGCAAAGCTTCAGCTGGCATAAACTGTCAGCTCCCTTGGTTTTCAGTTGCCTTCAACAGAGGCACTGCCCTTTAGCATTTAAATTGCTCATTAGAGAATGGAAAACTGAGTTGCTTGAAATCATCTGCAAATACTAAGGAGAAAGGAATAGAGAGGAAGGGGCCACAGGATGGATTTCAGTGGAGAAATTGTCTTTCCACATAGACAGGTGCAAATGCAGTGCACTCCTGGGACTCACTGCTCTTCAAGTCTTTCCTCAGGTCCCCCTACAAAGCAGCTGCCAGTGCCCCCCCCAGGAGCCCTGAGGGGCTGGTGGTGCTGGATCTTGCTGGGCAGAAGGAATGAGGCTGCAGGAATCTCCTGCAGGGCAGTCTAGGCTGCTGAGCACTGCCAGCCTGGGGCCATTTGAATGGCTGTGCCTCGGTGGAGCTCCTTTGTGCCACAGAGATGTGTCCAGAAGCACCAAGGCATTCTGATAAATGTTTTTCTGGACACAAGCTCCTCGGCTAAAACCTTTGAGCCAGCCTGGAAAGGTGCTAGTTTAGCCAAATGGCCAGGATGGAGATTCCCTCTTACACCTGTCAAGAGTCAATGCCCCATCCCGCAGCCATTCCCACCTCCAAATTCCACCCATGCTGGCCTGATTTGCAGCCCTGGTGATCCCACAGGGAGGGCTAGAAAAGCACTGTCACAGTTGCCATTCAGTCAGTGCTTTTACAGGGAACATCTGCAAGCTCTTCCTTTTGTTCAGTATATCCTAAAGGAAGAAGAAGAAAAAAAAGAAAGAAAAATCAGCAAAGGTGCAATATTTTTTTGCTTTTGCTGTCAAGTTTAACAAACAGCAGCCATCTGAGCTTGCCCCATTTTATGAGGTTATGTTCCTGCACTGGTCCCTTTCTTGTGTGTCCTGACTTCAATGGAACCAACCTCCCAGATTCTCTGGTAAATCACGTCAGCGGGGCTATTCCTGATCGACACCAGCCTAAGCCCAGAGGAGACTGCCAAAGCCCAAAAGATGGGAACTGTTATTCTGCCAGCACCCTGGCTGGATTTGTGTCTCTGTAGGAATGTGTACACTTCCCTTTGCTTTTGCAATGGCACCAGCGTGTTGATGAACTGCAGTGCTGCTATTTATCCCTTAATTACTCCCATGACTCACATTAAAGTAACAATTTTCCATAGAAACAAACACAGGCAGAGCTGACATCGCTCAAACTGCTTTTATTCTGAAACACACTCTCTACTTTGCATTTTGAGGGTGGCAGTTCTGGAGCCTGCTCCACATTCCTGGTGCTCCATATTCTTGGGTTTTGGTGGAGTTAAGGGCAATGAGACTCACTGGGCACTCACTTGCTGTGGCAGGGGGAGGAAGGGTTGGATTACAGCCCACGTGGGGCTGAGCACCACTCAGCAGGGTGTGATTTTGGGGGAGATGGATGTGAAGCATAGCTCAGAACAGGGTGATTCTGTCCTCAGTGGTTCCTGGGTGTTCTTAGGATATGTTCATCTGCCAATGTTCTTGTCAGGACGCTCCCTCTGCCTAATTGCTCATGGGCATTTCAACCTGGGCTGTTGCTCTGTGCTCTTACTTGTCTTGAGAGGCTCAATCAGGGAAAACAGCAGGAGTGCCTTCCCTGGATTTTATCTGGGGATATTCATCCTGTTCTCTGCCTTATTTCAATTACAGGTGTCACAGCTGGGTGTGATCATCCTTGGCTGAGTCAGTTATTTAAAATGACTAATGAAATAATTAGCTGGCAGTTCTCAGCTGCATCCTTTGGGCCAACCTGGCATCAGTTCTTGTGTGGGGTCGTCATGGACTTCAGATCTTGTGCCTGACCCTCATAAAGCATTATGTATACAGGAGATGTCAAGAGGGATCTTCTTTTCCAAACCTGCCTGCCCTGCCTTGGCACTAGACTTGTCAAGCGTCACCCTAATTTTGTTCATCTGTGGAGGCAAGAGAAACCAGGCAGAGCCAAAGCTGTTTGTCTGATTTCTCCATTTGCAGCTGCCATTATTTATCACAATTAGATGGCCCTGGTGATCCATTCAGCACTGGTTCCAGTGCTTCCCCATCTGGGGGCAGGAGCAAGGATTTCTCATTCTTCAGAGCTGTGTATGTTTATCCTAAAACCTTCCCACAAAGGGAGCCCTTCCCAGGGCTTTGCCACAGACACTGCAGGCATAGAAGGGTGAATACATCCCTTCTGGAGGTTGTTGCCAAGCCTCCCTGTAGCCAAAGAAGAGGGAAAATGGCCCCACACTATCTCCTCCAAGGCAGGGAATTGTAATGTCCAGTGAGGTGTGGATACTGGAGCACACAGAGCCTTCAGCCTGGAAACTGGGCCCCTTTACAAAAACTGCTACACAGTCACATAAACACAGCATTCCTGCTCCAAAACACTCCCAGCATCATGGGAAAGGCAAGAGCAGGCAGGTGGATGGAGAGAGCAAGGACGTGGAAGCACAGAGTGATGACAGCAACAGTGCTGTCACAGCACCCAGGGCCAGGAGGTGGCCAGAGGGCACCTGCTTTGCTGTGAGCTTTGCTTTGCACCCTGGGGAAAGGAGGGAATGATGGAGCAGAGCCCTGGAAAGCTGCAGTGGGCTGCCTCCAGGCAGGCAGCGTGCTGCTTTTGCCACTGTGTGTTTGAGAGATGGTGTGATTTGATGTAGAGTCTGTTAGAGTTGGCTGTAACTTGCTTATGCTTTGTCTGTGCAGATAAAGTTGCATTCATATTATACTTCTCTGCTCCACACACACACTCTGACTCTGAAAAGTGTGGTTTGAAAAAAAACACACCAAAAAAAATTTTTGCATGCAACTTTGGCTGTGCAGCCTTCCCAGGAAATGCTTATAGAAACTGTGTGTGCAGGAAACAGCTACAAAGGGAAGGAGAAGAGGGAGGCGAAGCCCAGCAGACCTGGATTCTTAGAGACCATGTGCAGCTTCTTCCTCTCCAGCTCCTCAGGGCTCTCTGGCTGTCTCTTCATGTTGCTTCCAAGGCCCCACACATTACAAATGTCTTTCATGAGGGCTCATCAGCCTCCCACCATGCCTGAGTCCCATCAAGTCTCTTCTCCTCTGAAGAAGAAACTTGTAAGGGCTCAGTAGCCATGACTGAAGCCAGATTTTCAAACAGGGCCAGCACTTCATAAACCACTGGGCTTTTCTGGAAGTCTGGCTCTGAGGAAAGCCTTTATTTCCGTTTCATTTTTTTCTCCCTACGCTAGGACTGAATCAGTAATATAAACATTAGGCTGAAGAGACTGAATGTCTCCTCCCTAGAGGGCTTCTCTCTTTTTCTGCCTCTCTTATTTCTGCCAAGGTGCTGATAACCAACGTGTGCCATGTGGAAGGGTACCCATGGGGCTGACAGAGCCCTGGTCCATGGGCATTTTCACCCAGGCTGCAGAAAGAGCTGGGAAGGAGACAGTGGGAAGGCCTTGACTTGCCTCACATGTTTGCCAGCAAAAGATTATGCTTTCAGTGAGTGACTCGAAAATATTTACCTTTTTTTGAAGCAAGAAGGCAGAGAGAGGATTCCCTTACTCCTTCTCCTGGTTTAAAAGAAAGCTTAATTTGAGATGTGAAGCACAAATCAGTGCACCTTCACACCTCCACTTAAACTGGACTGTTTAGCTTGAACAGCCAGGCTGCAGCCTCCCTTGCACCAGGACGTGGCTGTGCCCAAGGCTCTTGTCCTCCCAGGATGCAGAACATCAATGGAGTAGGATCCACTTAAGTTTGCTTTTGCCTAGAGGTTGGCATGGGGTGACACCAGCTAGTGGTTCATGTTTTCACAGGTAGGGGCTCCAAATTTGTTCCAGAAAGAGTTTGATTGCCCCTAACTTCTTCTGAGCCCAGCAGCTTCAAAGAAATGTCCCCCACACTCATATCATAACAACATTTAGAAAGCAGTTTGAATTTCTTCCAGCTGGCCTCATGTTACAGAGATCCCTATCAGCACCCGGGAGGAAAGAATTAGCAAGAAAAACAAGCGTCTCTTTAAACTTCACAGAGAAAATGAAAATGCAAAGAAAAAAAACCACGTAAAAAGCATAGATGTAGCCCAGTGACGTCCAAACAATGTGCTCTTTTCCTAGGGTTGTCTGAGGTAGAAAGGTTCCTAATGCTTGACTTTTCTTGTGTCAGCTGGAGCCTTTGAACACTGATGGCAGGGTTTATCAAAGCCAGATGCATCTGCACAGGTAGTGTCTGTGTGACCTCCCTCCCAGCCACGGGGAATGAGCACCTAAAGTGAATTTACCCAGGCAGGAGCGTGTGCCTGGGGATGCAGGGAGTCACCAGAGCCAACTAGACAATAAACATGGACTTTCAAATACATCTGCTTGGCTTTTCATGCCAAACTCCTTTCATGCCCCCCCACAAGGGATTTCTCATGGCTCTCTCTTGCCCCAGAAAAGCATCCCAGCTGCAGACTTTTCCCATTTACCAGGAGATCAAGCAGCTCAGGGCAGCAGATCAGGCTCGGGGTGAGCAGTGGGATAACCTGGAACAGGCAGCTCCCCTAGCAGCAGAGAGCTTCCCCCACCACCCAAGGCGCTCCCCAAACCTCAGCCAGCCGGGTTTGTTGTGGTTTCTGCTGAGCTGCCTCCTCTTGCAGAGCTGTCCTGTGCCCCAGCCCAAGCCCTGCAGCCATCCTCGGCATCTCTCTGTTGGTCACAGCCTGACGTGCTGACATGTGAACAACTCCTTTTAAAGAACAGATACCCTCCTTTTGAAAGAGCAAAGTCCCTTGGGCAGCTGGGGAGAACTGGCAGAGGACACAGACTGGATTTGTTTTTGCTTTGCACTCCCTGTGGTGCTTCACACGAAGGAGCCAGTGGCTGGAGATGGGGCTTGGGGACCCAAGCTGGTGCCTCTGCATGTTGGAAACCATTTCCGTTAGAAAGCCTGACAAGCACTGTCTGTTTTGGTATTTCTGATCCCCACAGAGCTATTTTTCTGCATTTCCCAATACTTTCTCTTCTTCCCTATTCAGTCTGCAGATGGGCCCAGTCTCTTCAAAGGAGGGCATTATGTTATGCCATCATTTATCATACTGTTCTTTTCTCCAGCAAATTTCCATTATGATTGGAAAAAAAAAAAAAGTCTGGCAGCCATCACCTCTGCTCTTAACTGAACTTTCGTTGGTTATTGAGCTATTACTCATAATTTAATTGTCTTCACTTGCTCTATCTAAGTAAAAAGACAGGTAAATCAATAGATATAGATAGATTAAAGGATGAAGGAGTGGGGGAGCAATTTGGGGTGATTACTGGCCCAAGTCAAGTTGGAAAGGGAGGGAAATTGCATTGAGCTGCACCCAATTTACACCTTCCAAGATACTGACTTTCTGTGACCATGAAACATTTCTCACTGCAGAACTCAGCTGAGTGTCTGCTTGGGTTTAGTGTGCAGTTAAATGAAAATTCACAAGCAAAAGTTACAGATTGATGTCTCAGCTTCTGAGAGTCCAAAAAAGTGAACTTGAGCATATGTAACTTAAGAGACTAACCTAATCTTCCCCTCTTGCTGAGAAGATTCACATAGCAACAGTGAAAGGGGCTTTCTTCAATTTGCTTTATCCTGTGTGTATTTAAGATAACCCTTTTTTTTCCAGAATTTCATTTAGCTACTCATACTACAAACACAAGGACAGATGGTCACCAGATCAAACTTAATCAGCATTCTGTATGCTGGATTTTGAGCTTAGAAATTCATCTGGTTCTAGTAAAGCACAGTCTGAAACCTGCCTGATGTTTAACTCAACCACAGAATTGTATTAAATTTCTAAGCCTCCCCATCCTCACAGGAGATTGAGATGGGAACCATCAGGCAGTTTTTAAAAGGGCTTGATTAGTAGTTTAATTATCAGAGATATCTGCTCTATTACTAGTGTCTCGCTGGAGAAGAGCATTTTTAATGGGAGGCTGAAGCCCAGTCTTACCCCTTTGTGTCTCCTTGGAATTCATGACAGACTAAATCCAGCCCTGGAGTCAGAGGATGCAGTTTTGTTTACATCCCCTTACACCACACTGAAATCAAGGTCTAGACCTTGGCAGTGCACCCTCGGTCAAGGCAATTTGAATTATTTTCCCATGGCTTCTTCTCATTCCTCCTTTCATCAGGCTCTTCCCTTCTCTGCCTCTCTTTGTTGTTAGTTGTTGGGCTGAACTCCACGTGACTGTCCCCATCCCAAGGAGTTGATGTCACACAGGACAAGCAATGAGCTCCCCCATGGAAGGGCTGCCAGGCTTCTCCATGCAAAGAGCACACGGTATCCAGGTACCTCAGGAGCCACAGCAAAGCCTCCTTTTCCTTAAGTGAAGTCAGGATTTGATGACCCTGTGTCCTTAAATCCTCTGTCCTTCAGGTGTGGTGACTTTTTGCCCTTTCTGAAATCCCTCTGCTATTTTATCCCTCATGCCACAGCCTGTCAGAGGTGAGTGTACCCCTGCATCCAACTCTGCTGCCTTTATTTGCATAACTGTGGCATGGGGCTGCCTGGCTGGAAACCAAACCCCACTCCAAATGGCACAGGGACGACAGCCATCTGTGTCTCTTTCACATTCAGTTTCATTGTTTTAGGATCAAATCCAACCACTGCAACCTACAGTAACTCTAGACTTTGCAAGGCTCAAAGCTTTCCATAGAGCACGATCTGTGGTTGCACCGTGGAGAAGCAAACCTAGAAAAAAACTTCTTGGACTGGCTCAGAGGTATTTTAGTTAGTGCAGAGGGCTGCCAGTGGTGAAAGCAGCACTCCCAGAGCATGAATGAAGGGAGGGTGTTTCGTTCTGTGCACATTGGACAATTCAGCCCTGACTGGGCATTAGGGTTGCACTGGGTAGGTCGCTCTTGAGATGTATTTCCATTGCCACGTAATAAATACAAATACTCCTCATGAGACACTCATGGATGGAAGGCATCTAGTGGTTGCTAAAGGTTATTCTGATGATGTATATTCAAACCCCTCCTGTTTGGCATTAATTAGCACAATGTTCTATTTTGCAATTTCCCAGCACAGACACATCCAGATTCCTGCTAGGAATTGGAAATGGCATCATCCACCACCCACTCTTCCACCCAAACCAGACAGCACTGATACAATCCCTCCCACCCATGAACCCCCCACCATCCCCTGGCAGGACATGCAGGGGCTTGCAGGATATAGGAATTTTTTGCATTATAAAACCTAGACATTCCTTTCTAAAAGGCCTCAGGCTGGGATCTTCATGAAGGTCTCTCCCATCTCTTCCAAAAGTCAATGCCATGAGCTGGGGACAGTCAGAAGCTCCTGGTTTGGCATGTTGACTCTGGGGTATTTCTGATGTCCAGGATGAAGCTGACTGGTTGCAGGAAGGTGATGCCCTCAGGAGCTCCAGCCCATCAGGAACTAATGGAAGTTTGCAATCCACACTGAGTTGAACTCTTCATGTCACAGCACTGGGAGGAACTGGTATAAACCATTCCCTTATGTGTTTCCCATTTTTCCAGGCTTGGTTGCTCCAAGCCTCCTACAGATGCTTCCTAATGCAAATACTAAGACAAATGTGCAGGAGGTACTGTGGGAGCTGGATTCTGCCCTTGCCAAAGTCCAAGAGAGAAGGGAATGCTTGCACATTTTCTACCTATTTTATCTCTGTTGGGTGTCTGAAAAGCATTTTCTACCATCCCCAAGCTGCAGGGATAATTAGATGCTATACCAACCAAACTGCCAAAAGATGAAAACTTGTGTGTTTCAATATTGCATGGAACATGGCTTAAAATAGCTAAGCAGATCCTGTAATTAGGAAAGTACCAACTAACACTCATCCTCCTCTGCTCTAGGCATCCCACCTTCGGAATGTTCTGAGCTCCTAGCACTTGGCCTGGCAGTGCTTTTTCCACCTTGGTGCATCCTCAGTGCAAAGGGACTTTTCTGCATCTTTCTCATGAGTGGTTCCCTCTTGCCTCATATAAGGACCATGAGCTCTAATGCTGGAGCTGATTTTTCTGCTTTGTTCTCCTGACCTGTGACTGCTGGGACAGTGTGAAGCACCCATGGGGTGCAGTTACACTCCTGCAGCTGTGACCCCTTGTACCCACCATGGGGGACAGCCACCGTTGGATTCTGCCCCCAGTGTCACCATCCCTGTGGCACTGGAGCTCCCCAGCAACTCTGCCTTTGTTAGCACCACAGTCCCTGCAAGCTCTCCCAGTGCTGGAACAGCCAAGCTCACATGCACCAGTTCATTTTTGGGTTTTCTGCCTCCAGCTTCCCTCCAGATAAATGTATTTTTTTAACTCAGAAATACATTCGTTCCAAGTCGGATGCCAACTGCTCCCAGTGCCAAGAAGATGCAGTGCTCCTTCTGCTCGCTCTGTTTTCCTGTGAACTTTATCAGTTTTTGCTTGTTTCTCTGTGACCTTTGGAGCCCATTCAAAGTCATCTGCCTCTTGGTTTGATTTTATTTCAGTCCAGTGCAGGTTGCCAGCTGATTTGTTGCCTGTTTTAACACATCGCCAGCAAATCACCACCTCTTCATATTGTTCACTCAGTCATCAAATCCAGGCTTGCCAGCTCCTTTTGTTAATGGGCTAGGAGGGATTGTTACATCTAGCTGATGGGACCAGAAAGCTGCTTAATTACAGCTAACAAATCTTTGAAGCCTCGTGTAGGACTTTTACAGGCAGTGAGGGGGCTGGCCTCTGTTATGGACCTAAGGTCCACCTGGATGTTGGCTGTACCTGGTTAGCCAGGCACTCCAGCTGCCACACACACTGGTTCTACTCCTGAAAATGTATCCCTGAAGTTGTTGCACAGAGATTAGGCTTGTGCTGATTCTGGGATGGAGACAGTTTTAATTGTTGAGCCAAGTGGGACCTCCTGGGTGCTTTCCTACAGCTGATCCCAGTTACAGGCAGCCAGGGATCAGTGGGAGGTGAAGGAGCCCAGTGCCTTGTTGCTGTGGTTATTCCTGCAATATTGGCAAGAGCCAAGGTGGGCATGGGAGCCTTTGGTGAGGTGCAGAGTCCACAGGCCATGTGCAGGCTCAGCTCCAGCACCATACAGCCCACAAAGTGCTGCTTCCATGCCTGGAAGGTTCCAGGTTATCCAGGTATTCCTCAGGAGAGTGGTATTGAGGCCCATTTGTGGTGAAAGGCAGCAGTTCTTTCTCCAAGACTTAGGTATGTTTCTCTGCACTTTCCTCTGTGTTCCCTTTCCAGCTCCAGGTATTTTGCTCGATGGCTTGTTGAAGACCAAGATTTCTTCTGTGGGCCAGGAGTAAAATCCATATTTCTCTCCAATACAGAGGACAGTCAGAGGAAGGGAAGGAGTAGCCACTTGACCAAAACCCAGGCTCATCCAGGCACCACGGGCATCTCCCACAGCACTGTTCAGGAACTGAGGTACTGATTCATTTTTTGACGTGGTTTACGTAGCTTTAAACTCTTCTGACTCCATTTTCTGTGTATGGGTCACAGCCCCTAAAGAAGGGGAGGTTTAGAGAGAGGTAAGTGCTCACTGATGAGATGTAACTTGGATGAGTTTACATAACGCAGTGGGTGTAGCATTTTCAAAGGTCGCTGCATACTGTTTCGGCTCTTCCCTGAGGTTTAACTTTTCCTCCGGGTCCATCCCGCGCTGTCCCGGTGCCCGTGCGTGGCCGATCCCGAATTATTCCCGAATTATTCCCGACCCATTCCCGAATTATTCCCGGGGCAGGCGCTGTGTGCGGGCGGCGGGGGCCCTCTGCTGGCTGCGGGCGGAACTGCGCGCGGGGCCGGAGCCGGAGCGCTCGGGGATGGGATCGGGGGCGCGCTCGGGGATGTCGGTGACCTGAGGTGGCTTTAAAAAGGGATAACAAACCAACCGTCAGAGCTGGGAACCTCCAGCATGGACAAAGGAAGGGTTCAGGGCAGGGTGCAGCCCTTCTCCCTTACTTTGCAGGGGAAGAAACGCCAAGCAGCTCCCTGGTACAGGCCAGGTAAGGCCTGAGGTGGGGGCTGGAAGGGGACAGCAGCATAAGAGGGGCAGACTGGAGGTGCCCAAGGCACAGGAGCAGAACTGTTCACCAGCACGAAACACGTTTGGGGCAGTGCCTGCAGAAAGGACGTAAGAGCAGGGGCCAGAATCCAGCATGCGTTTGTTCCCCGTGTTTCTGAAATAATCCCTTGGAGATCAACGGGGTTTCACATTTTTCCCCATCTGTTGTTAATCTGTTTGCCTGACAGATGCCAAACCACCATACCCTGCATGGAAAAAACACAAAACAAAAAACAAAGCTTTATATCTTCTCTGGTTTTATTCACAAACATTCCCCGGAGCCCAGCACTATTCGTGCCCCAGGCGTGTGCAGAGGCCTGGGGAGGAACCTGCCCCAGGGACAGATCTGCTGTCAGCAGGGCTCACAGAAGGCCCAGAGAGTCTGTTCAGGGCACAGGCTGTCTCTGATGGAGCAGCTTTGTGTTTATGCAAACCCGATGACTCCAGTTGGTGATTATCTGCTGCTGGCATCCCTCTGCTGCCAAGAAGCTTCGACCAACATCCCTGTCCTGCTGTTCCGGGCACTGCAGATTTGTACAGCCTGAGGCAGTCCCAGCCAGGCAGGAGGTGGGCAGAGAGAAGGGAACTGCCTTGCTAAAGGTCACAGAGCAGAAGGAAAACCAGCACCCTGAACCCTGCAAAGGCTCCAGACAATTTGTCAAGCAGCCACTCATCCCAGTGTTATCTCAGAATCTGTCCCGGCCAAATCTGTTGAGGACATGAGCAACAGCATTTTAATGGTACCCATAAATAGTTTATTTAAGGCTGAGACTTGGTGACTACAGCACTGTCATTATCAGTGTCTGGAATGAACCATCTCTGATAATAAATAATCCAGGATAACTCCCAACATCAAAAATTTTTCTGTCCTAAGTTGCTCCCATCTTCGTCCTATCAATCAGAAAGTCTGAATGTTTGCAACAGCTCATACAGTAAATTGACTTCAGCTTTCTTCTTTCCAAATACTGAAACTGGCTCTTTCCAGGGCACTGCCATGTAATTTACAGCTCTATCACCACCTCCTTAATAGCTGCCAAGTTCTTTGGGGTCCTTTGAAAGTGAACATAATAAAAAAGATATGAGCTGAGACGGACCGTGGGTTTCAAGTTTGCAGATTTCTATTTGCCTTTTTTTGGTTTTTTTTTTCCAGCAAGCTGATGGAAAGCAATTCTGTATCTTTAAGGCAAGATGAAAAGATTTTAGAATTCCCCTGACTAGTGAGAACAGAGAATTGATACAGCTCTACAGCAGCCAAATGCCAGCACATCTCTGCATCTCAACTTCACCATTAGTCTCAGCTAAGAGATGGATGGGAGAGATTTCCTCTTTGTGTATCATTTGCTAATCAATCTGAAATACAACCCTGCAGTCTGAAAACAGGTCTGAAACACTGACAGTTAAACAGCTGTGCAATTTGTCTGTTGCCCCAAGAACAGACTATTTAGATAAGGTTTGGCTGAGCAAAAAAAGAAGGCTGGGAAAAGATTCAGCAGCTCTAACAGGAGAGGGAAAATGGCACTGTCTTGGGCTGTTAGCATCACAGCAAGCCCTGCTCTGTTCAGGCACTACTTCTCACCAGCCCAAGTCTATGTTAATTCAATAAATGAAAACGTCCTGTGCCTCCCCAGTTTGGCAAAGGTAGGATCTGGGGTGAAGGAGATCTCCTTTGCTCACCCTGCATGTTTTGCCAGTATCCCCCAACTCCCTGAAATGTCAAGAGAAAGATCAACAGAGTGAAATGTAATCTCAAAGAGAAACACGATATTTTTTTTAATGTCCTCACAGCAGCAATCATAATAAAAATACGAACCTGAGGTTTGTAAAAATGCAGCAATAAAACCACAGACATCTTTACAACTCCCAGATACCCAGTGCTCCCCGGCAGAAAGCACAAAAACCCTCCCAGACACACGGAGCAAAACTCTAACTGGGGACCAAGCCTAATTGTTTCACAGCCTTAAAAAAAAAAAAAATAGAGGGGAAAAAAAAAAATAGCCACACATGACACCAATTCGCAGGTCATTACCAGCCACCATCAGGGAAGATAAAATAAACTCCCTTCGTTTTCCCTCACCTAGAGACCACAGAGCTGCTGAGTTGTGGGGAGGTGGAATGCTATGCTTACAGGCACTACGTGGTTTGGGTTTATAAGGCAAGCTCAGATCTTTGTGCTGTTTCCTGGTCATTAAAAGCCCTTTTTAAAAGACAGATTACAGGCATCTGTACTTCCCGAGCCAACAGTGAGCAAATTCTGTTCCACAGGAATAGAGATCATCTCTCTTAAAATGTGAGGCAGGCCCTCAGGCAATGTAGCTCAGCTTCCCAGTGTGCTCTGGCAGGTTATTTAATATTTCCATGCCTTGAATCTCAGCAAAAGGAATCCTATATTTAGGTATTTTCCAACCTTAATACTTCTATGATTTCTCCCACCCTTTGTCCAACCAGATTGAAAGCTCTCTTCCCATGGGTACTGCCTGTTATGAGGAGGGGATGGAGGACTGTGGCAGCACAGGGCTGTGCAAGGTGATCACACTCAGCAGGGATGGGAAAATACTCAGAGGGGGGGAAAAAAACTCAGTGTAGGCCAGGTTTAAAAAATCCAGAGTAAACAGCCTCAGCCTAGTACTGTACAACTGTACTGTACAGCTGTCAAGTCACATTGCAGTAGGTTTCTTGATGCTGATAATTTAATGATTCTTTGGCCCAAGGGTACATCTCCCACTGCGAATCTGCTTCTCCAGAGCGGCTTTATCGCTGCCCTGAAAGGCAGCAATCACGGCTTGTGTGTAAATGCGTGTGACGAGCGCTAATGCGCGGTAATGGTTACAGCACCGGCAGGCGTCGGGATGGGTGTTTTGTTCCCCGAACGCAGAGGTCAGTGCTTTTTCCTGATGACCCTGGATAGAATACAGTAGGCAGAACCTGAGCACACACATCTAAACCTGGCAGTGATTGCTTGCAGACTGCGGGCTACAATTTCTTCATTTTTTTTTGGGGGGGGGGGGGGGCCGTTTGTGAAAGTTTTAAAACGTAGATTTCACAGGTTTTCTTTTGCCTGGGAAAAAAAATGTTCTTCTCCTCTTATTTTTAGGCTATTTGCAACTCCTCCTTTTTCCTTTGTGGACTAATTGTCTAAGTTTAGCTGTCTAGCTGAAGAGTTTTTGAAAGCTGTTCTGGGCCTTCATTTCACCCTTTCTGATTGGAATGAGAACCCTTTCTTCCCAGGTTTCTGGGAAAGGCCCATGATATAATTGAAAGGTGGGAACTGCTTTTGCCCTTGTTTGTACAGTCACAGAATTCTGGCTAATGGCCATCTCATGAATTAATGCTGAAAAATAATGGATTTACTAAGAGTCTGGTTGGTAAAGTGGAGATAAGGGAGCTGAGTAAGGGGCTGACGCCTTCTCCCAGCCAGCAACTGTAGCAGTGTTTTATGATCAGGGAGTAGGTCAATTCACTTGCACATTTAATGGATGAGATAAGGGCAGTTTGCACTAAATTAGCTTTCTGGGCAATATATGATCCGAGGGATGCAAACCCCTTCTGGCTGCCTGCTGCTGAGGGAGCCAGAGCAAAGCTATTTGCAGATGATGCTGCCTCCTCCTAAAAACAACTGCTGGTGCTCCTGAGCACCCGGCTGTAAAGTCGTGACCCAAAGGCAATGCAGGCCAGTGGGACACAGCTGGGACACAGCTGGGACACAGCTGGCCACGCTCTGCTCAGCACCATTTCCCTGCTGGGAAGGGAGGCTGCAGCTGATCTGTGTGCTGTGCCCCCCTCCATGCACAGAGATGCAGCTCACAGCAGCTCCCACCTTCTGCTCCTCCAGCCCCACATGTCAGGCTGGATTAGGCATCTCCTGGATCCTGACCTGCTTTCTCCTCCTCAGTAGACTCCTAGGCATCAGTTTCAGCACTTGCCATCAGCTGTTCCTTGTTCTGCTGAGCAGGAGGTTTCCTGTGGTACCAGGAGCCTCCCAGCCCAAGTGTTGTGCAAACAAAGGAGAAACAGTAACTAAAACCAGTCTCTGCCTTAAGGAGCTGACAGCATCTCCCTTATTCCTCCCAGCTTCTGCAAATAAATCCTTGGTAATGTCACTGTTTTGTGGAGGATGATAAAAGGACCTGTCGTCACTCCCTGCACAGACTTTTCCTGCCATTCACTGAGCTTTCCACTCCCTCTCCCACGCAGGGAGAAGTTTGTTAAAAATTAATTCTCATCTGATGATTGCTAATTATCTTAGAGGCTGTTGGTAAAGTGCAGCAAAGGGACTAAAGACAGCACTCAAGAAGAGCCCTGCAGGAGGAATGCTGGCTTGGATGGTGCCACTGAGCGGGATCAGGCAGAGAGGATTTTAATTGATGCTCCTCCAATAAGATGTCTGACAACAGAGGTATGAAATAAAATTCACTGTTAGAGGTGCCTCTCTCTACACACACAGTTATATATATTTTGTTCTGATTTTTAAAAACTTCCCCTTTGAAATGGGGAGGGATCACATCACCCACCAGATTTCAATATTTTGGTTGAGTTTCATCCTGGCTGTTGTTCCCCACCAAGCTCTGGGAAAGGCTCTGCACAATCCCTTCCCCTTGCCCTCCCTCACGGTGCTGCCCTGAGCAGGGAACTCTTCCCACAGCCTGTGAGCTCCTGCTCTCATGGAGGGCCAGCCACCCCAGCGTGCTGCTCCCCTCCCAACAGGGTGAATGGGAAGCTAATCCCGGATTCTCATCTCAGCCACGCTGATCTAATTAATAGTAACTCTTTTGGCTTTAGAGGGTGGAGGGTGCCTGGATTTAGATCAGCATTACCGGAATCAAAACCAGGCCAGCTGTGCTTGTTGATGTTAGAGATGCACAGCAAAGAGAAACAACATCCGTGTGCAGCGACACAAGAGAGGTGATTAAACCTTCCTGCCTCCAGCTCTGCTGTTCTCCCCTCTCCCTGTAACCTCTGCTTTTTAAAAACAAAGCAAGCAAAAGAAAAATTAGGAGAGAGGCACCTGAAAAGCAGAGAGCCAGCAAGAAGCTTTACAGACCACTGCACATCATGACAAAGCTTTTGTGATCTCTGATTTTGGGGGGCCACAAACGTTGTGATATTTTACTGCAAAATGCTCATATCTGAGAGCCTGGTGTTTGCACTTGGATGCATTGGGGATTTGAATTTTTGGCTATCTCCCAAGTTCAGGGGTTGCAGTGGGAGTCAGAACTTCCTCCAGTTATAGTCACTGAGCTGTAACTGTGTTATACTGCACTCCCCTCTTCAGGATTGTTCAAGAATTTTGCAGATATTAATGACACATAATTATCATGCTCACGTTCCATTTTGTACATGAAGAAAACTGGGGCAGCTCAGTGCTGCTCACCTGGTGAGGGGCAGAGCAGCCTTTCAAAGGATGACAAATTGGGGTGACATTTGCAGGCTGAAACTTCTGAGAACTGAAAATTTCAGAGAAACCAGGGGCACATGGAAAAACACTGTGTGACTATTTCAGTTTTATTTCTGAATGAATGTATTTTTATCCCTTGGTTTCCAACAGGTTTTCCTTACATGGAGTACAGGTACATATTTCTGTTCCATAAATGTCACATCTTAAGGCCTGTTAATAAAAAACACTTCTTTGGAACAACACAGATGGGGGTTTTCCTTCATTTGTGTTCAGTTATTAGGGATCCATATTGAATTTAACATCCTTCTGTCTTTCCTGCCAGGATGATTCAGATGGCAAATGCATTTCTCTTTTGGCACAGGTTCTAACTGAATCATTTTCCCAGACTAGATTGTCACCTAACAGGATCCTAAATTAAGAGTCCACGTTTTATATAAAAAGCTGGATGGATAAAAGGGAAAGGCCTTCCTGCACTGCTGCTGGCAGAGCTAAATCTCCCCCTGTTCCAGGCTTTTCACTTCTAAACACCCATTTAAAACTGGTCATCCTTGATTTTAGCTTTGACTAAGGACTAATGAATTTTCTTTCAAATATTTCCCTCTAGGCTATGTTGTGCTTCCTTTTCCCTGGTTTTAGGAGCTGGAAGATGCAAAGTACATAAAGATCCATCCTCTGTGCCCTCACACACAACAGAATCACCTTGAGGGTAGGTAGAGCCAGCAGCTTGATGCTGAATTTGATTTTGGTGAAGGTGTGAAATTCTTCCCTGTGCTGTGTGCAGTGCATCTTTTGACCAAGAAAATTATCTCTCACTTCTCTAAACTTTATTGGCCTTTTCTGTTGGTTGCTTCAAAAAGCCAAGTTTCTGTCTCTTAATTTTAAAGCCTCTTATAATGAAGTATTTTATTTCCATTACAAACACAGAAAAGACACTGCACCCATAAATGCTTGTGTGCATCTGCCAGAGATGAATCACAGGCCAGTGACTGGCCATGTGCCATCATCTTCAACATTGATTTGTAGAGAAAATGCAGAGAATATCCAACCACGTAGGGCTGCACACCCAGAGCCCACCCTGCTGGTGGGCAGCTGAAGGTCACATTTATTCATATATTAATGCAGAAATGACAGTGCAGAGTGAAGGTGCATGTGCAGAGCAGGACAGGCTGCAGGAATTCCAACCCCAAAGCTCTCCTGGGGCTCTGCTGCAGCTGTGCTTGTTTCCGTGGGTTTGGGGAAAACACACACATGTGTGCCAATAGCACAAACACCCCCAAACTCCAGGCAGGCTTTTTCCCACACATCCACGCATATGTTGCCATGATCTTTTGGAGCACACATCACAACTTCTGCTCACAGATGTGTTTCCACCCCCCTCATCCTTCACGCCAACACACGGACACACCTGGTGCAGCCCTGTCCTCATTTCAGCTGGGAGGGAGCTCAGTTATTCTCAGTAGCTGCTACAGTGCTGCGTTCTGGATTTGGGATGAGAATGGTGTTGATAACACACTGCTTTTGGGGTTTGTTCAGTTTTGTTCATCATAAGTCAAGAACTCTTTTTTTTTTTTTTTTTTCTTTTTTGTGTATCATGCTTTGCCAGTGAGGAGGTTTGCAAAAGAAACTGGGAGGGAGCAAAGCTGGCACAGATGACCAGAACTGGCCAAAGGGATATTCCACAGCACAGAACATAATGCCCAGTGGCATAACTGGGGGAGTTACCTGGAAGGGGGGCTGGTCTGGGTTGGAAGGGGGGCAGTCTGACATCAGTCAGCGGGAGAGGAGCAATTGCACTGTGCATCATTTGTTTTGGGTGTTTTTCTTTCCCTTTTTATTATCATTATTATCTATCATTATTATTGTATTTCACTTTATTTCCAATTACTGAACTGTTCTTATCTCAACCTACAAGTTTTACTTTTGATTCTCCTCCCCATTCCAAGTTGCGTGGTGCTTGATTTCCAGCTGGGCTTACACCACGGCAGCCTTTCCCGGGAATGCACATTCCCACACACCCGGTGCCCTCCCCATTCTCCTCTCATCCTCCTCCTCCTCCCTCTCCCAGGTGCGCGCTCCCGTGCGCGCTCCCGTGCGCGGGCCCGGGCGGGCGGGGCCGGGGCGGCCGCGCTGTCCCCGCGTTGCCACAGCGACGGGCCCGGTGCCGCAGCCGCACCTGCGCCTGCGCCGCCGCCCCCGGTGCCGGTGCCGCCGCCGGTCAGTGCCGGCCCCGCGGGGCGCCCGCGGTCCTTCGGGCGGGGCGAGCGGCGGACCCGGCTGGGGCCGAGCAGGTGAGGGGCCGGGCGGGGCCGCGCTGAGGCGCGGGGGGCTGCGGCGCGCCGTGCCCTCCGCCCCGGGCCGGCTGAGGGGGCGTCAGCGGCATCGCGACCCCCGGGGCTGGGTGGGGAACGGGGCGGCGGCATCGCTGCTGAGGCCTTTTTTCCGCAACGCACGAATCCACCGCCCGCCGAGGGACCCTGCCGTGAGGGCGGGCGGGGCTGTGGGGGCGCCCCGCCGGCCCCGCTGCGTGTTGGGCGGCGGGGCGGCCGCGGCCCCGGGACCTGCGGCGGCTGGGGCAACCGCGCCTCGGCTGGGGGAACCGCGCCTCGGCTGGGGGGGCATTCCCTGACGGTGGGGCGCGATCAGCCCCCGAGAGCCGGTCAGAGCCCCCCCGAGGGCCGGTCAGAGCCCCCCGGGCCGGGGCGGCCGTTGCGGGGCAGCGAGCAGCGCGGCGGGTGCGCGCAGGGCGGCTCCGGGCCGGGCGCTGGCGCTGAACCAAAGCGCTTCCTGCGCGCCCTGAGAGCATCCAGAGCCCTTTTCTCGTTATTGGAGCACAGGAGATGAAGGGACTGCCCTGCATCTCGCTGTACCCCCCTTGTCTTTCCGTTTCTGCCGGGTCGGGGCCGAGGACGTGTCGGTATTTCTGTTTGGGATGTGCCCCGGAGCAGGAGAGCGGCTGCCCACCGCCTCCCGCTGCACCCGCCCGCGCCCGCCGGGACAGGTTTTACACCGCATCCTTCGCAGGCGCGTTTTGCATCGCACCTTCTCACTTTACAAAGTGACAAGAGTGTTGTTTTCACGAGCAACATAGGGCCTGCAAAGGGCTGGACGGGTGGATCGTGTATGTTTTGGAGTGGGTAGGGAAAAACCCTCGTTTGAGCAGAGGAGGTTTTTCCTTTGGAGGAGAACGCCTATCGTCTGTGGCAGCAGAGAAGTGCAGGGCGTCTTCAGACATGGAGACGCTTCCAGACGCAGTTTCCCTACGCAGGACCTGGGGTGGGACAGCAGGGAGGAAGGAGGGGCCCTTCCCGCCCTGGACGGCAGCAGAACGCACCTGAGCCCACTTTATTAAACTGAGTAAAGCTGAGACAGTGAAGGTAAATGTGGACACACAAGCTGAGGCAGCCCTGGGGGTGGAATTGTCTATTTTGATCTGCATTGCAGGTGCATAGGAAGCATCCAGGGTACTTGTTGGCTTTACTTCGATGGTAAGATGCTTACACTTAAAAAGCTGTGTTGAGCTTTTGCAATATCAATTATACTCCTTAATTAAAAAATAAAAGACAAATGGATGTGACTGTAAATACAGTGCCTTTTCCCATGTAATTTGCTCATTAGTGAATGCAATTCTGTTGTGCGTTATGACTGAGCCTCTGGGAGACTGACATTTATGCTCTTAAACTGCACATTGCTTTTTGGTTTGACAGCTTAAAGCAAGTGCTTTATACACAGATAATGACTGACTTGTAATATTGTGGATTTTTTCAAGCTTTTGGTTGTACTTGGGCTCCAGCAATCTTTTTTAGTGAAGCAACAAAGATCAGAAGGTCGTAAGAGAGGAAAGTATCAGCTGTTTAAGTGGAAAGAAAGAATATTGGCTAAACTGATGCTAACCACTTGTTTTCATCCTCTTGTTGTACTTCTGCCTGATATATCTGTAAAGTTTCCTCCCTCATCCCCTTAGAAAAGACAAAGGTCTCATGACCAATCCAGATACTCTTAAGTAGTTTCCAGTCCAGTAGTTCTTGCAAACTGTAAAACAGCAATAATCTCATTTCCTACGGTCGTTTCCTTTACATCAGATTTCAGATATAGCTGCATACTTTTGGTGCTTTAAAATTATTTTTTAATATGTTTTGTTACAAAAATCCCACTGTTCCTTAGCGTGCCCTACTTCAAGAGGCTGTCGGTGTTAAGGGCGATATTTGTTCATCCAGATCTACCACATTAGATTACCACAGTCCTTTAACTGCAGGCAGCAGGACACAAACTCCCCAGTGCTGTTATGGCAGAATGTGGATCATAATGTAAAGTAAAATATTTATTCAGCATTATAAACAGCATAATAGAGGGAGGTCTGCTGTAATTTTAGGCAGCTAATTTCTGTTCTGTGGCTTAAAAAATAGCTGTTTAAAGTAGCAAAACTGTGAAGGATTGTTTTCATATTGGGTAAAAATATTATTATTAATCACTTAAGTTCACGTGTAACTTCATTTCGCATAGTAAAGTTTAGAAAAGGTAGCAAGCTGTAGTTTATTTCATAGAGAGAACAGACATCTTCATCTTTCTGAAAATCTATAATGCTGAAGTTTTTTTTGCTGACAAGTGATACTTTCTGTGCTTATTTATGTATATGTGTCTGTTAGTAACTAAAAGCAATGGATTTAGTTGAGCAGCACTTTACTGAAAATCCAGCAGTCAAGGAATTAGAGGAGGGGGAAAAGTTGAGTGTGGGACATAGTTTTGTCTTATCACTGGTTTGGAAAGCTCAGCCACCAAAAGGAAAATGTAAGGATGTTGGTGTTGAGGAAGGACAGGAGCCTGACAGGGCTGTGCTCTGGCTTCCTGCGGCACACGGGGGCACGAGTGGCTGTGACAATCCGACAGCACAGACACAGCTCTGCCGCCGAGCTGCTGCTCTGACGGGGGCTGCTGCAATGAGCCAATTGTGTAACCAGAGCCAGCCTCCCACAAGGGTCGGGCAGAGCCCGAGCCCCCCCGGAGCAGCTCCAGGGCCGCTGCCCACGGCCTGGGTGGGGTTGAGGTGGGGGGGCGCCCTTTGTTCAGACACAAACCTTATCTGCAGGGCCCTGCTTTCCTCGCAGGAGCACGTGAAGATGGCAAATAGTTCACGGAGTGGGGCCGAGTGGGAATGTTAACCCCCTGGTTACCACCTGCTGTCCCTCACCTCTGCTCCATCACCTTTACCTGTCTGCCTGTAGTATCATCAATGAATGTGGGCCCAGTTATTCTCTTTGCTCATTTTTAAGTGATGTAAAAACATCTTCCTCTAAACCAGGATGTCCAGCAGTGTGATAATGGGTGTCAGTCTATCTCCATGTGAGCAGTGAATGATTTTTTTAATAATGTTTTGCCATTATCTACCAGCTCTTTTCTCCTGGTGATGTTAAAGACTATGGTACTATAAATAGGAACAATAAATTTATTTATTACTAGACATTAGAGGCATGACAAAATATTGCTGAAACTGATGTTTTCAGAGTGTATTGGAACTTCTGCAAGCTGTTGGTTTGAGTGATTTTAAATAATCGTTGAAAAAAGGCTTTTCTTTGGACTGCTATTTCTTTCCTGCTCTTGGGGAGCATATTCTCATTTCCTTCAAGGAAACTTTTGGTTTGTATTTAATTTTTTTAATATAAACCTTTGCTGCTTGTTGGTTTTAATTATTTGATTGAGAGAGATGGGGTTTAAAATCAGTGTTATTTAAAAACAGTGCTGGACTGAAAACTGTTAAATGTCATGGCTTCTCCATGAACAGAATGGTAGCTGTCTCCAGAAAGGCTGAAAATATGCCAGGGAACAGTAGCTCCCTGTAATCCGAATCCGTGCCCGGAGGGAGGGCACAAAAGGCACGGCAGATCGCGTTTCTGTGGAGCAGAGGTGTCGAGCTCGGGAAGAGTCCATCTGTGAAGAAAAGCCATGGGAAAGATGTCAGAACCGGCAGGTTCCCTTTGTAATGTGCCTGCTTGTTTCCTTCTCAGCCTCAGGAAAGCCTGATTTAAGCTTTGTAGCTTTATTGGCTCAGTTTGAGATACCTGGGTTATGTAAGGGAGGGTATAAAGCACCTCTGTTTGGGATCCTTTGTCTTGGCATCTTATTTAACACCAAAAAAATCTTGCTTAAGAAAGGACTTGGACATAGGTCATCACCACTACCAGATTTCCTTCATCAGCAGCTCTCAAAACCTTAAGCAAAGTGGAGACCAATTTTTGTGTGTTTGATCATAGTTGCTGTTCTAAAATAATAAAAATCGATGCCTTATGAAACAGCATCACAGAATGCATTAGAGAAAAGCATCTCCTCAGCTTGTTACACTTGCCTGGAAATAGCTGTGCAGTTCTGTAGAGTTGCTTTACAATAGCTGCTCTCTGTAAATGATCTCTTAGGACAGATTTCTGTAGCTTTCTGGAAGGCTTCAGTGCCTTCTGCCATGTTTCACAAATATTCCTGGTAACCTCTGAAAACCGTCATTTCTGCAGTTCATGCAGTAGGAGCTCAAGCTCAGGCGAGTGCCTGGAGCTGGCGCTGCTGCAGGAAGCAGCTCTGCCTGTACCACCCCCCTGACCTGCTTACAGATTCTATTTTTTAGTTTTCTTTTTTTCACCTTCCCCAGGCGTCTACAGTGCTGCACAGTGAACCCGCCACCTGAAAACAGCCAGTGGGAAAATGGGTTTGTTTTCAGCTGCACCACTTCCCTGACCTGGTTCACTGAATGACCAGGAAGGTGATTCTGGAGCATTTCAGGAATGCAGCACTAAGTTCTTGCTCAGTGTATGTGAGTGAGATGGGTGAGAAAAAATCATGTCTGGGCTGGGCAGTGAAATAGTCACGTGTCTGTGTGGTGATGGGTTTTTGTCGAGTTTGGGAGCAGGAAAAGGCCCAACCAAGTTGGTTATGTGAAACCAGCTTGGTAATTCTTTTTGTTTGTGATTCAGGAGGCTTCAGAAAGGGCAAATTTTTATATTGCACAAATACATTTTCTTCAATTTCTGGTGCAATTCACACATTCTTGATCATAGAGGGCATGCAGTGTTCATAAGTGAGTATGTGATCTGTGGAAAAAGCCCATGGCTATTCTGTAGTATAGTGTGATTTCTAAGCATGAAATTATATATAACTCCAAATAATTTGGAGTTATACTTAACAGATCCTTCTACCAAAACCACCCACAGCCCACCTTACTAACTTAAGTCCTGATTCAGCTTTAACTGAAGCTGGAGAACTTTCTTAATGACTTTGGAAAAAAATAGAATGAGGCTCAGGTTTATGTGTAACATTGACACCTTGTTAGTCTGGGAGAATTGAATATTAATTTTCTTGTCATTCTTCTGACAAAAGAAATTGGTTTACCAGAAAGACTAACGTGTCTTTTTAATATTGTGACTGCCTGGTTTTGATTGGGGTGCAGTTTGCATTCTGTGGCTTTGTGGGAGGTTATATTCAAATAACAAACTTTTATCCTGAGAATGAAGGGGTGAATAAAATAGAGGAGCCATTCTTTAGGGGTGTGTGCTAGAGAGCAGAAGAGAAGCAACCTGTTCCTCTACATGACAATGTAGTCTTGCTTGTGAGGGCTTTTATTGGCACAATACCTTCTTTGTCTCCCTAAAGTGAATTAGGCTCAAATTAGGTAATTTTCAAAGCTTTCCTGCCAGAGTAGGCTATTTGTTCCTGACAGCTGCACAGCCCTAGCTTTGCCTACCCTGATATTGGTCATAATTGTGTCTGCATGAAATGCCACTGCAGGACCATTTGATTTGGTTCTCTAATAGTCTCTGTCGCAGTAGTGATTTTAATATCTGATTCCTTTTAGTCTCTTCCCCTGTGACAGCTCTGGGGTTGGGTGGTCTCAAGGACAGAGAAAACATCATGTGAACTATTTCTGTCAGTGCTCCTGACTTCAGGTAGACAGTCAGGCATGTAGGCAGTCGGTGAGTTCTGTGCAGAAGTACCAGCTGGTTCCTTTGGAGCATCCAGAATTCAATCATTGCTGCCAGGGTGGTGTCCACTCAGTTATTTTTCCCGCTGCCATAGCAGCTGCTGTAGGAGTAACAAAAAATCATCCTCTTACTAAAATGCTGAAATGTGTGCTTGCAGGACATTCAGAGATTGACTGTAAAGAGTTTACGCAGCCTCTGATCAGAAAATGATGGGAAAGTCAGGCAGAGAAACCACTGAGTAAAATAGCATCAAAAGCAGTAGAAATGGAAAAGGAGCTGAGAAAGCGAAATCATGTCCTTCCTCTAGGAGGACAGTGGCACAGTTTTTTTGTCTCTGGGAAGGAACTACTAATTTTGCTTGGTTTAAAACACACAGATGAATATGAGAACAAGTTACTGGGTCATTAATGATGTGTAGGCATTGTTATATTGTAATGCAGAAGGCTGAGGATAGAGATGTTGCTGCAAGAGGTGTTACTGATAAGGGAGCACTGGAGAAGGGAAGGGAAGGGATGTCCCGAGGTGGATGTGTAGGCTGAATGTATTATCTGAAAAGCTTGACTTAGCAACACTGGACTAGTTGAACTGGCTTAGTCTGATGCATGGGTGAACAAGGGGTGAGCAGAAATCTGAAACTGGAAAAGTTTGTCACTGAGCTGTGTTATTGCTGGGTCTGCTTTAGTAGAGGTGTAGTGGTGTTGATAGAATCAGTTTGTGGGGGACTTAAATGTCCAAGCAGAAAGAGAGCAAAGCCCTTGAGTTGGCTGGAGGCTGTAGGGTCTCCTTTGTTATGTCCTTTGAAAGGAGCTGAGCAAACACTTTGGGGATGGCATTATGTCTCCGAGATGGAGAGCTGATCTAAGCAAAGAACAACAAAGTGACTGTCAGTAATTTCAGCATTAGAGCTGTGTTCAGATAAGTTTGGTCAGTTCACTGACAATCTTTAAAATGGGGTATGGCTAAAAATTTGGAGGTTTATACAAGAGGTATCCACTGTCCTTACTTAGTTCTTGAAATCATATTTTGTATAGCAAACAAATGACATTTTGGCAGCTTTTGTTACATTTGGATGGAGCGCTGGCCAGTGAGCAGTTGAGAGGAAAATGTCTGCCCATACATATTTCAAGGCTACGAGTTGGCAGGGAGCAAAGCAGCTTCTCAGGTGATGGTCACCCCATCGACGTAAAAGGAGGTTATTGTGTTCTGTTTAGTGGATGCCAAACAGGAATGAAAATGTTAAATCACTGTTGTTTGGGCTTTGTTCCATCCTTTGGACTTGTGTCTAAGGTCAGAGATTAGCATCTCCCTCCTCATATCTTGCAGCGGGGTATAGAGATGCTCTGATTTTGTGCAAAGGCATCTGATACGCAGCCAGATGCTCGTTGTCTTGAAACATTTTGAACTCTCTCCAAATGCTTAAGATCCAAAAAGGCCTGGAGCCTGCACATCCTCTGCAAGGCAAGATGTGCCTGTTAAAGTGTTAGTGACTGTTTATAGTGAGCATGTGATTAAGTTGCATTTTGAAAGCTCTTGTTTAATATTTTTTCCTTTTCCATATAAGATTTTGTGTGTGTGTATTCCCTTTTGAAGAGAACACGCACCTGCAAGGAGACAGAACAATTCCTTTTTAAGGTGAGCTTACAGGAATGATAATTGAAGTTCCCTTCTCTGCTTTACTGGAAGATGATGGCTTAGGAAGGTGCAGTCATGATTAAAGTGTTGTACTTAGCATTCCCAAGGGAATTCTGTTTGACTCATTCCATTTGTTTCTCCTTGGCTATATTCAAGAGAAATTGCGAATCCGCTGTTGTGAGGAGTTGAGGCTCAGTCTCTGAGCTATATATGGAAACATTTGGTGGTGTGGTGGTCCTGAGGAATGAGAAGTGGTGGATGTTTGAAGGGTGAAATGCACTGCACAACCCACACAAAGCCTCTGTCGCTGACAGGTTGATGTTTAGGGCCAGTCCTGCTGCCAGAGAGGAGGTGTGTCACCCTCACCATCACCCTTGGACACTGCAGTGTCCCTTTAGTGTTCTGTCATCCTTCCCAAATGCTGCCTGCGTTCCCAGGGGACTTTGCCAAGCTCTGCATTGCACAGTTCTGTCTGTGTAAGAACATAGCAAACTTTTGTTTTGTTTTGTTTTGTTTGGAGACAAAGGGGAAGGGGGAGAAACCATAGTGACATTTGTGCTGTTTGTGCAGTCACAGCGTTCTTCGCAGCACTGGTCTCATTTATCTGCCAGCATCCCACCAGAGCCTGGTAGATTGGGGAGCTTGTCCCACCAGTTTCCATGGTGGGAGGTGGAGATTGCTTCTCTGGGCTCTAAAGGACACCATTGACTTTTGCATTTGCTGTTTCTCTTGTGGTTTTTGACCTTCTTGTTTCAGAGAGCCTGAGATGAAATCAGCTTAGTGCAATCCCAGGACTATGGGACACAGCAAATCTGTCTCTGTGTAGTGACTGTCTGTGCAAGACAGTTTCCCTTTCCCTGGTTTGACAGTAGATGGTTTTGGCTGTTTCCCAGAGCACAGGGGGCAGAGTTCATAGTGCTGGCTGTGCTGTGCTGTGTAAAAAGCAGGTGGGTGAGTGGGTTTGGAACTGGATCTGCTGCCCACACATGGAGGCTGTGGCTTCACCTCACTGGCCTTCCCTTTCCCTTGAAGGGAAGGAGAGAGGACAGCAGACAACCAGGCTGCTGTGTTGGGGGAAAGCACAGAAAGGCTGCAGGGAGTTGTGGGAAACTGCTTAGTGCAGAGGGGCTGCAGCTAAAACTCATCATGGGTTGATTTAATTGATCTCACTGATTAACTTACTGCTGCTGCAGGGAAAATGATGCTCTGGTGCTGGTAGTTCTTATTTTCTTCCTAAGCCTATAACACTTGCTTGCCTCTGATTATATTTGTTTTCTTCAGAGCAGGTAATCCTGGTGTGATCTTTCAGATGCAGAAGATCAAAGTGAAAAAGCAATTGAGGAGATTAATAGTGAGAGCCTTGTTCTGGGTTTTTTTTTTTGAACATTTAGAAACTATTTTTTAATGAACGTTTTTATTTGCAAGGACTGAGCTATGAACACTTACTGCTGGTGATGAAATATTTTCCTTCAGGAAAGTATTTTCCTGTTCAGGTTACAGATACATGAGTAAAGCCACCATTAATACCCATTGTGAGAACAGAAGCTCTGGGCCATTGTGTGGAGGCTGCTCTTTCACCTACTCCTATCACAGCTTAGGGTTTCTTTTGGAAAATACATTCCTCGATTAAGAATCCCTTCTGAGCCTCGGTGTCCTGCACAGTCAGAGCTCCATCTGTGGCTTTATCCTGCTGTCATGCTCAGTCAATCAGAGCAGGATGAACACTGAAGAAATGGGATGATTCAGTAAAGCTCCTGTCTGTCTGATGTCAGCTTTGCAAGCCAGAGGATGTCACTTTGAAAATGTATCACAGCTTAAACATCCTCACTTCTCAGAATTAATGGTGCCCCACGGTAATTGCTGTGACTGTGTAGTGCCCCTTCCAACAGCCTCCAGCACTGTGGCTGTGAGGGACCACCAGTGTGGCAGTGATGGGGTGTTGCAAAATTTGTTTAACCACCCTAGAAACCTCTTTTTAGAATGTGTTTGGTCCATAATTTTTGCTTGTTTGCTCACAGTGGTAATTGTAAAATGACCATTCACTTGACAAAGCACAGTTGGCACCGCTACCCACATTCTTGGGCACTGAACTTAATCCTTGATCTCTGTTACAAGGTAACCAGGCTGTTTGGCTCCTGCACAGAAGTGGATTTCTTAACATCTTTCACACCTTCATTTTATTTTTTTGTAGGATAAATCAGTAGAGGAGGGTTAGTTCAGGTCACTGGTGAAATCAGGAGGGCTCTGTGTGTGTGATGTCTACACCACATCCCCAGGTGCTTTAGTGCGTCACGAAGATGCTGGAGTACCAAGTCTGGTGTTCTTTTGGGGAATAAAAGTATAAAATTAAACACAGGGCTGTGATATGTTTAGGAATAACAAAAGTGTGTCGCTTGCTCTGAGCTTATGCTCTACCAGTTTTAAGCTGGTAGAAAATAATTCTTGCCATAAGACTCCATACCAGAGAGTCCCAGGGGAGAACACTTGCCAGGCCAAGGCAAACCTCTTAAGGTCCATCTTGGACACCGTGTGTGGTCCCATAATTCCAGGCATGGTTGCAATGCCACTGCAGGTGGTTGTCCAGGCAACAGGAATTCTGGCTCTTCACTTATCCTTGTAACCTAATTACTGTAATGGTTTCTACACATACAACAGAATTTAGCCTTTCCTGCTCTATCCATTGTTGCCTTATCATGACCAGTCACAACACTGGCAGCACAGGGTCTTCAAGGATGTCTGTCAGCATTGTTTTGTTACCTGTGTCCGTCTTTGGGAGCGAGCACTGCTGTAGCCAAGGCCCACTTTTACAAGGCTGTTCTGTAAGGGAAACCCAGTGGTGTAACAGGTTTCTATGTACTTGTAACCTGAGCAAGAAAAACTTGTTTGTTTTCTCTTTGAGTGAAGCATTGTCCTTGTCTTGTTCTGTGTTACTGGGCATGGTGTTGAGGAAACCCAAGAGCAGCCAGAGCCTCCCTTGTGCTGGTCCCAGTGCCCAGATCTCAGTTCGGGCACCCTTGGCAGCCACATCCATGGCAGTGCTACCAGTCTGGCTGTGCTCAGACCCCTGCTTTGCCTTTTTCCCTAAAGCTGCTGCATTTTAGTGCTTTCTTCCTTGTTCTTGCCAAGGGTTTTACCAATCCCTGTGTCCCCAGGGGTAAGTGGAAACCCTCAGCAAGACGGACACAGTAGGCCATTCCTCAGAGCTCTGCTTTTAACTTGTAATGGGATTAATGATTTAGACTGTCTGAAGTTAATCCTTTAAGTGTGTTAACTCCAAACAAATGAGTTCCCTGTGCCAGCCTACAGTATAATTAGGCTTTTGATGAACTTAGGGTGCTTGTAATCGAAATAGTCCTAAAGCAGAAAAACCTTCTGTGGCATTTGATGATCACACATCAATCAATGCATTAACAGTAGAATTCAGCCATTCCTGCTGATCCTGGCTGCAGAGGGAGGACCCCGGTATGTGCAAGGTAACTCACCATCCCAATTCCCTGTCTGTTCCCTGGCAGGGTCAGGATGGCCACCTCAACCCTGAAGAACCAGCTGCAGAGTGCCCAGAAGAACCTGCTGTTCCTGCAGCGGGAACATGCCAACACCCTGAAGGGGCTGCACGAGGAGCTGCGCCGCCTGCAGCAGCGCTGCACAGGTACCCACCCATTCCTTGGAGTGACTGCTTCCCACCTCAGCAGCAAAGCCCACCAGCAGGGGGGATTTAGGGTCTTCAGTTTGTATCTCGTGGCAAACTGGCTGATCAAAGCCAAGTTTTTTTCATTTGTTCTTTAAAAAGCTGATGGTTCAATTGTTCTACATGTTTGCTGATTTGCAGTGAATCTCCTGTCCTTGCTTTGGGCAGTGGGAAGAGTTAATTCTGTATTTATTGAAAGTTGTCGTTGTAAATCTGCTCACCAGGTGATGTACAGGCTCCATGACGATGTTCTAACAAAAATAAACAACTTTTTTTCCTCAGATTTAACCTACGAGCTGACTGTAAAGAGTTCAGAGTCATCAGGTAAGGAATATATGGCATTTTTCTTTTAATGTTCATGTTCAATTTGCTAATCTTTTTCAATGTTTGTATTTTCTTTTTTAATCTCCAGACTTACTTATTTATGAAGTAAATGTCAAAAGTTCTTTCCCAAGGTCACACAGGAAATCTGTGGAAGAGCCAGGAATAGCACCTGGAACTGCTGACTCCACTAGACATTCAGTTCCCTGCTTGCTATATGGGAACACAGGACACAAATTTTAGGGGCAGAAGAGTGAAACTATTTTTAAAACTTACCTGAGCTGGTGTTGTAATTAACCACAAAGCTTTTATTTATATATATGTGTATATATATGTGTGTGTGTGTGTATACACACTAGACCCTAGTAATTTATATATATTATGTTAACAATAGGTAAAGAGCAGGAATAAGATAACTCCCTGAGTTAACCCCCTGGATCAGGGATGGTGTGGAATGAGTATTAGCTGAAGTTGTGTTTTGGATTCCTCTTAGAGAGGGCAAGAGGAACCCTATTGCATTATGTAAAACCCTGTTTTACATAATGGCTGTTGTTAACTTGAAACACTTCTGCTTCTCTTGTTCTTCTAGAAAGTGGTGGTTCACGAAGTGATGAACTCAAAAGTAAGTGCAAAGATCTTGAAGCTCAGCTGAAAATCAAAGAAGCTGAAAATAATGAATTGTTGAAAGAACTCGAACAAAAGAACGCGATGATAATGGTGCTGGAAAACACTATTAAAGAAAGAGAAAAGAAGTATTTGGAAGAGTTAAAAATGAAAAGCCATAAGCTCAATATGTTGTCCAGCGAACTGGAGCAGAGAGCGAGCACGATTGCCTATCTGACCTCTCAGCTGCATGCGGCCAAGAAGAAGCTGATGAGTGCCAGCGGGACTTCGGAGGGGACCCCGTCTGGCAGCCCCGTGCTGTCCAGCTACAAACCGTCCCCTCCCAAGGACAAACTGCCGGAGACGCCGCGGCGCCGCATGAAGAAGAGCCTGTCCACGCCGCTGAACCCCGAGTTCGAAGAGGCCTACAGAATAGGGTCGGAGAGCCGCAAGCTGGTGCTGCGAGAGCCCGTGGATGCCATGCCCGATCCCACGCCCTTTCTGCTGGCCAGGGAAACGGCAGAGGTGCATCTGATCAAGGAGAGGCCGTTGGTCATCCCGCCGATCCCCTCGGATCGCGCGCCCGGCGAATCGCACAGCCCCGCCCGCGAGAAGCCGCACAAGGCGCACATCGGGGTGGCTCATCGCATCCACCACGCCGCGCCCGCCCAGCCGCCGCAGGAGGTGGAGACCCTGGCGGTGGATCAGGTCCATGGAAGCAAAGTGGTCAGAAAGCACTCGGGGACAGACAGAACTGTCTGAGAACACCACAGAAGCGCTGGTCTGTGCTGGTTATGCACTGTGAGCCTGTAGGGTAAATAGCACCTGCGGTGAAGTTTCTTTTGATGCCCCATGCATGCCAAACTCCTCCCGGGTACATCATTAATACATTTTGCTCTGATGAAACCTCCTAGGACTGTGTTCATATGGCAAGGTATATAACCACTCCATGCTGTGGCCAAATCAGGGGGATCTGACCGCTTGCTTCCAAGTGCTGCTCCGTTTAGTGTAACTGCACGTGTGGACAAAGGCACGGGCTGCGTTAGTGAGCGCTCTCAGAGAGAACACCCCTCCATGACACTGCAGCCACACGTGTTAGCTGCTAATGTTTGACCTGGCAGGGGTTCTCTTGTCTCCACTGTGTGTGTGAGCACTCCAGAGCCATCACTGATCTCTGCCACAGCAGCACTGAAAGTTGGGCACGTGTACGTTCACTTTAATGACCTAAGGACGTCCCCAGAGTCCCAGCAAGCACTACTTGATTAATCCTAAATACTTTGGTTTGTGGCTTTAAGTAAAATATGGGTGGGGGAAGCACCATTTAAAGGGTTATCAACCCTCATAGGAAGAGTATGAACACTGGGTTGTTTGTGGGGATTGTTTTGGGTTTTTTTAATCGAATGGCTTCACGACACATTTTATGCTAGTCAGTACACTGCACTTGTAGCACCTTCCATACTGGCTCAGAGCTCCTTTTCCAGGGAGGAAATGTAACTGGTTATCCAATATGGAAATGGTTCTTTATGCTCTAACCTGCACTTTTTTTGTAAAGGGATTATTTTTGTTTCCTAAAAATCGTAGTCTTGTTCTGGGCATCATCAGACAGTGCTGGCTGCTGCCAGCCTAGGAACCTGACTTGCCCCTCTAAAATGTGAGTATTTAGTTTTAAGTGATGTAACCGATTCATACAGGAGAACCTGGCATCCTTGATTTCTGTCCTTGTGGATTGGGATGGACTTGCCTTGCACTTGACCAGATTCCCCTACTCCTTTCTAGTAAGTAGCAGGTAGACCCAACAGCTGTTAGACTACTTGATTATTTTTTAATTATTTTTTTTCTAGGAAAGAAAGGCATACTAGGAGCTGGGAGGGTATGTAGTTTTGGGATAGGAGCACGAGTTTGTCCATTTTTCTTACATTCTGTTCACTTCTGCTTCACTTTTGTCTGCAGCCTCTGAGTAGGACCAGCAAGAAACACTGGCTCCCAAATGCTGCTAAGCTTATGATGTGCCTTTAAAAATTTGGAACATGTATTCTCTGTGACAGCTGATGAAGGATCCCTGCCTGCCCTGTCCCTTCCCCTCGCCAGCTGTAGTTTGCCCCTCGTAAGCTTTTTCTGCAGCTGTGTTGGTGTGTGTCTCCCTCCGGAGCCTTGGACACTGTCAGTTCCTGGCAAAGGCCCTGGCAGGCTGGCAGAGCTGCTCTCCCGCCTGTGGTCCCGCTCGATTCCCGCAGCATGACCCTTCCAGCAGGGCTGATCCCTGAGGAGGCTCTGCC
Source organism: Phylloscopus whistleri (assembly GCA_017589585.1). Lineage (NCBI taxonomy): Eukaryota > Metazoa > Chordata > Aves > Passeriformes > Phylloscopidae > Phylloscopus > Phylloscopus whistleri. Next base: position 1,499,915 of record JADMLD010001062.1, on the reverse strand, counting down.
CTCTGCCCACCCTCTGCACCCTCTGTCACTCGCTGTCCCAAAGGCCCAGACCCGCCTCAGCCTCGCGCCTTGCTGGCTCTGTGGTAGGAGTTTGTTTCACAAGTGGTGGGGAGGGCTAGGGAAAAGCTGTGTTCCCACAAAGGGGTTGGTTAAAGCAAGGTTGTTACTCTGAGGTTTACTGTTTTTACGTGTATTGCGTTAACCAGCAGCTGGTTTGGTTACTTTGGTTGTTGGCACCATATTTTTATGGTCATGTGTTGTATGAGTGACCTACCCTGCCACTTGTTGGAGGCTGGTGGGAGGCACCGCTTCCAGGCAGTGCAGAAGTGATGCTTTGGGCAATTAAAGACATTTCTTACAACCATCCAGGCAAACCTTTAGTCTTTGTGTGTGTGAGACCAACTTACTCTCTCTTTGCAGCCACAGACCAGCTTGGAGTTGTTCCAAAAGGAAACACAAATTACAAAAAACACTCTATTCTTCAAACACGTTTACTGGGAGTATAATACAACCAAACTACTACCAACTAAAGCCAGGTGTGCCTAAGTGAACACAACCCCACCTGTGGTGCCGAATCTCTGCCCTCCTCTGCACTGAGGGTTTTTTCCCTGTGCCTCTGAAGGGTTGCATTCTGGGGGAAGAACGTGGTGCCTATTTTTGCCTGTCACTCAGCATTCAGGGTGAGACACACGCCTTGGAGCACCCAGTGGGAAATGTGCTTGGTGGTGTAAAGGTCAGCCTCAAAGACAAGGCCGAAGCCCATGGCGTTGCGGCGCAGGGAGGTTGTGTACACGGGGGTCCGGAGCGTGTTCTGAAAGAGCACAGAGGCAGCACAGACACTGAGCAGTGCCTGAGCTGCTGCATGGAACTGCAAACAACAGGGGCCTCCAGGAGAGAGACTGGCTTCAGAAATTCATTTCTTTTGTTAGAGGTCTTAAATAGCCAGTACCCAGAAAATGTAAATGTCCTTTATGTCATTTACTGGGGATGGGAAATAATTGAAAGAGTAGGGGGAGTAAGTGTCACAAGGGCTGTGTCCCAAAGTGCCTGAAGGGAAAAAAGGCAACAAACTGTAGTGATGGGTAGTGTAAGGAGAAGTGTTAAACCAGCTGGGAGTGGTAATGATAGAATGCAGCTTCTGGGCAGAGAGGGCAGGGCCTGCAAGCTGGGGAGATGCGACAGTGGAAGGGAGGTATTCAGGAGCCCTACCTGCAGTCTGAGTCTGTGTGCTTCTATGGGGATGATCCTCAGGATGGGGAGCTCCACCACTGGGACACGGGGCTTGCTCGGGATAAGGCAGCCCTGCTCTAGGTCCCAGTCTGCTCCTTCCAGGAACAGACCAGAAACATAACAGCCTGTGAAAGCAGAAAATGCAACATTTGGGTAAACTGAGCTCCTAGAAAAGATCTAAGAGATCTTTTAAGGTAATAGTTCCTGCAGTCCCTGTTCTGGGCACTACAGTCATCACAAACACACCGCATTTTAAACTGCAGCTGCACAGGGTGCAGTTTTCTGAGAGCTTGGTTTTTATCATCCAGCTGTATTAGGAAATCAAATTAAATTGTCTCAGTTGCACTACACATGATAAACAGTAGCAGGAATAAATGTGATTTGCTGCCCTCCAATTGCCCAAGTCACAGAGAGCTTTGTAATTCCCCGGGCCTGATCATTGGGTCACTGAGAGCAGGTGAAGGGTCAGGACAGTTGGTATTTGTACCAGAACAAGCACAGCATTTAGATTTAACAAAAATGAGAAGTTTTCCTCCTCTGTTCCCAATCAGAGCTGGTACTCAGATCCTTGCTTAGTTCCCTGTACCCAGCTTGTTTTATTTAGTTATTAGAGCAGGTGCTAGTCATAGAGATCTCATAAAGAGGTATTTACACAATAAATGATACATATTTGTTGGTACTTCTTGCTTAAGTACATTTCAATATAGTATTTGTGGTGTAAATAGATCTTTACAAGCCTGTTGGGATTGGCAATATTCTATGCATAAAGAAATAAGTGTGTCTTTTTATATACATACATACATGCATATATATGTGTGTGTGTATAGATATATATACACATATGTATAGACATATACATATATATACCTATATATACACACACACATATAGGGAGGATGCAAGGGGGAGGTGTAAGTTCAAATCCCTGCCTGTGGGGGGGAAGAGTGTGCTTCATGCACACAGGAGCTCTGCAGGGACCAGAACCAGCTACTTCTCAGCTGGAAATCATGAGGACTGTGAAATGCAAACCCAGGGCAAATGCCTGCCAAGGTTTAACCAAAGTAATTTAGTGTGGCAAGCAATTTCTTTCTCTCACCAATTAACTGCTTTATTATTTTTGCCAAACAATTGCGAAAACACCTACCCTGAGCAGCCCCTTCAGTGATGTCTCCTGCTTTCCTGTACTTGGTTACCTCTGTGTAGAGGGTGGAGTGATCCAGGGGCCACCTGTTTTTCCTGCAGGTGGCTTGAACAAGAGCGGTCAGGTAGGACTCTGGGATGTGCAGGCCCGACAGCCACATCACCTCAGGCTCACCCTGGGTGATCTGCAAGCACAGACAGTGATGGGCAGCAGCCAGTACTCACCCTACACTGCCCTTAGAGAGATCTGGGGTGAGTCTGCCTTTCATCCACAGCTGTGCAATGATGGCACGAGTTCAAGAACCTACCTGAAGTGTTCACCAGCCTGCACAGCACATTGTGCAGGTTAACAAAACAAAAGGCTTTCTGGAGGCACTCGCTTACCCAGCTGGTGTACTGGTCATATCGCTCTCTGAAGAAAATAATCCAATTTCCAAGGGTTTTGAGGGTGTCAGGGGCCAGGCGCCGCCAGATCCCAGGAATCTGCCCATTGAAGAGAGCCTGAGCCACATCATCCAGTTCACTGCTCATTCCGACTTCCCCAGCCAAGGCCTGGAACAGTGGTGAGAGTTCTGAGGGCAGGCAAAGCCCAGCTGGTCCCACTGAGTTGCTGGGATTTTACTTACACGTTGCAGCTCAGCCAATGACTTTCCCATTCGAACAATGAGCTTATTAAAACGTTCCAGCTCCTGCAGCAGCACCACAGTTGTAGGGGAGATGTTTAGTCCAAAGCCTTTACGTATGTGGTCAAGATCAAATACCTGGGGTAATTTGTTTTCTATATCCTTGGCAACATTTGCAATATATTCATCTCGACTAATTCCTGCACCAGTTTCACCTAAAAACAAGAAATTTTAGTGAGACTAAATCAGAGAAAAGGTTGAGAGCTGAGTCACCTTCTGGCATCAGCCTCCCTCCCTCTCCTGCTCTGACATTTGCCCAGAGCCCTGCTTGTCCCCAGCTGTGCCTCTGGGCAGGGCTGAGCCCTCCACTGTCCCCCTCCCTCTGCTCCCCCCACACCCAGGGGCTGCTGTCACTGTCCCCAGGGCTCAGCACTGGCCCCTGGAGATTCCCTGTTCACAGAGCCACTTCAGACGGGGCACGCACCAGTCTGGGGCTGCAGCTCGAGCAGGTGCACCCACATGTCCCGCACGGCCTGCATGTAATACCCGATCTCGGCGTTGGCGTGGAGGCCCAGGACCTCGGGGGTGTTGGAAAGTGGCAGAGCTTCTATGGCCTCTGGAATACAACCACACAGGCTCTGGTAACCCAGAACAGCACAGCAATTTTGCTATTGCTCTGCTTGAATAAAAAAATCAAATGCTAAAGCTGGTGTTGGAGCACTGCACAGATCAAATAAACACTTAGCAACACCTAGAGAGATTCACCACAGAAATATTATATATCACTTAACAAAATTAACATGCTGCTTTACTGAGGTTTTGTGGTTTGGGTTATTTTTTGGGGTTTTTTAACACCTGAGGAGCTCAGTGACAAGCTCACATTCCAAAAAGCTCCTGTACAGTGGATTATAACACTGTAATCCATACACCAGCAGTGCCTGGTGTTCTGTTCAACTTCTCACACCCAGCAGTGACGTATGGAGACAATGTACACTGGAAGAAGACTTGTTTTTTTTTAAATGCAGCAGGAGAAACATTTCTTACCAACAAAGTCATCTTTTCCTTTCCCTTCTGGAATTTTATAATCGACTGTGTCGCTTTTATAAAAATGGAACACTTGGAATGTGTCAAACAGAAAATCCCCCAGGTACTCGTCCATGTAGACAGTCAGGATGCGCCGGTCAAAGCTGTCGATTGCACGCCCACCATACATGACCTGGAAATCAGTGATATCAATGTCACAGCACTGGCTTTTGGAGCAGAAAATACAGTTCTAAAAAAAATCACTGAAAGGTCAGAACTGCTCTTTGCTTTTGCAGTGGCTGTGGTGCAACACTGTCTCCCTTACAGATCCCAAGGATATCTCCAGTCCCCTCTCGGGAACAGGAAGGAAATATTTGGCCTTGGTCTGGAGAGAGCTGCTCTGTGCACTCCTAATCACCCATCTGGATGATTTGTGTGCAGTGGCACCTTCCTGAGGTACCAGCTCATGCTCAGCTGGGATCAAGTGCTGCAAAGTGACAGTTTCCTGCAGGACTTCATGTTGCAGCAGCTGCCAGTGCAGTGCAGCTGCACCAGCTCTGAGAGCACACATTTGTACAGCCCCAGTGATACCCCACGTGCCAACAGCACTGTGCTCTTCCAGCACAGGGTCCCAAGGGCTCTCTCAGATTTAATTAAGCACCCTCACTCCCTGTTGTGCAGTTGCTCACAGTGGCCCTAATTGCCTGAGACTGAGATTAAGGTCCTTGCTCAGGGCTACACTGGAGTTTCAAACCTGCCCAGGAAAGATTTCCAGCTTTACTTCATGCAGCTCATGCAGAAAGGAAACTTCATTTACCTGAATTGTTGTGGCATTGTAGCACTCACCTCCCCAATAAGATATTTGAGACTGCTCCAAGGGATTTGATCATCCTTTTGTTCAAAAGCTTTTGTCAAGTATGTGTTAAGGATTTCCATGCACACCTAATGAATTTGTTGGAACATGTGAAATAAGATTCATAAATCAGATATAACATATTCATAGGTTTTATTTAATGTAGTTCTTGTTTGAAAATTAACAATTACTTCTTTCTGAAATAATTAAAAAGTAAAGTATAAAATCCTCTTTAGAAACCCTTGAGAGACTAATAAAAACATGAAGGTTTGGGAATGTAATTTTTAGCATCCCAAATTGACATTATAGAAGATCAGGAGTCTACATGACTCCAGAGAAGCAGAAAAAAATATTAAGCAAAATCTAATTACAAGAAAGATTAAAACTGGATAAATTCTGTGTTTTCAAAAGTAATCTGAGCTACTCAAGAATATAAGAGTCATTGCAATTGTTTTCTTACCTGGAAATCAGATTCATTAAAATCATATGGTACATTCCAGCCAACCTTCCCAAACTTCCTTCTCTCCTGAACCACAGCATGGAAAAATGCCAAGACATAGACTAAGGATTTAAAGGCAGGATGTGGGCACTCCTCTAAGGCTTCCTGGGGAATTTTGAAGTAGGTGGCTCTCATGTTCAGTTTCAGACCATTAGGTGGTTCTGTAACAACCTATCAAAATAATTAGGGAAGCCATCAATTACTGGATAACTTGAGGAAAATAGGTTGTAAATATATCACCTTAAGTAAGCTATACAATGCAAGCTTGACATTTTAGGCTGTTTTCCAAATGCCTATCAAATAATGGATTTTTTTTTAAGTAAAGACATGAAACTTTTTTAAGTAAAGACCTTTCAAGTTTATCAAGGTAAACACACCTATGCAAAGAGACCTCGATATTATTTTGGAATTAATCATGTTATTGGCAAGACATTAATATTTCTCATACTTGAAGATCTAATTTACTGAAATACCAGTACTTTACACATTTTAATGTGCCCTATATCCCCACAGATGCTTTAACAATGTGGCTTTACTGCTGATCAAACTGCCAGAGCTGCTTCCTGGCAGCTTTTTCAAAGGGCTCTAAAACCTCAGTTCTCACTGCTCCTGGCAAGAGCCACAAAGTGCAGATCTGCAGCCTTAAAGATCCACTCTGGCTCTCTTCCCACTGCAGGAGGAGTGGGAGAACAGCCCAGAGCTGCCACTGCCACTGAGCCACTGCTTTCCAATCTGTGAAATGAAATAATGATGTTTACAGGACAGGGCACCACAACAGCAGTAAAGCAGCCACAGAAAAGAACATTAGGGCAGAATCATGGCCTGTGCCTTCAAAATAATCAGCTCAGCTTTTAGTGATAAAAGCTGCAGCCTGAAGCAGCAGCTGGAAACCATTATCCTATTCCAATGTCTGCTCCACTGGCACTGCCAGGCTGACACAGGCCCTGGTTCTGCACTGCAGCATCAGGGCTGACAGGGCTATTTCTGTCTCCAGGTACTCCTTCCTTGTGGCAGCATTTAAATCTAAAAACCATTTGTCACATTTCCAGTTTTACTCACAAACCTCTGCTTTGACATAACTGCTGAACAGTTTTCACCCAGAGGAAACATCCCAGTAAAATAAACAGGATGACGAAAAAAGGATTTGGCTTAAATAAAGATAAAAATCAAGTTCATAAGCCTGGGCCAGTGTGCTGCACTCAGGCCAGGCTCCTCCCAGAGCCAGCCTGTTCTGCTGAGTCCCAGTGCCAGGACATGCCCTCCTGGCTGGGGTTTCCCCACCTTTAAGGCTTTCTGCAGCATTCCAATGGGGAAGCCTTCAGTTGGCTCAGTCGTCAGCCAGAGGCGAAAGTCTTCGTGAGGCTCTGTGATTTTCTCCACGGCCTTTTCCAGATGGATGAGCCACTTCACCAAAAGGTGACAGTTCTGCAACATCAGCCAGTGCCCTTGAACCACTGCTTCCCTCAGCATCTGCAAAGCAATCTGGGGAAGGGGGAGAACCATCTGTAAGTCTCCTTTACCCTGAGAACAAACTGCCTCTGATGGGCTCGTGCAGTGGGTTATCCTGCTAGGAAAGTGGTGGTCTAAATAAATCTGACAGGAGTTCTTCCACTGACTGAAATCATGGCAAATTCTATCAGCTGTTAAACTCTGGACATCCTGCCTTAGTGTCCATAACAAAAAGGAAAGTCACAGGAAAGGCAGGAGAACTTTCTGGTAGCAAACACTGTAACTTCCAACCACCTCACGTCCATACATAACAACATCTTCTTATCTCTACTTTTAACAGCTGAAAATCTGATTCCGAATCTACTCTCGCTCAAACCAGAACAGCAGCCAGTCAGCCAAATGGCCCCTCTCATGTTCAGCAAAATGTTATTCCTAAACTGACAAATCTATGTCAGGACCATGAGGTAACTCCTTTTAAAATGGAGCAGACCTATGGAAAGGAAATGTGATCAGTCCCAGAGCATTAAGAGCATGGCTTGCAATTCACACTCACTGCACACAGCACATCCTCACCCTCCCATCCAAGTTACCTCTTCTTGGCCTTGTCCCATGGCCAGGAATTTGAGTCTATCTGCTTTAAAATCTGTCCTCTCAGCCAGTTTCATGAGGTCACTGACAGGATCAGAGCCAGGACTTAGGATAAAAACCACAGGTGAGAAAGGGGTGCTCTGCTGCAGGATGGCATCGAAGCTGATCACGGGGGGCTGCACATACCTGGCAGGGGGAGAAGCCCACAAATGTGGCTGATTTGCACAGAGCAGCTGCCACGTGTGAACAGAGCCTTGTACACGAAGGGCAAAGCTCACCACATGAAAATCATTCAGACACAAGCCCTGCTCTGCTCTTCAGGTAAATTACAGCCCCATTGCCAAAGCTGATTGCAGCTCCAGCTCTGTGTGAGTGCTGTGGGTGGGCTGTGAGGGAGGAGGTGACTCACGTCTCGCCCATGGTCAGTGTCACGTAGTCGGTCACTGCCCGGTACATCCGGTCCACCCGGAAGCAGCGCAGCAGGAGGAGCTTCTGGAAGTCTGTGACATTGCCCTCGTAGTGCATTGGCAAGGGGATGCTCTCCAGAGCATCCGTGTCGTACCACTGGCAAGACAAGACAGCACACAATGCAAATGAATCCAGTGGCTCTGTCTGGGAAATTACTAGGAAAGAGAAAATCAATTTGATGAATGAGGGGCCAAGAGACACAACAAAAACAAACCAAGCTGCAAGTCAATATTAAAAGTTTAAGTGAATGTAAAAAAATCCAATTGTTTCAGTGTAAAGTATTCCAACCCAGAAACACATTTGTACTTCCACTTTATGTCAACTAATTCTCTTAAGATACAGAAATTTTCATCAAAAGCAAAAAGGTATCAACAGATTGCTTGCAGGGAGACTTCTTATAAAGCAAGAAGACATGGAATGAAGCTAAAGGAGGAACAAAGGAAATCTGTGTTTGTCAATAGCCTATAGCATTCACTGCCACAAGAAGATCAAAGCACAATTTAGCAGCACAAAAGCACCACTGAAATGTTGACTGTTGAACAGAAAAACTTCCACTGACTTCAACAGGGTAAATGACTTCTCTAAGGCATTGGATTGACAAATAAAAATTCTACAGTATACCAGGGAAGGTTTCTTGGTTTGTTTTTCAAATGATATAATCCTTAATTCTTCTGCAAATTAGTCAATCACTAACTGAGGTCAAAAAGCAAAGAAAGGCCTTGAGGGAAGAAGCCCACAGTGACATCTCCCCTGTGGAGTGCTGTGACACATTGCATCACACTTGAACGTTTAATACCAGACAAAAACAGCTTTGCAAAAAAGCACATACATCTTTCCATACATCTGGATTTTCTTCCACATCATCTGGAAGAGATTCAAATTTCTCAGGAAATAGTTCAGACAAGCGAATTAGATCTTCCCAGCCTTGATCTGGAAGCCAAGCAAACGGTTTCTTTCGGGCACTCTTCTCCAGGGAAATATTGCCTAGGCACATTCAGAAGCCAGAGTCAGTGTCCATGTCAGAAATCCTCCAATGCCTGACCACACATACACTCCCTCTGCACAGAGGAATCATGTGGAAATTTGTTCCTGGAAGCACTGTAAGATTAGACTGGTCTGCTGAAGGAAAGTTGGCATTTTACAAGTGCTTGCAAAAGCCAGAGTTTTATCTTTGCAAACACTTCTAAAATCATGTATACGCAGTCAGAAAATAACTACAACATAGTCAGAAAATAACTACAGATTACTTTCCTCCTGTAACATCCTAACAATTAGCTAATGTGAAATAGAAACAGCAGGATCTCCAATTTGTATAACCCAACACAGTGCAGCTCTCCTCAGTGGGAAAGATCCCTTCTTGAGGTGCTGGCTCATAGTAAATCATCTCTAGTCAAAGATCTGTCTCCAAAAGATCTTTTAGCTATTGCTACACAGAGCTACATACTTACATCTAAATATTCACTTTACCTTTCAAAAAGAACTCAAATTCTTCTTGTGGAACTCGGCCTTCAGCTTGTTCTATCTTGACAGTCATATCAAAGGAGAATAGCAACTTGTGCTTCTCAAACAAGCCTGTGTGAAAAGGACATTTTCAAAAATCAGCTGCTAAAGCTTGTGGAACTGGAGTGATCTTTCAGTCCACATCCTTCATGTGCTGTGGATGGGATGCTCCACCCCTGCAAGTGCTCAAAGCCATTTTGGATGGGGCCCTCAGCAACCTGATCTAGTGAGTGGCATCCCTGCCCATGGCAGAGGATTGGAACCAGATGATTCCTAAGGTCCCTTTCAACTCAAACCATTCTGTGATTCTATGATCTGCTCACCCCACAAAGGTCATTTGGTTGATGGTTGGAATTGATATTCCTAAAGGTCTTCTCTAGCCTGAACAATGCTATGATTCCGTGATCAGGGGCATCAAAGCTGGGGCTTTGAATCAGGCTTGAAGAGTCAATGCAGCCCCTGTGAGCTCTATGGCTGCCTTTACCACTGGTAAGTGTGTTAAGGAAAACATTTCTGCAGGAGTTACATGGGCAATGTGCAATGGCCCTTCTAACAGAAATAAGCAGGGAGTAAAGTGTGAACCAGGAGCGGTGCTGAGACCTGAACATCACTGAATTCCCTGCTTGGTAACTTGGCTCTTTAACATGAACCAGCTCAAGTCAGGGCTTCACCTTTATTTGCACAACACATTCTCAGCCCCTGGTTAAACAGCACTAACCTGTGCAGCCATAGTTGTAGGTGTTCAAAGTCAGTGTGTCCATGATGTTTTTTAACCTCTTAGGAAGAATAGGACTGGGCATGGATTTCCTAAGAGAGAATCCAAAAACCTCTAAGAAGGAGACCAGTGAGAACTGGTACATGATGTTGACAAATGCCATTTCAGCCAGCACAGAGAAGAGGATGGCCCCTCTCTTGGCAGCAGGTCTGTAGCCATCACGGAGAAGGTCAATATCCGCCGCCGTCGTCTCAGCCAGCTTCAGTTTCTCAATCACCTGGGCAGAGAGGGATTTTATACACCTGTAATGACTGTGCAGATCCAGAGTGGATCTGTTATACCACAATAATCAGAGCTGCTCAGTGCCTGCCTCTCTGTGTGGCTCTAGAGGGAATCTGGGCAGGTAACTCAAAAGAAGTTGTACGAATTATAAAAATTAAAAATTAGATAAAATTAATCCCACCCAGTACATTTATGAAAAGTAAAGGCAAAGATTTACAAAAAATCATGGAGATAGCGTGGGAAAGGCTCTCTGGGGACCTTTAGTTCAACTTCTGCCCAAAGCTTGGTTATGACCACCCCTACATCAGGTCCAGTGTGGCTTTGCCCAGCTGTGGCCTGAAAACTGCAAGGATGGATTCTTTTGCTTTGGAACTGTAAACAAACATGACTTTGGTCCTGTTAAGGACTTCCCTGAGGACAGACTACATTCTATTCATATATACCCTTCCAAAAAGCTCAGAGCTGGTACCTCAGTAGCTTTGAATTTTGTCTCTTCCAAGGTTTGCACCAATTCCACGTTGTCCAACATGTTTCCTGTGGAAGTTGACAGTCCATGAAGGAGAGTGTCTTCCAGATTTTTCAGCAGGTTCTTGTTTTCACTTGTCTCCTGGATGAGACGTTCTCTCTGTTCCTCCAATTCCCTCCTTTCAAAGCCCGTAATGACACTGAGCAGCTGATCCTCTAGGCCCTTGAGTGTAACTACAGGTACAACACATGGACAGAGCACAGAGGTTTGTAAGCACAGCACAGTTTTTATACAATTTATTTAATCTGAAGCCTCTCATAAAACTACAGCAACGTAGCACAGTGACCTGGTTAATGACTGTGTATCTTAATTCTACCCAAGCAGCCTCACCTGACCAGTACAGGAAGAGATATTTAGCTCAGTTGCTAATTAGAAGAGAGAAGTGAAAAGGACTTCCTATTAAATCAGATGCTGAGTTTAAGGGAGGGTATGAATTTTTTCATTGAGGTTTCAGACAATGACCCAGGCCCTAAATTTGCACTTTATTATTAAGTACATATTTGAGCTTACCTGTATAATTGATAACAATAGCTCTGCCAAACACAGAGGGAGAATACTTTGGGTTTGCTAATTTGGTGTTCAGGTACATTTTAAAATTACTGTCATAGTCAATCTCTTTGTCCCCCAGGACAATGAATGCTCGCCCCTGTGCAACTTTGACATTCTTCTCTAAGACATTGTCTATCACAGGATCAATGTATTCATCAACACTGTGCACCAGGAAAGGGCTTCCATACTTTATGGCCTGTTCTAGTTGTTTCAGGAAATCTGGGTCATTAAAGGAAGCCATCTGCAAGAGAACAATGGGAAAACATGAAAGGAGAAATTATATTCAATTTGTTGAACATTATTATTTTGCAGCAGCTGCCAACACTAATGAAGTTTGTTCTTTGCTGCTTTTTATCTCTCACAGGTGATATAAACTGTACTTGCACAAAACAGTAAAGGTGCTTTTTTTTGTGATTAGCTGAGAATCATTTCCATTTGGAAACTACCCTTTAAAGTTCTAGCTGTGCCTCCAAGTGTGTTTATTATCCTGCATGGAAGTTCCATCCTGGAGCTGAGATAAATCACAGTCTACACCAGCCTTGGGTCTCTTTCTGCATGTGCAGACAGGCTGAGAGAGCTGGGGTTGTTCATCCTGGAGAAGGCTCCAGAGAGACTTTATAGCACCTGCCAAAACCTAAAGGGGCTCCAGGAGAGCTGGACAGGGACTTTTGACAAGCACATTTAGCAATAGGACAGGGGGAATGGCTTCAAACTGAAAGAGATCAGGGTTAAATTAGATATTAGGAAGGAATCCTTCCCTGTGAGGGTGGGGAGGCCCTGGCACAGATTCCCAGAGAAGCTGTGGCTGTCCCATCCCTGGCAGTGTCCAAGGCCAGGTTGGACAGGGCTTGGAGCAGCCTGGGATAGTGGAAGATGTCCCTGCCCATGGGCAGGGGTGGAACTAGAAGGTCCTTCCCAATCCAAACCATTCAATAATTCTGTGATACATAACTGGCTCCCCATTCAAGGTGACAGATATTTATGCAGCTTTGAAAACAATCAGTACTGAGGTAAAGCAATCTTCCATCTTTACCCTCAGATCATTATTTTCTTCTTTCTTCTTAATCCATTGTAATGCCTGCTGCTGTGGGTCAATACAGAGTGGGAAGCGGCTGGAATACGTTGTCAGGATGCCATTCTGGACAGAGAGCTCATCTGGGGGCAATCCTTGAGAAACCCACCTGGGAACAGAATGGACCAAAGACCAGCCTGGGATGAAAACTCGATGGGAGAGCAGCAGATTTCATTTGTCAGCAAAGTGATGCAACTCACTGAGCACATAATTAGACACACAAGCACACACACAGAGAGTGTGTAGTTATGGGGACAGTGTCACAGCTCAGACTGACTCGCTGACTCATTGTAACTGCACTGCTCAAAGTTCTGGCTGTTGCCTCAGGTGAGCAATCCTGTTAGTTGGTGCATGGGCTACCTGGGCTTGGGTTTAATACCAAACCCATTGAAGTCAATGAAAAGACACCTGTTGGGTCATGGAAACATATTTAAAGAGAACTCTTAAAAACTTCCTAGAAATGGCATTACATGTGTCTAAGTTCAGTGAATGTCCCTGGAGTGTAAAGTAGATCAGCTTTTTACAACAAATGGCCCCTGTTAATCAGCAGGACATGAAAGTAAGATTCTCTCTCTGGTATGGCTGTGCACCTCCACCCACAATGCCAATTCTGTGCTACAGACTCAGCTCCAGACTCCCACTTTATAATGTCACACTCAGTAGCCCCAGGGTCTCCTGACTGGACATACCTGCTAACCTCCACCTCATTAGTCAGGAGGCTCTCTAACTTAAATGGATGGCTGACAGGAATTTCTCGTGAGATAATATCTTCTTGCCACACTTGATAGAGCATTTCATGACGGAACTCCCAGCTGAAGGCTCCCAAATAGCACAGAAAGGCAGCAGCCAGTAGACAATCTCCAAGCAACTTCACCTTTCGTATTTCTAATTCCTTGAATTCTTCTGCCCACCTGATAGAATTACATGGGAGATTCTGAACCAGGAAGATGAGGTTTATGTGCAGAATTTCCTGCTACTTTACATACAGGTTGAGACAGATCCCCAGATTTAGAATCGGTTTTCTCTCACTATTATGGTGGCCACAGGCACTGAGTTGACCTGAACCTTCTTCCATTTTATCTCAGTTATTTTCCAAGAGCTAATGGATATTAGCTCAGGACAGATAATAGCTCTTCTCAGAAACAAACACCATAGAAAGCAACATTTCCAAAAATGTCTTCACCTGATAGATTTTATCCCTGACACATGAACCTCTGGTGTCAAAAATGATTCTCTTTGAATCTAGACTTACCTCTCATTCTCAGATTTCAAGCCAGCAATGAGCTTGTCAGCAGCCTCTAATCTTCTCTGCATTATCTCTGCTTCTTCTTGTAACTTTCTGTTTTCTTCTATTGCCAGCTTATATTTTTCCCCCAAAGCTTTCAGTTCCTCCTGAATGGCAGCCAGCTCTGCCTGTATCTTTGCCAGTTCCCTCTTAATTAATTCATAGTGCTTTTCTAGCCTGGCCACCTAAAGTACATTTTGAAGGAAACATAAGAGTGTCAGAGGACACAAGGATTTTGGAGAGAAGTATTAAGTTCTCACATTTCTTTTGGTTATATCATATTTTTCAAAGTGTCCTGGTAATAAACAGTGTAAGCCAAAATAACTGAGACTGTCACCCTCCTCTCCCCATCCCAAACACACATCATGATCTGACACTGCAGTTCCAAAGCAGAGAAATCTCCCAGTTTTGTACCCACAAGGAATATTAAAGCACTGGAGGTCAGCAGGACTCTCATGTCCTGACAAAAGGAGAGGTTTGTCTGCTTAATAACAGCAATATTAAGGCTCCAAAAACACACAGACACATCATCTAGTGAGTATACTTTCTCTGTAGTCAGTTGTATATAATAGCCTTTTCTTGACAAAATTTCCCAATGTTATCTGTTGGACCTTAGATTTCCTTTGGTAATACAGCTGAATTTCCAGTCATCCTAGAAAAAGCTAATCAAAAGGTCTGTGCTTAAGGAACATGGTTTTAGTGTACTACTGACCTCTGCTCTGTCCAAATGCCATGGGTTTTAAAGTTTGTTTTTAGTCAACAGCTCTAAACCGTGTTTTTCTAAGCACGTTAGATTACAACATTCCAACTGAACATGTTCTTCCCTCATCCCTCAAGCCCTGGCATTGAAGGCAACCCACAGCCCAGCATCCTGGCACAACAAATACAGTGATTTATGACTGAGAACCTGTCTCACTGCTACTGCAATAGCTCTCCTAAACACCACTTTTTAAGCACTTCAGTAGGAAAAGTGGGCAGTCTATGAAATGGTCAAGAATTATCTTTTGATCAGATCATGTTTTGACCTTCTCTGAGTTTGATTCCAACACATTTTACCTTTTCTTCCTTTGGCTTGACTGTTTTAACTACATCACAGTAGGTCACCACTGCTTCAGCAAACTTTAACATTCCCAGTCCTGCTCTGCTGATAGCTCCCATTTCATCCCAGGTAGTATTAAGATTCTTTAGGAGAGCTAAATTGGCAAACACAAAATTATTGCAAGCAAGTTGAATAACTGTGCAAAAACCCTCACAGAAATAGCTTTTCCTACCAGCACCATCAGCCAATGCCATGACAGACAATAGGAAACATTTGTCAGAATATTAGACTCTGTTGGCTGTTCCCATTAACAAGATCCTATATTCACTGCAAGTGCCCAGAACAGGAATTCACCTCTCATAGCTTTCACATTGCTCCATGGAATTTCCCTAAAATCCGTCGTCAACAGAAGTTTCAGGAAATTTGTGTCAGCCATCATTGCTTTGGCATTCTTCCAGTTTTGTTCTTTGTAACCTCTCATTATAAGAATACAGTCCAGAACAACCTGCACCTGCTTCGGGGGTGTTGCAAAGGATCTGGAAAACAGGTGACAGAGACAGTGGAAGAGAATAAAGGAGGCAAAGTACATGATGCCAGACATGGATTCTTCTGTTAAGACAGGCATTGCAGTACAGGAGCTTGTACATAAGACAAGCTACAACAGTGAAAAAGACAACCCGAGTCAGACAATAAATTATTAACTACTCAAAAGCTCAGAACCAATCATTGTATTCAGACAATTTGAAATCCACTAAAGGATTTCAACAGTGGAAAGCTTAAAACACTGAGCCTCGATATCCTTTCCTAGGACAGTGAAGCAGCTGGGGAAAAATCCAGAAATCTGTGTTTCCAGAAAGGAAACTGAACAAGTGTGGCAGGGAAGGGAGAGCCATTGCTATTTTGGGGACAACTATATTTCAGGGAGAGCCAAAGACTGGATGTGCCTTTATATCAATCCTCAAAAAAAAGATGTATTATCAAAATATAGGGAGGAGTAAATTCAGCAGGGAAATACATTTTTGTGCTATGAAAGTATGCCTGAAAATAGCTGTTTGTGGTCCTTCTAACATAGGAAAAAAAAGAGGAGGAATGAACAGGTTTGGACAGCCATTGTTCAGGCAAAAACCAGAGCAGGTTCTGGTGCATCAGGCCAGAGAATGATGGGGTAAAGAGCAAACAAAGGCCTGGAAGAACTGTCTTAAGGCAAAGTCATGGGTTAGGAATCAGGGCATTCTGCTGTGACCTCTGCAGCCACACAGCTGATGTCCTGACCTTCACAGGCAGGTGAAGGCTCAGACCCAGCAAACATGGGTTTCTTAGTGTATTTCCAAGAATTTATGCTACTGGACATACAAATGAGTCACCTGAGTTCAGTAACTTCAGCCTTGTCAAGCTTCTCCACCTCCCGTTTGGCAGCTTCCATAATAGGCTTGATTTGATCCAGTGCTGCCTCAGCCTCTGCCTTCTCCACAGCAATAATTGCATTCTGTTCCTGTATCTCTATAGCTTTTTGTTCACCCATTTTTTTCTTCTCCTCAGCTAGTAATTGGAAAGGCAAGACCACAAATGGATCATTCAAGTTTGTATACAGAACATATACTAATACACTAATAGAGATTTACTCTGCTGAAAATCAGAAACTGCCATCAAGTCAGAACCTTTGTGTTGCCAGCTTTCCTCTGGTTACAGTTACACCACCAGGTTAGGAACAGTTAGTGTTCCAAACAAGGACAAGCACAATCTCTTTCCCTCCATGTTTCCTTCTGATTTTCCTCTAATACTAAATTTCTGAATCAGAAGTTGCCTTTCTTGCTACTGCCTTTCCCACATTATGCCCTACACTGTGGAAAGGGAAGACAAGGGCAGGCAAACATTGTGCAAAGTACTGTGGGCCAAATGTGGAGCAAAGATGGCAACCTGGGCAAGGCAGGGGACCTGCTCTTCTGGCATGGCATGGGAGCAGCACACAGAACATGAGGGACACCTTGAGAAGCAGCTGGAGCTCTTCAAGAGTCTCCCAACCCACCTAACACAGATGATGTGAGCCCTGCTTAGCCCGTGGGACACTTCAGGAACTGTAACCTACCCACCTATTTCTGTGTTTATTTTAATGTCTCGTAGCAAAGCCTCACAAGCAGCTGTTTTTTCTGTTAGCACAATCTTTTGCTCAGCAAGTTTCACATTCAGCTCAGCCAGCTGTACAGCAGCTTCCTTCAGTTTAACTAAGCCCCCATCCAGACGTTTACATTGTGCTAAGTAGGAAAAAAAAGGGAGAAATGTCAGTGATTCATTGATTGTGTTCAGGCACACAGCAACACAAAATTCTACAAAGAGAAAATATCCTTAGAAGTGCACTGAGAGATCTTCCTTTCCTGAGCCTCCCAGCCAAAATTATGCTAATGTCACTTGAGCTGACATAGTGGCCCCTGTACCACAACTTATCTGCCACATTACACTGTTTGTGTTTTGTCCTCTTCACATATTTCAGTGCCACTGAAGTATGAATAAGAATTGCTGCTTGAGGAAGAAAGTTAAACCCTGAGCGAGGCCATGCTGGTATTAGATTTCAGCACGACTCTTCCTCAAGCAGAGGAGTGTCTGCTTTGGAGATTCTGGCTCATGTTCATTCACAAAAGGATTTGAGGAGAGCCCATTGTTTGCCAGAGTCTGAACATTCACACGTGGCCAGGATTTTGGGTCAATGTCAAAACACAGCCCCACAGCTGTGTGCCAGCACAGCATTTGAGGTAGTACTGCTAACACAGTTTTTGCATATTCTGGGTAATATGTGGGATTCTCACTGGAACTTCTTTTGTTTTTAAAATATTTGAATCACTTATTAAAAAGGAGGCAACATCTACATAGCCTTACTTAAAATGAACTCATTTTTCTCCTCCAGCAATTTTGCATAGGTATTGAGAAAATCAAGGTAATTTTTTGGTGTGACGTGATTTCTACGTCTCAGTTTCTCCAGAAATTTCTTGCTGAAATCCCCTACAGATTCATGCACCATGACCATGTGGTCAATCACTGACTGGAAGTTCTCTGGTGGGATGCGTTGGTTTTTTCCTAAAATTGGGCAGAAGAAATAAAAAATGTCAAAGATTTGTGGCTTTTTTCAGGGTACACCAATTACCATCTTTCTTATGTACATCTAAGCCAGGCACAAAACAAGTCTGTTTTCTGGGGCAAAAAGCAAGACCAGGGCAAAGCCAGAAGGGAACCTCCTGGTAGGCAGCCCACATTGCCTGCAGAGTTGAGAACTTGAATTTCAGCAATTTTCAAAATCTACTTGATCAAGAAACTACCATCCAGTGACATTTTTGACTGGTTTTTGCATTACCCATTTAGACTCAAGGTAGCAAGCACAATGGGAAATTAAGCTGTGAAATGTACAATAACTGCAAAGTAAAGAATATATTTCTTAGGCTATGCCAAGGGTTAATGGGGTGAAATACTGACATGTTACATACCCAGGAAGGATTGAGCAACTGCACACAAGGCCTGGGCAGGCCAGGGCAAGAACCAGTCAATACCAGTGTTGTTGACAAGACCTTAAAATAAAAGGACAGTGTTATCTGAAAAATTTCTTTGTAAAACTAACCCCTAATCAGACAGCCAGTCCTCTAATTAACTTTATTTACATCAAGAATTTGCAAATTGGTCTTGACTCCTTCTTAGTAACAGAATTTACCACCAAGTCCATACTTCCATTTTGACAGTAAATAGTAAGCTTTGCCCCTGTGTCCTGCTAACTCCACTGTACCATTCCTTAGGCTCTAAGGATGCAGTCAAGAGCTGCAATAAAGTATTTCAGGGCCTGGTTTAGCTTTCCCACCTGTACCCATCTTTCACAAGTCTCTCCTGTTTCCCAGGACTCCTTTCAGCCTCCTGAAGCACCTGCCAGGCTCAGGTGTTTTTATCTCTGTGGGTGTCCCTCCCACCATGCCCTTTTCTTGGCATTGGATACAAAAATGTTTCTCTTCCCACCATCCTAGTTTCATAATGATTTAACATGACACTTTCTGCTGTAAACTACAGAAAAGAGGCTTCAAAGGCAGTGTGCTTCCAGTTCAGTGAGGATGACCAATTGATTTCTGGCTGTTCAGCTGGAAAATGAACTGATCTGATAAATGCTAATCAATATTGTTCACTGATATGTGGTAATTAGCTGGAAAAAAATCATGCAATGCAAATCCTTAATCATGAAACCTGCTCTGCTTAGTTTTAGCTGCCAGACACCTCTCAGTGTCCACTGGAGATTTTTCTTTTGTCTGTAAATCTGTATTTCACAGGGAAGGGGCTAAGCAGTGTGCACAACTGATACCTGGGAAATTTCTGCACCACGTTCTCAGATCCTCCCCAACTGGGGACATTCCCAGGACAATGTGCAGGTTGCTTGCACATTTGCTTATGAAATACTGCCAGATACTCTCTTTAGCTGTGCCCACGCCAGCTCTAGTAGCTTCTTCTCCAATCTGAGTTAGTATGGAGTCTTTTTCATCATCTGCAAAAAGGGCTGGCACCATTCCTGTAACATAAGGACAGAAGAATGCTAGTGAGAACAACCAGTAAGAGGAAACCATATGGCTGGGGATAGGGCAGATGAGAAACCAATTTTAAACCTAGTTCTGCAAAAATGATTCTGAGTAGTTTTGAATGAACCAATTCATCTCTCTATGCTTCTCCTCCTCCCCATAGCCCTCATGAAAAATAGGTCATACTTGGGATTTAGAGGAATAATTAATGCATTTTTGTTTGGGCTTCAGCAATGTATACAAAATGTCACAGGAACATAAAGTACTTTTAACTCTGCAAAGAAAATCTCCGTTAGTGTCTATGAACCATCAGTTCACATTTTTGTTCTCTCAGCCTTGTGGCAAATACTGCATAAGTAACTTAATGACAGACCAGGGACAGGGAAATCTAGAATAAGGAAAGGGATAAAATTATCTCATCTGTTCTCATATCAGACCATAGAGGAACTTCTATTGAGAGAGTGGTCACACAGTGCCAGCTGCTTCATTCACTAGAAGATACCAAACTACATTTCAGGACATATATACATAAATATACATATGACCAGTTGCTGCAGTTCAGGTGAATGCTATTCAAAAGCCAATTGGACAAGTGGGTTTGTGGCCAAATGCAGCTGAAGTTTGCCTTAGTCTTGGAAGAAATCTGAGACACAGTGTCATCACCAGCATGAATGAACCCTATAACCCCTCCAGACATATAAATGACTGTAAGAAGATTCCAGAAAGCCATTATTAAGGCCAAGATCATTTCAGGTAGCACTGAAAGGTGTAACTAACTAAAGCAGCAGAGGACACAGGATGAACCAGTAATAGCTGTATCAAGTTGAGATTATGAGTCACAAGCAGAGGCTGCCAGTGGCACCTGAAGTCAACATGTTGTTGATGAGTTCCAGGAAACTCTCTTGTGCCACGTGGCCATCTGTAAACAAGAAGACTATTGACCTGTCCTCAATACCCAGCTTCTCGTACAAACTTTTCAAATCATCTCGGAAATTATTTTCTCCATATCCTCGACTCAAGATGATCTCAAATACCTAAGGATGAAAACATACATGAGGACACAGATGGACTCAAGACATGATGGTAACTCTGAATTTCAGTTAGACTGAATCAAGGGAGTTGGTTTGGCCCTAGTCATCAGTAAATGTTTAAGTATCAATAAAACTGTACATTTGTACAACCCTGCAGGCTTGCATTTTCAAAATTGCTTTGTTTTCATCCTCCTTTTTTGTTCTTCCCTTCCAAGCCTTTTTATGTAAAGTGCCTCTGAGAGGAACATTTCCTCTCTGAAATAATACAGTATCAATCACAACAAGGTTCCTCAAGCAGCACTGGAGGAGTGCTGCTGTAACACATGTATTTATCAACAGCAGTAGTTAGGGACAATTAGTTGTTCATCACCAAACCCATCCTTGTTTTCCTTTCCCAGTGGGAAGGAAAAACCAGGTCCAGGCACTGACAGCTTCCTGCCCAGATCACACACAGGATCATCTTGGACCTCCTGGCAGTCACCTCACCCAGGATTTCTCTCCACATGGAAGAGCTGCCAGCCTCATCTTGTCTTGACTGACTGACTCACCCCCACCCCCAGCTTAATCCCAATTACAATTTTACTTTGTCTTTTTCCACAGCCAAGACCCAGGGTCACTAACCTGACACCCAGCTGTATGAGCAGCCAGTTTGGTCAGGGACTGCTTTCCTGAGCCCCCCACTCCGATGAGCAGCGCGTGCCCGCGGTCCATGCGGATGATGCGATGGATACGGATTAAATGCTCCAGAGCATCATCAAAAAGCACCAGATTCATTTTAATGTGATACTCGTTGTAGTCATCCAAAATCTCCTTCAGAGGAAGATGAACAGAATGTTACTAGGAGACCAATGAAACAACTAATAACATTAAGAAAATAGCCTGTTCAGCAGCACTGTTCCTTTCCCATTCCTCAGGGAAAATGAACTGTTGGAAAACACTGCTGACTCTGTAGCTGATCCTCAGTTTTCACCACTGCAAACCCCAAATAGGCATCAAAGCACATAAAGGTCTATGTGCACACAGAAGAGAATAGATTTCCTGCAGTTTGAGGCAGGCTCCTGCCCATTCCTCAGACACAGTTCTCAGCTGCTGCACTCTACCTTAAAGAGAGCTTTTGCTACATCATAGTCTTGGATATCTTCATAAACACGAGGTTCTGCCTCATTCAGTGCTGTTCTGAAATCTCCAAAAAGAACTGGATCCCTCATGACATGCTCCAACTCATCTGGAAAATGCTCTTCAACCAAGGTTTTTATATGGCCTTGTACCTTCAAAGATATGAAATGAGTCAGGCAACACAACAAAGCATTTGATTGCATCCATTAATATTTAGAAAGGTGATAATGCAGATTCTTGCTCAAATACTGATTTATTTCAAGGTGCTACTTATGTCACTAGAAGATCCAAAGATTACAGTCCCTTCTGTGTATGATCTAAAATGATCTAATAGGCAGTTCAAGAATGGTTCAAGTCAATCGACTGTAGAACATCAAAACAAAAAAGGAGAAGCCTGTTAAATAAAACACCTTCTCATATAAATGGTATACTAATAAACTTCCCTTTTCAGCATTCATAGATGTCTCACCAGAAAGATCTCTCACAAAGTTTCAAAGTCTGCATTAATATTCTGCATGGTGAAAATTGAGCTGGAAATGTATCCTTGCAAACCAAGTGATACTTTCCATTCCTTCAGTAGATCTGCTTTCTTAGTCTGCCATCATCACATTGTTTTAGGAAAAAATCTTCCAGGGGCCACGTTTGAAATTAATTAGCAACATATTGCTTAGACAAATCTGCAGTCGGACAGCAAGACCTGAGTCCAACACTTGGTAGTGTTGCTGTTGCAAATTAATTGCCATAATAATAGTCAGTGACTACTAAAAAACTGAAAGAAATTACTCACCAATTCTTTGTCTGCTTCATTAATCAGCCTGTCATGGAAAACCCTCAGGCACTCATTCCTCCAAACTCTCACCATCTGGGTCACTGTGTGAAACCTGAAATAACATCAAAATGTCAGACTGCACCAAATGAGCTGACATGATTCCTAAGGCCATATGGTTAATAACAAGGACCAAATGCTGGATTGAACTTTTTATTCTTTATGATTTGGTTCTTTTCATAATAACTCATTTGCTTGCATTTTTACCTCTGGTATCTTATTTAAGAGAGACTAATGCACCAGTTTGGCATCAAGAGTAAGATCACAGTTCAGGATGTTCTATTTCTCATTGTGATTTAATGAAAAGTGACCAAATGTGATTGATTACCTGTACCAAATTACCTCAATTTCATTCAGATTCACCCCCAAAAAATAGGTGTGGGATCACTAATGACAATTTTTCTATTCTTACCTTTCTGGTTCTGTAAGAACAAGTCCATTATAGACCCTGGAAAGATCCCGCAGGTTAAAAATGTAGTGGAATTTGGAAGGAGTAGGGGGCAGGTCAGTAACAATCCTTTTATAAAGTTCCAAAGTACACAGAGTAATCTTGTCAGAGATGGCTGATATGGACTCATTAAAGGTCTGCAAACATGAGAAAGAAGAGGTGTTTTCATGAGATTGCCCAGACAGAACTCAATGCTATTAAACATAATCTGCTTTCCAGCTTTTAAACCTGCTTGGTTCAAAAATTCTCTGTAGTATGAACATTCTGCAGTTAAATGTTTAGGGCAGGCTCCATCTTCACTCTGGAACCTGCTTAGTGCTCAAGATAACAAACTCAGTGAGTAGAATTCCCACAAGATTTCTACAGCAGGAAAATTAAACTGCTCTTTTCTTATCTAATGTTACAGGTACTTTGCCAGTAATGCAGTCTGTTGCATTATATTACATTTTTCACACTCATTCAGGAAAGAGTTCTCTGATGTTCATGTATTTGCTTAAAAGAACTGTACCCAAATCATTCACACATTTCAAGCCATGAAAAGCCCGAGGTTTATAAATTATCTGCTGGCTTGAATGTTTACATACTACACAAGAACTTATCTAAATAATGTAAAACCCGTTGAAGTAGAGAAGAGGAAAAGAAAGGTTTGTGTGAGGTTCTAGGTAGAGAAAAAAAAGGGTAACAAAGATTTCAGGTCTTGCAACAACACAGAAATAAATGTCTATTTTAAAATAATACACCTGTTGAGCAATCCTTTAAAAACAGTGAAATTACCGCAGTGTGGCCTTTCAGGATGGAGAAGTAGATCAAATTCAGTGATTGCTCAGAAGGAAAAGGGATGTTAAAAACACTGAAGAGTGAGGTGAATCGAGGGTCAACTTCATTCCGACCTCCTCCAGCTTTGCCCATGGCAGCAACAAAACCCAGGTCTCGAAGAAATTTAATGTTCATCTCTTTGCCACGATCGTACATGAAACCTTTCTCTAGCAGCAGCTTCAGCAGGGCAATGGGTTGCTGTGTGCCATACTCATCAACCTGCAGGATACACAAGAGTCAGGATACATCAAAGCACAGTACATCAGCTCACCAATTAGTGGTTTAAAAGTGGGAATATTGGGTTCCATGCTCAGGAGAACATTACAGGGACTAAGGGACACTTTGGAAAGCTCCGGCACTGATTGTGAACGCTCATCCCAATGTCCCCTATGGGAAAAGTGCCTCTTCTCTGAGATAAACTAAATGCACACGGGATTTGTGCATGCAGGGACCATATCAGTGCCACCCCAAATGCTCCTATACTACTTTGCAAAACTATTTCCAGCTTACCCTTGGCATATTCATATCATCCATGAACACAAGGAGACGTTTTCCCATGGGTGGGCCAAAACTGTCTTTAGTTCGTTTTTCTACATTTGTCTCCAGGTTTCTCTGAATGTCCATGGATGTTGTACGAGAAGAGAAGTTAATTACCAGCACCAGCTGCAAACAGGAGGAGATGATAAGAATGGATTCTAACCTGTTTTGTTGGGTTTTCTTTTTACTAGAGCATTCAAAAATATTTTTAATATTGGCTGTCAGACATACAGGAAATGCTGCTCAGGTCCATTATTCACTTGAATTACAGATGACAAAGAAAAGCAAGCCCATCCTTAGCACTCTGATAATATATTTTTACTTTATATAATTGAGTATGTAAAAGGTAAAAGAGGACAAAACATCTTTGATCTTGAAGAATTTTCAAATCAATCACAGACTTTGGGTCTGAAGTTTGCAGTCACGTTACCCAAGTCAATATTACAACCCACAGACTCAGGCTTCACAATGCAAATTTAACACAAGGGCAAAGAATGAAAAGGCAGCTTTACAAGGAGGACAAAATTCCTCACACATACATTAAGGTCTTTGTCCAGATTGCTTAGGAAGTTCTGTGTGGTTGCTGTCTTAGATGTACCCGATTCACCTACAAGAACAACTGGGCGTTTCACTTTTACCATCTGTTCCAGTAACCAAGCTGTGCGTGTGGTATCCACTGTGGGCACTGAAAAAGAGCAGGAACACAATCACTGGCTAAATGAAAATGCACTACAGCTGGGGGATTTATATTTATAGAATAGTGCTGGAACACACTCTCAAGGTATTAACATGCAGTTGCACAGAGACATAATCTGAATTATCAACTCACTAACAATGCTGAAAGAAAATTTTAATTACTTAACCATCTCTTTTCAGTCTTTGTCATTGGGATATTTTCTTCTATATACGTATACTAAAAAAGAAGTTATCTTTGATATAGGAGGGTCATGGTTTGGTTAAGCTCCATTTAATCTCTATTTCAAGGATATAATCAGGATTTATTTTGATCATAAGCATTTTCCCAGAACTCTACAGAGATGAATTTTTTATGTGAATCGCCTGCATTTGGAGCAACTTCAGGGATAATAAATTTATTTCTCGTGTCAGTGAAGTTAACCTGTGCTTGGAGTGTCACTGTAAATTAATGTGCCTAAATTTGTCTTTGACTATGAAAAGCACCATAAGGCAATGCTTGAAGTAACAACAAATAACAGCCCTAAGAAAGTAATTTCTATCCACTGAATACCTGAACCACGAGCTGATGTTTTTCTGGAATTTATGGTAGAGCAAACTGTGATTCTTCTGCTATTCCAGCTTTTAAGAGGCATTATTAGCTCCTAAATAAGCCTTATTAACTGAATTGTGCTTTCATCCTTTCCTTACTTTTTGATTACACAATGCTGTAAACATCAAATTTATGACTGCTAAACAACTATGAAAAGAACTTTAAAGAAACTGATTTGTGCCATCACAAGAAACTGAACCTGAGTAGATGACCTTCAGTACAGAATAAGGATGTCTCATGTTAAGTGCCATGCACTCAGTGGTGGCACATTATGAATTAAAAGCACATCATTACTGTATTTTATCTTATACTCACCTAGAATGTCAAGAAATTTCACTTCAGGATTATGAATATATGCAGGAACAAGTTGCATCCAAGGTACCCAAATTTTTTTAGATGCATCAAAATGGTAGTCATACAAAGTTGGCAGCTGACCTGCAAACCATTAAGCAATTGCAAGATTTTTAGGGCACTGAAATATTTCCTAAGAAAACAATCTGATTGAGATGAAAATGAAAAGTTAGACTATAGACTAAGCTGGGCAACACTTTGTTCTATTTACAAGTCATTTAACCCACTAACCAAAATTCCTTTACTCTAGCATCTTCATGAGAACTATCACTTTTCTATTACAATGAATGGGATTCAGATTAAATCATTACAAGATCCTACCTGGCAGCTCCCCTGGCTTAGCCTGGATGTCCTCACCCCGAACAACAGTCATGCACGAAATACGTTTAATGTGTTCATCAAATTTAATTCTCCCAGCATCAAGAAGAGAAGCACCTAAGGAGCAATACAAAGCTTCCAAGAAAAAGCACTCCAGAACATTAGGATTTTCAGGCTGTACCAGTAGGATGTTCAGCATCACAGTCAACTGCACGACCTGTTGGAAAAAGGACAAATCTGTAAACAAAATTGTCATTTACATGCATGAAAACCCTTAATATATTTTCAGCTGATTGCTGGTCTTTTGTTCTTACAGGTGGATCTACTGCTATGTGTATTAAGTTCAGTAGAAGAGCATTGTTAGGTGCTACGTGGTTTGGAGTCTCTTTGTGCTTGCCCATCAGTAGCAAACTGACATTTCACTGCAGACTCTCTTCCTGTGCTTTCTTTGGGAACGTTTTACTTTCTCCATAATTCAGTTTTCTTTTTAGTTAAACATGTTCAATCTTTATTCTCTGTTTCTTACCATATTTAAATCTGTTTGAGGAACAATGGTCTTCAGCCTTCGTTCCTGTTTGCCATCCACAATTCCCTCCACAATCATATCAATAAGGTAGGGCACGTACTTTTGAAAGAGACGATCCAAATCCACTCTTTCATTCTAAGGAACACAAAAAAGACAAAAATTCAGCTGGAAAGAAAAATTTTGACAGCAGAGCTTCCCATCAATACCTGGCTGACCAGATATGATTGTTCTTGAAGGAATCACTTCTACCAAAGACCGCCTACAGTTATACAGATACTCTCTGAACAAGTGCATAAATTCCCACCTCATTTTCTCTTTCTTTGACCCACTTCTGCCAGTAGGGCTCATATCTCAGATTTTTAGGATCTACAAATACCATTCCGCAGCGGGATACTGTGGCAGGAGATGCATACTGTAAGTCCCCAACCTATAAAATAATCACACAAGATAATAATACACAGTAACTGCTTTTCAGGCTTTGAAGCCCCATTTGTATCTAACCCTTCCTGTGTATTATATGGTACAGTCATTTCTTACCTCAAACAACAAAGCACAGTGTGCCTGAAGCCTAATCCGCTCCCCGTTTGCCAGGGTCAATAATTTGTTGTCATCCATGACAGAATTCATGTTTTCAACCCAGAGAGCATCCACATCTCCATCAAAGAGAATGTACCTGTGTACAAGAGTCATGGGGTACTGACTGATCTCTGATTTTGCTAACATATTTCTGAATTAAGAAGTGTCATCAATGGTGTCATTGTCAGTCCAGGTATTTTGAAGTCTACCATGCATTTTTTATAATTGCATAGTTTCACTGAGACTAGAAACTCACAGGAGACAGAAAGACCCCTAGAGACTTTCTATTTATTTAGCATTTGTTTTTTTAAATAGTGCCTTATCAATTTTTTTTAATTGATGCAAACTCCAGGATCTCAAAACTACCAGAAAGATTTCTAGCTGCCTACCTTCTCTCTTTCTTGTCAGTAGGTCTGTTGATATCCCGAAAAATGTTTGACAGGACTCCATCTGTCCAGTCTCGTGTGACAGGGTCAAGGATCCCATACAGCTCAATCACACTCATAGCTTTAGGGTTCAGTGTGTAAAGCTTTGTCAATAATCCCAGCCTAAAGATACAGCAAGAAAAGCAATAATAAAATATCATCTCATGTTAACCCAAGCAAATACTCTGGGCAGCTGTTGATCCTGTCATAACTGGACAGGGCTGAGTAATACAGACTGTGCCATTTTACAGCCTGGTTTACATTCTACACTCACTTGTTTTGGGCCTGGCACAAGGTTTTAATAACAACTGTCTTGCCACCTCCAGTAGGTCCAACCACCATTGTGGTGTGACGAGTTAACATTGTCTCATACATCTGAACCACTTTATCCACCTGAAAAATAAACATAGATTCAGTAGACTACTGTCAGAACTCTTTGGACAAGGTTAGCAGCTGGTCTATATCACATAAGTTTTCCTGGAGCCACTCCAGGGTGCAACAATGCACCTGCAGCCTGATGTTTAAAACAAAACCTCAAGCAATTAACATTTTTTATACCTGGACTGGTAGAACAATATAACCCCGTTCTTCCAGCGCTTGTTCTACAGCATCATTAAAGTCAGGGTAGCGGACTCGAGGGCAATCCAGGCCAGGAAACAGGTCAGAGATTAGGCCAAGGAAGAGAGGTACATCTTCAAACACAAATTTAGGAAGATTCATGTCTCGCAGAGCTCTCATTAGTACAACATCCTAGAGAAAACAAAGCAAAATCAATCTTTACCAAATAGTTAACTAACCAGCTAAAATGAGGTACTTCAAATCTTTAAATCTTTAAAAACTATTGCTCAATTATTTCAGTACAGCTTTTAGAATTTTTTTTTTGTCATCAGTTTCTAGTGGAAACAACAGAAGTTATTTCATATGGATTAAGCATATCAATAACTAAATATAACACACTGCCTTTTTCCACCATGTTAATCAAATGCCAAATGGCTACAGTGGCCACACCATAGCTTCCCCAAGCTGGAGCACTCACTGTTCAAAAACCAGTTTTTGCTAGTCATCCAAAGATATTCATCTGGTTATTTGCATACTGAACTTAACAAACAGGAAAATATCTCATTTTCCATAGATTTCCCTACTGGAGTTATAATGGCAGAGAGCAAAATGAAATTCAACAAAAAAGAAGTGAAATAATAAGACAACACTAATGTTCCTGTTTCCAAACCAGACAAACTATATCAGATGGAGAAACCCACCCCCTTTCTAATGAAAAAGATTATATGCCCAGGGTAACTAAGCAGCAAATCTACCTCACTGAGGTCTGCTGATCCTCTTTTCAATTCTCCAGCCATTACCAACACTGACTTAAGGGCCCGCAGTCCAAAATCATAGTGATGTTGTTTAGAAAGCTGTTCCTTTGCCAGCTTGTACAGCACTGTCATCTTTTTGGCAAGGACCTGTTTGAGATTTAATTTAAATGATCATGAATGTGGACATTGTTACTGGCCACGCAAACATGGGTGGCACACGGGTATGGGTAACAATAGAATTTTCTTACCTTTGCTGTAAGGAACCCTTCAGAAAACAGCATTATTTCACAGATCTGCTGAAGGTCTGGTACAATAACAACCACAGGCCTGAAGAGAGCTTTTACAGACTCAGGGAGCTCAGTCCGGCCAGCATAACCAGGATTCATTGTAATAAAAATGCCAATACGGCTATCAAGGGCAATCTCCTGTCCTTCAAACTAAAGGCATGAGAAAATATTAAAACAATGTGAATTAGGAACTAAAATATAATACTATTTGTTCAAGAGAAATCCAGTAATACTGGGACACCCACTTAGGACAAAGTGCTAAAATATTCAGCTTTAGACAGTGATCCTGACACAAACAGTGGGATGAATGTACCTTCTTTAAGATATTTCACAAGCCTCAAATTTTGTCTGAGGTTTTTGAATTCCAATAAGCATCAGTAAATAAAGCCTCAGTAAACAAAGCCTCACAATCTACATCAAGTTAAATTACTGCTGTTCCTCATTACTATTAGACTATTACCCCATTTACTTGCTATTATCCTATTAAGATCCTTTTATCTTGCTTCACAAAGGAAGAACCTAGCAAAGGATTAGGCAATCAGCAAGTATTTAACATCATTCAAACCAAAAGTACATACTCAGGAGTTCAAAATGTGCAGCACAAACTGAATTACAGAAGCAGCAGCCCTTTGATCTAATGATGGGGTCTAACCCTGTATCTTGGCCTGAAAACCAAGAGGAGCTTTCACAAATACTCTTCTTTTTTAATGTTTACCTGAAATCTTTTCCACCCATTCATTAAAGCATTTCGGATTGTCTGGATCTGGGAAGAAATGACTGAAAGCACAGAAGCGTCGATGCGATTGAATTCATCAAAGCACCCCCATGCACCACACTGGGCAAGGCCTGAGAAAATTTTACCCATTGCCTAAAAGGAAGAACAAGAAAAACTTCTCAGCATTGACTAGACAAAACATTCAGCATCAAAAAAATTGGAAAATGCTAAAATTCTTAATGGTGGATGAACCTCTGGATGCTTATCAGCCATAAGGTCTTGCAATAATTACTTGCCAAGTGCAGATTGCCTATCATAAACTTAAACACCATACAGTTATTGCTCCCCTGCTTGAAAGGGCCTGAAATTCCTTCAGGAATTTATTCAAAATTGACATTTTTTACTAATTTAATCATCAAACAGCATGGTATATCTAAGGGAGATACTTATTTAGAAGTTCAGAGTATGTCCTTATCCTGGGTATTGATAAAGAGCAGAAACTGGCATTTTATCACAGAACACATATCTTTAACTCTTACTTTGAAGTCCATGCCTTCTCCACAGTTTGTCACTACACACAGCAAGCCCAGTGCTTTGGCCAGATCCTTGGTTGTTTCCGTCTTCCCTGTACCTGCTGGCCCTGCTGGCGCTCCTCCCAAAAACATCGAGAGAGCCTTGGAAGATAAACCAAAAAGCAAAGCAAAGCTTGGACTAGATTTATGTTAAGTTGGTAACAAAACTACAAATGAACCCTTGGCTACAAAAAACCTTTAAACTTTATCTGCGAATGCCTTCTACATTGTCTTTGCAGCAATGAGGTGAGAAGGATATCACAACTGAATTCAAACAGCTGAGCATTCACACTAGGAGACAGCAGGAAGAGGCAATAAAACAAGGATGTTGAAATAAAACAGGGGTTTGTTAGCAAAATGTCAATGAGGGTGCACCTGTGTGAGGGTGAGGTAGATGCGGTCGGTGAGCGGGGTGATGACGAGCCGCCCGTTGAGCCCCATGTACTCGTAGCCGTAGGAGAAGGCGCCGGTGCACTGCCGCACCATCAGCTCGTCCGGCTCGCGCTCCCAGTAAAACCGCAGCTGGCTCTCCCACTCGAACTCCTGAGCCTGCAGGATGCTGCACGACAGAGCTCATGTGAGCCAAAGGGATGGCACGGCAGCTTCCAGGTTTGGTGTTTGCTCAGGAGTTGGAGGTGGTGTTTACCTGTCTCTGACGAACACATCGATGATGTCTCTGGCATGCACATCAATGATGAGAACAGTGTTGTATTTTTTCCTGTCATTTTTGCTCAAGGGCATTGTAATGCGGGTAACCAGGTCATCGATTTGCTTGTGCATTCTTTTAGCGTAAAATTTCATTGCCTGCTTTTCTCCCATTTTCACTTTCCGAAAGACATCCTCTACCTGCCAAGTCCACCACACTTGATTAGCAGCAAGCACCATCATGCCTTGGAACAGCAACATCCAATCAACTCTGTGGAAAACACATACAGGGAGGCTGAGTTACCATTTATTTTAAGTAACAGATCAGGAAAGGAAAAAAAAAAAGCACAACAACAAAAAAGAAGTTCCTCCTGTTCCTCCAACAGCTACAACACAAGCCAAACTTTTCAGAGATATACAGAATTCTATCAA
Source organism: Phylloscopus whistleri (assembly GCA_017589585.1). Taxonomy (NCBI): domain Eukaryota; kingdom Metazoa; phylum Chordata; class Aves; order Passeriformes; family Phylloscopidae; genus Phylloscopus; species Phylloscopus whistleri. The sequence continues at coordinate 1,468,317 of JADMLD010001062.1, read as the reverse complement.
AGTATGCTGTGGGATTTCAAAAGCCTAGGGAATATTCTGATGGAAAAGCTGCTTGTTTCAGGTATAAAATTGCCAAATGGTGTTCATTGTGAGAAAAACCTACTGAACACACAACACCAAAAATAAAACTCAAGATTTAGGAAAATAGGAGAGATTATGCATTCTTCATGGTTGGTTAAAATAGTACATGGGAATGTGTTCATATCTCTCCACATAGAGAAATACAGACTAAATTGTGTAGGAATTGTAAAATTATGCCTTAACTTTTCCATATCACTAACATATCAGGTTATTTGTGTTATCCTTGACACTGATTGTTTCACCTGCTTCTGTCTTCACAATATCGAAAAATGGCTTCCTTAGTGAGGCGTCTGTTGGTCTGTCTCATCTCCTCCAGCACTACTGTCATCCAATTCTCCACTCTGCCCACAGCAGGGACATCCTTCCGGAACTCCATCACCTCCCCCTCAGCTGAGATCATGGCTGTGGCAATCTTCTCATCATCGTCACCGTCCTTGAACCTCAGTGAGGCTACATTATCAAACATCTGAAATGCACCAACAAAGAAATTCACCGGCGTTTTAGAAACAAAGCCTCCAAGATGTAAGTGTATGCAGCCCTGGCTCTCCTCCAGAGAAACGGAGCTGACTCCTAAGTAATCAAATACAAATGCTGATATATAGCCCAGCAGCAGATCTGCAGAATATCAAGCAAATAATCAGGCCCAAATGGCATTGATTTTTTTTTTTTTCACACTAGAAAATAAGAGCTAGGAGGAGCTACAATCTATGAGGAAAGTTCTATAATGATAAATCATTCTGGTGTATCTTGAACGTTCCTCTACCATAATTGCTACCAACCAGTGTGAGAGGCAGCAGAAACTGTGCAGCTGATTTGATTGGGTTATTCAGAAGCTTCTTCAAGATGCTGCCAGGATTCTCTTTGTATGCAAAAAATATTCATGCATCCTTATGAGGATGCACAGTACAGACTGCCAAACTTTTGAAAGCACCTAAAAGCACAAGGCACTGTGGAAAGCCAGACATTGTACCTTTATCATGTGCTCCTGGACACAGAGTGCACTGCTGCTGCCAAGGATACTGAGCAACTCATCATCAGATATAAAGAAAAATCTCGGGAAAGCATTTCGCTTGGAATCCAAATAATCATTCAAGCTTTTCTGGCATTTCTCCAGCACATTGTTTATATGATGGAAGTCTGACAGACGATTTGGGGCTTCACAGCAAGTTTTTATTGTTGGGTCTTTTGCAGTTTCATCCATTATCTATACAGAGAGAAAGGCAAGTTTAGAAAATGTTGAACAGCAATAGGTTATATTAAATTATATCTAATTAACGAGAAAGCATGCAAACAGCACAAGCAGTACAGATCCTTATGAAAGTGAATCAAAGGTTTTAAAATGGTTTTGAAATGGTTTTGTGGTGCTGCAGTGCTGTATGAAAACATGAAGGTAATTTTAGAGATACAGCTGTAAAAGCAAGTGTTATTCAGACAAGCCTGTATCCCCAGTCAGTCCAGCTTAAGCACATACCTGACTTTGCTCCTGTACACAATGGTACTTCAAGGAGTGATCAAACATCATATTTCAAAATCACAGTACTCTCTCAATTTTGCACATGGGAAACAGAAACGTCAGCCATATTCATACCAGGAATATGTGTTCAGTATGGGAACATTGGCATGAAGCAGAAAAACCTTTTTAGCACGTACATAGGTCCTCAATCAATAGGAACACATCTAAGCTTCTTATTAAGGTAAAAGTAAAAAGTTGTAAACAATGAAAGGAAAAGGAGATTCTGCCTATTCCATGCTGCCAGCCAAGGGTCTCACCTCTGCCCATCTTAGCTGTATCAGGAGAATTCTTCTGGTTATGACACATGTAAAATAAAACACAAAAATTCCTGGGTTCCCCAATCTCACATTCAATGAATTATAGCACATCATTTTCAGTATGACACGTCACAGAAGACCATAAGTAACTGTGGAACTGGAAGCAAAATGCACTAAATAATTACACTGATCACAAGTCAGTGACTTGCCTGTTTAAACATCATGTCTACACGGTCAAATACTTTGACTTCCTCCGGAAGCTGTGATCTGATATCTCCACCAACAAAGATGCTCTCCAGGTATATCCATTTTCTCTGAACTGATAGCCAGATCTAAGAATCAAATGTTATCGTAAGAGGAAACAGAAGTACAACAGAAAATTTGAATTATAAATAATAAACATTCCTCCTACCTCGCTTACTTCACTAATCAATGACAGAGTTTTTTCCCATTTTTGAGCAGATGAAAGAAAAGGAGCCACAAATCGACTGCCCAAAAAACTCTGAAGATTGACATTGTTGTCATCAAGAATCTCTAAAATTTCCTCTACAGATCCCAGAATAAAGCCTCGTGTCTCAGTGCCTTTGGTGTATTCTTCTACAGGGAATTTCATATTTTCCCATGTTTCTATTATTTCCTTCAGTCCCTGTATGTGAACATAAAAAGATGCATATTTCAGTCTTCAAAAACTGGAGAACTATAATCTTAGTAAAAAAATGAAACAGCTAATCCAGCAAAATTTTTTGCACAGATTTTCAAACTCTGATTTATAAAGGGTCTATTTCAAAGCATGATAGCAAGAGAATGGATCCTTCTTCAGATCCATTTTCATAGGACAAACTTTCTTACCGAAATCATAGAAATTCAATATGCTGCTGCCAAACCAAATTCTGCAAGGATCCTGCACCAGTAGGAGCTCATTAAAAGAGCTGTAGATCTTAGCTCATGTAGCTCATGGCACCTCCCTGAAGATGGCCAAACTTGCAGTCATGCCAATTTAAAAATCTTAAATAAAACTGATTGTTGTCATCCTTGTCTTTTTAGTTTTACTATGATTCTATAATTCAATACATTACCTTCTCAATGGCAAGTTCTTTAACAGCAGTTCCAACTATATCACTAATAACCTCCTTGTGTTTGTGAAGTTCCATGGCAAACATATTTTCCAAAGTGAATGTTTCTGTTTTCATTTCAAACCTCGTTCCTGTTTTCTCCATAAGGTCTTCCCAATGCCTGTTTTAAATTGACACATCAGTTTAACACCATGATACAGTAAAACCAAAAACAACTGCAACATGAACTCATGTTTAGCATTCTGCTGTTTAAACAAGAACTACTAGTTTGAATATATAAAGTATCCCAGTCATGGCAGCACCTCTCATGCTATTACACAAGCTCATTAGCCAGAAATAAAGTTCCAAGCTCCAGGACATAGTATGACCCCAGTAATGGAAACTGAAAGTTCTAACATCAAATACTTCTATATACAGTGATGTAAATAAATCAAAACAAACCTTTCTCTTAAAGCTTTATTTTTCAAATCAAGCAACAAAGGAATGGAGTTCAGAAATGCCTTTAGCTTTTTATCCAGTTGGATAGCTATTGGCAGACCACGCACTTTTCTGGGCAGCTTCCGAAGGACTTTCTGCAATCCTTCAGCTCCATCCTGAAGAACCCTGACATTGAGGTTTATCCAGAGAGTCTGAGACCATTCCTCTTTAGCTGCCTGGAAACAAGGACATTAAGAATGGAAAATAATCATATTCCTTTTAGTTTTAACCTGTAATTATATTAACATTTTACAAACATATGGAGAGACAAGTTCATGTCCAAGACAGATTCACAGCCAAACACAATCAGCTGTATAAGAAATAGCAAAAAAGGAATATAGAGAACAGGACCATACTTTACAGGACATTTAAATTTTGGAAAAATAAAACTTCTTAAAAAACAGCCAAATCCTGAGATACTCCCTGTCATCTGTACACATCCTATATCCAAAAGCAGTTTCACTGAACTGATCAGAACCATATGCAGTAAAATGCCATCCAACAATTACTAGAGGCTGGGAGAAGTCTGTTCCCATCTGATGAGAGGATGTGTTCCATCCACCATGGAGACATTGACAATGATGCACTAATATTATTAAAATAATTTCACAGGGCATAGCTTATTGCATGCAAAGGCTTCAGAGCTGACAGTAAACCAGGGGGCAATGCAGCCTCTTCTTCTGTCCTCCACCTTTGCTGTGTGTCTGTGCATGTGTGTGTCCCTGCAGACTGAGTGTGACACTCACTTTTAGTTGTGCATAAATATCATAGACCTGCTTCAGAGCTTTTGCATCTTCCCGTGCTTTCAGTAAGTTCGGGTACGCTGTTGCTGGCAGGCCCAAAAGTTTCTCAGCACTTCCCAGCTCCCGCTGCCTTTTTTCCAGTCTCTCTAATTCTTTTTCAAATAAAGCCATGAGTTCTAGTCCTGGGAAAGGAGAGGAATTTTTCCAGATAAATCATCACAGGGTTCATGGGAAATAAATAAGATAGAATTTGCAGATAGTCTGTAGATGTTCCAGTACTAAAAATGTTCACATTCCCAGCTGATGAGTTTGTATGTTAATAAGGAAAACATAATTTTCTTATTTTATATAAAATTTGAATTGTCCGAAGACTAATATTTTCAAAACATCACTTCACATACATTAATCCATTTACCTTTATCAAGATCATCCCCAACAACACCAGGCCCCTCAGTCAAGAGTTTCTGGAGAAAATCTTCTGTCTCTTTGCTGTAGTCCTCAACTTGTTGCTGTGTCACCTAAAAAGAACAGTGTTTAAATAGTTTCATTAAATAGTTTGTGTTTCTAATTGTTTTCAATACTAATTACAAATATTACCTTTGTGAATGCTTCTTTTACACCTCCTTTACAATCTAGGTTGCGACTGATTTCTGCTGCTTCCATCAAGAGAGTCTCCCACACTTCCCTAAGACTCTCAGACTGCTCTTGCTCTTCTGCAGGTACCTAAAACAAAACAAGTAGCACCTCTCACAAGACATAAGTAGACATCCACTTTCACAAGAAAGTGAGGAATTTGTGCTCATGTTATAAATTTGCAAAACACAAAACCAGTACTGAAGCAACCTAAATCAGATTTCAGCATATGCCATATGTCCATTTTAAAGTGGACATACTTATTTGGGAAGGAAGCCTTTCAAACCTCAACAACACTGTAATTCTGTAACACATCTTAAAAGGAAAACATTTCTTCATTCACACATGAAGCATTTGTGCCCTTAGCTGAGATCTGAAAGGTTTGATCAGACATGCACTTACTGGAATATCGTACATTGCAAGAGTTCTGTATCTCTCTCCAACGTCCAAGTATCTCAGTTCCACATCCATGGCTATGCTTTTGATCACCCCAAATGCAGTCAGGACAACTCTGAGATCGTCCAGGGTTTCAGGAGGTCTAGTCACATTCTCTGATAATCTCTGTAAAAAGTAAAGATCATTTCCAGAATCAACACTGACAAAGCAAATGTCAGAATTACAAAACTGAGTCAAACACAAAACACAAGCAATTAACATGCCAGATTCATTTTTAGTCTATGTGATAAAGATAACAAAAAAACCAACTGAAAACACCTACGTGAATCTCATCTCGAAGGCTGAAGAGCTCCTCTCTTACTAACTCATTAAGCAACTTCCCAAGTGACATCATCCAGCTTTTAGCATTCTCCTGCACTGCAGAGGCTAAAGGCGCCAGCTGAAGCCTGATAAATTGTACATCTTTAATCAAGGGCTGTTGAGTCACTTCCTGAGATACCTTCATATAGAACTGCAACTGCTCATCAAAAACAACACAGGCAGGCTTTTCTGCAGCTAAACGGTCCAGGACTGCATCTTGGTCTGATTTCCACAGTGGGTCATACCTCTTCCATTGGTTCAGACACTTGCTGAGAGAAGCCAAGAGTTTGTGGACATTCTGAGTGATGAGAACAGTCTGTTCAATTACCAGAGGGCTCTGGGAGACATCACAGTAAAAGGTGAAAGTGACAACTTCATCTCCCTTGACGTGCTGAGGAGGGCATTCAATACACGTACCGTGCATCCATCGTACGAAATGCTGGAGTTGTAAAGACAGGGTCAGAAAACAGTTACCTTGTTGAGTCATTTTAGTTAAATCATTCATGGAATCATTTAGGTTGAAAAGCCCTCTAAGATCATTGAGTCCAACAGTCCAGGACTGTCAAGTCACCCACTAAATTGTACATGTCCCCATGTGTCACATCTACACATCCTCCAGGAATGGTGACTCCACCACTTCCCTGCACAGCCTGTTTGAATGCTTTCATCACTTTCAGAGAAGGAATTCACCATTATTTAGTACACAATGTAGGAAGTGGTATAAATGATTTCTCAAATCAATTGTTCTTCTGACAGCAAAAAAGAGATCACACTTTCCCATCAACTCGAGAAGAGCTAATGTCAACCTAACAAAACTTCTCCATGCATTACTCAATTCTAAAATCTCTGCTGAACAACAATATATATAACAGAGAGGAAAAGGTATTGGCTCAACATTCTGAATGCAGCAGTGGAGCACAGCAAAAAAGCACACTTAAACTAAATTTATTCATTTTGGGTGACATCTGGAATCATTTGTCCATCAGCAGAGAACAGGAACATTGTCCCATTATTCAGCTTCTTTTCAGGAAAGCAGTTCAGTGTGAAACTATTTATGCAGGAAAATATTACTACATCATTGCCAGTAAGTTAGATAATTCATGTATGTATTTGCTGTCCTAGATGCCTTTTTCTAACGTTTTCTGAACTTCTTTTTTCTGCTGCTTCTAATGTAATGTAATGTAGAGGAGGCCACTCACATTCCTTATTTCACCAGGTTATTCATACATCAGAAAGCAACATCTGCAGTGCAATCTGAAAAGTACTTCCTTCTGATGTATGCTGATTTATAGAACCAAATCATGTCCTTACACTGACAAAACTGCTAAAAAGTAATTAAGTATTTTACCTGAGTAAAATTGTATGGATTTTTTTTCCCTTGACCATCAGTTTGTAAAATTAGGACAGTCTGTAAAATTACAACAATGTACTGGATATTTTGATTCCAAGATAAAGCAAAATGAATCTTCCCTTTGACATTTATGTTTACCCAAGCATAAAATAAGATTAGTTCATTATAATCACAAGCAAACTCTGGAAACAAAAAAAAATCTTTATCAAAAATCACCTTAGTGACCCCAACACAGTCTTGGATAAATTGCACAATCATTTTTTCAATCTCACTGGCATTAGGTTGCAGGGTTATCTCAGGAACAGATAAAACCGCTTCTATTTGTAATAGTGGCACATTTGCAACAATAGCTGCATTAAAAGCCTGGAAATTCCTGGAAAAGGAAAAAAACAGTGTCAAAGATAGAAATAATGAGGTGTTGCCCCCAGGAAAATGCCTAAGAGATGCTGCAATTTTCAAGTGTATGCTTAGATCTGTAACCTGAGTTATCACTGGTTCCAGCTGGAAACACTTATGTGTCTGGGAGAAAAACTGTCCCAATAAACTGATTTAATGCAAAAGCCTGACTTGCCAAAAGAAGCTGTTGAAAGGAATGAATGGAGATATTCTGGTGTAAAAGGATCCTGAGACTGGGGTCAACTTCACTGCAAGAGCCCAGACAAGAAAACACAGCAAAGTCATCTGAGCATGGATCAGATTACAGAAGATGGCCCATGAGAAGAGATGGTTGGGAAGCTTAGATGATATTACAATAGAGCTGCAATGCTGTATTGCAATAATACCTTGCTTGTAAGAGGAGCCTTCATAATATCTTGCTCCAGCATTGGCCTCAGCCACTGCAGAACAAGAAAAACCTTTGTTTTTGGACTCATGTTGCATGCAGTACAGGGAGGCACCTGGCACCCAGACACCAAGTTCTCACAATTATTTTTCTTTAGGAGAACAAAACCTTGATTTTAGAGATGAACCAGGGAAGTGCAACGACACACATTGCAGAAAACGTGTCCTATTTCTCCCTTCTGCCAACAACATGCCAATATCCTTTTTCTCAGAATCTGGGTTTCGTCTGTACCTTGTTATCAGTTCTCCATTCTTCACAGGAAAAAAATCAGTAAGAGTACAAATCTTCCACAAACTGTAAGTCACTGATGGGTTCAAATAGAATGTCAATATCACTCATCAACAGATCCAGGAGAACCTGAAGATGACTGGAAACCCATTAAAGCAAACAACTGACTTACTTCACAATTAATTGTGTCAACGCCTGGTAAATCCTATTTTCCCAATATGCATAATAGGAAGCTAATTTTGGAGATTTGCCACTGTTTGTACTGGCAACTCGTCTTTCCACTTCTATTAGCAACTGTGGAATTGCAGAATAGTTTCTAACCAGTTGTTCCACTTCTTTTGCTTGTTCACACTTAATATAGTCAAAAAATTCTTCTGCTCCTGCAACAGATACAAAAAATAGCATTATTAACTGCAAAAGATCTAAGAGTTTTATACACTGGAATAATTACTTGGTCTTATTTTTGAACATGAAATTGATCTTACATAATGATAAAAAATATCTACACTTATTAATGCTTAATTTAATAATATTTCAGCCCTCTAAAATATGGCTTTTAATTGGATTCAATTATTTAATAGCAACTTTTGTACAACTACGAAGTGTTGAAAGAAATTTGATCCATCACTCACTCAAGTGACAGAGAGATCTGGCAGACAACCAGCTCACTGCCATTTCCATCTGAGGAAACCAGTTCCATCCTCTGTTACACCCTGAATTACTACAATAACCAGTTTTGGTAACAAGTAGAAGGGTTGATCTTAGCAACTAAAACCACAAAGTAGCAGACAGAGAAAAATAAAACACCACAGAGCTTGGAAATGAAAATATAAAGACTTACCAGGATGTTTGTCACCATTTTTTGACTCTGGAAACTTAAAGAGATTTGTTGATTCTATGGACTGAAGTTTGCTGCTTATGTCTTCAGAAATATGATGAACTTGATGGACAAGTAACTCTAACTTCCCAATGGTTTGTGTACATTGGAGAATAAATTCACCAATACCTTGAAATAAATCATAACCATTTGGTTTTTTTCTCTTTTAACAAGTATTTCACAAATGCATCAAAATTGCCACAACCAGACATGTTTTATCTCTTAGAATGATGCAAGGTTCTGCAAAATCAGAGATTAGATGTTTTCTCAGCTAATCCTTCATCTTGCTCCCTTACAGCTTTTAGCTAAGGGTTTCTAACAATCTTCAGTGTTTTAAATACAATAAAAACAAAAGAAATCTCTCCTGGGTCAGAGTTTGTCTAACCTGCTATTCTGCCCCTGTGGCAAGAGGATGGATCATATGTTCTGCTATCATAAAAAATAGACTGCAGAACTGAGGAGATACTTTTAACTGAAAACAAACATCTAAGACCATTTTAAAATAGTATCACCATTACCTACAGACTTCCACGTGAATCTTTTCTGTCCTAATTTCAATATTCTCCAGAGTTCTTGGACGTAGTGATGAAGAAGTTTGGTTTCTGCTTCATTCATCATCTCCATTAATTTGTGATAGCGATCCAGCATGGCTTTCAATTTACTTGTGTACCTAAGCAATGTAAGAAATACAAAACAACAAAACACAAAAATTATTATTTTCTTGAAAAACAGCTCCAAACTCCACCAAAGAGCAGAGAACTTCCATCGTTCTACTCAGACTTCCATATAAAGCAAAATCTGCCAGACTAACCAGTGAATATGTATTGATTATAAATGTAATTTATTTCCCACTGAAAACAAAAGTTTCATATGGTTCCAATAGTAGTTGGACAAACCTCTCCTGCCCCAGCTCAGAAAGTTATGGAGACAGCCCCAGCCTGAAGCACATTAGTGAACTGAACAGGTGAACTTTAAAATCCATTTAGGGACTTACTGGCACATCTGTGTGCTAAATGTTTGTGATAATTTGGACACAACTGATTCATCCAAGGCTGTACAGGAAGAATGCAATAGTGAGTTTAAATGAGCTGAAATCTAAACGGCAGTAACAATTCATTGCAAATTATTTTCCTCTTAGATTTGGACAAGTTGTTAATTTGTATAACAGACCTACAGCAAAAAGGATGCAAAGCGTGCCAGAGAAAAGCTTATCAGTGCAACATGGCCATTAGACATTGTACCCTTAAAAAAAAGAATCACTAAGGGCTCTCATATTTCCAAAATGTGATGACTCAGGGTCTGTTCCAGTTTGGAGTGAAATCAGTTGAAATGCAGCCATAAGCTTGTATGTGAGCAGATATTCTGTTACAGCCTTACCCAAGGTATTTGTCTTCCTGTAATGCCATATATCTCGCCATTTCTGGGACTGGAAGCCCTAGTTGTTCCATGTACTTTGCTTCAGTGATAATCTCTAGGATTTCAGGAGAAAAATTCAGAGTGAAGCGGACACTTTTCTTGGTGGTGACAGGCTCCTCTGTTGCAGAGGTCTACAACACAAGAAAGAGCACCAGAAAGGAGAGGAACAAACTTGCATTACAAGGTAAAGGTGAGCTTTTGGATACATTTGATGAGGCAGAAGGTAAAAGTCAGAATGACTGACATCCAGAGCTTGTGGAAACGCCATTAAAATTTCATAGTAGCCTCAGCATTCTTGGTTCAGAAATTACACAGAACTACCTTTTCGGTTGTCAATTACAAGAAACAAACTGAATCACCTCTGCTCACACACTGCTGCAACCAGCTAGGACAAAAATCCCAGTGGAAATTCAGTCAGACAAAAGTTCACTAGGAAGAAGATTCTGCAAGATCTCTGCTGGAAACCTGCCTCTACCTAACTTCAGTCCCAACTGCTGTTGCAATGTCCCAAAAATGCTGTACCAAAACCTAAAAATTAACAGGAACTGCAGCACAGAAGAACACAGAGAAACAACATTCAATCAATCATTTGCCAGGTGATTCAGGAGCTATTCTTATAAAGGTAGGTCCACAAACAATTCTGAGCTCAGAACTTTTTCTAAATCTGTGTTTAAAATATTACTCTCAGAAAATTCTCGCTGACCATCTGGTGGGTTTCAGCTTTTCCCCTCAGAGAAGCCTGGTACACAATCTTGCAACACTTCACCTGCTCAGAAGTCTCTGGATGAACATTTGTTGCAGCCCCATCAGTAACAAGAGTCAGTAGAGTATCTTTCAGTAACAATGGAAGCATATGTTCTGTCCTCTCTCTCCACTGACGGTATTTTTGATCTTCATACTCTTCCATTTTCTTGACCACTTGGAGATACATTTCTTTCACCTAGAAAGGACAACTCTGTATAACTCATTTTAAAGACTATGAGAAATGTTCAACTAACCTGTCATGATATGGTCTCTCAATATGGTTTCTGGTTTTTATTAGATAAGAGAACAAGCAACACCCTGTAATTAATGCAGACACTGGAGAATTTGGGCTCTTGAATTATGTAATTGATTCCATCACTGTCTCCCTGGGAAACAGTGAGAAAGTTCCAATCCAATTTTCACATCTAACGTGGCTTGCTGTGTGCAAAGACTTGGGACTTCCCCTCACATAAGAGCTCTTTCACATCTTTAGAAGTCTATAACAAAAGTGTTCCTTCATCAAGTACCAAAAGACCCAACTTACTTCCTTCCCACGTTCAGAGGCAAGCAGCTCCTCTTCTTCTTGGAATCGAGTAATGGTGTGTTCGATCCGTTGGGAAAGGGATCGGGACCAGGATATTGCTCCAGTCACTGGAGGATGGTTCTTGTACCGAGGTGGATCCTTGAGGTTCTGAGCAAAGATTTGCTTAACAATTTTGACCTAGAAGAGAATAAAATATTGCAAAGAAGTATTTTCCCCGTGCTTGCCCATGATCACTGTCTGATGAACAAGTTCTGAAGCTAATTCTAGCAGCAGGATAAAAATAATTATTTTGTCTTCATTTCTCTATCTTATGGAGCTGCATTATGGCAGTATTTTCTGTAAGATTACATTTTATTGTAAAGTTCAATGTTCTTTGAAATATCAAGAAAAAAGCTGATATGAAAAGCTTTCCAACATACAGTCTTCTACATTCTAGCCTTCCAAAGTTGATCCATGACACCTTCTGATCACATCATGAACTTGGCCATGACAAGAAAGCTGTAGGGTATAAAAGATCCATTTTCTCAGGAGGGTTGAGCTGTGTTTTACAAGACGCAGGAATAGCCACAAGCTTTGTTGCATTCAGAGAACCTTCCTGTTCCCACAAAGTATATCACATATATAGATGTGCACAATATTACAGCAAATTAACCAGCCTATTTCTCCAACTGGGTCCCAAAAGACGACAGCAACTATCATGTTTATTTATAAAAGTTTTCAGTCTTTTAGATAGTAAATAACACCACACAGGTATTTAGACATATACAAATTTATGACTTTCATTAAGTAAAGAATTTCATGTACTGGGTAAGAAATCCCTAAATTGAATACCTCTTTACAATATTGCTCCAAAACATTACGGAACTTTTTCATTAACTTCTTCTTAACAGTTTCACGAATCTGGATGTGTTTGTACTTAACCAGCAAATCAAAAGCAGTTTCTGCTGATCGAAGAGTCGTAAAAGATTCATCAATAAATCTTGTCATCTTTTCTTCAATATCCTAAACAAAGGAAGAAAGCAAAGAAACCCTGTCACTTAGAAATTCAAGCTGCAAAACCAAGAAAGAGTGGGAAAATGAAAATATTTTTTAATAATAGCAGCCAAGCTTATTTGTACTATTTTTGGGGGAAGTACAGCATATGGTATTTACCGTAACATCTTCTCTAAATTCTTCCATAACCAATGCCCAGTCACGTGCAGTTTCCATGCTAAAAGGGTCAAAGGTCAGGTCTTCCATAGGACTAGTTATTATATTTACTTCTCTCCGTAGCTCATCAATAGCCTTTGGATTTTCTGTCACAGTTACCAGTTCAGGAATAAATATATTGTAAAGCTCTTCAGTGACCTATTCATTCAGAAGAACATTCCATAAAGCTTTGTTTTTAATAGCTTTTTCTGCCACTGAACACATAATCATTAAATTTTTCCTTCAAAAAATATCAACCACTCAGAGAACAATCAGTTTGCACTGTGATTTACATTTCAAAGACACTGAAAAAACACAGCAACAATCTACAGTCCCAGCACTTCAGTTGTTATAACAAATAATACTGTTATTAGTCCTTTTCACTCCACTTTACACACAATTTACTGATTGACCATATTGCTAATTACCCTGACTTAAATTAGCCTAAACACAGCATCTCTCCACTCATATGTTACTCTGCAATTAATACACAGATTCACAGATGGCCAAATTTTGTATTACAGTATACTTACATGGTATTTTATCTAACTCATTAAGGTGGCAACCCACGAAAATCACAAATGTGTGAAACAGTTGCTGCAAGTCTCTTATGTTTACACCATGTACACAGTGGCACCTTTCCCCAACCAGTACTTGGAGAAAAGTTATTCCACCTCCAGCATTAAATGCTGGAATCAAAGGCACTGCTCAGGTCTCAAACACAAAACTATAAGTTGTTAACAAGTCTACGTCTACAACACAAAAGAATCTCCTCTACAGAAGAATAGAGTGACTACACAATCTCTTTATTTATTGTATATATTCCTACCTGAAAAATATCATACAGATCCTGGCAGATTAAAACCATGTAATCCGTTTTTGCAAATAAACGTTTCACGTCAAATTTCCAGTATCGCTTACTTCCTGACTCTTCAACTTGGATACAAGTAGTAAAATAACATTTTTTCCATTGTTCAAGAGTATTTTTGGCTTCTGTTATTTTCTTTTTTGCAGTGGCTATGTCTTGTCTATTAATCAAATCAACACAGTTAAGATATTATAAATAGAAATACTACAAATAAAAAAATCGTATCTCAACTGGAATAATATACCCTGGTTTAGCAGCTTCTATCTATACAACATCTAGGCAAAACTTATAACCTATTTTCAATGTGATTTTGAAAGGAGATATTATTTGAGGAGTGATTTTGGTTATATTTATGCCACTTTTTAACCTCTATCTTTCTATTTGTTTTATTGGTTTCTGTTTTTCAATACAAAAGAGGACAAGAATCTATTTCTTCAAGGCTGACTTAGCAATTTATGAAAATTACAAAATAATTTGACTTTTAATTGACCTTCTAATACAACTTCAGGTGGCTGAAAAACGCAGACATCTCTTTGGTGGAAGCATCATCTACTGAACTTCACGTAAGACAAGCAAAGCTTTTAATAGAATCACAGAATTTCTAGGTTGGAAGAGACCTTCAAGATCAACAAGTCCAACCCATGCTCTAACACCTCAACTAGACCATGGCACCAAGTGCCACATCCAGTCTTTTTTTAAACACATCCAGGGATGGTGACTCTACCACCTCTCCGGGCAGGCCATGCCAATACTTTATCACTAAAATAATAAATACAGCCCAGTTAAACAGAAAGCCAGCACTCACTTAAAGAGCGTCTGTAGATCCACAACTTTGCGCACTCTTACGGAAATGGCCCACGAAACTCGTTCCAAGAAGGGCACCATGCGCTCGTCCTTGTTGTAGCACCGTGACATGATCCACACCAGCCTCAGGGCATTCAGCAGGGAAGGGATTATATTCGAGATAACATCAACCCCAGTGCCAGTTGATAAATTCTATGAAATGCATGTTGTGGGTAAGATGTCATGAAAACATACAAATTCATGTTCAGTAAGGTAATATTTATTCTGTAGGTGCCTCAGGTTATGGAAGTCTGTCACATTTTTAAATAAATAAGCTGGACTAGGAGAAATCCTGGTGCCTAAATAATACAAGTGGTTAAAGATGTGCAAATCTGCACTTTCTGCTCCAAATGATTTTAGGTCCTGATTTTAAATTTTGGCTCAACTCTTTGTTTAGATGATCTTCAATACAATTTAAACTTTGAAACATCAGCTGTAATTTGCGGTAGAAACTACCTAAAAATGGAGTAGGGAAATCTTTGTTTTCCCCAGTTCAGCTACACCATCAAAACTCCCAGTGTTGGACTACAAACCAAAGTGCTCACAGCTCTGAGCTTTCAAACATTAGCACCACTGAAACTCAAACAAAATAAACATCTCTTTTAAAAAATTAAATATAATTTGTTAATCTAGAGTATATATTTATTGCTGCTAAAAAGTGAAAAAATAAACGAGAGGTGATTACATCAACAGAGAAACCAAACTCAGGTTAAGTACAGTTCAAACTTCACCAAGTTTTCTCAAGGACAGGTACCTTCAAATGGTGTTCGAGAGTTGAGAGGAACTTAGCACTATCTTGAGCTTCCATGTGATGTTTTTTGAGGTCACTAAAGAGTATCTGTAAATCTCCAGTAAACTTAGAGTCAGCTTTCTGTAGTATTTCCAAGGCTTTTTGCACCTCTGGAAGCTTTATCTGTTCAGTAAGAGCACTTAGAGCAGCATTTTTTTCACGCCAGAGGTAAATTTCTGCAAGTGGACTATTACCCTACAAGTAATGTGGAATCAAATAAAAAAAGCTGAATTACCATTATGCAAGAGTGAATATTTATAATCAGGATTATATTTGTTCCTTCTGTTCAATGAACTTTATGCTGAGAGAAACTTGATATGATTCAATCATGCAAAAAGCCAGACAGAAGAAGGTCCCTGATATAAAAAGTTGTACACACACTAAAGGGAACTGCTTATGGGGAATATATCCCTGAGCTTATGGCTTTTACACAGGTAACTTTATAGACATAAAATCCCTCAGCATGTTTAGTGGTATCAGTTATATATGTGTTTGCAGAATTTTTTCTTTTGTTTGAGATCACTTCATTGCAAACAAAAAGAAAAAATATAGCTGTCTATTTAAGAAAAATAAAATTGCTCGGTGCAGCTTTTAGTATTTCTTGGCTCTTTAGGAGAGAGCAGATAACAAAAGACCCTTAGTTTTCCACAGTTATCCTATGTGGGTAGGATCTGCAGTTAATTACTTCATATTTCATTTGTATTTTACTTCCCAGAGCCACACATTCCTCACTACTTTTGTTCTACTTTTCAAGAATTAGTAAATGGTTTTCCAACAATCAAACATGAAGAGGATTAAAAATTAACACAGTTCTTGTGGGGAAATGAAGCTAAGTCTCCAGGAATAAAAACATCTTGGCGTTACAGGCAACATTACCTGTGGAACCTTTTTCAGCTGTTCCTCCAGAACTCTGGTTATTAATTTCTGCCAAGTCACTGCACATTTTTTCAGAGACTGAACCACTACTGAAACTGTGGCAAGAACAGTCGCTTCTCTATCCAGATTTACAGTTGGCATCTCCAGTTTAAGATCTTCTATTGGAAGAAAATGCACACAGAATGAACTGTCCTGTTCTGGCAGCATTGGTAATGTGCATCACTGGATATGTCTATCCCCTCTCCTACTCTTACTCCAAACTCTTTGAAACACTTATCACTGATTTCATCCATTTCTCCATGCTGCCTGCTATGCAGCAGGGTGGGAAAAGCACAGCTGGTATCAGCAAGGAGCAGCTTTAATCAAATCTATTTGTTATTCTACATAAAGCCACTCTCAGGTGAACCTCGTTCTACTGCCATGTATCACCATAGTGCTGGCAGAGACAAAACATTCACTTCACCTGGTATACTCTGCTGAGTTTCACTCCTCGTTGGAGTATTTGAGTCCTCCACAGACTCTCCAGCTTCAGTCTCAGATAAATTCATTTCTTCAGAATGTGTGTTTTCACTGTCTGAATCAGAGGAAGTTTTCTCAGTCTGCTTTTGACCATGGGAGAGAGTTGGTGAAAACTGCTAGGATTAAAACAGATGCCATAGATTAGATGGTTCATATTTAAAAAAAAACAAGCTTCCTAGCAATTCACTTAACCATTAGATATTGTTCTAAAATTTCATTTAAGTGTGTCTCCTTCCATTTCACATCCTTATCATCATTCTATCTGCCTCAGGTTCTGCAGGGGAATTGCTCCAGCATGCCTTTATGAAAGTCTGTGAGCACAGAAACAGAGGTATCTGGTGTCACACTCCTAAATAATTCTCAAATAGGGGTAAAAAAATAGGGAAACAGAATATCAATTAAGGATTAACAAAAACTTCATTTTGGCATATGAAGGTCACTTATTAAATATTAATATTTCTCATGCATAGTCCATATAATACTAAATAGGCAAATCACTCCTAGAAACACTCAAGATTCCATGTATAAAAACTGCCACTCTTTACCTGTGAGATGGCATTCTTTACCATCAAGAGAGCATCATCAGTCAGCATTCCAGACTTTATCACTTGAGAAAGAATCTTATTAGCTTCAGTCTGGTCATTAGGTACAGCAACGCTTTCTAAACAGGATACAAAAAAATATTATAAATCTAATTGATACAGAAAGTATAAAGTTGTTTTCATAATAAGTTAAAGCTCCAATAAAACACTACTAGGTTTGGTGCAAGTCATGTTCACAATTAGTGCTGGTTTTAATAGTGCAAATGCTTTTTCAGAAAGGGCAGAAAAATACTTCAGCATCATCACCTGGTTCTAAGCCTTTACAACCCAGCCTGATAGTTAGAAAATAGTGTTTTGTTCAAAAGAACAGTGGCTTGATTTGAACTCTTACTCTACAGAGGAGGAAAATCTTGCACAGAAATGCTGTTAAATGACAAAGCATCCCTCACCCTGAGTGTTTTCCTAAACAGTTAAATAAGTTGGATGTGCACTATCCTATCTCTATCATATCTTCACAATTAGAAGTGCTGTTTAATGCAAAACTGAAAATGCTGAGGCTGCAGTTCTTCAGGGTACATACCTTTGGTGTCTCTCAGAAAATACACGGTAGAATCTGACACAAACTCTTCGGTAATTTCATTATAAGCCACGTAGAAACGCTCATTCGCACCACCTGCACCGGCACAAATGCAAAATGGGAGGAAAGCATGGTATAACATTGCAAGTGATGATGCAAATCCCACAGATAGAGGGGACAAAATTTTAGAAATGGGTGGGATAGAAGGGGTTCAGGAGAACACAGCCCAAGGGATAGAGAGGCAAGAAAAGGGGTAAAGACAGGAGTCATGAGGCTGCGACTCATCAGATGGGACGAAGAGGGGTTTGAGGGAGGGGGAAACAGGGAGCTGGGGCCAAGCAGTGTCAAGGGAGAGTTTAGAGGGCCGGGGCAGGGGGACCATCTCCCATCCTCTCCTCACCGTCCGGGCCGGGCCGCTCGGCCCGCAGCAGCAGCAGCGCCATGCCCGCCCCGCTCGCATCCTCGCTGCCCTCGGCGCCAAGGCCGAAGAAGAGCAGCACGAGCCGCGCATCCTCGCCGCGGCTCAGCAGCTCCTCGAAAGGCGCCGGATCACTCAAACCCAGCAGGGCGAGCGCTCGGTCCCGCAGCCACCGCACCCGCACGTCGTCCAGGCTCATGGCGGCAACCGGCCCGACGCCTCCCGGTGGCCACGGCAACGATGCGGGGTGGAGCGACGGCTGCTGCCCGCCTTCAGCCCGCTTCGGGAGGCTCCGTGCCCGCCTCAGGAGGCGCCTCGAGCGGCCGCGTTCCTGTACAAGAGCCCGCCCCGCGCTACCGCCCCTCCCGGGCGCTCCTTCTTCTCAACACCGGCCGCCCGTCACGAGCGGTGCGTCCCCTCGGCACCAGCTGTTCGTTCCCCTCAACACCTGCCGGCTCTCACGGCCGCTCGTTCCCCTCAGAGCCCGCTGCCCCTCACGAGCGCTGGCTCCCCGCAGCACGCGCCGCCTCTCACGGCCGCTCGTTCCCCTCAGCACGGGCGGCCCCTCACGAGCGCCGAGTCCCAGCCCGTCACGGCCGCTCCTTCCCCTCAGCCCCCGCCGTCCCTCAGGGCCGTTGATTCCCCCCAGGGCCGCTCGCTGCCCTCGGCGCCGCCTGAGGCAGGGAAAAGGGTACGGACAGACACAGGGCCTGCTCGGCACAGCGCAAACGAGGCTTTATTGGGAATTCGTAGGAAACAAGTGCAAAAATTTAATTTGTGCTGTTCGTATGGCACAGATGTTAAAATATCATGGCAATATCCCCATTCACACTGATACAAAAATAATATAAAACAACCCCTGTCAACCTCTGTGGTATAAATTAGGTTCTACAACATCCGGGAGTGCTGTTTGTGTGTCCTTACAGCCAAACAGAAACAGGGATCGAGGCCAATTCTTTATTTTATGTGCAAAAGTTATTCCTCTCTCCTACAGGAGAACAAAAGAGGAGTTATCCTTCTAATCCTGCCTTCTTCCATAATGTTAAATATAAATATCAGTGTGGCTTCTGAAAGCTTAAAGTAGTAACTCCAGGCAGAACCCAGAATGAACAAATAACATTTCCAGTGCAATTTTAAATATGGCCAAAAAAGAGCACATTGCATTGGTGTGTATAAATTTACACTTTATAATCATCCTGGAATACAGACTGAAAACAGACATTGCTTCTATTGCATTGTTGAATGGTTCCCAAAGTGCACAAGATGCTGCTGGGTTAAGTATGTGAGTAGTAGTGAATGTTTAATATAATGAAAAGGATTTCAGATAAAAGTAACCATTCCAGAAAATAAAGAAACTCAAAAAAAAAGGCCTACATGGGCTTCCGGACAAGCAGTAACAACTTTTTTTTTAAGAATAAAATTAATTTACATTAGTTTATCAAGAAAAATGTACATTTTATATCTATATATTTTACAAGATGCTCCAGATCTGCTATGTCTTTCTATGGGAGGTATGTTTTACAGAATTGTTTTGGCTGCATTATAAGGCAATCAGTGAAAACCACTTTGTTCCACAAGAAACCATTCATAGGCAAGATCCAATCACGCAGTTATTTGCAGACAATTCCAAACATTTCTGCTGACAGCAGCCAAATTATAACGCACCATCTTTATTAAAATGTAAAGAAATGTGCTTAAAAGAGAAAGGCGTAAACTTGTATCCTCCGCCGGAGTAGAATTTGTTCTGAAATTCCACCCTGAAACGAGACAAAAAACCAGAACCTGTACATGAATCCAACATCAGCTGTCAATGGACAGAACTGTGCAACCCAAGAAGCTGAACAAAACCAACTCCAATCCTCTCACTTGTTTTCCGTGCAGCTCCGTCTCAGTCCCAGGCTAACTTTGTTTCTCAGGAGACCCACACGCACTAAACCAGGCTGTAACAGCTCATTTCTTACTTCTGGCTTACTCATTTGTTTCTGAGTGAGTTGTAGTCAATTGTTTTCCAAACATGCAATATCATGAGGACAATCTGTCATGTATGTAGCTCTACCTCCTGTCTTTGGACACTCTACGCCTTTGTTTAAATTGTAAATTACATCAAATTTCAAACTAAACATGCTCTGAATCCACTCAAAAGTGCACAGCTTGTAATAGCAAGACTAAGAAAGGATTAAAATACTTAAGGGTTGCCAGCCCCACTCACTAATATGAACGTTCTGTTGAACGAAATAAATGGACTGAAACCATACAGTGAGATAACCAGACTAAAATTAAAATGTAGTACATTACTACAAAAAAAAATGTACTTGTATTTTGTAAATGTGGTTGGAGTTAAAATGCATCATAAGCCAATTTAATAACTGAATATACTGAAAATATTCCAGAGGAACAATCAAATCCAACTAACAAGTAATTTATTTAATATAACTAAATAAATGTATTTCAACAGCAATGAGGCTGTTGAATTTTACACTTTCCCTTTTTAATAAGACACCTAAAATTTTGCCATAAAAATTCCTCTTTAACAAGCCAGTATATGCTGAAGTGGTATATAGAAAAAAACCAAACATACCAGTGAAGTCGTATTGCATGGAGAAAAGCAGAAAGCCCCTCCATGACCAGCAGAATAAAAACTGTCAGCACAGCAAAGAATGCCAGAACAGGGATCAGCAGCAAGACACCGTACTTCGTATCCACACGGAGACCCACCCTCATCACCATCTGCCACAGAACTTCTGATAACTCTAATAAAAAACAAAAAGTTGCCATAATTAATGTTGGATCAGGCACTGAGCACCTGCTGAACATGGGAATTATAAGCAATCCCTCTCCCCAGAGAGCTGCCCCCATCACCTCAAATGTTTAAAGATATACCCCAGTGTAAAAATCTGATCTACTGAGAGCAATATTTTACATAAAGTCACAGTTTTAGTTTAGAGGCTTCCACAGATCATGATTAGTTGAAATGGGGATTTTTTTTTTTAATTAAGAAAAAGTGTATTTCATAGTAGTATCATTTGAACAGGCCAGTCTCCCTCTAACAGCATTAAAAATACAGATGTAGGAAAAAAACCCCCCAAAAATATCCAATAACTTACGTGCATGAGCAAGACTTAATGCCCAGAGCCTCAGGTATGAGGCTGTGTTAGAGATGCATCCCAGACAGTATTCAATGGTATGAATTGCTTGATTCATAAAAACATCTGCAAAGTTCAGCTAAAAGATAAAAATACATTTGTATCGATTTTAACAACACAGAGAACAAAACATGAGAGAACAAAAACATTCATCTGCAAATCCTTACTGCATGGTAGAAGAATTCCATTGAAGGGTAATAAATTGATTTTACATCAAGTAAAAAAGTGTGCCATGTAGAAGATCGTTATTACAGAGATGACATTAAAAAAAAATCAGATGCTACAGTTTTCCAGTATTACCTTGTTGAAAGATAAAAACAAATGCAATTTATGCTTTCCACAAAGAATATGATCTAATACTTGAATATTTTAAGTACTATAACCAACTATGGTTCTAATTCCCATTCTATTGAGGTTCTAAGTTTACAATATCAATTCTTTCATGTTTAAAAGCAGGGGTAATTATCAGTAATGCTACTGATAGAAAGATAACCACAAATATAAATACTTGTTACTAACAAAGAGTTTCAAAACTGATATTACTGAAAATTTCAACACTTACTTTGTCTGAACGTTGTATTTCAACATTTACTTTGTATAATACATTTTATTTGAGCAAATAATTCTTGTATTTTCTATACACAAGAAACAAGAGTCTACTACCCCATTGAGACAAGAACTATACATATTCTGCACATTAGGAAACTGAAGCAGTTCTTTGTCTTTCAATTCACATGGAATCAGTGGAATCTGCCCAGACCTTTAAAAATTTGCCCAAACTAAACAGCAGCAGTGGGTAGGGACTAGGAATGCTGCCCATGTCCCCCAACCCCCATTAGCAATAATCCTCATCACAAGACGTAATTTGCAGACACAGAAAGACTTTTGTCCACATGACAAGCCAAGATTAATTAACTGTGAGCTGGGCAGTCACCACCTTGCCTCAAGTTCAACCATAAAACCAGACAAAACCCAGGATTTTTATCCCATTCTTCAATATAAGAAAACCTGTCCTCCTAGATGCAGAGTCTCAGCTGCAAATAAAACATTCTGTTCTCTACTACAGATAAGCTGTGGTTTACTGTAACAGTCTGAAAAGACCAAAAAATAATGATAAAATAGCAACAAATAACCGTAAATAAACTGCATTTGAGCACCAAGGTCTTTGTAAAGGCTCAGCTGAGTTTCTTCAAAACTTCTCAGCATGCAGTGTACAGGTTATCT
Source organism: Phylloscopus whistleri (assembly GCA_017589585.1). Taxonomy (NCBI): domain Eukaryota; kingdom Metazoa; phylum Chordata; class Aves; order Passeriformes; family Phylloscopidae; genus Phylloscopus; species Phylloscopus whistleri. The sequence goes on along the minus strand of JADMLD010001062.1, from coordinate 1,445,795 downwards.
ATTGATTGCCCACATTAATTTGCTTTTAAGAACATACAAAGCAGAGATAAAGTAAAAACATTACCTCCTCTGCATCCCCCTCTCTGTGCCCGCTGTCTGAATGACTGCCGCCCTCTTCGAGATCGTGACATGACAGGAGACAAAGCTCTTCCTCGCTCTCTTTTCGGATGAGCTTGTAGCCACTCTACAAAATGGGAATGTATTGTCTCTTCAAGCAGGCTGCCACTGTCATTTTTTAAATTTACTTAAAGTAGTCGCAGGCAAAGGCAAAAAGATTTAGAAGAACAAAGTACTATCCTATGTTTCAGTCCAAAACTTTCCAAACTGAGCAGAAACTGCTAAGATAAGGAGTAACGGGTTCAAACTGAACTTCAGGTTAGAGATACAGAAGAAACTCTTCCCTGTGGGGGTGGTGAGGCCCTGGCACAGTTTTCCCAGAGAAGCTGTGGCTGGCTCACCCCTGGCAGTGTTCAAAGCCAGCCTGGAGAGGCTTGGAGCGACCTGGGATAGTGGGAGGTGTCCCTGCCCATTGCAGAGGGTGGAATGATGAGCTTTAGGCTCCCTTCCAACCCAACCCTTTCTATGAAATACCCAGTAAGGACATACTCAGTGCCATAAAACAGCACTGAGGAAATGTGTGAGTGCCTTTCAGTACTTACCCTGTACATTCTTATCCCTCGGCCTCCGCTGTGCAACCAGTATAAATAAAGTGGTTTACCAAGCAGCATTACAGGAACACAAAGGAAAGCAACACTAAGTAAAAACTTCTGCAGAGGAATCTGTTGAGGAGGGGAGGAAAATTAGGTTAGATCACAAAATGCAAGGTAGGAAAAACCGTCCCCTTTTCCTTTAAAGTATTATCTGCATAGGGAACACAGGATTTCCAAAAGCTTGGAAGAGCATTGTTCACCTGGCCACTGAAGAAGCTCTTTGTTTCACCACTAGGAAACAGGAACATGTTGATAAATTGTATCAGAATACTGGGGGCAGCTGTGGAGTCCTCTGCAGAGTATGCCAACCATTTAAAGAAGATCATGAACACCAGGTAGCCAAATATGCACAACATGAATAAAAGCTCAGGAATAAAAACCAAATAAATATTGTGGGTCTTCTTGAAATGCCTGAAAGGTAGAAATGGGGAAAAAATAAAAGTAAGTTTTACCAATACAGCCCAAATACAATTTCAATAAAACAAATCACTTTTAAACAGTAAGACTTTAAAACCCAGAGTTGATTTCTTTTTATTCAGTGAAATTTTATCAGGTATTTCAGGAAATAAAAACTGTAAAAGGCAGGTATCTTTATTTATCAAGAAGTGAAATAGTCTTGTTTTAATTTGTTTGGGGATTTTTTAGTATAATACTGAACCATCATATTACATATGTGAAGACCTCCCCATTATTGTCTTTTTTTAAGAACAGTTTTCACAATTACTCTTATTCTGTTCTCAAAAAATAATTCCAGTTTCTCTTACAAGATTAACTCTTATAATTCCAGACTTTACAAAAAATACAACGTTGGTATTATTTTAACTTCTTGTACTTACAAGTGGTTAAACAGCCCCAGTACAACTCCAAATGTCATGTGAGTCACTCCAAAGATCACAGACATTTTCATTTTGAATGAATTTAAAAAAGTGAGACGGTTGCTTGCCAAATTCCATATCTGAAGAAGAAAACACCAAACCAGCATTGAAGAACACCATAACAGAAGGAATAAACCAGTATCCTTTTTCTACTGGGCACCAGAATTCTGCCTCAAATGGAGATCACAAATGAAATTTGAGCTTTGTAAAAATAGTTCAATCTTTGACTCGTCAGAAGAAAAGGTCTTATTGAACAGAGAATGCAAACAGAAACCTTTTTTTTTCTTAGTGAAATTTATCTTACTTATACACATACCAAAATCTAATGGACAGAGACTGATCATCACAAGTGGATCATTAAGAAGAATGAAACTGACCGGATCAATTCCAAAGGGATAAGCTCCATTGTAGACACCAGAAACGTTTGGATCCAGTGCTAAATATCGATTAGATTTCAGATCCTCAAGGCTGCAGTGAAAGAAAAGCACACTCAGATTTGACACTTTAAACACGATGACAACAGATTTTCAGTTCTGCAGGACACTGCTCCTGCTTTCCTTTAAGTAATCCACCTAATGTCACACTTCGAAAGGATTTCTAAGCACAGAAGTCCTGACTAATACAAACAATAGCAAAATAAAACACCTAGAACCTCACAATCTGGGTTTAATTCACATTCACTATCTTCCAAAATAAAGTTTATGGATTTTATTCCACCTTCCCCTAGAACTCAAAATTTTATTTTAAAAGTTCACAGTTTGCTTTTGCATAAAATTCACTGTCAAGCACCCGAAAAATAATTGCTACCTTTTTTCCCTTTTGCATTTGGGGAAGTTTCTACTTTGTTTTCATATAGTTTTTCAGTATCACAGCACACACACAGCCCATTCAAATTTTAACTAAAGCCAGTGGTCTTGATTATTTGAAGCCACATCCTGTTTTGTAAGGCACCATGAGATGCAAGCTGCAAATGTTCAAATACCAAAGGGTCAAGACACCTCAAATCAATGAGGTTTTCCCACTCAGAAAAAGTAGTTTTGACAATTCACATAGACTATTTTTTTTCTTTTTTTTTTAACTATCAAGAAAAGCTGTGCAGACTAATGACTGTCAGGTAATTAATTAACTTAATTAATAGTTAATTTCTTTTAGTACAGGTTAATGGTGCTCAGCTATTCATTCCAGAAGCATGACCTAGGACAAATAAATTCAAAATCAGATCTGTGTTTTCTATTCCTCTGCAAATCTTTATATAGACATACACATACACCTGGAAAATATAAACTAAAACATCAGTGTAAAGACAAACCATAAGAGGATAGTTAAAACATGTGAACAAAAGGGTTAAACTGCTGCAGGAAATACATCTCTGGTTTAATGGTATAGCAAACATGCTGCTCACCTCCAAACCTTCTGTTCAAACATTGCTGAAACATTCCATCCAGATCCAAATATATTTATTGACTTTGAAAAACAGTCATTATAGATCAATCCAGTGTATATAGAAAACAGCCCCATTAACAGTATCACGTATCGGCCTTCAAATAACATTTTCATTATCTGTCAGTATTGGGGGAAAGGAAAAATAAAGAGTATCATCTGTTATGTGAGCAAAGGTTAGCTAGACATCTCTAAGAGAAACACATTTTTGGACACATAGACTTCTAAAAACTAAAATCATTTGTGAACAGTTGCTAAGGAATATGAGCTCCCATGACACACACACTGAGACTTTTATCACCAGCATTCTTACAATAAGGAAAAGTCTTTTAAAGCCATTTCCTTCCTGGGACTACTTTACACATTTGCAGGCATTCTTAATTAAACATAATTCTAATGAGAGATGCATGTGTTCCTGCCTTCCAACCCACATGATTAAGAAATTAAAGTGAAGTTTAATAAATTTCAAACTGCAAATCTTTCTATAAACAATAAAAGGTGTTATTTGAAAAATCATTTTCTCCTCACGTTGTCACTGTAATGACATTCTGTAAACCATAGCACTGAGTAGCCCCAGTAGAAGGAAAGACAAGCTTAAAAGTATCAATTAATTTTTTCTGAGTCTTTCATTACAACTTGATTATTTCTGCTCTTTGAAGGAAAGTGAATAGTTTAAAATATTACATTAATCTCAAGGAATATGGGGCCTTTAAACATAGAAAAGCCGAAAAGAATGAAAAAAACCCTAATTAAATACCCACACGAAAACCAGTACTTCTCAGAAACACAGTGACTATTCAAATGATCTGGCTGGATGGGAAGTCAATAATTTCTAATTCCTTTTACCTCATCTTGAGCTCTTTTTAACCTAGGGTGGTTTTCATACAGTATTGTCAGGAGTGCAAATATGAACATGAGCAGCCCGTGCCCAAAGTCTCCAAACATAACAGCGAACAAGAAGGGGAAGGTGATGATGGTATAGAGAGCTGCAAGGGCAACACAGCAGATTTCAGGCACAGCACAACACATGAAGTTCTGTCTGCATTATCCCCAAGCAATCCCACACTCAAATCTCTCAAAGTTTTTAAGTTTGAAATACATTTCATCCCCTACTCATAGACTTTTCCTCCATGCTGTAAATTTAACTCAGTTTAAAGCTTGTTTATTGTGTAGCAATGATAACTTCACAGTTGAGCAGTAGCTTACAATTCTGAGGATAATAATATGAGCCAAGGAAATAAACCCCATCCAAACACTGCTCCCTCTGTGGATATTTCAGGTCTGTATTATAAGGTACATTCTCCTGTGCAGAATGACCCAGTAAACAAGTATATATTAAAGTGGGCTATACAACAAGCTGAATTTTTCAAGTGATTAGCTCCACACTTCAGTAAGATCAATTATCATTATCAGTTTTCCTCTTGTTTTTTCCCCTAAATATCTTCCTTACTCAAAGTTAAACATAAAAAAGAAAAATTATACAGCTATTACCACTACCTTTCATGCTAAAATAACTCAATAAAACCAAATCCCATCTTGCTGCTTGGAGCGCTGTTTGTGCTTTTGATGAGCTACTGAAATTTTAAAACAGCTACTAACAAGCAGTATGATTGTCACCATTTGGCCTTTGTTCAGTTCAGCAAGGTTATCAAGGCAAGCATCAATGACAGCACAGCTCACAGCTCAGCTTTCAGAAGGACCAACCTGGATTCACTTCCCCGTAGCTTCCAACTCCATAAGCATCAACGATGTTCTGGAACCCTGAGGTGAATTTATTGGTACGTATCAAAGTCGGAGGAGGTTGTGTTGTTGGGATGGTATTCATGAATGAGGAAATTGTAGCTCCACTCTTCCTCTAATTACAGACAGAAGATATATTTGTGTAAGATCTCTGTTAATCTAATCAAAGTGAAAACATTTGCTCTATCAGCAGATTCACTGATCCAAAAATACCATTAAATTAAGCCCCAAGTTTAACATTTATCCCTTGTACCCTCTCTAAAAACAGATTACGCACAGTGTTCTAATTCTTACTTCATATCAACTATCAGATGAGACTTACCAGCCACAATATTATAAAACAAAGATTCGTTATGACAAATTTTCTCTCCTAAAACAAAAACTAATGCAAGGCAACTGGCACCTTCTGCATGACTGCAAATAGCATTGTGGGCCCAGCTGGACTCAGGTCCAATACAGAAGTTATTCAGGAAAAAAAACAAACACTACACACAACACTAAATAAAGGCTCTGCTTATAAAAAAAATTTTATCCAGAGACCCAGATCTATCTGTGCCTACTTTTAGTCTATTGTTAATAATTATTTTCTTTCCTTATGAGTACAGTTACTTCAAGATAAAAGCTTTGACATCAGTGAGCATTCAGGTGACTTACTGAGCCTTCCTCCAATGCATGGCGCAAATTCTGGAGATCAGCCACTGGACACCAAACCTCAGCAATTAAACATTTATTTGTGACATCAAAACTGCACAGGTTAAGGACGTGGTAAATGGCTTTCATCTTCTTCACTTGGATAACCCAAGTATAGATGGATTCCGATGCTTTATACAAGACCTGGCGCAAGTACTCCTCAGTTTTATTCAGCACCTTTGTTTGAGACAAAAACAAAAATCTCACTGAGAATTTGACACTGGTTGTGCTGATCACAGCAAGAGCACCTTGTATGTCACCACTGCTGAGCCATGATTTTAGGAGGGCAAGCAAACCTCTGCTGAAAACAGAAGGCAATGCCACATGCTGTGAGGTTTAACAGATACGTGCAACACAAGACCAGGGACACAACTTACTGCCCCATCAGCTCCAAAGCTGTACGTGTATTAGAAATTATATTTAACACTGTGATTCATCAAATGATTACCTACAGTGCAACAGCTCCAGCAAGAGCAAATCTCTTCTTTACTCACAGTTTCAAGATCCTGAATACGAACATTGAGTCCTTCTACCACCGCCTGGCGCTCCTCGGTGGTGTCGGGGTAGGGGTACACGTGACAGCGATAGCTGCAGAAAACACAGGGTTAAACGTGTTAAATGGCCAAACTCCCCCGAAAACACATCACCCAACCCCCTGCCATGGCCAAATTTGCAACACACCACTTAATAACCATGGAACAGATTCAACTCAGGGACAGGATTTTGCCTGTACTTGGTGAAGACTGCAAGTGAAATGACTCATATATTTATTTGTGCGCTGCGTAATTATAGAGCTGGGTGCAATAAGGGGAGGAACAAATTTAACATAAAAAAATCTTGCCTAAAAATCAACACTTATAAGAAAGGGGTGCAGGGGAAAACTAGAAAATACCCCAGGTATAAAGGAATGTACATATATTAGATTTACTTCTTACCAGTCACAAATCTTCTTAACTTTTTGACCAATTTGTTCACCCCAATAGGACACTAAAAAAACAGCCCACTTTGTGGTTTCACCCTAAAAAACCATAAAAAGTGAAACTGATGAATTATGTTTTAACCAGCAATTCCACTGTGACATAATTATACAGCTAGGTAACAAAGCTGAACAACTAGAAAAAGCTGTGTTAGTAGCATTAATCTTCCATCTGTTTCGTGAAGATCAAACAATAAAATTCAATTGTGTCAATATCTTTTTCTTTTTTTTTAGTATTAGAGAAAACCAGAAAAAGTTTCCAGGGAAAATCAAAGAGACATTATATTTTACTCTCTAAAATTCTTAGTAAGATAAGAGTATTTTAAAAAGGTAATAAGTTAGAACTCAAGCAAAAATTTAAAAAAAAAGGTGACAGGTTAGGCTGCCATAAATTATTTACAAAAAATTAATTTTATAAGTTCACAGAAAAAAACCTCACAGAAAACTAGCTGTACTTGACTCCTTCTTAACTACTGAATGAACAAGTGAAATGGCTATTAAAAGGCAATGCACTGTACAGACCTAGTTAATAAATATCCAAGCAGCCATTTCTGCCACGTATTTTGACCAAGGTGGCCAATCATAAAGTCACCACTATTCCACAATGAAGTTCTACACTCCTCAAGCTGAACCACAACAAATTAACTGCCACTTCTACAACCTTGAATTTTAAAATCTTACAAATTCTAAGACTTCAAAATAGTTTTTCCTCCAAGGACACTGGGAAATCATTTCCATTTACTGCAGACAGACCTGAGCAGCAATTCTTCCAAATCATATGAAAAGAACAAATGAAATAAACTTATCATTACAACGTTTACTCACTGTATCTGGATCTTCCAGAGCCTTATCCAACTCTGCATAGGTAAGAAAGGGATAGCCTTTACAGACTCTCCACAGCATTTTTTCAAATGCTTCAATCTTTGCTATGTGAACTAATCCAGATATGAATCTAGGAAAAGGAAAAATTTGAAATGTAAGATAAAATTTACAAGAAAAAAAAATGGAAATTCAGAGTATATCACCACAATAATTCAGTATCTGCCATGGCTAGGGAAGGAAGCATCACCCTGAACAGGAAGTAACTGCTATAGAAAATACCAGTTGGTATATAAAAATTTTATTTGCGAAATAAACAGACTGCAGACCTGAGCACACAAGTAGAGTTACTTCTAACTGGTTACCTCTGTGAGAGTGAGATTTATTTTTTCTTTGAAGATACCCTCCCATAACTATGCCACAGACAACAGTATCCATTCAGCATTTCAAAGGCAACACAATTAATGTTACATTTACAACCCACACTGCCAGGTGGTTAAAACATTGTCTGTTCATCATTGAAAAAGAGTTTAAACAATAGAAGGAAGTATTGATTTAGAGATTTTCCTTTACACACATCCTTGCTTTGATGGAAGCTTTGTGACAGCTTTTTTGGGGGCTGTCCCGTTTATCTCTCAAATAATCTGGATTTGTTACAAAGGTGCATTGGGGCCTGTCTAAAACTGTTTGTCACACCTGAAATCACTACAGGCCATCCTTTAAGAGAACAACCCATTCTTTACAGCCCCTCATCAAGCCCTTGTGGAACAGCACATGCCATACCCACCCCAGTGAGGCGCTCAGTCTGTGCGTGCGGTTGTAATCCACCAATGGCTCATTTTCCACAGAAGGGAATTCTTCAAAATTTCCATGTAAATGAGATTCATACTAGCAAATTAAAAGAAAGACTATTCATTGCTTTCAGGAAAAAAAAAAAAAAACCAACCTCATTCTATTATTATTCTAAAGAAGAAAAGGTAATTAGGTAAATGGTTTAATTAAAAATAAAAAACACATTTCCATGTTCAATTCAGGCAACAGAGATCCTGGATCTCAAGTGCACTGCTCTTAACAATTATAGTCAGTGCTGCAAAATTACACTGCAAATTTCTTAGCACAATTTATGCACCAAAATAACACAATTACACCTTCATTTTCAAACAATTATACAGGGAAAATCACAAACATGCCACATGACAACAATCCCTGCCAAACACCCCAAGCAATACCTCAGGTGTTCTCCTGACAAAATTCTGTGTGATCTGTAACATGTACTTGTACTCTGTCAGTTCAAGCAGGTTTTTCCTCAATTTTTCTTTATTTTTAGTTACTTCCCTCAATTCTGTCTCCAGCTTCTGCAGCTGCTCCTAAGGCACAGAGTAAAGAAAAGACACAGAATCAATTACCGGAGTTTGGAAAACAGAGTAGCATTCATTTTCAACACCTAATAATTTGACACAGTGATAGGAGTTTCCCATTTCTTAATTAACTAAAGCTCCATAGGTTTTATCCCTCAGTCTGCCAAAGACTGCTTTGTATTGAGTACATTTGATCCTCCACTGGCATCTGTTCAGCCTGCTGCTCTGCCCCTAATTTGTGTCAAAATAATGCAGACCTGGAAGTAGAACTGCAGATAGCACAGGGTGGAAAATACCCATTTATTCTTTAAATATAATTACAACAAAACAAAACGTTATTCAGAATTAGATCTGTGTTTTACAAGCTTCTACATCGAACACAACACCAGAAAAAGCCTTCAGAGAAAACTGCACCACATTCTGCTGAATGACCAGCTCCTGCAGAGCCTTGGGCAAGTAAAACTCCCACACACTTGGAAATTTTGGATGCACAAAGAGCCTTAAGTAAGTACCACAGCAATAAATGAGGCTGAGGGGCTGCATCTACAGACAATGGCCTGTAACAAGCAGTGTGATGTGCCAATCCACCAAAATACAACAGCTGACTGCAGGCTCCCTGAGTTTGCTTTGACCATTTCACAGGAATTTTGTGTTAATACCAAAACCTCACTCACTGGCTTTGAAGTCACACTGGCAGCAAGGAATCAGAAAAAAAGGAAAACAAATGCTTCTGCCCTCCTGCCACACCCCAATAACTTAAATCAGGAGTAATAAGATGGCAAGTCATTAAGCTTGAAATTAAGTTCCAAGATGTTGGTATCTGTTCAGTGGAAGTTACCTGGATTTCTAAAATGTGTTTCAGCAAGGGAGCAGGAGGAGCAACATCTCCTTCAGGAAGTGGAATATCTGCCTTTTTAATTTCTTGTACTAAATAGCCTGGAGTGAGAAGAAAAACAGAATCAGAAAGGAAACTGCATTGCCTGCCCTTCATAGAGTGCTGCAGAGTTGACCTTCAGCTGTTCTTGATGGTGCTAATCACACTGCAGCATCAAGCCCTGGCTATTTTATTCATTCATTTTAGCAACAATGAGCACACAGAAGTCTTCAAAAAAGAACTCAAAGAGTGGTGGGGATAAAACACACAAACTATTCCTGCCTTGGAAGTCTGCAGAAGCAAGCAAACTTCAGAGGTTTCTCTTACCCAACAACTATTTTCTAAGAAGCTTTTACCACTTCACAGAACCTCTTTGTTGCTGCACGGTGCCACTTTCTCCTAATGGTGCAACTGTGTCACTTTCTGCCAGAAACAGTCGTGCTGCTCACTGACCCATATTTGGAATAAAAAGTGTTCAAACAAAGCAGCTTAAGCAACCTGGACAACAAATGCAACTCACACTGGGCAGGGGGACTGCCAAAATAGCTGCTGGCATGACCAGCACATGCCTCTGAGAATCTCTGAGAAGAGATTCCAATCAAAGGAATCTTCAGTTGTAACTTTTCCTCGGGATACACTGAAGACATCTGCATCTTGACTGTAATGCTCTGCATACCCTTCTCTATTCATTAACTACCATGAGAACACAATTATTAACTTGAGGTATTTCTGAGGGTGCCTGGAAAATCAACATGAAAAAACAGGGAATATCTTACAGTCAAGGAAATATCCATGGTAAAGCTTCCCTTTTCCTAGCAGAGTTTGAAGTAGTAAACACTGAAACAGCCTCATCTATTTATCAGCAAGACATTAGCAACCGTTCTTTACCTCTGTGCTTAAGAAAAACCCCAAATCTATATCTAGTGTAAGTAAATTTTACAGCTTACAAAACCTGGGAAGGTTAAAAAAACCTGCAGCTGAAACCTTCACAGTAGTTCCACTCTGGTAATGCCACAGGTGAGAAACAACAGACATGAAAACGAAGCTCACCAAGTATTCTTTCCATTTCTTCACATTTCTTCACTTCATTCACATATTTTCTCTGAAACACGCTTACATTTGGGTTAAGCTGAAGGAGAAGGACAAAATGCTTATTAGGCATTTGAAATAGTAACCTCCCCTAAGAAACCACAGCTGTTCCTGCAACTTCCTGGAGACAATTTGCATGAGCTCTGTGCTCTAAGTGCTTTTCAGCTGAGAAGGCACAAAAACCTAAAAAGATTACAAAGTCTTCAAATAGCAGAGTTGGTTTTATTAAAGCAGAATTATCCACACCATTGGCCAGTTTTAATCAAACAACAAAATAACAAGGTCTACTGGAGAAACCATTCCTAATCTTATTTCGACAGTTTTAAAATATTGCTTAACAACTTCAAATTAACAAACCATTTTTTACAAATTTGTTGTGATGCATTTCCACAGTCTATTTGAAATATTAAATTTTATGTACGTGCCCATAATATGAATATACAATATCTCTGACTACTTATGCAGCTATTAAACCAGAAGCACTAATGCGTTATTTCTACAATAAATTGTGTATCAGGTAACTAGAATGCCATCAAAATGTTAAACACACACTCATGTAATCATTCTTACAGATCTGCCTCCTCCTCCCTGCCATATTTACTAACTAGCCGTTAATTTAAGTCTTCTCAGCTTTCCCTGCAACGATTTTGCAAGATACATTTCTAATGTATATTTGGAAGGCATTCCAAAGTCTCAGTCAGCAAGCAAAGATCATAAAATTATGATGAGACAACGCAGAGACACAGCTAATTATTGCCCAACCCAACTTTATGTTAGGTAGACAGGCAGGGAGCTCCCTCCAAGGGGAAGTGCCCCTCCAGGAACAGGAACCTGTGATCAATAAACCTACAGAGCAGGTGTTTCTATGGGTCTGTTAGTGGGTGGATGGGTCCATCAGCTGTGCACACACGCTCAGGCTGAAGGCAGTGAGGCTGCAGGAGGGTCAGGGGCTCTCCTGTGGGATCTCGCTGCAAACAACCCCAAGTTTAAGCTACTTTTGTGAGGAAGGTGGGATACAGCCATGCCAAAGCATTCCTCCCGAATGGAGGGGGGGGCCCGGGGCTGCACACTGACTTCCCATCACTCATCCCACCCACCCGGGCGCGTTCCGGTGTCACTGCTCTGGGTGACCCTGCCTTGGCAGGGGGTTGGACTGGATGATCTCCAGAGATCCCTTCCAACCCTAACAATTCTGTGAGCCTGCCTTTAGGCGAATGCCACACAGGCACGGGCCATACCCCTGCCTGCCGGCGTCGGGGAAAGACGGGAATAAAAGCAGTTTCCACCGCCCCATGGATGCCAAGCCCGCACCTTCCCGACGGCGGCCCCGGGCCCGGCTCGGCCCTCACGCCGGGCCCCTCAGAATCCCCGCACCCCCCCGCTGTCCCGGACAGCCCCGGCGGTACTCACGTCTCGAAACTCGGCCAGGCCGCGCTCGCCCACCTCGCTGAGGCACTCGTAGGCCGAGCCGCTCTGCAGGAAGAGCTGCGCCAGGCACACGGGCTCGCCGCGGAACAGCGCGCCCATGGCGGCGGCGCGGCCCGGGGCTCCCGGCGCGGGGGGCTCAGCGCGGCGGGCGGGCGGAGCGCGGCCCGGGGGCGGCCATGGCGGGGCGGAGCGGGCCCGGCTGCGCTTCCGGGGCGGGGAACGGGCGGAGAACGCGGCTCCCAACCGGCGGCGGCGGCACGGGCCGGGCTCGCGCACTGCCGGCGAAGCTAGCGGGATCGGTAACCGGCGCGCTGGCAGCCGCTGAGAGGCTGCTGTGTGAGAGGGGAAATGCAGGACTGCGAGAACATCACAGAAACGCTGAGCCGGAAAGGATCATCGAGCCCAGCTTCGGGCCCTGCACTGCACCCTCCCCCAGAGCCACATCGTGTGGGCTTGGAATGGACCTTAATAACTACTAACACACAGTCCCAACCCTTCCTGCCATGGGCAGGGGCACCTCGCACCTAGACCAGGTTGCTCCACTTTGAACACTGCCAGGCTTGGGGCGTGCACAACCTCACTGGGCAACTTGTTCCAGTGTCTCACCACCCGCACAGTACAAAACGTCTTCCTAATATCTAACCTCAATTTCCCTTCTTTCAATGTGTACCCATTACTCCTTGTCCTGCAGTTCTTGATGAGGAGTCCCTTTCCTTGGAGTGCCAAAGGCCTCCTACAAACTGACATCAGGCACCTGGGTCGGTGACTTTGCTTTCATAGGGAAAAGGGCTACCCTTCGTGTCTAATGCCCTATGCCTGCCACTGGACTTCTGCCTGGTAAAATCCCTCTAAAATTCCACACAAATGAGGATTTCTGCCAGATGCAAGCTGCCACCAGTTGGAAGCCTGGCTGCCCTTGGAGTGCCAAAGGCCTCCTACAAACTGACATCAGGCACCTGTGGTAGAGGCTTTGGTTTCCCACAGAAAAGAGCCACCCTTCGTGTCTAACGCCTTATTCGTGGCACCAAGCTTCTGCCTGCTAACATTCCACAAAAATTCCACACAAATGACGATTTCTCCCAGATGCAAGCTGCCACCAGTTGGAAGCCTGGCTGCCCTTGGAGTGCTAAAGGCTTCCTACAAACTGACATCAGGCACCTGTGGTGGAGACTTTGGTTTCCCAGGGAAAAGGGCCACCCTTCATGTCTAATGCTGTCTGCCTGCCACTGGGATTCTACGTGCTAACATTCCACTAAAATTCCATACAAATGAGGATTTCTGCCAGATGCAAGCTGCCACCAGTTGGAAGCCTGGCTGCCCTTGGAGTGCCAAAGGCCTCCTACAAAATGACATCAGCCACCTGTGGTGGAGACTTTGGTTTCCCACGGAAAAGGGCTACCCTTCGTGTCTAATGCCCTATGCCTGCCACTGAGCTTCTGCCTGCTAAAATACCACTAAAGTTCCATACAAATGAGGATTTCTGCCAGATGCAAGCTGCCACCAGTTGGGAGCCTGGCTGCCCTTGGAGTGCCAAAGGCCTCCTACAAACTGACATCAGGCACCGGTGGTGGAGACTTTGCTTTCCCATCGAAAAGGGCCACCCTTCGTGTCTAATGCCCTATGCCTGCCACTGGGCTTCTGTCTGCTCAAATCCCACTAAAATTCCAAACGGATTAGGATTTCTGCCAGGTGCAAACTGCCACCAGTTGGAATACTGGCTGCCCTTGGAGTGCCAAAGGCCTCCTACAAACTGACATCAGCCACCTGTGGTGGAGACTTTGTTTTCCCATCGAGAAGGGCCACCCTTCGTGTCTAATGCCCGATGCCTGCCACTGGGCTTCTGCCTGCTCAAATTCCACTAAAATTCCACACAAGTGAGGATTTCTGCCAGACGCAAGCTGCCACCAGTTGGAAGCCTGGCTGCCCTTGGAGTGCCAAAGTCCTCCTACAAACTGACATCAGGCACCTGTGGTAGAGGCTTTGGTTTCTTATGGAAAAGGGCCACTGTTCGTGTCTAATGCTGTCTGCCTGCCACCGGGCTTCTGCCAGCTAAAATTCCACAAAAATTCCAAAGGGTTGAGGATTTCTGCCAGACGCAAGCTGCCACCAGTTGGAAGCCTGGCTGCCCTTGGAGTGCCAAAGGCCTCCTACAAACTGACATCAGCCACCTGTGGTGGAGACTTTGGTTTCCCAGGGAAAAGGGCCACCCTTCGTGTCTAATGCCCTATGCCTGCCACCGGGCTTCTGCCTGCTAAAATTCCACAAAAATTCCACACAAATGAGGATTTCTGCCAGATGCAAGCTGCCACCAGTTGGAAGCCTGGCTGCCCCTGGAGTGCAAATGGCCTCCTACAAACGGACATCAGGCACCTGTGGTGGAGACTTTGCATTCCCATCGAAAAGGGCCACCCTTCGTGTCTAATGCCCTATGCCTGCCACCGGGCTTCTGCCTGCTAAAATTCCACAAAAATTCCACACAAATGAGGATTTCTCCCAGATGCAAGCTGCCACCAGTTGGAAGCCTGGCTGCTCGTGGAGTGCAAAGGCCTCCTACAAACTGACATCAGGCACCTGTGGTGGAGACTTTGGTTTCTCATATAAAAGGTCCACTGTTCATGTATAATGCTGTCTGCCTGCCACTGGGCTTCTGCCTGCTAAAATTCCACAAAAATTCCACACAAATAAGGATTTCTCCCAGATGCAAGCTGCCAACACTTGGAAGGCTGGCTGCCCTGTAGGAGCACAAGCCAGTCTCTCTCACCGACCCGACTGCTCTGGCACGCTCCCACACACCTGTTTTGTGGGCCTTGGTTCAGAGGCAGGCTAGAGCAAACGCCGTAGTAGCTGTGGTACAGAAAGAAGGGACCCTCCCTCGACACTTGGGTTCAGAAGGTTTATTCAGGAGCAAGGAAGATTTCTGCCCTCTGCCCCAGTGTCCCCAGAGAGAGGGACCCCGGGGAGGGGCAGCGGTGGATTTTATACTCGGGATTGTACAGAGGGAGGGTACATTAGTTTTAAACCAATAAAATATCTCTAACTAATACATTAAAATTCACCTAAACAAACTAACAAATCACAAGCAGCTTGGGAGTGGTCTTCTGAGAGCTGCTGGGCCAGACCCTGAGGCCTTGGACATCTCCTAGCATACGCTTCGTTGTCTTGACGACCCTATCCATCTTAACAAAGTAACTTCTCAAACAACGGTTTTCTTCAGGGTAGCGCTATTCTAACTTATCAATTAAAACAAAGGCATATTCTTGTTAGACATAGGAGCTTATTCATCGCTAGGCTTAGCAAGCATTTCTCCTTATCCTCATACCTAACATGATATATCCTTGGCTAAAATTCAGCAAGCGTTTCTCTCACACCTACACTGCCCCTGGAGTGCCAAAGGTCTCCTACAAACTGACATCAGGCACCTGTGGTGGAGGCTTTGGTTTCCCACAGAAAAAGGCCATCCTTCGTGTCTAATGCCCTATGCCTGCCACCGGGATTCTGCCTGCTAAAATTCCACAAAAATTCCACACAAATGAGGATTTCTCCCAGATGCAAGCTGCCGCCAGTTGGAAGCCCGTAGGTCCCTTCAGATACTGGAAGGTTGCTATGAGGTCTCCACACAACCTTTTCTCCAGACTGAACATCCCCAACTGTTGCCTGTCTCCATAGCAGAACTGCTCCAGTCCTCTCCTCAACTCTGTGGCCCATCCAAACCACAAGAAAATCCCAAATGTTGTGTTTCATCAGCTAAGGACAATGAGCAGATGTTTTCTGTGCCCTGCACACAGACACAGCAGGTTGCTGTGGACTGGAAAAGAGAAATTGCAGATCAACACATGAAAACAGCTGAAGGGCTACAACTTCTCAGAAGTGTGAGAAGTCTGCCCACTCTTCCAATTACAGGTGGGCACAAGGGTTTACTGTCAAGAGGAGTTTTTAGGAGAAGAGAACCAGCTTGAGAGGACAACATTCTATCCATGAGGACAATCCCGACCCCGCTGCAGCCTCTGGGCTGGACTCGCCACCTTCTTGAAGTCAACTCTGCACTTTCCTACTCCAAACACAGAGTCTAGAGCTTAAAAATAATTTATTACTTTTTGATTTAAGTAACAGCCATTTTCTGTATGCTCTAGGAGTACTGTTTTTATGTATCTCTAAATGTTCACATAAATTCTCTACAAAATCCAAGAATGTTTCCCCATAATGTTGACCTATCTGTTCCATAATTTAGAAAACCAAGGGTTGCTCATAACTGCTGCAAGTAATACAAGAAATGCCAGAAACAGGCCTTTAGCAAGACTCTGGGAATATGGTTCTCCTGGAAAACAAAACAAAACAAAACAAAAAGTGTAAGCATGTGAGAGCTAAATTTTAGTTTACAGATTAAAGAGTATGCAAAAGCATTCTTTCAGACCAAACTCCCAACATCTAACAATGTTTCAAAGAAATACTTTCCTTTCATGCTTTGTGGCATCCCACATTGTTTATAATCTTACCTGTGTAATAGCGTGTCAGTGGATAAAGGAGTTGTGGCCAGCACACTTCATTTTGATTGCAGTCAAACTCTGCATAAAGCTTCTGATACCTGGAAAAAAGGAACCTTTTGGTCAGTGCAATTCACATTACATTTGCTGAACGTAATGGAGGTTTATCAATGTTTTTACCAAAACTACCTTGTCACTGGAGGGGGTGGCTGAGCTGGGACTTCAATGAACTGAACAGAAGCTGTGATGGGAAGAAAGCTGAGGGTGTTCCTGCAGCCAAGCCCGCACTGGAACTGCCACAAGACTGTTGAGTAACTGTAACAAAAAGCATAACTATTGCTTGAGGGCTAGAAATGGAAGTTTAGACCCTAAACACAAGCAGGAAAGGACAAAACACATTTATGAGGAGGTTGATAATCCCTGGATTTTCCACGTTGTACAGGGGGAGAACTTGCACAGTCAGGAAATGAGGTAAAACGGAACAGAATCCCACTTATTTGATAGGGATTGACTTGGTGGAGAGGGGGAAAGTGTTTGCAGAGTGAAAATTCCCTGTTTCAGGAAAGAATAAAGCATTTATCACAGCTCCCAAGAGCTCTGCAATGGGGTAAGCTAGAACACAGGACAATCTTGTTGCTTCCACCATGTGACTCCTGATGGGATGCCCTGTGTATGCTTGCTGCTGGCAGCACCATATGTTTTATTTAATATTTCACTGAAGTGTAAAGATTATCTGCTTTTAATCATTATTTTTTCTTTAATTTTCATTTCAGAGGGAGAAGGGCTAACCTAGTTGTGATCAAAGGAGTTTGGGTTACAAAGTGAAAGGCACATAAAAAACCAGCAACAAAACCCACCCTTTTTGTTTGTAAAATTAATTTGGGATATGTTAGTCAAGCAAGTCTCAAGATGAAGCATTTATTTGTCAGAGAGCCAGAGACACTTTACCTGATCTGCACAGCAAGAATCTGCTGCTGGGGAATCCCTTGCACTGCTCCCACTTTAGCAAAGATTATTTGAATATTCAGGTTTGCAGGAATATCTGGACAAATGCCTTTTAAGCCTCCAGTGCTCACATTAGAACTAAATGGATCAAGACCTATAAAGGAGAACAGAGAGATTAAAATGTAATTATTATGGGAAACATTATATATTCCATAATTAGATTATTGTCATAGCACAGTGAAATGCTGGTAACTGTTACACAGGAAGACATTAAAAATGTTTCTCTCTATAAAAAACACCTAAAGGAGTAATTTATCAATGGCTAAACACCAAGTCATATGTGTACAAACTGGCAGTAAAATATGCAGTATCCACAGACACACTGAATTATGTGCCTGTATGTACACATATCTGGATGGATGGATGCAGACACACATATCACTAGCTTTAGGTATTTGAAATTACAATTTGGATTTATTTTGACATGCTTTTTTTAACTTTATGGGCATATTTAGACTACAAAGAACAACACAAGCCTCACTTACGTATAATTTCCACCCAGTCATTTAGATCACTGTAACTGGAATTGTCCCTCTTTCCAATGTGAGTAGCTTGTATTAATGCATTCAATTTCTCAGTCACATTTCCTCTGCAAAGTAAGAACGTAACATCACACAGAATGTAAACCTGTACTGTCTTACCACTCTGGGTTGCAATATTACTGTATCCTAAAATCAGTTTCATCTGAAAGATGCTATCACACAACAAAAATAAACTTGAACTATTGAAGGGAAGAAATGGCAAAGTTATTACAGCCAACACAATCCTCATTTGAATAAAGAGTGAAACCATTATTATGGTTTCCCATCGAAAACAGAAGTGAGACTATTAACCACAGAAAGCTGAAACATAAATATGAATATTTAAAAAGAATGTACCAGTGCTGATGGGAGGCACTTGTAGACAGTCACATAACAATCAATAAGAGGGATGAAGCAGGGATAAACAATTCAGCTTGTGTAGCTCACCTTAAAAGCTCACCTTAAAAGGCTGCAATCTTCATTAATATCAACTTCTAGAATGCACCCAGAGTAGGAGTCTACTCCAAATAGAACTGGTCTGTAAGTTGCTGATGCACATAAACCTCTGCCAGCTGTGAAATGAAAACATCTTACTTACTTTGGATCTCTAGCCTTCAATTTTGTGCAAAACATCAAACATTAGAATGCAAACTCAGCATGGCAGAGTTCAAAAACTGATACAGGTCCATTCAATTTTCCAAGAAAGCATTAAAGGTTTTCTCACTGACCTTTGAAAGTTTGGGGAAAAAAAGCAAAATCTGGCAGAGATTTTTAACTAAAATACGTTTTAAAAAATCCAAAAACCAAATAAAGCTCCAACATTTTAACACTAACTACAATTGAAGTTGCAACCTCACAAGCCAATACCTGGCTGCCAAATGTTTAGGTTTCCAAGAGGATCAGAAGCATTCAGATTTGCAGCTCTCATTGGTTTTCCAACTTGATACCCTAAACAGAGAAGGGTAAATTAAGAACACTGTAGAATAATCTATAAGCATTAACATTGTTTGAAATGTCATCAATCTTGAAGTAAATGACAAGAGATTTCCATTACAGTGGGAATGGCCTCATTTTAAATAATCAATATCTATGCAAAAAAAGCCTTAGAACCACTCACTGCTATTGGCAGTGCAGTAAGGCAGAAAGGTGAAGGCTGGCAACATAAAGAAGTACAAAAGAAATATAAAATGCAATCACTGATAAGAATCTGTACAGTATGATTTTTTTTTTTTTTACTTTTAACAGGCAAAATAAAGTACTGATACCTGGATGCTCAAACAGCTCCTCTCCATTTGTACCGTTTAAACTTAGAAATTCAACTGTGAATCTCTGTGTCAGGATTTCTGGTGAAAGAAAAAAGTACGATTTTTAAATGAGTAAATTAGCAAAATGTATGTTTTATGTAGGGCACAAACTTCTGTCTTTCAGGAGAAGAAGTGACAGAAGATTCAAATTAACACAAATTAATGGAAATCAGCCCCATACTGATAGAGTCCAAGGGAAATTATTTTAAAGAATTAGTAATTAAGAAACATTATCATAGAATTTCCATACAGAACACAAAGAAATACATCAAAAATCATAAAAGAAATGTCATGGTACCTCCATTACATAAGCTTCCAAGGAAGACAGTGACATTTACTTGCTCAATGTTCTTGTCTTTCCAAATGAATTTATAATGTTCTGCAAAAGTTACATTTTGACACAGAACCTCAGCAGCAAGGTTTTCTGGCAGAAGGAAAAAAGAGAAAAGGTCATAATGAAAAGCATTCTAATTAGAAAGCTCTGCTACTGCAGTTGAGAAAGCACATATTAAAATTCTGGAAATTACAACATTCATCTTTTTGAGAATTTATTTTACTGTTTCAATGTGCAATGATGCAATCCCCCATGTATGCAAGGTAAGGAACCTGATCTCCTGATCAGCTGTGATGAACTGGAGTAAATTAAATACTTCCTGCTTTGCAGGAGGCCAGTTTACTTTTACAGTCTTAGATAACGTACAAAATTCCTCCTAAGAATTGCAGCAGGTAGACATTTTAGACATCAAAATAATCTATTTCATATACAAGCCAAGTTAAGTAAGAAACATTATTTAAATGGAAGAGACCTACCACTTTCAGTGATGAATTTGCCCCTGTCAGTGATGGCTCTATAGACAACATTTTGTTGGATGAAGTCTGAGAACAAAAAAACAAAGACTTCTGTTTTCACATCCAAGGTGCAAGTCTTGTTGTTATGAAAACTGAGTAGAAAATTATTTAGAAAATTAATTTTGGTAAAGACCCAGTCTGTTTATGTATTTTGAAAGCACAGCTAATTATCTGTGGGTCTTACAGAAGTAATACAGACTAACAAAATTAGAAAATCATAGAGCATAAAATAAAATATGTTCACATTATCTCAAACTCCAGAATGATTCTTCATAAGTACAGGTTTTTGTAATGAAGAGAGTAGCCACTTCTCACTAACTCTAAAAAGCTGATGCTGCACCCTCCTGACAGAAAAAGGGCTCTGCAGCAGTCTGAAAATGAGTCACCAGGAACAGGTAAATGGGAAACAAAGGCCCATCCCACTATTTCTTACCTCCTAAATCTTGGGAAACACTGGGACACTTGCTAGAAGGTCATGGGAAACAAGAACAGAACATCCCCAAATGCTGAACCATGGCCACCAGATAACACAGATGTTACATTTAGTGACTGTGCCAACAGCCCTTGGGTTTGTTCTGTTCCAGCAGCTCTGAGAAACATGAAACACATTCCTGCTTGGATTTCTGCAGCATACCTACAGTGCCACTGTTTATCCTCACGTCGTGGGGCAAGCCTTCCTTGTAAGACTCCAAACTGGTCAGGCACCTGACATCAAAGTTGTGGAGATAGGCCACGGGAGCATTCCCAACACACTGTCCAGCCAGGGATTGCTGTGGGTGGTTCACAGAAATGAGGATTTTCTAGCCCCTTGCTTTTCATTTGAAGATTACTTGTTAGTAAAATGCACTATAGCCACACGTAGCACTTTGACAAGCAAGCTATCTGATGTTACAGAAACACCTCAGCCTCTGGCAAGAGAGAGGTCAACATTTACAAGCACAGCTTTAAAAGTAGTTTCAATGTATACCATGACTTCATCTTCATTTGTGAAAGCAATTATAACCAAGAAGTGTCTCCTAAATGCATTATCTTTTGCAGGGATGGGCAAGGGGTGAGGAAGGATAATGTTTACTTTTAATAATGACTTTATAGGGGCTTTTTGGTTTTTTTGTTTGGTTGGTTGAGGGTTCTTTCTACACCCCACCATTTCCCAACATCAAGCTGCTGAAATTGGATGCAAAGCCATAAGGAGTGTGATGCAGGGAGTTCCAAACAAACCAAGAAGAATCAAAAGCTCCTAAGCACCAAGTGATTTAATTACCTGGGGAACAGTAAAATACTCATCTTCTTCTGTTATAATTGGATCTCCTTCTCTGTAACCAGTGAAAGGTTTCCCAGGAGAAGTTTGTAGAGGGATCTTAAATGAAGGAACTTTGGGTGTAGAACTGCAAACAAGTTTCAAAATTAAACAGTGCTTTACCCTTTACCTCCCACAAATAATTACAGGTTTGCTTTCAGGTCCCCTGTTCTTATAAACTACCAATGATATTTCTCCACTTGCATTTAAGGTTTGCACCCTAAAACCCTAATTTCAAAGTAACTTTCATTACAAAGACAGGTTCTATTTTTGGTTGCATAATGAGTGTGATGAGAGTGTGATGAAAAAATAAATTTTCCTAAGACTTACGTAGAGCCATGATAAAAATAGCCAAGAAATGGTGTGTTGTCAAGAGAAGACTGTACACAAAGGAAAGGAAACCACTCAGGGGTGTATTCCATTGATTGGGAAGAGCACAGCTGATCATAAGGTGGGTTTACATCCCCACCAAACACTCCAGGGAAACATGATCCACTGAATAACTGCTGCAAGTCTGGTGTGCACTCCTGAAAGGGAAAAGAATGGTTACTTTCTAGCAAGGTACTTGCAATACTTTTGGCAATATAAAGCCAAAATCAAGGTAAATCAAGCAACTTTGTAGAGAGAACATATTTACTTTTAGAAATACTGGAATATCCAAACACCACGTCCTCTGGCCCATCTAGTCTGAAGCATTCAGTACCTCTCTCTCCCCCCAGACAAGAGAGTCTACAAGCTTTGAAAACACTTAATCAAAGTTTAATAAATAAGTACCAGATCACAGCAACAACGAACATCACAAGCTCCAGCTGTTAAGTTACAAGGACAAGAGCCCAAAGGCTTAAATGCCTGGTTTGGGATGATAGTTGCATTTTCTGTAACAGAAGTAGAAGAGAAAATCAGATTAAGTGGACTGAAATCCAAACAAAAAGACCACGGACACAGCAGTTTATTTTGTGTAGAAACCTTTTCTTAAATTCCATTGTTTGCTCAGTATCTGTTATTGCCCCAAACCCCAAAGAACAGCCAAAATGCCATTTTTTTCTTTAGCACTTACCTGACACATTTCCTGTAAAGGAAGAGTTGGCAAATACTTCAGCCTGAATCAGGAGCTGTGCCAGCATCACTGAACCACGGCAAGCTAAGACCTGGAGTGTTTCCACCATGCACAGAGGTGAGGGGCAGCACTCAGTGGCATTGGGCAAACACAGCTCCAGGGGTCTGGTGAGGCTTACAGTCACCTTGGAAGTGTTCTGGAAAAACACAAAATAAAGTTTGACAGCTCTGATAGCTTGTATTAAATTGCTCTTGTCTATACCCATTCATCAGCTTCTGAGAGAGAAGTGGAATAACAGAGGAATCAGTATTTTTTTACATACCACACCAGGAGTTACATCCAAATTCCAATCTCCAGCTCTTTTAATTCCGCTGCAGTTTGCAAGTTGCAATTTTCCTATAACAAAATAAAAAAAATTAAAGGTATTCCACTGTCATTTAGAAAAGACTGGGAAATGAGAAGTACATTTAAACTCTTGTGCCTTCAGGCCCAGCTGACACAGAACCAACTCAGAACTAAAGGGTCAATCACAGGAATACCTGAAATTCCTGTTTCTGTAACTATTAAGGCACTAACTCACATGCATTACCATTTCTCTAGTAATTTTTGTGTCAAAAAATATTAACAATTCAAACATATTTATTTATGTGAGGAAAGGGGGTTGAAGTGTTCTTACCTGTCTCTTCATCTCTAGGACTTAAAATTATAGAAAAATTAACTCCTGAAGAATTGCCAAGAAAAAATGAATTGACTCTGGGCCCTGACATATGAATAAACGAAGGCTGAAAGACTAAAAAAAAAGAGAAAGAAACAAGTTGATTGAAAAAGGTAACACAGACATATAGATGTTGTGCTTGGGCTATATTCTTACACTCTTAGACTTTAAATTGTCACAAGCAGAAGAAAAATATCATGTAATGCCTACTACAGGGTTGTATTTCCATTCTTACCAGGTGCTGGAGGAGTGGGTGTAGCTTTCTGTGCCACAAGTTTACATGTGTGAAGATGCCCAGTAAACAGGCAGTAAAATAACATTATAGCACTTCCAGCCCACACAGATACTACACAGCTCAGGCAACACCGTATTTAGCATTTCTTGGTGACTTCAGCTTACACTTTTTAATTTCTTGGGGGCACGAATTGCACCAGGGATGTCCCGCTACCTGCGATCCAAGAACTGCGGGCTCCTGCCTTCAGCATATGGACGCAGTGTCAAGTTTAGAGTTCGGAGTTGGGAGTTTCACTGCCTTTTTCTTTATAGACTTTGCCCAGGTTGAAAGGTCCGACATAAACTGCTCCACCCTCCCCTTCTGTGCTGAGCAGCGGCAGAAACTCCACGGCGAGCACGCTCGGGTTTGGGAGGGGCGCCCAAGACCGAGCCTCTGGGAAGGCTCAGGGTCTGCGCCGCCTCCCCTCACGCCCACCCGGGCAGATCCCGCCGCGGGCCCACTGCCATCCCCACACCCTCGCCCCCGCAGGCCGCCATGCACTGCGGCCGCTCACGCCCTGACCCACCGGTGTCCTCGGCCACCTGCCCGGGGCAGGGAGCCGCCCGCAGCAGCAGCAGCAGCAGCAGCACCAGCGCCCCGAAGCCTGCAGCCCTCATAGCGCTACGGCGGCCGCTCGGCCGCCATCTTGCAGAGCCAGCGCGGCGCTATGGCAACGCGGAGGGCGGGAAGCGGCGCCATGGCAACGCGGAGGGCGGGAAGCCGCCTCACGGGAAGGGCGGGAACGCGGCCGCCTCACGGAGAAGGCGCCCAGGGAGCGGTGGTGGTGCCGGAGCAGCTCTAGACCCCGGGCCGATCACAAACGAACAAACAACGCTAACAAACAATCTCTAAGTGTGTGAGAAAAAAAAAAAAATAAAGTTTAGGGCTCTCAGAGCCGGGAGAGGGCTTCAGCATAGTTTGGGAAGAGGGAGGTAGTATTGGATGAACGCGAAAGAATGCAGAATTTATGGACCACTAGGACATCTGGCTGGACTTCCAAGTTAAGGAAGAAACTAATAAAACCAGCTCAGTAATTGTGCTGAAATCAGATCCAAGCAGATAAAAGGTAATTCTGGTCGGAGACCAGTGACTCAAGAAACCCCCAAACACAAAAGAAGAGAGAAACTGAGCATGTAGACTAATTAGAAGGAGAAGTGAGAGAATCATTAACCAATAGACATTAGAGTCCTAAGCAATAAGAGAAGTATGTAACTTGTAGCAAATCAACAGTAATCCCTTTGTTTCCTAGAACGTATAAATAGTTAAGTTTTCATAACTGATGTACATTTTACGGAGCAGTTCCCATCTACCTCAATGAAGAAAGTAATGTTGCTTTTCTAAGCTTACAAACTGGTTAGAGAGTTTTATTTCCTGGTTTTTGGTGACAATACCAGACATGTCTGTCCCTCAGCATCTCCCCTGATTCCACTTGGACCTGTCCTCCCTCACCCATCATCAGTCACATCACACCATGAGACTAAAACAACAAAACTCCAAGAAAACCATGTAGCTCACCCTTAACTATCAAAGCAATATCTAACCACATTTGAAAAAGAGACAGTCTTTATTACAAAAGTTTTATACAACGTAAATTATAAATACAGCCTTCACACAAAATGGCTTTTTTCAATGAAAAACAGCTTGCCTTGTTATGTTGGCAAGCCCAGAAAAAACTGGCACTGCAGCTGTTACAGTGACAAAACCTGATGTGAATATCAAGACCTGACAAATTCCTGTATACACATTGGGAAGGAAAAAATAACTCGTTTTCTATGTGGAAAAAAAATTCCTCTCTATTCCTTTCAGGGCAAAGGTTAACCTATCAAATTATATAGTTCTCTTTAGAAGGTGATACTGTTTGTTTCTTTAAATGAAAGCCACATTCAGAAGTACACAGCAGTCCTTCCTGCCATAGAAGACACTAATCCAAATCTTTGTTCTTGTCACATGTCAGATGGAAACCCACATACTAAAAATAAGTGTGCTTGTTATCATATTACAACTACATTTCTTGTTCTCCAGTTTCAAAATAAAATCTTGAAGACTAACCAGCTAGTCTCCATATATTGATGTTATTTTAAACAAAGGGAGGCCTTTTCGTTCACAAATGAAGAGATATCAAATCGAGAAAGAAATACCACAAGGACAGTACAGTCACAGGAATATGTGAGTGCACATGCAGGGCAATTAGCACCTTTTGTTTTTTTTCCAAGTGGCTCACAAACCATCTTGAAAATGATGGCTCATATTGCTAGTAAGAAGCTGAAGTCCCTGAACAACACAGTGCTACCATTCTGATCCTACACACTTGAAATGGTCATTCTTAACTTTACACCAACATAGAAATAATCAAAGCTTTCCTGACTTTGAAAATAACTCAGAGGTGTGAAACTTTGGAGTGGCCAGAGCACCCTCAAATTCACAGGCTGTGTCTCTTTACCAGGATGTAACTTCTGGTTCCTCTTAACAGTTAAGAATTAGTATTTAAAACAGCAAGATTACATGGTAATACAGTGATTTGTTACTTAACAGGCTGCATAGAAGACATACATTTTAAATATTTATCCCCTAAGAAACAAGTAATAGCACTGCATACAGTTCTCTTTCATATCCAAGAAAAAGTGCCATCAGTTTCTCAAGTAGGTTCCATTTCATGGAATTACTGGAGGAGGTAATGATCTATTTACATAATGTTGCTACGCAGCTACCTTTAATTTCTTCTTCTTTGCTTTCATGACAGGTGGCAATGATATTTTGAAAGCAGTCCTGGAAAAAAATATGGAAAAGCAACTGTCAGATACACTGAACATATTCCCACACCCACCCCTGAAATACAAAGAATAAACACTTACTCGCAGGTACTGCAGATAGGACTGAAGTTGCAGAATACTGAAAAATCAAAGAATTGGCTTTCACTAAAACAGGTCATTCAAATGTAAGAAATCAGACTGTTAAATATTTATGAACTCACTTGACAAGCACACAGAGCACACATAGCCAATTTCAATGAGGTTCCGGTGACAGAAGCAGGCAGCTCTGTAATCAACATGAACAGGAGGTGGAAGGACGAGCTGTGATCTCTGCTCTTGATCAGGGAGAAAAACCCACTGCATGGATAGAGAGGAGTATTTTGTGAATTGGGCTGGTATTCCTGTATTATCTTGTCAGTGAAGTGAGTTATATTTCACATCTGACACACCAAAAACACTGAAGTGTTCTTTAAGTGACTTACCAACAAATACTGCAGAAGGGATGGCATGTGGGGCACTTTCAGATAAATGCCACCTGTAATATCACAGGCCTGCAAAGCAGAGACAATGATCAGATTGTCATTTGGTGACATTAACAGGGCAACTAAAATATCCATGTACTGCACAAAGCCTGCATGTGGAACTGTCAGATCCACTGAACATATTTCCACACCCACTCCTGATTAACAGAAAGAGCTGAAGAACATGTTGAACTAACATCAAGTATTTATGAGTTAATATAAATGGCAATAAGAACAGCAAGTCTGTACCTGTTGTAGAAGACCTGAATCAGAGTCCAAGACACAGGCATCAATCAAAATACTCTGCAAGACATGGAACACATGAAGAACAAATTTAGCCAGGTCAGTGTTACTGTCATGACTTGTTCCCATGATAAATGCACTATAAATTATGTAATCATGAGAGAAATTAACATTTGTGTTATCTTTGCACAGAAATAAAAGATAATATAAATGGAAAAAAAGGCCAGCTTCACCTGTTTCTGTGCTGCGAAGATCACATTCATGAAATTCATGTATTGCAATGCGCTGTCTTCTGCAGCTTTTATGACCTAAATAAAAACTCAAACTTGTTAGCCTACATATATCACTGGATTTCAAGACTAAAAGAAAACTGTGACAGCAAAAGTTCTTACCAGAATCCTTGATTTGATTTCTTGATTGGCTAAGTATTAAAAAGAAAGAGAAATGCATCAGCACATTGTTTGTATCATCCCTTTAATTCTGTAGCATCTGACACCTCAGAATATACGGGATGTTAGATCTAACAGGTCAGATAAAATATCTATATGAAAATATTTCCAGTCTCTGTGATGATTATCTATGGACTAATCCCTCTCAAGCTCCAATTATTCCAAGGAAATTCCAGTTTTAAATTTCCAAGGAAATTAACAGTTTTATTTGCACACAACAGAAAATCTCCCTAAGGATGTGGGCCATTGATCAAGTCCTTTAACTTTTGTTAAATTAGGCAACTTCAAATGATCAAAATAAACCTCTAGCTATTAGTGCCAATTTTGGAAATCGGGGTGTGTCCAAACATGCATATTTGTTTGTGTGTGCATGTGCATTTATACCATGTGCATATACCATTTATACTTTATTCAGATTAAAGTATTTACTCAACATTGAAAACAAGAAAAGAGGTGTTACCTTTCAGGTCTTTGCCCATCTTGTTGATGTCTACATAGTTGGCATTAAGGAAATCTACATTCCATTCTTGGAAATAACTCCATGATCCACACCACACATTCACCACCTTGGCCAACACACATTTTGATAAGCACAAGCCATAGTTATCAGGCAAATGTTTCAGTTTTAAGTATTATAACAAAACAAGCAGAGTAAAAGTTAGAATTACAAGAAACAGTCTTAAGAACACATAAAGGCTTTGAAGATTCTGTGATCAAAAGGATACAACAAAGTGCTTTAGCAAGTGATCCTGCTAACAGGGTTTCTGTTTGCTGGCCCTTCATGTCAGCTGCAATACAAGAAAAAGTGCAAAAGTTACTTTTATATATAAAAACAGCTACTGAACCTAACAATACAAAATACTACACATTTTTATCTTTGGCAAATAATACTAATGCAGAGGCCTGAAGTGTCAAACATAATAAACTCATCTACTTTGGGCATATTAAAATTCATATGATGAAAACAGAGGACATTTCTGCAACTCCTTGACAGTCCAAGTGTTTTGCAATTCCACATATTAAGCCCGGAATTTTCTTCTCCTTACTCTTTGTCATGAGGTCTTTAATCTCTTCTGCAATTGCATCATTTATTGCTGTTAATAATTCATATTTTCCATCCTTGCTCCCGGAGCAATTAGATTCCATGGAAGGGCCTCCCTCTCCAAAGGGATCTGCAGCAGCCCAACGCTTCCCAGGGTACAGGAAACGGCTGAAACAGAGGAAAGACAAAGTATTCATGTAAGAAAAAAATGCTATAAATGAATCAGCTGCAGATAACAATACTCTGAAGTTTAATTTTAGATCCTTTTAATACTTTAGGCATTAAAGAGGCTATGTAAGGTAGGTGACCTTCAACTTAAACTGGAGTAAAACCCACAATCAGTTCCCTCCTTCTGAGACATCTCTTAAGAGATCTGGCATGAGATTCTTTGGCTGAACTTGGGGGCAGATCCTGAGACTCACAAATATCTGGGTGGAAAAATATCCCCTAAACAGGGAGCTTCTGCCACTAGCATTGTTCCACTCCACACATATCTACCATTCTCTCTCTGGCTATTTTTATGTCTATTTAAACCTCTCTTTTGTCGTCTAAGTCTTTTTGTCTCTTTGAAAGCCATTAAGATTCTTTCCTATATAGTTTCAGCTAATTTCTTTATTTTAGACAATGACATATTACACACTTTTAACTTGGGTTTCTTGCAGTCAAACAAGAAAATCAGGGGGCAGATACAGGAAACTCGAAACCTTTACACCGTTCAGAAGCAGCTCTACCTTTCCTGAGTGTGACTTGCTATTACAGCGAGTTTGTTGGTGCGATTCATGAGCAGGTGAGAGTTTCCCAGCACCATCACTGCGTCGATGCATTTCGACAGGGTGAACTGATGGGGAAAAAAGAACAGAGCAGATGTAGCAGAATAGCATCTACAGAGAAGCAATTCAGAAGGAGTCTGTGAAATGACTGCAGTTAATAAAACTTGAATATGAGGATGCAGAAAGAGCTTTTGCTGTTAAAAAAAGCTCTAATGAATACAGAACGCTGCATAGCTATTTCAAAAGGTATTAGACACCCATTATACCTGCTTTAGCAGACAACATTAGTACAGTTCAGAAGTCAAAGAAAATGGCAATTTCCCCCAGAAATGGCCTGCAGCAGTCCCGGCGCCCGAAGGCCGTACCTCAGCCTCTCCCAGCGCCCTCTTCCCCCACCAGATCGGGTTGGTGTCGAGGACGATGATCAGCAGGCTCAGCTCATCATCTGCAAAGGGACCGCACAGCAGCGTCACCCCGGGCCCCGAGCAGAGGGGTAAAGCCCCGGGACCCCGCTCACGGCCTCCGCCTCCCCACAAGGAGCCCGAGCCCCGCCGCGGCACCCCCAAACCCCTCCGGAGCACCCCCGGACCCCGCCGGGGCACCCCGGCCGCGCTCACCCGCGCTCATCGCGCCGGCCGGGCAGCAGCGGCTCCGGCGCCCGCGGATGACGCCCCGGCCCGGCGCTCCCCATCCGGGCACGCCCCGGCCCGGCCCTCCCCACGCCCCGGCGCGGCGGGCGGAGCGCGGCCGAGCGGCGATGAGCACGGACGGTAACGGGGGCGGCGATGGGCACGGACGGTAACGGGGACGCCGGGCAGCCCCGGGAGCGGCGGGGCCGGGCAGAGCCTGACTCTCCCCGTTGCCTTTCAGACTTGATCGAGACGTTCAGGGCGCAGCTGAGGGACGACCCCGATGTCGCCTCGGCCGTGGCGGCCATCCGCGCGCTGCTGGGATTCCTCAAGCAGGACCGAGGTGGGCCCGGGTGCCCCCGCGGGGACCCGGCTGAGCCCCGGCTGTCCCCGGGGCGAAGCCCTGACCACGCGTCTCTGCCTCTCCCCAGGAGAGACCATCCAGGGCCTGCGGAACAGCCTGCGGGACGCCATCGACACCTTGTCGCGGGTGGACTCCTCGGTGGCCGTGTCGTCCGGCGGGGAGCTCTTCCTGCGCTTCATCAGCCTCACCTCGCTGGAGTACTCGGTAAGGGCTGCCCGCTCTGCCCCGCTGCTGCTGCTGCGGGAGCCTCCAGCCGCTCAGCCGGCATCCCCGCTCTTTCCCAGGACTACTCCAAGTGCAAGGAAATCATGATCGAGCGCGGGGAGATCTTCCTGAGGAAAGTCTCTCTCTCTCGGAATAAAATCGCCAAGCTGTGTCACCCTTTCATCAGAGATGGTGCTGTGAGTAGGCCGGGGCAGGGGCGCTCCTGTTCGGTTTTGCTGTTGCTGGCAGTGAGGGAGGAGCAGGAGGGGAGAGGAGTGTGATGGGGGTTTCTGCACAACGTTGTTCTGCACAGCAAGCCACGACACTGCCGACAAAACTTAAGGTTTTCCAAGGCTCAGCAGAAGTAATGTGTGATTTTTTTTTCATCCTGGCAGCGAATACTGACACATGCCTACTCCAGGGTGGTCCTCAGGGTGTTGGAAGCAGCTGTGGAGGCCAAGAAGAGATTCAGTGTTTATGTTACTGAATCACAGCCTGATGAAGCAGGGCGAGTATTCATTAATTTGGTTTTTATCTTGGTTAACAGGGTAAGTTACAGCTGCCATCCCACTTGTCCTGCCCTAAGAAAAGCTGCTAGGCTTGGCTGGAGCATTTTACACAGCAAATATCACTCAGATCACATTATTCTGGACAAGTGAAAAAAAAATCTAAAAAATACTGGTAATTAACTTTCCACACTCGATAGTCTAATTAGTGCTATCTAGCTTTTCCTCAAAGGTTTACAAACTTTTGGTCAGTGCCAGGGAACCTGCTTTTCCCTTGGGAGATAGGAGACAACTGCTTTACAATTGTCTCTTTAAGAAGTAGGCTAAAATAATCACTATTATGCTAATCATAGCAAAGTAAAATATGCAGCTCACAATGGCATTTAAAGATGCCAAGTAATTCCTTCAGAGCAGATATTGTTGTGTAAGTGAAGGAATAAACCCTGCACACTGGGTAGTAAGTGTCACTAACAACATATAACAATTCCTTCCATTTCTATACAATAACTCATTTTCTGTTCTACCAGCAGGGGAATGGGGGCAGTCACAGCCTTCAGTCTTTCAGACAATATTTTCCTATCATTGTCTTAAAAAAAAAAAAAAAAAAAATTAAGGTCCAAACATTTTCTTAAATAGGCAAAAAATGGCAAGAGCCCTGAGGAAGCTGAACATCCCTGTGACTGTGATTCTGGATGCTGCAGTTGGGTAAGTCGGATCATAAATTTTAATATTTTTCATCACCATTTCATTTTGACAGTAAGAGAAAATAAACTTACATGTAAGCAGCTTGTTCAAACTCCAGGGATACTACTTAGCTTGTCATAGCCACCCAACAGGCCAAACGAGGTACAGCTTTAAGTGCACAATTAGAATGTGTCAGCTACAACACAAGCATTTGGTTTTGCATGTTGGAATGAGAGAAAAGACCAGACCTAAGAACTTGTACAGATCTGTAAAAAAGAACTGAGGTGCTAAACAAAGAGGCCACTTTTTTTCCCTAATTTTCCTAAGTGTTATCATTTTGTGGTTTCTTAAGGTATTTGCTAAATTACCACTGTTTAGTACAAGTCCAATACATGAAAAAAATAAACAATTACAATAAATCTGAATATTCCAAGTTAGAGTTCAGCTTCTTCCAGCATTTACACAGTTGCCAGGGTCAGCTATGGCTGGGGAAGATATGACTACTTAATATTCCTGCACTCCAAGGATGTGTAATGGCACTTACAAGTAGATGAAACTAGTGCAGAAAATTGAAAGATTGTTTGAATTACTCATTTCTGTTCTGTTCAGCAAGTCATTTGTCCTATTACCCAGTAAGGCTTGGATTTTTTTCCCCCTCTTTTAACAGCTACATTATGGAGAAAGTGGACCTGGTGTTAGTTGGTGCTGAAGGTGTAGTTGAAAGTGGAGGCATTATCAACAAGGTAATTGTGAGTTTCTTACATCATTCTGTAAACTCTGGACTTTAAAAGTTTGATTTCTTGGAAGCTAAAATTTCAAAAGCTTTTTTGAAAAGTCTCTTCCATTTGGATTTTGTCCAGTAAATGTCTGTTAATTGTTGGAAACTGGGCAATATTATCAGGCAGGCACTGAGTCTGCAATGTTGTTTTCCATCTGTCTCCACAGATTGGCACCAATCAAATTGCTGTGTGTGCCAAGGCCCAGAACAAACCATTTTATGTGGTAGCAGAAAGTTTCAAGTTTGTAAGACTCTTCCCTCTCAATCAGCAGGACGTCCCCGACAGGTTTAAGGTAAGAGAAACTCAACTTCCATCTTACCCAGCTAAGGTGTGTCTGTAAAAAATTGTCTTCTAAGCATCTCTGATTATCTGGATCTCTCTGCTGTGGGGTATTATGGGGTTACTCCACGGTACAGTCAGGCCATAATTTGTCTTGATACTGATACTCTGTTCCTAAAGCAGTTCCTTTAGGGCACAGGAGCAGCTGAGGGTAATAAGAAACAGTTAAACCAATAAACTGCAGAACTACAAATTGTACCTTTTACACAAGATAAAAGAGCTGAGACCAAGGTGGCACCAGTCTGTGCACTTGACTTCCTTCAGTTTTACCACAAACACCTGCTTGAGGCTGTAGCACTGCTCTTGCCCAAAAGAGGATTTAGGTTGCAGTTGTGTAATAATTAATGGTCTCTGTTCCCTTCTAGTACAAAGCAGACACTCTGAAAACGGGTCAGAATCTAACAGAGGAGCACCCCTGGATTGACTACACCTCCCCATCACTGATCACACTGCTGTTCACAGACCTCGGTGTGCTGACTCCTTCAGCTGTCAGTGATGAACTCATTAAACTCTACCTGTAACTCAGAGACTCCTGCACAGGATGTGTCATCTTCAGAACTGTCAGGGTTCTAAGAACGTGGAGGGTGATACATGAACATGGCAAGGAAACGCCATTAGAAGGATTAACATAATTATGGACCACTATTGAAAAAATTCCCAAAGTTATTACAGCTTCTAAAGGCCACAAATAAATTATTTTAAAGAGGGGTGGAGTATTTTGATACTGTAAAATAAAATCCCTTATGGTGTATCCAGACTCATTCTGAGGTGTGGTGTTACTGATCTGTGGTATGTACTGGAAAAAAACAGAATTAAAACATGCACAAGGCTGCTGATGGAAACCTGCAGCTCCTGCCACACCAGTGGTGCTTTCAGCTTTGTTCTCAACAACTGCAGGCTCTGTGTCTTCAGGAGTGCAAGGTCTCTCTATGAAGAAATTAGATCTGCTCTGTTCTCTGTTATCATTTTATAGAAATCCAGTTTTATTGAAATAACCAGTATTTTAATGTAGAAATGTGGTCAGAGTTACTGTCAGCCTTCAGATTCCATGTCCTCAATAGTTTCTGCTTTGAGCCTTTGGTTGCCTGTTAATTTCTTTTCAAACTCTTCTTCACTAATTTTTCCCTTTTTTAATCTTTTCAAGAGTCTTGTGTCATTCAGCAACTCTTCCATATCCTCATCTTCAATATCAGAGCCCTGTTGGAAGTTGAAAACAACAAATAAACACAACACCAAAAGGTTTTCATTCTATACAGCTGAATACAAGAGAAGATTACAAGCCAGAGTTTGCCAGGAATATCCAAGCAGGAAATAATACTCAATTCCTACCCAGGTAACTCTCAGCTACACTTGCTGCAAATTGACAAAAGCACCCTCAGGCCATACCTCTGCACCTCTGAGAAATAAAAATCCTATTACTGACCAGCATCAGTGCTGAGAAGTTGTTTTAGTGTTTGGCTTTAAAAACCTTTATAATTTTTTTAAGCTTTGCTTGTCCAAGTCCTAAAAAGTTATTTTACAGCCATCAGTTCCACCACACTAAAATCCCAGGGCTCTCTGCCACTGGAAAAACAACAGTAATCACTTGCAGTTTAAGGGAATGGACACAGTTACCTCTTCACGCTTCCTCTTAGCTGTTACTTTCTTTTTCCTTTCCCTCTTGGCTTTCTGCTTTGACCAGGCTTTGTTCTTTACAAATTTCTTTTTCCCTTGATTTTCCTCTCTTTCTTTTCTTAGTTCTTCTAATTTCTTTTGTCTCTGCTTTTCTCTGTTTTTATCCTTAAATGAAATGGAGTCTGTATTGACAGTGACTGGAGTAAAGTCAGGAAAACATTTTCCTCTCAGTTCAGGCATCTTTGGCATTTTTAACAATGCAAAACCTCTGGCAAGACTGGCAAAATCCAGATCTGTTGAAATAAAGATTATAAAGTCAGTTTCCTGCTGGATAAAAAGTTCATTTAACTAAGAAAGGAAAGAAAAAGTCAACATTATTTTAATGTATTGTTTGCACTCTAAACCTTAATACCAGCAATAATACTAAGTGACTTTTACTTGTGCTTTTATCAGTTTGGTCAAGCTCCATATTTAAATGTTTTCTCTTGAAACAAAATGCTTGAAAAAAATAAGAGGTTTGTCAAACTCTGATGGTGCAGGAAGTGAATGTGAGATTGAAAATCAGAAGCTGTGGACAACACCACTGTGTTTTTGTTATCTGAGAAAAGCTGTAAGAGGCACCAGCCCTGCTGGGAGTTACCTTTGATCCGGAAGATCAGATTACATTCGTGTTTGGCATAGGCCTGGACATAAGACACAAAGGCTTTCATCCCTTTCTCAAACACTGCCCTGTCAGCCAGAGCCATGGACTTCAGCTTGGGAAGGAGATCCAACACATTCTTCTGTGGTTTCATTTCCTGCATGGGACACTGGGAACCAGAAAATAAACAACAAAACCAAAGGAAACGTTCAACCAAATGATGTGAAATGCACTGTGAAACCTCAAACACACACTTCTTGCCCCAAACCCTCAGGCAGCTTTGACCCCTTTCCCTTTGGGCACTCCAACACACAAGCTGACCATCAGCCCCACACAGCAGCTCCTGGCCCAGCAGGGAGTTCTGACACTGCAGCTCCACTGAGGCAACATCTTCATCTCTTGCTTTATCAGGCTCTGGTCTCATTAGGAGGTGTCCAGAGAATTCATGCAATTAATCCCACAAATGCAGGAGCAGGCATGGGGGGTTGCAGGAGTTGTAAGTAAAGAGCAGAGAGGCTGCAGGGTGTGAGCTGCTGGTGGCAGGGCTGGGGCAGGACCAGCTCAGTTTACACCCTTAGGAACAAAAGGCCTTTCCTTACTCAGTGCATCACATGCTCCTCTTACAAACCCAGTAGGTAACACTGAAGCAATCATGTTCCAGCTGCAACTGGTGACCAATAAGCAGCTCTTGAGTTTTAACCCTGCACCTCTGCTAAAACATTACCCACGTGTATGACTCCCAAGTTCTACAAATATCTGATTTCAAAGCTCCTATCAATAAGTCTGTGCCCTTGCTCCTTCCTGCTTTGGGGTAGGATAAAAGCCTCCTCACCTTCTGGTTGATTGAGAGGAAGTTAATGTAGGCTTCTTCCATGGGAAGCAAAAACACCAGCGCGCTGCCCACGTTGCCGATCCGCGCCGTGCGACCGCAGCGATGCACGAAGGCACTGAAACAACAGCAGGAGAGCTCAGCCTGATTTGGGAGCACTGGGCAGCAAAAGGGATGGAAAACACTGAACTAAACCAACAGGAATTAGCAAAGTGTAACACAAGAGACGTGTGGCAATCCCACTCAATTGTTAGGCTAAAGCAAGGGGAGTCTGTTTAGGGAGTGTAGTTCAAGCAAGTTGCAGGAAGAATTGTGACAGCAAAGGTTAAAATCCATGGAAAAGCTCCTTTCCTGTGAGCTTTCAATGTACCATTCCTTGAAGAGCTCTGTCCCTGCTCTCATCTCTGTTCTCCTGCACCCCAGTGTCACCTCTCACTCTTTCTCTGAAATTCCAAAGCCTTACCTCAGAGTCACCTCTGCACACAGAGGTGACAATCACCACCTGACTGACACATACACACCACAAAGTCACTTCAATTCACAGCAGTGACAAAACAAAAACTGCAAAATCTGTTTCAGCCTCCCTTGCTCCTGCATTACTTTGTGTGTTCTCCCAGATTAACCACCAGGAAGTGATTAAATGTGTTTTATGCAGTTTTTTGTTCCTAACAGATACCTGAACACAGAAAGAAAAAGGATCTCAGGATCTGAAATTGTACCTGGCACTGCTGGGTGGGTCGTACTGCAACACCCAGTGCACTTCTGGAATGTCAATGCCACGGGCCATCACATCTGTGCACACTAAAATGCCTCTAGGAAGAAGAAGAAATGTATTTTCATTAACCTGTCATTTGAGAAGAGCCAGCCTCCTCACAGCTGTATGCTCTGCACCTTCACTGGAGAGTGAGGAACAAAACATTTTAAAACATTTGGGGTTTTTTAAGAGACAAAATATAAGGTAATTGCAGCTTTCACCAACTAAAATTCTATGCAGCATTATGAAAATTATTGTGATTTATAATACATTTCTAAGACAAATCAATTCCCTATTACAAATCCAAATTTTAAACCAGCACTGCATCCACCACAGCTGAACGTATTACAATAAATGTTGAAATAAAAGACTTAAGACTTGAGTGACAATTTTAGCAAAACTGCCATGCTGTTCTTTTCAACAGCTGTTCTTACAATCTGCTGGTAATTATTTGTCTCATAATATAAAAAGCTAAAACTCAGGTGCCATGCAACAGAAAAAATGACAGTTGATGAGGAAAGAGTTTCTTAACAGCATCCTGCAAAGCTGCCAAAGAACATTTCCCCGTGGGTAGGTTACAGCACTGTGTTGCCATGTTCTTGCTCATACACTAATAGTCATATCCTGGGTTTCCATTCTGGTTGCTAATCAGGAAAAGCTCATTTTTCCTACCAGTTTGTTTAAATATCAGGGCTAATGTGTGATTGTAGCAAGTGACAGTGCAGTGTGCTCACCTCCTGTGCTGCCACAAGGATTATCTAAAGTAGGGTGGAGATGCTCCAGTCACATTTTCCCTTGGTTTGTGGTCACACTGTGGGTACCTCAGCACAATCTGTGATATTACCAATTCACTCAGAACCAGCCTGGAGCATCCTTCACCTGAGCCATCCTTCCACACCAAGTAGCAGAAGAACAGTCAGACAAAACCACCTCCCCCTCACTATTTTGCCTTCTGGCTGGTGTAGCCCATTCCCACCTCCTTACCCTGGGAGCTTCCGAAACTCTGAGAAAATCTTGTTACGTTTGTGCTTCATCTTCCCATGGATGCTCATTATTTTCACCTGTTTAATTAAGGATTCCAGAGCCTTCCCATAGTATTCCACGCAGGCACACGTGCTGTTGTGATAAAGACAGGCATAAAAAGCAAAAGGTTATGCTGCATTTTTAATCAGGTTTAGAAAGTCAAACTAGAGTTTCACAAGCTCTTTCAAAGATAGACACTATTTTTATTTAAAACATGCACAGGATTTTTATAATTAACATATAATAATCTAAAATAAAATAAAATAAAATAAAATAAAATAAAATAAAATAAAATAAAATAAAATAAAATAAAATAAAATTTATGTTTTGCTTAGTAACACAACCCTGAAATGAAGCAATGATTAATCTCTTTTTAGGCACCATATTCTAAAAAACAGATCTCAAAATTAATCACTTTGAAAATAGCTGTGTCTTTTGCAACAAAGGGCACAGTTTTGGAATTGAAGTAATTAAACACCAAGCCGTTCTCACAATGAAACACAAACAGAATTACCTGAAAAAGACCAGATGTTTTTCCTGTTTGTGCTGCCGAAGAAAATGCACCAACTGGTTAAATTTCTCATCTGCCTTGCAGATCTAAAAAACACAAAAGAAAAACATAAGAAAAGGGACTTTGGCTCCTCTGTTAACGTGATCCTAAGTGGCCAAGACTTAAAACCTTAGTGATAGAAGCAGGGAAGAAGGGGAGGGAACAGGAAGCTGTGTCAGAGGCCAGGCTCACACCATGTAATAGTTCTCCAGGCGTGTTGGGGTTTTCTGGGTGTTGCTGGCTGCCACTCCCTTCTCCTTGACCGAGATGCGGACGGGGTTCCGCAGACCTGCCCTCACCAGCTTCTCCACCTCCTGGGTCTGGGTGGCTGAGAACAGACCTGTCCTCCTCTGCTTGGGCAGAAAGTCCAGAATGGCATTTAAGCTGCAAGTAAGCACATGGAAAATGTTACTGTCCCAAGGCTTCCCTCGGGAAGAGGTTGAATTGTTGGAAGGAGGAGTTTAAAAGCAAAACAGGCTTTGCTATCACATGTCAAACTTATACTGAAATAATTATCTTAAGTCAAAGAGAAAAAGAGATCAAAGCTTATTGGTTAAAGTGTTCTAAGCCATTCTGGTGTGTGAATAACAGCATTTAACCAAGCATTAGCAGAGATATGCTAACACACATCTCAACAAAGGAAACTCTGTATTCATCCAGGCTCCACATTTCCAGATTCTCTTCCCCTTTAGCAACTGCTCTGTGAAGTTACAGAGCAAAGATGAAAGAACAAAACAGAACAAATCCAACTGTGGAGGCCATTGCAGGCCACGCTCACTCACATCCATCACACATCAACTCACTGAAAAGTGCAGAGGAACCACCAGAATTTATTCTTTCAATACCTTGCTTCAAAGCCCATGTCTAGAAGTCTGTCTGCTTCATCCAACACCAGCACATCCAGAGCCTTCACAGAGCTGGCAAGGTCCAGCCCATCTGCCTTCCTCCTGAACAGATCCTCCAGGCGGCCCGGGGTGGCCACGATGATGTTCCCACTGTTGGTGCACACACAACAATTCCCCAGCTACAGGGGGAGGAATCTGGGAGAACTCCTCATATTGGGAGCACAGCACAGCCCTGCCCTGCAATTCTTCAATGAACCAATCTCATTTTGTCCCTTTTAGCTGCATCCATATTTCAGATGCCACGGGATGGGGGGAAAATGCCCAGGTGAAAGCTCATCCCCTGTGGCAGTAACAGTTCAGAATACAAACAGCAAGTCTGGAAAGCACCTGTCAGCTGCAGGAAATATTTGGTACCTGCATGCAAAAGCCAGTGGCAAATAGAAATCCTTCAAAACTCCATCATCAGCACCCAGCAATTTCAGGAAATGAATGAGCAGTGAGAAGGGAAATATTCACTGAAGCTCTGTTCTTCACCCACAGAGCAGATAAATGGTGCTGATGTCACTTAAGGGCCTCTCCTCGTGCTGCACCTCACTCCAGGAACAGACCCCACAATTTCCCAGCTCACCCCAAAAGATTCTGGCAGCACCACCCCATCTCAGCACCAACAGGACCACAGCTCTGGGCTGGAAACCCTGACAAGGAGAAAACCACAGCCCTGAGACACTGACAAACAAACAACTCACCCATGCTCCTTAAACTTCTCCACATCTTCCATGGGGTTCCTTCCACCAATTAAAAGAATCTGACTAAAAACAATAAACCAGAAAGATTTGGGTCATCTTTAAGTTTTGCTGGCTATGAGTGCCAGAGGGAACAGTGCTCGTGGAGATGGTGAAGTTCACCCACCTGAACATGGGGAAGTGTTTTGTGAAATGTGACAGCACCTCATCAATTTGAATGGCCAATTCCCTCGTTGGTGTGATGATTATAGCTCCAACCTGCACGTGGAAAACAGGGGTTTGTGGGGAGAAAAAAGAAGGATTTGGGCAGAATCTTCCTTTTCAAGCTAAGTGAGCATGAGCCATGGTTTCAGACAAAACATTTCCACAGAAACACAATAAAGTATAAAAAACCTCCAAAAATGTCCATGCAAGACTTTGTGTCAATGTGTGAAATACCTCTGCTCAAAGAGCAGCTTCTAATAATGACATTTAACAGCAAGTGACAGCAAAGTTCCCTGCACACCAAAATGTATTCAAGGTCAGTGGATGCTAAAAAGCATTCAAACCTCACTTGTATCAGTGTATTCCACTTTTTGGGACATTTCTCTAACAGCTCAGAACCCTGTTCTGACCATGCCAAAGAAGCAGCTGTATCTAAGTGCAATGAGAGCACCCCAATTTTATTTCCAAGTTTTAAACAGTTCATTTATTGTTACACCTGAGCACACAGTCACTCTGTGTGCAGGCAATTTTCCTTATGGATACTTCCCTTGAAGTTCTCAAATCTTACTGGCACATCATAAAAACATACTCAGTACTGAATATTTGAATCTCACCTGCTTCTTCTTTAACTTTTCTTCCCGTCTGAGAAGAATTTCCAGGATGGGAATCACAAAGGCCAAGGTTTTCCCACTGCCTGTGACCTGTGAGAGTGGAAACAGCATCAGCCCCCGCCCAGCTCCTGAGACGAGCCTGGAAAACAGCGAGCGGGACGAAGGAAAAGCACTCACCGCTTCTGCAGCCACATCTTTGTTACTCATGAAGAGCGGGATGGTCGCGGACTGAAAAAAGAGAAGCATCGCATGAGCAGGTGAAGCGGGGGTAAATCGCACAGAGGTGAAACTCCTCCGAGACATCAGAGCTCGCTGTGAACATCACTCCAGCAAAGCCGGTGGGGAAGTCACGGGGGCGGCTTCTCTCGCTGCTACAAGACCCCGGTGCCTGCTGCGACCGCCACCGGCCCCGGACCGGCCCGGCGCTCCTGACACCGCCCGCGCCCTCCTTCCTCAGCCCGGCCTCTCCTTCCCCGGGAGTGCCGCGGGTCCCCCGCACCTGCACCGGGGTCATTTGGTGGAAGCGAAGCTCCCGCAGCGCCCGCAGCACGCCCGGGCTGAGCGGCACCGGCAGCGAGCCCCAGCTGCCCTCAGTCACCGCCTCCATCTTGGCCCGCGGTGTCACCGCCCCGCCGCTCCCCCGGCACGGGGCGGCCACGGAGGCGCTCTGCGGAAACACGCACCGGGCACCTCCCGTTCCGCCGCACATCAGTTCCGCCAACCCCCGCCGGGCTTCGCCTCGGTGGCAAAAAACGAATTTTGGATTTAGCAAAATAAATCCTGTTTTAATGGAGAGCTGCCTATCGCAGTAAGTACTTCTGCGGGTCTTACACCAGCGCTGTGCCACCCGAGTACCCAGAACCTAAGATGTAGGTTTAGTTAGCTGATATTTATTCTACCTGCCCCCAAAGCAGGATGGACTCTGGATAAATTCCTGATATTCTAAAAAAGCAGGGGATCACAGAATTGTTAGGATTGTAAGAAAACTCTGGAGTCAGCCAGGGTCACCTGGAGCAGGTGACACAGGAACAATTCTAGGTGGGTTTGGAATGTCTCCACAGAGGGAGAATCCATGACCTCCCCAGGCAGTTCCAGTGCTCTGCCACCCTTAATGGAAAGTTGTTCCTCATGTTGATATGGAACTTCCTGTGGTTTAGTTTATGGCCATTAGTAAACAAATAATTTATAAAAAAAACCCCCTTTGTGTTAATCTATAGTTCCTTAAGGTATCAAAGAAAAAAACACACAGCTGCTGTTTTGGGTTTTTTTTAAAGAATTTGTTTATTTATCGAACCTGGGTCATATTTAGATTCACGAGCAATTTTTAAATGTACATCTTAGAATTCAATTTTCAGTGTTTTACACAAAAATATTGGCACACAACAGTTGCAATAAGGTGTAACAGCCACCTCTCTGAAGAACTGCTGCAAGTGTTTGCCCGAGGTTGAAAAAACTTTACCTGGAACATGAAAACCTGTAACAAATTTTAAATTAATTGTACAAAACTGTTGTGTGTTACTTGTAGAGGCTCCCCCCTGGAAAAGTCCCCACCCCACCCCCAAAAATGATTACAACTAATATACATCAGTCACAACATAATCCTGGCTCAGCACCCACATCAGACGCTTCTTAAATTTTTTAAACCAATCATCAGATAACTGAGGAAAGTAACTTTATACAAAAACAAATCTACATGTGCCTGAAAAAAAGAAAACACACCAGTATTTAGCATTATGCTAATTCTGATCAGCTCATGGCAGAGTTTGCCACTGCACTTAAATACAAGGGCTGCATAGCGTGGATTAAACCCCCAGAATCCAGAACCCTTTGGCCTCAGGAATCCAGATTTCCTGAACACTTCTGCCCTGGGCACTGGGCAAACAGTCTGAGCACTGGACCTGCAAAAGCCAAAGGGTTCACGAGTGTTTTGCCAAGACACTGCACACAATTGGCTTCCAAGTAAAACCTTTGAGAGACTAAAAACCGTGTAAGGAACATTTGGTGATGAGCAGAGAAAAAAAAAAAAAAGCATTTTCATATCAACTATTTAATTAAAAAAAAAACTTTGGGAAGAAGTTGATATCATTAAGACAGTTGCTGATGACTTTCTTTCAAATAGCAACTAGGTATGAATTTTTAACCTTTTCCTTGGCAGTTTCTGTGAGTGGAGAAGGGATTATTTCAGCTTTGTAACACCTACTGCAGGGTTAGGGATGGAAGAATGCAAACAGTCACATTAGGGCCTTGTACCGTTTCCCTGGACAGAACTGTGAGTGCTCATGGAAACAGGGAAAAAAGTTAGAAAAGACAGAACAGCTTGTTACTACAGTGAGTTACAGAGTTTGCAGCTTGCCTGGACCTTGCTTAGCACACAGACTGGGCAGATCTCAGTGGAAAAAAAAAAATGATGCCAATAAAGTGACAAGATTTCAGCACAGCTTTTGCTACAGAAGATATATAAAAACAATTCCTTTTTTTTTTTTTCTTAACTAGGAAGGAACAGAAGCAAATAAATTTTACAGTTCAGTAAAGAGGGTTCAGAAACTAAATGACTCTTTTTTTTTTTTTTTTTTTTGTGACCAGGATGTTTGGTAGAGTGAACTGAAATCTGGGACCACAGAAGGATCTTACACCACCCTTCGGACTTCAAAAAACCTCTTCAGGTAGTAGATTTGTCCCAGTGTCATGGCAACTAGTACAAGGGCTTCAAAGAATGACCAAAGAACCACTCTGCTGTTTGTGTTGTCATTAACTGTTGGGAAAAAAAGAAAAACAAAAAAAGTAGTAAGTAACAAAGCATTTAAATGTGTAAAATTCTGCCATGAAACTGGAACGCTGCACATAAAGCACTGGGTTTGTGCCAGGTCATCACAGGTGTCCCAGGAGGGCCCTGCAGCCTCAGAGATCAGATCTGAGGGGGGATTTTTCTCAATAGTTTGTTTTTAAACTCACTTTGGAGATACACTGCAGCATCTTTCTCTATTCTGCCCACCCACCCCTGAGCTGCCAAACAAAGCCTTTTGCTTCTTCAGTCTCAGAGTCAAGCAGGGAACTTCTGATCTCTGAAGGGTCACCCACCATCTTTGGTTCTAAACATTCTGATTTTTCTTAAATCAGACCATTAACAACAAATGTCACAGAACTGAAGATATTCACAGCTTCAAATAATTGAGGAGACAGTGCTTTTACATAGTGTTGTGTTTTCACATGAAAAATATTTGCCCTTGGAGGTAACAGCAGTTCTGCTCTATTTCAACAAAACATTTTAAAAAGAGACTTTGGCTCAATTATTAATCCATATCAACTTCAAGGGTGAAGTAACAGTTCAACCAAAGTCTGGGAAGCAAATCATGGAATGGT
Organism: Phylloscopus whistleri; assembly: GCA_017589585.1. NCBI lineage: Eukaryota > Metazoa > Chordata > Aves > Passeriformes > Phylloscopidae > Phylloscopus > Phylloscopus whistleri. Next base: position 1,401,840 of record JADMLD010001062.1, on the reverse strand, counting down.
TTGGGTTGGATGGGACTTTAAAACTCATCCAGTCCCACTCCCTGCCATGGGCAGGGACACCTTCCTTGGGCACCTCCAGGGATGGGGCAGCCACAGCTTCTCTGGGGATGCTGTGCCAGGGCTGTACCACACTCACAGGGAGGGATTTTTCCCCAGGATCTGATCTAAACCTCCTCTCTTTCACTTTAAAACCATCCCCTTGTCCTGTCCCTACATGTCCTTGTACATGGATTAAATAATACGATCACTGGTATTTCCATGAATACACCATCCAAACAACTGCAGAACTTCCATCACTTAAGCAAATGGTTTTTTGTATAACAAAACCTTCATTACACGAGGAGAAGCCAATTTAAAGATGCCTGCAAGCAACCTACATTCTTTACTCTGTGGGCGAGCCCTTCAGGATGGAAATGATTATTTTTTAAGCCACTCAGAACAGCTTTCATGGACCCATATTGAAATGACCATTTACAAGTAGACTGGAGAGGGCAGAAGGCACTGACTGGGGTCAGACATACTTGCTCTATGTATTCTTTCACGGACTTCCATGTACTCCTGCTCGTGCTTCACTGCTGTCATGGCCACTGCTAACTCGTTAATCATCTCTTCTAGCTTGTTCTGATGAGCTGCAGGAGAATTTCAGAAGCATCAGAAAGTCTGTTAACGACTGAAAAGAAACCATTTCAATGAATTTATGAACAGTTAAAACTTCATTTCCTGCTGCAGGAGGTCTGACAGCACAGCTGAACACTTTCTATCCTCACAGCCAGGCTCAGTTTCTGGAGCACCACTTTCCCTAACGTGTCTCCGTGGTGTTTAACAAAACACCAAACATTTCTCCACATCCAGAAAGGAGCAGACACAATTCAGACTCAGTACAGACCCCACATTTCCAGTGTGCACATACTTTTCCAGGAGAACAGAATGGAAGAATACACGAGATCAATACCACACACAAGTATCTATTTTGCAAATACCATCCAATATATTCCAAGCAAGTTATCTTGACATGACAGCTTTTCCTAGATGTTAAGCTTGCAAAAATAGAATGACTGAGAATTTAGCTCAAGATCATGATGCTGGCAAATCATGAGATCACTTTCTGAAGCAAAAAAAAAAAAAAAATCACATCCTGTGATCTTCAAGTTCAGCTGAAACCCAGCACTCAGGGGGCACAATGCCCAGGCTTCACTTGTGGTGTGTTGTGAAAGCAGGAGAGGAGTTAAATACCAAACCAGCAGCACAAAACCAGCTTGAGACAGTACAGCAAATGGAAGGCTCAGAGATCTAAGATTTAGTGGCTTGACTGTCAATCACAGCCCCTTTTTAATACATCCATGCTCAAAGAACTGTCCACTCACAAATTTATGAATTAGGCAAGTCACTTGCAAAGTTTTCTAGCATCAGGTTGAGGTATCATTCCACAGACACGCCCTGGGCAATCAGCTCTCTTTAAAAGTCACAAAACCCAACATATTTTCCTTTCAAGGGACATAGTTGACTTGGAAGCTACCTTACTACAGTTTTATTTGTAATTTAAGTGTTTCAGATCACAGTCTGAAAACAGAGCTACTCCAAACACACACCTTGTGGGGAACAGTCAAAAGAGAGGACCACAGAATAACACTCATAAAAGTTACAATTAAAATCTAAATAGTTGTGCAAACCAGACTCACTTTCCTGAAATCTCAAATCCCTTATTTTCATGGCCAACTGGTCATTGCAGTAAGTGCAGTTTATTAGTAACAGAAGAAATTACAGTTGCAGGGATAGTCTAAAAACACTCCAAAAATTCACTTCAGAAAACTGTCTTATTGCACTAATAGTCTTTACACCAGATATATGTAGACTCAATAAAAGATTTAAGTGAGTCTTTAAAATAAAATCAAGTTAGGTATGTGCTACTTTTTAAGTGACATCAAGCACTCAATGCCCAAGTTATTTACTTGCTAAAATAAAGAAACAAGAATTCGTTGCCTTTCTAGCTGCAGTCAGTGATTTCTAAATAAACTTTATAACTTGCTACGCAATACATTCATTTTTTTACAGCAAATTACAAGTTTCAGTTTTTCCCCTGATACATCAGTAATAATTCATACCCTACAAGCAATTTATTGCTCCAAAAGCTTTTGATTACTCAATATCCCCTTTAGCAATAGAAAGCAAATGCTGCCAAAAACATCCAGCATTCTTGGATGTTCAATTTCACCTAAACTGATTAAATCTTCTCTCAGCCATAAATAACCACCTGGAGACAAACTGCCATGGCCAGTGCAAGGAGCTGATCCCAAGAGCTGCTCAGGGTCTAAACCTGCCAAATGGGAGCCTGCAGGTGCTCAGCATTGCTCAGAATCAGACCTTTTGGGTAGTTTATTAAAAAGACATTCTCATGCTCCAAACCAATGTTACAGAGAAAAAGCCAAGTTAGCTGTTAGTGAATGAACATGTGCCAGAGACAAGATGCTAAGGAGCTTTCAAAAAGCAGTCCACATACCATCCCAGGTATCTCCACCACCTAGAGGAAAGTGTAAGAGATGAACACGGGTACAGGACAAAAGGCTGCAGATAAAACAGTCATTTACACAGCTAGGGGAGAGGTTTTATATTAGCACATTTATCAACTGAGGCATGGAGAAGGCCACACACTGCTGAGCCCACCAGGAATCAGAGGATGGCACTGATGAAGGGCTAAAGGATGGAAGCATTAGTGTCTGCAGATGGCCCAGGGATTCTCTGGTGATTTTGCCTCAGACTGTGCAACCAGCTCTACAAACACCCACTTAGGCTGTGCAAGAGCCCAGCTAATCACACCTGCAGGAGCAGGAATCCTGAGAGCCCTACTCAAGTCCCCAAGCCATGCAAGCAGGGCAAAGCTCCCCAGCTGGAGCTGATCTCCTTCCAGGACTGCTCCTCACCTTCTGTCTCCATGTCCTGCCCCTTGGGAGCCTCCCCGATGTCGATGGTGAACATGACAATCTTGGGGGTCATGGTGGACATCCTGTTGCTGAAGCAGAACCTGTAAGTCCCATCCATGTGGGCAGCAAAGGTGTACTTCCCACTGGACTCCCGGTCACCCTTGTAGATCCCTTTGTTGTCAGGCCCTGTGATCTGTGTGGGGGAAACAAGAGGAGCACAGGTTTGTATTTCAAACACAGGGGAAACAAGAGGAGCACAGGATTTCATTTCAAACACAGCACTGCCAGCACTCACAGGCACCAACACCAGCTGCAATCTGGCTGGTTTGGCACGTTTCAATCTTCCCCTCCCACTGGTGCAGCTCCCCTGCACAGAAATCTCTTTTAAAATCCCATCAACTTCTTGGGAAAGTCATACAAAAGCCTCTCTTCCCCAGCCTTCTGTGGTCGAGATAAGCAGTCAAGAACAAGCAAACCACAAACCCTGGCTGTTTGACAAATTAACAGCTGCTGGGGAAACCTTATCTCTGGTGTCTGAAAGAAAACAAAAAGGAAAAAAAGACGTTCTCCAATCGACTTCAGTCACACAGTCGGGCATTGTTGCAGTTACCATTTCAAATGGACTGAAGACCTGAGCTCTGAGCTCTCAGGGTCACTGGGATCCTAAATTCCCATCCCATTCAGGCCAAACTGCTGCTGAGCTTCCAGCAGGGACACGTGAAGGGGATCCCACAGCTTCCAGAGCCCGTCCTGTGTCACAGCCATGTGCCATTTTCAACTGTTACAGGGCTCTCAGCAACGACTCTCACGTCTGTGCTATCCCAAACGAAAAAACTCTCTGCCCTACAACACGACGAAAGCAATTCGTATTCGCTGTTCTCATTGGATTCCTCTTTGAAGAGAAGCAATCGCTCCAAACTTTCCCGTTGCCAACCACGCAGATTAAAGACAACAGCACTGGATTCGAGGGGAAGCACGCTGCTCCTCAAGGGGCAGCCCGGGATCCCGGAGAGCAAAACCCCGCTCGTTCCTCCCGCCAAACACTTCACCGTGACGGGGCCGCACCGAGCGCGGCCAGGCTGAGAATCCCAAGGGAAGGCTGGCACGGACGGAGCAGCAGCGGCAGGGCTGACACCCCGCACAAGCACTCGGGCCTGCCCGGGGCCGCCCACGCCGGGCCGGGAGCGCTCCCGCCGCACGGAGCCCCGGCAGCGCCGCGGGTCCGCCCCGAGAGCCCCGAGCCCCGGCGGGCGGGTCGGGCCCCGCTCCGGACACCCCCAAAGCCCGCGGGCGGCTCCGGCCCCGCTCCTGCCGGTGCCGCCCCTCGCTCCCCAGGGCCCCCACACGCGGCGGAGCCGCAGCGCGAGGGGCCCGGCCCCGGCACGGCCCCGCTCCCCAAGGTCGGCCCGCGCCGCCGCCGCCGCCGCCGCCGCCGCACCTCCACGTCGATGTCCAGGAAGCCGCCCTCGGCCACCTCGAAGATGAGCCCCATCTTGGTGCCGGACGGCACGCGCTCCTGGAAGCACTCCTCGGCGTGCGCGTCGATGCTGACGAAGTAGGCGGCGGCCGGGGCCGCCAGCGCGGCCACCAGCGCCAGCACCGCCCGCACCGGCGACATGGCGGAGCGACCGGCGGCGGCACCGAGCGGCGCTTCCGGCCCGCGCCGCGCCCCTTCCGGCGCACGGGGCCGCCGCTCATTGGCCACCGCCGCCCCGCTGCCACGTACGGGCTGCGCTACGGCGGCCGCCGGGAGACAAAGCGCAGCGGGACCGCCAAAGCGCTGAGGCAGCGCCCGCGCGGCGCGGGAGGCGGGATCCGCGCGCGGGAGCAGCCAATGAGCGGGGAGAAAAGGCGGGGCGCTGGCGGCGGGAGCCAATCGGAGTGAGGCGCGGGGAGCGGCGGTGGGAGCGGGGCTGAGGGGGCGTTGCCCGGCAACGGGGCGGGGCGAGCGCGGGAGGCGGGAAACGGCGGCTGAGGGGATGGGGGGGGCGGCGGCTCCTGAGGGATCCGGGCGGCTCCGGAGGGAATGAGGGCAGGCGAGAGGGAGGCGAGGCGGCTGTCACCACGGCTGTCACCGCAGCCGAGACTGCTGCTGCTAAAACCAGGGAAAAAAACAGTCATGGCACGTCCAGTTTCTGCTTCACCCGAGAGTAACTGTTTAAAAACCTTGCATGATCATGCTTAAGCGCTAATTTCCAATTCAACCTTCCAAACAGAAATACAGAAGTTCATGCTTGACCTCAAGGCAGCCTGTTTCATGACCAGCTGTTTTAATGATGTGGTAACATGCAATCTGGTTTTCCAGTGAACTATTTATGCACTGATTCTGCCAATAAGCGCTGGTTATTGTATCATTGGTGACACTCAGACACGTTTATCTTGATAAAAGCCAGATTTACATCAGTACGTTCTGCTCTGTCCCTGCAGCTCCAGGTGTGAGCCAGCAGAGCTGCTGTGTCAGTGCAGGCACAGGGTGTGGACGAGTGTGGACAAAACTCTGCAAGACAAGCTGAGCCTGAGGAGCTGCAGGTCACGAACGTGGCTGGATAAGGGACTCTGCCTGCCAAATCATTTTCCATGAGTTTGGACCAGGACAGCATCGAACTACTGCTTCCCATACCACAAACTGTGCTGGTTTTTCACCTTTCTCAGCTGTAGTTTTAGTCTTTCCATGCGTGTTCCCTACATTGTTACATTTTTCCTCTACGTGCACTTGAACAGAACAACAGGAACTCATGTAATACTAAATTCTTGTGGCAAAAACGCTTTTTCTCATCTCCAACTCGGGCAAAACGATGATTTCACAGCGTAGCTGCTCCCCTGAGGTGCTGCAGTGTTCTCCAAACATTCTGCTCAGGCTGCTTCTCCTCCTTGTGTGTTCATGAGCACCTTTGCCAGGAAAGGATGACTACACCATTATTCATCCTCCTGCTCTCCCTGGAACTTTGTGCAATATCCTGTGGTGTTCAACTTTGGGAAAAAGTTTCATGAAGGATATATAGATAAATTTTCACTGGGTTATTCCTCTAACTTGGGCAATTGACTGCCAAGCTCAGGTATTTGGGGACTGATTGTTCCCCTTCTGGCTGCCCTGGTGCCCACTGGCAGCACATGAGGAAGATCAATATTTAGTACCTTGTGGCAGAACGAGTTTGTGACAGAATTACAGGAATAAAGCTGGTCTGGGTGTCACAGTGTTGCGTTTCTGGGTGTTACAGTGTCACATTTCTCATTGTTCCTCCCTCCCATTCACCCGCACTGGCGTTCTGCATCTGCCAGAAGTGGATAATTAATGCTGTATTCACAACACGCAGCACGTGTCAAGTCATTCCAGGCTTGGCTTTTGCAGCCCCACTGCTGTTTCTCCTGACTAGTTCCAGTGTTTGGTATTATTCATCACATCTTGTCCAAAATAAAAGGCATTCCTCCTACTCTGCATACAGCAAATGGCAGGACTGGGACCTGGAATTGTTTCCAGGCACATTTAACTTATCTGTAGAGACTCATCTCTTCCTAAACCCTATGGAAGTAGGAACATCCAAACGTTCACAGCCAGACCTGAAAGCAAAATTACTGAAAAACCTGACCAGAAAAATACATTTTGGTTTCGTTTAAATTCCTCTGTAAGTGGGTCCATGCCAGCAAGATGCTTGTATGTGTAAACTCTCCACTGATTCTCTGAACATGTGCTCAGCAAAGACTCCTTCTGGGCTCTGGTAGAGAAGAGCCTAAACCCCCTAATGCTGATGTGCAGCTGCTGTGTGCGAGCCCCTTGCTGTGCTGCAGGACGGCTTGTTCACCCCATTCCACAGACATCCGTCAGCCTCCGTCCTCTTTGGGAGCAGGGGAACATCACCCCCCTTCCATCCCGGGCCGGACGTGTCAGCTCTGGACGCTGCGCTCGCTGTTGGGTACCACGGACACACCCTGCCCCTGCCCCTGCTGCGAACCCACCCCAGAGCTGGGCATCGTCTGCGTGGGACCAGAACCCCGAACACGGGCAGGTTCGAGCTCTGTCCCCTCAAACTCGCGGCTCTCCTCCCCGGACGAGGCGGCAGGAGAGGTCGGTACCGAGAGCCCTCCCGCTGATGCTCGGCACAAGCACCGAGAGAAGAGCACCCGCGCTTGGCCAATCTCCTCTCCCCACCGCAAGCAAAGCCCGGCGGAGCAGCGACATCCACGGCCGCTCGTCCCGGCGGGGATGGCCCCGGGAGAACCGGGGGGTGCGGGGACCGCGGGCATGCGCGGGGCCTCCCCGGGCCCGCCCTGCGCCGGGCATTGGCCGCGGGCGGCGGGGCGGTGGTGGCGGGGACGCCGCGCCCGCCTCCCGCCCGCCGCTCCCCCTGCACCGCCCGGCCAAGTTTAAACACCCCCGGCCGAGCCGCCCGGAGTTCGCGGGAGTTGCCGGGGGCCGCGGCCCGGGCGCGGGGAAGCGGGATCGGCTGCGGGGGGACGGCCCCGCCCGGAGCGCGCCCCGCCGCCGCCTATGCGGGCGCCGCGGGGCCGGGCGAGCCATGGACGGCGGCGGCGGCGGGGTGCCGCCCGCCCTGGAGAAGAACGCGGCGGAGCTGACGGTCATGGACGTGTACGACATCGCCTCGGCCGTGGGGCAGGAGTTTGAGCGGGTGATCGATCAGCACGGCTGCGAGGCCATCGCCCGCCTCATGCCCAAGGTGGTGCGGGTGCTGGAGATCCTGGAGGTGCTGGTGAGCCGCAACCACATCAACCCCGAGATGGAGGAGCTGCGCCTGGAGCTCGACCGCCTGCGCCTGGAGAGGATGGACCGCATCGAGAAGGAGAGGAAGCACCAGAAGGTGCGGGCGGGGACCGGGGGGACGCGGCGGGGCAGGGCTGCCCCCGCCTGCCGCAGCCGCTCGGGGGGAAGCCGGGCTCCGGCCCCCCCCGGCGCCGTTCTCCCCCCGCCGCCGCCGGGAAAACAAAGAGTGAGGCCGGGGTGCGGGCCGGGATGCCGCGGGGCCGTGGGAGCGGGCGGGGCACGCGTGCGGTGCAGCCCGGCGGGCTCACGGGCAACGCGCGATGCTGCCTTAGCATCGCTGAGGCTTTGGGCGTGTTGTTGTTTTTTGTTTCCTTCCCTCCTGGAAGTTTCCTCCCTCCTTCCCTTTCCCCACCCCTTCCCCAGTCGCTGCATTTCCTTCCCCTGTGTCTCCCCGATTAGGACTCCTACTCCATCCCGTCTCCCGACGAGAGGATAGTGCTGCTTCCTGCTAGGCCAGGAAAGGTCACTGACAAGAATACACTTTCCTCTCCGGAGCTGGGAATGGTTTAGCAGTCTGGTTTTCCTGGCACAGAGTTCGGGTTAGGCAAGGAGGGAGATGGAGAACCAAGTGATTTCAGAGCAGAGTTAGAGCTGCAGAGTTGGGAAGAGCCCTCAGCCAGATTGCTGCTCCATCCTCTGATGGCAAAGTGTCCCTTGGCTTGTTCTGAGGTGATCAGAGCGTCCCCTGACCCCACTCCCGTTAAAGCCGAGACAGAGAGCACTGCCCATACCCTGTTAGCCTCTTACGGCAGGACAGCACGCTCCAGTTACTGCAGTTAAAGTGGCTGATCCACTCTTTAAACCATCCAGACAACTGATACAAGAAATGGTTCTTCTGGTAAATGACTGTGCTAAATCATCACTGCTGCCTCGTGCCATTCCTGATTCCACACACAGAATCGGGATAAGCAGGAGACAGGGGATTCTGGAAGAGAGACCCCAAACGTCAAGATTTGGCTTAACTGGATAAATCCCAGTTTTATATTTTAAAAAGAGTCAGCTAAAGGACTTTCACCTAGCATGTGGAAAATCCAGGATAAACCTGCAACATTTTGCAGAGGAAATCTCAGGGCAATGTCTCTGGAAAGGAAGGTGAAAGATCTTGAATGTACAAAGCCTTGGTTAGTCTCAAGAGTATGAAAAAAGGTCTAGAGAATAGATACAAATATGTTGGATATTTACCAAAGGCTGGGGGTGAAGTGGATACTGAACTGACCCAGTGTCATTGTACAAGTTGTTCTGTGTAGATGTTTCTGAAGTTCTTATAAGTGTTAAAAAGTTTCCCAAACGTGTCAGCTGATCTCCCTGCCAGTCAACCACCTCTGCTCTGTCAGCTTCTCTGAGGGTCATGAAGTGGCTCAGGGAGTGTTTAAACGATTTACTTCAGTCTAAACAGATTTTAACAGGAAAATAAACTGCCTGATGCATACCTTTTAATTTTTTTAAATCAAGCTGGCTCCCAGTGCACCAGGTCCTTACGGAACTGTGGTCTCACATCTTCTCTGTTCCAGTGTGAGGGTTTGAAGACTCCTTCACAGGATGGGTGCTGATAAGCAGAAAAAAAAAAAATCAGATACTGAGAAATAGTTTGTGACCTCAAAGCCTCCAAAAAACACCCCGAAAAGCTTTTAGTGGTCCTTGCAAGTATCAGTTTATAAGATTTCATCACTTAAACTTTCTGTGTGGATCTGTTTTGCATGTAAACCTGGCTCAGTACCCACTGCCTGGGGTTTCCTGAGCTGGCTGGCACTGTCTGGCCCGTGGATGTGCCTCCCCTGTCTGGCACTTCCATTAATGAGGATTCAGAAGTTAATTTCTGCTCCAATTCATTGGGCTCTTCAATAGCCATAAATGCCAAAGTTTGCCTAGGCAAACCTTAGGATAGTTGTGTGTTTACAGTGCAGCCACATATAAATGATGTGAGTTTAGATTGTTTGGGGGTTTGTGTGCATTCTATTTTGGTTTTATCAATATGCTTGGAAGTGATGAATGTGCTGGTTTATTGCTAAAATAGGTCACTGCATTATTTTAGCTACAGAGTTGTAGCAGGCAGCATCACTGTAAATAATCCAGATTTTTGGAAATGTCAGTTTTATTACAGATTTACTTTTGTCTCAAGATAAAGACATTCAAGTAAAATAGCTGATTAATGGCATTTTCTTTCCTTTTTAATAGTTAACTCTGCATAGCTTACCACACCTTTGCTATTTATTATTTTTTGCCACATAATGTTTTCTGCAACACTTTTAGCAGCAATGCAGTAATAAATACTAGAACAAAACAGCATCTGGACCCCAAAGTCACCAGGAACATGACTTCCCATTATCAGAGCATACATTCAAAGCAGAGAGCTGTCCTTTAATCTCTCAGCACAGCTTATTTTAGCCTCGAGCTGTGCTTGGCTGGGTTGTTTTCTGAATGTGTTTTGTTGTTAGGTAGGAAAGGAGCATGTGGATGGATGTGAAAGTCAGCAGTGACTCAGCCTGGCTCCAGGGATTTGCATGCAGCTTTTTGTTTGAAGAACATAAGTGAAAATGGAGCAGGAAATGCCCCCCATTGCAGAAGTGAGATCTACAGAGAAGCTTTTGGAACAAGCAGAGCTCCAAATACAACTGTTTTCCTTAAGGACTTTTTACTTTTTGTCCTGATTTGACCTTCATGAGGATTGGTGACAGCTGCACTTGACACAGAATGTCCCGACAAATGGGAGCTGTTTTGACTGGCCTGGCTGCTGCTAAGGCAGACACCAGTCAGGACATTCCAAGAGAACAATTTACATAGGAAGCAGCACGGTCTGGGCTTGTGCTCACCGTGTGCACCAGGAGCTCTGGCACTGCTGCACTGGATCACACTCACATCAATTTACACTTGTGTTTCATAACAGGAATTTAGACCAGGCTGTTCTGTCAGAACGAGCATGTCCACCCCAGAGCTCCTGTGGGATGGTTCTGTGGGATGGTCTGGGGGTTTTCTGACAGCTTTGCAGCTGCTTCCTGGGCTGCAGGAGGGAATTGGTGTTTGGTTATTTGTCTAACACAGCAGCCTCCTTAATCCTGTCCTCCATCAAAGCAAGGCACAAGGACCCATCCTTTGAGTAACATGTCAAAAATGTTTGCATCAGGAATGATCCCCTCAGGTATTTACATTCAGCATTTAGCAAAAGGGACTGTGGTGGCTGATTTCCTGGTGGTGGCATTAGAAAAGCAGATGTCTTCTAAGAAACTCAAAGTACTCTCATTTAATTGTTTTCCATAAGAATCAGTAGGATCATTACTAGTTTGATCTGTAAATCGTCCAGTCAAAGACTCTTAACATGTTTTAAAATATAAATGTGTTGTCCTGATCTACCCTGTAGGAATTAGAACTGGTGGAGGATGTCTGGAGAGGGGAAGCACAGGATCTTCTTACCCAAATTGCACAGCTGCAGGAGGAGAATAAACAACTGATGACAAACTTGTCTCACAAAGACATTAATTTCACAGAAGAGGAATTTCAGAAGCATGAAGGCAAGTTTGCTACTTCAATTTCAGTCCTTGCTTTGTTACAAAAAGCAATATTTTATCAAAGTACTCTGACTGGATATTCTGCTGTGGTTTTTCCCTGTAGATTAATTCAGATCTGGGTTTTGAAGGCTTGTTTATTTATTTTTTTTACCTAAATAGAAGAATCTCTGAATACATGATGATACTGAAGACATAATAAAAGGTGGAGGGACAAGGGAAAGAAAGCCAACTTTTTGTTTGGCTGAGAAGCATCTCTGGAAGTAAAGTCTAGATTTCACCTTTCAATCTATCACTTGTTCTCATTTTGCAAAAAATATTCTTAAGCCCTCCTTACGTTTTTTAATATAAACAGAATAATCCATTCCAGTTTTTGTTTCACACATAATGCACAGAACCAAGGGCAGCTGTTGATGTGTTCAGGATAGCTGTTTGTAAAGTAGCACATCAAGGTTTCTTTGTCAAAAAGATATCAGTCCCCCATGTGGAGATATTCTAGGAGAATATCATGATATTTTCCTAGAAGAGGAGATACTGGTTTTACTTGATTTACCTGCCTTTTTTTGGAGACTTATAGCCAATTTAGAATAAGTCAGGTGATTTATAATCCAGGGAGAGGGTGAATCCTAAAGAATTGAAACAACCCATTTGTGGGCATTCTTGAGGCAGAATGAAGTTCAAGACATACCTGCAAGTACAGATAAACCTCACTGCAACAACTGAAACAACTGCCAGCCTCAGCTCTGAGCCACAGCTCAGCCAACAGCTCTTTCCCAGGAGCAGAGGGATAGATTCCCCTTCTGTGCTCACCTTTCCCAGCACAGAATTTGAGGTTGTGAGATCCCCAGTCCATTTCCCTACGTCCTGAGTGAGTTTGCAGGGTGACTGAGCAGTCTGAAAGCAGAGCACACAGCTGAGCCAGCTCTCCAGTGAGCATTAGGAATGAAGGGATATCCTTTTTCAGCCTCCAGAGGCTGGGATTAAAGGGAGGCTTGCTGGAGGTGGATGAAACTCTGTCCAACACTGTGGAAGTTGCACTTGCTCTCTCCCCGAGGCTCAGTGCTGCTCACTTGCACTGAGTGTAATGAAACCTTCAAAAAGTAAAAATTGTTAAACCTCTCAAGATACTTTTTAGAACAAAAACAATGCTTTCAATTTAGGAGTCAATTAGTGGCAAGGAAGTAGCTCAACATCAGGCTGACAAACTCCATGCAAAGTTCAGAATGGCAGCGATGAGTCATGGCCCATGAAGACTGATTGTGTTATAAAGAACCAGCTTCCCCTTTCTTTTCTTGTTTGTTTTGGTTTTTTTTCCTTTTTTTCCCTTCCACTGGCTATCTAGCTCACTGCAGCTCATGTGCTTGCATTTAAATATAGCCATACTCTTCACATCCAGCCAGCCAAGCAAATGCCAGACATGCTTTTCTTGTTATTTTTACTGTGTCTACCCATGTATGACAACACAAACAAAACCCATAAGCCCATTCCAGAGCTTAGATTCTGAGATCACTGATATTCTTTGGCCAAAATATTCAGTTTAAGTGAAATCTTTAATTTATATCAACCCCATTTAATTGTTGGGATCTATCATACCAAACCTGACTGTTTTTCTTTTAGGACATATTGTCATTAATGAGCAGGGATAGATTTGTCTCAAATTACTTCTTTGGGTAGTGTCAGAAAGCAATTCTGCTGTTCTTTTCCAGTCTCTGTCCTTTGGTCAGATGGAGAGTCCAGAGAGGCAGGATTTCAAGCTCAGGACTCTGTAAGCTGCAGTAATTTTGAGCAGATTCCAGTGCTCCTATCCGAGCATGGTTTAGCACTGTGATCACATCTCCCCTCAGTGCTGGCCCCAGGGATCAGAGCTCACTGCTTACTCACCAGACAGTGAGAGAGGCTCTTTTAGGCAGGCAGCAGGGGCCACTGATTTGGGTGTGCAAGACCTTGAGAGTCAGTCCTGCCAATTAATTCTCAGAGCCTCACCTGAGCGTGGTGAAGTGTTCCTGGGAGAGGCAGAGGCGGTCCTGTGCAAACAGGAGTGATCTGAGCAGGGCAGGGTTCCTGTGGAAGGACCTGTGGCAGAACACAGAGCACAAGGGAGGCGTTAAAGATGGGGCTGTAACACCCATTAAGCGACTCCTCCCAAGCCCAAACTGAGCACTGCCTGATTGGAACATCCGAGGAAAATGCCACATGCAAACTGAGCCCGGTGTGTCAAACAGGACGAGCAGGCTGCTGTGCCACTGCAGGGGAGCTGCTGTCTCAGCATGGCTGTGGCCAGGGACAGCAGGGTGGCAGCACTGGTGTGACCCTCCTGTGCTGCAGGACCTACAGCTCCCTTCCAAAGGGCCGTTGAACTTGTTCTGAGTATTTAGGTACTGGTGCAGTGCCACAGGTTCTGCCTGGCACTTGGCCTGTAGGGATGGATGTTGTATGGACACAGCACTGAACAGACCACTAAACATAAAGAATGTTTTGGGGTTTTTTTTCCCAGTTTATTTTCTTTCCTTTTTTTTTTGGTGTCCTCCCCTCCAGCTGCTTTCCTTTCTCTTGCTGGAACAAGGCCAGGATCACAGCAACCCACAGGAAGCTGCTCATAGGATGTGCCTGGGGAAGCTGGCTGGGTGTGCCATTTAAGATCTTGCAGTTATTAGAGTTTGAACCATTTAGAGATAATTATTTTACATTTAGGGCACTTAGTGATTTCCCTCTTCTCTTTCCCAGTGCCTGAGGAAATGGAAGGAGATTTGACTGTTTCACAAAACTCCCCACCTTTCCTTCCCCCCACCTTCCTGAAATAAAAATTGTAGTGATCTGTGCACACAACTGAAGCCTTTTAGGTTCACCAAATGTTAGCGAGGAAAATGAGCACGGTGGGAGGAAAAGTAGTCAGCACTGAATGGTGCTTTTTCTTTAAATAGCACCTGCTATCTAGAGATCTCAAAGCACCTCACAAGTACTAATGGATACAGCTGCATTCACCAGTGCTACCTCCTTCTGGGTGAAACCACCAGTCTAAAGTTTCACTGCAGTCCCTCTACTTCAAGGCAAAGTTTTGGATTCTTTTGGTTTTAAATACAGCTGATGTGTCAGACCCCAACTCTGAAACTGGCTGCAGTCAGTGGATCCAGGAACCTGGAGTGAGGTTTGTGGGTGCAGAGAGTACCAGACCTGTGTTGGGTAGAGGAATGTGGATCTTTTAGAATAGTTAAGCAGCAGTTTGTGTTTGTAACACCTGTTCTCCCTGGTGGGTATGAGCTGGTACCACAGTAAAGAATTAAAAATTATCCTGTGAGGAACTAGAACCCAGAGCAGCATAGAGCTGACAAGAACCAGGGTCCAGAAATAGAGCAGGCAAATGTACCACAGAATTAAAAGGGATGAGAACGTAACACTAGAATGTGAACACCGTGTCACTGACAGTTCTTTTCTGGGGTTTGACAGGAGCACATCCTGTGAACCAAATTCCTGGCCAGCCATGACCACCAGTCCTTTTCCCAGCAGAGCAGTTCCCTGTTCTCTGCAGTAGCACAGCTCTGGTCCTTTAGCACTGAGGATTGGAGCTACTGTTCCCCCTGTTTGCTCTGATCCACTCCCTGCACGGAGTCCACAGCTGCTGCAGGGGTGCACATCCACCAGTTACTCCCTTTCCTTCTCTGAGGTTTGTCCTGCTCTACTTTTATCCATCACTTCATTCTGTAGCTGACCTGTGAGCTGGAATTCCTAAAGACATGCAGCTAAATTCTGTTGGGGAACAACTCTGGATTTCTCTGATGAGGGAAGAACAAAACCAGAAAGTCTGAGCTGATGTTTTCTGGCTGGATACATTTGATGCATACAGAGCATATTTCTGATCTGGGAGCTACTTTAACATATTAAAAAGAAAGCAGCTTTCCAGCCAGCCCAGAGTGGGGAGTGAATCAGCACCACTTGTAGTTCGTAAATGGAAGAAGCTGAAGGTGACCATAATTCAGACTAAATTTTGGTTCTGCGTTCAGGGTGGGGGTAGCCTCTGAAGGGACCTGTTTAATATTCTTTTCACCTAACACAAAACTGGATTTCAACTAAAAATCAATCTAGTTCAGTGCTCCTCAGCTGGTTTGATCCAGATGCAATCCACAACAGTGATGTTGTTTACATCTTACTGAAGATCCAGACCATCTTTTTTACAATTTTCCCAAGGCCTTGGCCAGCTGATTCCAGAGATATTCACACAGATAACCAAGCTCCCTGGGGCATGGTGTGAACATTGATGTAAAACTACTAAGGCAGCAAGATGCAGCAGTGTCACTCACTGTTATAAATGTTTCTGAGGACTGTCAATTCCTTTTTTTAAGGAGTCTCTGTGCAGTGGCTTTATGGAGTGGATTCTGTCATCTGTGTTCTCTGTTACCCTTGAAGCAACCTCTAAAGCATCTCTGTAATTCTACCAGCAGGCAACTTCCAGAGTCTACTTAAATATTTCTCATTGTCATTGTTCTCAGCCTCAGCAGCTCCTGACTGTCCTTAGCTTGTGTTCTGTGTTCTTTTTTTAACCAGGGATGTCAGAGAGGGAGCGGCAAGTCATGAAGAAGCTGAAGGAAGTGGTAGATAAACAGAGGGATGAAATCAGGGCGAAGGACCGGGAACTCGGACTTAAAAATGAGGATGTAGAGGCTGTAAGTGCTCTTGGTCTTCCTATTTCTCTTCTTTCTCACCCACACTTCCATAGCCTGGTTGTGAGTTTGAAGTTAATATAGAAAGGGGGAACAGTGTCCAGCAGAGCTGTGGAGTGTCCAGAATGGTCAGGCTTCAGTGCAGTCCCACACCTGGGATGCAGTGGGGATCCCCTCTGCATGAGAAGGGCACTGCTCAGCCCAGGCCAGCTGTGACCTCTTCAGGGCTTAGCCTTAGATGAGTCACAGACTCCACTGTGACTCCAGGCCTGACATGGGATTTGGCACTTTCTGTGGAATGACCTCCTTACCCATATTTTGCTTCCCATTCCTCACACTGCCTCATGGCCATGGGACTTTCCTGGTGCTAGTAAGGCCAGGCCTAGGTGACCTCTGCTCTGCCCAAGTGCCTCTGGCAGATGCTGCAGCCTTTCAAGCTGGGGCTGTCCACACACCCAGCAGGTCACATCCTGCCTTTGGAGAGAGCCTTGGAGCTCAAAGCAAAGTCCTTATAAACTGAACACTAAGGATTCCTCTTGTATTTCTTCTCCCCTGGGTTAAGATTTGATTCAGAATCCCATAAGCCATGCTATCCTTGAGCTAATATCAGAAATGATGGATTTGCTTTTATCTGAAAAACTCCCTGTGCTAGGGGAATTTACTCTAGAAATCAATTAAATTTGGGTGACTGAAATTGTAGTAGATAATTAGACATTAAAAAAACTAATCTGGGGGTGAGGAGCTGGGGAGGGGGGATTTTTCAGATTAAATGCAACAGGAACCCACTACTTTAAGATGGTGTTTAGGACTGGGCCAGCATGGCTCCTGGCTGAATGGACACTGAGCTGTTGCATGGATGTTTTGCAGCTCCAGCAGCAGCAGAACAGGTTAATGAAAATCAACCACGACCTGCGGCACCGCATCACGGTGGTGGAGGCGCAGGGGAAGGCGCTGATCGAGCAGAAGGTGGAGCTGGAGGCATACCTGCAGACCAAGGAGCAGGAGATGGGCAGCCTCAGAGCTGAGCTGGGGAAGCTCAGGGAAAAGCTGCAGGGTGAGGACAGGCAGGCCAGCCAAAATGGGGAGGAAGTAAAGGTAAGAGGCATTTTGAATCGCTTTTTAAAGAGCCTTTTGCACTTCACACCAAGTACCTCTTTGCCTTTTGGCAGGGCTGTGGTAGAGTGTTTGCTTCGTTTTCTTTGGACACACCTACCCTTTCCCCCAGAGGAAAACAAACCAATTCCTTGCAGTGTTTGGGTTTTCCAAAGACAAACTGCCAACAGTAACTTTGCCAGATCTGCAAATATTCAAGGCCAGATGGGTCACAGGGGCACATGGGGGTCGTGGTGGCAGGTGACCCACAGTGGAACAGAAACTGTGCCAGAAGCAGCCCTGGAGGGCAGAGCTCTGCCCCCTGCAGTGCTTATGGATCAGTCAGGACTAAGCTGGTTGAGTGCTACCAAATCAACATATAAATATTTCAAGGCACTTTTTAGAGGAACCAACTTTGGCCTTATTTCTGCTTTTGCTTCCTATTAGAATTTGTGCAGTGAAGTGTTGTGAGCACAGATGTTCATGAAGAGCAAACGTTCCTGCTGGCAGAGCCAGGTTCTTGCAGAACAGGCAAAGTGACAGTCTGCAAATGGAGCTGGGCTGAGATCAGAGCAGCAGGAATGCAAACTCGAGGGGAGCTTCCTGAGAAAAAGATGCACTGATCTGTTGAACCCTTAGTCCTCTTTATGGCTCCTACTATTTTCCTTTGTGCCTATGACATTCCTTTTTTATTCCTGAAGCAAATGTACTGCACTTCCCTCTCCTAATGATGCTCTTAGCAGAGTGGGAAATGCAATAAGGGGTGTCATGATATTTAAGAACTTAGAGGAGCTCTACCACACAGAGCTGTACAGCTTGATGCAGTGGTTAGAGCTCCATGGTGTAAATGCCTGGCAGACTGCAGCAGGGAGTGAAACATCCAGTGAAACATCCATTTCATTGCCAACAGGCAGGAATACACATCAAAAAGCAGAGACAAGTGCTGATGGGGTACCTTGATCCCCTGGGAATGTGACAGCCCACAGTGTTGTGTTAACATGTCACTGCTGAGTTGGGGAAGCACTGCATTAATAATGAAAAGGATTATTTCATTGCTGTTAATTCAGCCAGGACACCCAGCTTTGTAAATGGGGCTGGGGAGCCCAGGCCTGGAGCCAGCAGGAGTGAAAGTGTCCTCAGTGTCTGCAGAGAAAGGATGCATTCTTCACCTCTCTCTAACTCATCAGTTCCATGGCAATGGGGCCTCCTCTAATTAGAGCCGTCCCTGCTCCCTCTGCCAGGACACTGCTGACACAGGAACTGCAGTGGCAAGCAGAAAGCTGGAAGAGCTGCATGCTCCAGAATGGACATTGCTTGTTGGCCTCAGACAAGGACATTTGCATCGGGTACAGGCTGCTCAGTCTTTGCTGATTGGAGCCAAATCTAGCAAAAATAGCTTCTTTGGGCAGAGATGTGGGGTAAATGTGCAACCAAAAGGAGAGACACCAGCTCAGATCCATATCTAGGGGGTGAAGAGGAGGAAAAGTGTTTGGGCAATTTCCTTTCAACTTCTTGGTAAGTTGCATCAATCTTTGTTCCATGTAGTCTGTGCAAAGGAATGTGTTTGGATGCAAAGGGTGATCAAACAGTGCCCACATGAGCATGGCTCTGCTGCCTCATCCCTGCAGGACAGGCACTGAAATTCACCTGAAATTCACCTTGCACCGGCCTTAGCCAAGTTCAGCCTCAAACCATGGAGCAGTATATTGCAAAACCTTTTCACCAACACAGGAGCTCAGAAGAGGGTAGGGTCAGGATTCCAAAAAATGGACTGTGTAGGAATTTCACTACTCAACTCCTCAAATTTCCAGCTTGTATCCCAGCAAGCTGTCACTGCCACACAGGAGCTCTGAGCCTCTGATCTCTGCATCCTCCCAGGAGGGTGAGTGTCTGACCTGGCTGCTGACAGCTCTGATTTCATGTGCTGGCCTCTATCAGTCCTTGCAAAAAGCCTCACATTTCAAATGGACTTTGCTACATTTCAAATGTATTTTCCTGGAACAGAGCATCCTGTGTTTATTTGTATTGTTATAAATCCTGAAGACCTCTTAAGGCTTGGAGCTGCTTTTCAGAATCTCAGTTCCAAGTAGCCTTTGTGGGAGGAGCTGGAAGGAACTGCCTGAATTTTCCAGTGTTTATATAAAAAACCTGATGTTTGATTTACTCCATTTGTTAAAAAGTATGAATTCCTAAAACTGACTTATCAAAAACTGGACATTTGAAATGGACAGTGAATTAAAAGTCTACATTTCACTCCCTAGGCAGAACCAAACAATGATGATGGCCTCTCTGAGTCAGAAAGGATGGCAATGGACTTAAAGGATCCCAATCGCCCCAGATTCACCCTGCAGGAGCTCCGGGATGTCCTTCACGAGAGGAATGAACTGAAATCCAGAGTGTTTTTGCTTCAAGAGGAGCTTTTATATTACAAAAGGTGGGTTCCATCTCCTCTCCTGTTGGATGATATACCCAGGGGAGCCAGAGGGCAGGTGCAGGAACAATAAATGTGCTCTGAAGGTCTGTCCAAGTCTGTGTTTCTGCAAAGGCTTGTGCAGAGACTGCAAGAATACAGCCTCAGTTTGAACCCAGTACCTAGGATTCAGGTCTGCCCTGAATCCTAGAAAGATTACAAACATTTAATACATTTGAACTTCAAAAATGAGGATAGGAGTGGGTCTAAAATGAAAGTTCTAGACCTTTTATTCAATCGGTTCCTCTTCTCCCTCTCCTTGTCACAATGGGAAGAAAATATTGAATGGAGACCCAGTTCTAGGTGCTGATCCTTGGTTGATAAAAAAAAAATCTTCAATTGATTTTAATGGGTTTTGAACAGATTTTTTTGCATTCCTTCATCACAGTCCTACCTCAGATTGAATTGTGTATCTCAAAGTGCTTCCATGGCTTGGGAGGAGAACATTAATTATCTTTTCTTTCTTTCAAGTGAGGAAATGGAAGAAGAAACTAGATCCCCACAGCCTACACCCATAATTCAGCCAAAACCCTCAACTCAGCCTGAATCTGGAATCAAACGACTGTAAGTAGCATATTTACTAAATATACTGGATATAGTCTGTAAATACCAAATGTTTCTTATGCATAGGACAATTTTAAAGACTTCAAAAATTCAGATAACCACATTCCTACTGTATATGAGAGAGATACTGAATGAGCACTTGGCAGATGTGCAACAACAGTTGGTTTTGGCCAAAACTTTTGCCTAGATCTGGGACACCTTTCAGTCTTGGATTATCATTTTCCCATGACCTCACTGTACCCATTTCCCTGTTGACTGAAGCCTTTAGACCCTGACTTGCACCATGTGGGCAGCACAAAAACCTTCTGCTTGCTGAGTAAATTTGCTGCTGAGAGGATGGGCACTAGCTTGGCTAATAGAAACCTTCACCTTTTTCTGAAATATTAATGCTGCTGTTGGAACCAAAGCTTACTACCAGAGATGTGCTGTTACTAGAGGATCACTTAATTATTAGAGCACTCTGTTGGCCAGTCCTTTTCTCTGTAGAAACTCCCTCCTGTACATTTATTTATTCCAAATTAAGTCTTCTAATCTCATAGCAACTCTCTGGATTTTTGTGATACCTGGAAACTGAACTTTTTTAACTGCAGAAGTGATTCTGGAACAGTTGTTTCCATATAAAGAGCTCTTCCATCCTGTCCCCATGTCCACAGCTTTTATTTCTTGTTTAATAACAGCAGCAACCCTGTGAGAGTAAATTCCATAGGAAGATCTGGAGTGACCCAAAACACCATGAGGTCAGGAGGGCACTGTTGATTATTTGCAGTAGGCTGCAGCTTTCTGCCTCTGCTGAGAGAAACCTTCTCTCACATGAGCAGAAAATGCACTTTGACTTGGACTTCAGTTTTTATTCTGCAGCTGTGATGATGATGATGATGATGATGATACTGTATCACACAAGATCTTCATGGTGAAGTTTCTCTTTTCTTTTACATTGCTTATAGGGCTTTTGAAAGCTAATTCTGTTGTAGGGAAAGGCTGGTTTCAGCTCACACAGTTTGTGTTGTGCAGGTTCCATATTTGATTTGAAATGCTGCCTTTGATGAAGCAAAGGCAGCATAAAAATGTAAATAGAGGTTGTGAGGCAGAGCATGTGTTGGTGAGGTGTTAGTTTTGGCTCTGCCTAAGCTGAAATTACTTCTTTCAGATGTCATGCTCTGTCCCCAGGTTTCACTCTGCTCTCTCTCCACTTAGCTGTCATATTAAATAAGGGAATATAAAGCTGTCTACCTGAGTAATCAGAAGGATGGTAACAGTTTTCAGGTTTGTCCTACTCTTGCAGCCTGTCTGGACAGGATTTCTCTGGTGGGGTTTTATTTTCCTTCCCTCCTCCCCTCTCTGTGTGTTGTCAACACTGTATTTGTAGTTGGGCTTTAAAAAGTCAGAAATGTCACTGCTGGGTCAACCAAGGAAGCCAAGTGCAGCTTCTGTCCTGTCCCAGCAGCCTCCTGCCCCAGCTGCAGTCCCTGCCTGCTGCAAGGTGTCCCCAGAGCTCCCTTCTCCCTCTCCAGGGTCCCTCTGGCTGCCTGGGGAACACTCTGGCACATGAACTCTCTGTACCCAGTGATGTGGTGAAAACTTGCAGTGCTGCTCTCTGCATGCAGAGTGCCTCCACAGGGGAAAGTGGGGTTGCTTCTCCCTCTCTTTCAGGTTTTTCCTCCCGATTAAACAAAAAGCTGAAGTACAAAAATAGGAGCTCTCTCAAGGGAAGTTTTGTGCTTGCCTGTGCAATGTGCCCTTTTTCCCTTCACCACACAGAGTCTGAGGGAATGAGCCATGGATGTGTAGCCTGTGCCATCCAAGATGTGCTCAGGTGATTCAGTGCTGCAAGTCCATAAAGAAAGGAAAACAGAAACTACAGAAATCAGCTTTTTTTTCTCGGTTGGCACATTTGGGGCAAACTCTGAGTTCTGATCTCAGACTGACTGGCTCGTACATTTGTCTCTCCCACATCACATGACAGAGTTTTAATGAAATAATGTAACCAGGAGGCTTTACTGAGGAGGAAAACTCCACGGATTAAAAATGCTCCCTCTGTTTGGAGCAGAAAACACCCTTTTGTTTTCTCCTTAAGACTACGTGCTTGTTTGTCACTGATGTCATGCCTCAAACAGCCAGGAGTTTTCTTCCTATTCTTGCAGTCTACAAAAGCTGGTGTGTCTGTCAGTTCTGCAGCTCAGGATGTGCCACGTTGCATAAAAATAGAAATCCTGGCTGCTGCTAATGATCCAACAGTGTTTGCCCATTTGTTTTCAATTTTAATCTCAGAACAGCAGTTAGTGAGTTGGGGAGAGCTGCATTTGGTCACAAGTGAAATGTTCTCTCGTGATTTCAACTTCATCTTTAATTGACATTAGTCCACAGTTCAAAAAAATATTTGGCACAAGGGAGAACCTCTGAGGAGAATCCTTAGACAAACAGAGGGTGTTCCAGGTATGGATGGAGGTGTGTGTGGGGCTGGCTGGGCACAGAGCACTCAGCTCTCTCAGCCTCTGTGCTGCATGGATTGTCTAATGCTCAGTGCAAGTGCTGAACCCTCACAAAGAACCCGTCTTGCTGCGAGCCAGCTCCAAAGTGCTCCTGCCAGAGCAGCTGCAAGGTTTCCCAAAAGCATTCAGCTGCCTGCAGTTGGCATCTTTCTGCATGAGAAGTAACACAGGTTCTTTTGGAACAGGCACACAGGCCCTTTAACCGTGGAGTTTCTTACGAGGTTATTTCAAGAGTTCACCTGCAATACTGGTTTTTAACTTGAAAATATCAGCTGTAACCCTTGTGAAATCTTTAACTGTAATGCTGGTCCTCTCTAACCCTGTGCCAATATCCAGTAGTTACAGCAGAGTCCTGTTTTGTATTTCTTAACATACACCTTCATCCTTCATTTCATTGTGTCTGTGCCTGTTTTTCTCTTGGAACAAAAACGTGCACTCTGCTCTGCATTGCTAGAGGTGGTCATACCCTGATGAAATCCAACCCAGGTTGCAGGTTGCCTCACAACAGGAAAGTGGTATCTTTTAGAAATCCAAAAGCAATTGAAACTGCTACAATAACTGGTTTTTTTTTTCTAAACAAGAGTTTTTCACTGAGGAGAGCTGTCTTGGGTGATGCAGATCCCCCTCTCCCTGTAACGTGTCCTGTGTTGTAATTCAGAGTAACCCCGTGTATCATGTTTGCCTCTTCTTTTTAATGGAATGCTTTTTCTTTCCCTTGCTCCAGTCTTACCTCTTTCTGTGTCTGTACTTTCCTGCCCAGGATCTTTACAGCCATAATGCCCATGGTAGCAGCTGGATTGATTCCAGACGATCCCACATTGCAGCCAATCAGAAGACTTGTGTCCCTTGTAGGAATTGTTTTTAAATGTTTGGTACTGTGGTTTCCTCTTGCATGAGCCCGTGTTAACAAGCACTGCTGGTTGCATTC
This sequence comes from Phylloscopus whistleri, assembly GCA_017589585.1. NCBI lineage: Eukaryota > Metazoa > Chordata > Aves > Passeriformes > Phylloscopidae > Phylloscopus > Phylloscopus whistleri. Next base: position 1,378,447 of record JADMLD010001062.1, on the reverse strand, counting down.
TCCTGGCTGCCAGTGGGATCCCAGAGGATCAAAGTGCCAATCAGAATGACCAGTCAGTGTCAGTACTCATCTCAGCCCTCCATGCTCATCCTCAAACTGACATGTTATCACCTTCTGCCTTAATGTTGCCACGCTGAACCCATCATTGTTCCTTGGGAAATTGGTGCAATATTGCAGTTCTAACCAGCATCTGTTAATTCTGCTTCCTAAGCAAGGCTATTCACAGTTCTCACCAGTGCTTTTTGAGAAACTCGTTTCTAACAATTTGTTACAATCATTAGTAAGAGTTACAGAATGGAGTAGCTGATTTCCACATTAATTTCCACTGTTAATTACAGGCTGTTGCCTTCATGTCTTTCTATCTATGCCCTGTATATTTTGTCTCTAATTAGGTATTTTGGAAGAGAGTGTAAACTCTTCATAATCAATTCTGTCTTCCAATTCTTGGCTCTCCCTGGAAGACATACTGATAATTGTTAATGCAAAGTCTCTTTGCATCAGAACTGCTGCTTTAGTGATCTTTATATTTACAGCAACACCACAGTTTCCTCTCCATACAGACAGGCTTTTTCCAAACATCCTCCACGAGAAATTTCTAGCCATAATACCAACTTTCATTGTTTCAGAAGGAATTTAAAAAGCTGAACCCTTTGGAGATTTACAAACTTATTTTTCTCCTGCTTAATTTCCCGATAAAGTGAAAAATTACTGAGCTTTGACATTTGGAACTGACTGTATAAACACAGCAGTCCTTTGTGTGGGCTTCCAGACAGTAACCCTGAGCAGGCAGGACCAAATGTGCTCTGTAGAAAGGCTTGGTCACTAAACACTTCTTTCATCAGCTGGAGCTGGCTCTGGCCCTGTAAATACACAGTATATGTGTGTGAACCCATGAGCTCCTGTGATGGAGGTGGTAGAAAAGTACAAGGCTAATTAAGTGCAAAAGACTTATTTCACTATTAGGGCTGCACATTTGAAGCCGGGAAATGCAAAAGTTCAGGTCCTGCTGGCACTGTTATTTATGTGCATTTAACTTGTGTAGTGGTTTATTTCCCTTTCTAATCAACAAGTAATTACCCTTAATATCCTCAGTGATTATCATCCAGCCTCCTGTGTATCAAGAGACATGGAAGGTGGAACTCCCTGGTCTGCACAAGGGAGGGTTGGGATCGTGGTGCTGGGGGGATGAAGGGAGAGTGGCAGGAGGGAGAACACTGAGGAAGGCTTAGGGTCAGGTTTATGTCCTGACCAATATTCCACCACCTGCCAAAGCTGAGGTTATATTGGCAGGATCCCTTACTGTGGAAGCTTTTAGCAGTTCCTGTCCTGGATCACAACTCTGACACTTGGTACAGCGCAGGCAAAACAATCTTCATCTCCTGAAGCCCAGCAGCACTGAGACCAAAGGGATCCACAGCCAACTCAGGCCTTTGGAACCACAACTTTTGCATTTCTCAGCCAGCCTAAACACTGCACTAACACCTCTTGTACTGAACCCACAACAAATGTTGAATTTGCCTAATCCAATAACTTCGTCCCATACAAATGAAACAATACTAAGGATTTTTCCAGCTGTATTTTTTAGCTGTATTAAATGGCTGTTGGTTCATGTACGTCATTATCTTAGAGCACCCAAGCTGTGTGACAGGAAATGACGTGCACACTCGTGTGCATTTGTTTGGAGCCTTCATCCTGCAAACTCTCATGAACAGAGGTGCATTTATTCATTCATTTTTGCAGGAATCAAGCCTATGTATCAAAACTTCTACACTGGGAAAAATATGGAAACATATTTTCTGATCTTGTGAACTTCCCTGCTGACAACCTTAAAAAAAATTTCTATTTCTGCTTTGTGGTAAAATATACAGATTTACTTTGTGGTAAAATATACAGATTTAATGCCAAAGATACCACTTTACTTCACCAAGAAACTAACCTGGATCGTGTGGCTTCGTTAGCTGAGGGCTGGGGAAAGGGGAACCTACGTCTAAATGATACCTGCACCTTGTAGAGTCAACAGCATTTAGAACTTATATGAAGCTTCTGTAGCCAAACTGCTTGAGATTGCAATGACTCCATCCCTAACAACGTTCTGACATGCACTCCCATCAGGCTGCTCTGCCTTGATTTCCTGCAGATGCAAACAGAGTTTTTTGCTGGGTGTTCTGTTGTGCTGTGTATTGGGGTGGGTGTGTGAAGTGCTTTCAGGATGGTAAACACTCTTCTTTCTTCTCCCTCCCTCCCTCCCTGCTCCCTTCCCGGAAGGTTTAGTTTCTTCTCCCGTGATAAGAAACGTCTGCAAGCATCACAGAAAAATGTCCACTTCCAGGAAACTTTTGGAGAATGGTCACATTCAAACAGAGACGACTCCTACATGGAACAAGGACAAGAAGCCCTGCAACACCTGTGACTGAACCCCTGAGGTGTTTGGTTTGCTGCAGTAGATCTCGACAGTCTCGTAACAAGAAGCTCCTGTAAAGCATCGCGGCAGCTCGTCACTTTTACTTGCCTTGCACACCTCGGGGGTTGTTTCAGACTCTCCAAAAGGGATCCCTCACTGTTCACTTGGTGACTGTTTGCTGCAAACAGGAACCCAAGCTTTGTAGTAACAGTTGCTGACACCCTGGGACATGGAAGCTTCTTAGATGACTTGTTTTGTGCTGAATAACAAGTCTATGATCTTGTTCATGCATTAACTACAGTAACACAAGCTTCTTAAAACCAAAAAAGGACCTGTGCCATTATTAGAAGTTTGTTTGCAGTGTATATCTAGTACAGGGCAAAGACTCTTTTACCCTGTTTGTTAACACTATTGGTTGTTTGCTTTTGATTTCTGTAAGAATTTTTTCAAGAGGGATACGACAGCTGGAGGCCCTTGGTGGCAGCTCACAGCTCTGCTGTGTCCTGTCAGTGCCGCTGGCATCGGCATCTTGCGGAGTCACCCCTTGGAAATCCACCTGACAGTGAAAACTGGAGTAGCCTTGAGAGGGACAGTGAGTGTACATTTCCCTTGTGCTTACAGTGCCTCAAGCATGAAGAGCTGATGGATGAGGTGAGCGTGCCTTGTGTTCTGCAGTATTAATGGAAAGCAAGTTGCTTACAGGGAGGAATCCTAACTCCTGGATTGTTTTCCCTTCTTACCAGGGACTTCCTCGCAGTGTAGCAGGCAGCTGCTGTAAAGGGATTAGATCTTTCCCACAGCCAGGTTTTTAATTAAGTCACACTTCAGTTTCCTGTCTAGGTAAGACTGCCCAGCTTCAGAGGGAAGCACATCCTCAGCTGGCTGATGTGAACTATTTCACTGACCTAGACATGACCCCAACCTTTTCTCTTGACTAAACACTACGTGGGCAGAGCAGATGAATTTTGTGTGTGAGGCTGCTCATCTGGTGGTGGCAGATGTCTGGTTAGCCCCTGTTACAGGACTGACCTCACCAGCAACAGCCTAGCAGCCAACCCCCAGGGGCTGGATCTGCTTTGCAGCTGAGCAGGTGAGGTTGTCCACCCAACACTAAAACCCCACAGCGTCAGCGTTGTGGACACCCAGTGCACTCCCCACCTCTGCTCCACACACTGCACGAGGAACCTGACCAGGTGGGAGAAGGTGCATGTGTCCATGGCTTTGAGGACAGGGCTGAGGTGTCTCTGTGGCTTTGGCCATGGGCTGGGAAGGTCCATGCTGGAGACCACTGCTCGTGGGGAGGATCTCGTGCCAACAGGCCTTGGGCAGCTTCTGCATGTGCAGCTCAGTGCCAGGGGCTGGGAGCTGCTCTTGGCACCACACCCCAGCTGCTCCACCTGCTCTGTAGAGCCTTTCTCAGGAATGGCACCAAGGGCAGGAAGTACAGCTCAGGCTGGAGCAAAGCTCCAACTACTCCAGGTACTGAGTGTAGGAGGAATGCTCAAAGGACTCCAGAGGGCTTAGTGCAGGCCAGTTGTTTTTATTACAGGGTGATCCAAGAGTGGATTTTTAATGTGTGTGAGCAGCAAATGATTCTGAACCCATCTGTAGTAAAACCTCTCCTTGCAGTGGTGGGCTGTGTGCTGCCTTGCTCCTGGCTGTAATGCTTCATTCCAACATGGACCTTCTGTGTGTTCTAGGTAGGAAAGTGTTTACTGTGTCCCCCTGGTGTCACTGCAGCTTGGGGCAGAGGGGACATATGAGGCCTTATGTGAGACAGAGTCCAAGGTGGGTATTGGGTAGATGCATTTTTGCCTGGTTATGTTTTGGTAACATCCTTAAGACAGCAGCACTTCCCCCCTCCTGTGAAAAGCAACTCTTAAATGGGGAGAGTATCTTAATTTACTGATACTTCAATTGCCAAGATCTGGCTTCACTTCCATGTGAGAAAACAAAAAGTGCAGTACAGTCACATCAGGCAGTTAGATTGTGGCTGACCCCATGGAGTCTGTCCCGAGCACGGTTCAGTCGTGTGGCTCATTCAGAAGGGCTGCAGTGAGCAGAAAACAATGCCAGAATGTGGGCCTGAGTAAGCAGATCCCTTTGGAAATCAGCTGAGAGCAATGAGCTGGGATAATGGAAGTGCACAGACCCAACCTAAGCCGGTGCAGCACAAAGGAAATCTCCAGAGCCCAGGGCTCTGTGGGGCCGGCTCTGCAGCCAACACCAAACCACTGCACGGGGCAGGACAGCCTCCCCACAGCTCTGCAGCCAACACCAAACCACTGCACGGGGCAGGACAGCCTCCCCACAGCTCTGCAGCCAACACCAAACCACTGCACGGGGCAGGACAGCCTCCCCACAGCTCTGCAGCCAACACCAAACCCCTGCACGGGGCAGGACAGCCTCCCCACAGCTCTGCAGCCCATTGCCTCAGGCCCTGGTAGCTCCTCCTGACCTGCTGGCATTAACCACTCGTTCTCACGTTTGCAATGCTGCATTCACACCCCCCAAAGTGCCGTTGGGGTGGAGGGAAGCGTTTCTAAGGATCTGAGGATCTGTCGTGTATTGTTTGTCAATATTCAAGGAAAATCTGCTTTTAGAAAAGGGGCCAGGATGCTGGCAGGTAAGGGGTGTAACAATCCTGCCTGCCAAGTGCAGGATCACTGACATTTTTTGGGTTGGTTTATTTTTTTTTTTTTTGGTTGGGCAGTAAATCATTTTAACAGTTTAATAAATATTTCTGAAAAACACGTATTTCTGCAAAATTTGTGTCCTTTTTCTTTGTGGAAAGTAATCATCCATCCATTCTTGAGGATTCAGCCTATGGATCTGTCTTGTGTACAATTCTTCATGGAAATACAGCCTCAAACCAGACAAGGTTTAGGACAGAGCCATTCCAAGACTGATGAAGTACAATTTTAAACACATTATATATTTAGGAATGGCTTATGATGACAAAGAACATGACAAAGCCTTTTCTAGAAAGCACTGTAAGCTCCTTAATGGAAGAGGTGTGTCTCTTTTACACATCCTAGCCCTGAAAAAGATGTTTTGCCCTCTGTTTTCCCCAATTCAGCTACAACCAGCAGCAAATCCAGTTTCCAGAATGGATTTAAACCCTGTGTAGAAGGGTGAGGACAGAGTGGGTGCAGCTGCAACCACATTTACCCGTGACACCCTCCTTCAGTGACTGTCCATGGATTCATCAGGAACATGAGGCATTTCCTGACCTGCTGACTGCCCCGTGGTGCACATTCCTCTGTACAAAGGGGTTTCATCCTCCCACGTCACAGACAGTGGATTGGTTCCACGTTTCTCACTCACCTGGCAGAACTAGTTAAGGACACAGCATCAATAAAGGTCTTGCCTGTCCCAGTGTCTTCACAAAAATGAAACCACTTCCCATCAGCTTGTTTTGGGACACAGAAGTTTCAGTTTGTGGCTGTTCCATTCCTGTGTCTCCAGCAAGGAACTGTTTCCTAACAAACACGTGCACATCTGGCCCACAGATAACCCCTCACCTAGGCAGCCAGACAGGTGTGCTCAGCTCAGGGGGATGCCTGTACACACAGTGCATTTCTTACAGCACTCACCAGTTCAAAAACATTAATACAAAAGTTTATTTGCTCTAAAGAACAATTCAACACACATCTGAACTGCATTAGGAACCAAACTACAGAGTGCTGCTGGCAGCACTGAGTCAGGCACAAGGTGGCAACACCACAGCTTGTTCTGGGAATGCTGTCAGAGCCCCGAGCTGCCTTAAGGGTAGGTCACACCCCCCAAGGACAAGGCACGGTCACCTATCGGTGCTTATCATCATCTCTTTGCTTCTTGCTATCTCTGTCCCTGCTCCGGTCTCTGTCCCTGTCCCTCCTGTCTCTGTCCTTCCTTTCCCTCCCCCTGCTCCTCTCCTCTTTGGAGTCCCTGTCTCTCTCACTGTCACCCCAAGCCCATGACCTGTCCCTTTCTGGCCAGCGTTTGTCCCTGCTCCTCTCGTGGTCCCGGTCCCTCGTTCTCCAGTCCCTCGTTCCCTCACGAGACCAGTTTCTTTTCTCTGATGATCCTTCTCCATAGAAATCATTTTTCATATTTGGCAGATTGATGGGCTTTCGGAACGGTCTGTCCCGTCCTCCAAACCGCAGCTGCCCAGATTCTTTTTTGCCTCCAAACCCACCCCCGAGCCTCCGGGGAATCCATCCTTTGAGAGTTCTTTCCAGTTCGAAGTCTACAAAGATCTCATGCTGGTCGATGACCAGCCTGTTGGCATCTCTGTGCGCCTTCAGGAGCGCGCGCTCCTCCTTGTACTCGATAAACGCGTAACCCTTGGAAAATCCCGTGACCAGGTCTCGAACCAGACGGATCTTCCTGATGTCTCCATAGCGGGAAAAAACCTCCTTTAACTTCTCTTCTGTGGTCTGAAGATTGAGCCTCGCCACGAAGAGGGTGAGGTGAGGATCCCCGGTGACGCCTTTGTTGGGTACGTACCGCGCCAGCATCGCCCGCCATATGGCCCGGTCGTGGGGCTCCTCGTCCGTGCCATCGATGCTGCCGGCCTTGAGGGGGTCGTACTCCTTGGCTATGGGGGCCCAGTCAGCCATCGTCTAGTGGGGGAAAGCACACATGGCACGGCGGTGTCAGGAACAGCCTGTGCAAGAAGCGTATCCAGCACCGCTGCGCTTTGTGTTCATGCAAAAATCCCCCGAAGTGTGACACACGGAAATAAACCAGCCGCGTCGCTGTTGTTTGAGTCCACGTGCCGGGACAGAGCCGTGTCGGGGAGCCGGATGCTCCCCTGGCCTACCCCGGCCTGAGGGGTCCCGGCCTTCCCCCGCCGGCTCTGCCCGGCCCGGCCCGAGGAGGCCCCTCAGCCCCGCTCCCGCCGCCGCCTGTCCCCTCACCCGCCCGGAGGGCAGGGGCCGATCCGCCGGGCCGGAGGAGCCGCGGCCGCTCCCGCCGGGCTCGATTCCAGCCCCTTTCCCCGCTCCCGGCCGGCCGGAGCCTGCCAGTCCCCCCGCCACGCTCCCGGAGCCGCCGAGGCTGATGTGGCGCTGCGGAAAGGCCGATGCGTTCACCCGGGACTGACAGAGAGCCCCCCGTCCCTTACCGGCAGCGGAGAGCGGGCGGTGCCTCCTCAGGGGAAGGGGCAGGGCGGGAAGCGGCGCGGGGCCGCGGCCGCCATGGGAGCGCCGGGGGCGGGAGGGGCCGCTCCGCCCGCGGCTCCGCCGGCAGCGCCGCCCGGCCCGGCTGGGAGGGAGCGCCGGGGTGCGGCGGGCATGGAGCGGGGCCGGGACGGGGAGGAGGAGCTGGAGGAGGAGGAGGAGGATGAGGAGGAGGAGGATGGCGGCCCGGAGAGCGCCTTGGAGAAGAGCCCGTTCCAGCTGACGGCCGCGGATGTCTACGACATCTCCTCCGTGGTGGGCCGGGATCTGCTGCAGCTCCGCGCCGGGCCGCAGCTGCCCGCCGCCCGCGCCCGCCTGCAGTTCAGGATCGTCAGGGTGCTGGAGATGCTCGAGGCGCTGGTGAGCGAGAGCAGCGTGGCCGAGGAGCAGCTGCGGCGGGAGCGGGACAGCCTCCGGCGGGAGCTGGAGCAGCTGCGGGCGGCGGCCCACGGGAGCGCCCCGCAGGTGGGTGCGGGACACGGCCGGGGCACACGGGGCACACGGGGCACACGGGACACGGGCACACCACGCGCACCCAGAACCACACCAGATGTGCGGCCGATACTTGAGGTCTCTTGTGTCAGCAGGACGAGTCTCACAAAGTCACTTCCCGTCTTTGGCCATGAAAGCCTTGAAGCTCTTTCCTTCGGGGGGGTTACGGGTCGCAGTGCTGTGGATTCCTCGCTCCAGTTTCACTGCAGTGACTGACCCAGCAAAGTTGTGCAGGCACGCACAGAGTTCAGAGAGTGCAAACCCTTGCACAGCACTGGCCCCATAGCGACAACTGTATGCAAACACTGAGGCTTTGTAACCCTCGTGGATGTCTTGATTACTACAAAGGTTTTAAACTAAAAAAGGCGAGTTCAGTTCTCACCTTTCTTTGACACGGAATTTTGGTGTGGCATTAGATGCATCAGCTTCTCTCATCATCTGAGAACTATCTGATAAAGAATCTTCTTGACAACTAAATTGCAAACTCTTTGTGACGGAGACTTTGCTTTTAACTGTGGTCAGAGCCTGTCACAGTTGTGGCCTGTACTTGGCTGGGGAACACAGTCACTAAGGGAATACAAAAATATGAAGGACTATAATTAACTGCTTGGAAAATAAAAATCAGGATTGTGATTAATTCATATGAGTTCTAAACATTTTAAATATTCTAAATATAAAATCCATATATTTTACTCTCTGAATGATGAGTTTTTTGAGAGGTTACAAAAACCACTGCTGTTTATTTTACAGCCCAGCCTTGGACCAGATCAAATGGTGATAGACCTCACAGACCCCAACCGGCCCCGGTTCACCTTACAGGAGCTCCGAGACGTATTGCAAGAGAGGAACCAGCTGAAAGCTCAGCTTCTGGTGGTGCAAGAGGAGCTACAGTGCTATAAGAGGTAAAGCTTGAAGTCAGCAGAGAATTAATACTGCTAATAACAAGTACTTCATGTCTGGGAAGCTTATCAGGTGAGAGTCTTGCAGTTTGGGGCCCCTAGGTCAGGGTATGCACTGTCCAAGTATGTAAGTGACCCCTGTGCTCCCCAGAGCATACAAGTGAGCAAAGAAAAATGGGGGAACAATGAAGTCTCTATGCAACATGATTTAAAAACCAAACTCCCTTTTCCTCTGCACAGTTCCAGCCCGTTGCCATAACTGTCCCACTCTCAGCCCACACAGTTACTCCCACTCCACATCCAGTCTGGGTTCTCGTGCACAGGAATTCCTCTGTGCAGTCACAGCAGTTGCACACACCCTGTGTCTAAAGGCACACTACAATACCAAAGAGCACGGGGGTTTCCAGCTCAGCTTCAGTCAAAGTTTCCTTCCTCCTGCAGCACAGCGCTGGTTGATCTGCGGTCCTTCACTCCCACGGGGGTATGGCATTGATCTAGAAACAGAATATTGACCTCTTTCATCATTCATGATAAGCTGTGGGGGTTTTAAGACTGCCAGCAGAGGGTTGTGTAAGGCCCTTGAACTGTGCAAAGCAAGTGATTTCAGAGAAGGGTTTGGTCTTCCTTGAAGGGAGAGTCAGTGTGAGTCAAAGGGTGGGATGTGGGAAGGGTCTTGATCCTGGTGCTACAAATTCATTCACCCCAAAGGCTCTCCTTCCCAACCTCTGCCCCCTCTCATCAGGTTGGATCATAAACTCTTTGGGTCAAGAAATTACTTCTTAATCTAGACACAAAATGTCCCAGCACATTAGATTGCAGTTGGGATCTCTCAGCAGCACCCTCCTGGATACAGCGAGCCCGCCCTTTGCCTTGCCCATAACAGGCAGGTTAAACCAAGAAGTTAAATCCAAGAATTTACAAACTGCCTGACAGCACTTCCCCAGCTCAGCTGGGTGCTTTGCTGTGCAGCAGTGGAATGGCTTCTTGCTTTGATTTCCCAGCTGTTACACAGGTTAGCACAGGCCAAGTTAAAAATGTAACAGTGGGGATGTTTTCAGGTTTTTCGTGATTTGAGTCACAGTGCTGTGCACCAAGTGCAGGGCAGGGCTGCTTTTCAGGTCGAGTAATTTGTGAGGTTATCTCCTCATACAGCTTAAGCCAAAACCCATTTTCCCTCTAAACAGTCACATCAAATCCTAATTGTAATTGTAGTGAAGAGTAACTGTGCAGCAGAAGAGGATAAATATGTGTTCTGAAATGCCTTGTACACATTGGAAATAAGCTCTGTTTAACACAAGGCAACAAACATCTCAGAGACTGGCTCAAAGTGACTGGTGGTGGTGTGGGGCTGCATTTTTTCATCATGATTTCTGGGTAGAAGTTACCATGCAGATGTTAGAGCTCTGCAGTGTCACCCAACAGCTCATTGTCTCATTTATCCAAGAGAGTCTGCCTCAGAATTACCCCGTGCCTGGTGTCACACCAGTTTTTAAGCACTCTGTGTTTTTATTTCTGAATCCAGTTGAGTGTTGCTTGGCTGCTCTTTGCCTGCAGCTACTGCAGTCACAGCTTTGATCCACTGAGCTCTCCAAATGACTGAGGTCAGCTCAGGACACGCTGTGAAAACACTGAGTGTGCAGCCTGGGAAAATCTAACCCCGTTCCAGGCAGGGAAAACACCCTTTGGTCAAACTGAAACTGTTGCCTGGAGTAGGCGGTTACAACTTCTGGAGTGTAGAAACACTGAAGTGTGATGGCAAAATCTCGAGCTGAGGCAAAGCCTTTCTTCTCTCCTCTGTAGGGTGGAAAGAGGAACAGGCACCTGCCTTACAGGGGAGCTGGGAATCTCCCATCTGTTCCCAGGCCTGCTGAAAGCCTGGCTGGCTGAGCTGGAGGTACCACACATCCACCCCTGCAGAAATTCACCATTTGTGTCCACACTCTCCTCCTATCCTTGGACTTTTGCACAAATCCAAGTGTGATTACACTTCCCTTTCACTCCCATTATGATTTGCCATTTTTTTTTCTCTGTGGAGAAGTCAGCTTGTTACTTTTTTTGTGTTCTCATTAAAGCATAACCCTAGCACCATTACATTGCTGTATTTAGGGACAATAATTTGTTATTTTCAGTTCACTACAAGGAAGAGGCTGGGCTGCCATCCCTGTCCTGTGAACACTCATTCACCCATTTCCTAGCTGCCCAGTGAGAGGTCTAACTCATGCCCTGTCATACTGCACAAACCCACAAAAAATAAACAAAAACATTTCCTTTCTCAGTGGGATCATCTCACAGAAAAGGGACCAAACTGAAGAACTGGAAAAAGAAGCCAGTGGCAGCAGCACTGGCACCAGCAAGAACAGTGAAGAGAAGACAATCATCAAACGATTGTAAGTTTGCCTGCAGATTTTGGGGTGGAATTTGTGAGAACATGGCCCACTCCTTACACAGTAAATCCAGGGATGTGTGCTGAACTTTAGCCTAGTTGGCTGGATATTGTTTTCTGCTCTCCCTGTAAAGTTAAAAACCTGATAAAGCAATCTCTTCCTGGGGAAAAGGCACTGCACAGGAAAGCAACCTCCACCCAGGCAAGCAGGGAGTCACTTTTTTCCTAGGAAAAACAAGCATTCCTGAGCAAAATGATTGAATACTTGCCTCCCCTGCCAGCCCCTCAGGACTGTGCTGTGAGAGCACCCTGGCTGGCCCCAGGCTTTGTTTACCCACGAGCTCAGGGTCTGTCCCTGAAGTCCCCCAAAATAGCACATTGACTAAATAGCACAGGGCCAGCCCCCTGCCTGTTCCTTGTTTTCCCCTTGTACATTATTGTTTCATTTCTGCTACTGATTTTTTTCTTTTAGGTTTTCTTTCAAATATGGAAAAGGAGCATCCTCAAGGACTTAACTGCTGCTGGTGAGAATGGCATTGATGAGCCTCGGAGGCGTTGGGAAAGACAATGATTGGAAGCAGCAGCATCACTCCTACTGTAGAGAATGAGCAATCTCATTAAAATCATGTTGTATAATATTCTTTCAGAATAGATTGTACTCTGCTTTTTCAGAAACTGTTTGAAACAGACACTTTTTTGTATTACTTACTGTCAGACGTTACCCACATGTAGAAAATAAAACATTTATACAAATTTGGGGTTTATTCTCATTACAAGAGCCTGTGATGATCTGTACTAGAGCACACTGCTCCTGTCCAGCTATCAAAACATTCAGCCCAAATGATTCTGTAAGATGAAGATAAGTGAAGAGAGACATGCCATTCACAAGTGGGTGTTTGGGGGTGAGATGAACAGTGGAGAAAGCACAGCAAAGGAAGAAAAGCTGCTGCAGTTAGGCTCTGCCAAAAGACTGAGGTGCAGGCAGTGCTCAGACTGGAACAGGTGCACCAAACATTTCATTTCTGACAGATGAAGGTCTCCTGTGGTAGGCAGTTGTGTTTTGCATAAGCTCTGTTCTTTCCATCACCTGCCACAAGCTGTGTATTGGCCCCAGTAATGAGATTTAGCACCAGTGGAAGCATATAGGGCAAACAGAGGAGTGGGAAAAGAAGCTTGAAAGACACCAATTAGGTTCTCCATTTAGAAAGGTAGAATATCCAGAGCAGAAAAGTCTGAACAGACATAAAAGAAGCAGTGACAGGTATCAAACTGTGATCTTACTCTCTTCAGAAATAAAAGCAGGCTCTGAAGTCTTTTGATTCCCTCTCCTACACTGGCAGCATGAAAAATATAGGACACTTCTCACATCTGCTCAGCTGCACAACGTGAATGTGGCTCAGCAGAAGGCAGAGCTGCAGCCTCCCTTCAGAGGTCAGGAACAACTGTCTGTTAGCAAGGCCACACCACAGATGGCTGACCTCAGCCAGCTGCTTTAGCCAGGGCACAGAACCACTGAAGTCCTTTTGCCATCTTCAAAATACCAATGAGCCTTGGCCATGCCCTCATTGTGTATTTTCTAGAGCATGGCAGCAGGGAAGGCAGTTACTGCATTGCCTGAGCAGAGGCTTTGTGCACAGAAGAATTAAACAAAGAAACAATCAATCAGCAACACCCAGAATGCACCTCTGAGCTGAAGAGAGATGCTTACATGTGATCTGAATTCCATCCTCTTCCATGGTTTATCCAGGGATGTATTTTCCGATCTCCTTTAAAAAAAGCAGTTTAGCTCCCAACCCAAGGGTATCTTTCCCTGTGACACCTTGTTAGAAGATGAAGCCTTCCTGTGAGGCACAGAAATAAACATCCAAATGACACATCCTGTGAGAAGTACACTGAGATAAATCTATAGATCTCTGTATGTGTTCCTAGAAAAGTAAAGGATACATATGCAGTGCAACATGAGCTTTATTTCCATCCTCCAACGCAGTGCTACTCAATTACCAGTTAAGCTTTCAGAGAAGACATTTTCTTTTTATGTAAAACAGGGAGATCTTTCCCCTTTCTTGTTTACAAAAGTGATGCTGAAGTACAGAGGTTTTAAGCTATTCAACCTGATAGAGAACAAGTAAATGTTTAAATAAAATAAACAAAAAAATTATTCCAATTTTGACTTAAGGGAAGTGCTTTAGTTTAACAGGACATTGTACACATTGCTGAGGTCTCTATTACTGAGACCAGAGAAAAATCAGTGCCAACTCAGACAAGTTGGCCAATGAGGCTTACCTGAAACTCAGTACATGTAATGTAACAGGTCTCCAGTTAATTCTTCAGAAATGGGAAAATACCCAGGCTTGCTCTGACGAGTTTGCCTTGTGTGAAGCAGTAAATAATATAAAGCATTTAACAGCTAATGATTTTCACAGCTTTCTTTCAAAATGCTCAGGAACTGCAATGGAGACACAGGTAGTATAGCAGCCATTTCATCAATAATAAATATATTCTTTATTTTACAGAGACATTGTCTTCAAGTTTTTAATTTAAAAAATACATCACTAAGCCACCTCTCTTGCTGCTGGAGCACACAACCAGGATGTTGTTGCTATCTGACCTATCACATAGGCAAGCATAAGATTGTCTAGAGGGCATTCAGCTGGAACAGCAGCAGCCTTCAAGACATGAGGAATAGAAGACATTAACAGAGCCACAGATCCCTTGCTGACATCTTCCAGCAGCAAGCGTGGCTGATGGCTCACAGCCATTTTCATCTACACACATGCCAAGCCTGCCTTGGCAAAAATTCCAACTGGTAAGAAATCATCTTTAACATAAAGGACCTGCATTGTATTGCCTGCCTATATCCCAGATTTGGCTCTCCAACAGTAAACGTTCCAAACATCCACGAGATGCCAAGAGCTCAACTCCCATGTGAGACAGTGGGACCAGACTGTGCTGGACAGACCTACAGGACCAGGCAATAAGGAATCTACTTTCTTCACTGCATGAACTCCATCACTACAGTTTGAAGCTGCATATGAAGATGACTCCTATTTTTGGAACCGCTATGCTCTACTTCAAGCATTCACAGTAAATAAATAGCTTCTGATGTGGCTAATTAGCATAGGAAGGTAATATAAAAATTTTTGGAGAGAGCTTTTACTTCTTTAAAATCCTCTGGGAGACACCTCCAAGAATCAGCCATCAACTATAAAAAGGTACCTTCTCAAAGTTTAGAAAATAAGTAAATGTCAAACATTGATTCTCACTGTGAAGTTCTATCTTCACGTCTGTAATCAGTATCAACCCAGTCTAGCACATTTCACCCTCATTTGGCTGGGAGTCATTTCTCCAAAGGAAGCAGTCAATCTGACCATCCTTTTCCCTCAGTGCCAGTGCATTGGAAGTTCACTGCCAACAGAATGTATGACACAGGAGAAACTGGATTCCTACCACAAATTATTTGAGAATGACAATAGCATCCATTTCAGAGAAGCCTGTCAGCACTGGGCTGTGAAAGCAGTCTGACAGGCAGTCAAGCCACTGGATGACCAAGTCAGAGTACAGCAGTACTTCTGTCATAAAGCCAAGTTCAGCACCCCAAAGTGGAGCGTGAGATTTCCTTGCAAAAGCAGAAGCACAATGCCAGTGATTAAGTTTCTGTGCAGGTCTTTCACTGCTCAAGTGGCACTGGTCACTATGCAGAAGCATTCAAATTTTAAGGAGGGTTTTCCTTTTGTGATATAAAAGTTTTGGCAATCTAAGATCAATTATTCAAGCCTGCCTGGAAAACTGTAATAGGTATTTAAATACTGCAAAGCAAAAAGGCAGTTTTTAAGGAGCTCGGAAGACCATAAGCAGTCCACTAAGAAAGCTGAGGGAAGTGAGGGCAGGAAAAAAAATTCACTGACTCCTTGTAGAACACTCAGTCCAAAACCAAAAACCCCCAAACAAGGAAGATGAATTAGTGTTTCAGCCACGGGTGAGCTTCAATGGAAGCTTTGCTTCTGTCTCCATAGTCGTACAACAGTTCTTCCCCTGCCTTAATGTCCCTGGAAGCTATGAGGATGAGATGAGGCACACCATCGATGTCGTGGAGCTTGGTCTGACAATTGCCACACTTGCTGTGGTTAATGAGCCTCCCCAGACGATTCGTTTCTTTCGTAGCATCGACACTGAAAGAGCAAGAACAGAACGCGGGGTTGCGCCTGGGACAGGGGCACCTTTGTGGACAAAGCCCAAAGTGCAAATCAAAGAAGGAGAATTCCACACAAGTCTTGAAAAATTAAGGAGAAACAGAACATTATCGTGTTACATTACGGAACAACCATGATTAAATAGACAGCCATAATATGGCAAGGCAGGGGAACTGAAACAACTCTGGGAGATTTTTAAGTTAGCACAAAACCCAGAAACTGAAACCTTTGGGCTGTTTGGGCTGCCTGTTTCCAGGAATAGCAGAATCCAGATGTGAAACAATTTATAAAGCTTGCACTGAAGTGGGTGTCAGAGACTGAAGAAACAAGGACACCCAGTCAAAGTTGAAAGAAGTGTTTCTCTTCCAGGGAGTCTGTCCATCCTGCTTTCCAAACCAACTCTTTGCAACTCAGATAAAGGAGCTCATTTTACAAGAGGATAAATCTATGCAGAAGACCACTGCAGAACTACGAGCCTCATCCAAGCAGATGCAACTCTCCACATAGTTTGTGCTGTACTTCAAAGAACAGGGCTTTGAGTCACCTGCCATTCCTCATAACCCAGATGTATGGGAGGCTCTCAGACCATGGATCACTGCTCAGAAGATTTCATAATTCAGTTCCCATTAAAAACAAAAAATTAGCATGAAAACAAGAAAAGAATTAGCAGCATTCAAAGCCTCTATCAATGGAAACTTGAGCTTACCAGTAGGTTTTGCTGAGGTACTGGAAATAGTACATGTAGCAGCCTGTGGATGGGTCTTGAGCATAGACAGCCTCTCGTTTCTTGGCATCAGTGATCTCGATGAGATCCCCATGATATTCAACTACAAATTCTCCTCGATTAAAATGTTTAGTAGCAATTACTCCTCTCCCTTTGCCATCAATGTAATCAATCTGTTGAGTTGAAGAGAAAATACTTTCTCATTTCCCAGCTGATTTACATCATTGCAGATACGCTGATTACTAGGAAATGATCTGTCATTAAAAAAATGCTGCAAAAGGGAATTTGTGTCTACTGCAGACAAAGCTGCAGAAGCACAATGCATGGCACTGTGGAAGAAATGCAGGATGAGTTTGGGACACACTCTGAGTTACTGGGTAGCTGGACACAAAGTCTTCCAATCAAAGAACTTAGGAGAGCATTTCTGTAGACCTTAAAGCCTCCTCAGTATTTAAAACAGAGGCTGCACATACATGTCCTTCAGAGACCAACACTGCTCACACTAAAGGAAGGACTGTGTGTTCAATTTTCCTGCATTTTAATCAGAGAATCACAGGGTCCTGAGACTGAGTTCTGCTAATCTCTGTTTAAATAAATTATCAAGACACTGTATAATAAACAGTACGTGACTACTTGGGTTGGCACTGCAGTTACCTTCATTCCTTCTTCTTTCCCACTTGTAATCAGCTCATCTATTTTCCTCCTTTCCTCAGTCTGCAGAATAAACAAGAACAAACAAAACCACAATATTGTTGATAGCTTTTGTAGCTTATTCTAGAGCTGGAAGGAAATCACCCACCAATGACACTCATTGTTCCAAACCATCCCATATTGCCAGCAAACAATGGCAGAAAGACAGACTTCTGCCCCCCAAAATACATAAGCAGCTAGATTCTGTTCTAAACTGGACCAGTACTTCCAAATTTTAAGCATGTTCTTAACAATACTTCAAGTGAACAACGTTATTTGCATTTGGAATAGAAACCATTTACAGATACTTATAAACTTCCCCAAGTTTTCAGCTAATCAGACATGTTATAAGTGATGTCATTTTAACAAGAAGCACTACCTCTAATTCAGATTTGCTCTTCCTGGAACTTCTTCTAACTGGGTAATAATCTGTCACTTTTCGGTTTGGTGCTCTTCCTTGTGTTCTAAGGAGTAAGAAAAAGAGAACACATGCACATTTCAGACTATTTGTTAAGTTATACCTCTACAGCAAAGGTACGTGCAAGAAATTTTTATCTGAGCTTGGTACGTTGAAAGGTGATCAATATGAATCAGTGTTTTTTATCAGCATTCTTAGCTTCAAGCCACAGCTACATCCCCTTTTCTTGCCCAGGCTATTTCCATGACTCCAGTACTAATTCTTGAACAATAAAAGTGAGATGTCGTTGGAGATCAACTGAAGGTCACATTACAAGTCTGGGGCCCCCTGCGTGCCTTGCCAGAAGGCACTCGAAAATTTAGGTCACGAAAACTGCTTGGCAAGGAATTCATTAATGTTAGTTCACATTACCCTGATAGCATGAGAAAAGGTATCAGCTCAGCCAGAAGCCTCCAACTGTTCTGTTTCTGACAAGACACATTCCCATTTGTCCACAGGAAAGTAGGTTTTAATAGCTCATTAATTTCTTTCTTTCCATAGGTGACCAGCAAATATTTCCCTTCTGATAGAACAATAGAACACATTAACCTTGCTTTCAAGGCAAACAAGTCCTCTGCAAAGTAGGTATTTGGATGCTATTTTAGAGCTTTTAAAGTGTGATATTTTTCAGAAAACAAAGAGCTGTCCTTTCACAATTCCACAAGTCACCTACTTTTTCCTTGGTCCTCGTTTTGCTTTAACCATCTTCTTCTGAGCTGGCTTTGCATTGGCCTCCTCAGCACAGTCTGCAGGCAAGGGAGTCTTTTGGGTTTCCACAGTTTCTTGGTTTTGATCAGAGGGCACCGAAGGATTGCAGCCACCTTCCTTATCCTTCTGGTCTTCTGGTTTCACAGCACCTTCAACTGTTTTGCCACCATTCTTTTTTCCTAATGACAAGGAAACCGAGTAAGGCTCTGAACCTCGGGCCAACTATACCCGAGGGCTTTAAATGAATTCCAATGGTTTAGAGTTCTGTCAAATGAGAGAAAAAGGACAGCAATGACCCTGCACTGCTGGGCTCAGCAGCTGCAGATGTCGGTACCAAGTGGCCAGTGCCACCCAGGCTAAACCCATGGGAGCTTAAGGGCTGACACTGGCAAGAAATCTACACTCCCCACAATCAGCATTTACCTGGGTTTGGGTTTTTTTTTTTTTTTGCATCCTACCCTAAAACAACCACATCCTCCTCAGACAACCAACTCAGAGGTAGGTGAGTGTGGTTTAAAGCTGAATAACGTCTTTATGTAGAGTAAATCAGCAGGTTTAGCAGTCCCATCTGCTGAGACAGATGTTTCAGTCTCACTGGAGAAAAGCAGCACAGCTGCAAGGCCTCAGCAGTGGGACAAGCTAAAGCCCTCTTGACTTCCTTGTCAAACCTGGGGAGCCAAATTAGGAGCTAAAGGCCCCAAGTTTCCAGAAAGCCTGACACTCCCTGCATCAAATGGGACTTAAAATACCTGCCTGCTAAAAGTGTTTGCATCGAAGTGTTTTGACAAATTACCAAGGCCGTTAAATGCACCTTTCAATACAAGCCAGATGGGTTGTATTTGTATTTGTTCTTCCCCTTCATCAATTTAGGGAACATTCTCATTTGTAGTCACTGCACTGAAGCATCTGTGAAGCCTGGCACTAAGCATCCACAATTTGGGCTCTTCCTTATTGCTTTTATTTCTTGATGAAAATGTTAGAATTGGGGGGCAGAGGGAGCACATTCACCAAGATAAGCAATCCAAAGCTCAATCTTACCAGCTCCTTTCCTGTAGGTTTCCTTTAGTGTTTTGCCCTGACATTTCACCTCGTGATACATGACAGAGTTTTCTTCTTGAAGTGGGGGGCGAGCACCAGGAGCTTTGTTGGGATTCAGGTAGCTGTAGATTTTGGATTGACCAATAAACACATTCTCCTAAAACAGACCCACACAAAAAAATCGGTTCAGCAGAGATTCTGGGAACCTCAGCTTGGCATCCACAACACCCTGCAGCAACCAGGGCTGACAGGTGATTGTTCTGATGCAAATTACACTGTTTGAAGCATCACCCTCATTGAGATTGTGATTTCTAAGTGAAAACATAACAGTGCTGAGCACTCTGAGAACTTAACTAATGCAAGCTCTCAGTCCCAGAGAGCTTTCACATAAAATGTGGCAGGATGGGGTAATCACAGCTAACTCCAGCCTCCACCCTTGTGCTTCACAGTATGAACTTTGGTGCTAAAAAAAACCCCAAGCCTGAGCTCCTGGGGAGGAAGGCAGCCTCAAAGAGCACAAGCCAAAAAAAATATGAATAACGCAGCAAAAATTGCCCAGGCCCAGTACACAGAGCTCTCACAGCCAGAGAGCTGTGAGCTACCCAGCTACTCTCAGGAGGTGTCAAATGTTGCTGCAGCAGATTATATGCTCAACTGAGCAGCAGAGGACTCAGCTTTGCAGCTTACCTTGAGTGACACCTGTCAGTAAAGCATGGGGGAGAAACAGTGCTATCTTTTTATCCATGATGATACAAAAATAAAGTGTAGCAGTTGTTTATGGCAAAAACCAGCTCATTAAAGAGTCTACGCAAAGCCCAGTCAGGAAAATGGCAAAACCCTCTGGCATGGCCAGACACCACAGAGCCTGGGGTTTGTTCTCTGGCTCAGGCTCCAAGATGCCAACAGTGAGCAGTGTCAAATTTAGCAAAGATTAGTGGAGTCCTGTCACCTTTGCTTTTACAGTCTCCTGCCACCTGGCCGTGTTTGCCTGGGCAGGGTATGTCAGGCACACGGATTCCAACCGTGAAATCACAGTGTCTGGACAAGCAGCTGCAACTTGGGCAGAGTGAGTTTTTCTTGGCTGTAGTTTGGCTCAACCAAAAGCAATTTTCAGACATTGCAAGCCAGTTAAAACAACCAAAATATGCATGCATTTTTTTCAGAAAAGCAAGGAACAAAGGGTCCCAGTAGTTAAAAAAAGATAGCTCAAATATAGCTGACTAAACAAATATCTCAGTATTTCAGTCACAGACACTGAAAAAGTAAACAAAGTACACAATAGGACAGATAGGATAATTTTAATAATTAACGTAGTCATGAATAACAAACTTCCTGTGTACATAATTCACAGAAAATCAGATCAGTTAAAGGCTCAAGTCTTAGTCCACAAATAAACTTTACTAAGAATTGAGATTACAACGGAACAGCCTGAGAAAAAGCAAACTGGACAGACACTCCCTGACCTCCAATATTTCTGAACGGCTTATGAAAGGCAAAACTTACTTATTAAAAAACCGGGCTTGAAAACATGAAATACTATGAGAACACCCCGTTTTAACAATTGCGAGCTTCAAAGTCTTCAAGATTTTGTAAGAAGTTTAAATAAAGGCATTTTGGGAGAAAGCCCAAAGCAGTGAACTGCAGTCCACCTGCCAGCTGAGCCTTCAGGCTTTGAATACACCATGAACAGGAAACGAACAACTATTTTTCCAGCACAGCTTCCTCTCTTCATTCCCAGCTCCCTGCCTGCTGTGCTCTTGGCGCAACCGAGACGCCGCTGCCACGTCTTTGTCTGTGCCAGGCTTGAGACCCCGGAGAGCAGAGATTTTCTCAGCACAGCAAAACACACGAAAGGCTGCTAAGGGGATCCGGGATTTGATGCAATAGCCACAATTATTTCCACTGGGAGTTAAATGCAAAGAGACAAGCAGCCTCCGGCCAGCTGCCTGTGACAGAACTACAGGACGGGAAAGATGGCACGGAGGGAATGCCGAGCCTAGGGCCTGTCTACTGTAGGGCACAGAAAAACATGGAAAGAGTCCGACTGTACTTAAAGTTAACCGATTTCTGAATGATTTCAGGGGCCCCCGAAGGCCCGGGCCCCGCGGCTCCCCGGGGCAGCCCGCACGCCGGCCCGCCCGCACCGGGGGGAAGCGGGGGGCACAGCAGACCCCCGGGAGCCGCCCGCCCCGTTCCGCCCGCCCAGGCCCGGGCACTGCTTACCCCGCCGGCCCGGGGGCGGCCAGGGCCCTTCCTCTCGGCGCTCTCGGGGCTTGCCTTCTCCACGCCGCCCGCCCTGGTCTTGGGCATGTTCTTCCCTAGGAGCAACGGGGGAAGATCGGCGCCTGAGCCATGTCCGGCGCTGCCGCCCGCGGTCATCGCCCGGCCGCCGCGGCCTGCGCCATGTTTAAAAGGCTGGATGCGGCAGGGCGAGCCGCGGCGGCCCAGCCCCTTCCCGGCGAGCTGCGCACACCGCGCGGGGGAGGAGTCCCGCCGGCCCCGGCTCCCCGCACCTCCCAGGAGGAGCTTCCGCGCCGCGGAGATGCCCCGCGCCGCGCGGGCCCAGCCCCACCGGTCGCGCCGAGCCCCGGCCCCGCTCCGCTCGTGCCCGCTCCGCCCCGCGCACCTCCGGCCATGGCGGCGGCGGAGGCGGCCCCGCGCCCCGGAGCCCCCGCGCCGGGCGGCCCCGACTGTCCCCGCGGAGTCCCCGCCGCCGCCAACCGCTCCGCAGGGCGACGCCGCGTTGCCCTTGGCAACCTCATTGGTTTAACCTCCTGCCAATCATCGCCCGCAGGCCTCTGATTGGTGCGAGGGGCCATAACCCGTCCTCTCCCTGTCACACCGCGGTAGCCGCGGCTCCCGGGAACAGGGTTTAAATGTGTGCCCGCTGGGCGCTGATTGGCCCGTGCCGAGGGCAAGCAGCGCTCTGATTGGCGGCCCGGCAGGAAACGCCCCTCCCGCGGCCGGGCCGCGCCACGTGGGTGGGAGCGCGCGGGAGCGGGACCCTTCGGGCCGCGCGCGCGGGGTCGGTTTTACCCCCGCCCTGCCCGCTCTGCCGGGGCACCGGCACCTCCCGCCGCCGTCCCGCCAGCGCCGCCTTCCTCCTGCACCTCTCCGCAGGGCACACGGCCCCCGCCACCTCGCAGCGGGGATTCGGAGGACCCTTAATCCTGGCGGGATTGTAAAACTCTGCTCTTCGGAATTATTAGGCTGCTTTACGCAATGTTGAAATTTAAGTCTATTAGTTCCATCTTCCAAGCAAGCCTGGAGAGCAGGTAATACTCAAGCATTGCACTAAAGCATCGAAGACCTTGTGTAAATCCCCATTCCATAATAAGGGCAGCTAAAATATTACCAAGCCAAATGACGGAGCCGTCATTATTACCAGGAGAGCTGGAACTGCCTTCAGCATCGACCCCCGGTCAGGAGCTGCCAACAGGACTGGTACATGCACTTTGAAATCAGGAAAGTACAACGGCAGAGAGCAACACAGCAGTGAGGCAAGAGCACACCGGGATCAGGGGATCTGGATGGATGCCAAGTGGATGCCATCATGGAAGTCAGGAAATTGCCACACAGGACTTCGGTGCTCCGTGATAAGCAGAACACTTATTGAGCAACAGCACATGACTCCTGGTTCTTATCTGTGTTACCCCTCCTGTAGCAGGGCCCACCTGAGTGTGCTCAGGACATGGGGTGGTGGCCCTTGCGCTGATCCAAGCGCTGATCCAAGCACTATCATCACAGGGGTGGTTCCCACCCAAGGCTTATCTGCAGCCACAGGCTGCTGCTTGTCTGGGGGCATTCCCACAGTGACATAAACAGCCAGCTTGGGGATACAGCTGAAAATCATCCTTTCCCTTAAGAACAGGAAAGAACTCTTCTCATCTCAAGCAAGAACTCGAGGCCTCGTCCTTTCTAAGCTGTCCCAGTGCAGCTGGGGGCTCACAGGACAGGAATTCAGTGTGACTGCAGAGGAGTCTCAGAAAGCAGCACAGCATTCCAGTCCACCCCCTTCTCTTCTTGTGATAGCTCTACATTCAGGCACTTTGGGAGACGACAGAACAAACCCAGCTCTGCATGAGCACCGTCATTTGTTAAGTCTGGGTCTTCGATCACCAGGCACATGAATTTTACAGAGAGGCAACCAAAACACACCAGGTATTTTCCTGTAAACTCAAAGCTGCAGGCAGCTGACATCCTCTGGCCATCATGCCCATGGACATCCATGTCCATGGTGTTCCTCCATCAAGGCAGGCACTCCAAGCTCTCCACAAAAGCACCCGAGCAGACGCTGCTCTGATTTTTCCACCCCAGTTTGCACTGTACTCATCTCACAGTGGGATGCAACTGGAAAGTAAAGAAAGATCTTCCTAAATTTCTAAGGTGATTTCCTTCTTGCAGTAACACTCTTCCTAATGTCTTGGGAAAGCTCTGGAAACGCCCCTCAACTGTGGTTTTGCTCAGCTGTTGGGGGTTGTGTATTTTAAATAATTATTTTATATATGTGTATTAAACAAAGCAACCGAGTTGGCATCGGAGCCGTGCGGGCCACCAGTAGAGGGCAAAGGAAGCCAAGAAATTCTCTTCCCCAGAGCAACAAAGAAAACAACGTCATCTCCAACTGGCCGCTGCTCCCGGCGCGGTGGGATCACACCGTGAATTAGCAAAACATGTTGGCTTTACCCCTCAGCTGACCGCGGCCAAACGCCAGAGACGAGAAGTTAAAATATTAAAGGCTCTAGCCCAAAAGTGTGTGTGGAGTCCTGTGAGTCAGGACACGCAGCAGCAGCGCATGGGGAGAGAGCGCTGCCGACTCCCGTAATCCAGAGGGAGCAGCGCGGCTCCCGCTAGAACCAGCGCTCAAACCCAGTGACCTAAATATTCCCTCCCGTAGTGCCGCATGAGCGGCTCCCGAGAGCACCACGTTTTACTGCGGAAATGTGAAATTGTTTTGTGGGGGAAGGGAAGGAAGAACGAGCGAGGCGTCGATCTGCTCGGAAAGGGAAGAAAATCTTCAAGGTAAATCTCTTCAGTCTAGATGAACACTTCATCCAGGTTAAAAAAGAAAAAAATATCATTGGATGCATAGTTTCATTTTCTGTCCAATGTACTAAGGAGATGCTTGTTAAATATTCCCACCTGAGAGCAAGTTCTCACACGGCAGCTGTCATATTTGCAATTTGCAAAATAAATGGCAGCATTTACACAAATTTCTCGTTCACAAGATGAAATCCCTACAATTTGTGCTTCAGCCACTGGAGATCAAGTTAAAACAATCCCTGAGGGTAACTGCTGAGTATTACATTAAGCAACATCATTTCATAAAGTGGCAGAGTAAAATGCCAGTAAGGTGCTAACTGCATTTCATAGATTATAAAATATAATTACATTCAGAATTTTATCTACCCAATGATTTAAAAAAAAAAAATCTCTGACAAGAAAGTGCAGTGAGATCCGTGAACTACATGCAAAATTCTATGGAAACAGAGTCCTGCAGACAAATGTGCTGTGTGCTAATTCCACGCCAATGGAAAGCAGCATTTCCACCGGTGGGATTACTCACCTATTCCAGTCGAGGACGATCATAAACGCTGACAGGTAACTCTCTTTTCAACTCAAGGCATCGAACCCCTCACTTTCTTGTCACGATTGCACAGAGCTGCCTTAGATTTAAAGTTCCATTCGGCACGTGTGAGCTGTACTTCATCATGCCTTCATCTGAAGTGTGAAAGGACCATAATAAAGATAAAAGCTGCCATTTAAATTGTTCTTCTGGTCTCTGGCCACACTTCTGCCGTCTTTTTCTCCATCTGAAGCATCACTGATTAATCTGAATTACTTAAAGTCAGTTTAATTAACGTTGCTTTGTCTTTAAATAGTTTAGCCTTAATCTGTCTAATCCTTTATTGGTTATATTAATCCCTGTTAAATTTGTCTAATGGTAAAATAAGCACACTTGCACAAGATTGAATGAGTAGTACTGAACATTTGAAGGAATTTCATGATTGCTCACACTTCATCTATGCCTGGCCCAATTCTGTGTGAAAGTTCTTACAAATTTTCATGTTCTTACACAACTGGGAAAGCATTTTATTGGAAGATTGTCTCTTTCAACAAGTCTTCTCACTCTGGGGGCCTCCAGGGCTAAAAAGATGTCTCCAAATGTGAAACTAGCATGAGCGCTCTCCAGATTTTCACTCAATCTTTGCGGCAGCAAGTTTCACATTAGCAGCTTGTAAAATATTCGCAAGGGAAAACTCATCTGCCAGCACATCCCCACGGGCGGCATTCCCAGGGAGGGCAGCAGGTATGTCCCCTCGCATTCTCCTGGGGGGGTTCCTGTACAGGAACACTGCAGAGTCGTGGCGCTGTGAGGGGGCGGATGTGGCGGTGTCCTCAGGGCGGGGTGGCACCGGCCACACCGGGGTGCTCGGAGCCGCCAACGCGGAGGGATGGGAAGGGACCAGGGGGCCGCCTGAAGTGAGACGCATTCACCAGCGGAAGCACGGTCGGGGATGAGCTGAGATAACAGCGCTGCCCCTCACGCCAGCAGCCCCCGGGGCGCGATTCCCATGCCCGGCCCGGTCCCACCGCTCCGAGGCCGCTCCCGCCAACGCCGCCTCAGGCGGGGGCGCGCGCACGGCGCCTCCCCCCGCTCCCCGTGATGCAGCGAGAAACGGGAGATCTCGCGAGAGCTCCGCCGCGCTGCCGCGTTCTCGCCGGCAGCCGCCATCTTGCGGGAGCCTCGGTCACGTGACCGCTCGCAGCCGTTCGCCTCCGCCTTCCCCTCCCCCCACCCTACCGGGAACCGGGCCCGGATCGCCAAGGCTCGACTGCGGCCGCCGCCCTGGGGCGGGGCCTGCCCGCTGGGGACTTCGCTTATTTGAAGGACGGTGGATACGCCGGGTTTTTTTTTGGGGGGGGAGGGAACGGGGAACTTGTTGCCTTCCCGTTGCCGAGGGCAGGGAAAGACCGAGGCGCGGCATGTCACGTGACGGGGGGGGCGAGCGGGGAGCGCGCGCCAGGGCCCGGCGGCGGCGGTGGGGGGGGGGGGTGGGCGCGAGACGGCGGCCGCCACGTGACCGGGGTGCCCGCGGGCGGGGGGCGGGTCACGTGGTGCCGAGCGCGCGCCAGCGGCGGGCGGTGGCTGGCGGTGTCACGTGGGCAGGGAGCGCGCGCGGCGCGGCGGGGGGAGGGAGGCGCGGCCCCGGTCACGTGGTGCGGGCGGCCCCCGGCCCCCCCCTCCCCTGTGAGGGGAGGGAGGGCAAAGATGGCGGCTGTGAGTTAGAAAGCGGCGGGCGGCGGGGCCGGCGGCGGAGACTTCCAGGAGCCCGCGGGAGGATCGAGCGCGACAGAGAGTAAGTCCCGCGCCGCCCTTTTGCCTGGCGCTGCGCCTGTTCGGCCGCCTCCGGCCGCTCTCTGCGTTGCGGGGTCGCCCCGGGGGTTTTCTCCCCTCAGTTCCTCACCGGGGCCCGCGGCGGCGGCGCGGGGGTGTCCGGGGAGGACCCGTTGTGCTGGGAGCGGCTCCGCGTCTCCCTCGGTCCCTCAGCCCCGGAAGGCTGTGCGGCCGCCCCCGCAGGGGTCCCGGTGGGCCGGGGGCGGCGCGGCGGGCGGGGGAGGCACCGCCGCCGCCCCGGCGGAGCCCCGGTTGTCCCGCGAACTTCGTGCCCGGGGGCGTGCGGGGGCGGGCGGCGGGGCCCCCCGGTTCTGGGGAAGCGCCTCTCTAACGGGGGCGGGCGCGGCGGTGGGTTTGGCCGCCCCCCCCCCCCCCGCCTCATCTGTGCGCGGGCAGAGCCCCCCGGGCCGGCCCGCGCCTTTGTGCGCTCTTTCCGCGGCTGCTGATTGTTGAGGTTTGAAATGGAGAGGCGAGGCGGGGGGGATGGGGGTGTTTGATTTATGGAGCCGGAGCGGCTCCGAAAGCCGCCGTGAGACGGAGCCCGCCCGCCCTTTCCCCGGGATCGCGGTGCCGTTGAAGGGATCTTTAAAGAGGTGAAGGTCTGGAAACAAAAAGTCGCGCATGGGACAGGATTACGCAGCCGATTCTGGCCCAACCCGGAAGTTTATGTCGGGAACACGTGTTGGTGGGAAGGTGGCGGGGCAGGAGCCGCCGACCCCCGTCTCTCCCGTCGCCTCCCCCGGGGGCTTCCCCGCCCGGCCGAGCCCTCCGGGGCCCCGCTGCTCCCAGGGAGCTGAACCGCGGCGACAGACACGGCCTCAAAGTCCAGGGACTCTTAACGAGCGCACCTCAAACAGAGGTTGCTAGGGTGAGTAATAGTTTAACGTAGAAATGCCCCTACAGTCTGATGGGGAAGAGGCCTTTTGGGGATTTTTTTAGGCTGTTTCTTTATTATTTTTAGCTGACCAGGTTCCACACCACATTTCAGAGTATAAGTTAGAGTTCTTGTACTTTCTTTCAGGTACTCATAGTTCTACGTGTTTGATACCTGTTAAAGATGAGGCAAATTTTGTAAATGCTTAAAAAAACCCAAACCCTGATTGATAATTGATATATTAAGTAACTCCAGAGTAAAAAAAAAAAAAAAAATAGCGTGATCAAACTACACAGTGTAAAGTTAGGAATTAACTCAGTGGTAGACTATTTGGCTTTAGACTACCAAGGTTGTGTCTGGATTAAAATTATTTACAAACATACATCAATGTTTTGTAAGCTGCCCTCCCCCAAAATTGAAAATCTGTAGTTGATGTTGTAAAGCAAGAACTGAAATTGTGTAACAGTGTGACATTTGAATTGGTATTCTGTATCTGCTTCACAGCCATGAGATGTTAGATTTGTATGCAGTATTAATATATAGAAATGAAATGTGGGCAGTTTGTCTTTTTGTCCAGGCTATTACTTTGGTTTCAAAACTGCCTGAGAACTACTCTAAAAGTCATTGATCAGGTCATGGATATAGGTAATGGTGTTTTGAGACACACCTGGAACTGGCTCATATGCTGCTCTTATTTCTTTGAGTTTTTATTTCTTAAAAACTTTAACCACTGGCCAAATTACCAGCTCTAGCCTTTTAGTCTGAAAGCTGATTTCATGCCAAATTATTGCATTGCTAAGTCTTTTAATATTTTCAAAACTTCTGATTTTCACGTGTGCAGACTGTGTAACATGACAGCTGTAAATTTTGTAGAACAGACATTAAAAAGCACTGAGGCAGAGTTGAACCCCACAGTGCTCTGAAATGTCCCTGGTGTCCTTGAAAGCTTTGATGTTTGAGTGGTAACCAGCCTTGGACAAATGGGGATGATTTTTCCAGGAGTGGAGTTAACTTACGATTTTTGTGAGAACACCTTTGTACGTGTAAATGCACAATTAACTGCTAGTCTTGAGGTTAAGGCATGGAAGGATGAGTGAGTTCATTAATTAGGGTTTTGCTCTTTGATTGGATGGTGACTTGGAGAGGACCAGAAGGGGTTGGGTTGGTTGAGTTTTTTTTTTACTGTTACCCAGCTTGCCTTCTGGAGGCAAAAGCTGTGAAATGAGCAGAACCCACGTGGATATCCAGAGAATCCTGTTGGGTGGGATGGGGCTCAGCAGCCCTTACACCTCTGCTGAGAGGCTGCAAAGGGAGATGGGAATTTTTCAGGTCAATAAGAACTCATGGTTTAGACAGGCAGAGAATTTGCAGGGCAAAGCTGTCTTGTCTCTACAACTCCAGTATTTGTGTGATATTATAAATGGCTTCCAGTACAGTTCAGGTGACAGGTATTCCTCAAGAAGGCAGTGGGATAAACCCTTCCAGGAAAAGAACAAAAGTTGCTGAATGCTGTTTGTGCCCCAGCCAAGCATTAGCACCCAGGTGTGCAGTTGGGTGCACCACAGAGCCCAGGTGTCTGAAGGGCTTGGGAATAGCAGTGCCTGGCTGATTGTGATGTTTGGTTTGGACCAACTTGTGATACTGTAATTGATTATGGTTTTTAAATAAGCACTTTAGGCATGCGGTGTTACAGTGTGTAACTCACACACCTAAAAATCAAAAGGCTTTTCATTGTTTGGGATTCTACCATTCTCTTTCTCAGGGGAAACAGAGCAGGTTGCTTGACATGTGTTTTAGAGTCTTTTTTCTTCTTTTTTTGTTTTGTTTCTTTGTACCAAAGCTAAAATGGAAGGAGAGAGAGAGCCAGGTTGGCATGGATACATGACATGATATTAAACATGGCATTCTGGTTTTGTATCTTTAAATCAGGAATTATTTACATAATGTGCAGTGATCACAAAACCATCTCTTTATCAAAGTTTTAAGCTATATTCTTCATCAGGAGAGCACCTTAGGGAAATGTTTGGTGTGTTTTGGTAGCCCTTCTTGAAATAGCAGCAGTTCATCTTTTCTTAATACAAAGAAAGATTAAGATACTTCTACTGTTGAAATTTTATAAATACATTTTTTTTAGTTTCATTTAATAGGCTGATTCTTGCTCAGTGACATTGGACTACCTCACTAAACATAGACAATCTTATCTGCAAGATTCTACATGCTCAAAACAGTTCTTCGAGTGATGAAATGCTCAGGGAACAGCTTGTAATATTCACAACTTTTTAATAAGTATTTTCTTTTGGAGATTTTGAAGATGTGGCAAACAGGTCCTTATATAGTATTGCCAAGGCTGAGCTGCAGAGCTTGATAAAGTCACTTTCACTTGTGTTAACTGAGGAGCCTCCTACCTTGCAAGATTATGGAGCTGCTTCAGCCTGATAATGTTTTAAGCTTAACCAGCATGTGCTACAGAAAATAAAATAAGTTCTCACAATGCAGCTTCTCCTGGTTTTTTTTCTTCCTCATTTAATTTCCTTGCTAAATTATAATGGGAAGGGTGGGCAGCACTGGTGCTAGGAAGTTGCACAAAGCCTAAAATTGGTGCTAAATATTCAGTGACTTCTAATGTAAAAATTCTAGAAGTTCAGAATTCCTTTTGTTCCAAACAATGCAGCTTTGTTCCTACTGTACAGAAACAAAATAAGTGAAACTAGTCAAAATTCCATTGTCTAAACTGACAGACAAACAATTGCTGTTGTTTTACTGAGCTTTATGCTGGGTTGTGAGCAACCATGAATTTTTAAGACTTAAAATTTGGGGTATCAGGAGAGAGGTGCAGCTGGGGGATTTCTTACATGAAAACAGCCCTACTAGAAAGGGATGCTTTTAAACTGGAGATATTTACTCTGAAATTGTAGGAATTGCTTTGATTGTTTCTATCACCAGTCATCTACTGAAAACTTTGAAATAAGCAACAAAAGCATTACTGCTATGATTTTTTTTTTTTCCTGGACTCTGAAACTTTTAAGATACCAGCCATCATGTTTTTGAAGGTTTAACATGTAGAGGTCAGGGGTGTCGTGGGTGTGTTAAACTGGACTTGAAACAGATGTGATGGGTTGTGACACCATTGCAGGGTGGCTGGGGAAGATGTGCTTTTGTGGTGTTGGTGTGGGTTTTTCTTCTAGCTTTGGTTTTGCTTTGAGTCTCAACTTCATAGAAAGGCCTTTCCTTCCTATATTGTGAGAGCACACTAGAAGTTCTTGAGTCTTTTCATTTTCTCTTAGTTCTCTTATGTGAAAAGCCCCAAGCTTCTGCCTTTTTGTGCCTCTATTCAGTGCAGTCCCTTAACTCTCAACCAAGTTTTAGTGATATCTTTGCTTGGCTGTGGGGTGATCACAACTCCATGCTGACTAAAGAATGGCTTAACTGATGGTTTTTTCCATTGTATATTTAGACATTTTAGCTTATTTGTCCTTTGAGCAAAGGTGTTGCCCTGTGTGGAAGGGTGCTCGTGCCTCTTTCCCAAAAGAATACTGTGAACTTATGATTTTTAAAGTGTTTTGGAGCTGCTTTGATGGGGTGACCTGTGTTAATTCCCCTTCTGTAGAGAAATTCATCTTCAGTAGATGCTCTCAAGTTCTGAACACCTAAAGTACTGATAAGCAAAAGTTTCATCTGGAGACTTAAACCTTCCTCCCCTCACCTTCTTTCTGGTTAGTAAACAATGCTGCAAGCTTCTAAACTCAGCTGTGATGGTCACTGTTAAGATTTTAGTCTGATGAAAATTAAGTCCTTTATCTTACCTAATTAATGTATATATATATAGTCCTTTTTTTGAAAGAGGAAGTCTTTCTGGAATGAAAGGTGAAACTAAAAGTCAGTTCTTACCACTTTTGTTGACCCGTTTGGAGTTCTGGGAGACAGGCTAGTGGGTGTGACATCCTTTAATGGTGCTGCCATATCAATTAAATCTGCTAGATGACTTAATATTTTCTGTACCTCATAGCAACAAACCGAGTCATTCTGCCAATTTATTTGGTCACCTCGAATGCCTTTAAGAAAGAAGAGCCTGGTTCTGACAAGCCAGTGGTGTTTGGTGGGGCTGTGTGTGGTCAGTAGCAGTCCCACCAATTGTTTGTTGCTTTGATGTTGTTTGGAGCATTTTTAGGTCTTTGATTCCTTTAAATGTATATTCCCCTTGTCCCTGTGCCTTGCACTTGTGGTGCCACCATCTCGGTATGAATCCACGACCAAAAGGTTTCTCCCTGCAATTGCACAGATTAAAACTGGGAAGAGTAAGAACTAAGTGCCTGAGGCTTAGCTTATTACAAGAATTACCTGTTCTGCTAAATGTGCTGAGGAATATGTGTGACCAGCCAGCTGGATGTGGCTTAGCTGTGCATGTAGAAGGGATACGCAAGGGAATGCTCTTTTGAAGTCTTTTGAATGAGCATCTAAAATGCCAACAAAGAATTCTGTCCTCTTACCTGCTTTAGAGTGGGTGTTTGGCTTTACTGGGTTTCAGTGTTTTGCTCCCAGTGGGTGTTAAGGGGTGTGGAGGGTAAGTGAAATTGAGATCTGCTTGAAGTGTATTTCAGACTGTATAAGCAACAGCTCAAGTTCAGTGAAATAGTTTAATTTTTATCTTAATACTAGGGCAGATGGGTTTCCTTCTTAAGCAAGTGAAACCTGTTATCTTCTCTCCTCATCTTTAAATATGGAGTATTTGGCTTTTTAATAAGTTTTTATACAGTCTAGAATAGCTTTTTGAAATTAGTTTTGCTTGTCCTACGCATAAAGGAGTCCGTGACCTGATGTTAGTGTCCTATTTAATAAGCAGTTACATACTATAATAGTGGCACATTTGTTCTCTCCATATGCAAAACAAAATTTCTCCAGTGAATGAATGTAACCTAATGTAAGGGCAAGCAAGAAATTAAAGCTTTCCTTATAAGCTCTTTATCACTAACTTGTTACAAGATAAAGTAAATGAGTTTTAATTGTGCTTCCCTCGTGCAGTTGCTTCACCGACAAAGACGGATCATTAGCATAACATGGTCTCACCATTTCTGCTCTTGGTATTTCTTGTAATGCTTGAAAATGTAGTACCTCAAAGACTAGAAAAGGTGTCCTAAGTTTATGGGTATGATAGCATTTTGTGCAGTAAACTGTTTAATTCTCCCTGCTTTTAAATGTGGTGGGTATGTTCAAAAGCCTACAAATAAAAGAATCAGAGCAAATTAGAAAGTGAAACTGTGTGTACAAGAGACTGCACTGTGAATGCCCTTAAATTGAGGGACAGGAGTTGGTGTTGGGCAAAAAATAAATCAGAATTAAATATAGTTGTATTTACAGTTCCATTTCTCTTTTTTTTTTTTTTTTCCAGAGATGGTGGAGCCAGGACAAGATCTGTTGCTTGCAGCTTTGAGTGAGAGTGGAATCAGTCCAAATGATCTCTTTGATATTGACTCTCCAGACGTGGTTCTTGCAAATCCAGCACCAACTCCAGCTGTTCAGCAGGTTAAAACAAGAACATAGGGGGTTGTTAGAGAGAGCTTGGGTTTGCTGTGATGGGGGGGATTAAAGGGAATGATGTCCATAGCAAATGGTTGAATCATGTGGAATTTTCTTAAGTTTCTTGCTTCATAGTACTGAGATTGGAAAATTACTTAGGAAGTAATTTTAAACTTCTATACAAAAAAGCAATCTGAAACACTTGAGGTCAGTACAGACAGAAATATGCTTAATTCTGGTTGTGACATGGAGACATAATGTCAGGTATCCATGGAGAGCTCTCATGTCATTTAGGTCTAGCTGCCCTACAATAAAATGCATAAAAAGTGTAATGAAATAGCATGCTTAAGCTCCATGATGGCCTTCACTCTGCCAGAGTGTAGCCACTTCAGGCAAGACTAGGAACAAAAAGCCTGAAGGTTTTATTCCTGCTGACTTGTTTGCTCTCTTCCCTCTGCAGTCAGTCCCGCTTAGTGCGTTAGAACTGGGCCTGGAGACTGAGGCTGCAGCTGCTGTGAAACAAGAGCCAGAGACTGTGTCTACTCCAGCCTTATTAAATGTTCGGGTAAGAACTGCTGCTCCAGGATTTGCATGGGGAGGGGGCTTCACTTGGGCTGGGCACCAGGTGCCCACTAAGCTGCTTTAGCACTCCTCCACCTCGGTTGTACAGAGGCTAAGAAACGATGCTGAAAGGCTCGTGGGTTGAGATAAGGACAAGGGAGATCAGCAATTTGTCATGGGCAAACCAGACTCAACTCGAGGAAATTAATTCATTGCCAGTTAACAATGGAGAAGGAAAATGAGAAATAAGAACAAATCTAAAAATACTTTCTCCCCACTCCTTCCTTTGTCCTGGGCTCAAATTCACTCCTGGCCTCCATAGTCCTCCCAAGGGCTGCAGGGGAGTCCCTGCTCCAGCACCTGGGGCACCTCCTCCCCTTCCTTCACTGACCTTGGTGTCTGCAGGGTTTTCTCACATATTCTCACTCCTCTGTCCCAGCTGGTGATTGTGTAACAGTTTTTGCCTGTTGTTGAGCAGATACCTTCTCACAGGCACTGCCAGTGACACTGACTGCCTGAGCCTTGGCCAGCAGTGGCTCTGTCTTGCAGTGGGTTGGACTGGCTTTATCAGATATGGAGGGGAAACTGTAGTGCTTGTATCTTGTACCTGGGTGATGAATTTTTAATTTTATTTGTTTATTGCCTTTTCCTTACTGGAAAATAAAATCTAAAAACAGCCTCCTGAAACAGGTACAATGTGTTGAGAGAGAGTTTTTGCTCAGACTGCTGCAGCACAAGATCATCTTCAGCACGTTATTTGAAGACATTTCTTACTACAAGTGTCTTTTAAAAACTGGTGTATCCCGTGTGCTAAATGAAGTCTAATAAAGTTTGCTCTTTCCTTTTGACCGTTTTCTGAAAATTTCCCTGCTTCTTTGTGGCCAGCAACCACCATCCACCACAACCTTTGTGCTGAATCAAATCAATCAGCTTCCAACTCTGGGGACGACAATAGTGGTGACCAAGACGACGCCTGTCACCACCTCGAGGCAGACGATCACTGTAGCAAAGATCATCCAGACCAGCACAACCACTCGGCCCTCGGTGGCAGCACCAGCAGTTCGCAATGCCTTGACCACTGCACCTTCCAAGGACCAGATTCAGCTGAAAGATCTGCTCAAGAACAATAGTCTTAATGAACTCATGAAATTGAAGCCACCTCCTAATATTGCCCAACCAGTAGCAACAGCAGCGAGTGAGTTTTCTTTCTTTGTAATTGCAGTGTTTTTGACAGATAGTGAAATAACCAAGATCTTTGCACATCATGAGTTTTCATTGCTTAGTAGAATATCCTGGTAAAATGAAGTGGTTCAGGAAACCTGATAAATTTCATTCTGACTGTAGTAGTGTTAGAATTCGGGGTGAAGTAGTGTGAAATAAGAGAGTTTAAAAAATTAAGCTCTTGATTTACTGCATG
Source organism: Phylloscopus whistleri (assembly GCA_017589585.1). Lineage (NCBI taxonomy): Eukaryota > Metazoa > Chordata > Aves > Passeriformes > Phylloscopidae > Phylloscopus > Phylloscopus whistleri. The sequence continues at coordinate 1,343,535 of JADMLD010001062.1, read as the reverse complement.
GAATGAGGAAAATGACAGATTGCAGCTGGAGAATTGGTAGAATTAATTTGTGAGCATTATTGAAGTCTATTAGCTGTATTACTGTGGTCTCCACCAGTTCCTGTTCTAGTGTGTATCTGGGACTACAACAAATTAGTACTTTTTCCTATTTAACATCTTCCAAACTAGATTTGTAGCACATAAGGCGTTTGTGTGAAGTGTCTCCTGCAAAAGGAGAATCTGCCCCTTTGTTTCATTGGAGGCATCAGATCTATTGTTTAAGAAATTAAGTCCTAAAAACTTGCTCTTTATTTTCATGTTACTTCTGAAATGTTGCAAGTTAAATGCCATGAGTACTTTGTTATCACACTCCAGATCTTCATTTTGTGATTCCTTCCATAATATTTCCTTGTATGTTATTTTTAACATGTGGTTGACTTGTATAAGGAAAAAGCTTTGTGTGTGAAACTTTTAACTCTTTCAAGTTGTCCTGATTTTAGCATCAGGTCAGATCAGACTCGATCAGTTTGAAAATATCTTTATTGCTGCTTTTTTTTTCTCAAAGATACACAGGCATTTTCTGGATTTCTGTTATTTTCATTGTCTCTGAAACAAGCTTTGCTGATTTTCTAGGTGTGGTTGGCATAACCTATTTTTCCATGTGCAGACAGAGAGTTCTGTGCAGGAGCTGTCTGTTAGAAATGAAGCAAAAAGCAGAATGTCCCTCCTTGTGTCATTGTTTTCTCTTAGGGAGTGGTTGCCAAAACCCAAGTTGGGACATGAACTGAAGTTGGGGCAGGGAGTAGAGGAGGGGAGAAAGCAGAAGGGGATAAGTCAGTTTTCACTATTAAGTGAAAACTCAGAGAAGCACAGAATAGGTGACACCAACACACAGTAACTGTTAGAGTGGCACAGCTGCAGAAAACAGTTGAATCTTTAGCTTCTGTATAAAGTGAAAAGGAGACCTGCAACTTCTAGAACTGCATTCCTAATCTTATTTATGTTCCTGTGTCTCTGGATCTTTCCTTGTGTTTATTAAAAAAAAAATGACAATTACTTGTAGAAAAGAAAAGCTCTTGAAAGGAAAATGATCTTTTCATATAATTCAGGCATCAGGAGTTGTAGATGGGAAAACATTAAGTTAAATTATGCAGTGTCTTTGAGGAAAACATTTATTTGTGCAAGTGCCCTAATTGTTTTTAGGGGCAATTATGCTAAGTTTATTACATGCATTGATATGATGGAAGCTTGACAGCTGCTTTCAATATTTTGCATCCATCCTTAGGCAAATTATTTTAGTTGTGTACTGAGCTCTATTCCCAGTTCCTTGCAAACGTGACTGAAGGCAGGAAGGTTAATAAATGATCTTCTTAAAGGGTCCTTACAAATTTGTTCTTGAAGCATCATTGTGCTCCTGGATACTTTAAACTTCTCTTCCAGCTCATTAATAGAGCAGCATGTTAATCTGAGTTGATGTTTGGAGGGAATTCTGTAAACCACAGCTCTTCTCTTGCAGCTGACCTAAGCAATGGTGCAGTGAAGAAGGAGGCTTCCACAAAAGAGGTAGCAAGAATATGGATAAATGACATTAAAATGAGAAGTTTTTCACCTACTGTGGTAAGTGGCACAAATGATTCATTTGTCAAAGCAGTGTGTTGCTGGCCATAAACAGTTGTGACCAGTCTCAGGAGTTACTCATACTTGTCTTGTGTGTGGTGGAACTGCCAAGTGCATCTGTTTGTTCAAAAGGTCAGTTGCTCCACAAGATGAAACTTGGTTAGATGAGTGAAGTTAACAGCTGTGCAGAGCAGACTTAGATAGTAAATGACAATTTTAAGAAATTACTGTCCTTAGCAGAGGCTGGTGTGGCTGTGATTAAAGGTGATAAGCATAGCATTTCCTCTGGGTTAAAACATTTGTTTCTGAAATCACTAGCAATGAGGAAACTGAAAGACTTCCCCCATAGCATGGCTGCCCTCCTGGGCAGTTGAATTGAAGATGTAAATTGACTATCATTCAATTTCCTAAATGTAATAAAATTATATTCTGATGTTGTAAACACTTGAGTTTTGGGATCTTCACTGATAGCTTGACTCAGGCTGGTGTTTGGGAAGAGCTGTGCTCCTCAGTGACTGCCATACAGAAGGGTTTTTTTCAGAAAATTTCTTTTGTATTAAACATTATTAGTTGTGGAAGAGGTTTGATTTTTCATCTGTTGAAGGCTTTACAAATATTTATATATTTACATTGATCAGGATCACAGTAAATGGGTAACTGTCAGGTTTCAGAGAATAGTGGACAGAACTGACTATTTAAGTATAAAGTTGTGAAATGATGTAATGGATGTGGAACTGCAGGAGACTCCAGGAGAGTTCTTGAACATTAGGGCTGTCATGTTTTCAAGGCGATTTTCTTTAAGTCATGGTCTGGTTTTAATATACCGTAAGAAGAACTTCTTCTTCATTCTACTTATGTGAGTTTGGAGTACTTGATCTTGCAAAGAAGAGGAAGTTCCCTGACTTTGTGTCTTTAGAGGGCTGTTCAGAGTGTAAGGAATCTACATTTGTGTGCAGCAAAGATTCACTGGTTTGTCCCCTACACGTGTTAAAACGTTGAAGTGCAAGTTTCTCTTCATTTCCTTTCTCATGGTAATTTCCAGGAGATGGAACAGTAACAATGTGCTGTTTGACTAACACAGGTATTTCTCTATTCTAGAAAGTGCCAGCAGTAAAAGAAGAGGAGGAACCCGAGGAGGAAGATGAAGAAGAAATGGGCCATGCAGAGACCTATGCTGAATACATGCCAATAAAATGTATGACCTGATCTTCTGTTACATCAAAAGGCTGAATGCTTTGAGAGTTAATTTATTTACTCTTGTGTAATTACTAACACAGAAAATAGATATTGTGTGGAGTTAACAGGACCTGAATATGTTGTGGGTTTTCCTAAGAAATTTATCTTCTGTAGCACTTAGGTTTGGAAGATAAGTGAAGTTTTAAATAGAAAAGGAATTCTTCAGTGTATCATTGAGCAGTATTTGTTTCACAGATATGAGTGATGAACCAGAATCAGGCTTTTTTAACATCTGTTAAGATGCCTTGTGCCTCAGCAGAGGAAATTTTGTAAAGGAATTCAGTGCTCACTGCTACACTTAGGAATCTAGTTTGAGTCTTTTGGTGTGAAATCACCCTAAGTACATTCTTCCTGCATTGTTCCTGCCTGTCTACTTAGAACTAGCTCTTGGTTGTTTCTTGAGTGAACATTTTACTGCTGTTAATTGCCATCTCCTCTTTTTTCTCTTTTCTTTGTTGTACCATTGACAACAAGCTGTTATCTCATTTGCCAAATCCAGTGACCTGCTTTAAAAGCAAGGCAAAACTTTTGCAGGGAGTTTGCAGCTAAATGGTTAATTTTTGTTACTGATGAGATCTGTCAGCAATTAAGCCATGTCTGTTCTAAATCTTTTCTCCTCTTATTCTGCTTAAAAATGGCACTATATAAATAGTGAGAAGAATGTTGCTTTTGTGATTCTGGCATCCTGAGGCTGCTTCTGGCCTTTTTGGGAGGACAAGGTTCAGACTGGTTTTTCTCAAACAAGTCAAGTACACATATACTTTAATTTTCTGTAAAATTAATTTCATCTAATCTCATAAAAATTGTAGGAAGGTGGTGAGAAGAGGAAGTTAAGATTGCAGTTATAAATTCAGATTAATATGTTCCTTGCTATGCAATGCAGTTTAACACTTGACAGATTGTTCCAATGAAACATACTTGTTGTTGAGTTCAGCCTTTCCAATCCCAATTGTAAGTTGTTTGGGTAAATATAATAACTTGTGCTGCAGCAACAGAACTCTGTATTTTGTTTTCATCTTCTGCTTTCCTTCCCCTTTTCTCCACCAGTAAAAATTGGTCTACGTCATCCCGACCCAGTAGTGGAAACCAGTTCATTATCCAGTGTGACTCCTCCTGATGTGTGGTACCAGACATCAATATCAGAGGAAACAATTGACAGTGGCTGGTTGTCAGCTTTGCAGCTCGAAGCAATCACTTATGCAGCCCAGGTATGCCAGGCATCAGCACAGCTTAAAAGCTAACAGAGAATTTAAGAAGAAAAACTGCAATCTGACAAGTGCAGCTATGTCAGTTTTACAAGGAGATAAAATAATAAGAGCTTAAAGGTTTGAGTTGCATTAGAAGATGGCAGGTGAGCTTCAGCTCAGATAAATGTGAGGTAATACACCTAGGAAAACTTCCCCTAAACCATCCCCATGATGCTGATCTCTTAACTGTCTTAGAACACGTTAGTCATTTTTATTTCTCTGAAATAATTTAATGGCTGCAGTAGCAGCAGGCTCAGAAGGCCAGCCCTCTTTGACATCCTTGAGAAGGGAATAGAGAACAGGACTGGATGTTGTTTTCCTGCTGGGTTAGACTTCAGTGTGTGCAGTGCTCTGTGTGCTGGGGAGGGAGGCAGTGGAGTTGGAGGACAACTAAAATGGTCACAGGAGGAAGAAGTTGCCTCATGAAATGAGACTGAGCCAGCTGGGGCTGGAGAGTAGAGAAGGAATGGGAATGAAATCAGGGTTAAGATAATCAAGAAGTGAGTGATACCACACAAAACCAAGAGGAGAGCAGAACCTGGTGATACTGACAGGAGATTGGTTTAAAATGGGTAGATTCAGAATACTGCATTCCACAGGCTGTGGATGTCTGGGTCTTGCTGCTACCAAAGGCTGTACAGGTGCCTATCAGTGGGTTAGGAAAAGGTACAAAATACTGGGCAGATGTTTAGAGCAGTTCTGAGTGCTGAGGGAGGAAAGGGGAGAATGAATCACAATGCAATTAGGGTGCTGTGCTCTCCCTGAATAAAATCCCCTCTTCCTGCTTCCAGGAGTTTGCTTGGACCACTGGTCTCCTCCAATAGGATGTTTCTTATGTTTGCTCTTTTCTGACGATCCCCTGTGATGTGTTCTGGAGAATGGGTACAAGTTTTTTGTTCTTTCTCCTACAGCAACATGAAACATTCCTGCCCAATGGAGACAGAGCTGGATTCTTGATAGGTGATGGTGCTGGTGTAGGAAAAGGAAGGACCATAGCTGGAATAATCTATGAAAATTACTTGTTAGGCAGAAAAAGAGCAGTCTGGTAAGTGTGTCAGGATTTGTTAGAGCAGACACTCCAGTGACTCTATGACTTAAGTTCAGGGTCATCTGTCTTCTGACAAATGTTCTAGCAACTGCCTTTTGACCTGCTGTGACTTACAGAAAATGCTTTGTTTTGTATCTTCAGGTTTAGCGTGTCAAACGATCTGAAATACGATGCTGAAAGAGATTTGAGAGATATTGGAGCAAAAAACATTTTGGTGCATTCATTAAACAAGGTGTGGAAACTTTTTACTATGTACAGTTGAGGCAAACCTTTAGGTACGCTTGTGTGACGAGTTGTGCATGTTGACTGTTTTAAGAGCAAGAATGTACTAATTTCAATAAATTTGCTGTCTAGGTCTTGTCTGACAGGCCTAAATCTTACAAAGAACCACAGAGAGCTTTAAGTTAATCATGTAAATAGGCCCCTTGTAGGATTAAGTCTTAGCATGTGTGCTTTTTTAAAAAAAAAAAAATACACTTCAAGCCACTACTGACATTACTAGTAGAGTATTTTCTAGAAGTTGAAATATTCTTTATATCTTTAAAGCTTTGTAGCATTTGAATTTTTTCCTTTCTATCTCTCAGTGCACATTTTACATGCAATGCATTTAATGTGTAATACTTGACTAATAGACTTGCCCAGTGATTTATTAAAGCAGCAGTGGTGTGTGCAGTTATTTTTGGAGACACTGCCTCTGCTCTGGATTTGCTGCTTAAATTGTAAAGTGTGATTACTGGTTGAATTCACTGAACTTAAAAGTTTGGTTTAAGTTGGTATTTTTGCTTTATGAATTCCTAATGTCTAAAATAAGGCTTTAGAAATCATCATTTGTGGTAGCAACTGTAAATACACTTGAGGTATTGGCTCTTAAAGTAATACATTGAAACTAAAATCTCAATAGTATTTAAACTAAGGACACCATGTAGCCAAAGAATGTGGTTCCTAAGCTTCTGAAGCCTCAGATTTAGTCTTCCTTAAGTCTGTGTTTAAGTAAGGCCCTGTATAACCCCTTAACCACCTTGCCATCAGCTGTGCCCTGATCATGATGTGGGGTTATGGGTGGCTCCAAGTGTTCACACCTTTAGGCTTAACACCACCAGCATCCCTTCATCATCTGGTAGGTGGGATTGAGGAGGTGTCTCTCTTGATTAATTTCTGTAACTTTTTATTTCTTGCAGTTCAAGTATGGCAAGATTTCTTCCAAACATAATGGAAGTGTGAAGAAAGGTGTCATCTTTGCTACCTATTCTTCTCTTATTGGGGAAAGTCAGTCTGGTGGTAAATACAAAACCAGATTAAAGCAGCTTCTTCACTGGTGTGGTGAAGACTTTGATGGAGTTGTATCCTTTTTCTGGAGGTCATTTGATTATATAACCAAATTGCTATTTAAATTTATATCTTTATAGATTTTTAGGTATTCTTTGTTTGTGATGGCAATCAGTTGTGTGCATGCTCTGACATTACACTTGATGTTTTACAAACTTTGTGCCAAACATATTACCATCAACCTGGTGCCACACAACTCTGGTACAAGAGTAAGATTTCTGGGGGTTTTTCTATATCAAACCTATAAAATTAAACTATTATCCTTAAGAACCTTAAGTTTACATTGATATTTTTTACAGACTTATTTAAATATATATTTAGAGTAGCACCAGCATTTTCAAGAACTCAAGTGTTTGCAATTTTCTTCTTAAATACTTAGTATCTAAATATTATTCCAAGGTTTTTAGTTAAAATTACTAATGTCTTGAGTTTACCATTTCCACCTGCCCCCTATTGTAAGCAGTAGATTTTCTTGCCTTCTGTTCTGTCTCCTCATTCTATAAATTAGTGGGACAAAGCTTTTCCTTAATTACAGTTCAGATAGTTTTTGATGAGTGTCACAAAGCAAAGAATCTGTGTCCTGTTGGTTCATCAAAACCAACAAAAACAGGTCTGGCTGTACTGGAACTTCAAAATAAACTTCCAAAAGCCAGGGTTGTTTATGCCAGTGCCACAGGTATGTGCTGCTGGGTTTGTATGAAATGTCTCTGGATGGTTTTGCTGGCACTGGTACAGATTGATGTTTCTCTTTTTAGGTGCATCTGAGCCAAGAAACATGGCATATATGAACCGCCTTGGAATATGGGGTGAAGGAACTCCATTTAGGGAATTCAGTGATTTTATTCAGGCTGTTGAAAGAAGGTAAAATTTCAAATTCCTGCAGCAAGAATGCACAGGGTTGTGGCTGACTGTGCTCCCCAGTTCCTTGTCTTCACTCTCTAGCCCTTGCAAACATGTCCTGTCATACTAAGAACTCTGGCTTCTAAATCTAGCAGAAATGTAATTTATCGTAAGTGGTGAAAAATACGATGTTTCCTTTATTCCCAGAAAATTTTGAGAGCTTTAAAAGCTTTCTGGGAAAAGAGGCCTCTCAAAAATGTGGGTGTTAGGAAAGCAAAATACTTTGTTGCTCCCCATGAAAACACCCTGTATTGTAGTGAGTATGCTCAGTGTAGTTAATGGCTCACTATTTGTAGAAGGCCTCTAATGTTTATGCATTCATCTTAGGCAATTTAACAGGAGGAAATCTTGTGCTTACTGGCATAAGAACCCAGTTCAGGGAAATTCTTTGTGTTGTTGCAAGGTACTTGGTGTTTCAGAACATACTAATAATACTGAATGTGAGAGGTCAGTAGAAAACACTGCTGCCTCATTCTGTGGTGGGTGAGCATCTCACTTTGCCTTCTCAAAAAGAATTCTGAATGCTTCAGGATGCCACAATAGGGCTTAGGATACATCTTGTTTACCATCTACATGATAATGTTTTTCCTGGACTCTGCAAGTGTGGCCTGACTTCATTACTGAGTGCATATCAAATCAGCAATAATGAAGTTAGAGCCCCAAGCCTGAGAGTAGCAGTCAGCTGTTTTGCAGGTGACTTCTGTGCTCTCCAGGTGTTTTGCTGTTGAAGAGAACTGAAGTCACTTACTAATTAAATAATTTTCATATCAGCATAAATCTGAATAACTTAAAATTGTTTGTGTTATTTTAAATCATCAGCAGTTTATATCATTAGAATGCTAGAATTTGCTAATATTTGGACCAACTTTATTATCCAGTAACAATTTATAAGTTTGTTTTTCCTAATCCATCCTATGTCATTTGGGAAAAAAGTAACTGAGTTTTACCTCTTGGGATACACTTAATATTTACAAGGCAGGGATACAGTTTTATGTAAAGACTGAATTTCAAATTATTTTGAAAACATATTCCTTCACATTCATAAGCTGTTTTTTTTCTAAAGTACTTGGGGTTGTGCTTTGAGGCGTTTTTAACAAATCCTTTCTCTTGAAAATTCTAATATGGACTTAAATTGTTCCTTTATTTTAGAGGTGTTGGTGCCATGGAAATAGTTGCTATGGATATGAAGCTGAGAGGGATGTACATAGCCAGACAGTTGAGTTTTTCAGGTGTAACTTTCAAAATCGACGAAGTTCTGCTCTCACAGGAGTATGTTAAAATGTACAATAAATCTGTGAAACTGGTAAGAACCCCTTTTTAAATCTGCTTTCTCTCTTGAGTTCTGAGAGGCTGAAGTTGGTTGAAATTTGAGTGCTCCTTTCCTTGTTTAGTGGGTGAGTGCTCGAGAGAGGTTTCAGCAAGCGGCCGATCTCATCGATGCAGAGCAGCGCATGAAAAAATCCATGTGGGGTCAGTTCTGGTCAGCTCACCAGAGGTTTTTCAAGTACCTGTGCATAGCCTCTAAGGTGAAGAGGGTGGTGCAGCTGGCTCGGGAAGAAATCAAGAATGGCAAAGTAAGTAATCGAGACTTATTTTTAAACATTTGTCTTAAATGTAAAGCTATTAGATTAATTTTTTTCTATTTATATAATACACAAATACTTTCAGCCATAGTAGGAGCATGCTTTTGTACTTAATGGTGTCTAATGAGCAGAAATTCAGGCAAAATAAACTTACATCAAAGTCATAGTGACAGTGTCTGCTATTGATTGTCCTTCAGTGCGTTGTCATTGGCCTGCAGTCAACAGGAGAAGCAAGAACATTGGAAGCTTTGGAGGAAGGTGGTGGGGAGCTGAATGACTTTGTTTCTACAGCAAAGTAAGACTGAGTTTTAAAACTGTTCTTTACAAAACTAATCTTTATCCAGCTTAGAGTGTGTGTGTAGTCCTTTGTCCTTCTGTGTGTCAAATGTGCATCAGTGCACAGAAGGTTGGGAATCCTTTAGTACTGATGGATTTTTAGCTTTAGTACTTTAGTACTAAAGCTGCCTGTACCTAAAATCTGCTCAGGTGAGCCAGTGTTTAGCTCCTGCTTCTCCTGGCATTCCAAACTGATGTTTTCAGGTGTGAACAGCTCATACTGTTCCCCTCAAACTGGGAGGACAGGGAGACCTGCCAAGTGTGTGCTGCATTTATACCAGACCAAGTTACAGACCGTGACTTCCCTCTTTGATCACATGGACCAGAGCCAATCCCAAGGCTGCCATGTTGAAGATCTTAATACATTAACTTAATCTTTTACTTAAATTGAGCAATAAAAAAAATGGCAGTAGCAATGCCACATGTTACCAAAAACAAATTTAACAAGTGATGACAGTACTGTAAAAGAAATGTCTCCTACTTTTAAGAAGGTGACAAATACAGTAATGTGGGTGATAGATAATACAGGGAGTGCCCAACTGCACTCACAAGAAGTCATTCTTCAGATAAGTCAAACAAGCTGTTAAATGTTACAGGTTTGTACTTTAAATAAATGCAAATTCCACTGAGCAACCCTTTTTTCTTAAACAGAGGAGTATTCCAGTCTCTTATTGAAAAGCACTTTCCAGCTCCCGACAGGAAGAAGCTGTTTAGCTTGTTGGGAATTGACCTGACTGCTCAAAGTAATAACAATTCACCCCGAGACAGCCCTTGCAAGGAGAACAAAGTAAAGAAAAGAAAAGGTAATGCTCAAGTTCCTACACTACTGCCACAGTGAAAATGGCAATTTCAGAGCTGCCTGAGAGTGAACTTTGTGGGGGGAAAAAGGGAATATCTGTACAATCATCCATGAAAGGGAATGTATTGCAGATCTCTTAGGGCTGTTGTTAGAGATTGCCATTAATAGATGTTATATTGCTGCTGAAGCAACATAACCTGTAAATTTTAGTTAGTTTTGCTCAGAATTGGGTTGATCTGCTATGGAACCATATCCTAAAATGCCTTGCTTGTATCAGACCACTTCCTGATGTAGTCACTCAAGTAACTTTCTGTATCTTAAGGCTCAATGAAGAGAAGCCTAATACCACCCCTTTCCCAAACTGATTATCTTAAAAGTAGGTGATCATAAGACTTGGGAGAGAGATCTTGCTTAAAACTTAAAATCTCTTAAGTAGTTCTGCTTTCAAAAGTTGAATATTTTTCTAGCCTGTATGGTAAAATACACCTCAAAGTGTGTAGGTTACATGGTTTAAATTAACTTCTTTTTCTTCTGGGATGATGGAATTAGGTGAAGAAATCAGCAGAGAAGCCAAAAAAGCCCGCAAAACAGGTGGCCTTGCAGGGAGCAGCTCTGATGAGAGTGAGAGCGAGTCTGATGCTTCAGACAATGAAGAAAGTGACAATGAGAGCTCCAAATTTTTGAGTTCTGGAGACGATGATGACTTCAACCCATTCAGAGATGAATCCAGTGAAGATGATGAAGATGGTAAGACAGTCTAAGTGTTTTGCCAAGCAGGTAGCTGTATTTGCAGAGAGTAAGCAGAAAGTCTTCCCAAACATTTCAGTGAGCCACAGAGAAGTGTTTAATAAGCATGTAGTTTAGTTCCAGGGAGACTGCAATTAGCAGAATGGGAAACTTTAATTAGATTTTTATTTACTGGAATTCAGACTTTTGTAAGTCACTTTATGCAATGAGAATATTTTTGTTTCAAAGGGATGGATGGCTGGTTAGTAAATGTCTGAAACTTTTATTTCACTTCAGATCCCTGGTTGATTAGAAAAGAGCATAAAAAAAATAAAGAAAAGAAGAAGAAGAAAAGCATAGACCCAGATTCTATTCAAAGTGCCTTACTAGCCTCTGGTCTGGGATCCAAACGACCCAGCTGTTTCACTTCCACTGTTGGAACCACCACTTCTAGTACCAACACGTCTGGTAAGAACAACTTGCTTTGATGTTGATTCGTTTCCTAGCAGTTAGGCAATAAAATTCTAAATCTCAAAGAGTCTTTCTTAACTTTCAGCAAACAGTAACACAAACAGCAGCTTTGTAACGAGTCAGGATGCTGTTGAAAGGGCCCAACAGATGAAAAAAGAACTGCTGGATAAACTGGAAAAGCTGGCTGAAGATCTTCCACCTAATACACTGGATGAGCTTATAGATGAACTGGGGGGTCCTGAAAACGTTGCAGAGGTAGGCTGGTGTTCACATACAGGAAAAAGTGTGTTTTTAAAGAGGTTGTTTATCAGTTTTAGACAGTGATCTCAGGAATGAGAGTAGAGGTTATGCTGATGCCTCTGAATGAAAGAGAAACTTAAAGATTGTGTTAAAGTACAAGGGGAGCTCTGAGTGAGTGAACATTGTTGATTCTGAGATTTGATAGTTTCTACTTGGGTAAATCACACCAGTTTCTCTTTTGCTTTACTTTGCCTGTTTCTCTGACTGGCTGCAGTCAATTTGCTGTTGGTGTGCATTAAACAGACAGGAGCTTTAATTCATCCTCTAAGGCAGTGGAGATTAAGAACCTTTATGTGTTAATGAAAACCCTGATTAATTAATCTCTCAATAACTTCAGAAACATGTCTTTAAGCTACCTATCTCTATCAAGTAGCAGCATCAGTGTGATTTAAAAGACCCTGTTAAAATCAGTGGCAGCCTAAGCTGTCTGTTTAGTTTATTTTCTTAGTGCTGCTGGTAAATCCCTTATGAACAGTAGCATAATACAACATCATTTCTGCATAGATTTGCTCTGTCATGTTCCACATAGCAGATAATGGCATCAGCCAAAAAATAACCCAGGTTCTCTAATGTAGTTTTGCTCTTGGAGTAAATTACTGAGCATTTTCATGTGGGTACAGGGATAAATAATATTGCTTGGAGCTTTTGGTGCTAGGGTTGTTTTGGTGTTGGCACACTGAGCCTGTGTTCCCTTCTCAAGATGACAGGCCGCAAAGGGAGAGTGGTGAGCAATGATGATGGCAGCATCTCCTACGAGTCAAGGTCTGAACTCGATGTGCCCGTTGAAATCCTGAACATCACAGAAAAGCAGAGGTTCATGGATGGAGATAAGGTAATCCTTGAAGAAACAGACTGTAGACAAATGTGCCAGATGCCATAGTAACTCTAAGCTATTCAGCAGTGACTTGCAAGGACTGGAAGTACTAGTTAGGAAGCACTTTCAGTTCACTGCTCTTTTGTTTTTCAAATCAGTGTGTTTAAAGGTCAGGCTGTAGTTTGGGTGACCTCAGAGGGCTGTGCTTGGTGTGCACCTGTGGGCCAAACTGAAAGCTGGCACCTTTAAGCTGGTTTTGTAAAATCATACGTGTTTAAAAGGCAGATTTGTGATTTGTGTCTTGGATTCATTGATCTGGGTCTTTGTGCACCTCCCCTTCCAAGGGGAAATAATTCAATTGGGAAATGAGGAAGACCACTGTATGAAAACTTACAGTGAGGGCTGAAGAGAAAAGGTGGGGCCTGTTAACCTTAACAAGGATTGAGAAGTAACACTGGGAGGAGTGGTGGCTTCTGCCCTTTATATTGCACTCTGAAAGAAAATCCTGTCCTGAATAATGGTAGAATTGCATCTGATGAAAGAAGGAGAAAAGCCCTTCCCAGTGGCTCACTTGGGCCGTGCTGCCACAAGAGGGCAAATGGAGTAAATGTCACTGTGCATGGAACTTGTGTGGTCCCTTATGACACTTGAGGGACTTGTGCACAGTCCAAACATTTACATTCTTTTAAGGCAGATGCATTCAGGCACTGGAATGGCTGGATCCTCTTCCTTGTACAGCATAAGCAGCAATGTTTTGTCTTTTCTGTGGTTTGCTGTTGGAGCAACTCTGTGTCCCTCCACAGGCCAGTGTCAGGCAGACCTGTCCTCTGGGATGGCAAATGTTTGTTTGCACAGGGAGTTGTTGTTGAAAAGTAAAGCAAAACCCCCTCCTTTCACGTAGAAAAGTTCATTAGCATTTCTAACTGCTACAGAAAGCCACACCTTTGCTGCCCTCCCTCTGCCTTGTGTGTAACAGTGAACCCATTCCAGTCCCATGTTTGGTAATAGCTGTGAATGAGATTCCTTCTTTTTTTTTTTTTGGAAACTGAAGCTTGTTCTTGGATTTATTGCTGACTGACAACTCTTTTCTCAATGAAAGAACATTGCCATCATCTCCGAGGCTGCCAGCTCTGGGATCTCACTGCAAGCAGACCGCAGGGCCAAGAACCAGAGGAGGAGGGTTCACATGACCCTGGAGCTGCCGTGGAGCGCGGACAGAGCCATCCAGCAGTTTGGTAAATCCCTCTCTGTGTGTCCTTACCCAGCACACTCAGGCAGAGTTACTCAACTTCTTGCTAACGTGGAAAATCAGATTGAGTAGGCAACCTCCTCTTGTACCCATGAGCATGTGGTCATACCCATTTATCTGTGGTCATAGCTAATTGTCTTGAAGGCTTTGAAAGAAACCTCAAACAAACCTGGGGCTGCACCTTTGGAGTTTCATTCACACTTGAAGTGTCTTTATAGAAGTTACCAAAACTTTTAGAGTATCTCTGTGCTACCTTCTGTTTGCTGTATTGCAGCAGAAACTAGTTTTAAGCAGGATTAAGTTCTACCTTTTTTCCTTGCTCTTCACAGTTTGTATTTTATTAGGAATATTCAGTGAAATAGAATTTGTCTAATAGACATGCTTCTACTTAATTATCCAGGAAGAACTCATAGATCCAACCAAGTGACTGCTCCAGAGTATGTGTTCCTCATTTCTGAACTGGCAGGAGAGCAAAGATTTGCATCTATAGTTGCAAAAAGACTGGAGAGTTTGGTAAGATGTTTCAAGAGGTCTGATCCTTCCTTGGAGAAAATGCAACTTAGATTTATTTTTGTTAAATGTTAAATGTTAAATGACAATGTGTCTTAACAGGGAGCCCTGACCCACGGGGACAGACGGGCCACAGAAACTCGAGACCTCAGCAGATTCAATTTTGACAACAAGGTAACAATTCTGTTTGTGTTGGAGAACTCATGCTGTGGTGCATATTCCACTAATGACCTGTGTTCCTCTCCCTCCCTCACCTTTAACTGTATCACTTGCTGATGGAAGGCCTCTTTCTGCAACCTGTAATTCTGTTTGTGAAGCCACGTGGAACACACGTGTGTAAATCACTTCTCTGCTCTTGCAAACAGTCAAAGTCTTAAGTAAATGGTGTGTGTCCTTTAAGCCACAATGAAAGATTAATTTGGCAGTTCTAATTAAAAATGAAGACTGGGCTGTTTTCAGTTATAAACTACACTACATAAAAGTGATGAACAATTCCCTTCACTATTGCAGAGAAAAGCTTTTCATTGTGAATTATAAATACCTTTTAAACCATGTGTGCCTGGGGCTGAGGCACAGCACTGGCATTGATAGAGCAACTTTTTTTTTTTTCTTGCACAGTATGGCAGAAATGCTCTGGAGATTGTTATGAAATCCATTGTGAACTTGGACTCCCCAATGGTCTCACCTCCTCCTGATTTTCCTGGAGACTTCTTCAAAGGTAAGATAATGCACTGGCTGTGGTAGCTACCTTTTGATCCTTCCTCCAATATGCAGAAAATGGAAATGCTGTTGGAGCTGTAAAACATTGTTACAATTTAAAATGATCAGCTGAGACAGATGGGAGTGAACGCCCAGTGAGAGTCTGTGCACTTTGCTTGAATGTTGAAGTTCACACATGAAACCAGATCTGTGAACTCTCAGTGTAAGGAATGTTCTGTATCTGCCTGGCCAGTGTATTACAAACAGATTTTTATCTTCATTTTCCCATTACCTGTTGGAACTGCTCTCGTGCATGGTGCCACTGGTGCTTCCCCTGCCTGTGCTTCCTGCAGGGACAGAAGGCAAAGCTGTGTCTTGCTCATTGATGTGTTGGGTAGAGACTGCAAGTAATGGGAAGTGAGGGGTGTCAGAGGCTTTGGAATTGGATCCTATGGCTAAACAAGCTGTTACTTCACTGGGTTATTTTTAGATGGCAGAGCAGCTATGATTTACCTTCTTTCTCTCTCCTAGATGTTCGTCAGGGATTGATTGGCGTTGGCTTGATAAATGTAGAAGACAGATCAGGAATACTGACTCTTGATAAAGGTACCTGGGTGTTCAATATATCTGTAGAATGTCCCTGGGAACATCTTGTGTCGTGACAGGGGATTCTCAGCAGCAACTGAACTTGTAACTATCTAAAAAGTGGTCTTTTTTTGAAGAACTTAATGTTTTCTGCGTTTCTGAAAGGATGTATTTAAATAGTGTTTGTAAGAGTCTTTGAATACTGATTGAGGGCTTGTGGTTATCAGACTTTGTCTTTGACCTAATCCATGGGTTTCCTACTCTTTTTTTAAGATTACAACAATATAGGGAAATTCCTGAATCGAATTCTTGGAATGGAAGTCCATCAGCAGAATGCTTTGTTCCAGTACTTCTCTGACACGTTAAATGCAGTTATTCAAAATGCTAAAAAGAATGGAAGATATGACATGGGCATCTTAGGTGAGTAAATCATTTCACAGTGCTCTTGAACTTCAGTGAGAACAGAGCAACAGAATGAAACTCTGCTCTTCTTTCCAGATTTGGGCTCTGGGGATGAGAAAGTGAGGAAGGCAGACGTTAAGAAGTTTTTAACTCCTGGCTATTCTACCTCTGGACACGTAGAGCTGTACACAGTAAGTTAATCCTGTATCATCTCTGTAGGAACTAATAACACTTACCAGTAAGTTTTTACAATATGCTCAGTCCCTGTGTAAGTATTTTAAAGTCTGTTCCCACTCCAATACCCCTGCACTGCTCTCTTGCAGATCAGTGTGGAGAGAGGAATGTCTTGGGATGAAGCAACAAAGATCTGGGCAGAACAGACAGGTCCAGATGATGGATTTTATTTATCACTACAGGTAAGGTTCTTCTGTCTTTTGGATTATGTTCAGAGGTTTTGGGGGCTAAACTGAAAAACTTACTTGTTCAGTTTTGCAAAATACATTGAGTCTTACATTAAAATGAGTTTTAAGGGTTTTTTAACACTGAGTATGAAATTCTTCCTTTTACCTCCTCAGGATATTTTCTGAGAGGAATATGAGCCCAAATTAATAGCTCTTATTTAAACCTACACCAGGAAACTTTATGGTTTCACTGTGAGGTTAATGTGGGTTACTGTTCTAGAGGTGTATTACTGTCCTTGGTTGTACTATTGCACACTCTCATTACATTAATGTGTAAAGAACACATTATGGAATCACTTAAGCAGATATTTTCATCATGTTTTAATTTAGGAAGTTTTTGGGTTTTCTTTTTTTTTCCAGATAAGAAATAACAAGAAAACAGCAATCCTAGTAAAAGAAGTGAATCCTAAAAAGAGGCTTTTTTTGATATACAGACCAAATACTGGGAAACAACTCAAACTAGAAACATGTGCAGACCTGAAAAAGAAATATAAGAAGGTAACCATTAAAGTTATGCTTAGAAAAGTTTGAAGAGAATTATTAGCTCTGAGGTTCTGCTGTGTTTAAGCATTTTGCTCATCATTTGAGATGGGTAGTTTGAAATTATTATAGTGTAGGATCCTTTCTCATGATAATGAGAAAGGACCATATTGTTTTTATTCTGTGTAAGTTTTGATGTGTTTTACTTTATTCCCACTTTGGATGACTCTTCCAGGTACCTTCTGAGGATGCTCTGCCACACTGGCTGGAGCAGTACAACTCCTCTGCAGACACCTGCACCCACGCCTACTGGTCAGTGTTTGTGCTTTAACTCCTGCTGTTCACTTTGGACTGGATTATCACTGCTTCTGTTCCTCTGCCCCTCCTGTAAAGTCTTGTGTTTCTTGTGTAAGGGAAATTACCCCATGACCAGTGAAATGACGCAACTTCTGAGTGAAAACATTGAGCTTGCACTTGCCCTAAAGTCCTAATGCATGAGATGAATGTTAATGTATAAATTACACTCACGGTGACTCAGGAGCAGCTTGTGCTTGAAGTGTCTTAATCTGTTCTGTGTTTGTAGTCTGATAGTTCAAATGTTATTGGGGGAAATGTTTAGAGTTGAGATGTCAGAAGCAGCTGCTCCTCTGCTGCCTCCTGTGTGTCTGAACTCAGCTGATGGCTGAGTTCCTGAGGAACTGCATAACTGGTAGAAGTTTCAGATTAATATTGGAGCTTCTGAAATACCCCGATCAGATACCAGTGTCCTGTAACATACTCCAGCTCTCAGGTGACCTCAGTGATGGTATCTTTGACTCAAAGCTCTGTGCATTTTGCAGATGGGGGCTTAACTAGGCCAACCCTTCCCAAAGCTTTACCGTTACCTGTGCTCAAAGTATCCTTCCCTTAGTGTGTGTGCAGCCCTTGCTCATCTCTGGGTGCACATTAAATAACCACAAGTCTCATTTTTAATGAAATGAGATACTTTTATTTGCAGAATGATTTCAAAAGCTTTTCCCTGTGTGTGCAGGAGAGGCAATTGCAAGAAGGCAGGCCTGGGGCTGGTCTGTGAGGTGGGGCTGCGCTGCAGGACCTACTACGTGCTGTGCGGCTCCGTGCTGAGCGTGTGGACAAAGGTGGAAGGAGTCCTGGCCTCCGTCAGTGGCACAAATGTGAAAATGCAAATCGTTCGCCTGAGGACAGAGGATGGGCAGAGGATCGTAGGTAGGTGCATGGGCTGCTCCTCTGCTGCACCTTGCAGCAGGGCTGCCTGGAACTGCTGAGTGGCTCAGTTTGCATAAAGGTGTTTAAAAGAGGACAGGCTTGTCTGCTGTGAAGGGACGAAGTGCAGCTGTAGGAATCTTCTACAATTTGATATGTTGAGGTGGGTTAATGAAGGCAGATTTCTTTTTCAGCCAGGCTTTGGAACATTTAGTCTCAGGTCTTTGGATTTACTGCAGCAAAAAAGTCATGCACAGCCTGCTCCAGCCAAGGTTCTTTGACCATCATAATGGCTCCACTTTTGGCAATGAATGATACTTTAAACTAATTGTTTTCATGGTTTTTGAGCTACTGAAAATGTGTAGAATGACTTCAAGAAGATTGTCTCTTCACTAAACCTCATAGTGAAGCCCTCAAAACAGGGATCTCAGAAATCAAACTCTGCCAATGTTTTGTTGAATGTGGACTTCCTGTGGATGTGCCCATATCATGGCAGCTCCTCCTCTAGTACCAATGGATGTTGGAAGTTAGGTTTTTTCTGTGTTTAAACTTTCATGGTGATGTAACTTCTGTGAGACTAGAAAAACAAGAATAGCTGACTTCTCGTGACAGCAGGTAACATGAGAATAAATTTTGTTGTCAGGCAAAAATGGGAACTTCTTTCTCCTGCTTCACAACCTAAAGGATGTGAAGGACTGAGGAGCGGGACTCGTGGCTGTGCTGATTAGACCTGACATCAGGACAGTCATTATTGAATATTGCATAAATTAAAGGGTAGAATCATCAGCCTGAGGTCTTAATGAACACGACTGGTGGTGTTTTTATGAAAGCATTGATGTGTTGCTGTTCTCAGGTTTGATCATTCCTGCAAATTGTGTGTCACCCCTGGTGAACCTCCTGTCGACGTCCGACCAGTCGCAGCAGCTCGCAGTGCAGCAGCAGCAGATCTGGCAGCAGCACCACCCCCAGAGCATCACCAACCTCAACAACGCATAAGAGGACAAGCTACAGGTGTTGACTTTGGTGTTTGAGGAAAAGGCTGTAAAAGCATATCACTTGCATAAAAATCAGGGACAGATTCCAAAGAAATATAACTTTTTCAGTTCAGTTGTGTCTCAGATACTTTGGGAATAAAGAGATCTAAAAAGGTTGGTAGAACTGAAAGCCAGCAGCTGTTTATGGTGGTGCATCTGTCTTTCCTTATGCTCTCTGTAGTGCTTCCTGTTTGCTTTTACTTTTGGCCTTTTAAGCTACAAACCACAATTTGTTTGAAAATGCTTGAAAATCCCCAGGCAGGCTTTATTTTTATCTTGTCATACAGTGCTCAGGGTTTAACGCAGTGCATCGATGCCATTGCTGTGGGAGATCTCGAATGCATGTATTGAGTATATATATAGAAAATATATATTGGGTTTTTCTCTTCAATTTGAGTTTATAAAAGCATGAAACCTAGAGGTTGCACATCATGCATTCAGGTTCCTTCCCAGTTTCTGTTTGACAGTGCATGTCTTTGGAAACGGGCATGGACAGCATAAACACACGAGACAGGAATTCAGAGAGAAACACAATCTTAGTTGTACAGCATTGGTTATTGCATTTTTATAGTGTTTATACCCAGGTGTTGCATTTTTTCTGGTTCTCTCCTGGGAGTTATATATTTGAGTCTACAACATGTTCTTTTTGTGATAAACATCTTAAATTAAAATTAGTTCATTTTTAATGTATTAATGGTATTCCTAATGTGTACTGCAAAGATGGCTGGATGCCTGTTTTCCTTAAATTGAAGCATTTCCTTAATCTGAGGTGGTTATGGAAACTTAAGTGCAAATTCACTTCCATCTCGCATACAATCTTATATTTTTTACTTCATTAACGTAATTTAATTTGTCACTTGTAAGATGAAACCTTACTTGAGCTGTAAATTAGAGAATGGGAAACACTTGAGGGTTCCGCTGTATGTGCTGTTTCTGTTATGTTTAATATGTTGTAAGACATTGTAGAGTTTATCTGGAGCTGTTTAAAAGAAATTGTAATGTACAAATGTGAATAGTCACTTATCTATAATATGGGTAAGTTTTGTTTTGCCTATAATAGTAGATGTTTATAAGAAAGTGAAGGACAATGTTTGTCATTTCTTGCTTGCACAGGTTGCACTATTGAAAAATTGAGATTGTATAAACCTGTCCAAAAAACTACAAGATAATGATCTTGTAGATGTCAAATAAAAGTTATTGTACTAACAAGAAGTGGAGTCTTGTTTAGGCAATCACCATATTCCAAAAAAACTAACAAGTCTGTACAATTGGAATTGGACAGGACTTGGCATGTTCCAGGCTGCTCTAACCAGGCTTCTGTCTTGCAGCCCAGATCTCTCGGCTGAACTCGCTAATGAGGCAAGAACTAAACTCTGTCTAAAGCTCCGTGTGTATTTTAAGGAAGGCTCAGTTCCAGAGCAGGATGGCTGCAGGTGTGGCACCTCTGAAGCACTTGGTGAGCCCCTCAAGGGTCAGAGCAGGGCTGAAGGGGGTTCCCTTAGGGAATTTTTGCTCCTGAGTCTCCCTTAACGCTCCCTGTGCCAGCAGCTTGGTGTGGTCAGCGAGCCCCTGCTTGGCAGGGAAGGAAGTTTGCCCACTTCCCTCAGCCCCAACCCGAACTGCTCAGGAGGGATGAATCCCCTGCTCATGCTTGGGATAACTGGAGATGCAGATCTGGAATAAATCCTCTGCTCCCCATGTCCTGCTGCACCTCTGTAAATACCTGGGATGCAGGTGCTCGGTGTTGGGGATCTTCAGCCTGCAGGGAGCAAGGGAAGGGAGCCTGGGCAGTGTCAGCACTGGGAGCTGAGGATGCCCTGGCAAACTCTAGAGCACAGAGTGTGGGGGAGGCTGTTCCTGTGTTCTGTACCCACCAGGGGATGTGTTTGGCACCCATGCCAGGAGCAGGGCTGGGATTTTGAGGAGTGTGTTGACAGATTACTGCTGCAGCAGACAGCAAACCAAACTGCCAGTAACTGCAGGCTCTGTGTGGACTGCCCTGTCTCTGCTGATTAATTGTTGTTTGCTGGAGAAACTTCTGCCATCTGAGATGGTGACATAACATTTTAGGTCTTGGTCCTCAGTAAAATAGTTCTGGAAGTGGTAGATTAACAATTAGTGATTTTTAATATTTTTTTTTAAATAATGATTTAAATACACTCAGTTCCTAAGTGCTCTTCTCAGCCTGGTGTGCTCACTTTGATTGTTGGGATGAGCAAATCTGATAGTCCCTGTATTGATGAGCAAACCACACTGTTTTGCTTCAAACTTTAAAACTTCCCATGGACTTGTGTCCCCTGGAGGGGAAAAAAAGCTGACAGTACTTCCAAGATCCCTAAGAACTGTTCCTGTTCCAGAAATCCATTCCTCTACTTGCTCTTCTTTGCCTGCTCCTTGCACCATCACTGCCTTGGCTTTGCCATCCACTTACTAACGCAGCTGCAGCCACGGCTCTGGACTGTTGTGACATCTTGAAAGTTAACATCAAAAAAAAAGAAAACAGCCTTCAAGCCACAGCAACGTTTTCTCTCTTGAAAATTCCTACTCGGTGCTTGGGGTGTGGATTTTGGTATTTGTTTCCCTGCATGAGCTGCTGATAAAGCTTGGGGAGAAAGGGAATATAAATTGCCCTGGATGGGGTAAGAACAGTGAGTGGTGTCCCTTTGCAGCACTGCCTGTGAGACAAACATCCTCCTGGGGAGGAAAAAAAGATCAATTATTACATCATAAATTGCCAGGCCAGGCAAGGGTGGTCTCTGTATTTTCCTGCTTGTGGGGTATTGATTTGCTTTGTACAAAATGAAATACAAAATGCTGTGTACATCTGAAATGGGTATAAAAACTAGAAAGGACAGAAGGCTCTGGTAAGAGGGGTAATGCCACCTGTGAAATGGCAGCAACTTCTGTACTGAGTGGCTTTTGGAATTGTGCAGCAGAAGAGGAAGGTACATATTGGATTTGATTTGGGAACTGAAAACCCAAATTTTGGGTTTTCTTTTCTAACTGTCCCTTGACAGCAACTGAATTATGACTTGTTAACTAGTTTCATAATTAAGATAAGTCTGGCATGATAAATACAATTATAACCCTCTCAAAACCTCCTTGCACTGCAAGTATTCCACTTTTTCCAGTGGCTGTGTGGTTCATTGGGAGCACACACCTCTTGTGAGGACTTCAAGTTCCCCAAAGATGCGAGTTCTCTGTTCCATGTGTAGTGTTTTCTTTGCAAATGGAGAAATCTCTGCAACCTGTAAACGCTTGTTCAAGTGAATTATCAAGGGGTTTTGTATTTTTCTTTTGTGTTTGAATAACTTCACTCGGCTCCCAGCGCAGTCTGTACATAAATAGAGCCTGTTTGTATATAGAGGTGTTAAAGGCTACTGAATTATTGAATGTAAATAACTCTTGTTTTCCTCTGTGGTTTTTTTTCCTTCATGACCTTCCCAAGATGTATTCCTATTTTCTCAACCTGCCACATGGGCAGCTCGTGTGTACTTTGAAATATATATAGAGCATATATAAACCTTCCAGGGTGTGTGTGTACATTGTGGATGTTATGTGGTGTCATCATTTTTTTTTCAAAATTCCGTTGTCTCCCATCATCCTTTTGATGCTCTGTGGGTTTGTTCTATATTTTTAGTGTAAAATGCATTCCCTTGAGAGAAATGGACCCAATGTCTCTCTGATGCATGTTCACTCTTGTGCCTGTATCACAGAAACAATGAGTTTTCATGCAGATTGTTTCCTTCAGTCTTTTCAGTGTTTCAAAACTTGAGCTTTAATCCTAGAAACATTTCTATTTTCTTCCATTTATTGGTATCTCCAGCTGTGCATTCAGTGAGCTCCAAAAATCAGAGTTCTAGAATTAAGTTCTAACATGTCCAAGTCTATTACTGCTTTTATATTAAATGTGAACTGTCTTAAAAGGGTTCTAGAGTGGCAGTGATTGAGAGTAGAAAAGATGTGTCTATTGCAGCGTTTTCCTGGGAAAACATTGAGCTTCCCTGTCAAGTCTAAATGTGCAAAATGAACGTAATGAAACTTTCTTACCTTGGGAAAAAAAAAAAGGAAAAAAAAAATGTGCAGATTTTTAATTGCCAGGTAAAAATATATTTCTATCCAAGTTGGAGGTGAATAAGAAATCCCATGAATTGTTTGTCTCTTACTTAGCTCTGGAGCTTCCAGCAGCTGTCTGTGGCTTTGGCCCTTCCCCAGCTGCAGGGAAGGACTGTGGCCGTGCAGTTGTTCCCTGAATTCAGTGATTTGCCAGCCTTGCTGAGCGGGGCCAGGGCGAGAAGCGTGCAGCTGCAAATAGCAACAAAATACTTCTGGTACTTTCTGTGGTCACTGTCAGCTTCAAACGGGGAATGTTGAGAACCGAGGAGAGTGGTGGTGTCCGTGCTGGCAGCTGCAGCCTTGGGTCCAGGGCTGGAGAGGGACGGAGCTGGCAGGGGGAACAAAGTAACACAACCACAGCCCCGCCCCAGCCGGGAGAGACCCGGGGAACCTCGGGGCTGCGCTTCCCTGGGAGCAGCGCCGGCCCCAGGAGCTGCTTGGGTTGTAGAATGAGTTTGAAAAGCAGCAAGTCTCTTCTTAAGGAGAAAAACAGGGAAGAAAAGGCTGTAAGGTGCTGTTGCTCAGCCCCACTTATGACAGCAGCAGGCAGGTTGCTCCTAAAAGCTTGTGCTGAAGAGAGTGAGATGTAAAAACCTGGAGAGACCTTCCTGGATCTGATGTGCTTCGCTGTTTCTTTATTGGCCAAAAATAGGTTTTGGGTGAAAGAGGTTTGAGGCACCACTAAGATTCAAGAATAGGAACTGGACAGAATTAAGCTGAGGCCAAATCTCGTGGAAGAATTTTTTGCCTGCTGGGTCCTGAACCAATATCCAGGATTCTGTGAACCTGGCAGCCTGTGTGTGAAGGATGCTGACATGTCTGTGTGCAAGCTCAAAGTAAAGCATTTGGTGCACTTAAAACAGGCAGCTAAACCAAAATACAGAAGTATATTCAAATTTAAATGATGTCCTGCAATGTCAATACCTGAACCAACTTTGTGTTACATTTTATTTTGTAAGAGCTGACTTTGGTTGGTGTCTCTGAACTTATCTGTGTTTAGGGCATCACTTCAGTGAGGGGAAGTGGAGGAGTAGTTTCCCTACACTTAATTTGTACTGGGAAGGATAGACATTTCTGCTGCCATTTCTGATACCATACATATTTATGTCTCTTCTTCCTGGCTTGGAGAAGATAACCAGGAAAATGCCAGCTTCCTTGCACTCACAGAATCGCATTTTTATTTGCCAAGTAATTTGATTTATTTTTCAGTCATTGACATATTGAGTTTTATTGGAGGTGGGTGTTCTCTGCCTCGGCACCTTCCCTGTACCCCAGCCCTGCAGTAACTCACTGGGAATCTGCCTCTGCACAAAGGGTACACTGATTTTTTTGAGTAGGGCTTTGCTATTAGTACTCGTTCAGTCTCCACCTTTGGATTCAGGTGACAGAATCCCAAAGCCATGTAGGATTTCAGCTGAGTTGTGTGAGGTGTTTTATTGCCTGCCCTGATGGGAACCTTTGCCAAGCTGAAAGCCTCCATCCTGCAGCCTGGGGTTGTGCTGTGTCCCATCTGCCCCCACAGCCAACACCAGCATGTGCCAAATGTCCCCAGAGCTGCAGGACTTGCAGTGCCTGGCAGTGAAACATCAGCAGTGCTTAGAAAGATTTATACCCCCAAAAAATGACAAACTGAAACATGATGGACTCTGTACTCAGCTCTTTCTTTTTTGGTAAAAAAATTGTTAAATAAACTGATTGCTACTTTGGGATTTATTTTTTTTTCTTTCCCCTTTTAAATTTTCTTTTCTGGAACTTGCCCACAGAGATGCTGGAATGCCTTTCAGCAGCACATCTACATCCATTAAACACACTCATGGTCACGCCATTTTAGGATCCCTCAGACTAGCAGAAGTCATGTTCTAGCTATCCAAACAGCTTTTCTCTCAATCCACTTGAATCCTGGCAGTTAACCTGGTTAATGTCACTGGTTAATTAAACTGGGTTTATTGCTAGTTAAGAGCAGAGTCAGAACATTTTCAAAGTGCTAATTGTGTTGGGCTTAAAAAAGAGAAGAGGGTTTATAAAAACTGTATCAAGATTGGAAAGTATCAACTTCATATTTTATGCATATTTTTGCAAAGTATGAAAATAGTTTTCCTTTATCCAAAGAGCTAGTCTGGGGTAAACAGACTAATCTTAGTTTTGTACATCATTTAACATTGATTTTTATTCACATTTTCCCCAAATACGGAGAAGTGATGATGCCAAGATCTCAGCAATAAATGAAGATGCCCAAACCTCAGAATTTAATTATTCATTTTCACAAAGCAGTAGACTTTGTTCTGTAAGTAAGGGAAAATTTTCTTAAGAGAGGTTTTGGTTGGCTCCTTTCCAGCATGTAAATAATACACCTTAAAAATGCCAGCGAGGCAGCTCGGGAGCTGACGGCTTCTTCCTTTGGAAGTGCAGGTCTGGTTTGTGTGTTCCTTCCACGTTTATAAAGTGGAGGAACCGACTTTGCCTGCTAAATGCACAATGAATTGCAGGGCATGAAGCGGAGCTCTGTATCAGCCAGAGTGAGTTAAACCAGGGTGTAAATGATTGAATCCCTCCTGGGTAAGGTCTCCCCTGAAGTTACTTGAAGGGAATGCAAACGTGGACGGGAGCAGTGGAGCAGTGAGGGTCTGAGCCTGCAGCTGCTCTGCACCATTCCCAGCGTCAGCTCTCCGTGTGGGCTTTGGGACCGGGCAGAGCTGCTCCGTGCAGGCAGCGCTTGGGATCGGGACCTTCCTGGCGGCAGCTCCTGCCTGATTTAGTGAGGGGCCCCCAGCTCTGCTGCCCCCAGCTCCGGCTGCTGAGCCACACGCACCCCCTGGCCCTTGGCTGCTCCCCAGGGTGGGCTTGAGCACCGCACTGCCTTCCTCCCTTCCCTGCGTCAAGGGAAAAGCCCATCCCAGGCCCACCAGCTCCCGGAGAGGGGAGAGGATGCCACGGCCAGGCCCGGCCTCCTGCAGCCCCTTTGGGGCCGCGTGTCGGGGCCTCGGGCTCTGCCTTGGGCCCAGGGCTCCGCCGCGGTGTTTGATCGCTGGCAAGGCTCGGCCTCTCGCTGCACTGTTTAAATTCCCGACCGAGCCATCGCCTGTCACCAGCGTCTGCCAAGGCTGTAAATCCTTCACATCCGGGATTGTCCCTCCCTTTCTGTGCACACAGAGCACGGGGGGGACAGCGAGGTGGCTGCCAGGCTGCAGCATCTGCCACCTCCCTGGGGAGGACCCACAGTGTGTCTGCTCCAAGAGATCTGGGGGGACCCCATGGCCTCCCCTTTTTGCTTTTGTAGAGGGAAGAAGGGGGTCTCAGGCAGTGTGCCAGGGCAGGAGGCTGCTGTCACTCTTCGGGTAGATGTTTAGGCAGAGTTTGATCGTTTGGCTCGCTAAAAATATTTCCTGATTAGCATCACCCTGTCCCACTGTCTCCACTGGGAGAGGGAACTGGCACTGGAAGACTCTGCACCCACATTCTCACAGGGCTGGGCACAGAGGATTCACACCAATGGTCCTCATACACAGACACCGGCTCGGCAAGAGAATTCAGGGCTCTCCCTTCTGCTCTGAGCAGTGTCCTGGGGCAGGAGCTCAGCAGACGTGCCAGACTCATCCTGGCAAAAGCTGTGTCTGGGCTCTGGGCTGGTGAGGGAAGGAAGTGCCGTGCCCGGCAGTGCCGGCCGAGGGCTCTATGGCACCGGCAGAGACACCGAGGGGCACTCCAGAGGCTGAGCTGTCCTGTCACCGTGATTTACCTCCTGCCGTTCCTCCTTCCCCCTTCACCCTGCTCTTCCCTCCCCTGCCAACTCTGAGTTGTTGTGAAGCTTCACATTCCTTTCCTCACAGTCATTTCCATTTTCCAGCCCTGGGTTTTGCTTCCACTCTCTCCTCCACTTCCTTTGCTCAAATGACCAGTAACAAAACAATTAGGGATGCTCCCACCAGGCTCCACAGTTGGTGTTACAAGGAGGCTCTGAGGGACAGAGGCGTCTGTGCTTCTCATTATTTGTTTCAGGCATATGACACTGGTCAGGTGACACTTGCTTTGCCTTCAGAAGGTTTTCCGTGGGGCTTAACCCCAGTGTGTCCCTTCAAATTGTGGTTTGAATCTGCAGCTCTCACAGGTGCCACGTGGATGATTATTTCACAGGGACAAGAGGTGTTTGACACCAGCCTGCCTCCAGCAATCACTCCAGGCGAGCCAACACTCAGCTTTGCTGCCGTGGATTCCTGTGCTGCCAGACGCAGAGCAGGTCCAGGAGCTTTCCCAGACAGGGCTGGGATGAAAGCAGGTCTGGGAGCCTCCTCTGCCCCAGCCAAAGGGTGGGGTATTCCCTGCCCCGGGCCCACAGCAGCGCGGGGAGGGAGGCAGAGGCAGGGCCGTGCTGCAGCCCGGCAGTGCCAGCTCACTCCTTGGCACAGCCTTCAAGGGCTCAGGAGTGGGAGGAAAGCAGGAGTCCAGCCCACAGGGCAAGAAGGGAGAGTCCTCCCAGGCAAACTGGAGGAATCAGGCAGGGTGGAGCACTCGTTTGTCTGGAAAGATGATGCAGAGAAGCCCTGTAATGTGGGGATAAAGTGATATTCCATCCCTGCAAGCAACAGCAAGGAAGGAGGAGCCCCTTGGCCCAAACCCCACCATCAGCCCAGCTGCCTGTGCCCTGTGCCCAGCAGGGCAGGGAGAGCTCTCCTCTCCTCTCCTCTCCTCTCCTCTCCTCTCCTCTCCTCTCCTCTCCTCTCCTCTCCTCTCCTCTCCTCTCCTCTCCTCTCACTGAGAGAGCTCTGTAGTTTTATTTGCAGTACTTACCAAGCAAAATGAAGCGGTTTCCTTTCTGCTGTAATATTTCTTTGCTGGTTTTCATTGGAATCTGGGCTGGTTTTGATATTGGTGCCTGGTGCTTGTTTGCCTGGCAAACTGCAAAGAGGAAAACTTTCATTAGAGAGATTCCAGGCCTGTGCTTTCGTGGCTGAGGGCTTGGAAACTTCTCATTCCTTCTCCATGGTCCTCCAGGGAGACCTCCAGCCAGAGCAGGAGACAGCAGGCTCTCTGCTCACACTGCCTCAGAGGTAAACCCAGAGCACCATCAAGGCCTCTTTATCTTAAACCTTTCCAGTCCCTCCCGACAGCTTTACAGGTGCTGTTTGCATTTTTTCCTGCTGGTACGCGGCACCTCCGAGGCAGAGCGTCCCCCTCGGAGATGGAACGGGCCTGGAATCGGCTCCTCAGCCCAGAGGGCAGCACCCGTGCGGCGATGCGGAGCAGCTGTCTGCCTGGCAGGGCTGCTCCACTTGGCAGCCAGACAAAGGACTCAGGAGTAGGAGGAAAACAAGGCTGGGAGGGAAAGTCGCTCCAGATAACACGGCATCTGGCCCTGGGAGGAACCATCTCGAAGTGGGGAGCAGGGCTGGACTGGGAAGAAGTTTGTCAGGGAGGTTTTAAGGGGGAAAGTCTGTCCGGAATAGGCCTCCGGGCTTCCACCTGGAGCGGTTGCAAGGCTGGCTGGGGATGTGGGGCAGGCGCTGGGAGAGGATTTCCTGGGGCTTGGCTCGGGCTGCTGCTGCGGCACTGCTGCAATGGACACAGTATCACAGCCCGCCCTGCAGAGGCTCGCACAGGGCTCTTTCCCCTGCAGGGGAGCAATCCTGAGCTGCCAGAGGGGTTTGAGGTGTAAGAAGGCAACAGGGCGGAGCTGGGGAAGGTGTATTTTTATTCGGGATTAGGTGGGGTTTGCGCATTTTGGTGAGGATGAGGCAGTAGGCAGCAAACAGCCAGAAAAGGCAGATCACAGAGCTGAGGGACACCGAGGGCTGTCAGCTTTCTCTTGGGAACAAAAAAAAAGCACAAGGGAAACTTTGTAGCATCAGCAGGATGCGGTTGTGGGGAACAGAGACAGGAGTGTAAGGAGCTGTAGCAAAGCGATAAGAAAGGAGCAACATTGATGCCAAAAAGCATAAAAAAGCAAAATTTTCTCTCTGTGTCAGGGTCCCAGATTGCCCCAGGGGCGTGCTGAGTGTCCTGGGGAAGGAAAGGTTCTGCACCAGGAGCTGCTGGCTCATTACAATCCCGGTGAGAAAGGTACTCAGCTCTGCAAAGCATCTTTGAAAATGCTGTTTGTTAAAGCTGACACTCACTTGCCTCTACCACTTGTGCTTTCCACAGGGGTTAAACTTTGCCTTCACCCAAGATTTAAAAAGCTTAATTTTCAGTCTAGGCCTACCAGAGGCTTTTTGTGTTGGTTGATCATGTTAGTTGTAGCACCAGGGCAGTTTGGAGACTCGAAGATTAAATTGGTGCTCAGCAGCTTGAAGGTGCATTTGTGGTTATTTTATGTCCAATGCTGGATCACCAGGAATGTGGGGATAAGTATTTGAATATAAACTCCTTCTAAGAAAAGGAACCAGCTTCCCACCTCTTTCCCCTTGCTGCTACACGGGGCTGTGTGGTGGGTAAAGGACAGTTAGAATCTCCCCAAGTCACTCAATTCATTAAGCCTGACAACAATTAATTACATTGAAATTAATGCGCAAATTTAATGTTTTACACACGTCAAAGACATGCCAGGGAAAAAAAGAGGGTCTTGCTGTGCCATCTTTAATTCTTCTCATTGTTGATTTAACCCAAGGTGATAACTAACAAGCCTAGTTAGTGCTCTTCACTTGCAGGTCCCCATGAGTGTTACAGCACAGCCCTGTGATGACTATTTCGTTTTGTTTCCAGATAAAAGGGGACAAACAAGTTTGTTTAACAGCATGGCCCAAGGCCCCCGGCTCTGTGGCAGAGCTGCCAGCACCTTCCAACATCCCGATTTGCATGTGTATTCCTTACACCCTCGCCCGAGGGCCGTGGCACCGACCCCGCGGAGCTTTGGAAAGGGAAAACCTCCTTCAGATCAGTCAGAGCTCCGGCTAAGCAGGGGCTGGAGGCAAACTCTGTGGAAACACTGGCTGCTCACTATTCCCAGCGGTTTGGGAGGAGCAGAGGTGAGGAAGTCAAACCAGGAGAGGGAACAGAGAAAACACCAAGAGAAAAAAGGGGAGGGGGACAGAGTGAATGTTGCAGATATTACACAACTGAGAAAAGGCAGCTGTACCTGGAAAATACATCATCAGTGCTTTTTGCAGTGACTGAAGAGACAGACGTCTTCCTGTCCATCCTCCCTTGCTGGAAAACAGCAGCTCACACATTCATTTGTAAGTTACAATGTGCAGAAGGCTTGCAAATGTCACCAGTGTGAAAATGGCTCTGCTGCATTTCCTGCTCTGTGACTTGGCCACTTGGTGATGAGGAGCTGCTTTGCTGTCAGCGAACACGACCGAGCCATCAGGCTGCAGAGCAGGGACCTGCAGCTTGCTGCACACAGCCTGGGAGCCGGAGCTGCCACACTCGAGGCACAGTTTGCATGTGCAGAGCACAGCTCCAGCTTGGGACATCAAACAAGTTGAAACCACAGGCAGCCCCTCCAAGGGAGCTCGGCTCTGTGGTCAGCCGGCTGAACAATCAGCCCAGTGCCTGAGCAGGATGGTGGTTTTGTTCTTGTGGCCACACCTGGTTCAGAGTAACTGCAGCGAACCCTCAGAGCACATGGCAGATGGGAAGAACTCGCAGGTACTTCCTACCCTGCAGTGAGTGCCAGAACACCAAGAGTAAACTCCTCTGAAGCTCGGAGTCTGAGGCCAAGCAGTAAGTTTGTTCTTTACCAGGGTCTTGTGTCTTGTGCCACCACTGCTACCTGTGCCCAGAAAACTGCAGAGCAAACCTCAGATACCCAGATCTGATACTGCAGGTTTCCTGCTTACAGACCAAATGATGCTGCCCTGCAAGCCTGACCATCTCATCAAGCCTGGCCCTCATGGTTTGCTTGAAAGTTTGCAGTGCTGAAGGAAGAACAATCTTTACAGGACTTTTTACGTATCCCCTGCCTCCCCCTTGAAATGTTGCATATTTTGAAGCTGTAATTATAAACCCCAAACGAAACACAGGGGATCTTGTTCCTCACAGTGTTGCTCTGGGCACGGTTTTGTGGAGTTGGTGTAAAGCCGTGAAAAACACGGCAAGCTCGGAACGCTCCCATTTCGCACTCACTTGGCGTGGCTGTAAACAGCCACAGGATGGAAAATCCCAGAGCGGTGCACTGGCCTTCCAGGATTCAACAGAAAGGCTGTTATTTACAAATCTGAAAGCAAAGCTGTAGGTTTTGGGGAGTTCTCACTCACACCGTGAGGGTTTACCAGTGCGGTCTTTCAGGACGCTAAGAATGACACAGTTGTAATCACAAGCACCGGTGTGAAACGACTGTCACTGAGCGTGGAATTCTGCGCCTGGGGCTCTCAGGACCCCTCTCTAACAGACCCGAGCATGGATCAATCGTAAGGACAGTCAGTGGCAGGCTGGAATTCGCCAGGATCGCTGGAGTCGAGCACTAGGTCTGGAAACAAAATACCAAAGTGTATCATCTGGTACCAGTCAGAATTTTCAGATGTTTCTTTCATGCAGTGTACAGTCAGTAGGGCGTGAGGCGGGGGCTCAGAGGCTGCTCCTCTTTTCCCATTCTCCCTGAATTCTCCTTTATGCAGAGGAAATCATCTGATTGCTCCGTGACTGTTTCCGTGTCTCTGTGATGGAGGTGTTACCTGCTTCCCTCTGCAGGGCCGTCCACTCCGGGCCTGAATCAGTGTCACTGACAAGGAATGCGAATTTCGATTTCCAAGAGGCAGGATCAGGCTCTCCGTGTTTGCTGTCACTGGCATTAAGAGCA
The DNA here is from genome assembly GCA_017589585.1 of Phylloscopus whistleri. Classification (NCBI taxonomy): domain Eukaryota; kingdom Metazoa; phylum Chordata; class Aves; order Passeriformes; family Phylloscopidae; genus Phylloscopus; species Phylloscopus whistleri. The sequence continues at coordinate 1,311,662 of JADMLD010001062.1, read as the reverse complement.
GTATGAAGCCAGGGATAGGCATTAAGTAGCACATGCAATAAAACTACCAAATTATACCTGGGGGTTTGATCTGGTGGGTCTCAGGCTGAGCTGTGCACCTAAGGAGAGATTGTCCAGACCCCAAGCAGTTTTGCTGGGATAAATCTGGAGTAATTGAACAATTTTCGAGTGTGTTTGATATTGACAGAAGGAGCAAACCTGAATATTTTGCAGTGAAAAAGACGAGTTCTGATGGCAGACACACGCTGGAAAGCTTCATCATTTAACCTCTTTTTTTTTTTTAATTTTTAATTTTGGTGGGGAAGTTTTACTGCTGCTTGCAAGCAGAAAATGTGCCAATTGTCGACGAGATTCATATTTTTTTTTAGTCCCTCAGAAGCTGCAATCCACATTAACCTTCCACCTTCGAGCGGAGAGAACTAGTGGTTTGGGAAAAAAAATAAAAAAGGAAATTAAAAAAAGGACAGTTTTTTTTTTTCTTGGCGGCATCTAGGGGGGTGGGTGAGGGGGGAAAAAAAAATATTTTAAAATTATCAACAGGTATTTTCCATGGAGATTGGCGGTGGGGGGAGACGGCGGAATGAACGCCCGGCCTGAGGTGAGGGAGAGGCGGGAAGGCGGCGGCGCGCGGGCCGCCCTGAGGGACTCCCGGGGCTGACAGGGGCCGCCGCCCGCCCTGCGGCGGGCACAGCCCGGCCGAACCCGCAACTCGTGCCAAAACTTTCCGAAGTTAATTAAAACAACCCCCCCCGCCACCCTCCCCCCCCTCCCCGCACCTCCGCCGGGCTCCGCGCCGCCGCCGCCGCCCGCCCGCCCGCCCCGCTCCCTGCCGGCGGTCCCTGAGGGGAGCTCCATTGTCTGTGAGGGGACGGCCGCGCACCCCCGCCGCGCCCCCGCCCGCCGCGCCCCCGCCCTCCGCGCCGCGGTGCGCGGGGCGCCGGGCGGCCGCGGCGGGTGGCTGCCGGCTCTCCCCCAAAGTTTTTGGATCCGCGTCTCCTCATGATGTATGGATGATATATTGCATTGTGGGTGTCAATATAACTGACGGCCATATTTGCCGGTGCTGCTACTGCTGTAAACAACCCAAAGTGTCTGGGAGACACGGAGACGCTTCGCTGAATTTCAGGACGCTTCTCCTCCTCCCGCTGGCCATGTCTCTGGGAATGTCTTACAAGCCCAACTTGAACGCCCACATCCCCGGGACTCCCCTCAACCCGGGTAAGTCCGCGGCGGCAACTGGGTGGCAAGTTTGGGAGGCGAGCGGCGGGTGCCGCACCGGCACCTGGGGGAAGCCCCGGACTCGAGTTTGTGCCCAGTCCGGTATGGCGGGGCAGCGGCTCCGCGCCGCCATTACCCGCGCCCGCCCGCCCGCCCGCCCGCCGGCCGGCGCCGCCAGCCCCGCTCCGCGCCGCCCCCGCGCCGGGCACCGCGTCCGCCCGGCCCCGCGCCGCCGCCGCCGCCGCCGCCGCCGCTCCGGGGCTCCGGCCGCCGGGTTTCCTCCATGCTCGGCTCCCCGGGGCGGCTGATTGATCTGGATCAGGAATATTCCGGCGGCGCCTCAGCGAGGACCGCTGCTGGCGGGACGCCGCAAGTGCGGCCGCTCGCCCCGCGCCTCGCCTCGCCTCACGCCTCCTCCGGCGGCGGGGCCGCCCCGGGCCGCGCTCCGCGGGCCGGAGGGGAGCCCCGGACCTCCGCCGGTGGAGGTACCGCCAGCGCACCGGGGCGATCCTCGGTCAGCGCTTCCCCGTCGGAGTCTCCCCCGCATCCCGAGCGGAGGAGCCCTCTCCGCTCGCTGGAGATTTTTTGGGGATGGGAGCCGGGTGGGGGGGGCACACAGGGATTGCACTATTTCTTAAAAAATTCCTGTTTAAAAATCACTCCTCATCCTTGGATTTGTACAGGAGTCCTTCCAACTTTCCTCTTTAAAAAGTTTCCTTGACAGAGTTAACTTTTTGCATTTTTTTCTTTTTTCTTTTTTTTTTTCTTTCTTTTTCTTTTTTTTAATCTACGTTCCCCCGTTTTTCTCTTCCCGATTTCCGAAGGCATCAGCCGGCGGGTTTTTTGCCGCTGCTGCGGTGCTGCTGCACATCGGGTCTCCGTGTGTGATTCGGTGCAGCCTGAACAAAGCCGCAGCAGCGATTGCCTCGCTGTGGGATATTTGGAGGGGCTCTCGCTAATCTGTGCTCGTTGGCTCCGATTAAACAGCACCAAAATGGAGAAGTTGGTTCTGACTTAAAAAAATCGTATTCCCGTCTCTCATCCCCGCAGCCCAGCCTGCAGGACTGGCATCAGACAGCCACAAATCAGGCTGATTTTTTTTTTCCCCCTGAGAAAAAGTTTTGGAGTTGGGTTTAGGAGGGAGGGAAATGTGCCTGGGTGATTTTTACAGCACAGTTAGTGGTTGTAATCCTGGGAGGCTGAGGAGCGAAAGGGATCTCCGGGATGCATCTCTATTCTAGCTACCAGGAGAGCAACAATCGTATTTTATACTGCAAGGACTCGTCACCAGCTGGTGGATGAGCCGAGGTGGCTGTGCCACCTCGATCCTGCGTGGAGCTGAGCTCGGTGGGGCTGCGAGGCTGCAAAGGCTCGGGGAGCCGGGATCGGTGTGTGGGGAGCACCGTGGGCTCGAGTGCTGCTCTGCCGAGGGGTCAGGGAGCAGGGGATGTGCCGAGGATTGCTGACAAAAAGCAGAAGTGTCACCGGAGGAAAAAAAAAAATCAACAGCAATAAAAAAAACCACCACCAACAAAAAATACAAAGCCCAGCAAGGGAAACCGTTCTCCTGCCGGCTCCCACGAGAACCTGTGCCTTGCTCTCCGGAACAGCCGTAAAATTGCAGGGAAAACAAAGGTGGTATTTTGCGATGGTGGGTGAGGGGTGGGGATTAGGTCATGCAGTGGAGGGGATCCGAGTCTGGCTGCTCTGCGAGCAGGGACTGCAAAATCCCGGCTCAGACATGCCGCGCACAATGCGAGCCGAGCGGTGAAGTTTCTGTCTCCAGCCCTCTCGCTGCCGTGTCTGTGCTTTCCAACGCTCCGGCTGCGATCGGGGCTTTGGATTCTTTCATGCAGTTTTATCTTCCCCTTCTCCCCCACCCTCCTTTCCCCCCTTGTATCGGCAAGTTAGCAGCAGTTCGCTGTCATGCTGGAACTATTCTTGTCTAAGTTGTCCTCTCTTCTGAGTTCGGATCATCCTCAACACCCCCAGAATCTTTTCAATGAAAGAACGTCCTCCTCTGAATCCAAAATGGGCTCTCTCTCCCCTCCCTGTCTTCTGCCATTATCCTCACGCACCAGCTCTTCCTCTAGCTAGTGGTATTGCCAGCACCGTGGCCTAAGGCCAAGGGACTTAGACAAAGCAGTCCTTGCAGTTGCACATATCGCATTCAGAGTGATATGACTGCAAATGGCCCCCTCCTTTCTGGAGCTTCATTCTGATTTGGAGCAGATTGCTTCTCTATTGTGCCTAAATTAAATGCCCCCCAGACAGGAGGATAAATCTTAGGTTTGCTTCCAAACCTGGGGTGAAGGACCCCCCCCCACACACACACCTTCCCCCACCGTCCTGCAGAGGAGAGGAAAACAGGAAATCTGTCCCTTTTGGCCTGAAGTCAGCCCTGCAGAAGCCTCTCTGTATGAATGCTGAATATTTTGGTCTCGGCCGACGGAGGGCTCTGGGCAGCTGTGGATCTCACAGGGATTTTCCTCTGGGAGGTAATGCTGCTTCCCTGCAGTGCAGGGCTTCTGGTGCAGGAGAATTTGGGAAGGCAGTGTCGACTCAGCTCTTGGAGCCGTGTCCTTGCTGCAGAGCAAACTCCTCTCAAGTTGAGGCTGAGAGTAGCCACTCTGCAAAATTATACTTAAACTGCACAGCAGTGAGGTGAAGCAGTTGTGGTTGGTGGGTGCCTGGGCTCTGTCCTTGCATGGGAGCATGTTTTGGGAATCCAATCCTGGACTGAAGTCCAGAGGGAGAGGAGCTGTATGTGGGGGAGGAAATACGGGGAGGAAACCTCCGTGGGTTGTTGGCAGATCTGGGGATGGCTGTGGGTGAGGAAAATGCAGCTGCTCCACAAGTGACTCAGGATGCTGGAAGCATCTGGGTGCTGACTCCTCTGCCTTACACCAGGCTGAGGGAGGGAGAATGTGTTGTCACAGCAGAATTCAGTGCCTGTTCCCCTTCCCTGTTGCCCAGGTCAGTGCTGACAATTGGCCCAGGGTGGCTGCAATCAGGCTTGCAGTGTTTTGTCCAAATTTTGTCCAAAATCACCTTCCTGCAGGGGCTGTACTCAGCGAACTGGGTTCCTGCATGTAGTACCCCAAGCTTTCAATTCCAAGCTGCCTGTGCTCGGGGAGCCCCATTTAATCTCCTGCACAAGCAGCTTCTCTGCCTGTAAAAAGGTGCTCTAGTAGGGAGCTGCAGTGGCTCTACCTCCCCAGCCTCACCTGACCCTACAGTGTCCCAGGGGGAACCTCTGTTACTTTTTCTAAAAACCATGTTTTGATTTGTTTGTCTTCTCTTGCTTGTCCTACTGATTCCTGGGAAGTACTGTTTCCTCCTCATCTGTCTTGTGTTTCGTATTGTTTGACTATTTCTCCGTAAGGGACCAGCTGCTGAGCTGAGGTGAAGTAGAGCATCTCCATTGACTTAAGCTGAACTAGACACTTACACCAGCTGTGAGTGGGTCTGTAGTTTGTTTTTCACCATGTTTCCATGTGTTTTCTGGCTGAGTGGATATTCACCAGCATTCCTATTTTGTTTAGACTAAGCACAGGTTCAGAGAAAATGTGTTTCAAGATACAGAAGCTAGCAGAAACAGCTTGGGATTTTCCTCTACTTTCCTTCTCATTCTTGCAGAAATGTCAGGATTTTGAGACAAAATCCTGTTTGTGTAACAAAGCTTAAAAACTGTCATCTGTAGTGTCTGGAAACACCAATTCCAGCTGACAGTGACAGGGGAAGGAGCTGTGTCTTGGCTCCACATGAACAAGTGGTGGCCTGTACAACAAGTGCTGCTGTACCTGAGGACCAAAGGGGCTCTCAGTGCACCTGCCACACCTTACAGCAACCACAAGCTTCTTGTGAAAAGTGCAAATTCTCGCTGGGAGGTGAAATGAAAACAATTTCCCTGTCTGGGGCTGTAGCTGGCAACTGGAGAGACCAGTTCCCTTCAGTCCTGAGAAACAAGCACACGAGGCTGGCCCTTATGTTCTCAGCACTGCAGTGCAAACTTGCTCGAGCACATGGCTTGCTTGTCGCCCTTTACAGAGACAGCTTCTGTTTGATATTGTTGACCATATTGAGAGGTTGTTTTTGGAGTGGGAGTACTGGAAAGAATACTCTTTGTAGGCAGAACAGAGAGCAAAGTGTTTGTGCCTTAGCAGGGGGGATAATTTCTAGGAAATATGCTCCTCTCTCCAATTCAGACTGAAATTCGCTGGATCCTTGATCTCTTGAAGTCCGTGTGAAGTTAAGGATGATGTAAAAAGAAGCTTGCTAAACGTGTTTCAGAATTAGCAATTTTCAAGTGGACTTGTTTGGGCATTTAGAAAAGGGGCATTTTTGGCTTTGCCTATCTGAGTGTTTTGCTGGGGAGCAGTGGTGTGGTTTTCACAATCTCTGCATGGTCCCCACCCAGCCTCGGTTTGGCTGCAGAGTGGTTTGGGTTCGTGCTAACTGGATTCCTTTCGGATAAAAGTGGTCCAGAAGCTCTGCTCCAGCTGTGCAACACAGATGCTCCATCCCTTGCAAGGGGAACACAAGGAACCAAACCAAAGATGGCACAGCTTTGAACGATACCCCCCGTAGTCTGGGGGACCAGACTAAAATCTAACCTTAAGTCATAACCCCCTCAGGCCAGCTACATGTGGTATACACTCCAAATGCTTTCATCTCTTGATCTGTTCCTTGTGGTGCCAAATAACTTGGTAGTGTAGGAATAGCTTAAGCAAGAAAAGGAGAATGTTGGGGAGTCAAGGGACTGGCTTTTGTTTTTCTGATAAAAAAAGAGACAGGAGGGTAGGAAGAGGAGACATAAACCATGGCCGTTATCCACATGGAAAGATTAAACAGCCTGAGAGTACTAGAGGAAAGGCCCAGAGTGTGACAGATCAAAAGAGCAAGGCCTCTGGCTGTTACGATAAAGAATGTCCTAGATCTTGAGAACATATTTATGTGTCTGTGCACTGCGTTTTTTTTAAGAGGAAATAGTTTATTCAAAGAAAGGTCTGTTCCTTCCACAAGGGCTGTTCAAGGGAGAAATAGTGGGTGAAAATACAATTTTCACAGCCAGTGCTGTAAGGAATGGTTTGTGCAAATGAGAACAGGGTCCATTATTTTAAATTTAAAAATTTATGAGAAGGTTGGGGGGAATGGGGGCTCTGTTTGAGCTCTGGGTTGGCAACTGCTGTTAGAATTCAGTGTGTGGCTTGGCTGAGCAGTGGATCTACTTGTGTAGACATGCATGTGGTGTCCCTGGATGGCATGGAGCTCTTGTTGAACTCAAACCAAAGTGTGTAGAGGGCTAAGGAATAAAATATTCTTGTAGTCAGCCAAAACACTACAGCTGTGTTCAGCTGCTCGCTGCAGAAATAGCTGTGCTGGGTGAAGCTGTTACCTCTCCCCTGGTGCTCGAGGATGCCTCACGGTGTGTGTTGGCAAAGCAGCTTCAGGAGCATTTCTCATGTGTTTTCTTGCAAAGTTGCCTAGTTTAGGACAGAAGAAACTGTATCCTCACAGTTCCAGCCTTGTTTTCTGGCACCCCACATGGTCAGGACTCCAATTGCCATCACCTGAAGCCCATGAGGAGGTCCTGCAGGGTGTGGCAGAGGCAGTAACCTCCAGCACTGGGCTCTGGAGAGGTGGTGACCACTGAAATGGCAACAGCCTTGAAATGCCTCTCAGCTTGAAGGGTCTTTGAAACAGAGGGAGAGCTGTTGGGAGTCCACAGACTGCACCACATACCTTGGATAAAGTCCAGGCTACAGGTATTGCTTCTTACATGCTCTCATGTTCTTGTGTGGAGTGAGTCTGTAAAATGGCAGGAGTTTGCCTTTCTGCTTTTATAGCCTTACAAAATACAGGGCAGTAGGGAAACACATATCCAGTGGGATTGGGAAACACACATCCAGTGGGATTAGGAAACACATATCCAGTGGGTTTGGCCCTTGGCTTGTCTAAGTCAGTCTTACACAAGTAACTCAGTGAGTTGTGTGACTGTTCCTGGTTTTCCTTTGCTGCCCCTGGAACAGGGGGGTAGCTGAGCATCTGCCAAGGTGGATCAGGTGAGTGCACCCCAGTGTTCCTGCTCCTGCTGCTTCCTTCAGGGTGCTCAGCAAGCTGCATTCCCAGTTATTTTTCCAGCAAGCAGCAGTAATAGAATCAAGAATTAAAACTTGAAGCAGCAAATCGGTCATCACTGCTCAGGCTTGGAGCTGAGGGGATCCCTACAAACCTGTCAGGAATTAATGAGAAGGTTCCTGGTCAGCAGGAGTTTAGGCAAACAAAGATTGATTTGAGATCCTTTGTCTCTCAGGGTGTTAATTTGGGCTGAGAGAGACTGCTGGAAGGAAGAGATTTTGATATCAAAATCTCATTTGTTTGCTGTACCCCCCATAATTAATAAAGATTAATATTAATTAACAAGGAAATCACTATATTTTTGTGGGGAAAATTGCTTGTGGCAGTCTTCAGCTTGAATACAGAAATAAAAGACATTGTTTGCACTAGAATAAGTGGGGATCTACAAGGTTTTGTGTACATTTAATTGAGAAAGTGAAGGGAGGAAAGTGTGTGTATTAATTTAGGTTTTAAACAACAGCAAGCACTAAGAAAATTTGGGATGTGATACAGGGTGCCACTGAAATTCAGTACCAAGCACACTCCCTTTTTGATTCTGTCAGTTCTTAACTGTCTCCATTGTCATTTTAACGTTAGAGAGAGCAAGCCTCAATTTAGATCCCCCCCTCCTTTTTTCTCTCTAGTGAATACCTAATCATCACACGGATTTTTGACTGGGTATTGACTGTGAGACTTCCTGGCCTAATTTCTAACTATAATAGCAATATCTGGTGATTTTTTTTTTTTTTTTTTTTAAATCCGAGATACACAGGCTGTTCAGACATGCAGATGAATTTTGGGTTAATTGGGTAATAGTCATCTAAGACCCAAGGCTTCTCCTTGAGATTAACATACAAAGTGATAGGTCAAAAAGCCCAAGGTTTGTTGCCCTGTGAGATACTAATATCCACCCCCCCCCAATTAATTTCATTTTCATGATCGCATCATTTTGAATTGAGGTGAAACCAAGGATTTTTCTTTTTTTTTTTCCCCCTGCCTCCAGCTGAGTTTGACTGGCACAACTTCTGTCACGGACGTACGGAGGCTGGCACCGCGGCCAAGCCAAATCCTTTCCTTTGTTCTCCGGGCCTGCTGCTGCTGCTGATAAAGTGGTCGGCGCATGGCATTATGTCTTATTACATTTTTGATGCAGACTGCAAAGAAACGGGTAAACTCACCATGGTTACCAGGCTCTGTCACTTGGCAGGGCCCGGCGCTCTCAGCGATGGCCTCTAGTGTCTGCAGCGCGTTTCTGCAGCGCCCCGGCCCCGCGCATCCCGCCCCGGCCTCCTCCGGGCCCCCGATTGCTTTTGTCCCTCGGTGTCACCCGCTCACAGCTGGGGTCCAGCTCCCGTGCTGTTTCCACGCCTGTGGAAGTTTTCGTGGCCAGCTCTCTGGCACCGCAGGTTTCTAGGAGAGTTTGTCTCTGCTATCTAGACGTAGCCTGCTGTGTTATCTCCTGCAGACCGAGTGCGTGTCGTTGCTTAAATTAACAGAATTTAGTGAAACAATCACTGGATTGTCTGTGCTGTGATATCACAGAGTGTGCTGAGTTGGAAGGGACCCACCAGAACCAACACTCAGGACACCCTGAGGCTCAACTCACACCTGAGAAGCAGTACCCAATGCTGCCTGAACTCCGGCTTAGTGCTGTGACCACTTCCTTGGGGAGCCTGTTCCAATGCCCACCATCTCCTCATACCCTTAACCAATATGTTATCATTTCAACCCATATGGGATCAATAAGTTGCTCTGAGTTTTGCACGGCCTGCAGCTCAGTTTTGCTCAGTGGCTAGAGCAGGATTCTTGAGCCTGGTCAGCAGAGCCCTTGCCTTATTCACATCCATTTTGAAGCTCCCAGCTCTTGTATGTGACTGCTTGCAACAACAGTTCAGAGGCAAGTCTTTGCAGGATGGGCCTTTTGTTTTATTGTACATGAGGAAAAATCACTTAAGCCTTTCTCTGCTTAATTGAGGTAATTAAACCTTCTTACCTTGCAGCACAAGGGCTCGTTAATGTTTTTGAAGCATTTTGAAGTCCTTGGAAAAAAGATGTGGTTTGCTGTTGTGTCATGTTTAGTAATCGTTGAAATTCAGTCATCTGGACTTGAAATACTGAGTTTCACATGGAGAAGTCTTACACTTTTTGAGCTGATAATGCTAGGAACTAGTTGAGAAAGTAGCTGACAACTGTGCTGATCCAACAGTGCCCTACTCTATGGATGTGTTGTTTTGGGGGGGTTTACCACTCTTAAGCAAAATTAGCTGCATGTGAAACCTCAGTGATGAAACTGCAGGTTGTAATGACATATAATCTAGCAGCTTTGTTAAAGACAAAGAGAAACCTTGCTTTTTTTTTTTAAGGTGACCTAGTGACCAGCCCAATTTGCCTTTTTGGGATTTCGCATTTGGTTAAGTAGTAAAAATTAAGAACATGCTCTCTTCTCGTAATGAGTGATGTCCTGTGATAACTCTGAAGTGGGAAGAGACTTCCCATCTGAGGACAAGAGTCTGTTCCACTGTGTTCATCAGAGCTTTTTACAGAGTAACTGCTGGCCCTTTCTTTTTGTAGAGAGGGGAAAATAGGAATGAAATAATTTGCAACTTTAAAACAAAGCTAGAGATTTACATAGTTCTGAGCCCCAGTGACTTTTAGCATCAGTTTAATTTAGATTTAAATGAAGGCTGGTAAATGAGATCTGCTCCTCATATGAAAGACAGTTGGGAATTTTCAGCAAAGGAGTTTGTAAGGAGGGAGATATTTCCAGACAGCAGGCAGTCTGTGTCTGTGCCTACAGGCAAAGACAGCAGCATCCATGGATGCAAGGGCACTTGAGCTGCAGGAGTGAAGAAGTTCAGTGGTGTGATGCTCCCCGGCTCCCAAGTGCATTATCAGCAGGTTTTTCAGCACAGTTGTGAAGTGGGCAGTATAATTATGCCCCTTAAAAATAAAATCTAACAGTTGTTTCTCAAACCTAAATTCTTACCATTGTGGGACAAGGGGGAGAAAGTGCTTTGATTGCTCATTTCTGGAGCAGTTTGTCAGTGATGACATTAGAGTCTGTTTCTGGAGCTCGTAACTGACTCAAAACTCATTAGATGTGAATATAATCTTTTATAACTTTAGAAAAAGTAACCATAACACAAAGTGATGTTATTTTCCCTTTGATCTACTTACGCAGCACAATTTGACTGGCTAAAAATGTTTGATATCACACAAAGAGGAATAATGGTAGCACTCCTCGCCTCCCATGTCACACAATGAGCAGCAGATCTGATGTACCTCAACTGACTGTTCCCTAGGAATAGTTTTGGCATTGGCTGAAAATAGTACTGAGGATAACTTGCTTTGACCATGTGATGACACTTTGAGTTGCAAAATTACTTTCAGATAACTTGCACTGAAAAAGTAAAAATAGCACAGCACATTAGACTCATCTGTGTGGAATGTATATATGCAAAAATAGGGCTCCTTAATACTTACAGTTTGTCTAGGCAGCACAACCTGTCATGCTGCACTCTGCTTCACTTTTAGGCAAACGATTTGCACTGATAATGCTGCAGGCAGTGCTATTTCCAAGTGTTCATCAAACATGAGAGAAGCATTAATTCAGCCATTCTCTCCCTAGCAGTGACGCTCAGAAATGTCATTAGTGATCTTAGGCGAAGGTGAGAGGTCACAGCATTAGGAACAAGTGATTAAAACGTGTCCCAATGTAACAGACTAATTAATCTTTAGATAATAACAGGTTTTTGGGGTTTTTTTTCTCTTTTCTCTCTGCAGCTGGAGTTCACTCTCCCTCCACGAGTATGGCAACATCGGCACAATACAGACAGCTCATAAACGACTACGGCCCCCCATCTCTAGGCTACACACAAGGGATGCAGGTACAGCTCTGCTTATTTTCCTTTAATCAGATCACTGACCCCACGTTTGCATAGTAGCAGGGATTGTGGCCTGTAATCTGAGGTGTTCCTCCCTCCCACCAAGGGCTGAAATCAAACCCAAATGGCAGACTGCTTCCTCGCACATGTCTGGGGATCAAATTAGGCTAAAGCTGAGTGCTGAGTGAGGTTGGTTCCTAATTGACTGCTAGTCCCATCCTGTCTGAGTCACAGAGAAATGTCTTGAATTGTGTTCTGTAAGGGTACTTACGTATTTTAAAGTTATTTGTTAAAAACCCAATATTTCTATACAGTTCTATCTTCTCAGTCTCCCTGCCTGGTTAAGTTCTCCACAAAATATACACTGAAACATTGAAAAACCAGAGACAGGGTTAAATAAGCAGTTCCCAGTTTACTGGTTTTGCAGGACTGTTTTAACTTCTGCTTCACCCAAAGTCCAAGGCTTGCAGCTGCATCCTCACAGTTGATCCCAACTTTTGAGGGGCACGTAGCATTGTGTCCAACTGTAGCAGCAATTAAACAAAAATTCACGTTTATATAATAATCCTGACATTTTGTTATTTTAAAAAGTGATTTACAGAGCTGGTCTTCCATAAACTTCCACTTGCTGTTTCTTGTAATTGTTTTGTTTTTACAGTATTTGACTGAGATTAATCTACTTTCAACTACAGGGCACCAGCAGCAGTCAAGTACCACAGAGCAAATATGCAGAACTTCTAGCTATCATAGAAGAATTAGGAAAAGAGATTAGACCTACATATGCTGGGAGTAAAAGTGCCATGGAGAGGCTAAAAAGAGGTAACTTTCAAACTTATTAAAAAAAAAAATAATTGTTTCCTATCCCCTTTGTGCACTGACTACTTGCATACAGCTTAATGACAACTGTTTCCTTTGAAAAGAGACAACTTGAGCTCCTCTTGATAGTGGGAGTATTAACCAGCAACTGAAACCTTGGGATGCTCTGTCCAAGCAGTATTTGATAGATAAACAGTGAAAAATGTGTCTCGTGTGCATACAGGGAGTTTCAGGTAATAATTCAAACCTTATTGCAGAACCTCTCATGGATACATTCTTTCAGGCTCCTGGTGATTTACTTGCCCTTTCAATTCCCTTTTCTCCCCACTCCCCAAAATCCACAGCCAAGCATTGTTTACATCTCATACACATCTCCCATCTGCTTGGCCCAGGAATCTTCACTGAAGTGCATTTTGCCTAAAGAAATACAACACTGTGGTAGTTTTCACTGAAGCTGGTGGAGAAAAGAGCTAGGAGGAAAAAAAACAAACCCCAAAAGGTGTTAGGGAAGGCTGTTCAGGCTGAGATGTCAAACATGAACAGAACTCTGTGGAGAGGAGAGTGGGGCTGCTTAGGCTCCCTTACCTCCTGTCAAGTACATGTCATTAAAATCCACTAGTAAGGGACAGAGCAGCTTTTAGGGCTGGCTGATGAGTCTCTCCAGCTTTGCTTTGTCAGCTAAAAGGGGTAATAAACACCCTTTCCTTGCAGTGTAAAAGAAACCCCTGCATGCCCCACTGCTGACATCAGCCTGACATTGTCCTCTGCAGGGGACGTGCAGGGATATTTCTGAAGGAGCAGTGGGACATTCCACTGCTTCAGCTCCTGAAATGACCCTGGAAGGCCACAGACAACAGTTGTATTGGCAGTCCTCTCCTTCTCTAGCATGACATGGTTACTTTTCCTCCCATCCTGTGGTCCTTGTGCTGAGATTGGCTTGTGCATTCAACCCAGGATGGGAATGTTATTGTAACAGACTAACTTCAGCACCTTGCAAATCCCCCTTACACTTACCCGAGACTACAAAGCTTTATTTAAGGCTCAACCATTATGGAAGAGTAATATATCTGCCATGACATGCAATAAAATGACTAGTAGCTGTTCTGGGAAAGGATGCAATAAAGTCTGCTGATGAGTGGTAAGTGGAATCTGGCCCAGCTAAAATCAATGTTGCTGGAGTCTCTCTTTATTGCATTGCCTGAGTCAGAATTAATAGATCATGAATGGCAACAGGCTAATGGGGACAGCTCGAGACAGACTGGGAGAGATGCAGACATCCTCTGGACTGGATGGTTTAGTTCAGTGAGGAAAAAGTTGCTTTGCTGCCTCTTGCAACAACATGTAGGTGGTTTAAGACACAATGCTGCCACTGTGACTCGCCAGTGTTGCACAAAATCCTAAATAAATACTTTTTGCTGCCATCTTTTGGTGACAAAGGTACCTCTCTTTCCATTTGGGGAGCCTGGTGGCTGAAGGAGCATGTGCAAGTGTGAGAGCAGAAATTATTGAGGGTAAGCACATGACTGCTGCCTCCGTGGCCATGGAGGTCCCCCCTGAATAAAGTCCCTGTCCCCAGCTCCGCCTGCTCCGGAGCACAGAGGCTACTGACCTCTAAAACTGGCCAAATTCCCAGTGTTCTACATTATTCAGAGTAGTTCTGCTGCATGAACTGGGCATCCTGCCACCAAACCCAGGTCTAACACACTGCCTTGGGTTCATGTTTCTGCATCCCACAGCTGCAGCTCTCCTCGTCCCTGGCAGTTTAACCCTCTGCAAAGCCTTGCACTCATCAAGTCCTCCCAGGTCAGTAGGCTGCTGCTGTGATCTGGGCTAGCAACCTTCTGGAAAGAGAAGCTATTATCTCTAGAGATTAACCCCCATCTCTTGCCTTACTGCCCTTTCCCCACCTTGTTAAGGGGCATGATTGAGCAGAGAAATCACCTTCTGTCTTGCCTAGTCAGCAAAATATAAACCTTTGTTGTGGAAAAATCTGTCCATCTCTCATTTTAACATCTATCTCAAGCTCTGTTCTTTCAGCAGCTCCATGAGCATGGATCTACATTTAGTTCCAGGATTATGAACCAAGGTGCAGATTGTTGGAACCCAAGGCAACAGGACTTGTAGTGGAAAATTCCACATTATGTCTATCAGATGAGAGTAGACACGGCAGCATGTAAAGTGGTGATGATTTACACTGGAGCTGAGCCAGTGTTAGGAGGTAACTTTCTGTACACACCATAAAAAAAAAAAAAAATCTCTTAATTTTACATGAAAGATACAACTTGCCTTTGAGCAGTATTATGATGGCTTGGATTTTGATGCATCCTCCCAGAGGAGAACAATCCCAAGGCATTAAGAGCTCGCCAAAATGACTTCCCAAGTAACTTTGTAATTTGTTTCACTCCACTAGCAAAATAACTCACTGGTAGGCAAGATTTGTGTCCCTCTCCCTTAAATCTTTGATTTTAAGGAGGCCCACACTGCACATTAAGATCTACCTGCCACTGCAGACTTACAAATCTTACTGTGTTCTGATTCCTGGTTTAGTCCCTTTTCAATTTCTAATGCAACTTTGGGAAGGCAGACTTCTTCAGTGGCAGCTGATGTTTGGGAAGCCAGGGCTGTCCCCCTTTGCTGAGGCCTTCTCTGGGTAGCCTTGGCAACTGGAGACAGAAATACATAAACCTTTCTGTGGACTGTCACTGCAAGTGTGGCCTGAATGGGATGATTTAAAAGACATCCAATTCTTTTTTGCAGGCATTATCCATGCTCGAGGATTAGTTCGGGAATGCCTGGCCGAGACGGAACGAAATGCAAGATCCTAGCCCACTGCTTCAGCTGCAAGGTTTTCCATCTCCTCATGAAGAAAAAAAAGTAACACTTATTCTTTTTGACTCTTGAAAACATTCAGACAAACTCCTTTATTTTGAATGTTTTAACCGTTCTTAATTTGCCCTTGCAAAAATGTACAGTTGAGAATGAAAAAAAAAAAAACCAATCAAGGATTTTTCAACTTACTGAGGGTTTGCATTTTCTAAAGATGTTAAAACTCCCTAAAATGTTTCTAAATCATGGAAACTCAAGTGCATGCAGAGGAATGCTCTTTCTCTCCCAGGCTATATTTCAGTTCTCTTCTTATCCAGCCACAGCCTCATTCTGCTTTATTTTTCCTTTGACTATGTTCACTTATCCCCAAAACGTCAATCTTTCAAAGTTTGACATAAGCTCTAAGGATTTTTTTAATAAATGCAGAATAGCATGCTGTACCTAGTAGTCTGCTAAGTCACAATTTGTCATACAGCATAGACCCTGCTTAGAAATAACCTTCCCCTTCTCTTATTTTTTCCTTTTTTTGTTCATTTTGCATAAACATTTGCATGACTGTTAGTGCTTTGAAGTCCACTTAAAGTGCATGAGCTATATGGAAAATAGGGAAACCTATTAAATAATAACAAGGTCCTGGAAAGCTAATTTCTACATTAAGGCTGGAGATTTCAGTTTAAAGTTTGCAAGAAAAAAAAAAAGAAGAAAAAGGAACATTCTGGATGAATTACTAAAACTGTTATTTGCATCTTTGTATGTATTTATTACTTGACGTAATAAAGCTTATTTTCATTAACAGTTTGTATTAAAACTATGTACAGTCACTTTAATTAGATTCATGCTCCAGGAGCAAGAACTGTCAACAGATGACAATTTAACCTTCATGCAGGAGTTTAGGGAAGGACAAGGGAAGGGGAGTGCAGATTGCTGGAGCACTCCATCCATGGCACAGGGTGCAGTCAGTCTCTGGCACAAGGAGGTGAAGTTTGAGAAGTCTTCTGCTGCCTTCAAAATCCATACTCTGGCTTTGGGTCTTTGTTGAAGGCCAAAACATGGTGGAAGCTGGTGAGGATGCTGTCCAAAAATGAAGGAGAAGTTCTGGTTAAGCTGCTGGAGTTGTTAACAGGATAAAACCAGGAAAAATGTACTTCAGGAGTGGCTTCAGAGTAATGGTGACAAAGGAAATGCGGCTGCATTTGTTCCTATAAAATGGGAAACTGTCAAAATGAGTGAAGGTACCAACATGGCTGAGCTGAACTGCAGCACAGCATAAACATAATAAACAACTCTAATTAATGAATTCACAGCTTGGATGAACTGGACTCTGTTGCCTTGGGAGGCAGCTTCCAACACAGCTCATTTTTCATCTGTAATGACTCAGTTTTAGCCCTGGAGGGCCATGAGTGACCACCCCTCACCTGCAGGAGGGCCCTCCCTGTGCCCCAGTGCTCAGCACCACTCCAGGTAAGATCTGGAAAGCTGCTGGTTAAACTTTACTCAGAGCTGAGTGGGACAGAGCATTTGTTCAGCTGACAGCTCTGAACCAGAGACTGATGTCTCTTCCATCAGCAGCTCAGTTCACACCACCACAACCAGTACCCAAACCTGGTCACAGTTTGTAAAGGATTTATGTGCCTGAAGGCACTGCCTGAGTGTGGATGGGAAGTGAGAACATTTTAGTGCTGTTCTCATGTGCTGGAGCTCCCACCAAGCAGCCCAAGGTGCCATCTGCACTGGAGGAAATCTATTGATTTCTTTTAGGTCTGTGCTAACAATGGTGGGAAGCTTATAGCTCCTCTTTAACAAGGATTCCTTTATCTCCTGGACTTGGCAGAAAAACTGATTGCTAAATGTGATTAATGAGATGATGGCAGGGAGAAGCAGGAGTACATGAGTGCTTTTATCTCCTCAGCTTTACAGGAACAGCAGGTCAGCACCGGGGTTTCAGCTGTGCTTATGAAGCTCTGCATCATTTGTTAGCTGGAAAACTGTCTGGGTCTAATGACAAACAATTCTCTTACCCTGCTAGGGCAAGTCAGTATTTCACATGTTTATTTCTTATCCAATTGTTGCATCTCTTTAAAAAGCTTTTTCCTCTCTAGGTTTTCCTTTGCTCTTCTTTTTTTCTCCTGCTTTTGCTTCTGTGATGCTTTCTTCTCTTTAAAAACATCACTGTCTTCACCTTTGTAGAAAAGGTCAACTTTTTCCTGCAGGATTTCTCTGGCAATCTTTCGGTTCTTCTCCACTGATCTTGTCTGGTGACACTGAAGAAAAACAAAGGACATTTTTACTGAAACTTTAACTTCTTCAGCTTGCCCTTTTAATCTTTATATTCCTACCCTTGAATAAAATCCCCTCCTTCCCAAGCCAAGAGCATCCTCCCACCAAAAACAGCTACAACTTTTAAATCCAGATGATGTATTTTAATAATTATTTGCCACTGTAACTCGTCAGACTGGCTTTTGCATTAATCTTTAATGCTTCCCATCTCACCTCGGAAAGCTGCTTGAGTTTAACTTAACTGTGTCTTCCCCTTGTGACAGGAAGCAAAGATTAATTTCAAGGTATTAATCCACAAGAAGTAGGTAAGAGAAATGCTTAAAAAGGATCTGCAGAGTGAGGGTGATCAACTTGCTAAGGAAGAGATTCTAACTCATGTGAGGGACAGGAGTGTGACAGCTGCCACCAAGCAGCAGCTACAATGAAGATTCATTTAATTGAAAGCTACAAAACTGTAACTGGGTGGCAACGGCAGGAAAAGCAGCTCTGACCCCAAGTTTATTTATCTGCTGACAGCCAAGATTGCTTCTTGCTGGGACTCTTTACTATATGTATATATATATATATAAAAACTTTTCCTCCATGCCATCTGCACTGTGATTATGCTTTATTCTGAAAGGAGACTTGGAAGTCCTGATGCAATTTGTGACTCAGAATAAAACTCAATTACCTTCACTACAATCCCAGATGGAATATGCTTCAGGACAACACAGTTGTTTGTCTTATTTGTGGCTTGACCTCCTGGACCATCACCTCTTACAAACTGTTCTTTCAATTCTGTCTCACTTAGCTCAAGGAGATTCAAAGAGTTCCTTTTCCTTGCTGCCTGAAGCAAGGGAATGCTGGGCAGGGAGAGCTGCTGCTTCCTCAAAATCCCCCGTGCCCATGTTGGTGTTTGCACCCCTCTCAGTAAGAATGCAAAATGAAATAAACTCGGAACATTCATACAGAAACGAGGACACGGCTTCTCTGCAACGAAACCTGGAATGGAATGGGAGAGTGGAGTTACCATGAGAATCCTTCTTTTAAGGTGAGCTGCTTTAGCTGCACACATTGAGCAGTATTTCAATATTCAGATTTATTTGCAAGGTTATTTGAACTGGGTTTTTTTGCCTTGAAATATTTGCCATGCTGAATACAATTTTTGGTTCTCAATGTAATTACGTTTCCTAAAATATTTTGAAAGGGATCTTGAAAACAGTAAATAAAAGAATACTCCTACCAACACAGGGAAAATACTAAACATATGAAAAGAAAAAAACAACAAAACAACAGAGGGAAAAGAGGTTATTTCAGTCTTTCAGTCTGAAGCAATGTACACGCTGTACGTGCTGTTAGGCTTGAAATACTTTATTTGACTCAGAAGAAAATACTTCAGTGTGTGAAGAAGTGCCATTTGGCAATAAACAGAAAATTTGAACACAACTGTTGAAATTAAAAAATAATTAAAAGAAAACTTTTCTTGGCAGCCGCTACAGAAGTTAGCAACATTTTAAAATGAAGAATACATGCAGAAAAACGAGCAGCACTTCTGGCTGGTTCTGAACGAGCCTTTATTTAACAGGTTTCACACAGCTCTACCCAATTACAGAAAGCCAGTTTTGAAACCAGGACTGAAAGCTCTTTACAAGGCTTAAAAAATCACGATCCCTCTCAGCCTATTACAGCTGTTCGCCACAACAACTCTAAAGCAGGAGTAAACACAGAAGACACCGGAGAATTTACTCAATTTCCCTCAGCGCTGCGCCCCGCCGCTGGGGGCTGGGGTCAGGCTCGGATCGCGGATTCCAGAGGGGCGGAGCGGCCCGGGGGAAGCCGAGAACCGAGCCCGGACCCCTGTCCAGGGGAAGCCGAGAACCGAGCCCGGACCCCGGCCCGACCCCCCCGGCCCCCGCCGGCCCCGCTCACCTCCGCCGTCCCTCCCGTACCGCGCAAGCGCACGCTGCGAGGAGGGCGGTGCTTCTGAGCTGATTGGCATGTGAGATAGCCAATCGCTGCGCGAGAGGAGGCGGGGATTGCGCTCGCCTTCCAATCGGCTCTCTCCGGGAACGGCGCGGCGGCGCGCGCCAATCCCCGGGCGGCGGCGCGCGAGCTTTGCCGCGCAGCGAATCAGCGCGGGAGGCGCGGGCTGGCGCGCGCTCGAGGCGGCCAATCACGGGGCTGGGCTCAGGGCGGAGCGCCCCCTGCCCCCGTCCCCACGTTCGAAACTCTCGGCCGCCACTCGCCGGGCGGGCGGCGCAGGGCCGCGCCTGTTTGTCTCCTCACGGCCGCGGGAGGAGGCGGCTGCCGGGCGCCGTGGGCTCCCAGAGATGCGGGTATGAAAGGAGCGTGCCCGCGGGCAGGCGGCAGAGGCAGCGCCGCTGCGCTTGGCCGGGTCCCCGGTCCCGGAGCCGCGAGGCCACCCCGGCGCTCCGCCCATTTCCGCGCAGAGTGGCGGGCGCTGCTGCCAATCGGAGGCGGCGGCGCTGTCAACATCGCGGAGCGCGAGGAGCGGCCGCCCAATGAGAGCGCGGGGGCGGGGCTTGTCCTGAGCGGGGCGGGGGGGGCGGAGCCGCTGAGGGGGCGCTGGTGAAGGGACGGGACCGTGGAGGGGCCGCGCCGAGTCAGGGGTGACATGTGAGGGGCCTGGGGGACAGCGGCGGGGAGCGCGGCACTTGTGAGCGGACGGGACGCACACGGAGCCGGGGAGGGGGTTGCGGGCTGTTGGGAGGCGGCCCCGAGGGCGCAGACGTGGCGAGTGGGGTCCCTGCGGGGGCTGAGCCCTTGGGGCCCGGGCGGCTCCTGAGGACAGCCTGGGGCGCTGCCACCCCGGGCCTCGTTGGGCCTTCTGGGGGTCCCTCAAGGTCCGTGGGGAGATGGGGGCCTGGCGGCGGAGGGGGAACCGAGGCGCCCTGACACCCCTTAGGGATGCGGACCTTACACCTGCGAGGGATCGGCAGGAATCGGGTCTGGCTCAGGAAGCGATGCAGAACCTCACGGGCTGTGTGTCTGCGCTGGCGCCGGCGTTTGCAGCGAAATCAGCGCCGATATTTCTGAGTTAAAAACACCTCGCAGCTTGTTTTTTTTTTTCCAACCGTGCCTCTTTCTGCAGCTCCGTGGCCGTATAAGGACCGCGCTGTGCTGTGGGATCGATGGATTACAGCGCTCCCGCAGCACAGTTACAGCTCGCTAATATTTTTTTTATCGAGAACAGACTTGTAATGAGGTTATGAAACGAGCCTGTGTCACAGCTAAGTCCCACCCATTTGCTGTGCTGCTGAGATAGGCCACCCATGATTCCATCCTGGGGATTCGGGGGTGACTGATGCAGCCCCCATCCACTGCTCCAGTGGCACTCCCAGCATCAGCTTTAGCTGTCAGCAGCCTGATGACCTCCAAGTTTTGCAGGCTTCTGACCTCTAGAAAAAGGAGAAAGCCGTGTTTTTCTTCTCTTTTCTGTATCCCAAGAAGCTCTGCCGGAGGGATGTGTGTGTCTGTGATAACTTCCTTCCAATTCTGGCATTTTCAGCCCTACCCAGAGGAGATAGTGAGTACCCAAAAAACATTTGTGCTAAAGCCAAGCAGGCTGCAGTAAAACAGAGGAAAATAGGGCAGATGTCCATTAGTTTCCTTCTGCTGAAAATATTTTATACTTCTAATAGAGATGTGTCTGTGTGTACTTGTGAATAATAAAACCTTGAATCTGTAAAACCCATAAGCCCTGTAAAGAGGAATGGTCGTGCTTTGGAGGTGTTGTGCATTTTTAAGGCAGCAGGAATTTGTTCTTGGCATTATCAGACTACCAAGATGTTATTTCTTAAGTGTCTCTTTTTGCTCTCCAGCCGTGAAATGATCATAAGGTTTTTCTTCAGTGTTAGCACACAGGCTGAATTCACCAGGGTGTAGAACATGCTGAAGTAAGACCTGATTAATTAACGCATTTCAAGGGTTTTTCTTAGTGAAAGTATGCAAACTGGAAGAATATTTTATTCTCTCTACAGCCAGTCTGCTTTGAGTGCTGTAAGACTGTGGCCCAAGTATTCTGTATTTAGTTATTTATGATGCTTTCAGTTAACCAGCTGCTGTTTCAACCACGGTGGGATTCCTGTTTGACTCCTTTTTTGTTTGTTGTTTTATTAATTGGTCAGAGATGTAGCTCAAAGCCGTTTCAAAGCTTTCTGATTTAATGTTACATAATAACAATGAAGCAAGTGATCTGTGAAAAAAGCCAGATATTACAGACAGAAATGGCAGAATTGGTTGACCCCAGTCTAACTCAGTTGATCTCAATATTATTATTATTTTTGGTGAGTGTGTTTCTTGCAGTGAAGGTTCAGATCCTCAATCACATCTCAATACATTGATAACAGGAGATTTCACACCTTGCACATGGTCTGTGGAGCCCCAGATTTTAAAAAAACAACCAGCCAGACCCTGAGAACACGGTTTTACCTGGAATATTCTGCATTCAGACATCCTGTCCAGCCCAGGCTGGATGTGTTAGGAATCTCTTGGACTTGTGGGAGGCCCAGCAGGCACAAGGCTGACTGAGCAGCTCCTGTTTGCAGGGGTGGCACAGCAGAAGGGAAGGAGCCTGGTTGTGGAATATTGGCAGTTTCTGGGGTGGTTTGGCTGAAATAACTGTCTCTGCAATTCCAATTCTATTTCTTCACACAATGAAATTTATTTATTTAGTTTATTTTTTTAAAGAAAGAGAGTGATGCTTATTTCTCTCTGTTTTCAGGGTAACGTCATACTTGGGACTGAGATATGGAAAACTGCCATGTGGTGAATTCTGTACAAGAAACCTCTTTGTCCTCTGCAGACTCTGATGTCAGAAACACCCACAGCTCTGTCTGTAACTTGAATTCTAACAGGTAATGTGCTGAAGGAATCACTAACACTTTCATTGTTTTGGTTCTGCTTAGTTAGCATGCCTTCACAGCAATATTGGTATTAAGGTGAAATTTTTATTTCAACATGATGAGAGTCCTAATGGAAATTGAGTGTATAATTCCCTTCTGGCAGTCTAGCATATGTAGGGTATTGTTTGGGCCACTGTATTGCACACCTGACCCAATAAATAATTGAATTGTTTTTCTCATGTTTCACTAGAAGTCCTTCATCCAATCCCAATGGAGTTTCTGGTTACTCAGGGAATACCAGGTCCTCATTAAAGCCTGGTTCTGTTGAGCTGCTTGCCTCCTTTATGCAAGATATTCAGAACATTGGACATGCTGACTCAGAAATTGTGAGGAACTGTGAGGTATTTGATATTAAACTTTATTTTTAAGAAGTGGTATGCATGTGTTTACTTTGCATTTTGGAAGACAAATCTAATGGTACAATTCAGCAGCAAGATCTGTGTTTATTCCTAATGATGGGACAGATCCTTTTGCAGTAAATGAACTAATCACCTGCCTGGATTTTACTGCAATTTTATTTTAGTGTTTTACAATATTTTATCTTTGTATCTCAGTGTTTTATAATGTGGATCTGAACATTTTTTCCTGAAGTTACAATAAAGATAGCAAGTTTTTGAACTGAAAAATTTAAGCCATTAGAACTGTATTACATCAGACTGGTCTGAAGTGATCCTAGAAATTAGAAGGTTTTTCTCTAAAAATGGTTCTATTTTGCTTGACTTATTTATATAATCCATTTGTAAAGATGTGTAGCTGATTAATTTGTTCCCAGATTTAAGCCAATGCACAAATAATGATGTGGTTTCAATGAACTAATTCTCCCAAACACTTTTTTGAACGTTTTTTGTCCCTTTGTATTTTAAATTTTATCATTATTTTTAGTCATCATAAGGAACATCAGTTTTCCACACCATGGGCTTGTTCTTGCAGATTTTTGAGTTTCCTGGCTGGGATCCATCCAAGTGTGTGTTGACAGATGCTTAATTTGGGTTCTCTTTAACACCTCCAGGAACAGAATATTGATGTCTGTGTCCCGTGTCCTGTGCTTTGAGCACCAGGCTCCATAAACATTAGCATAAAATGGTTTTTAAACATCAGATTTGCCATGTTTCAGGAATGCCTTATATATATATATATTTTTTAATTATCTCTTTGTTTCCATGACATAATTATGCATTGTGGCCTTTAGCTGGATTGCTGAGGGGAGGAGTTTCTTACTGAAGTGGATGGACAGAAGGGTGTTTAATTCTCAATTTTAGAATTGTCTATAATTAATGGAACTGGAATCAACCTTTCCAGAATTTGACTGTTCTTTGCTGTTCCTACTTTTAGTTTCCATTGATTGGCATGGTGGGGGCTGAATGTACCGTGGGGTGGGCAATCACAGTGCTGTTACTCAACTTTGGATTATGTCAGCACCCAAGGATAGGATTGCAAAACTATCTGTAGCCAGAGAAAAAGGTAAGAGGTGCAATATTTCTGTGCTTTAATTATTTCACTTTGTGATTTAATAGACAAGGTGGCTACAGCTACTGAGACTGGTAGAAAAACAATGCCAGGAACAAATAAATGCCCAGCAAGAGCAGTTCCACCAGCAAATCCAGGTAAGTAGTGACTGTTCATGGAGCTAGATAAGGCTGAATAATTTTTTTCTCCCTCCAACCCCATGCTCCTCCAAAACAATGCAGAGGGGCAGTTAATGGAAGTGGATGACTGGAGTGCTGTTTAAAGGATGCATATTTGAGACAGCCTTGGCTAATTAACAAAGTAACTGTTAGGAACCATTTCAGGAGTGATTCGTGGATTATTTGTTTTCAGTTATTTTGTTTTCACAAACATTTGGTTCAGAATGCTCACATGATGATGGGATTTTGTAGGTAAAAGGTTTTTATTAACTGTTAGACTGTATAATTTCTAATTTTGAGACAATATAGCTTTTTTTCATTAAAAAAAGTTACACAGCTTATCATCCCCTCATCCAGAGAGTATATAGCCCAGGAAAACCATCACTGTAATAGCTGAACACCTATTTCACCTTCAGTTGAACAATTTCCTTTCTAAGAATGAAAAATAACCAATGTGAAGATTTTTATTTTTGCTGAACCCTATTTATCCATTAGAACAGAAGAAATGTATATGTATATATAACAGACAGTAATACTATAAATATATAATGCTTAATATCTTCATCATTTTGGTTGCTGTTTTTCCCTTCCCTTTCCTGATGCCCTCCACACTAGTAGTAATCAACAGTTCCTGAACTGAATTTCCAAGAGGTACTGTCCTTTTATCCTATCTCCTGTTTCTCCTGCCTCACCTCCCCATTTCCCCCTCCCTCCCATCTCGTTATTTTCCTGTTTCCTTACCCTTCCTTGTTTTTCCTTCCTCTTACTGTAGTGGTTTGATTCACTTGTTGCTGATCATAGTCTTTACTAATCCATTGTGTTGGCTTTGTTGGTTTTTGTCTTTTTTTTTAATAGGAAAGGCTACCTCTGGAAGAGCTGAGGGTGTGGTGTCAGCAGGGACTTGTGGTGTCACTGCATGGGCTGCCACACTAAAAACAAAATCAACAGTTAAAACTGCATTAAATAAAATAGATGGAGCTATTCCAAACTTACACTGGTGTGCCAGTGACCTACTGAAAACACTGAAACACAGGCAGCTAGCTCAACACATTCTAGTGAGAGTAATAAAAAGACACAATAATAATAATAATAATCTACTTTTTGTGGTAGAAAAGCAGGGTGCTGCATCAGCACTGACATGACTCTGAGATCAGGTTTGCTCCATGCTGGGTTTCAAGACCAGCTGTGCTTATAAAAATCTCCATCCATGTGAGAATAGGGGTAAAAAGACCTTGAGTTCCTTTTGGAATCAGTGGGGTCAGCCCTTGGCTTATGTGATCTATCCAGTAAAAGAGAACTGTGCCAGGCACAAGCTGTCACCAGCTATGGGTCATCCCAAGATCAGACTTTATCAAAGAGATTTTAAAAACAAAACTACAATCCCAAAACTGTAGAAAGCACATCTTATTTTTCCCATTTTTTTAATCTCTTGCAGTTATTTGTGACTATGCAAAAAGAAGTAAAAATGCAATTTAATTGGAAGAGGAGCCTTTCACTTTTCCTGCCCAGGGTATTAATGACAAAGATTAAATGTCAGCAGTGAATCTGATCTTTCCCCCCACTCCAGTTCTGTTCTTTCCCTTCTGTTCTCCCTTCCCTACCTTCCTGACAGTTGGATCACAGAATTAAAATACAAATGATTGCTGCAGTCATGATTGAAATCATTAGCAGAACACAAAACTTTGTAATGGAAGGAAACTCCATCCCAAGTTGTTTGTTTGTTATTTTTGGCAGAGAAAGGCTGAACTGAAATTCAAATGTTTGTTCTATTGCAAGTTAATCAAAACTCTGAGGCTTGATCCTGACTAACGTTACATGTAGGTTCCTCTGAAATTAAGTCTTCTTTTTTATTTCTTACTTTGAGAGAATAGATCATTTTTGTTCAATTTGTGCTCTCCAGTTGCTATTCACATGTGAGTAATGTACTGTAGTTCTGTGAAAAAACACGAGTTCCATGCTCTTAAAATTATTGCAAGTTTTTTTCTTCTTTCTTTCCTGAGGGAGTTAATTTGAAATATATTCTTGAAAACAATTCTATGCTCAGTCTCATCGTGTGCAAGAGTTGTGTGCTCCTGCAGTTCAGTAATCTCAACAGAGCTCTGCAGAAGTGCTGGCCACGGGCACAAATGTGAAATCTCTCCACAGCCCTTGGCAAAAGCATTAATTATTTCTCAGAGCTGTTTCAGTATCGCCAGTGCACAACTGTAAAACTTAAAACATAAAAGAAATTACTTACCTAATATACTGAAATAAGTCTTGTCAGACAGTGTAGACTAAAGAGTAAATAACCTGTTAAATCTAGTGATCCAGTCATGGGTTTGCTCCACTCCATCAGACACCAAAACAATCAAAAGGTAGAACTTTGAACCATATGAACCTAACAGCATAATATCTAAATTGGGTTTTTAAAGTCGAGTTTTATGCAGTAATCTTGCAGAGGTACATTATTCCTATTCTCATAATTGAGTAATGGTTAATACTTCCATTAAAGCATCCTTGCAATCTTTAAAAATGTATAGCCAAGTGAAAAAGTGTTTTAAACCTAAGTTTAGCCAAACAGCTGGGTAGTTTGTGTTTCTTTAGCTGGTTGGTAGGTAACTATAGTTCTGAGGGCAATTAGTGAATACATTCATGCATGTTTTTTACATGAATAAATGACTATTGAGACTCGTAATTCACTGCATGGAATTAAGGATTGTTCCCATGGACATTTGACTGTTATGCACAGTATGTATTTATCTACTTTATGCATGAGATGTCTGCACATGAAAACTTGGAGTTGTGTGGAATAAATGCTCTAAATCTCCCACTAATAACATGAATCGAAGATGCAACAAAACAGGAAGGTGATTTAAGGCAGGATCTCATGGGATTTGTGCCTTTTCCCCTGTGCAGCTGATTCAGGATGAGATAAAGCAGCTGGTGAGGTTGCAGAGCAGCACCTGGGCCGCCGGCAGGAGCCGGGCTTTGCCCGCCCAGCTCACGGACACCTTTCCCTCCCTCACCAGCCCCATGGGGATGAGCTCGGAGGCTTTTGAGGAGCAGGAGAGCCTCGTGAGCCAGCTGAGATCCAGAGAAGGGGAAACCCAGCCCGAGGCCCGCGAGGTGCAGCAGGAATGTGTGGGCAGCGAGGCCTCGATGAACAGCGGCTACGGCTCCCTCTCCGCCTCCGAGCTGAGCCCTGCCCAGCCCGGCCCCGGCAGGGGCACAGACTGCACCGAGCAAGCTCCCCACGGGGCAGGGCTGCAGGGTGATGCAGGCAGCATCCAAAATCAAAGAGAACTTCTAGCACAAACACCAGAGGAAAATCCTTCATCGGGGAGGAGTGATATTTTAGTTTTTCCCGCTGGGTTTGAGCATAAATCTGATGAGGATCATCAACGTGGGAAAAAAGCCAGGTAAGCGATAAACTTTCCAAATATGTTAATTAAAAATCAGTAGTTTGAACATAAAGCTGATAAAGATGATCAGTGTGGGGAAAAAACCCAGGTAAGTGATAAACTTTCCAAATATGTTAATTTATTATCAACAATCCCCATTCAGTAAAAGCTGGGGGTCACTGGGAACATGTCTGAGTCGAACGGAACCCTCTTGATGTTCTGCTGCTTGATAGATAAATGTATTTATGTAGCCTGATGTTTCTGAATGATGCAGGTCTGCATCTCCAGTGTTTAGCTGTTGTAGATATATTTAGGGGAAATAGCTTAAGGTGTTTGTGTGTGTTTCTCACCATCTAGTAAATCTTTAACATCATGGGCACAAAAGTTGAAACAAACCCAACCAAAAAGAGTAACTGCAGATCAAGTATGTGTGAACTCTATGCAAGAAAATGAGAGAATGAAGAGATTACCACTTGAGAATGTAAGTCTCTTTTTATTCCATTATGTTTTTCTAATGCTATTCTTGTAACTGCTATTTTTTCAGAGTTACAGCATGTTCTCATTCAGAATATACTTTCATATTTGAAGTATTTAAGTTCCCATTCATATATTTAAAGTTTGTGTGGGCAAAGTTTATTTCTTGAATCATTCCATACATAGCACAGAGCTATTTTGGCTTATTTTATTGATTTTTGTCTTAAATTACTTTATTTTTGTCTTAACACCTCCCTGAGTGGCACATGTTTTCTCCTTGTGAGAGAATAATGGCCACACACTCAGCTGAGCCTTCAGGTCATGGGAATTTATTGTGCCCTGTAATTTTTGAAGGATCTTGATTTCAACTGGTGATGCTTCTTCTGGCACACAGATTACCCTCAATATAAATTCTGTAGGTTTGGATCATGCTGTATAATTGTATTTCATCTCTTTGCTTAAAAAGACTAATAAAATTTACACGCAGTTTTAAAAAAATTATATCCTTGGGGTTTTTTTTTTTGTTTTGTTTTTCTTGCCTTGTGATTTTCCTTCTGAATTTGTTTTTCCATTGTTATTTTAGCCAAACCTTACTGATGCTGCTTTGCCACCATACACTTTTTACCTCAATCAACCCAAGGAAAGTCCAAATTCCGTAGTGTCAGAAGCTTCAGGTATAGTTAATTTCTTGTACTTAAATTCCCTTTCTTTTGAATTCTCATTTTTAAAACTCTTACTGGGATGCATCTCCAATAACTTCAGGGAGGTGAGGAGGATTTAAGCACTGACAAGCTTTGCTATAGCATTAATTCTGCTTCTTGCTCCTGTTTTCAAACTGATGTGGCAGCTCCTGGGTATCACTGCTGGCAGATGTAGGACATGCAGCAGTTGGGATTTTTTTTCCAAATTTCTCAGCATTTCAAAGCTGAACTTTGTGTTTAAAACTGTTTCATAATGGAATTACTGTTAATATCATTGTAGGGTATGAAATATTAGCATCAATGGTGTGATAATTACAGGAGTTCATGGTAATAGAGGCAGAATTCCTGTAAGCCAAGGGCCTGATTCTTTAATTGTGTGAATAGATAAGAAGAAAATAATGCAGTGTGTAATGTGGTGATTCTTTAAATTTGGGGGGAGGGTTGCTTTTTTTGTGTTTTGGTGAGATTTGGCTTTGTTGTTTTGGGGGTGTATGTGAGGGGGGGTTGTTGGTGGGTTTGGATGGGTTTGAGGACTGTGGTTTTTGTTTTTTTTAATCAAAGCCAGACAACTAATTCACATATTTTGATCATAACAGGGTGGATTCATTTCAGTAACAAACAGGGGCACAGAGATGCAGCCCTGCAAACTGTGTATAATTATTGCTTCTTCACAAGCCACTGAGAGAGGGACACAATTAAGAAATTGAAGTGGGATTGAGGCTGTGTCTGTTCCTCTTGTGCCACCCCTCTTAGTGCTGGTAGTTTGTCTTTTTGCATGCTACAGAGTGCTGCACAAACTGAAGAGTTTGTAATATCAGGTGGCTGCCTGGGATTATTCCTTGGGTGTACCAGTTTTAAGTGCTATACTGGAATCATTAGAAATATAACTTTGTGGTAAATGAGGATTTGCCCCTTGAGCACCAAATCTGTGTGTTTTAACTGATTTATAGCTTTTGTTGCTGGTGCTGTGTGATGTGAGGCTGATGGTGTTGCCTGTGCTTTGCATTGAGATTTTTGTAACTCCTGACCTGGTAACAAATGCTCTAATGACATCCTTGCAAATAACTAATACAGCATTCTTGCTACTGACAAAATAACATTTTACTAATGGATTTTGGATTCCTGTTCTATAGCTGTTGTAATTTTAATTTTCTTCTGGTATTTTTTTCCTATCAGGACTTTCATATTGG
This sequence comes from Phylloscopus whistleri, assembly GCA_017589585.1. Classification (NCBI taxonomy): domain Eukaryota; kingdom Metazoa; phylum Chordata; class Aves; order Passeriformes; family Phylloscopidae; genus Phylloscopus; species Phylloscopus whistleri. Next base: position 1,282,247 of record JADMLD010001062.1, on the reverse strand, counting down.
AAGTTAGATGAAAAGGAGATGTATCACACTTTACCAGAGAATTTCAGAAGTGAGTCGCCTGGTGTTTTCTCCACAAAAGTATCACCTGTTCAGGTAAACTTTGTACATGTTTAAAAGTTGTCATGTGGTTGCTTTTTCTATTTGTTATTTGCCTTTGATGGGGAGAACCAGGGTTCCAGAAGTTACATTCTCTGTGAGAACTCTTTTGTTCTCTCATACCCTGGCTCTTCATTATTCTTGTACCCCACTAACCTCACTTGGAATTTACTGACCTTTTGTCATTCAAAAGAAACTCTCTGTAGGAGATGAGAAGTGACTAACTAATATGTTAAAGGTGTATGTGCCTTGTTGAAAACCCTTTTTTAGCTGGTGCATTGAATAAAGCTGCCTGTTCTGAGCTGCTTTCTTAGCTAAACCCACCCCAGAACTTGCTTATCTCTGCTGGGGGTGGAGGGTTGTGTTCAGAAAAAGTAATGTAGCAATTTTGCCTGTTGAAGTTGTCTTCTGCTGATGAAAGGAAGTTGTCATCACTGAAGGATATTTATCATAAAAGACAAAGGGAAAACAAGCAGATGTCAGACCAGAGTTTTATGCCTTCTTCTCAGCCAAGTCACCCACCAGAGGTAACATTGATTTCTTTACTTCACCTATCAGCTGAGGATCTATTGGGCTGGTTTCACATGGCTTGGCCCCTGCTGCCACCTCCAGTGTTATGCTGGAACAGCAGTTTGAGGGATGAGGCAGCTTGGGAAAGGATCCAGCTTGAAAGAACCTCTAAGAGCAGCCTGAGCAGAGAAGCACCTTTGCTGCACAACCTTGAGGATGCTGCAGGGACAGATCTGCTGCTGCTGGGGCTGCAGCTGCTGAGCTGCACGTGGAACTGCAGTGGCAGGGTTTTCCCAGTGCTTCCCACAAGACAAGTTCTTTCCAGCCATGAAAGAGGACAGGCACAGGTTGTGGAAATGATTCTTTATTGTATCTATTTCTTTATACAGCTCTCAGTCCTGTAGATAGCCCAGTAATGGTGGCTGCAGTGTGACTGTATTGCTTAGGTAATTGATGAAGTGCTTTTGTAACCCTGCAAAGTTATTGCTTCAACACACAAGCAGACATCATAGTCTTTCAGGTTGTGTAACTGAAATTCCAGAGGTTTTCTAGAAAGCTACAGATCTTGAATATGTCCTTTATTTATTAATGGAAACTTAGAAACTCAAGTTGCAATTGTTGGGAATTTTTATTGTCATTTCAGTGTCACAGATGCCTTTATTTTATTTGTCACTTCCAAATGATTGTAATAATATTCAATATAATAGCTGCAGTATGTTATGTGGTTTACTAATGCCTTTAGATAAATTTAGTTGTTGTAAATGGAGTTAAATCACAATTTTTTCAGCATTGTAACTTATTTCCTAGATCTTGACGTTGGACCCAACCCTGCATATGAAACCAGGCCAGCAGAACCAGGGGCACTGTTTTTTCAATACTCCTGAAGACTCCACTCCCTTTTCTCCAGACTCTATGGCAGAGCCTGGAATTCCAAGTCAGTGTGACACAGACTCTTTTTCACAGACAAGTCATTCATCTCAGTTAGATGATTCTCCAACATACCCTGCCAGCAGCAGAGCTGTGCACTTGGACCTGTGGAGAAATCACCCATTCCAGAGTGAGAACAGGGCCAGCTCTCCCTTCGCAGTGGCATACAGGGATGCTGACAATGATAATTCAGTCAACACTGAGGAGGAAGAAACACTGACTCTAACTCCATCTTCTGTTACTCAGTGTGCTGATAGCAGTTTGCCAGATTACAGCCTTTCAGTGGCATCTGTTGAAGATCCTGTGGTAATGTCAAAGTAAGTAATTTTTTTTTTCTTTTTTAATAGTCAGAAGTTTGGTACTTTCATGAAAGGGATGAAACAATAGTAGTAAACCAAACAAAATATGTGAGCCTCTCACAGGCTGTGTGAGGCAGAGAATTTCAAACTTCTGGGGGGGAGGTTATTTTCCTCTTTGGAATCAAATGCAGAGAAGCACAGAATTTCCTGTACTTAGGAAAAATACATACCCTCCATTCACTGTTGAAGCTCTGATCAGATTTGCACATGGACAAGCAGACAGGGCATTTATTCCATGTATGAGGGCTTGTAAAGAAGTAAAGCTTTATATTGTGTATCTATTATTTGTATATAATAATCATAATATCTACCTCTATTAATGTGAAGACTTCTCTGCCTTGGATGACAAAGCTGTCTCTGCTTTAGCTTGAATGCAAATAGGGTTTTGTAGGAGACATTTATATGCTGAGTTCATTATGTGCAAATGAATCCAGCAGTGCATGGTCATGTGGATGGCTGGAATTTTTTTCAATTCTCATAATTAAAAAAGGATTAGGCAGAACCTGAGGGAAAAACATGCTCGGCACATCGCTGATCTACGAGCTTACTATGACTCTGAGATACAGAGCCTGAAACAGCAGCTGGAGTCAAGCCATAGAACTGCTGCATCTGAGGACCTGAGGAAAATCAATCAAAGCCTTGCTGACAGGTACTCTTTGTCCTTCTTGTCTTTCTCTTTACATGGTGCTCTTTATATTTTAAAGGTGGAGTATCCTTGTTTGTAATATCTTGAACAGTTTATGTCCCTCTTCAGTTCTGAAGATTTCATGCATCTGTGATACTAATACTTCCCTGTTAAATATAAAATTTACATTAATGCAGTTGCTAAGCTGTGGCTGCCCCATCCCTGGTTAAGGGGTTGGACAGGGCCCTGAGCTGCCTGATCTCATGGAAGATGTCTCTGCTCATGGCAGAGGGGTTGGAACTGGATGAGCTTTAAGGTCCCTTCCAACTCGAACCATTCCATGTTTCTGTGAAGATCAGTTCACTCTTGTTAGACACTAAATGTGGTGTTTTGGACCTCAGTTCTTGTCTGGCCTGTTTTATTCTGGAGCCAGTGCAAGCTTTCCTCAGGAGTGGCTGGCAGGCAGAGGTACTCCTGAATAATTTGTGATGGAATGATTTGTGTTGGAAGGTTGTGCTCTCCTGCTCTGCTGGTGAACATCATCCTCCTGCACCTTCCATGTCACAACCACAGGTGACACAGGACCAGTCCTGAGCTCATTGGTTACTCCATCCTGGAGTCTGTGTGCCCCAGCTGTGCATTCCTTTATCTACAGCTTGAGTGTTTGCTGTACAGAGACTATTGATGTGATTTCTGTATAATTATTGCCAGTTAAAACACATATTGCAAATTTAGACAACTGAAATACTGCACAAACTTTGTGTGTCCCCAGTTTCCTTCTCACCCCAGGCCACCACGGCCCTTCTGAGCAGAGACCCTGCAGGGGCTGAAAAATGTGGGAGGAGATCAAAGGCTGGTCACCAAAATTTGTGGGGATGCTTGAGGAAGGAAAAAAAGGCTATAAAATGTAGCTTCATTATTTGAAAATTTCAAGAGATTGGTGTAATCTCTATGTTCTAAATAGGTGTGACCAGTTGGATGCAGCTCTGAATGAAGCAAGTGCTACCATAAAAGCCCTTGAAAATAAGAATAATCTGCTAGAAAAGCAAGTGGTAAGTATATGTTCTTAAATCAAGTTGCTTTTTAAGTAAAAGGGTAAAGGAATGAACTTTTTCATTAATCAGCTGGGCGGTGTTTCCATACTTATCTCTTTTTATTTTTAACCTTTCAACCTTTCCCTTAGTATATAACATCAGCCCACATGTTACACAGTGACTTTCCTACCTGAGTTTCTTAGGGTTCCCTATTTGAATCATCATCACTTTTGCTCATGAACTTTTTTCCAGGGATCAAACAAAGTCTAAGAGTGAAATACTGTGTTGGGTTTATCACATTTCTGTTTAAAATGTCTTCATTTGTTTATTTTGTTTTAATTACTTTCTTATTAGAGCTGTGATAAAAGAAATCTTACTTATGCTGGGGCAAAAATACTCTCTTTAGGTATATTTGCAGTTTTTCTAGCTAGGCCAGACCTGTTTGCTTGTGCATAAAAATGCATTTATTAGTCAAAAACCAGGACACACTGTCATGAAAGTTGAACACTTTGTCATCAGATTTAGACACCTGCAGAGACTAATTCCACCTTCTTTAGATATTTTTTTATGCTGGGAAGTAAGTCAATCAGATGGATTGGAGACCTCACCTGTAGATGTTATAATCCTATAAAATAAATACATTTTTGATGGGTTTAGTCTTCATTTTCATTCTTTCCAAGTCAAAAAAATGAGCAAAAATCTTTAGTTCACGTACAGCTGTACCTTTGTTTTCTGTCCAGGTGATTTAAAGACAATTCATTGAACTGAAATAAATAATCTGCGAGGGAATAAGAATGTCTTAAACATTGTGAAGGATGTTTTGTGTCCTGCAGGCAGACTGGAGGGAGCGTTTCTGTGCCCTCAGTGCCAATTCCAAAGGCCTGCAGGAGCGGCTGGAGGAAATGCGCACAAGCCACAAGGAGAAGGACAACACCATCAGCCGCCTGAAATCCAGGCTCAGGGAGCTGGAGGAGGCTTTTGAGAAGGCTTACAAGTTATCTGACAATAAAAACACAAGGCTCCAGGAAGAAAACAAAATGTTTCAAAATGTGAGTAAGGAAATGGACGGTGGTGTTGGCAGGGGGAGGACAGCAGGTCCCAGGTGTGGAAAATACTCTGAGTTTATGACTGGGAAGTCCTAAGGCACAAAAAACCAGAAATTCCTCAGCTGACTCCTTACTAGGCTGGGTGTTGGGGGGCACTGTGGACCTAAAAGATATTTTAAAACAATTATTTAAGGCAGCAAGTGTGTACTTGATGTGGTAACCCTTGCAGTTATCTGTCTCAGGAATTTTATTACTCCAAGTTGAAGATATTATGTGAAATTATTTTAGAAAGTAATTTTTCCTCTCTTTAGCTTGTTGGAGATGGACTAAACTTTCATTCCTCATTCCAGCTTGCTAAAACTGTTCATTGTGTATGATTTTAGACTAAATGAAAGGAATTGTTCCTCAGATTCTTCAGGAAGAGCTTTATGGAATGTTTAAATGGACTGGCAGAATGGGCATTAGCTGGAAAAGCTACTTCATGCTTTAACTTCTTTTTTACAATTGAAATTTCAAAAGACAAAGTCATATTTGAAGTCACTGAGGAATTTTACTGCTTCATTCATTCAGTTGCTTTAGAGACAAATGATTTGAAAATTAGAAACACATTCTATAAGTAGCTCTGTCTCCTCTTGTCCTGTCTATAACTTTTTGTTCCAATTAGAAGATGATAAGAAGAACTTAACAAATACTATTAAAGTACATTTTGTATCCCCTGTAGTGCTTCTGCATGTGTTAGCCAAGCTGTTGAGATGATTTTACAGCAGCCAACAAAACTGTTAATTGACTGTGGTCTCACTGTGGGTTGGTGTTCTTTTGTTTTGTTTTAGCTTTTAGGAGAATACGAGTCCCTTGGAAAAGAACATGAAAGAGTAAAGGTAGGCACACAGTGGATAATTAAAACTCCAAACATGCCAACTTTGTGATAATATTCCATGGAATTAGCTGAATATTTTGAAAAAGCTCAAACAGAAAGATCCATATTTATCTTGACTGATAACTTCCTTCTTCAGAGTCCTGGAGGGAAAAGGAAGGAGACTGGAATCTGTTATTTTCCAGTCATAGACAGCAAAAATACTGCAAAGTCAAAGCCAAAGAAATTTAATGGACCCTTTGAAATAGGAAGGTGTAATTGATGTGTTGTTTTTGAGACTGGTGTGGAGTTATTTGGGTTTTATTTAATGCATTTCTGTAGTTTCTGGGATTTTTACTTTTTTTTTTATGTCCTTGTAGGATACGTTAAATACAACTGAAAACAAATTGCTTGATGCAAACACGGAGATTTCTGATTTGAAAAGGTAACTGTGGAACTTACTATTGTTTACAAACTGTGGCCTGAACATCTGCTCCAGAGTGTGAGGGCTGTAGATCTTTCAAGTTTAATTACATTTTATGAAGCATTTCATGTTGCTTCATGCTACTGGTACAAACTAAAAATCTCATTAATTTAGGATATGCATTTTTTTCCTACTTCCTGTGCTTCCACAGCAGTGTTACCTAATCCTGTCTTTCTGGCCAGATTACCTGATTTATTTAACTGAAATTCAAATGCATATTTATATCCATATTTAGATGGAGATGCATAGACAGAAATGCAGCAGTTGCTCTCGTTCTCCTGCTTCATCCAGAATATCTGAATAAAAATGAGCAAAACTCTTAGGAAATATGATGTTTCTTTTATGCCATTTAAATCATCTGATAATGCATCTTTTTAAGGACAATTTTAAAGCTTGAAGCTCAGCTCAAGCAGGTGGAACATGAAAATGCACTGAAGCTTCGCCATATAAGTGAAAATCGTTTGGGAACCTCTTGTGCCAAGTAAGTGAACATTCAAACATGAAAACAATGTGTTTTGGAATAACTTTTAACATGTTTTGGCTAAAAATGGATCAAGATGAGATCAGTCCATGGCCTGAGCTGGATTAAACATGTGATGTAATCCAAAGATTGGATGTGCCAAGAAATTATTAAACCCAAATAAATTCTCTGGCTAATGGATCTCTGACTTGGCAAACTGTCCCTACTCTTCCCAAATGAGTGTTTGCTGGGTCTCAACTGCTCAGCTGAATTCCCATACTCCACAAAGGTCTTGGGAATACCATCTAATAGTCCAATTAGACAGTGGAGGTTTTCTTTGTGTGTCATTGGTTAGAAAGGCTGATTCCTGCTTCGTTTGGGGTTCTAAATATGGTTTGTACAAATATCCTGAGAGTAGAGTGGAAGTTCAGTTAGAATGAACATGAATGGTTTGAATTGGGAATTTATGTTAAAGAAATTCAAGTTGATCTGTGCTCTGGTTTTGTTTGTTTAAAGGGGTTTTTTTTATGTTTTAAAGGTCTGAAAAGCTTTGTCCCCCTCTGAGGTTTTTATTACTCAGTTATGGCCTGTTCAGTGTCTCTCCCATTTCAGCACTGATGCTGTGGGGCCCAAAATGACAATGAATGTGGTTTGGGGATGTCCATTTGGGTGTATGGAACAGGAGTATCTTGGGGAGATTGGAATTTTGATGATTACAAAGACAGAAATAATTGATGTTTTAATATATTAAAGGGACAGATGTCTGTTTAGAGCTTTTCTAATCTTTATGAACCAGACTCCTCAACAATAAGCAGAAAAAAGAAGACCTGGACATGGCAGACCATGTCCATCAGGGAGGGGGGATGCCAGAGCCAATATGGATTTAGAAGTTAATCTGTCCCTATCTGATCCCAGAGGCTCAAGGAAAGCCTCATTCCAATTGAATGCCCAGCAGGACAGATTTACAGAATAGTGCCTATAGTTCATAGCTTGGCTAAACAAGACCCTTTTTCCCTAATTATCTGCTTTCCTGTGTACAGAAATCACGTTTTCCTTTTGATGTATCAAGATAATGATCTGCTAATTGAGCCTTATTAGTTGATATTTATCACTCTCAGGTCATCAGTGCTGGCTTTTTCTTGTGTTTTTTTGTTTTTCCTTTTTTATTTTTCTAATAATTGTTGGCCAAAGGAAAGCTGGGATCAGATGCTCTGAACCACTGCAGTAATCTCCACCAAATGTTTTCATTTAATTAGTTGAGATCTACTTGCAACCCAAACCTGGCTCTGAGTAAGCAGCATTAAATTACAGGAAGATCTTTGTGGAGCTCTGCATTCTAAACATATTGTGTAATTTAGACTGAAACCTCAACATATGTTTTTTTTTTTTCCCAAATATTCTATTTTTACTTTACAAGCATGTTTTAAAAAAGCAGTTGTTTTCCCACATTATTTACAAGTTTATTGTATATTTGTTTCTGTTTACTGGAATAAATCACAGGTTTTTCTAAAAAAAAACCAAAACAGAAACAAATGAAAAAAAAATAAACCCAAAGCCTTTCATAATTTTGAAGCTTTTTATTCCCACAGCAAATTGGGAACTCCTGATGTCAGCAGGCGAAAGTGGTTGATACCAGGAGCTGAATATTCCATCTTCACTGGGCAGCCTTTGGAGGGCCAGGAAAGCCCCAAAGACAACAGGCTGGAAGAAACCTATATTCCTTCTAGGTGAGTTGGTTTCTGAAATCTGAAACTTAAATTTTAAACTAAAGTCTGAGCTAAATTTCTCCATGTTTTTGTTCATTCTGTTCGTGTTTGGCTATATGGAATAAAATAAAAAACTTGGTCTTCTTTTTTTGCTTCCACCACCTCACATTCTTTAAGGAACTATTCTCCTCCTGAGAAAGACTCCTCACAGGAAGATTCTTCAATAAACACAATAGAAAAGAAAGAAAATGAGATGTCAGAAGCACCAATTATGAAAGCCTTTAAAGAACTTGAAGAAGGAAAAATATTGAAGGATTGGGGTACACAGACAGAAAAAGAAGATTCACCAGCTAGTAACTCTTATTTTTTATACTCCTGAGCATGTCTTTACTGACTTTTCTTTGTTTGCATGTCTTTTGGCTTTGGTATTCTCAGCATTCGAGTTCATTGGGCTTCAGTGATGCAAACTTGTGGTGTTCTCCAGGAAAATTCAAAGTTAAATATCTAAGTGATTTGTTTAGAATGGGGGAATGCAGAGGTTGTTGTTGGGTCTCAAGCTGAAGACTAGCTAAAGTCCCTTTTTCTAAGAATATCTCAGTATTTATAAACAGTTAATGGAGCCCTAACAAAGCTCTGGCTGCTGTACATCCATTTTAGTTTCCATGGTGTTGTATGGGAATGGAATTGAGGAAGTGGGACTTCCCTGAGCTGTTTTAACAATGCTGATTTAGAGAAAACACTGAGTCTTTCTTAAAAGCTCATATTCTGGGACTCAGGCAGATCCTTCAGCCTTTCCCAAAAGATGCTTTTGTCCTGATTTCCACAGTTTATTAAACAGTGTTACTCAGCATCACTGCTCCCTCACACTGCAAAGATCCTTTCTCATGAGTTAAACTGTTCCATGAGTAGGAAGAGAGACTTGAGCAAAACAGCACAAATACATTGATGTGAGGGAGAAAAAAGCTCAGTTCAGGGGAATATTTGTGAGTTCTTGTGTTGAAAAAAGATTGATTAACATAACAACTTTCTTTCTTCAATTAGAACCATCGACTCGGCGTCAGACTGTTGGGTTTGTTGAAACTTCTTTGGTTGCAAACCGATCTCCAGAGAAGGGGAAAGAGCAGCACAGACCCAAACGGTTCAGCTCCCCCTCTGGCCAGAGGTCATCGTCCCTTCCTCCTGCAAACAGGAAATCCAACACTCCCAGTCAGTGCTTTTCTGAGCTTTGCTTTGTCTTGCTCAAAAAAGTAGAATCAAATCATGAAAGGCTGCTCTAGAAGATGGAAAAATAGGGACAGGATTTCTGCATTGCTCTGACAGTCTGAAAAAAAACATGTCTGTATTCACAGAATATGTGAGAGTTCTAAGTTTATTTTCATTTTTCCATGTTGTGATGCACTTCTCTTCTAATTTAGATAAACATGTAGACAGCTTTGAAGAGCATTCTTTTAAGCTGTAAGCACATGAGTGGGAGGTACTGCACTGGGGAGTTTGAGGTAGATAAACATACTTTGTCTTTTGCAGCAAGAAGAGAGATAATGTTGGCACCAGTGTCTGTGACATACAGCCCAAAACGATCTCCAAAAGAAAACCTCTCCCCTGGATTTAGCCATTTGCTCAGCAGAAATGAAAACACAGTGACAAGGTACGAGTCTGGTGAATACAGTTGTGTTCTGATCATTTTTAGAGCAGCAGGATGTTTATTCAGGCCTAATGCTGCTGCTTCTTGTTCGTTAAATGTCCTTGAAAATGAGTTGTGAGGGTTTCTGAATATGAAGCTAAGTTGTGCTTTTTAAAGTCTGGCAAGGAAAATTTAGAATTACTGAACAGGATTTAGAAGACTTACAGTCTTATTCTTCTAAAAAAAAAAGATGTTTATTCAACCAAAAGGTAAAAAAGTAGAAAATAATGAATCGCTTGATGACTTCTAACAAGTAATTGCTGTGTGCTTCCTGCTCTGTAGATTTGATATACTTCTAGATGACCTGGAAACTGGTGCTACTTCTACTTTACAGCACAACAATCCAAGGAAAAGGCTCCAGTTTCACTCACTAGATGATGTAGAAGGTAATCTGTCAAAGTGGAGGGAAACTGTTCTTTATTTTTGTACCACAATTCTTCCCACAGTGGCAGTAGCTGCTTAACTAGAAAGCTGACTCTTTTCTCTGTGAAGTCCAACTTCTAAAAATCCTCTAAATCTTGCCTTATTCCTGTAGACAGAGAAATCCTATTCATGGAGTATTTTATTTTTATGTATATGTGTGTGCACAAACACAGTGGAACAAGAAAAATAATTAAATTGGGAAAGAAGGGCAATACATTTCCTTGTGCTTAACTCAATTATCCAATGCATATCTTAGTGGGGTCTATATTAAGATGTACACAGAGTCATAGTAATAAAATTCTATTGCTAAACATTGCATTATGGACAGCAAAGAGTAACTAATAAAACCAGTTGTTTCAGATTTTTTGAGATGATTGAGCTTTTCTCACTTCTGTAATCCTTGCCACAATGTTCTGCTTTTTGGTTTTATCCATGCTCTTATTTAGACTGGTGTTTGCATGACAACCAGTCAGCTTGGTGATATTTAGAAATGTACCAGTAAAAGTAATTCCTAATTAGTACAACACAGGAATCTGGTTGTTAACCAAAAAATATGCTGTGTTTCAAAGATCACTTGAAAGATGACCCATACAAATGTTTTGCATTCCTTTGGGAAGCTGTTCAGGGCAAGTGGCTGAGGCTTTGCTCGTCCCTCTCCTCAGTTCATGCACTGCCAAAACCACACTGCTTGTGCTGTCATTGGGGTTTTTTTCTGTCCTGTGTAACAATTTCCCAGATAATTGCAAAACAAATGAAAAAACTCTTGTTCTGTTGATAGGAAGGCAGCATTCAGGTGTCAGACACAGCTCCTGTACTGAATCTGTCAGTAATGGAATGAAGAAAGCAACAGCTTGGGAGGAGAGGAGCCAGAGATACGAGGCAGTGCAATCACCTTGTGAGGAAGACTTCAAGTACACAGCAAGGATCACAACTCTGGCTGAAACTGAGAGGCTTTTTGATGAGCTGACTCACGAAAAGCAACAGGCAAAGATTATTTTTGTTTTCAAGTTGTGACAAATCGTAATTGTTGTATGAGGGGTGAGGGATGGAGCTGTTTAGGTATGGGATGCATGGCTGAAATTCATCCACAACTTCAGTGTCACATCAGGAATGTGCCATTATCCTTCCCTGCTCTACTTGCAGTCCTTCCCTGTCCTTAAATTCATTAAAGGAGAGTCACTGTAACACAAACACAGTGTGGGTGGGGGTTGGCACAGTGTTATGGCATTAAAGAACAAAACTCTGCTTGTATCTGTAATCCATACACCTCACCTCCCTTTCTGTAAGAGGAGTTAGGAAGGCTCATATTGGCTCTTGAAACTAATTTACAGCTGAAGTGTTTTCTGTTATTAGATTGAGGCTGCACTGAGCCGAATCCCTTGTTCTGGTGGAAGAATGACCTTGCAAGCGAGACTAAATCAGGTGAAAAAGCTTCTCTCTGTTACTGTTCTCTTTTGTTCTTCCACAACTGAGAATACAAAATGTAGAGGAAAGATCCTCTGGGTAGGAAGTGTGATTACTGTGGGAATTTTTATATTGTTTTTTTGGGTTTTATGTTATGCTTTTATATTGTTTAATATCTTTTATTTTTTGTACATGGGATGCATTTTGCCAAATTACTGCAAGAAGAGTCTGTTCTTGTGCTAACACTGAGAGGGAGATAAAGGCAGTGCATTAACAAAATACAGTGACTATGAAATAGATCCCTGAAGCTGTAGAGAGGATGTTGTGCTGGAGGAGAAATTGAAAAGTTTCAGTTTTGTTTGGTTGGGTTTTGTCTCCTTGAAAGTACAAAGAGGAAAGTAAGAAGGTAAAAATAACTAGTTTAGGTGGAATACAGGGAAGTGCTTTCTGTGAAATGCTGTGCAGACTCTTTCAATAAAAAAAAGTCTCAAAGTTGTCTTTTAGAGGTCTCTGCAAAGCCTTCAACTTCAACATTTCCTAAACTGTAATCCCAGGGTGTGTTATCTATTTAAAATTAAAATTGCATTCCAATAAATCAGTACTGCCACTCACTATGGTGATCAGCTGTTTCCTAAATATGCCTCCCTAATTATCAGCCTCTCCTAATTCTTGTCAGGTTTCTCTCATGGAGTTTTGTTAAGTCATGTGTTAAAAAAGCCAACAAATACATAAAAATAACATGACAAATTTGTAGGACTGGCTCTGGTTTTTGGGTGGTAACAATGCTCCTAAGGCCTCAAAAAGAATCCCAGGAATATAGGAATGATAGCAGTTTCCTAATTTTAGAAGGATCATTGGATTTGATGATGTATTATTAATGCTTTTTGTTCTTTCTTTTAACTCTTCCTTTTAGGAAGCCCTGGAAGACCGTTTGGAAAGAATTAATAGAGATTTGGGGTTAATACGAATGACTCTGAAAAGATTTCATGTTTTAAGAACCTCTGCAAATCTTTGACAGTCCTCTCTTGACTGCAAATATACTTTTTTTTTTTTTGCACTAATATATAACGATGCACTCAGTAAATGCAAATTGTTTTGTATTTTTATAAAGCCTGAAAAGTAGTTTTGCAACCATGTTACCCTTTACAAACAGCAATATTTTGTACTTCAAACAGCCACCTCTATTTTAAACGTATTTTTGTTACACCTGAGGAATCAATGTTTATCCTGTATTGTAATATTTTTAGAAATATTAATTATTTTTAAATAGTGATATTCAATTTATAATAAGAAACTAAAAGGCAGCTTGTTTTCAGAAAAAAAATGGTAGTGTTACCCTTTTGCACTTGGTTTTCCTCCACCATTTTATAAATATTTATGGTGTGATGTAAATATTAGCCAAGAGGAGATTTTGGACTTTAATACAAAAAGCAACACGAGTTACCTGTGTTAAAGAGAACTGCTGTTCTGTGGTAAATCCTTTTAATTCAAACCTTTAACATGGGTGTTTCTCTTTGTGACAGAACTGTGAGCAATACTTGCACTGTGGCTGGCTGGGGCAGGAAAATCCTCCTCTGATTTCTTTGATGTCTCCCAGCAGTCACAGTGAAGGGTGTTTTGATACTGTGAGTACCAGGATTCACCTGGCAGCAGCCTCCTGTCTCCCAGTGAAGAACTCAACTCCAGCTGACACTCCAGGACTGGAACTCCTCACCTGAAGTTACTGGTTCCATGTGCCAGACTGGGTTTTGTGCCAGTGTTCTGTTTGTGTACATTTCATGTATTTGTGACCATAAACAAACTTTTCTTGGTGAAAAAAAACCCATATTTGCCAGTTGACATATTGTTGCATTACTGTCCAACATTGATATTTTGGTTTGTATTTTAATATTAAATAAATGTTTTAATTAGATTCTTTCCTCCTGCCCAAGTACAGTAATAGGCTCTGGGATATTACATCAGCGATAATGTAGGTTTTAATCATATTGTGTGTTTCAAATTCTGTCCTTGTTCAAGATGTTTAGCCACCAATGATGTGATTATAGGGCCAGAATAGCTGTCATAAAGGAAGCTTGAGAAGGTCTGATTCTAAAATTAGAGTGCTGTGGTTTGAGATATTTGGTGAAGAACTGTCCAACCCATGCATGGTCTTTTCAAAAATTCTGTAGTTTTTGCAACCCCTTCTGCCCTGGGGTACTTCCAGTGCAAGATCAGAGCTGGAGAGAAATCAAGGATGGAAGTTTCTCATTTTCCCCTTTACTCTAAAATGCAGAAATTGGGTCTGAATGCTTGGAGGGGACTTGCTCTAATGTATTTCCAGTCTCCACAAAGAGATGTACAATTCTGAAGGTATTCCATGTTCTCACTGGTATTTTTTTACTTAGAAGGGGTGGTGATGGGGGGGAAAGAATCTTTACTTTCCTGCTTAGCTCTATTCAGCTGCAGTTTTCCCACTATTTTGTTATTAATAGGTACAATTTGAAAGCATTCTTCAGAGATACCAGTCAGCCAGTGGGATTTTTCCAAGGAATCCATCACAGGAGAATTTCATGAGTCCAGTAATGGTCTTGTTTTCTTTCATCAGTGCTACAGCAAAACCAGAGAATTTTCCTGACAGACATTAGAGGCAAGTAGGTAAATCAGCTCAGCTCTTTCACTGCCTCTCCTTGTAACCTCCCTTCATCTCCACTCCATTCTCTCCAGCACTATTCATATTCATGGACTCTTTTTTATTACATCCAGAGAACTGAATTGTGAGTCAGAATTTATTTTTTAATCAGAAGTCCTCCTCCATCTGTTGGAGCTCTTTAGGCTATTTCTGTTCTATTATAACACTGAAGGAGGGGTAGAAGTGTTGCTTTTAGTAAACTTCTAGGCCAACCTTCTCAAATATCTGCGTGACCTGTTCAGTGTGGTGCCTTTGGCCTGATTCATCAGAGGGGCAGAGGCTCTGCAGTTCCAGATTAAATCAGTGGGAGGCCTGAATGCTCGGTGCTCCTGAAAATCAGACCCGAAGCACCAAAAACTGGGACACGGGGAGTTCACTATGGGAACCAGACTGTGCTGGCCCTGCCCTTTGCTGGACATTGTCCTTTTGTTTTTAATCCCCTTTCAACTTCCCCTTAACAGGAGAAAATTGCCTTGTTCTCTCTGTGAGGACACATGAGGAGTGCCAGATAACCAGAGAAGCTTTTGGAGGACTTTAGTCATCCTCTAGTGTTCTCACCTGACACCTCCCAGCTATGTTGGCATTTATCGCCTTTCCTGATCTGCAAGGTCCTGACTGGAGCCCCGGGCTCTCCTCTGCCTCAGTCTGCCCTTGCAAGACACTCCCGTGCATAGTTTTCTCTATGATAATAAACATTTCAACTCCTCGAGCTCTGAGATTTAAACGCTGGAAAATAAAATTTCTGTTTGTTCACATCTCCAGAAAGCAAATTAAAAAAGTTCTAGCGTTGATAGGTTTAGACATAATCTGCCTCACACAAAGCTGTAACGTGGACTACAACTCAGCGTGGCAATGCAGGGAGCAGTTACAAAACACACTGCGAGTATTTTGCCTTTGCAGAGAGGGAAGGAGCGCCGGGATGATGCATCCTGAATGAAAAAAACAAAACAAAACAAAACCAAAACAAAACCAACGCAGGAAATTAACAAAGGTTTAAAACGCCACGGTAAATTTCATCGCAGGGTCTTTTTCTGAGGTTTCTGAATAAAACGATTGCTGAACTTTTCGAGATTATTTTTTTCCCCACTAAGCTTTGCAGAGAGCAAAGCTCGAGGGTTCAGCAGCGCTGCTCTGGGGGCAGGTGAGGGCAGCGCGCGGGCTGGGGCTCGGTAAGCGCCGTTACCCTCCCTGCGGGCACCGGCACCGCCAGCGAGCGGGCCAACGAGCCCGGGGAAGGCGGTACCAGCCCGGGGGATCCCCGCACCATCCGCTCCTTCCCCGCTCCTTCCCCGCTCTTTCTTTCCCCGCTCTCCCCGCACCTCCCGCGCCTTCCCCTCACGGCGGGGCGGTCCCGCCGCCTCGCGCTCCTCGCCGCGGCCGGCAGGCGGCGCCCCCGCCCCGCCCGCTCGCCTGAGGGAGCGCGAGCGGCGCGGGGAAGGAAGTGGCGGCTCCCGGTGCTGCCGGTGCGCGGGGCTCGGCTCGGTTCGGCTGGGCTGGCGGATAAATCCGCTCGGCCGCCGTGCTACGGCAGGGCAGGGGCAGTGCCAGCGCGGGGCTCTTCGCCTTCCCTGCTCCCTCCTCCCCCGCAGCTGCGGCGGCCCGCCCGCCTCGCCTCCCCCCGCCTCCGCCGTCCCCGCGCCGCGGCAGCGCCGGCGGGCGAGGAGCTGCCCGCGCCCGGCCCGCCCGCGCCGGGGATTATGCCAGCGGCACGCGGGCATGCCGGCAGGCAGCGACCCGTAGGCAACGGCAGCCGCCGAGCCGCGGCGGCATCGGCAGCAGCAGCAGCAGCAGCAGCGGGAGCCGCGGCCGCCGCGCCGGGAGCAGCCGGTGCGTGGCGGGGGGCGCTGAGGGCGGGCGGGGGGCGGCGGGGCGAGCACCGACACCTGGCGGCCCCCGGGCCGGCCCGGCCGTACCTCGGCGGGGGTGAGAACCGCGGCGGGCCCGAGGGGAGCTGAGCTGGGGTGGCCGGGCCCGCGGGGCGGCTGCGGCTCCGCGGAGGGGCCGGTGCGGCGCGGGGGCCCCTCCCGGTAACGCGGAACGGCCCCCGCGGGCCGCGGCGGGTCCCGGCCGGCACCTGGAGGTTGCCGCGGCCTGAGTGGGGCCGGGCTGTCCGTCCTCGCCCGGGATGCGGCGGTAAAAGTTTCCCGATGGAGCAGTGAGGTGACCGGGAGGGCCCCGCGGCCATGGCAGCGTCCGGCACCGCACGCCGGGGACGCGGGACCGCAGCTCCGCGCTGCCGAGGTCCGGCGTGTGGCACAGCCGGTGTCGGGCTCTCCCTGGGCTGGCGGGTTGCGGGCGGCAGACACCGCTCCGTGCCCGCGGGGACAGCCGGGGACGAGCGGACGGACGGACGGAACACCCTCCGCGCCGGGTCGCGGCACCCGGAGCATTCGGGGTGGTCATGGCCCGAGGCCGGAGCCAGCCCCCGGGAGAACTCCGTCCTGGCCTCCTTCATGGGGTACGGCATCTCCGAGCCTTGAATTTCACCGGATTCGCCTCTGGCAGAGGCCCCCGGTGGAGTCTTTTTTGTGCGGTGGCCCAGGAGCCCCTGGGACGGGGCCTGGCCGTGGGGAGGGGGTGACGGTGCTGCCCGGGGGTGCCTCCCATCCCTGAGGGAGAAGAGGGTGAGACCCGCAGCATCCTCAAAGAATAAATGCCGGTGACTGATTATAGCTGAGGGACAGCCCCGTGAGCTTTCGGGGCTCGACACCCCCCTGTGTCAGGGCACTGCTGGGTGGTGTTTGGGAGCTGGCCGTGCTCCTTAGGCAGTGCTTTTCCTTGTGGGAGTGGGAGGAAGAAGAGCAGAATGCCCATTCTCTTTGGGAAGAGCAGAATGCCCATTCCTTAGCTGGATGATGGGCTGCAAGAGGAGATTCTTTTTGCTGGGCCTGACAGTCCTTTCTCCTGGCCTCCCCATGCCTTGACGGAAGGGGTCCTGCTTGGTGTTCCCGAACAACCCCGGGCTCCATCCTGGAGCGTGCTGCTGCCCCACGGCGTGAACAGCTCCAGCTTTTTGCCCAGCTGCGGGAGGGTTAAATCCCTTCCTTCTCCTCCCCAGCCTCTCCTGCTCCCCTGAAGAAGCAGAATCACAGAGTGCACTGAGGTGCTCACCCTGGGGCTGGGAGCATCATTCAGGGAGCCCCTCAGAGGAGTGCCCTGCTTAATCAGCTACACGAGTCAGTCCTGTCACATTTCACGTTTAAATGCCACGACTGAGGTGGAGTTTATTTGAAGTGTGTATTTAAGCAAAAAAAAAAAAAAGTTTCTTCACGTGTTGGTACCTGCTCTAAAGTGAGAGCTTCCATCTTCTCTGTGCTCTGTGCGTCTGGAAGCTGCTAAGTGGAAATTTGATGTCAGGAAGCGTTTTCAGTCTTTAATCTGTGAGTGCTCAGCTCTGAACAGGGCAGTGGCAATAGCTCAGTCTTTGGACGTCAGGACTTGAACAGGCAGATGTTTGAGTGCATGCGAGAGCATCAGTGGCTGTAGGACTCCTTATTCCCCGGCGGCACCGGTTCCTGCTCCGTGCCCACATCTCTTCGCTCGTGCTGTATTTTTATCGCGTGGTTTATTTTTGTCGTGACTGCGTTGTGCTCCCGAGTAACACAAGACGCAAGTGCTGCCTTACAGGGTTCAGCACTGCCTTCTGGGCGAGGGGTTTCCCCCCCCTACCACTGCTGAATAGGAGAGTGCTGTTGTAGGGCAGCCCTTCTCCCTCTTTTCCTGTGGCAGAGCTCGTGCCTCCGGTAGCTGCTGGATCTCTGAGTGCCCGGGTGTTCTGACAGGTAACCGGCTCCTTGTTTTGGCCGCGGGCTGCTCGGTAATTGAAACGCCTCCTCGGGATATACGGAATAAAGGATGGCCAGGCATGAAAGCGCAGTTGCAGGCTTGTCCTGGCTTGTTGTTTGTTTCAGGATTTCTGCTTTGTGCTCCTTGCAGTGTGTTCTGGTTGTGGCAGCATCTCTGAGAGGGAAAGAAATGAGCAGCCAGGGCTGGGAACGCAGCTTGTGCTGCTTTTGATGGAGCAGACTTCTGGTAGGCTGCTGGGCTTCATTAATCATATTAAAGTTTCTGTCACTAACTTTTAATTAAAAGCGTAGTTGATACCACTTTAATGAACGTACAGATGTTAGCCATCTTCATGCATAAAAATGCTTTTTAATTCCCTTACTATTCCCTTTATGGCCCTTAGATGCTTTTGTTGCCATCTAAGCCGTGTACAGTAGCAGCTGTTTATCTTCTTAATAAAACTTTTTCTGGCATCTGTGTTCGGGAAACAATAATGGTTTGAGTAAACAATTCCCTGGTATCCTTTAACAATATTTTTTTAAGAACTTGGCAGAAAGGGTCAGAAGTGGTGCCTAAATAGTGAACTCCAATAGTGAACTCCAAGGCTCTTGCTGACTATAGCCCTGAGCCTAATGTAAGTCAGCTGAAACTGTTGGCTGTTCTCAGGCTTATGTGAGGTGATGATGAAAATAAGAAGCCCTTAGTGTATGACTTTTGATTCTGATGAGCTTCACGAGGATCTTTTCCCCAAATGACAACTTCTTATTAAAATATCTTTTCTATTTTGGGTTTGCTGCTGATGGTGTGTGTCAATGCTTTGTCGCTTGTTGTGCATCTAACAGCCTGAGCATTTATTGTGATTTACCATCTGGCACGTGGGAGTTTTATCTAACTTTTCATTTTACTTGACAGCAACCAGTTTGGAAAGACCTTGTCCTGATTTTTTTTTTCCCCTAATAGAAATTCTCAAAACTTAAAACTGACAATGGGGCTAAAAGGTTTTGAATTTAAATAATTACTCTCTTTTTATTCACAAATTGTTACTGCTTCTGTGAGCTGGCCAAAGAGAGAAGCAGCACATCCTTCAAGTGAACTAATTTAAAGAAAGTTCCTCCAATTAATCCTAAAGACCATTAATCTCCCCTCTGCCTTCAAATAATACTCTTGTCATTCAGTTGCTGTCTTGGCAGCCTGAGTAGAAGGCTTTGGAAAGTGGCAAGTGAAAGCTGATGCTTGCTCCTGAGTACAGTTTGACTCATGCCTTTCATGCATATTCACCATAATGTCCTGTTCCAGGACCAGCAGGATCCCTCGAGACACATTTCTTCTTTTAAGGTGTTTTTCTTTTAGGCTTCCTAAAGAGAGAGACTCAAATAAGAGAAGAGGCTAGAAACAGGCGTCGGTGTGTTGCTTTGTTTCATTTTTATTTTCTTAGAAGGAAAAAGCAACTCATGGTTTTCTTAACAGCCAATTTCTCTAAATGGTGAAGATGCCTTCTCATTTAATTTTAAAACTGGCTGACGTAGGGTGTGATGCAATTAATACTTCTGTTTATCTCCCCAAATTGGTAAAATATGCCTAAATTTAATTTTGAGCCCGAAAGCATCTTCTAAACAAAAATGTTCTGCAGTTTTCAGTGTGAATGGAAATGGAATAATTAATGGGGAGGAGGGAATAAATAAAACACTTTTTATTTATAACTTGATTTCCTGGGTGCTGGAGGAAATCCAAGTGCCACAAGATTGTACTGGGGCAGAGTCTGTCTGAGTTCACCCATGAACTGAAAGGGAATGTGGCTTCTCTAATTGTGCTGTCCATGCCAAGAGTCCTAGGAAAATTTAAATGAACAAAGTAATGGATGATATTTGGATGTTCTTAATGTAAGAAGAAAACAATCTAGCCTGGGGCTGGCCCAGATCCTGTCACTACAGGGAGTTCTAATCAGCACCATGCCAAGTCAATAGACAGAGCTCCTGAAGTCAGGCTTGTGCATTTTCCATAGGTTAAGAGGGTTTGCTGCGACTGGATGGTGGTTTTAATTTTTGCTTTTAATTAAACAAATACTTCTTAGAAGCTCACAGCAAAATGCTCCAGTAAATCCCACTGGAGAACTTAGAAACCAGTTGGAAAAAGGTCTCTTTCCTTTAGAAAGAGGGAAGGGGGGAGGTGCAGGGGACCTCCTGAGGGATGGCAGGATCTGGAGACAGAGCTGCTTCCCCTTCCTGCAGCTCTTCCTGAGTGTGTGACACAGGGTCAGGCTTCAGAGGGGAGAAGAAAAACGAGGTTGCTCAGGCAAGTGGAGATAAATAGCTTTTGGGCAAATCTGGGTGCAGGGAAGCAATCCAGTTGGCACAGGGCTAAAACCTGCCCTGGGGAGCTTGGCCACACCTGAGCAGATCCCAGCAAGGAGGTGCTGGCTTTGCAGGGAGGGGCCATGCAGGAGGGAAATGGGAGGGAAAGCAGCCCCTTCCTGCCCCAGGGGTGGTGAGGAGGATGAGCAGGACCCTCGGGTTTGGTGGCTGGGTCAGTGAAGGGTGGCAGGGAGCGGCGGTGCCGGGGTCATTGTCCCGGCAGCCTCGGACCTGGCACCGGGCAGGGACATGCATGCCAGCGCCCTGAGTGTGCCCAGGGTGCCACCGAGGGCAGGGACAAAGCACACACACACCTCAGCTGAGGAAGGAGTGCTGATAGGAGCAGGGGCACCCACGGCAGCCTCGGTCTCCCAACAGCAGCACAGGCTGATTTTGGCTTCTCCTGATCCAGGTAGTGGCTGAGAACTCCAAATTTGATTTTTTTTTTTTTCCTGGCTTTAAACAGCCTCCAGAAAATCTTGCTCAGACAGATTTAAAGACCTACAACATCCAGAAGTCTGCACCCCTGTGGACTTCAAGTTGTTTTCCTGCAAAAATAACCCAAGCCTGAGTACTGAGTACCTTGGATAGCGAGGACTCTGCACAGCTTTTACAGTCCTGGCTTTGTGTGTTTGGTCAGCTGAGGTTGGTGAGTTCTGACAAGTGGGCATGAACCTTTAAACTCTCCTTGGCAGGAGAACAGGTGGGATTAGGTGAATTGGGAGGAGTCCCTCGATGTGATGAGGAAAAGTGGTTTGCCACTCGTGGATTTCTTTAAACAGCTCAGTCTCCAGTCAGAGACCAGATCCTGGGATTTCTACTCAGGAGTTTCCCACCAGTTTCTATGGTCTCATCATGGTGGAGGGAGGGAACTGAGATCCAGAAATCCAGTAGCAGAACAGAGGTGGTTTGCTGTGAGCTGGGAAGGCACAGCTGGAGAGGCCTTGGGGAAGAAAATAGTGAATGAACTGCTGAAAGATTTGTAATTCATCATTGGGCAGGGATTCCTGTAATGGACAGGGAAGCTGACTCTGATTTGTTTGGATTGCTGGCACTTACATAACAATCAGGGAGCTTCGGGATACTAATTCAGGCTTAACCCTCAGAGCAGTGACCTGGGAAGGCATTTTAATGGCACGATAACCAATTTGGAGGGTGAGAGTGTGTAATCACATCAGCACGCTGAGGTATCTGGGCACTGCAGGGGCGAGGCTGCGTTATCTCCAGCTCCAAAGAAGTTTGGTATTTGCATGACTTAACTCTGGATGTGTAGAGGGGCCTTAATTCCATTATGTGCTTTAGAAGGTTATGGGAGGATTTCAGGTTTTTCTAGTACAGCCGTGGTAAACAGCACTTCAGCTGTTTTGTACAGGTATTCATAAGGAGTTGGGTTTGGATCATTTTGTGTCTTTTCAGATAATTTGGGTTGGAGTTCAGAGTTATCCATAGCGAAACCTGGAGAGCTGTGGGCATTTCTGAAGAGGTAAAAAAAATAATGGGCTGCCATCAGCCACTACATGTTTGGAGGGAACAGCAAAACAATTGCTTTTTAAAAACAGTAACAAATGCGCTTACATATATGTGGTGTAACTACTTTTTGTATACATCAGAGGACAATTCAATGGGAATAATTTCTCTTGTAATTTGTTTCAAGATCAATACCATAACTTAAATAACCTTCTAAAGGTACAAACACGGTAGAATCACTTTCTCTGTGTGGGTGGCTTACCTATTTTAATGTTGCCTTTTTTTTTAAAAAAAGAAGGAAATAGAGATTTTATATTTATCATATCAGATGAAATTGAAATCTAAATATTTACATCTTTTCACTGGATCTGAGGTTGAGCACCAGCTGTAGGCGTTGCCAAGCTGTTTAAGTTGTCTCCTCCACAGAGCAGGTTGATTTCTCCAGGGTGGTGGAGAGATGGCGCCTCGTGTTTCGGGCTCTCATTTTCCAGCCCGTCTCTGCATCTGGAAATCCTTCCCTCTGTGGGCTCTGTGGCCTCACGTTCAGAGGGTGTTCCAGCCTAAACATGCTGAAGCTAAACATGTGTTGTCTCCACCAGAATGCAGAGTAAACTGCAAGCTGTGAAACTGGAGGGGGAGTTTGGGATACGAGGATGTAAATAACTCGGAGATATTTGGTGGAAAAGAGCAGGAGGGGGAGGAAGGCCTCTCACTTGCTTTTCCTCTGCCATCCCATCTCCCCAGTAACATTCTCTGTGCTCTTCACAAGCAAAGGTGGAGGATCACTTCTGTCTTAAACAAAGGTAAACCAGGAGCAGACACAGGAAATGTTGCAGGCACAATTCCTGAGTTTTCTGTCTCTGGTTTTGTTTTGCTTTCCTTGTTTCCCTGTTAATTTCTTGAGCAGGCTTGACATGGGGCTTTTAGGTTTCTGATGCAGCAAAGTGAACTGATGGAGAACACATAGCCTGTTTTGTTCTCCCTCTCTTGTTTTAAAGGATCACTTATCCAGACTCACGGGACTCTTTGTTTGTCTAACCTGTCTCTGCATTGTAAAACATTGTTCCATGTTTTAACTTCAACAACAGTAAACATCTTCCATCAAATATCCTCAAAATGTGTTTAGGCTGGGCACAACTGTTTCTATTGGGACTAAAACAATTTTAATCTCTTTTGCTTATATTTAATGCCTTAAATAAGTTTTTCAAAAGGGGCACCTTTATCTAACATGCTGCCACTGTGAGAAGAAAGAGCATATTTGGACAAGCCTACTTGAAGTATTAAACTTTTCCGTTCAGCTTCTGTGTGTTGCCCTGGCTTCCCAGTTTTCATTTATCCTTTTGTTTAGAGCAGGGAGAGATGGTTTGACTTGCCTTGCTGGGGGTGGGCACCTGGGTATCTTTAGGTCAGATCTTCTGCATCATGTCTGACAAACATCTGGGCAGAGAGGATGGAGAGGAAAGAGCTTTTTGTCCTCCTGCAGAAAAAGGAGCTTGACATAAAGGGGAGATTTATTTCACTGTCTAATGGAGCATCTGTATTATCAAAGGCAGATATGTCAGAGCACTTTCCCCCTCCTTGCTCTGTCTTTTCTTGTCTGAATGTCATTTTGCTGATAGAACTTGTGTTGTATTCCTTGTTATCAAAGTAGAACTGAAAAAAACCAAACTGAAAGAGGTGATGCTTTGTCTTAAATGTTGTTACCAAAATCATCAGGTAAACGGTGTTGAGTGAGGATTTTAATTCCTGGTTTAAAGACTGGGTATGATTTGGCTTTCAGACCTCCCATTCTTCCTAAATCAAGTTTATGGTAGCAGCAGCCATGAGTGTCAGCTTCTGATTATAAACAGATTTGGAGCCACTAAAAAACTCCTTGAAATCAGTTTGACAACTGTTTGAGAACCATCTTTTTAATATTCTCAGCAAGTTCCCTGCTGAGGTCTCTTGCAGCAGCCTTGTAGATCTTGTAGATGTTAGTCTTCCCTGCATATTTTATTTTAACTTGCTCTTAAGCTTCCTAGGAGAATGCACATGGATAAGCTTTTCCAAGCTTTTTAAAAATTCATTTTTGCATGGAAACCTGGGCTCAGCGAGACGAGAGCTGAGTGGAAACTGGTTGTGCTGTGCTTGGGGGGTGCAGCACCTTGGTGCTCAGAGCACCTTGCAGGGAGGTATTTTTTTTAGCTTTTCTTTGGGTTTTCTTGAGGCTAAATCCCAATTTCTCCCCACGGTTTCTGGCTCCAGGGGAGTTTCTAGGTCTGCAGGGGGGTGGATGGTGCAGCAAATCCATCACCACAGGAGACAGTGGGAGAGGTTAGGGGCTCTCAGGGTGCACAGGCTCAGGTGGGAAAAGGGAAGGGAGATTGGCTGCTGCTGGTTTTTATTCCTTCAGCCCATGACAGCCTCTGGTCTGAACCACCAGGCTCAGAAAACCTGAGCAGTTCCTAAAGCAGCATCACCCCAGGCCTGCACTGCGTGCCCAGGGCTCTGCACTGCAGGGATCAAGGGATATTCCATCTGGAGGTGGGAAAAACAACCCTGGCAGCCTTTCTTTCTTCGAGGCTGGCAGCGGGAGCAGAGTCAGGGACTTATTTCCATTTGTCTCATCCATTGTTGAGATGGTGACACCCTTGAGTCACATTAAAATTGAGACCTTGTAGCTGAATTGGCACATCACAGAGCAGGTGTTTGCTGAGGTTTTGGGGGGTTTGTCCTTGTTTAGAAAATTATTTTCCTGTTTGCTGAGAGGAGATGAAATTGATTAATGGTGTTGCTGATGTCCTGGGTTAAAAAAACCAGGAAAACTTGATTCAGGTGGAATGCTGGAAGTTAGCTGTCAAGATAACCTGCTTGTGAAATAGTTGTGAAGGCCTAAAAAAATAAAATAAAATAATAAAAAAGATGAGTGCCCAGTAGCCAGATGGTTGGAAGAGAACACCCCACGATCAATGAGGCAATATGTAAATATTTTCGATCATTACCGCAGTACTGCTGTGTTGACATTGAAATTCAGAGTGTTATTCTGTGGGACTCCTCATTGATCAGCAGATGAGCTCTGATAAAACAGAGGATGAAAGCACAATACTGAGCATTATTATGGATTGTGGATTTCATTGACAAGGACAGGCTTCCATCAAGGACTAGAATGGATTTCAGACCCTCTTTAAGCACGTTACTGAGCCACTGTGTTCCTTCCCTGGCTGTCAGCTACCAATTAAATGGTGTTTTATTTCTTGAGCTGCTTTATTTAAGGTGAAATACTGCATAATTGACTAATTTTTCTGTGCTAATTGCTACATTTTTATGGGAAGGGGCAAGGTGGAAGCTGACATAGAGTTCTTTGTTTGAAATATACCTGGCTAGAAATAACTGGAAAATATCAATCAAACAGCTGAATTAAAACAATTTTTTTTTTTTTTTTTCAAAAAAGATCCTCCTGAAAACTGGTTGTAGAGACCCTGTCTGGGTGAGTCACTTAGAAACCTTCATGGGGTGATAGCATTCTCATGAATAAAACATGAAGTGCCTTTGGCATACACAGGTGCTGAACCCACCCAGAGGCTTGGGGTTTGTTGTTTGTTTTTTTTCCTTAAAAAAAGAAATCCTGTCGGTTTTACTGCTCTCAGAGGGGAGTCTGAAGCTTGACACTAAATAGACTCCTTTGAAAGCTGCTTTTTAAGATCTGCCCCAAGGCAAAGCCAAGCAGGGGCTGCTGCTCCTGAGATCCCACCCTGGAGGCAGCAGGGAGGTTTGGGAGGGTGATGTGTGTGGGGAACAGGTTGCCAGCTTTGTGTGATATTAAATGTCACTCTTCCTGTTTTACATAGACTGGTGTGAGGCTCCTAAAAATCTTTTAACGGTGCATATAGAGTGTAGGGTTTGGGGTTTTTTTAAATATTTTTTTCTTGCTGTTGATCAGAGCAATGGATTGTAACACTTCCCATTTCATCTAAGGGAATAAAAACTTTTAGGAAAGAATTAATGACTTCTAAGGAAGGAGGGAGAGGGCGCTTGGCACATGAGAAGCTCATTAGAGCTACAGCAAGGTCCAGAGCCCAGGCAGCTTCTGGAAGCATTTTGCTGTTTGTTTTCCCTCCCTTTCCCTTGGGTCTGGCTGCTTACAGTGCAGCCAGGACCTTGTGCTCCTTTGGGAATGTAACCCCGGGGCACTTGGAGGGTCCAGATGCTACAAACATCAGAGAAGGAGAAATGGTCTCGGTGCCTTTCCAAGCTGCTCGTATTTTCCAGTTAACTGCTGCATTTCTCTTGCATGTTGATTAATTTCCTGGCACATCCTGGAGCCTGTTCCTCCGATTAGAGTTCTTCAGGATTTTGAATTTATTTCCCTGTGGTTTGTTGATATTTAGTTGCTCACTTATATCCCCTTTGGTGCTTTAGGGTGGCTGGTAGGAGAACAGAAACCACCTTTTCTGAGGATAAAGGGCTCTGGAGACTCTCTGTGGTCTGAAACTGATGCTCCCAAACCATGGACATGTGGTGTTTGACTACAGCTGACACTTGGTAGGGCTTAGAATTTATTCATGCAGATTGGGCAAGAGCAGGAGGCTGAGCTAGACCAGCTGTGGTGGTCATGAGGAACAATTGTGCTGGTTCATTTCTCCCTGCAAGACAGTGCTGGCAGTGCCTCTGCCTTTGCAGAAGCCTTTTTATTGCCTGTGCTTGGCAGGGCTCTGTTGCCCGAGGCTGGTGAGTTGTGGTTTGGGGTTGTCACCAGGTGTGTTTGTCCAGGTAATGGTGAGGTGGGAGCTCTGCCCGTCCCACCAGTGTGAAGTGATTTAGTGGTGGCAGCAATGGTGCCTCCTGGAAGGACTGGAAAGTGAAGTGCAGCACATCAGTTCAGCAGAGAAGCAGAAAGCATCTTATAATTAATTAATCATCTTCCATGGAAAGGTAAATGCCAGTTCTGTTAGTGCAATGTGGTGTTTTCAACATCGGTGCTAAAAACGAGCCCGTGTGGCACCTCTGCCTCTTTGCCAAAGATATTTACATGTGAATCTGTCTACTAATAGCTGTGGTCCGCTTTCCTGTGCCTGGGGTGCTGCTGAGCTGTTGTGCTGCTCAAGAACCAAACGTGGTCTTTGATTCGGTTCTGGGCTGCTCCAGTGCCCGGAGGCTTCCCTGGAGAGATGCTTCCCTGAAAGCCTTTTGAGGAAGGGAGGGAGTTGGTAACGCTCCTCTTTGCAAATCATAATAAAAATGTTGCAGCCTTTTGGGAGCTCTTGCATTAACTCCCATTTCTGTGTTTTTGTTGCGTTGCTTTTTCCTGGTGGTTTGGACAAACGTGCCCCTTGTTAAACAATGCTGAGTCCTCCCACACTTTGGGAGTTTAATTTGAAAGTGGAAGCAGTTTTAACTGTGTACATTGTTTCCATTCAGCATAAAATGTTTCTGAAATGCAGACAGGGTTAATGATTATAGAAGAGGATGAAAACCTGACAATTTTTAAGTTTAAATTTTGCCTTGGTAATCTGTTCTCACACCTAAAAATAAGTAAATTAAGAATAGCATCAGCAAGGCCTCTGCAAACTGCAGTGACTTTAAAAAGTGATGACTTGGGAATACAGTCAAGGTGAATTGTTTATGATTATTCCAGAAAACAAGTTTCATAAATGTCATAATGTCCTAGGCTACATTAATTATCTATTACTTTTAGTGTTTGCTGCAGAGAAAATGCCAGTGTTTCTGTTTTCCCAGAGGCAACACTTTCAGTTTCTCTTGTACAGAGATGTTTTTTGCTTTTAATCACTTTTGATTGCAATACCATTAACAAGTGTGTAGAGAACTCAGTTTTTCTGGTTGGAACAATTGCTACAGACTTACTGTCACTGAAAAGAAGAACTTTTGTCATCCTTCCCTAATCTACAACACAGGGAAAAAAACCCAACCCCAGAACAAAAAAGAATAAATGAGGAAGGAAGATTGGGGTTTTTTAACTGGAGGAGGCTTTGTGGCTGCCCTTCCAGGTACCCTGAGGGGCTTTGAGATTGGCCTCACCCAGACTCTGAAACCCTTTGGAGACCTGTGTGCAGGCCCTGCTGATTCTGAGAAACTGTTCCCTGCTCAGCAAAGCCAGACAGAGAGAGCAGGGCCCTGCTCTGACTCAGTTTTTTACAATTTATTTACCAAAGTGTGGGTTTCCTGGATGGTTCTTTTGGAAGGATGGTGTCTGGCATATCCAGCACCTAGAGAGATTTGTCTTGCTTGTGGAAAATGGGGAAAGAATGGATATGGACAAATCCCAATGTGCCTGAGGATGAATTATTGTATAATCTGTGAAAATTGGTAAGGCTCAATCAGACTGGATGTGTTTTGAATTAAAAACTACATAGCTATAATGAACCCTTTTAAAAGAGAAAGGTAATGTGAGGATTCTTGTTTACTTGCAAATCATAATGGTAGAATGGCTAAAAGGACTAATGAAATACTCGCTTTCATGAAAAGGCATTTTAAAATTCAAAGGCAAAGCAAGATTAAAATGATATATTTAAATATATTTCCATCATACAGATTTGAATAGTTGCTTTAGAGAGAAAGTCCTTTGGGCTTTGCATCATCATATTGTATATAACAGTAGGGGAAGAAACACTTTGCATTTCCTTTTATGAAAAGAATTTTTATTTAAACCATTCCTTAGGAATTTAGTGGGTCAATTCAGACCCAAAATGCACACACAAAATACTGGCACAGGTATAAAATCATTGAATATTTTTCTTTGGTTATAAAGAGGATGTAATTTCAAAAGTAGTGGTGATTTTCAGTGTTAATTTTGTTGTGGGACTGAAGAATTAGTTTTATTTATCTTCTGGTTTCAACTGTATTAATGTTGGCAGCAAGATCAATAGTCAATGAAAGAGAAGAAAACTAAGATTCAGTTTCAGATAAATTCTGATTGGATCCTAAACCACAGGGCCACAGACTGGACCTGTGGTTTCCAGTTCTGACAGATCCAATCTAAAACTTGCATCATAGAAGGTTTTGAGATAGGATAAGCAACTTGATGCTTATCCTTTCAACACTATTATTATTATTATTATTATTATTATTATTATTATTATTATTATTATTATTATTACTATTACCACCCAGCCTGGGAAAGCAGAAGTGGCATTTGGGCTCTATGTGCCTGGCTCAGCTGTGAATCAGCAAATGACATTAATAAGCATTTGTGGACTAAATATATTTTTAAGCTGTCTGGCTGCTTGCTCTTGGTGAGATTTCTGAGATTAATGGTCCTGAAATGTTACTCACGTTTGCTCTTCCTCCAGGATGAATCTGACCTGTGCAAGCACTATTATATTTTTTAAATTGCTGTGCAAGAAGTTACAAGAGTGAAGATCAGTTACTGGGGGGTTTTTTAAGCTGTTGGCATGACATAAATTTATGTTCACTGAAGCAGTGTTTGCAGCTAGAAGTATTGATGGTTTTTCCAAGCATTTCAGGTTCTTTAGGGGAGGGAACAGTGTGTGCTGATGTTTTATTTATTTTTTGTGTAACACTCTGGTAGCAGGTGCTGGTGTTAAGGCTTGGACCCAAGTCCCAGTCAAGGAGATGAGCTTTTGTTTGTGTGGTTGTGGACCCAGATTTGCAGGTTCCAGTGCAAAACACAGCTCCTGCTGCTGGGAAGGAGAACTGGAAAGGACAACTGTGCCCTTCCTGACCTGAAAGGGAAAGGGATATTTCTGCTGATGGGGAGTTCAGCCAGATAGAGGCAATTTTAATGTGGGCTTGTGGGTTTTGGGGGTCCACAGGTGACTTGTGGGATGTACCCCAACCCTCCCTCCTCCATCACCCTGTTAGACCAGTGCTGTGAGAGCCCTGGCTGCTGCTTGGAGGACAGAGAAACGAGGATAAGCCAAGACACTAAAGAAGACCTAAATGAACCTGGATATACTTGGGGAGATCATCAGTAGAGAGGGGAGTGGAGAGCAGGTGTGTGTGCCCTAAAGTGCAACCCAGCTGCTTTAAAAGCAGCATTAAAACCAGTCTGCAGTGATTGGAGGTGAAGATGAGACTGCCCGAAGGAATCTCTTAGAAAGGCAACGGGGCTGCGTGGAATGAGGAGCAAAACAAGAACTTGCTCTGCAGGCAGTGTTACAGGTTCCTTCTGCCCCCAGCCCTCCTGACAAAAATCAGCCTTGGGGGAGAGCAGGTGGCTGGAATAGGAATGTAAATGAGGTTCCTGGGCTTTCCCGACCTGGATTTGCCCTCCTGGGTGCTGCTGGTTCACCAGCCCTGTCTTTGTTCCCTGTAGGAGCTGCTGTCTCCTTGCTCCTCCAGGTGCGGAAGGATTTGTGGGGATTACAAGGGCAGCCCCAGCTCTGCTTCCACCCTCAGATGTGGGATCCTGCCCAGGCTCTGGGGGCTCCCTGGGAGAACCTTTGGTGTGCTGGGTTTGTCTGTGGTGATGTCTCCTACGTGGAAGTCACTGAGCTCTGAGTTTAGAAGGGAAATGCTTTGAGGGGAAGTGTTGTACAGAGGGAGCACGTGAGAGTGGTCAGTGCAATGCCTGTGTTTTTTCATCTCTCTTTTTTTTTTCCTTCTTAATTTCCATGAGTTAGAGATGACGATGACTCATGGTTTGGAACACACTTTAAATCCCTGAGGTGCTCATTGCCGCCTACCATCACGTATTGAATTTCTGACATACCGGAGGGATGTCTGCAGAGAAACTCTGATGTGCAATTATCAAATGTTGTAGCTTTATGTTGTTTGCATAGGAGCCATTAGCCTGGTGTAACAGGAAAAATAATGCACCTTTATTCTTGCTCTTGATTTCCCATGGGCATGGCACTTCAGCAACTGTGTTCTGTCTTTTTCTAGGATGTTGACACATGTGGACCAACAGTGACATCCTTTTTCAGCAATGCTGTCTTTGCTCCCTCCTGCATTCAGAAGCATCTAGAGAGATTTTTTGCAGAAGGTAGGTTCTGACATTTCAGCTGGATGGCTATTCTTTTTCTTCTGGGTTAGAGAAAACCATTTAGATGTTACTAGGGAGAATGGTAATATATCTGATGGATACTAACTCACTGCTGGTGAGAGGGGATTAACCTTGGCTTGGGTTCCACTTGAATAAATGCTTGGGGAAAATGTGATAAAATGGAGGCTGGAGAATGGCTGCAGGAGCTCTTTGAGGAGGGCTTGGCAGTCACAGGACATGGTTAGCTTAAATTGCATAGATTAGTGCATTGGTAATAAACTTCTTTTGAAAGAAAGCTCACGCTCCTTGCCTTTTTCTGCTTAGTCAGCATCCTTGTCTGCTTATAATCTTTCAAATAAATAAATTAAAAGGGAGAATGGCTGCACAGGATCTGCAATTAATATAATTTTAATATAAATCTTGGACAAGGTTTTTTCCTCAAAAAACATCTTAACCTTGTTGATTTTATCTGTATTGAAATAAACAGTAGTACAACCTCATTTACTACCATCAGATTGTAGTTTCTCTGTCCTCTGAACTTTAAATTTGTTTTACATTGCCAATAGGATTGAGATGCAGAACTTCCCAATAAACAGTGTGGAAGGGGAAGCAGTTACCTGTGGTGGCTTTTAACAAGTAAAAGTGAAGAGATTGTGTTTTTTATGAATGTCTGTACCTGCTGCTGGCTTCTGCTGTAACCTTTGGAGTGTTGTTTGGGGGTTCACTCTGTGTGTCCAGCTCCATCCAAACCTCTTGTGTGAATTCTAGAAATGTATCTCATAGTGTGAACTCTCACTACAAAATTGGTGGTTGGTGGTTTTGGTAGACAGGGTGCCAGCCTTTAGCCTGACTGCACAGTTCTGCATCTTCTTATTTTCCTCCAGTGCATTGCTCAGCACCTAAGTGTTTTTTTCCTTTATCAGAAATGGTCTTTTTCACTCCACCAAATGTTTCTTTGGGGTGATACTAAAACTTAACAATTGTCAGGTTTTGCTTCAAGAGCAACGAATTGCTGGGAAGAAGGGAAAGAATAAATGAGTTTGGATCAGAGACTGTTCACTTACCAGACTGAAATATGTTTTCAGTCTCTCTGGGTTTATACCTCGGGGTCACAGCAGTTACACTGAGACTGCAGTGACATCTATATTAACATGCAATATCTTTATCAGAAATTGTTGAAAACTAGGAGTGATTTGAGTACCTTAATTGTCTCCTGTCAGGAAATTGGCTCCCAGTGAATTCATCGCCATTCTCCAGGTCTATCTCCTTCCCAAAGCCTCTCTTTGGGATTAGCAGAGCCCAGTGCTGGGCTGGGTAGGCTGCTCCCAGTGCTGTGTCTTGTCCCTCTGTGGAATACCTGATTTCCTTGGGAGACAGCCTGGCAGCTCCTGCCTGCCCACTGCAGCTCCAAAGGAGCTGTGGCCAGGGTCTCTCTGGGATCAAAAGCTGCCAGCAGCAGCTTTGAGAGAGGAGTTTATGCTCAGAGAGGCATTAATTGCCATATGAGTTTGTGCTGCTGTGCTGAGGGGGAACATCTGTATCCCGAGAGCTTTGCCTCCTGTTTTAGGTCACACACTCCCCCACAGGCTCTTGCAGAGGGAGCATTTTTCTCTGAATTAGCAGTAACAGCAGAGAAGAAATGCAATCCTTGGCAGAGCTTAGGGTTTGCTTTGCCCCAAGGCTGAGACTCCATTCATTCTCTTGCCTGAAGGATTTTACAGGGCTGATGAGGTGCCCAAGTGGTCATTAATTCTCTGGGTAGGTGAGGGGAAATTGCCTCCAGAACGGTGTTCACAGGAAAATGAATCCCTGCTCTTGCGTCACCAGAGAGGAGTAACGTCTGTGAGTTGGCAGGTGGGGAATGCAGGGAGAGAAATGGGTTTTAAACCTTGTCAGGGAATGCAGTGCTCATGGAGACAAAAAGCTGAACTGCCATGTCCAGGAAAATGGAAATTTCCCCCTCTGTTCTGCCAGCATCGCTGTGCAGCCCTTTGTTTTTCCTAACTTGGAGGCTTTCAATCCAAACTGCTGGACAGAATGAAAATGTTGGGAGAATGCTCCTCTGCAAGTCATCCTTGGGAGTATTTTGCATAGAACTATTTCAAAATCTAGGGAAGTGTCCTCAATCCCTGCTGTGAGCCCGAGGGACGAGTGTGTGGACGTGAGCCGTGTGTGCTGGTGATGTTGGGAGCTGTGGGACCTGGGCGGGAGCCAGGGGAGAATGCAGTGTGATGAGGAGATGGAGGGTGTTGATCTAGGGTGGGGGGACCTGCTACTCTGTCCCTCAGCATTCTCTCTTCCAGCTGTCCAGGGGCACTGTGCTGCCTTTTTGTGCTTCCACTGCTCCTGCAGCTGCAGAAGCCTGGATGGGATGAGTGTTTTCTGTCTGTAAGAAGAGGCAGAGTTTGACATTGGGCAGGAGGATAATAAGAAGGGAAGGTAGATGAGGTTGAGTCCAAGGGTGCCTGAGAAGATGGTGAGGCAGGCTGGGGACAGGGGACTTGTGCACTGGGGAAGTGACATCCCCTCTAAGCAATTTGTAACGTCACTGGAGGAATGTGTTGTGTCCTGTCAAAAGGAAGCACAGCTTTGCTTTGCAGTTGCCTCCTTCTAATGGCCTTCCAGCACTCCCTGCCTTGCCTGCAGCACCTGTCCCTGTGCCTGTGCCATGCTGGGCTGTGATTTTCCACCCCTGGCTGTGTGATGTGACCAGCTTTTCTCCTTCCAGAGCCCTATGTCCTTTTATATGGGCACAAATTAGGCCTGAACCTTTCTGCACCTTGTACTTACCAGGGGACTTAGTGTGGGACCCATGACATGAGAATTGAAACCCTTGTAAGGGGTCAGTTTGTGGAAACCAACTAAACGTGGAGAAATCTGTCTTCATGCTGGATCCTTCATCAACTGAATTGAAAAACTCACTGTAAAGAGTTAGATCAAGGGGCTAACACTCCAGGGAGCTGGAGGTGGTGGCTGCTTCTGTACTGGCAAGGAGAGGAACCCTGTTTGGTAGCATAATGGAGCAGCACAACTGTGACATTCCCCTGTCACAGTGTGTAAAGGTTGTGGGTTAGTGTGGCACTTGTTACTGTGCCTGGCAGGGAGAAGGGGGAGCTGCTGAGAGGTGAGGAAAGGGGAATGGGATCTTGTAAAGGTGGGAGAGAGTTACAGGTAAACCCATTTAGACCTGACAGGACACAGATGCTTGGAAAGGTACAGAAGGATCCCTTTTCAAAAAGAAGGTATCTACAGAATCTCTTGTATAATCTGGCACTATGACATTTCTCATGGAAATAGGGGTGAGTTTTTGTTTTGGTGGTTTTCCTCCTTTTACAATAGAAACACAAGGCATGAGGAACTGTTTGGACATACATCTTTAACTGGGAGGAAAGAGCTGTGATGCTGCTGTGGTTGTAACCACAAACTAACTGACAGTTTCCTGCTGCAAGTAACTTTCTATAGATCTAAACCTCCTTCATTTGTGTTTGTTTTTCTGTGCTGTTTAAATATCTGAGGAAGATTCTGTTGCTGCTAGGCTTCTATTTTTTGACAAAGTCTTTGTTATAATTTTGGGGTATGGTGGCATGAAGAGAGATCATTACAGCACTGATACAAACTTAGGTGGAGTCCAAAAAGTTTCTGTATTTTGCAATCTGGTTTAATGTAAAAATGAAGAAGTAAAGCCATTAAATGTATGTCATACTGGTTTTGTAGTTACATTTGCATGTACAAAGCTCTGTTGGCTTCTGAGGAGAAAAGATGTCATCATGTGAACCTGCCCGTGTGGCTGAGACACTACATCTGATATTTCCATGGCATCGTTGCTGGCTTCTAATTCTCCTGCCTCCTTCCCACCCTTCTCCTCTGTGATGTGTTAAATATCACAGCTGCAAAAATGAGGGCACGTTTTTTCCCTGCTGTTCCCATTCCTGCTGGAAAACTTGGACAGAACCTTCCCTTGTGGTTTGTGATACTGTAAATAAAGGCTTGGGAGGTCACACGTTTTTCATCTCAAGTTATTTTGATTCCAGTGTTGGAATGGGAGAGGAGGAGGGAGGAGAGGAATAAAAATAAAAACAAAAACAAAACCTCAAACTGTTGTAGCTTATTGTGGGAAAAAGAGCTCATTAATGCAAAGGGAAAGCAATTGGAAAAAAAGACCTTTGCAGAGAGGACTTAGTCTTTGACTGAAGCTGTGACTTGGATAATTAGGGTCAAAGATTTCAAAGGAATCTTCTATAAAGCTTTGAAATAAAAGTTATCTACAAAGCAGAGGCCCTGAACACCAGCTCCTGTGATCTGGGGTATTGCTGGGCAGTTGCTGTCTGCCTTAAAAGGTGCATCAGCCTGTCTCTATAGGCGTGTGGGTGAGTAATTTTACCTGTGTCCCTCTGAATATGGTTACTCATACTCTTAAATGTCAGTTAAGTGGGCTTAAAATGTGGAGTTGAGAAATTGTGGTTGTAGGTCTTGCTGGCTGTGGTTGGGTGAGCTGGAGTCTTGTTCACAGCCTGGACAGTGCCCCATGGGCTGGGGCGTGGGGGGTGGGAAACCTGTTTGCACATTTTCTCAAGCTTAATGGTGCGGTTCAGCCTTCTGAAAATCCCCACAGAATCGTGGCTGTCACTGCTGCTGTTCACAGCTGTGTCCCACATCTGCAGGCTTGGGCTCCTCAGCTGTGTCCCTTCTCATGTTGGTGTTTGAGGCTTTGCATACTCACAGAATACACTGTTTAGGCTTAACGTTCTGGTATTTTCCTCTTTTGATATTTGTATAATCACGTTTTGGATTTACTAAGAAATGAGCTCAGGACAAGGTCCACTGGGCTTTACTACTTGGTGGTGATGTGCTGGGTGTGATGAATATTGGCTTAGAGGGGAGACACTAACACTTACCGGCAACTGTGTCGCTCACTCTTGTGGAGTTCTGAAGAGACCTTTTCCTGGTAACGATTTTTTCTGTTGGCTTTTTTATCAAAACAGGATACAAAATGTGAATGTAATTTGTCACTGCAGAACTCGTGTTGTACCTTGACACTACAGAAGTATTTCTTTTTCCATAAACTGTTATATTTATAATGTACAGCAGGAACAAAGAGGAACATTCCACATCTAGATGTTAATCTCTGCACCGGGTAGTCTTTTGATTCAATAACTTTTCTTCCTTGATCTTCTTTTGTGGTTTTTTTTTTCTTTAATAGGCACAGGACATATGGACATAAAAAATAATGGCCCAATTTCACCCCTGCTGTAGCTCATTGACGTCATTAAAGCTACAGCAGGGATGACTTGGCCCAGATTCTTTAAAAATAAGACCTGATGAACAACCCCTCCTGGAAAAGCTCTGTGGAGAAGGTTGTCCTGAGCACAGCATAGAGCAGATGCTCAACTCACCCTGACATTCATAACCATTCCCCTTGGTGCCGTTCCAGTGAGATGCTGGGCCCTTCCTGGAGGGGACAGAAGGCTGCAGATGTGTTCCAGATATGCTTTTACCATGTCATAATAGTGTGATGGAAAGGAGCAATTAATGAAGTGAGAGAAGGACACTTAAGGCAGAGGCAGGTCTGGGTGGAGACCTCACTTGCTTGGAAGTTGTGAGAGCTGTCTGTGCCTGAGGACTGGGCTTGGCACATGGTGAGGCAGAAGTAGGAAATGTAGAATTATCTGTGAAAAACTGTTGCCCTGAGCAGGTTTTTAGGAAGATGGTTTGAGTGTGTTTTGTATTTTTATACTTTTCCTCACATCCTCTGCGACGTCTGGGTATTGCCACACAAGGATCAGCCATCTGAAAGTTCCTGGCATAAAGGAGCACTGCAAGGTTCAGTATCTCGAGGTAGGTCTAAGGTGCAGCTGCTTTTTCAGGGCATATTTCCCTCCTTATAAATGGGCATAGAAATAGAAAATCTAGATAATGTAGATCAAAAAAGGGAACATGGATCATGGTGAAAATAGTAGATATGACCTTAAGTGCTGAGTCTGAATTAAGCTGAAAAACGTGCTTTCAGATCTGAACACACTGAAAACAGAAAGGTGAAAATGTGAAAGGTTCTCAAGAGCTGTTGACTACTTTCTGTTTACTAAAATAGTGGTGACGATTCATGGACGGTGACTCTGAAAATCTTCACGCTGATGTACAAAGTGTTTTGCTCACTGTTATTTATAACTTCAGGAAGGAACATCCTTTAGAGAGCAGGCAGAGCCCCAAAGCTGTATCTGAGGGGGCTGATTGCCTGACCACTTTTTGTACAGCCAGTATTCATTGCCCAGGGTATCTTTAATTTAACTGAATCCTTGGTGGTTATAACTGTGTCTGGCCAAGACAGGTTCTCTTGCAGTGAGTCCAAGAAATCAGATAGTTCTTTTTCAGATGCCAGACTCTTCTGGTCCACTGAATATAACTGCAAGAACACATAGTTCCCAAGGAGGAAAATGCTTACTGTGTTTTTGGTGACAGCTGAAGCTAACTTGGGGGAGGGCAAGATGGAGCAAATGGCACTTGTCTGCTTATGAGAGCATGTTCGTTTTAAGGGAATTTGAGTTGGAAAGTTTTTTGCAGTGAAAAGCCAGAATAGTGTCAAAGTGACATTGACTAGTATAAATAGTGAAAGGAGAATTAAATCTTTAAAATATATTCAGTCCTTTGATTAGTCATCCAAAACTCTGCTGGTAAGACAGGGAAAGAAATCTGGGCTTAACCTGATAAATGTCCTTTTAACAGTAGAAAAAGTCAGAAAACCCAAGAATTTAATTCATGATATCCAGAGAGGCCATGCAGCAGCTGGCAGCAGATTGCTAAGGAAGAGTATTAATCCTGGAGGAAACAGGGAAAAGGTAACTGAAAAGTCTGCAGCCTTAAGGACTTTTGGAAGTAGAAGATATTTGATGTAACGCAGATAAGGGTGATTAGCTTATTTTATTGCATAGAATACACCCTTGTCTGATTAAACTATCTTGCTTTGAGGTTCTCTTTCCTTATATTGTCGTCTTGATCCGTTTCAAGCTCCCCTATGTCATTGTGGGTGGACCCGTTTAGGATCTAACCCTGCTTTTAGTGAGGTTAAAAGCAAAATTTGATGGGTGTGAAAAGAACCTGCCCTGGGACTTGAAGTGAACCCCCATCATCTCTCTCTAACCAGACTGATGAGCAGCATGGATTGAATATTTATGCCAGATCCAATACAACCTTGATGATTGCAGAGAAGGATTCTACCTGAGTAAAAGAATGTATGAAAATTTTGAATTGCATATCTTTGTGACTGCAGTTAATTTTCCAGAGCCAAGGCTACGTTGTCATGAGTTTTAGCAGAGTAGAGAAATGATAAATTTCTGGGGTATACAGAGATCTTTCTTAATAATCAGAAGCGTGTCATCTGGTTGAAAATGCAATTTTTCAGGAAGTAGGGGAGCTGTAAATGTGCAGCAGCTCGTTGTTATGGATGCAGTCAGACAGAGCACACGCAGCCCTGTGAACCAAGCCCGGCTCCCTCTCCGTGGCACTCAGGCAGGGCTGGGAAGTGATGAGCTACAGCCAAGTCTGGTTTCCCGTCCTCTGGAACGTCAGCGCGTGGATGTCACACTGCACACATGTCCCCAGGCTGTAGGAGGTTATCAGGGAGATAACCTGGCTGAACCCCAGCACTCAGAGTGTCTCAGGGCCACTTGTGATGGTATCTCAGCTTCTCAGCCTCGAGTGGAAACTCCAGGAAATTCCAGTTCCTACTGAGGCAGCGTGTTAGTCCCTGTGCAGGGGCTGTGAGGGGAGAGAAGGATTCACCAGCACGTGCACTGACAGACTCATGCACCTGTTTAGTTTATGAAGAGTTATGAGTTGAAATCAATATGCAGATCAGGAGTGCTCTGAGTACCTAAAGAAAATCCTTTGACTGTGTTTCCTGCATCATCCCAGCAGTTTATTAAAAAAATAGAAAGAAAAAGAGGGGGAGGCAAATACCATCCGTATTTATTCAGATTAAAA
This sequence comes from Phylloscopus whistleri, assembly GCA_017589585.1. Taxonomy (NCBI): domain Eukaryota; kingdom Metazoa; phylum Chordata; class Aves; order Passeriformes; family Phylloscopidae; genus Phylloscopus; species Phylloscopus whistleri. The sequence continues at coordinate 1,243,449 of JADMLD010001062.1, read as the reverse complement.
AGGAGTGTGGGGATGAGGCTGTAGGGAGAAGGGGAACTGTTCAGTGCTGAAGCAGAACTTTCAATTTATTTGATGGAAATTTTAATCTATTCTGGATGATTTAACTGTTAAGCTCTAGACTCACTTCAGCTCATCACCTTCTAAGTGCTTGGATTCCACTGGGTGCTCTCAAGTCCTGTAGAGGCCCATGAGGCTCAGCTCTATTCCTAAGAGATCACAGAGGGTAGGAAAGAGTGAGGTAAAGGAAACTTTTTAAAAACACTGTTTGTGTTTATAAAAGAACAAAGAAGGTAACCTTGACATTAATTTGAGCTATCCCCTTGATCAATGACTCTAGTTTGTCCACTAATTCTTTTGTATATATAGCTAGAATGCAGCCTACCAATAAAAGTTCGTTTCTTACTATTTTGAGGTTTATTTTGATGGATTATGTTTCTAGGTAACAGTTGAAGGTTATTTCTGGGAAAGGCTGCCAGAATGTTTATTAACATGTGACTAGACCCAGGTAGAGTCCCTTGAGAAAATCTGGCTCTTCTGTGCACTCTCAGCAAGGGGCAGTGACTGTGCTGAAGGGTGAGAGTCCTCCCAGTTCCCTGCCCACGCTGGGCCTGGAAATAACTCTGTCAATAGTAGAAATGTCACAGCAGGAATGACTCGCTGGATGTGCCCAATTCCATTTATCTAAATGAGCTGTGAGCCTGGATTTAACGTGCTGTTTCATAGTTAAGATAAGAGTCACATGAATTAGATTATTGTTGGGAAAAAAATAGAGGGGTGTTGATATAAATACTTCTGTGGGAAGTTTGGAGAGCATTAGCAAGTCTTTTTACTTTTATGAACAGCAGTGGTCAAAGCAGTTTCCTGTAGGAGATGCTTTCCACATGATAGGAACACCAGTCATTAAAAAAGCATGAATCGGATTAAGAGTGTAGGGTTATTTTAATTTGCCTTTGAGTCTTCAGATGTCAGTGCAAGCTTTAATCAGCAGCTGTGCCAGTGAGGAACTACCACGTGAAATGGAACGAGATGATGTGGGCAGAGATGCTCCTGGCTGAGTGGTTCAGGGGCTCCCCTGCACCCTGATGGGTCTGCCCAGCAGTTACTCAGTTCTCCAGGATTGCATGAGCATTTGTGACCCTTTTGTGGACAGCTAGAGGTGTCCCTCTGGCTCGTCCCTCGTGGTTTGTGGAGCTGAGGACATGTTCAGCAGAGGGGCAGTCGTGTGGACTGTGGGGTGGGTACCCAAGAGCACTCCTGCCTCAGTGTGAGAGACTCTTGGGTAAGAACATGTGGCAGAGATAGTACAAATCTTGTGACATTAACAGCTGGCAGCTGACTCTCCTGGGCAGTTGTCTGATGCCTTTCTTTCAGGTGGACTTCAAAATACTATTTCTTCTTCCTTCTGGGAGTTTTCTCTGCATGTGAAACAAACTCCTTGAGTCCTTTGTCTTTATTTTCACATCACTGGCTGTGTTCCCTGGGGTTCAGTGGGAGATACAGCAATGGCAAATGTTAACAACTCAAATTCTTGTTTCCGTGTATGCTTAATAAGCAAAACGTCATCTATGTTGTGTCAGAGGCAGTGATGAGCAGTTCTCTCCTTCCCTGTGTTCTCAGTTTTGGCTCAGTACCAGTGATTTTGTCATGAGGAGCCAGAAGCAGGGGGGCATGGAGGGTGTCCCTTCACAAGGTCATGGTGGGTACAGCAGTGCTGAACTTCAGATAACCCTGAGAGGAGGGACTGTCCCAGCACTGTGACTTTGCTGGAGGCATTCTGAATGCTCATGTCTGGGTGGATGGCTGTGTTTTGCAGGTCATGATCAGGGAAAAGGCATAGTCCCTGGACAGGGTGGCAGGAAGTTCAGGAGGTGGGACAGCATGAGTTTTGTGATCCTGAGCTCCTGTTGGTAGAAAAGCTGCACTGGTTCTTATTTCTGTTCTGGCTGTGTTGGCAAAGCTTGTGTTTAATTTAGTGGGATGATCAGGGCAGTACCTGCCATCTCTCTAGACAGCTGTACTTACTCCTCTTGTTATCACCATGGCTGTTCACTGGTGATAAAGGAGAAGCAGAAAAGGAACCAGCATCCTGATACTTGGGAACAGGGCAACACTTTCATTTGAATTTCTCTTGTAGCAGAGAGTTGAGGAACTGTGGGATCTGCTTCCTTGAGACCTGAAATATGCTTTTATTGACTACTCAAACTTTGAAATCATGATGGGAGAAAGTAGCAGAACCATTGGAAAGCTTCCCTTCCCACATCTTAGTGCTGTCTTAATAGCTACCTCTTATGAATTGAAATAGCCCCCTCTGCCATTCCCTTTCTTTTAATATAAGCTTGTCTCTACTGCAAATAAATATATTCATTTAATATCACAGTTGCCTCAAATCAAGTGGCTCCAGTGTTGCCAAACTTGTGTTGCTGGTAGCTTGGGGGGATATTCTGCCCAGCAGAGACACAGATGTGCTGCTGCTGTATCATCTGTGCTGTGACCATCTGGCATTGGCCTTCCTTTTGCACATGAGCAGGATCTGGTATTCAAACTACCAACCTTTCATAATCCCCCCTGCCATGCTGATTTAAGGGAAAGTGTCAATTCTCCATCTCCTTGCACCCATGCCATCACACACACCCTGACTGTTCCACTTGCCAGCTTTCCTTGCCTGTGGAATCTGCCTCTTCCCCTTATCAATCAATGCCTGGCATCAAAGTGGGGCTCAGGGGAGTGCAGGGTGCCTGCTGCTTTTGCTGAGGTGTTACCTGGGCTATTCCCAGTCACCCCTGAGCTATGGGCTGCTGCTTCCTGATGTCAAAGCAGAGGAGTAACTCTGGCCAGGGGCTAAGCTACATCGAGCTTTCGGAGATTAAGCTGATTGCAGGTCTCTCATAAATAAGTCTTCCTGTATTAATAAATAAATGCCTGCAATAGTTGCATTATTACAGTTCATGGAAGCTTTCAGAAAGAAAAAATTCCTGAATGAGCCATTTCTGCAATCTCAGCCAGCTTTTAAAGATTGGTGTCATTAACTGAATTTTGGCTTTTCCTCTGGAATAGAGCCTGTGCTCTTTGCTTGAGCATATGGTTGATGTACATGAAAGAGAATAGGAGGAGAGAAAGTCTTCAGAGCTACTTGCATGGTTTCTGTGACCATCAGGTTATTGGGAACAGTGGGCAGCCTTTCAGTGGGGCTGCCTTATACTGGGGTTTTTGAGGGTGTGAGGCTTTCCCCACTGAAGCCCATGTCGTGATTGTTGGTTGGCTGTAGAGACCTGGCTGCTTGTCTGCTGCTGACTCATTCTTCCTGCAAAATTTTCTCTTAAAAACAAAAAACGTGGTCTGTATATTACAAGAAGCCAGATTCTTCTTTCTACAGGGAAAGAATGATACTTGTTGGAAATCGATCTTGCCTAATTCAAAGCATCGCAAATGTAATAATTAAGTGCTCCTTAATTTCCATACTCATTTGGTGGGGAGATAATTGCTTCTTTTTTAAAACTGGGCTTTGCCTTTTGAAAATACTCTGACCAGGGTTACTTAGAAACCATATTGCAGCCCACCCTTAATAGCCACTGATTAGAGGGTCCTTTGTGAAGTGTTGTCTGTTTCTGACATAAATTAATTAATATGGAACCAGCAAAATTCCTATGGAAATAAAACAGAAGTAAATTTAATACCAGATAAATGTGTGTTTTGGGCTATGAAAGTGATCATGAAACTCATTTCTTAACAGGACTGCTAGAAGAACAAACAAATCTACAGAGATGTGTTTGTAAGCCTCAGCTACCAATGTATGTTTGTGGATATAATTAAACTTTAGTTAATAATGTATTGTCCTCAGTCTTGGCAGAGAGCTGTACTTGGGCTGTGGCTACATGTCCAAAGCATTTTTACCAGATTAACTTCTATGTGCAGCTTGATCAGGAGCTCTCAAAGCACTTGCAGCTCTCCAGTGACTGCTCTGCACCTCTGCTCCTCTCTCAGCTCTGAGACACAGGAACCCTTTCCTATGGCCTTGGGTGGCTGTCCCTGTCCCTGTCCCTGCCCTGCTCTGGGGGAGGCAGGGGGCAGCTGGAGAGATGGTCCTTCAACAGGAGCCTGGGGAAGGGTGCAGTGTGTGAAGGTGATGCTTCATGATTCACTTTTTGCATTACAGATCCTGTTTCGTAAGTAAGCCGCTTCCACTGATACCTTAAACGATTTATTATCTCTCAGGGCTTTTCTTCACCCTGGAAAAAACCAAGAGATCATCAGCGTGTTTGAAACCTCTGTGCTGAGCATTGTATGATTAAGTTGTAATTTTGAAGTGACAGGTTTGGGCATATAATTTTCACGACCATCTTTGCTTTCAGGGTCATAAATACTGGTTCCAGCTGTAATGAAGTGCTGTACTACTTACTATGTTCTTATCATTGTGCGTGTCTTTTGTTTAAATTACTAAATCACAGTTGCAATGGCCATAATAATGTGGTTGTTTTATGTCTTGGAACAGGGGAAAATAATTTTATTTAGTTGGAATAATGTAATTGTAACATGCCTCTGGGTTAAAGGGGGAGGTGATGCAGGTGGCTGGCAAGGCAGGGCTGTTCTCTGGATGATCTTCTGCAGCAAATTCCACAGCCGTGGAGTGGCAGCATATTTGTTTTTAATGGAACAACTTGTGAGCAAACACTGGATGTTTATGATGACAAGGAAAGCACTAGAAAAATAGAGGCTATAAAATCCCACTGGTTAAGGGCAGCACATGGATAATTGGCTCAGTCAGGTGCATCTCAGGGGAGGGGATGTGGATCTGAGATCTGGCCTAAGCCATGACAGGCAAAACACTTGAGCTCTTTGCACCTCTGAAGGCCATTTTAGGGGAGGCAGCTCTGCCTGGGTGGTTTTGTGAGGCAAAGTGCCAGGGAAGGACTCAGAGATCCTCTGTTTAGAGATAAGGTGTTTATTTCCCCTTTTGAAGGGAAAAGATGCGTGATGGTGTCTTGAATCAGGATGACTGCACCAATTCAGATCTAATTTGATAAATGAAGTATAAAGGCACAGTGAATGACCTTCTATAAAATACAAGAGTGCCTGAACCATTTGTTCTCCAAATCTTGCTTCACATCTCTGTATTTCCTGCTCATGCTGTTCATTAGTCTCCTGTGCCCTGTTGTTTTGGGGCTGATAATGGATAGCTGAGTGGTGATGCTGAAAACAAAGTTCCTGAAGAAATAACCTACTTTTCTCAGCATAAATTCTTGTGGGTATGCAGCACAAACCCTTCTCTTTTTACCTTTTTTTTTGTGTTTGTAGCTGGTCCCTGACATGTATTACTGTTCCTTAGGTAGCCCCTCGAAGTCCAGTTGATTGAGGCATCTCTTCCCCTGGTGAAAGCTTACACTGCTGTGGCTGCAGCACGGACTGTGGTTTCTTTCCAAGTGAATCATGAGGGTTTTACAAGTTGTGAAATTTCTCTGGAGAGCTTAAGGGTGTGACCAGCTTACAAGCGTGGGTGATTTTCTCTTTTTTTTTTCTTTTTCTGGTTCAGGGCTGAATATATTCTGAATATCTGCTTGATGTTTTAGGTTGCCAGCAGGATTTGTTTTTCCTTCAGATGGGATGCAGCACAATCCCAGACTTTTGTGGCTGCCTGCAAAGCTTTGCTGGGACTCCCTTGGGGACTCAGTGTAGGGAGTGATAAAACTTCATTAGTGTAGGTTCTAGGTTCCTCCAGCCAACGTAAACCTTTTATGAGCAATAAGCTTGTGCATTTGGAGGACAAAATTGCCCATTTCTCTGGCTGGGCTTTGCTTAAAGTAAATGTGTCTTTTTGCCTTTCACAGCATCCCTTTGCCCAAGCCTGGGCAGATTTGACCACTCCAGCTTAGTCCAAACCACGTCTCTCCAGAGCTGTTTGTTCTCCTGGCATTCCATAGTTGGTGGAAGAGCCCTGCAGAGGGGACTGTGAGTTGGCAGAGCTCACTCCCTTGGGCTCATCCCTGGACCTGCTGGGCTCTTCTGGCAGGGTGGTCACAGCTGGGAGGCTTTGCCATGCTGAGGGCTGGGATGTGCTGTCCTGCTCTGCCACTGCCTGGACTTGGAACATGTGAGCAGCCCTGGGGAGAGCTGGCACATCCACACTTGGCTCTGGCATGTGTGCTGGGCTGGGGAAATCTGGAAACCGAGGGTGTTTGCAGTAGTTGGAGCTTTGAGTGGGACCCTGTAGGAGTATTTCTTGCACAGTGTCCTGCAGGGCTCATCCCAGGTTCCTGCTGCTGGTCCCTCTGCTCTGACTCAGCCATGGCTGCCCCAAAGAGAGACTTTCTCCAGAGCAGGGCACTGGCCAAGAAATCTGGAGCTGGCAGTGATACGGAGCTGGCAGAGGACAGACTGAGCAGGATCTGTCAGGAGCTCAGGGAAATAGAGGGGAATAGTTTTTTCCCTTTTTCAGCCATATGCCAAGGGTAGGTGTTTCAGAAGGGGAATACCTGGCACAATACGATGCCAACTTACCCAGCTGCCCTAACAGGATACTTTTGCCAGGAACCTTTGGACCTATTCTTCTTGGTGTAAATAAAATCAAATAAATAAAATACTTGTTACTATAAATAAAACAGAATGAGTATGATTACCTGGCATCTCTGGAGGCACCACACACGGTCAGCATTTGTTCCTTTCTCCCTCTGCCAGCAATTACTGGAGAAAGAGGGGAACCATCAGTGTGCACAGGCATCAGCCAGGCAGCATGGAGGCTCATAATAACTTTCTTCTATGATAAAGGAGATATTTTTATAGCACAAATTTTGTATTTTACTTTCCTCCTGGTGGGAGAGAATTACTGGTGATGATAGTTGGTAGGCCAGCTCCTGTTGGGAAGCACTGAATGGAGGAAGGATTTATTGAAGGGAATGTATTGCAAATTCTTTTATAACGCATGTTTTTTTCTTTCCCCTTTATTTAAAGAGGTTGTTTATAACTAAGAGACCATTAGAGACCAGGAGGTAATTTTGTTGTAGCAGTACCTTATTGAATGAAAGCTTGGTAGTCTGTTTCTGGATGGAAGCCTTGGGAGCAGCTCCTGTGTAATGCTGTACCTAAGCTATTTTTTCTTTTCTCCTTTTTTCTACTTTGAATTGTGGTTGGTGCCGTTCCTTCCCATGTAGTTTAATGAACAGCTTTGTGAAGTACGTGTCAGCATTTGAATTATGCTTTTCATTTACTGCAGCCAGTTCCAGGCCTCTCCTTTCACCCCCAGGGTTTCTAGAAGGTTTCTTGACAAATTTCGCTTTTCACCCCCAGCAGCCCAGAGACAAAACCCCAGGAGCTCCTTTGTGTGCTGCTCGGCTGCTTTGCCTGGCTTGCTGATGCTGTTAGAGAAATTCTGTGATTTTTGCAAGGGATACTAAAATTAGGGGGTGGCAGGACTGTGCTCTGAAGAGTCCTGCTAAGGTTACTGCCCACAGCTCTGCCTCTGCTAAGGAGCAGTCAGAACTTATCAGGGTAAAACCTTCTACACCAAGGGAATAAACAACACAGTTTAACTGGTATGGGATGCTGAGCACACAAGCATCCCTTGTTTTATAAAGTGGGGTTTGTTACTTCTGGCTTGAATACTCACCTCATACTTATAATCCTATGTTTAAAGCACCTGCCAATCTTTCCCCACTGTAGCAGTTAAGAGATAAGAGAGAAGTGTATGGTAAAGACTGAGGATCATTGCAGGAGCTGTGTTCCTGTTTGGTTTAAAATAATCTTTCATGTGATCAAAGAAAGGGTGATGTGTTCCTAATTATCTTCACTGTAAAATCTTTTGAGCTGTTGCTGCAGGATGTCTAATCCAGAAACCTCTTTTGGTGATAAAAATGGTGAGGGAAGGTCATGTGTATTTTGCATCTTGCCCCTTTTACCCTCCCTTTAGTTAAAGCATTTTGGATGGAATACACTGAGCTACCCAGGTGCAGAGGATATTACAGATTTCCATATTGCAAGCCCTAATTTTAGCTTCTCTCTGCAGGGTTCATGCCAATATTCACCCACTTGCATTTGCACTTTGGGTAGCACTCATTACACAGTGTGAGCTTCGCACATGTGCCACTCCTCCTGCGGTGGGGATTTGTGTTCCCACAGCCAAACAGAGGGGTCTGCGTGGGGCAGGGGCTGCTGGGGGGCTGCTCACAGCTGTAGATGTGTCCCTGCAGAGCACCAGGCTGGCTGCAGCCTGTTGGAGCCAACTGGATGGGAGCAAGGGGAAAAGAGCTCTGTAATTCCCTTCTGCTCTTCAGTGAAGTGGAGAAATGGCTCTGCATTGCACATCGTGCACTTTGACTGTGGAAGGACTCCCAGTCCAATTTGTCAAGGCAGAGACTTGACGTGAGTCCAAATGTACTTGACAATAGTCTCTCTGCTGTCAAAACCTCTCCTCCTCCTGTGATAAAAACACAGCTCCAAGAAACACTCCTCTCCTTCCTTCCTGTGGCTCTTAAGAAAGACTCTGCATCCCAGAGCTGCTCTGGGGAGGAAGTTTTTTCCTGGATTCAAAGCACTTACCCATTTCCCATTAAAAAGATTTGACAGAGCAGCACATTCAAAACAAGATAGCCACAGAGAATTTGGATTTATGCTTTCTTTAATTGGCCCACATAAGATTTTATTTACTGATAGTGTCCAAAGGGAGCTGTTGAAATATTGCAGAAAGAGTGAATGTGTCCATTGTGGTAATGTGCTTTTGATAAATGCATTATGGCATAGTTATGAAGTCAGGAAGAAGCCTTAATTACTGTTATGAAGCCATTAGAGTCTAAAGCAGCAATTTGAGCTCTTGTTGCAATTGTGTTTTTTATTTCTTCACTGAAGACTTCTGCACCAAAAAAAGGTGCTTGTTTTAGAGGGTAATTTATGCCTTTTATTTCCTTTGTCTTTTTAAAATGGTGCAGAAGTGACTGTGATAGGAGTGAGCTCCACAGATTCACATAAATAAAAAAATCCCACAACTTTTGTGTAGAGCATGTACAGGGAATTCATACAAGGAAGTGATGCCATATGACCTGCTGATTGTTTTCTTCTGTTACACATATGGCATAAGAAATTACTGAGCTTGATTCTCCCATGATAAGAAAAAAAAAAAAAAAAAATAGAGGGGGAGAGGGGGATTGGTGTCCAGGAATCTCTGTAAATATTCCTCTGGGGTGTCAGGTAAGGAGAAAGACTGGTCTTGGAAACTTCTTATTAATGAAAATTGTTCTGGGAGATCAGTCAGTGTTATAATAACCTGCAAATGGGGTCAACAAATTGTCTGTCCCTGGCAGCCTCTGTTTTCCACATCAGCTGTTCCCCAGCACAGCCAGAATCTTTGCTTGGGTCTCCCCTGACAGCCACCACAAAGCAAATTGTTTGGAGCTGACTCTTCTACCAAAAATGTGTGCAAAAAAAAAAGGAGCTTTGTTCTCAGATGTTTATGATCTTTTTATCTTTTAAGTTATTCAGCAAAAGGCTGTTTAATGCTCACTCACCTGTTTTTAGTGCTTTGTAAATGTTCTTTGACTCTCGTGTAGCACATTAGTTATAGTAGATGTTAATTTAATGGCGTGAACTCTGTTACCCTTCAGCATACAAGCATCTTAATTTCCAAAACAAAACTGACCAACGGGGTTGTAAATCAAAGGTTAACAAGCATAGCAACACGAAAGCATTGTTTGCTTGGTTGTTAAACTGATAGTGAGCTGCTTTCTTAAATGGAATATTTCTTTAGCAACAGGAAGGCTCAGTACAAACTGTACTGTTATGAGAAAGGAGGAATGAATGTTACTTACTGTTTTTCCAAAGCTGATTGCTTAAAATAATTGCAGGTGCAACACGGTAGCGCTGATGGTTTTTACAGCAGCTGGGGGAAGCAGCTGTGGGTGCCTCCAGCCACTCCATGCCAGCTCTGAACTGGCTCTCACTTGGCCTCAGTCTGGGCTCTGACTTTCAGCTGTTTCTTGGAATAGATTGCCCAGAGAAGCTGTGGCCCATCCCTGGAAGAGCCTCTCTGCTCTTTGCTCACAAGCTTTAGTGGGAAAGCACCAGTTAAAAGGGCCCTTCCCAAGGACAGGAATATCCTCAGTGCACCAAACATCCCAGGGCAGGCAGGGTGGGGGCCTCCACATCAGCACTGTGAGGAGTCCTGGGTCATGTTGTTCATGCTCAGTCTGGGATTCAGCCCCTTCAGTTGACACTCAAAAGATGTCAGAGATGTTGAGAATGTCTGCTCAATATGTTGGACCAGTTTTTAACTTTTCCAAGGCGTGTTTATCTGTGCTGTCCAGAGTGGTTTCAAGGGCTCTGCTCTTGGGATGATTTTCTGGTTTGATTCAGTTACAAGTAATTAAAAAAAAAAGCAGCAAACACCCTCCCAAACTAACCTCCTCCAACCCCCTCCACCCCCAACACTTAACTATTCCAAGGCTGTGTGGTTTTCCTCTCCTTATGCTTTCAGCATACTGAGCTGGGAAGTTGATGATGGTAAATATCAGCACCTTGTTTCCAAAAGCTGTTGGGTAAGATCTCTCACTGCAGCATCTGAAGCATTACTGGAAATATTCAGAACTGTTACAACAACATCTCTGTGTAATTTTTCTTTTCCAGAAGTCTTTCCCTTCCCTTAATTTTGGGTGGAAGACACTAATCAGCAAGATTCAGGTGTCAGCAAATGTTCCAGACTGCTGAATCATGCAGCAGAGAGCGAGTTCTGAGACATTCCCATTCCCTTTGGATAGCAACATTAATTCTCAGAGTGCACTGCTAGTGCTGCTGCAGTTATCATCATATCTGTGTATTTTCAAACTGAAGGTGCTTCCAGTTATGATGTTTGTCCTGATTGACTATTGTTAGAGGTGTTCTGGAATTTGGGTTGACTTCTTGAAGTCTGACACATGGCATAAAAATTCTCTGTGCCTCACCTCTGTAGAGTGACAACACTACAGATTAAACCTAAGCATTACTATTCCCAAGGAGATAGCCAAAGTATTTTTTCCTCTCCAGAGTACTCTACACTGTATAGCTCTACAATTAAAATGGATGTGTCTTTTCCTACTTAACCTAATACCTATTACTTCCTCTTTGTTTCAAATTTGAGTGGTTTGGCGAAGTTCATGCTTCAGAGGTCTAATTTAAATGAATTTGTTCACAGCTGTAAGCTTGTAGATGTGTTAGTCAGGTAAAGAGAAGTTCAAAAGAAACTCTGGAAGAGTCCAGAGAAATTTAATGAGATGGTTCCTCTGCTCTCCAGGCATGGTTCTGTTGGGTTGTCATCATTCCAGTCAGTTGCCCCGGCCTCCAGCACAGCCCTTCCACAACTGTGCCTGTATTTATTTATTCAGAGCATTTGGTGTCAATGTCTAACTTGCAGCCTGGTGCCATTTGACCATTTTCTAGTTTGTTAAAATGTTCCCCAAAAGGTTCCTGGCATTACTGCAGCTGCTGAGTCTGCATTTCCACTGACAGGGGCTGCCCAGCTTGTCCCTGCCCCAGGGAGGGGATTTAACCAGTTCACCTCTGTCCCTTGCAGAGTTCCCTTGGAAGTGTTTCACCCCAGCTACACACACACACATCAGTAGATGCTGAAACCAACCATTCGTCTTCAGGCATTTGGGACAAATGCCGCCAGAAAATGGCACAGAGGACAGAAAGTAAATTTGCCTTATAAAATCCTTTCAGCTATTAACTATTACAGATATAATTAGAAACACAGGCAAGGATTATTATCCTATAAATGCCTTTCTAGTCTGTTCTGCTTTTGTAACCTTTTTTTTTTCATCTGTCATCCTGCCTTGCTGCGTTGTTTCTCCTTGCAGCCTGGCGTCTCCACCATCGTGTCCCATTGCTGCCTCAGTGCTTTGCACTGACTCTGTTTGCTTTTTCCCTCTATTTACGTCAGAGCTGTCGTCGCTTGGCTCTGCACTGGTGTTCTCCTGAAGCCACCATCACTCAAACAGATAGGTGGCTCTTATTGCTGCAGGAAAATGAAGAGCTGCTCTCTGCAATCGCTCTCTCCCCAGGCTGCACATCTTCTGCCTTTGCCACTTGGTTGATAAGGATTTTTGGAGTGTTTTGTTTTTAAAGTGCCTCAGAAAGTTGAAGGTTTGTGTAAATTGGTCCCTGCAGGTGCTGGTGTGGGAGGCAGAATGGGTCCCTTGGAGCAGGGATGCAAGTCCAGGCTGAAAAACCTCCAGGAGCTGCCTGGACACGGTGGGAAGGAAAGCCACAGCTTTCCTGTAAGAACATGCCACAGTTTGCCCAAACTAGACACCTGAGAGCCCCTGAGTGGGTAGGGGATGTGCCTCAGACCCTGAAAGTGCACCTGAGCTCAGATGGCCAAGCTCTTCCCTGCCTGCACACTGTGGTGCCCTGGAGCACTGCAGAACCTGCATGAGAAATCATCTGAAGAGGTGTGAGGGTGTTGGCCTGAAAAACCCTTGTTAGCAACCACACAGCTTTTCCTCCCACAGGTGATCACCTCAGGCAGGACCTCTGGAGTGTGTTTTTATATGTGCACTTCCATGTGTCTGTGTCTGTGTCAGTGAGAGCTGGGGGTGCTCAGCAGGACTGGGATCCAAGGTACACGGGCTGGAGCACCCACTGAGCAATGCCAGCACCTTGGAAAACAAACAACCCCCCCTAAAATCCACGCTCATCGTTTCCCAGACACAGCTGAGATGCTCAGCCCTGCCCACAGGGAGATCGATGGTGTGTTTGGACTCCCTGTTGCTTTCCGTGGAGGTGAGTGTGTTTATGTTATTTAAGGAGTTGGTACATAATCAGTCTTAAAATTAACTGCCTGCCTGTTGACTTGTCACCCTGTGAATGAAAACACATTGCTTGTAATTTGTTTGACATTATTCTGTCCTGTTGTCAGGCTTCTAATTACATTTAGAACATAACCCAGATGTCTGTCTGTCTCCTGTCTCTTTTTTTTTTAATTATTATCATCATTATTATTATTATTATTTATCTTTTTTATTGTCAAACATGGAAGGAAGTATTTCTCTGAAGTGATGGAAGTCTGTTCCTTTCTGTTTTCAGGAGATTAGTAGGTGGTTGTAGGCTTATCTGTTAAAACTACTCCTTTTAAAAGAAGGTGTCACTTTGGGCATCCAAAATTGCTGATCCCTTGTGACTTTGGGCTGACCTCCTGTGTGCTTTAGGGGTATTGAAATATGTTTCTGTCTACATGAAAGTAGATAGAAGGTACTGCTTTCTAAATACGATCACATTCCCCACCTTATTTATTTTTAAAGAAGAGATAAATTGCTTGTGCTTTTAGAAGTTTAAAATATTAATGTATTTAAATATAACAGTGAAGGAGAGGTGAGGCAGAAGGGGTTGCCCTTTCAGAATGTGCACAAGTGAGCAGTCTTTTGTGGAAACCATTGGATAAGCCTGTCATGCTCCTTGCCAACAGTGGCTTTTGATGATTAGCAAAGGAAACTCAAGCTGCTCACTGTGAGGTTTTATTGCTCTAGCCCTATCCTATAGCCTGAATTTTCCTCAAACCACCAGATTTTAAGCACCAGAACCACAATTTTTCTATAGAATACTGGATCATCAATGTGACCAAGCCCTGTTTTCCAAAAGCATTAAGTCACTTAAACATCAAAGGGCTGCTACTTCCTTAATGGGACTTCTGAGCACTTTACCTCTGCTCCCACTTGGAGAAAACTCTGTTGCCACTGAACAAGCTCCATTCCCCTTGTGGTTGTTCTTTTTAGACTGATTTAAGTTTGCAAACCAACAGGAGTTTGTGGTGACTGTTTTTAGGGATTAGAAACTTGACTTGGTCCCTGCTGACTTGGGTTTTTTGGTATTATTGATCACCATCTATCCTAGCTCTGAGCTGTGGAGGGTTACTATTATACTTGGACGCTTTTCTTAAGCAAAAGTGTCAGGCCTGACTAGTTCCAGCAGGAGACAGATTTTGCTGTTCTGCAAAACCTTGTTCAAACAGAACTCATGGTAGGGGAGAAGGTGAAAGTATTTGAAAGACACAGTGGGCTGCCAGAAGAGGGAAAAACTGGGAAGAAAGAATAAAGGAAATAAAGCAAGTGTTCAATACAAGTGATACGTGTGAGTCTGAGGCATAGAGACTGCAAATTATTATGTGGTCCCTGCCATTTCTACAAATGCATCCCTGATTTTCCCCTCTGCATCCCAACCAATGGGATCTTAATGAAAGACAAACTATGCAAACAAATTCCCTGAACCACTTGTGCCTCAGCTTGAGACATGTTCTGTATCGCCTGGGTTGCTCCATGTCACTGCAATGGTGCTTTTTGATCTACTGCTGTTGTTCCTTGGGGTCTGGGCATCTGTCAATCCTGCCACCTGTGGAGAGGGCTCCTGGCTGTGCTGCCAAAGGTCGTTTGAGTCTGTAAAACTGCAGGGACAGAAAGTAAACCTTGGGGTTTTTTTTTTTTTGTGATGGAAGAGCTGCTTCCCCGAAGGGACAGAACTGATGGGCAGTGTTGAGCTTGGCTGAAAGGTTGCTGGAGTTTGCAGCTGGGAAAGAGGCTGGAGAGGGGGATGTTGTCACTTGAAGTTCCTCTCTGATCCCTTCTTGCTTTTGTTGGCAGCCAGCAGTTAAAGGGGGGAAAGGCATTTCTGGCTTTGGGTTGCTGAGCCCAAGCCTGGCTGCCACCTCAGGTGGCCTCAGCTGCCTCTGAATATCTTGGCCCTTACAGGAGCTGACAAACAAGAATGAATTGGTGACTCACCAGCACAACAGTGTCAGAAATGCTAGTTTTATTTTGTTGTTCCTGCATATTGCCCAACCTGTAACTATTTTATGCATTTTTTAGCCTGAAGAGAAGCTCTTGTGTCCATGTAGAGCAGAGGATGAAAATGCAGAGTGGGTGCTTTTGGAAGAAAAGTCTCTTTGGGGCAGTGGGATGCTGCAGGTGGATGGCTTGGCTTTCACCAATTGAGGGAGGATTGGCAGAGCTTGGTTTTAGTCTAGGTGGTTGGTGGAGCAAAAAAAGGGTTTCTCTAAAGGTCTTGTGTTTGGTTTTCTCTCTTGTTTTTTCTCCTGAAGCAGCACAGAAGAGAACTGTGTGAACTACTTGCATTTGAGAGCAGGAAAGCTCTGTCCATGTGTGTTTTCACAGGTTGGATCTTTAAGTGACAAGGAGGGGGAAAAATCCTTGGAATAGCAATGAAGCTATGTCAGTTTTGGGGAAGGGGAAAAAAAGATCTTCACAGAAGAGGAAAAATATGCTAATTTACAGTTTATCTAATGAAGTAAGAAGTTAAGAAGATATAACAACATACATTTCTTGAGTTGTCTTTGTATTTATTAGTTACCATGTTCACTGAGTGTGGTTTCCAGGGGTATGGATTTTCTTTGTCTTCAATGATGAGAAGTTATCTTAATAAATTAAGGGATTTATTAGCAGGAGCTGTGTGTTTTCCGGCCTTCAGCCAGGCCCAGCTCTTGAGGACACGTGGACCCTTTCACGTTTCTCTTTGAGCTCAGAGCAAAATGGGCATTGCTCCTGGGTGTAAGCACGTCACACAGGTCCCTCCTCAGCTCTGGGGACTTTGTTCTGTCCCTTCTGACAATATGCTCAGTGCTAAACTGTATGGATTGTATGAGTGATTTTGGTTTGTTGTTTGTTGTTTTTTTTTTTTCCTAGTTTGACTTTCCTTCTCCTTTTAGCTGTACTTTCTTGTTGTTCCACAGTAAGCTTGGATATTAATCATATGGTATTCAACCTCTCCCACTGTGACAATAACAGCTGCTTGTTGATTTTTGTGAGAATTTTACCTTTACAACTGCAGCCTCCAAAAAAAAAAATCAACCAAAAATACCCCAAAGAACCCAACCTATGAAAAACCCAGTACAGCTTTGAAGAAATGTCAGTGTCATTTAAATATGTAATACACACACTCGGGCTTTCTCTCTGTACCTGCTGTCTAATTTCCCTTCTCTCAATAGCTCTGACTAATCCTGGGATCTTTCCCTGTTGGAGCACTGCTATTTATGAATAGAGCAAGTCCTGTCTGTAGATTCGTGAATGCTCGGAGTAGTGGTGGGCTCAGATTAACGATGTGCATAAATAGCAGAGAGTTGAAGGACCAAGTCCTCGGAATAACAATTGGGAGGAGATGACCCTGTGGAATATGTGATGAAGGAAACAGCTTTCCTTTGGTGGCTGGCCCCCCTGAGGGTGAGGATGTGTTCCTGTTGTGGGACTTGCCATGAGGAATCAAGTTCAGCACTCGGAGGCGATGATCTCGTGAATTCTGCTGATCTTAACAAGGTGGTTTTCTTGAAATGGTGCTGAGGGCACCTGCTACAGAAACAATGATTTTTCCTCTTACTGCAGCCCTCCTGTGTGTGTTCACCAGATGTTCACATCACACTTCATGTTCCCCTCTATCCCTGAGCTATAAAGGAGAAAACAAGAGTGCTGTTAACCTGTGTAGTGCTCCTCTGGAAATGGAGAGCTGCCTCTCCATCCTCACCAGGAGCAGAGAACAAAGCTGCACCTACATGCTTTCCTGACAAAGGCTTCAAGTGCTCTCCAGCCCTTCAGTGGAAAAAATCCTGGGAGCACAATGCTGTTGCTTATTTAATTACTGTTACTACCTAGTGCGTTTGGGGCAGCAGTTTAAGTGTAACTGGCATAAGGGATTTGCTAAACTCATTACTCGTTCTGCTTGTAACAATTTCTGTGTCTCCCTGGCCTTTCTTGGGGAAAATAATCCACTTAAAACAACTTGAAAGAAGGGCTAGAGAGAGCCTGCTGAGGCCGGGGCAATTCAAGTATGTGGTAGTAATGCTGATGCTCATTTTCTGCTGGATGTCTGGAACTCCTGTTAGCATAAAAGATTTGATACACTGGTTTCAGTGCAGAATAAGCATAAAGTGCCCTCAGCTGTGTTTCCAGGAGGCAGCTGACACATGGACCTTATCTCTGTAACATTTCAGCAGTGATAAGGCATCTGTAGCTCTTTCCATGACACAGTTTAGTAAATCCAGCAGCAGCCCTTTGCCTGACTCGCAGAGAAGATGCGGAGCTGCTTTTTGAATTGGCTGCACAAAGTGGTGTATAATGAGCACTCTAAAATTGGCTCATTTTTCTGTTAAGTGTGAACTCTGATTTCAGTCTCGTTGGGCTCTGGCTGCTCTGCTTTGGTCTTCCTTGGTCATCTCTGCACAAGGATCTGCTTCACAGCAAGGACAGAGGCCAGAACGTGTCACTTTTTGGTTCTCCCTTTGCAGATCTCTTGTGTAGGTAGGGGGAGAAATGTGCACAGGGACAGATGCTGCCAAGGAAATTCAAGCCTGACTGGGAGCACTGGTGGCTCCACTTGGCCTTGGGCAGGTGGGGCTGTTCTCATGCGTGTGGTGATCACACTGCAGTAAAGATCAGTATCTCTTCATGATATTTCTGGGACTGTCACGAACCGGTGCAGCTCCATTATTAATGTTGACCTTTTCCCTGCCCGATGAGACATCAATCTGCAGCATCCACTGCAGAGGCTCAGGAGAGCAGCATCCTGATACCTGCTGTCAGAAAGGGTCCCTTTTCCCCTCGTTGTGAACCATCTCTTGTGATGTTTTCCACATGGCAGCCCCAAGTATGTAAAGACGCGTGTGTTTTCTGTGAACACAGCTGCTGCTCTTGACCCATCTGCCAGGAATTCTGCTCTTCAGACACAGCTTGCTTCCTCCTGGTGTCTGTCTCCCTGCTCCATCAGAAACAAACATTTTAACACAGCTTTGCTTAATGCAAAAGAATAACACACTCTCCTTTTAAGGGCATGGTTCAGAGCATGAATGAATCCAAGGATCGGCTGAATCTCCTGTCAAATGGGTGTTTTAGTTTGGACAGCTGTATAAAGCATTTGTCGCTGTGGAAAAACTCTTCTTCCACTGCAGAGAAATTCCCTAAGCAAGTGTGTCTGGGCAATGCCAAACCTGGTTAGTGTAGGGTGAAGCTTCTTGAGAGTCTCTGTCCTTCCTGCTCAAAAGAAAACCGACTCCATGCTTCATCTTTAATTGAGTTGAGTTTTGCTCTGCTACACGAGCTTTCTCAGCAGCACAACCAATATTGGGACTGGAGAAAAAACAGCAATTTGTTTTACTATTATTAGGAGGGAACAAAGAAAAATTGTTAAAAAGCCCTCAAACACAAAACAAACTTAAGAGCAAGCTTCTTTTAAAACACCTGCCTCTCACCTCTGCTAAAAAGGGGATGTAACTGAATTACTGAGGGCCTGGATCATGCAGTCAGGAGTCTTTCCACACCATGGTCATGGTGCTGCCAAGGGCGTGCTCACAAGATGTCCTCTAATCCAGTTAGAAGTGCTCTTCCAGGAACCATATCATTATAGAGTTGGAAATTTGGGAAACTGGGTGGATGCAGCAGTACAGGAGAGCTGCTGCGCTCTTCCCTTCTTTGTGCTAAAAATGTCTCTGGAATGAGCTCTGTCCTGCTCTGGCTCTGCTCCTGCTGGCTGGGCACAGCGGCCTCTGAAGGGCTCCTGTCCCCTCCTGGTGCCCTGGCTCTGGCTCCAGGCAGAGGAAGGGCTCTGCAGAGCTGGATGAAGCCACCTCTGTCCTGCTGTGCCTCTCTTCCCTTCAGGACCACCTCACTGATGAAGTGATTGGTTCTTTTTCACCCTCAGGAGGGGCCTCCTGATCTTTTCATCCCAGAGGTTAAATTTTTGATGTAAACAGGTCTGCTTTGGTCCATAGGTCACATTGTCTGTGCCTGGCTCTTAACCAGGAGAGCATCTGATGGAGTTGGGCTTTCTGCCTTACAGGGCTGTGATTTGATTGGAAATAGCGACAGGCACAGGAGGAAAATCAGCTGCAGCCTTTGAGCTCTCTTTTTTTGCTGTTAGGTGCTTTCATTTGTTTGTGTTTGCTTGTTTGTTTGTTTTACTGTGCCTTGCCCTGGACAGTCTGCTTGGCCACCCCTGGCATTTGGTAAGTGTGTGCTCTTTTAAAGAAGAGCATGTTTGAAACTGGAGTAGCCACTTCTGAAATTCCTCCCGTGCTGCAGTCCTTCCTGTGAAGGGGCAAGCTGGGCAGTGACTCCAGAGGAGCAGCCTTCATCCCTTAGAAGAGATTCCTCAGTGTGAGGTCTCTGCAATATGATGTTGGATCTGATGCTGCTGTGTCCAGAAGACATCTGGGCCTTTTTATTGTAATCATGTTTGTGCATTCAGACCAATTTTGATGGTTATGAAGGTTCAAAAAAATCCCAGAGATCTTAATAAGCTAATTCAGTAACTGTTTGTGGCTTTTGTTGTTCCTCTTTGTTGTGAGGACAGAACTGGTTCATGCTGATGAGTGCTGCATGAAAATTATATTATTAGTAATTACTGGTAATTTCTTGTCTGGAAGCTTCAGGTTTGTGGGAGCACTTGAATCCATTTGCTGCTGAATTCCCTCTGGCTTGGCTGCAGTGTATCACGGTACCTCAAGACACTTGAGCAAGTTCCCTTTCCTCCATGGCAACTTCTCACACCAGTTCTGGGTGGCAGAAGCAGTTCCCTCTCTGTCCTGACGTGGATTTTCTGTCCAGTCAGGGCATCATTTAAGTGTTGAGGCTTCCCCCAAGTGAAGGGAGCAGCTCCAGCCCTGGCTCATGGAGGATGTCAGTGCAGGGTAACGGCTCAGGGATGAGGGGGAATGCAAAGGACCAGAATGTGCTTCTGCATTTTCCCCTTAAAACTGTAATTTTATTTTAAATGTGCTGTGATAACACCGTGGTTTCTGTCAGCTGGCAAAGTGAAGGATTAGTCATAGAGGTTTGTTTTGTTTTCTTCTAGGGAAGCTGGCAGAAAGGTAGAAAGAAAAAAGTGCACCATGAAACAAAAATCCCTGGAAAAAACCCAACCCTAAACCACCAACTTTTCAAAGAAATGACAGTATTGCTGAATTTGCTCTTTATGGGGAGCATCACCTGGCTATCGTGTCTCAAGTCCCTCTTTTAGATTTAGATTAGGAATATTCCTGATTTTTGAGTTGTGCATGGAAATGTGCATTGGAGGTAATTGTACCTGGCTTAGCTAAGAAAATGGGAATAAATGTAAATACTGCTTAATTCTCAAGTTTTAGATTTACCTTTTCTCCTTGTGCCAAATACTGAGTTTTTTCTTCAAAGATCATCATTGGAATAGAAACATTTTTATCCCTCTCTCAGCCTGAGATTAATAGAGGGAGACTTCTTAAAAGCTGTATCTTCTGTTTTGATTTGGTTTCCAGCATCCTAATTACTTCTACTTCCAGCCATGCCTCTGCATCTGCTTTCCTTTCATCATCCCGACTCTGATTGGAAGTAGCCTTAGACCAGAAAAGAAAGAAATCTTGGCTGCAGGTGAGATAAGCAGCCTTTGCAGAGGAGGAGGGCTGGTGGCTGGCACCTTTCACAGGACCTGCAGCCTGGGAACACTCGGGAATGCTTGGGAACGCAGCCGGAGGTGGGGCAGCCACAGGGTCATCTCAGACAGCTCTGGCAAGGGCTGGTGGTTTGAAATTTGCCTGGGAATAAATAGTAAGTAAACCCTGGGATATACTTGGAGAAGCAGTTCCTGCAGATGTTCCAAGCTTTTGTGAAAGGAGCAAGCAGGAAAAGCAGGGGGGCTTGCACCTTTTTTTTTTTTTTCCCTAAGCTGTACTAAGTTTATCCACATTTTCAACCTGTTTGTTTTGGATGCCCAGCTATTCTTAATAAACACCTGATTCTGGTTGGAGATGCTGATGGGGTGGGGGCTCTGGGGTATAAACCTTTGGCTCCTGTGTCCAGGAAATAAGGTGGCAGCAACTTTGATTCTTTATGTCAGCATCTCTTCATGACTTTTCTCAGGAAGGTCAGTAAAGCTAAAGAGCAATAACTTGTTCCCTAAGCAATGGGCTCACAGTGCAGGTTGAATTTATATTTGTAGCTTTGTTTTGAATTTTGTTGTTATTGGCTAAAGAAATGCTTGTGCTCTTCTGGTGCTCTGTGAACTCAGCTGCTGTGGTGCCCTTCAGTGCCTCTGGATTCAGAGTGGGAGGAATGCTTGTTATTTTGTGTGATGGAAAGGCCTGGCTGTTTTCAGACTCTGAGATGTGTAAAATCTTCAAACGCCAAAATATTGGCAGGGTGATGCTAAACTTACCTCTTGTCCACATAAGCAATGGGAGATTTGCTCTGATTTGTAAAATAATAATTTCTCACTGGTTACTCCATGTAAACACTGATGGGTTTTTTTATTAATTGGTTCTCTTGCTGCCCCCTCCTTCCCCTGGGGAGGGATCTTTAGCAGCACATGGAAAATGTGACTGACCCTTAAAGGTCAGATTCAGTCTACCCTTCTGCTTTTCTTATCCCGCTTGTCAGACCACGCGACTTACTTGCTCAATCTCCTGTCCAGATCTGCTGGGTTTTTTCTGTATATCTAATTCTTTTCTATGTGTGAATTTTAAATAGAATTTCTATAAAATATGGTGGCAGTAGAGCTGTTCCCTGAGCGTAATTTACTGTCCTTTATGGCTTCTGCTGATCTTTTTTTAGTTTCTTGCTACGGATGATATTGATTGGAGTACAGTATTTTTATGCAGCTGAAGGGAAAGGTTATGCTATTATAGATCATATATTTTTTTAAGACTGTTTTACAGTAATAAACACATACAGGCAGTGGTTACCAAAACTCATTATTAAGTAGCTGTAAAACCTCTAACAAGATAAACCTTTTAATGCATTGACTGGTTAGTGTCTTTAGCCCTGCCTTTGATGGCGTGGTAGGTAGAGTATATATTTAGAAACTAATTCCAGAAAAAAACCCCATCTGTCAGACTAAAGCATTTCTCAAGACCCGAAAAACAATCCTGTTTTTTATTTTTCTTGAGCAGAAAATCACGTGCTCTGCATGAAAGATGCTGGTGGTAAAGCTTTGGGGAAAAAGCAGGGGCAATGGGTTCATAACATCCCAGCCGTTCCAGGAGAGTGAGATTCACGTGGCATTCCTGCTGGGATGGAGACTCGGATGAGCAGAAGAGTGTTGGTGTCCAGATTCACTTCCAAACCTCCTGGATTTGGGGTTGGCTTTTGTTTCTGGCTTTCGTAGTAGAGCTCAGGGGTGTGCAGTCAATTGAGCTTAACACCAGGCACGCTGTGGATGTTATTCCTCTGTCTGGAAGGGGTTTGGAGATGCATCAGGCATCTCAGGGAATGATTCAGTTTGTAACAACCAACCTCCTTCCATGAATGTTTGTGCCTCTCCTGGTGGAGCTGCCTTGTTTCTGCCAAGCACTGGAATATCACTGATTTTCCAGAACATGAGCAGAGCATCCTGAGCAATTTAAAAGCCATTGCTAAGCATTCCTGTCTTCGTCTTCCCTTTTCTTCTTTTTCTTTTTCCCTTTTTCAATGTCACACAAAAATACTTGTCTGAGGTAGGGAAGTGTGTGATAGAACATTTAACTTTTAAACTTTTTTTTTTTTTTTTCTGGAAGTGGCCAATTAGCTCATTAGCTGAACCTGTGTGCTCTTGGTAGTAATGTGGGGTTTTTTCTTGGAGTTTTTTTTTCCTACAGGGATGTGTATTTGACTGAAAGAATCAATTGCTCCTCTTGCACATCCCAAGATTTATTTGCTTAATTGGTCCTGCTAATGAGGAAAATGTATGTTCTGCAAGGCTTTACACTCTTGAGGAAAAGTTGAGAAAGTTCCTTTGTTTGTAGTGACAGTTAACTACAAGAACTGGCCCATAAGTAACAGGGAAAAAGTTGCTTCTAATACTCAACAGCTTTGTCCTCTGTCCTCACTGCTGGGAATGTGTGGCTATTCCCATCAGACAGCCTGAGGGATCTGAAAAATGTTTTATTGGCATCAGTTGGGTTTTACCTGTGTTAGCCCTGAGCGCCTGAGATGCTGGAAAGCTGGGGAGGAACTTGCACATGCAGATTTTTTTTTTCACCAGAATTACAGATTTCACCATGTGTGTTTTATCTTGTCAGTTTTTTGAGGCTTTTCTCTTTTCCCACTGTGGTTTCTATGGGAATGTCACGAGTTTGGGTGGTGTGTGTAACCCTCCCAACTGCAGCACAGTCTGTCTCTGTATTGCTTAACTTTTGGGGATTTTTTTGGTGCTCATTTTGTGCTGCAGGACAGGGGCAGAGGATGTTTGACATTAACTGGGGGTGCCAGTTATAAGGATAACAGTCAAAGAGATTTCTTCATCCTCTCTGGAGGTAAAACAATTAAGTCAAAAAGCTGCACAAACCATTGTTTCCGTGCAAGCTTGAGGATGGACCTGGGTCATGCAAGCTGGGGGCCATCCCAGGGGTAGAAAGTTGGTTTGGGGAATGAAGGAGGAGAGGGATTTCTGTGGCTGACCCCAAGAAGGGCATTATTGAGTGAAAGGTTTGTCTCTACCACCTTTTTCAGAAGAACTGGTATGTGCTAAAACATCTGAGGGAACTGGGAGTGTTCCTAGCCCTGGGCACAGCTCTCCATGCATTTAAAAATAAAAACTGCTGACATTTCTTTCAGCTGTCCTTAGTGTGAATCAAAGCTCTGGTTTCCAGTATTTCTCAGCACTGACAACACCAGGCTGGGCAGCAGAGATATTTTAGCCCTGCATACAGGATTAGTGGTGTCTGAGGCAGGAAAATGAGGCACCTTGTGTTCTGGCAAATGAGCAATTTACTGCTCACTGAAAAAAGTCTGGTGTTGCCTGGCGGATGGTTCTGTGTTGTGCAAGGCTTTTGATCTGGAAATGCTGTCAATCACCTGCAAGCTGAAGAGCTGGAAGAGGGTTGTACTTGCTGGTAACTTTGTGCTCATTTGCTGTGTTGGCTCAGGGAGCTTCTTCCAAAAACTGTTCAGTGCAGATTGTGTGAGTGTCTTTGGGTGGAAGAACTCCAAAGGTATAAAGGAATTTACTTAACTAATCCCCTTCCCCTTTTAGAACATGGTAACTTAAGCTTCAGTCCTAGTGCACCCCAAACCCTAAAAAAGGGGTTCAGGTGGGATTTTGGAGACAGTTGCCTGTGGTGCAAACACCACACTTGGCTGTTTTCTCTGTTTTTAAAACCCCTTTACACTTCATAGATTTCTGCCTGGGTGCTGCCCTGCCCTTGGTCTGGCAGTGTTTCTGCAGGAAGAGCTGTTAGGCCACTCAGGGTGAAAGATGCAACAGGAACACAGTAAATCCTCCCCTGTGTCCTTGTCCTGGGATCACCCCTTGTGCTGCACCCAGTGCATGTTGGTTTGGGTGGGGAGAGTGGAGGAGCCTCTCCCAGGAGGGTTTTGTAGCCAATCATAGGAACGTTCTTAGGGAACATTGCTAGAGGTGTGGATAGAACTGGAGGTATTAATGCAGGCTTTTACCACATCATCTTAGCAAACCATTTTCTCCAATAAATGTGACAAGCTGACCTGGGGCTTCCAGAGGGATTTGTCCCTGAATCCTGGAGGTGCTCAGCACTGGGAAGCGTTAGGGAGGCTGACACTGCTGTTTTGGAAATCTTGGAGGTGATTGCTGGGGAATGGAATATGAGAAAATTACTTCCTTCTCCTTCAGATGTGTGCAATTTGTAACTGTTTGGCTAATCTGATTATCTCATCTTGCTTGGGATGACAAATGGGACAGATAGCTGTGCTCTGCTCAGTTGGGTCCTTTTGTGCCAAAGGAACACATGACCTTATTTTGAAAGAGTAAACTCCTGCAGGAATAAATACAGTAAAGAGAAAAATGCAGCTTTCTCTACTTTCCCCTGTGACAGGCTTCAAAAACTCGTCCATTATTCTGTAAAACAGTGTAGTTATAATCTGTCTGTCAGCATGGAACTGGAAAATATTTTCAGCTCAAAATAACCTCCACAAAGAAAATAGCTTCCATGTGATCCCCTAATCAGAGGAAAGCTACTGGACTTCAGTCATAAATAAAGATTCCAACCAACTTTGGTGCTCTAAAGAGCAGTAATGGTTGTCCTAAATTTGACTTTACCAAGTCCACTCTCCTGCACAGCCTTTGCTTTGGTCAAGTCAACAGAGCAAGTTTCACATCTGCTTCTCTTTGTTGCTAGTGCTTTCAATTGCTTTGAGAGTGGCTTCAGTAGTGTGAAGTGCAAGGAAAATTTTCCAAAATGTAATTATTGAGCCATCACTTAGTTGGCAAGTCATTTTCAAAGCTTGCCATTGTCCTTTTGTCCTCTTTATCATTGCTGGGGAAAAATGCATTAACCTGTGCTTGAGAAGGCAATGATTTGCTTGGTTTTTGATACAGTCAGACCTATTTATTTTGTCAGTGGGAGATGCTTCTCATGTATTTAGCAGTAAATCATCCTGAAGCCAGGTCTCTGAACAGCTCTTGCTCGTGTTCTTTCTCCTGATGGGGCTGTTGGGATGTTGTTGCTGAATGTGCAGAAGAGAATGGCCGTTTTTTCTCTTCTAATTTCAGAGATCAACAGGGATCAACTGCATTGCATTTTTAGAAGCAACAATTCTGGTTAGTTTGGAACTTGGAAGATTTCTCTCCCATTAGCTAATTAGGACTATTATACTCTATTGTCATTGTTGTCACTCGGTATTTCTGAGAATCAAGGGTGAAAAGTGACTGTATAAAATGAAACTCATCAGCGAGGCTCCCTGAGCCTATTGTGAGTCACCCTCGCTGATTTTAGTGCCAAAAATAAATCTTCTGTTACAACTGTTGACTCCTGCAAGCCCTGCAGTTACTCATTGCAGGAGCTGGGGCTGGTTTGTGCCTTGGGAAGAGCCACTGTCAAGCAACGTGTGGCCAGGGAGGCATCACCCATGGGTGGCTCCTGTCAGCCAGACTCTTTTCTCTCCACCTCTAGCTTAGGATAAGTTGTTAAGCTTTTACTACCTCTTGGGTTGTTTTGCTGTTTATTAATTTTATTAAAAATGCTGAAGCTGAATAGTGCTGTCCTGAGGAAGGAGAGGCAACTGGTTCTTGGCAAAAGCTTGTGTTTTAGTGGGAGAACAGAGAGGGTAAGGACTTGGATTTACATAATTATTGATGCTTTTTCTTTTTTTTTTAACTGAAAACATGAATTGCACACCTGAGCAACTGAGATAATCTGCTGGCAGTGGTCGGTGTAATTAAAAAAAATTGTTAGCAGCTTGTCACTAAAAGTATGGCTTGTTAGTGCTGCCATTGCTTATGCTTTGCTTTTCTTCCTTGTAATTATCGTGACTGGTATTTTTAGGGCAGCTTTGCAGCTTGTCTATTTTCTCCCAAGTTGGCTAAAAATGCTGGTCTCACGTGACATGATAAATATTCTCTTGGAAACCAGTGCTGTATATATCCTGAACTTCCTGTTCTGCTGATGTCTGGATTAATTCCTGAAAATTGCAGGAGCTGCAGGGAAAGGTGTCCCTTTTTATTGAAGCCTGGGCATGTGACTGTTAATTGTCTTAAGAGTAGCTTGAATGGTCTCTGCAGATAAATCTTAGAGTGGAATGTTTTTGTTTGCTTTAGCTTTTGGGTGGTATTACCTTAGCTGTAACCTCTTTCAGTTTTTGTTATCTCTTAATAAGGACTTCCTAGAGCTCTGATCCTGCAGTGAAATCCATGCAGAATCCAGCTGTGGCTGCAGCAGCGAGGCTGACACAGAGCACAGGGCTGCTGCTGTGCTGCTCTGGTGTGGAGCTTCTCCACTCAGTGCTTCAGCTTTCCCAATGGAATCACAGGGCTCTTCTCGCTGATTTATTGGGTTGTAGGTTGCCCTTACAGGAGCCTTACTGTGTCTCCTGTCTGTCTCCAGGACACCTGGCTGCACGTTTCTCAGAGGTGTTGAGAACTGCACATTGCTGGTGCCCAGCCCCAGGACTTGTCCCTGCTGTCCCTGTCTGAGCTCCCACTTGCTCCTGGGCAGCTCTGTGGAGCCTCAGCAGTGGCTGAGCACCCACCCAGAAGGAGGCATCTGCTTGTGTGTTACAGGTGATGACAATGCTCAACCCAAAAACTTAGAGTTGCAGTGGGAACCTTCTGGTAGAATTGCTGTATATCCTCTTTTCAATTACACATTCCAATTCCACGCAGGCTGTGGGGTGCTGGTGGGTAATCCTTGGGTGAAAAAGAAGAAGAATCATTTGTGAGCTCTTTCCAGGCAAGGTCCAGCTCATGGATGAGCCTTGGCCATGTGTTTGGGCAGCGTTGTTTAGGTTGATCCCAAGGTTTCCTACCTGGCTCTTGCAGGAGTTGACTGTGTGCTGCCACTGCTGGCATTGTTGGGAATGCTGCTTCCAAACACCTTCTGGAACCCCTGAAAGACCAAGGCCCTGTTTGTGTTATTGATTTCTGGACTTAGCTGGCATTCAGGATTTTTGCTTACTGACAAGAAGCAAAATAAAAGCAAATGTGTGGAAGAGCAGAAATGGAACTTTTAGGCTAATGAAGTTGTATTGTGTCTGACAAATGGGTGGCTAATCTGCTGGAGAAGGGGGAGGGTTGACTTTTAATGAGAAGTTATTACATGTTGAATAGCTGTTAAATTGCTGTATTAATAAAGTGGACAATCCTCTCTAGCATGTCTCCTTAAAGTATTCTTTTAATTGAGAAGCCCCTTTAATCCATTCTTTTAAAAATTAATTAACATTTTGAAAAACACTTCTTTGACTGTGCTGGCCTGGTTCAGATTAAATTGGGGTTATGTCATGACTGCTTCCTTATGTACTTTAGCTGTAATTTATGGACTCAGTGGATAACACTAACTTCATAAATAAGAGCTTAACACTTCTAAGAACAAGACTAATGGGCTGATTTTTTTTTGTCACAGTTCTTTGAATTGGCAGCAGACAGAAGAATAGAAATGAAATGAGAAAACAGGGTCTGGTGCCTGGAGTGAGAACTTTGATATTATTTTCAGTTCAGCTCCTGATTGTTTTGACTGTGAGCCAGCATTTGCAGTCAATTTTGGACTAAACTATCCAAACTTTAATGTCCCTCAGATTTTGCATGATTGGTAGACTAGCTTTTTTTGCACAGATTAATTGTCCTTTTCTTCATGCTGTGTTGTGATCTAGCTGGAATGTTGAAGTCCTTTGGTTCCTCTGTTACACTTTGTGGATATGCCAAACTCTCCAGCTTTGGGTGGTTTTGACTTCCCACCTGCCAGTTCTGGGGTTTTTGAGAGGGTGTCCCTCAGGACCAGCAGACACGTGTGCTCTGGATGTGGCCATCTAAGAAAGCCCAGCTCCTGAATCAGGTCACTGTTTACAAAGCAGATTTATGTCAGATATAAATACAGCTGTAATGCCCTTTAGCAAAGGGCATGTGGGGCTGTCCAGCTCTCCTGCAATCCGAGAGCTCACAGAGCTGGGTCAGCCAGGATGGAGAAATTCCCAAGGTGTGAAACAACTGGCCAGGCCACGGCAGGAGCTGGAAAGTTGGAACAGGGAACTAACTGCACCACTCAGTTAGAGCCACCCCTGAAATCTGAACTGAGAGGGTTGGACTCTTTCTGCTCCATGCTTTGCTTCCTCAGCTGCTGTCAGGCTAGAACAAGGTTTCCATCCGATGATTCATCTCATGAAAATGAAAATTTTGTGCCTGCACCCTTAGTAAGCTTGCTTTTGTGACACTGTCTTGCAGGGGACACTTCAAAAAAGAACAGCCCCGAAAGAATTTGGATATTTGTTGGGGAACAAAGGAAAAGTTTATTTGAATGGGTCTTGAGGGTCAGGAAACAGATTTTGTCACCTTTGTTTTAATTTACATTAAATTGCTTTCTTTTGACCCACATGTGCAGTATGACACCTTGCTGCAGGACACCCTGATGGACTTGTGAAACTGGATTTGTAGTTGGAGGAGCGGCTGAAATCCCATTTAATTTGAGGAATAAAACCACACATGAGTCCTCAAGGAACAGGAGAGTTCCACCCCTGGGAAAGCTTTCTGCTTGCTTTGTTGGGCTGAAACCACAATATGTGCTCTATGGCTGTTAAATGCTTTGATACATCCAGAAGTTTTCTGTAGAAAAGAGAATTGTTTCCTGGAGAGACTTCTGGGTGAAGCCAGATCTTGGCTTTCTGAAACCAGTGGCAGTGGGAAGGGCTGTGGGAGGGGTTCAGCAAAATGGGTCAGAATTAAAGGCCAAAGGATTTGCTTCAAAGTTTTTGTTTTGTGGATTTGACAGCTGAAAAGTGAGTTTGGTTTGTGATGCCCAAGATATTAATGCAAAAATTGGGTTCAGAGCATCACTTAATTACATCTGAGAATATTTTCCCCAGCAAGGATTATTTGGGTGGGGTTTTGGGGATTCTGTTGTAAGTGAGGGTTTGAGCATCTTTTGATCTTGAGTAGTTTCTTTCCTTGTCATTTTAGAAACAGGAGGTCTGTAACCCTTCTAGAAGAGGGAGGGTGAGTGTTTGGTTGTGGCCGTGCTAGTCTGAGTGTCACAGGCTGCCTGGGCAGCTCTGCCAGGCTTCCTTCAAGTTACTGCATCCACCAAACCTGCATCTACCAGGATTCCAACAAAACAGGAAAGTTCTTGAAGCTCCCATGTGTTTTCCAGCAAGAAAAGGGCTTGTCTGGAGGTGGCACAGGAGATATGTGCTAAGAACCTCTGGGCTCTTGGGGAAATTTGATATTTTCAAGAATAGTTTTATTTTCTGCAGGAATTACTGTTATCTTGAAAGGCAGTTGGTAAGAAGAAAAAAAAATTCTTCACTTTTTTTTCTTGCACAATTGTTCCAATTATCAGGAAAATTGAATTTGCTTGAGCTACTCCACTCCCTCCTCTGATTATAAAAAATTATTTTGTGGAAAAAGTTGGATCCAGTCTTGAATCTGCTCTGTCACTGAATCTCTCTTGGATATTGGACCAGACAATTTTTCTCCCTATATCTCAATTTCCCTGCAAATGAGGGATAATGATGGTTGTCCCTGAGGCCAGGGCAGAGCTTTAATGCATCCCTCAAGCACTGGGAGCTGCTGCAAGGAGCTCAGCTGGGCCTCAGCCAGGCACTCCTGCTCCTGTGGCTCTGCTCTGGGTGGGTGATTCAGACAATGTTGTTTCCTCTTTGCTTGCCAGTTACCTGCATTTGTCTCCTTGGGTATCACTCCTGTCCTTGGCTTGGGTGAATTCATCATTTATTATTATTTTTTAAAGTCCTGGGTTCAGTTTCCAGTTTCAGCTATATTTTCAATTATTGTAGTGTGTCCTTTGAGTTGTATTTTTTATGGAGTGGGCAGAGTGAGAAGGAGTATGTTGGGTTTTCCTGGGGGAGGTGAGGATTGGGGATGTGGATAACACCTGGCAGTATCCCTGGGGTCTCTCCTTGCCTGAACTGGCCATTGCATCCTGCTTTGGAAGCACATGCAGAGGTCCTGGGTGTTGTGCAGGTGCAGTTGTGGCCCCAGGGCAGCAGCTGGATCTGGGGCAAAGCCAAGGCTCTGGTCCCATCAGCAACTCCCCAGAGAGGAATCTGGAGCTGCCTGTCCCAGACCCCTTGAGCTGGGACTGTCCAAGTGACTGACAAAGCTTTGTCCTTCTTTAGACTTCTCAAAGAGGAATAAGGGACAGAAATGACCCAGCAATTTGTTAGCCAGACTAAAGAAGAAATGGAACTGGTCTGGCACTTCAGCCTCCTCTGCCTCAGCTGGAAACACCCTGGAACCCTCTAAATGGTGTGGGTGGTATTTAGAGGCTGGGTGTTCCATGTTGTGGTTAAGGATGACTTGCAAAAGCAGTAAGATGTGATGGTTTAAAAATGTACCATCACTCCATATGTGGGATGTGGAATGGTAGAAGGGAAGAAAAACCACCAGCCCAAAATGTGCTGAATAATGAACTGAAAGTGGTTATTGATTAGCTGTGCACTTTCATTACCCTGCTGCAGTCCAAGAGCAGCAAGTGATTCTTTTTTCTTTATTAAAAAAAAAGAAAAAAACAACTTTCAAAGGCGCTTATGAAATATTTAGTGTAATTATTTCCAAGATCAAAACTCCAAAGAAATTACCCAGCCACAGAAACCTTGTTAATCTGTTGGTGTTATGGATGAAAGACGCAACAGAGATATTAAACATTTACTGCTCTTGTGCAAAATGGCCCTGTACTTTCCACCTCAATTGCACCATTATTCATCAGCCTTCACTGCTGTCTCTGTCTTGCTCCCCATGTAAGAATTTTAGGTGTCATTACAAGTTTCTTCTGATGGAGTGGGACTTATTTTCTTTATCCCCATTTTGCCTTTAGGCAAGGCGAGTCTCAGCCTAATGAAATCAGTGTGAAGTATTACAGTGCTCCAACACTGCCTTTGCAATGGTACAGTGTTTTCCTCCATGAAATGGTCTTTTAAAACCAGCTTTGAATGCTCATTTCCTGTTCCACATGATATTTGCATAAGCGAGGGAATAAAATGTTATTTCCGTCAGGACTGGAACTACTGAAAGTGGAGTAGCTGTTGATGACCCTTTTCAGTTTGAATAGGGAGTTACTGAGGAAGCAATCCAGGGTCTGCCCAATGTTGATTCAAATCCCAAAATTGCGTTTTTGTGTGTCAAAAGCAGGTTTAGTGGATCTGCAAGTGTTTGGAGATAAAAATTCAAATTAACATTGAGAAATAGCCTGAAATGGGCTGTAGGTTGGAAAAGATGAGCATAAAGACCGATGAATAAGCTATAAAATGGGGAATGAGGGCTGTGGTTGCCATTCCAGGGGAGGTGGGATATGGCTGTAATGGGTTTGAGACTGAGTGGCTTTCAAGTGCCTTGTGCAGAGGGGTAGGAACAAGAGTCACGGGAAATACACAGAGCTTTGGACTTCAGCTTCCCTGCTCTCAATTTCTTACTTTCATGCTTAGTGACTGGTAAGATGAAAGAGTGGGAGTTTTCATGACTGTCTGCTCTTGATGTTTTAATAGAAAACTGTGATTTCCAGTGCAGCTGCTGATGGAGAGAAAGAGAGCAGGGATGGTGTGGACATGGACATTAAGAGCCTGGATGGATTTGTGGTTGGGATTTTACTACTTAATACAAGTAAAGCCTTTACCAGCTGGTGGGAACTGCACCAAGCTCCCTTGTGCTCCCTCTCCTGAGTTCTGTCAGGAAGAGGGATTGTAGCACCCGGAGCTGTAAAGTGTAAATGCAATAACCTCCCAGGGAGGCTACCTGGGAAATTAGATATGTTTGTGTTTAAACCTGGTCTGCCTCCCATCTCCCTGCCACTGCTGCCCACAGTGTGCAGGCTTCTGCATGCCAGTGGCCCCTCAAACTAATGGATGTGCCACCAACCAAGGAAAAATCCTGTCCATGCTGTTTGCCTGTGGCATTCCATAGATTTTTCTTTACAGTAGTTTAATGAGCTGCCAGCAATTTTCAGTCTGTTTTCAGCCAACACGCTGTACTTGCCACACTCTCAGTGCTGCTTTTATTTTTGTTTCCCTGTGTGTATATATATGTATGTCTATATATATATGTCTATATATAAAATATATATTACACATCTATATTTATGTATTTGTGTGTGTAATGTTGGCCTGTTTTCAGTGGATAGTGCTGAGTCTTGGAGTAAGAGCAACCCCATTAAAAGCAGGGTCTGCCCAGGTCCTTTAGCTCACCAGGCTCTGCAACCTGGCCACAGGACAATGGGGTTTGTGGCTGCTCTCTTCATGCAGACTGCTTGGAAATGTTTAAACTTTAATGTCAGCGTTCTTTTTAATATTCATCTTTATCCTCAGTATCAGCAAAAGGATTAGAGGCTGGTTTGTCTTTCCCTCTGAACTCATCTGTGGCTCGAGTGTGCTTATTAGTTCTTTTAATGGCTTCTTTATTAGTTCATTATTGCATAACCTCCAGGCACGGCAGGACTTGAAATGTTAATTTTCCAGCCAAAGTTCAGCTGATGGACTTCACCTGATCCCCCTGGAGTTGGTGTGTGCATGGGAAGGGCTGGCTGGCTTTGCACCACAGCATCACTCACAAAGCAGAAGGAAGGGAGTCAGTTTTTCCTCTCCTGGGTGTTAAAGGAGTAATAGGAATGGAAAGTGCAAAAAAATCTGAGAATATTTAAGCAGAAAAGGTGGTGGGTGCTGTGCACACTTTGCTGTGGTGTTACTTCCCCCCTCCCCTTCTCCTCACGTTGCTTTGAGCCAGTATTTGGCTGCCCAGTGAACTATAACAAGATTTAATAGCTCCAGTGTCGCTATATTGCATTTGGACTGCTTCCATCCTTCAGTTGTAATAAACGTCTGCTTTACAATGAGCTCTTCAATTCTATAAGTGACGTCAAATTGTATCTAATAATGGAAAAAAGATCAAGTACTGTAAATGCGACTTGTTCGCCCTGTCTTACCAAGCAGTGTTTGTCCTCAGTCCCTCGCTGTGCTGCTGCCCTCGAGAGCTCTGGAGCTTGCCTGACACCTGGAAAAAGCTGATTTCCACAAATGCTTGTGTTTTCCTTGTCCTCCTCCCCCCCTTCCCTGTCCCCTGGCTGCGTTGCAGGCAGCAGCCAGCCCCACGGGGAGCTCCAGCTGCTCCGGCACTGCAAGGACTGCTGCAGTTTTGCAATGTGGGCACTTGTTGTCTGCTGCTGATTCACTGTCAGATGGGATCTAAGCTCAGTCATGAAATTCAGATGTGCAAACATCTGCATGGCAATTTTTCTCTCTGAAGATGTGACAGATGAGATGGGCGATTAAGATGAACGTCCCCGCCAAGAGTCATGCACTGACACAGTGGCCATGGAGCCGAGGCCATGTGAACTGTGCACTTTTAAGGAGCTTTAACTTTTGATCTATTTTATTTTTCTCCTGAGGCCTGATGAGGTTTTAAATCTGCTTAGCTGTCAGTAAGCAGGTACAACCCACACTATGAGAACTGAAAACTGCTGATTTTAAAAAGCTTGTTCTTCAGTTTAGTGCACGTGTGTGTGTGTGTGAGACGGTTTTGATTGTAGTGATGAGCGTTTTGTGGCCATAAAGCTGCTAAATAGAAATGCTGAGGCTTTTTAATCT